>CM062649.1:9851745-12251745 GCA_031772095.1 Zeugodacus tau | reverse complement strand
ATAGTTATTTGAGTCGCCTTCTTTTCACACACATCTCCTCCCAATAATGTCAAAATTGATTTATTCGCAGCACAACAAACGTGTGGGCACATTTCACTTGCACCATTTACACAACACAATAAATTTCAATTATAACAATTTCGCTCACTATTTAATCAATTACATTGTGCTTGCCTTACAGCAATGACAGCGACGTGCCGACACAAGTCAGGTGTTTAGTTACGAACACAATAAAATTGCTAAAATGTACTAGAGACTACTCGTTGAATGACTTGCACAATTGCTGCACTGCTTGACTGCTTGACGAAGGTGGAGGTGGCGGCGATGTCAGCTGCGAATAAACACCCACACGTCAAACTGGCTGTTTGGCGAAAATAGAAAGCAAAAACAACAACACAAACGAGCAACGTAATAAAATAAACAACAGCGGTGGTGGGCGGTAGGTACGAGTACTCGCTGTTAGCGTAAATATCAAAATCAAATGCTGAAGTTGCATATTTAGCAGAATTTCAAGAATTCACACAATACAATGCTTTCACAATGCAAAGTAAACAATACGCTATACATATACGAGTGGCCAAAAATAGCCAAACAAAAATAAATAAGTTCTAATTTTCTGTTGGTGTTGCTGCTGATGCGCGTAATAGCGTAAGTACGAAAATTTGGGGCAAATCTCCATAACTGGCTGTACAATAATCACACACACAACACAATTTACCATGCAAATCAGTTCATAATGCGTTAAAAGCTGTCAGCCTCCAATATTTAATGCGGACTTTTGTATTAATTAAATTTAATTTTATGATTTTTTTCAATATTTAATATGGATTTTTTGCTTTAATTAAATTTGGATTTTTAATTGTTATTATTATTTTCAATATTTAATCCAAATTTCTGTCTAAAATTTAATTTAATTCTTTTAATTTTTATTTTTTTTCATATTTATGGGACTTTTTGTTTAAAATTTAATTTATTTTTTTTTATTATTTTATGCGAATTTTTGCCTAAAATTTATTTCAATTTTTTAATTATTATTTTTATTTTTTTCCAATATTTCATGTCGATTTTTGTCTAAAATTTATTTTGATTGTTAAATTATTAATTAAATCGTATTTCATAATTATTATTTTTCTTTTTTGCTTCTTACTGATAACGTCAGTGGGCTGGTTTGTAGGCCTTTTTTAAACACATTATATGGTGTTAAACCTATACAAATGAGACAAATTATGTGATTAAGCGCTTCCTTTCCGGCATTGATAGCCTTTGCAACAAAACTAAAAAAACAAGCGTGTATTTTAGCAATAAAAAGCCGGCGGAATTTCACAAAAATTTAGAAAACAAAAGCTACAGCCGTATTTATTTCAAAAATATTATTTTATTGTTGTTGTGTAGATTAAAAACATATATATGTATGTGCATATTTATATTGACACGTGTTTGTTATTATTGTTTCAGAGCTGGAAGCGTTGATTACCGCATGTCTAGCGTTTATTTGATTAGCGCTTAATTGAGACAGCTTTTAATTATTTTTTCATTTGCACACAAATGTCGCGACACAGCACTACAACACTTTTAAACACACAATTGGACACAAGCACAATTTTAGTACTATAGAAAAGTTTAACAGTTCATATTTTATGAATTAAATGTTTCATATTTTTTTATACATGTCTTTTCACGCCACAATATTTTTATTTATTATTTTTTTCCAATTAAAAATTATGTTTAGTTTTCGTCGTAATTTTGTTGCACATTTTGAAAAATTCAAGTTTTTATTTAATTTTCGTCTTCACGTTTTTTCTGTTTTTGCGCACATTTCTGGAAAAACCGTGACTCTGCTTCACTTTTCCTTAGATGGGCTGGCGGCGTCGCGTATTATATTACCGCATCTTTTGAGCAAGTCGTCTGTAAACGCCGCCGCACCTTGCTGGCTTGTACACACTAATGGCGCACCTCAGCACAAAATCAAACTAAGATTTTCCCACCTCGCTATACCACAGAGGCACGGCTGGGCCAGCAGGGAAAACATACATTTCGACTTTGCAACAATTGAAGTCATGACAATGAAAAAGAACAAAAACAAAAATTGGAAATTAAAATAAAATTGTGCTGCCATGTCACGCTGCTCTTTGCACTATTTGCACCGCGGAAGCAAATTAGTAATAAAAACCAAGAAACACGCACACACAAGCACTTAAGAAAACTTTTTACTGCTCAATAAACGAAAGAAGCAAAAAATAAATTAACCAAAGTCCGCAAAAAAACGTATCACCAAAATCACTGAATTTTCCCCAAATTACTGCTGTGGCGAGTACACGCGATTGCACCGAGTAGGCACATCAAGTACATACAATAACTACTTTTTACACATTGACGACAAAGCAACAACAGCAAAGTGTTCGAGGTTTGATACTGGTACCGAAGGGGAGACTTCCAGCGCGTATTGTGTCGAAGCCTTCAACGTACATTTGTTGTTTTCATTCGATTTGTTATTGTTTTTGTTGTTGTTGCTGTTATTAGCGTTGCTAACGTGCGATGTCTTCGCGTGCGATTTGCATTTGCGAAACTGCCGCCAGCGTCAACCCATCCAAACGTTTGTTTGTACACTCGAATTGTACACACTCACACCTACACATTAATGCCGAAGTATATTTTGTACATTTCCATTGTGCTTGTTGCCACCGCGCCAAACCGTCGCCTACCGAAATCAGCAAGTGTCCGCAAAACGAGCTCCACCAGCCAGCTGACTTTCCCTTTCCTTCAATTGAATTTCTCACCTTCTCGTACAATTTTGCTGAGCAGCCAAGTCTTGCAAGCAGATGGAGGGGGAGGGCGGTCAAGCTGTTATTTGGACATTGCTTGTGGACTTTTCTACTCGCCTCAATAATACATACACACATACATATTTCGTTGTCCGTTACACAAAACAGTTTTTTTCACAATCCACAGCGCTTACTTAAGTTTTCATCAGCGTTTTTCAATGAGTGCACGGGTTGCTAACATTGTTATTGTTGGTATTTCATTGAAAATTGATTTCGAAAACGTCCTCAACGTCGAGTTCACTATTTTTATTTTATTTTTTGTATAAGTCTGCAATTTTTTCGTACTTTATTTCTTATTGTTACTGTAGTTGTTATACACAATTTCGTTTTATATCACTTTCTTCAATAGGTTATCTTGTAGAGCGCCCATCCGGGATGTTGTCAGTTAGTTAAGACGTCGAACAATGGCTGCCAATTGGATTTTACATTTCTCACAGCGCTCACAATGGATCCTGCACTTTGTACACTTCACTTCGCACTTCGCACATCTCTAGCGGATTAAATAAATTAAAACACGACTACGCACACACACGCACGACCGCAGCAGCAGTAATTGTTTCGAGCATACCACTGACCAAACGTACGTCTGCCCAGGTATGCTTAGTTGCCAAAGCCACCCAAACCCCTTGCGCCAAATCCATACACGTGTTTAAGCTCTAAACAAAAATCTCACACCAACACAAACACAAACGGAACGCCAGCAAGGGCGGCAGGCAACAAACACCCCCATCTACACCGTTAACTACACTTCAACGGCAGCCCCACCTGAAGGCGCACACAACACATCTGTGCGTTTGTATTATGTACGCGCGCGCCCACTCGACCGTCTCGAAGTTACACGAATATTTTAAAATTTTGTCTTATTATGCCACTACACACACGCACACACCGTACGCCCCTTCTTTGCCTAAGCACCTTCGCGCTGAGGTACTCGTCGTCGTCGACCTGCCATTCCATTCAAATATTCTAAATTCAACCACAATCAAACAGCAACTTACTCTTGCTTTACTTGGTCTATAGGCGCTGGTCTCTACACAATTTCCCGAACTTATTATTCACCATTCACTCTATTGTACCGTACGCTTCTAAATACGAATTGATACTAACTTCGGTACGGCTGGCCACAGTCAGCTGAGGCAGTACGGCAATGAGGCTGTCGTCGGCTGGTGCTATCGCACTGTTGACGTCGATACCGGCGCTGTCAGCGTCAGCGACGTCTACACGCTCGCAATAACAATAGGAAACCAACTCATTTTCGGCTTGATTTTGTGCTGCGCTCAGCTGTTTGCAAGCTCAACCAAATTGTTGCCAGATCTGTATGTTGTCTGATTGGTTTCACACAAAAGTGGTGGATTTTTCTTTTTTATTTTGAAAAATAAATTAATTGGAATAATAAATATATTTCTTATAAAAAATTGGTTTTGCTAGCCTAAAAACGATAGGGATTGTCTTCATATAATATGTTAAATTAAATAAAATATTTATATATATTTTCTGAGAAACCTCTCTAACGGACCCCTCTATTAAATAGACACCTCCCTTGAGCAGACATTTTTTCATGCACCAAGTAAAATGTTTAGAATAAATGACCCTCTCTTAGGCGGACACCTCCCTTGAGCGGACAAAAATTGCATGACGGTGAGTATACGTGCAAGAAAGGTTTCACTTTATATATAAAAGTATTTTGCATTGCAAGCTGTTGAAAAATTAATCATTTCGTAAACGAAAAATACTAAAAAAAAAATAAAGATCTATTATTGACCTTCTAGGATTACAACATCGAGAGTTACGTTTTCGCGTGTAATATTCTCGACATTTTTTCAGACTCTCTAACAATTTTAGGATTCTGTACTGGATACTAAAACTTCGTTATTCACACAATATGCTTAAAAATTATATACAGTTGAACTACCATAACTCAACCGTCTGTAACTCGAAGTTTTCCATAACTCCAACTCTTGAATGGACAATAAAAGTAAAATTTCATACAAATTATCTTCCATAACTCGAAGTCTCTCTAAATCGATTTTATTTTTAGTTTTTGGAGAGAAGTTGAAATGTATTTAAAAAAATATATAAATCTTGTTGAATATAATAATGCGTTCTTCTAATTTGTACACTCTTTCTTTCCCCACTTCCGTTTTTCTCAAGCAACTTCTGTTCGTAATTATACGCTCTCCGCATTACTGAGCGAAATTAGACATTTTCTTTTACCAATCGGTACATTTTTTACCATCTATCTGGCAACTCGCCGCTAATGAATGAGCGCATAAAGGTGGAGAGCGAGCGCTAGCAACGTTGGGCAAAGCAGCGTAAAATGCGCCCCTGCTGTGCGCCGACAACAAACACACACATTTCCATTGTTATATTTCTGTGTGTGCAAGAGTGTAGATACGCACTCACACACAGATACAAATGCGGCTGATAGTTGCCGGTCATAGCGAGTAATAGTTTTTGGCTCAATTGAGTACTTGCGAGTATTTTTCTGCTGTATATAACAGTCTTGACTAGTGATAGCAGGCAGGCTTACAGCTAACAGCAACAGCAGCAGCAGCAGGATGGAAGGTTGGATGGGTTTCCTAGCAGAGTAGAATGTGCTGCAGAACGGACGCATGTACATACATACATACTTGACCAAAATGTATACAAACAAACAATGCCACATAAATATAGATAAGTATATATGAACTATGTAGATAAATAAAGTTGTATGTACGTATATATTGGAGTGGCAGCGTGAGTACTTGTAGAATTTGGCTCTTCACTGCGGCAGCCCGCGGCGCACACGCACGCATCATTGCTCACTGCAGCGACTAATTACACTAAAGTGCCGTTGATAAGCAAGCAACAGCAGCAGCAACATGGCTATAGCAATTACAACGGCAGCAGCAACAACAGTTGCATCAACAGCTCAACGCATTGTTACAGAATCTCAAGTGATGGGACAGCCTCTTCTCGGTTTCGGTTGCATTGTTGTTGAGCTCATTCAATTGGGGGAATGCACCGGCATTAATGACGTTTGCATAGCCCACGATGTACGTAGATGCTGTCCTACCGCATTTCGACCGCTAACCACTCTAACTAGCAACATACATAAATATGTATGTGTGTGTGTATGTAATGGGGGAAAACACTCAGCTTTTTACAGTGTATCACTTTCGCGTGCGTTTGCGGAGTAGGTACCAGTAAGGACGCATGCATTTCAGTTGAAGTATGTAAGAATTTAATTATTTTTATTTAATTGACATTAAATTTAATTTAATTATTTTTATACTTTCGTGCAAAGTTGTGCTAGTAGACCTTAAGCTGACGCAGTTCAGTTTTTAATTTATAGTAAAAATCTTAATTTTTATTTTGTCATAATGTGAAGAATTTGATACTATGGTGTTATTGAAGATAGAGCCCAATTTACAATTTTAATTTATGCATAAAATAGTACAAATTAAGTAATTTCACCCCATAAAACTAAAAGTTAAAAAAATAGTTGAAAATAAAGTTGAACTTCCGTAATTCGAATCACCATAATCCACAAAAAAAACTTCGAGTTACATAGACTTGGGAGTTATGGAAGGTAATTTGACTTCCATTGCCAATTCAAGAGTTTACGTTATGGAGAACTTCGAGTTATAGATATTCGAGTTATAGAAGTTCAACTGTACTTAGCTTATTATAAACTAGGAATAGTTTCATAGAGAATTATCACAAAAATTTAAAATATTGTACTAAAAGTTATTTAAATTTTCATATTTGCTTGTCTGCAATCGAAAATTGCTTTTAAGGAACCCATCACCATTGACTGGGAACTAAAGCTCTTGGTATTCGTCTAAACGAATTAACCGGATAGGGCTTTATTTGATTAATAATATCCGCATAGTCGTAAGTCGTCGACTATTCGATTAACCACATTAACGGTTTGTTGTCGACTATTCGAATAGTACAAGTTCATTAATTCTCTTATTTTTATTCAAGAATTTAATATAAAGAAAAAGGTTTCTTAAATATTTCCAGCTTTATAATAGATAATATAGAATAGATATAATAGAAAATAAAATAAAATAAAATAAAATAAAATAAAATAAAATAAAATAAAATAAAATAAAATAAAATAAAAAATAAAATAAAATAAAATAAAATAAAATAAAATAAAATAAAATAAAATAAAATAAAATAAAATAAAATAAAATAAAATAAAATAAAATAAAATAAAATTAAATAAAATAAAATAAAATAAAATAAAATAAAATAAAGTAAAATAAAGTAAAATAAAATACTAAAAACACTAAATACACTAAATGAAATTAAAAAAAAATAAGAATGAAAAATAAAATTAAGTAAAAAATTGTTTGCTGAAAGTAATTTTAAAGCTACTAGCAATAGTCAAAAATTACAGTTTTTCTTGAATTTAATTTATGTGTCTTATGTAAACAATTTTGATTTGCTTCCTTTTGCAAAAACCAAAAAAATCTATAAAGCTTCCCTGCCTTCTTTGCAAAACTGACAGATAAATTTAAATTTAAAATCAAACAATTTTCTATGCACACACACATAATATAATTTCTATAAATAATGCGCTTTAATTAAACAAAAATAAAACGTTAATGAGCGCAAAACCTTGAAATCTCAAAATTATGAAATTACAGTATTTTTGTTTGTGTTTTGTATTTTTATAATATCCAATGATTTTCACTCCATTTAATGTCATCTAATTATAGACAACGCTGCTTGTATTTTATTTTTATATTATTATTTTTTTTGCCACATAATATTTATCAACTAAACTCTGCATTGTGCGAGTACAGCGAGTACAAAGTGAGAGCACTTTCGCAGCGCACAATTGTGACTCAATGTGGCTTATTTACACACTCATACACTCCCGCCGGCGATTGCCGAGTACGAAGAGTGCGCTCAAATGTCACGAGTGCTATGCGCCGGATGTGTGCGATATAGCGCACAATATGCTCTGCAGCTCCTACACAGGACAATAGACTGCAATGACGACAGCAACAGCAGCAACAACAACAACTACATAAACCAACGACAGCTCGTGTCATGGCATTGTTGAGCTAAACCAACAAGCAAAGCAATAACAACAGCAAGTGGAAGAGGAAAAGGAAGGCGACAGCACGAACAGTAAGCAAGCGCAGCAACAACAACAACAACAGCGGCAGTGGCAGCAGAAAAGTAATCAGCAGCTACATACAAAAATAATAACAACAACAAGTCAGCAGTAAGTAAGAAAAGCGCCTACAGGCCCATCAGCCGACTGACTGTCTGGTGGTTGAGTGCGAACATACAACGCGCGCCGCGCTGCACTGCATCATGCTAACAACAACAACAACAGCGCGCACTAAACTACTCATTCTACACGCTATTTATATGCATTTCTTTTTTGTGTTTTCAAATTTACGTAAGCATGTGTGCATTGCTCGCGTACGTGAGACTCGTTGCACGACCGAACCACCGAGCCACCGACCGACCGAACGCCTCGACGACCCATCAACTCTTCAAAATCGGACAAAATGCGCAGGAGCCGAAGCGAATATGCTTAAAATGCATGAAACGAATGAATAACAACAACAACAACAATAATAATAAGAACAACAGCAATAAGAAGAGCGTAGCTTACAGCAGCAGCAGTTATACAACAAACAACTGTAGCGCAGCGCAACAACAACAACAACAATTGCAATTGTAACAGCAAAAGCTTTACTAACTGATGTTGTGTGTGTGTGTGTAGGCGCATATTGTTCATGCGCTCAAGCCGCCGACGAGCGCACAATGTCGCTCGCTGCCGCAGCACTGCGGGCATTTGTTTTATTAATGTTTTTTTATTGTTTCTTTTGTTATTGTTTACTCAACATTCGTGCTACCTGCTACCGGTCGATAGCAGTGCCACACAAACACACACACGTCACATAGCAATGCCTCTCATATTAAAATTTCTGCTGTATTTGTATTGCTTACATGTGAAAAGAAAGAGCAACAATACTGACAGCACATCAGGCAACATGGCAATAAGCAGCAGCAACAACGTTGACTCTGACGAGTAGGAGCAAGCATACACAAGCTGTCAATGTATGTATGATGAAACTACATAAAAGCGCTGATAACAAGTAGGCACAGGAGCATGAAAAAGAACTAGAAAAAATATTTTAAAAAAAATATAGAAAAAAATAAAAAATAAAAAAAATATATATATAAAAACTAAAGATATATAAAAAATATTAAAAAAATATCAAAAATAATATAAAAATATAACAAAAAAAAATTAAAAAAAAAATAATATAAATTATAACAAACAAAAAATTATAAAATAGTAGTAATAAACATACCAAAAAAAAAAATATAAAAATTACAACAACAAATAAATAGTTCGTTGTTGACCCGAGTTCAATGAGTCAAGCCGCCAAGACAATAGCTCCAGCGGCAGCTATGCGTACAGCGATAATGCGCGCACTCAACAACCAACCAGTCCATCACAGCTTTACCCATCATACGCCAAGACAACAGCAATGCCGCTTAGGACGAACGACTAGGCTGTCGCCGGTACCACAGTACATAGCCGGTACGCTGTTGTTGCGCTGAAGTGTTTTGTACTCCAATGAATGCGATTATCTGTTTGCGAGTTAGTGAAAAGTCAAAATATACGCGAGCGCGGGGTCAACGGCTGTCATCAAGTGGCGAACTGCTTGCGCGCAGCGCTGGCCATTGTTCTAAAGCGGCAAACAAGGCGAAAATCTAGCTGTGCGTTGATTTACCCTAAATTAAAGGAAAAATATACATAAATATATACGAGGCGCACGACGGCGACGAGCAAACAAATAGCGAAATCAACGACAGCTTCAACAGCCTCAACATCGGCAATGGCAAGCGCACAACAACAACAAATGGCAAAACGACAATGAAATGCCGAACAATATACTCGTACATATACTGCTTGAAATGTGGCGAGTGTGGCGGCGGGCGTTTGGGTTTGGGTGGCTGACTGCTAGCGTGCTCGGCGGCTCGCTTTCCTCGCTTGATGCTGCGCTGTGTGTGTAGCACATGAAGAAGTCGTCCATAAGACAATTCAATAGAAAAGTGTATGTATCTGATGTTGTTGCTGTGATGTGGAGTATTTTTCCTGCTATGTGTATCTTACAGCATAAATCACATTCAATTGAGTTGCTCAAGCACCACTCAAAAGTGGATACCAAGCTGTGCAGCACTAGCTATTGTAGGCGCGCGCACGCCTGTCGATGAAGTAGAAGAGGAAGCAGCGGACGTTGGATGTCGGACGTCGGGCAGAAGACACAAGTGATAGGTGTTTTGTGCGCTGGGCGGTAGGTTGGTAGGGTGGTAGGGTGGTGTATGTGCAGTTGGGGAGTATGAGCGCGCGCGTCGTGTGCCATGTTAGCGCTGCTGCGCTATTATGTTTAGTAGCTACGCAGGGTTGCGGCTGTGGCGAGCGTATGCACTTACAATGTTAACAATGACGACGGCATACAACACGTGTACACGTGTAATAAAAGGTGAAAATACAAATAAATTGCAAAAAAAAACTTGAAATAAAAATGGAATAAAAATTCTATTGAAAAATCATAAAAATTGCGCTAAAACAATAAAGTTGTTTCCGCAATTTTTTCTTTTAATTTTTCTAGCGCGCGCCGTCTGCCGCTGTCTCATTTAACATCTAGTATTTGCTTTGCGCCCCTTGAGATGTTGCTTTTTATCAGCCAGTGTACGCGTCATGTGCGCTGCCGCCAATCTTGACGATGGCGACGTACGCCTGTCGCTGTCTCTCTGTATGTTTGTGAGGAAGTATACTCCCTACTAAGCATATGTAGCTGGTGTTGTTGTTGTTGTAGTAGCGCATCATTTGCTGTGCTTTCCTGCCAGTGCGCCGCTTGATACAACACTAGCTTGCGGTGTCGGCGCGCACATTAGAAATTAAAAGATGGAATCAAAAACGTGCTCGAAATGCGAAACCGACGCAAAATTCCTCAATGTACAAGCACACACACATACATACGTATGCGCGCTGCTTAAAGATTGCCACTACTATTGTTGTAGATACATATAATGCTGCTCTTATTGTTGCTGTGCTGCTTGAAATTCTGAGAAGGCAGCTACCCTGGAGGCCAGTTGCTACGAGTACTACTTATGATACTCATGTATGTATGTATTCATAAGCACATCTATGAATAGATATGTACATATCGTTAGGCTCCGCGTAATCGACACCTCATGCAGTGTTACCCAACAAAATTTATAGTACGAGTATAGGCGCTGTTGTTGTTGTTGTCTCTGTAGATGCGTTCCGCGCTTGCTATTGTCTTAGATCTACATATTATATATATGTGTGTGTGTGTGTTTGCATGCGAGTAAAAAGGTTAAAAGTGCATATTCGCACTTTTATCCGCGAAAAATCATTTTCTGCATGCCAAAAGCTTGCCACATGTTTAGAAAATTCTAGCTAATTGCAAGAAAGTCGAGTGTCGTGTGCGCGTCGGGTGAACCACCAGGAGTGGGGATGGCATTGAGGTTAGCGCTGAGTAGGCGCAATGTGTGATTGGGGGGCGGATAAGTATGTATGTATGTATATATGTTCGGGTGGCAGCCGCATGGTTGTTTATGTGATGTGTTAGTTGGGAAAACAGCTGGAATGTTCTGGGAAAAATTCGTTTGTCTTGATAAATGATTGACATTTGCGCGCACAGAATGGCATGCAATCGGATCTAAAGCATCGCAATTTTTGTATTTCGCTATTGCTGTTGTCGTTTCGTGAAAAATATTGCTTACCGAGGAAGATATTGCTGACTGCATTGAGTGCTAAGGTAAATGTGTTTGCAGAAGTATTTCAACGATTTTCGCCGAAGGTGGATGTGTGAAATATGTCCTAAGCTCATTGCTGGCAACCGCAGTCGATTCTATTTAAAGATTAATTGACATGTCGTGGGTTGGAGACTGGAGATCAACCTGTAGAACTTATAAAATAAAGGTTTTTTTTAATTCGTAAAACATTAACAACAAAAGACCTGTATGAAGACGATTCTTACGAGAAACCATTAGTATTGTATAAAGCTTTTTTCTCTGCTCGGTCATTATTGGAAAATCTTCGACCGAATTGACCACGTCCGAGACGCAGTGAAGAAAATATAGCAGCCGTACCTGAGAGAGTGTACACGAAAACCGTGGAGAGTCGATTCGGCGCCGTTCGCAGCAACTCGGACTAACGTATGGAACGTCGAGATCTTTAATTGAAAGCATACAAAATACAGCTTGTGCAAGAACTGAAGCCGCTCGACCTACCCAAGCGACATCTCTCCGCTTTATGGCCTCTTAAAAAGTTCCAGGTATATACGAATTTTTCGAGCCAAATTCTGTGCAGCGATGAGGTCCATTTCTGGGTCAATGAGTACGTAAACAAGCAAAATTTACCCTTTTGGGACAAAGAACAACCTGAAGATATTCAAGAGCTGTCATTTCATCCAGAAAAAACAACGGCTTGGTGTGGTTTTTGGGCCGATACCATCATCGGTCCATATTCCTTCAAAATTGGTGCCGTTGAGAACATAACCGTCAATGGTGACTGTTATTGCGCCATGATAACCGACCATTTGAAATAATTTCAGCCTGAAATTGAGGTAGACTTCTTCCTGTGGGAATATGTAAAGTCTAAAGTCTATGTGGACAATCCCGCTTCGATCCTGGCATTGGAAACATCACCCATGTCATTCGCCAGTTACCTACCAGTCGAACTGATCGAACGAGTAATCGAAAATTGGACTCAACGGGTGGACCATCCGACACTTAGCTGCGACCAACAATTGAAAGAGATATTCTTGAAAAAAATTATTTCGAATGATAATAAACATTACCTTACCGATTAAATTTGAATTGTCTGTGTTTTTTCTTGAAAAAGGAGGGAACCTCGAAATGGATCACCCTATATATGTTTCGTCGTGATCATAAAAATCTAACTGTCTCTCAACTATTGGAATACGTGTTGTAGGTAGGCTGTGAATTCAAAAAAAAGTTCCCATCCAGAGAATGAAGAAAATATTGTTCGAAAATATTCTAGTAAACATGACAGAGCTTCCCGAACTATTCAAATTAAACTCCTGCACATAATTCGCTTACCAGACTCGTGCCGAAAAATTTAAGAACGTGGACTTGAGATCTTCTACAAGAGTGTACAGCTACTGGCGTACGCCGATGATATCGATATCATTGGAAACAACACCCGCGCCGTTAGTTCTGCTTTTTCCAGACTGGATAAGGAAGCGAAGCGTATGGGTCTGGTGGTGAACGAGGACAAGACGAAATATCTCCTGTAATCAAACAAACAGTCAACGCATTCGCGTCTTGGCTCCCACGTCACTGTTGACAGTCATAACTTTGAAGTTGTAGATAATTTCGTCTACCTGGGAACCAGCATTAACAGCAATAACAATGTCAGCCTGGAAATCCAACGCAGAATCACTCTTGCCAACAGGTGCTACTATGGACTAAGTAGGCAATTGAAAAGAAAAGTCCTCTCTCGACGAACAAAAACCAAACTCTACAAGTCCCTCATCATTCCCGTCCTACTTTACGGTGCAGAAGCGTGGACGATGTCAACATCCGATGAGACGGCACTAGGAGTTTTCGAGAGAAAGGTTTTGCGGAAGATTTATGGTCCCTTAAACATTGGCAAAGGCGAATACCGCAGACGATGGAACGATGAGCTGTATGTGTTATTCGAAGACATAGACATAGTCCAGCGAATAAAAAAACAGCGGCTACGCTGGCTAGGTCATGTTGTTCGAATGGATGAAAGTGCTCCAGCTCTGAAAGTATTCGATGCAGTACCCGCTGGTGGAAGCCGAGGAAGAGGGAGACCTCCACTCCGAAGGAATGACCAGGTGGAGAGGGACCTGGCTTCGCTTGGTATAACCAATTGGCGCCAAACTGCCAGAAGGAGGGATACGTGGCGCGCTGTTTTGGACTCGCTATAACCGCGTAAGCGGTGTCTACGCCAGTCAAGAAGAAGAAGGACTTGAGATCACCAAACAAGGTTAATAACTACCAACGAACTCTGAAATAAAAATGTATCAGCTAACTTATTCACAAGATTTGGCTAACTTTGACTTAGCCCTCTTGTTTGAAACAAAATTTTTTGATTCTCTGAATGAACCCTGAGTAGACTAAGGTCATAAAAATATTTTTTTATAGTAACTTAAGCTTAAACGAGCTTTGTAGTTTTGTTCTTATACGGAATGTCACAACAAAGCTTTGCTTTGAAAAATCGACAAGTTTGTTTAGATCGTTTGAAAGTATTGATGTTTCTTTCAGTACAAAACTTAGAAGTATGATCTCGAGATCACTCAAAACACATCTTATAGAGAACAAATTAAATTCATGTATAAATAAATGTAGATATATGAAGTTCTAATTAAATTTAAATGCATTCAATTCTTCAGCTACTCCTCTATCTCACCTCTCCAGTTGCGGGGTAGTAGAAAACAATTGAATAATATACCGTGGTAAGAGTAATCAACATTCAGCCCAGTCAAAGTAAGGTTTGACATTTGCATTTCTAGACGAAATTCCACACACCTTCTACAATAAAAACAATAAAAAAATAATAATTGACATAAAGCGTCCCGCTGTGAAAAATATTGAACAACTTGATATATTTATTATTGCATTTGTGCCGCCTTCCTGCAAAGGAAATAATAGAGGAAATTAGAATCATCTGTTGACGACGCTTAATTTCAAAAACAAAAAACAATAAGAAAAACAATGTCCCCAATTTCCTGCATAAAAAGCGAATGATCGGCGATTTCAATTTCATACAATAACAAAGATGAACGCGGGACTAAAATAAAAAAGTAAAAAAAGAAAATATTAATTGAAATTCATGCGCACCTCAAAATACACACAACAACAACAAAAAAGTAAAAAATAACCGTAATAATGCCCTTAACACATATTGAGTGCTTCTAACGGCGGATAAGCGGCAACTTACACAATAAGCCAACAACAACCCCAAAGCAGCGAAATGTAAAGAAAAAAACATAAAAAAATACCTGAAACATGAAATGAGATGAGGAAGCAATGATTACACGCTCTAAAAAATATTAATATGTACATATGTATGTATATGTATGATTACATAAGTTCATACATATTTATGTATGCGAGCCTGAATTTATTGGTCTACAAGACGTTTGGAGTTCTTCTTTTCATTTTTGTTGTTTTTGCATTCGCACATTTAATATTTGCTCTTGGCAAGGACGCACACACACACACAAACATATGTATGTATATACAATCATATATATACATATGTATATCTAGATATATATGTATGCATGTAGCCATGTGCAGTTTGCAGCCGTTAAAGGGTTGATTCGTCACACATCGGAACGAAAAGAATTTATTATGCGGTTAATTATGTAGTGCATTGCATTGCGAATATGCTACAGACAAAACGCTAAAAAGGTCAAAATTCGACACGTTACTCAATCATAAGCGCAGCACACACACACAAACACTCCCATATTAAACAACTGTTATGTTTGCTCATACTATATTTGTATATTTGTTTTGTACGACAATTGTCACGAAGGGTTGCTGCGGCGATAAATTTTTCCTGAATTCCTGATATGTTTTTAATAATCAACAAACGAGGTCGGTCGGTCGAGCAAGCGTGGGGAAAATTTTAATGCAAAAAAAAAAGTAATGTTTTGACTAAAAATGATGCCGTAGAGAATGAGCGTGCTAATTCGAAACGCTGTTTAGGTAATCCCTGCGCTTTATTGGTAGCGTCATACAACATTTGCTTACGCGTACATGCATATGTATTGAGGTACATAAATCATACGGCATGATAGGAAGAAAGAAAAGCGCGAAATTTAAGATTTTTTTTAAATGACAAATAAAAAAATAAATATAAAAATAAAAATGAAAGAAATCGAAATTCTTAAAGAAATAAATAAAATAAAATCTTTCGCGCGTTATCTTCGATCTGTGTTGTAGGCATTGGAGGGAGGGTTCTACATGTAAAAAAAAATAGAGCTTGCAGGGGTACAAGGTCAAAACCTCTTTTGCAATACTTTCATTATTTTCTTGTCGATTTTTCAGCGTTTGGGAGGACTCAACCGGAAGTCCTTACATGTTGTAAAGCTTAGAGGCTAAGGCTTCTGGTGTTAGAGGTGGGTAAAAATGGAAATTAATCTTAATATTACGCCACAGGTCCAACTCTACTCTCAATCTCGACATTTGCGTTGGAGTTCACGCACTTTGAAAACATAAGCAACAATTGAGAATCTGATTTGTAAACAGTTCCCGAAGAATTTTGGCCCTTACTGTAGTCAGAAGGTGACAGATTTGCCTGAAAGAAAAGTCAAAGCAGCTTCTAAATCTTTTTTGGGACAGTAGCTTTCAGAAGAATTGAAGTTCACACAGTTTAAATCAGGTCCTCCTCAGCTGACCTTTCCAACGGTCAACATGACCTAGCCAGCGACTACGCTGAACTATGTCAAAGTCATCGAATAACTCATACAGTTCGTTGATCGGTATTCGCCGTTGCCAAGTTTAAGGGACCGAACATCTTCCGCAAAACCTTTCTCTCGAAAACTCCTAGTGCCGTCTCATCCGATCTTGACATCGTCCACGCTTCTGTACTATAAGGGGTTGTAGTTTGGTTTTTGTTCATCGATAAAGGACTTTACTTTTCAATTTCCTGCTCAGTCCAAAATAGCACCTGTTTACAAGAGTGATTCTGCTTTGGATTTCTAGGCTGACATTGTTATTGGTGTTAATACTGGTTCCAAGATAGACGAAATTATCTACAACTTCCAAGTTATGACTGTCAACAGTGCCGTAAGAGCCAAGACGTGAATGCGCTGACTGTTTTTTTGATGACAGGAGATAATCTTTATCTAATGAAGATTATGTCACAATGGCGCTTAGAAAATACTTTGTTATTACTCGGAAAGGGAAAACGAACCTAATCTTTGCGAAGGGATGACATCACGGCTCTTAAAGAAAAACATATCGCTTATTTATTAGTGTTCTTATAATGAAGAACATGTCGGTGTCTATTTTGTAACGGAAGAGAAAGTGAAAATTATTTTTGAAACCGCAGCTTTAACGTACTTTAATTTATATAGAAATAATATTAGTAGAGCCAATACCATTAGTAATACAAGGTCCATAAATTATTATAATTCAACAATAAAGATATGACAAATATTATTATAAAGACATATCTCGAGAGGTAAGAAGAAGAAGAAGAAACGATTACACACCTTCTATGTGGATGTAAGGCTCTGTATAGGAAAAGAATTGCAACTATTGGACGCGGTTTTCTCGAGGATGTGGGTGAAGTTGCTCATATCAAATTGTGTGAGCTTTCTCACTTGATTAAGACTACAGGGTGGTTCAAAGACGACTCTATAGTGTGAGGGATCACAGTCCCAGTGGTGTCACAATGGGCCTCCCAAAGGACTAGGTGCGTCGTTTTGACAACCACATAACCTAACCTAACCTATCTCGAGAGGTATACCTGAATTGATCAATATTCCTTAACAGCTCTAACATATCTCTTACAGGTTACATCTGTTCAATACATTATGCATATCCTTTGGTACAGAAAGCTTCTACTTGCTGTACAAATCGTAACGCTTTCCAGGAACCTAAGTAGAACCTTGGTTCTCATAATTAATCGCTGAATATTTCGATTGCATTTTGAAATGTACTCTAAGTATACTTCTGAACCCACATAATGGTATTTCAAGAATAAAATCTAAAATGCAACTCACTAACATCTTTAACATAAGCTAAAACACAGTTTTAAGAAAAGTGGTAATTTGAACTCGACATAACCTTACTTATGACAACCCAAAAATGGTTTAAATTATAATATGATTATGAATAACATTATTTCCCACAATTTAGACACACAGTGTGCGCCAAATCATAACCTCAATTGTCTCATAAATGCCACTATTCGCACACACACACACATACACTAATATAATTATTTGGCGGTTTTGTGTGCGAACGCCTTTCATTAATTTGCGTTTCGCAGAAACTTCTTATGATTTGATTAGGTTACTTAAGTAGGACAGTGAATGTGTGCGTGTGTGTTAGTATTGTTGTTGTAGGAAATTCCACTTTATCTTAATTTCTGCACTTAAGGTCTCAATTTCAAGCACCGACAAATCAAGCATTAAACAGTAAATATATGAATGCATTTATGTGAGATAAAATCACTCAAATTTCTTGCCACCCCGCAAATACCGCTACTCCAGAAAAATTATCAAAAAAATAAAAATTATGCTCTCATTGGGGGTGGCATTACTATTCGCCGTTGACTCATATCAATTGTCCGGTTCGACGATTGTCCGACCCTTTTGCCACTCAGCAGTACACTGCACTGCAACAACAACAACAGCAATTTTATAATTTTGATTTTTATTGCTCTGTATTGCTCTGTTGGTCTGCTGGGCATAACGTTGTTGTTGTTGTTGCTGTTATAGTGCTTATTGTTGGCCTACAACTTGGCCTAACTATTACACTGTGTAATGGACACCGCACCGGAGCACTGTGCAACACAATATGTAGTTGATTGTATGTCCATATATTTGTTTGTATTTGTGTATGTGTACGTGTGTATAACGGCAGCAACTATCCGAGCGCAGCTTTAAATCATCAACATATCAACAAATAGTTGGTGGTAAAAAATTTTAAATTAAAGTATTATAGCAACAACAAAAATACAATCATGATTGCCCACAACAACAGCAACAACACACTGGACAGGAGGGGGGATAAATCTGTATTTTATTTCTTCGTACATACATACAAATTCTCCACATATTGAAGGGTTTGATGTTGTCTACCGGCAACAGGGCGGCATGTCAACACACAATGCGGACATACACACACACAGACACACTGCCTGAGCCTGAGCTGTTGTATTTGAATTTCACTATGAAATTGTTGTCCCACGTCAACCGACCAATCAATGCGTTTATGTTGGTTATTTATGCGAACGTGATTTTTTCTTCGATTGTACGCTTTTATGCCATGTCACAACCATTGAACGCATACACACACGTACATACAACTATTCTCGGTTGGAGAGAAGAAATGCTCAAATATAGTTAAATTTTAATTTAGTTAGCACAATGGACTTATGCCCAAGGCAGCCTGTGTTTGTTTGTTGTGTGAATTCGCATTTTTATAACAACAACAACAATAACAACACAGCAATGACTGCTGAAACGCGCTTCTGTTTTGTTATTTTTGCTGATTGCTTTTCTATTTGCCTATGCGATTATCTCGCCCAGTCTCGGATCCCTATGACACCCAATAACATTGTACGATACACCATTTTGCGAAACAGTGCCCCGTAAAAGTATTGAGACAACTTTGAAAAATTAAAAAAAAAAATTGCCAGATTTCGGCAATTAATAGCGGTTTCTTCAGGAGTCCATCGTAAATAAATTAACAAAAATTCACGTTATGTAAAGAAAGTGTTTCGCGCGCTTCGCTCAACTTATGGTCAACATAATCGGCCTACTGAGCGTACCATTCGCACCACCATCACCCAACTTGTAACCCAGCATTCATTATTCGATGATATTCGACCGAATAGACCACGTCCACCAATCAGTGAAGAAAATATAGCAGCCGTAGCTGAGAGTGTACACGAAGACCGTGGAGAGTCGATTTGGCGCCGTTCGCTGTAACTTGGACTGACGTATGGAACGACTTGGCGCATTTTGCGTCGAGATCTTAAATTGAAAGCGTACAAAATGCAGCTTGTGCAAGAATCTTCCAAGCGGCATCTCTCCGGCGAAGAGGCCCTCTGGCTCAATGGGTATGTAAACAATCAAAATTGCCCCATTTGGGACGAAGAGCAACCTGAAGATATTCGAGATCTGCGATACATCGCATCAATCAATGGATTTTCTGAGAGAACACTTCGGTGAGCAGAGACTTCACGTTTTGGGCCAGTCGATTGACCACCAAGATCGTATGATATCACACCGTTAGACTTTTTTCTGTGGGGATATGTGTAGTCTAAAGTCAATGCGGACAATCCCGCTTCCATTCAGACTACCAGTAGAAATATTCAAACGAGTCATCGAAAATTGTACTCAACGGATTTACCATGTGAGATGTAGCCGCGGTCAACATTTGAAAGAGATAATATTTAAAAAATAAATGCCAAATAATCTTCTTTCGAATGATAATAAACATTTCCCATTAAATTGGAATTTTCTGTGTTTTTTCTTTAAAAAAAATTAGAGAATATCAAAATGGATCAACTTTTACATAACAATTCTACACATTTCCGTAAGACTCTTATCACTAAGAATCGTTATACAGTCGTATTGTGGGTCTGGGAGAATACCTAATTGAGAATTAAAACGTGTTTTAGCTAGAATCTTTCTACAGCTGTTCGATATTGTGACGACTTTGAGGCAGATTTTGGTTTCTAGGCTTTTTACTAATTTTTAATACTCAATAATATAAGTTGATGTGGATTTTCTGAAAAATATTTCTTCCTTTAATACTTAGTGTACGTATACTTTTATACTCAACTATTTCCCACATGTACATATGTAATTTCGCAGCGAAAATGACGCGAACAATAATGAACGTGACGGATGCGATGCTGCGTTACAATAGAGACGATCCTTCATACATACATACATATATGAGTGTGTTTGACACTTTAGTTCTTATCGACGACAAAATCAAGTGAAGGTCCAAAAAGCACACAGTTCCTTAAACAATTTAGGTCCTTTTGTGTGGCTGATTATCATGAGGCAGTATTGTGCGGCACACAATGGGGTTGCACAGCATTATTACTATTGGGGGAGTGAGTGTGGCGTGCAGTTGTAATGGCATTCATTTGATAGATACACTCATACTTACTTACATATATGAGTATTAATGTGCCTGTAGCGATGTGAAATGTCAACCCTCTCTCATTGGCGAATTGCAATAATTTTTCAGTGTTGTCACTTTTACTTCCGCCGACTAACGGTTTATGCACATCTGTGGTCAAAAAACAACATTGCTGGACAAATGAATATAAAAATGAAAGTGTTTTCTATAAAAATACTGGAGTACAGTGGTGTTGTGAACAACTGCTTTACAATGTTAGGAACTGTATAATGACTTAAATGCCTGAGAAAGCGTAAGAAGTTTGTGTGAGCTTTATTTTTCAACGCCGGAGCGCAATAGCTCTACAATTGCCATTACGACAGCTAAATTCAACTAACCTAACATAACTTTAATTTTTATTTTTTTCAAAAATATATTAACGGGTGATTTTTTTGAGGTTAGGATTTTCATGCATTAGTATTTGACAGATCACGTGGGATTTCAGACATGGTGTCAAAGAGAAAGATGCTCAGTATGCTTTGACATTTCATCATGAATAGACTTACTAACGAGCAACGCTTGCAAATCATTGAATTTTATTACCAAAATCAGTGTTCGGTGTTTCAGTGTTTTTATCGACAAATTTTGTTCAGCGATGAGGCTCATTTCTGGTTGAATGGCTACGTAAATAAGCAAAATTGCCGCATTTGGGGTGAAGAGCAACCAGAAGCCGTTCAAGAACTGCCCATGCATCCCGAAAAATGCACTGTTTGGTGTGGTTTGTACGCTGGTGGAATCATTGGACCGTATTTTTTCAAAGATGCTGTTGGACGCAACGTTACGGTGAATGGCGATCGCTATCGTTCGATGCTAACAAACTTTTTGTTGCCAAAAATGGAAGAACTGAACTTGGTTGACATGTGGTTTCAACAAGATGGCGCTACATGCCACACAGCTCGCGATTCTATGGCCATTTTGAGGGAAAACTTCGGAGAACAATTCATCTCAAGAAATGGACCCGTAAGTTGGCCACCAAGATCATGCGATTTAACGCCTTTAGACTATTTTTTGTGGGGCTACGTCAAGTCTAAAGTCTACAGAAATAAGCCAGCAACTATTCCAGCTTTGGAAGACAACATTTCCGAAGAAATTCGGGCTATTCCGGCCGAAATGCTCGAAAAAGTTGCCCAAAATTGGACTTTCCGAATGGACCACCTAAGACGCAGCCGCGGTCAACATTTAAATGAAATTATCTTCAAAATTTATTTTTTTAATTTTTTTTTCAAAATTTTATGCGTTTTTTTTTTTAAAAAGTTATCAAGCTCTTAAAAAATCACCCTTTAGTTTCTATGGAAGTATGGCATTCTCTTATCTATAGTTAGAACGCAACACACTGCTATTACTTTCACCACAACTGTAGCTCAGTAAATATTTATATATTAATTTACATTCCATATGAAATGTATCGGTTAGGTCGCAATGTCGCTAGTAAAGATAGAAGATAATCGAAAGTCATTTAATGTGGTCACTTGAGTGCTTTAAATTATTCAACAAAGATATTGGCTTGGCGTGTGCTCAAATATGTATGTATGTATGTAGCTACACTTGTCAAAGCATTTACGTATAATCCTTTGTACATTTCGTCAAACATTTATTTTCGGACCATTTCATATACACAATGCTGCTGCCACTGTGGACTATAAAAGCGCAGATATGAAAACCAATAAGCGCCGAGAGCAAACACTTGCTGTTTAAATATAGCATCTATGTATGTACGTAGATAAATAATATATGGAATGTTTATATACAATATATATGTATTTATACTTTACTTTTCGTTGCTGATTGTTTTCAAAATTTTATCGCGTTTCTCTCAATTGCTTTTACAAAAAAAAATAAAATTCAGTTATTGGCGCCTTCCAAAATATTCCGAGGCACTATTAGGTGCACTATGCTTGTATAGAAGTATGTATGTATGTATTTATGTATATAGAGATATTTTTTGTGTGTGGGCCACGTGTTTGGCATTTCAGCTAAATTTCGTACATTCCAAAATGAAATATAATATGCTTAAGACACTACGCATATGTACACAGATACTTCTTGTATGAATGGATTAATGGAATATGCTTCTAATAACCAAATGAAGGGCTGTAGCGTCGATCCAGTTAGTTTATAATGTTCAAAACCGGATTCTTCAAACATTAAAGGGGTGTAGCTACTGGAGAATTATTATCTGTTGAATGTATTTTTTAGAACCAAATCGCTTATAGAGTTTATCTAAATCGAAGTAACCTCTGACAATATTGAAACAATTTAAATGGCAGCTTCAATATTATACGTTATAGAGCCATCAAGCTTAAGACAATTATTGCCATTTAATTGATATCGTCCGTACACTACCTTTCATAAATATAAAATAAGAATATACAATTATTTTATATATATAATATAGATCAGATCAGATACCTATACGTAACCACTTTCATGCAACTAAAATTATGTAACAATGCTTAACGCAATAGATACACTGCATCGAACTAATAATGAGGCCTTCCTTTTCAATTACTTATGAATTTTTCTAATTTGCATCGGTAGCTAGTTTCTGTAGTATGCAAATGTAGAATGCGCTCCCACATTCCGAAGTGTACAAACTGACGAACATATGGAAATCCATATTTTTGCAAAAACTCAAAAGCAAATATAACAATACTACTAACAGCACATTGTGAATTACAACAAACAACAACAATAGACATTGTAAAGTAATGTACATAAATTGATTTGTCGCTAATTGGTGCAATAGCTTCTAATGATCGATGCACTTAATGAGGGCCGGATGCAAATGAGCACAAATGAAAGCAGTCTAATAAGCGACACAGCTTCTTGATACAAAAGCTAGCTTAATGTCTTACTGGAATGACGAAGAGCTGTTTAATATACATACATGTGAAAAGGTCAAGTCGCTTCTTATAACAATTTTGAGGTTAGTTAAAATCAAATGTACGTACCAATTTCCATGTTTTTAATTTCCTTTAATATTCACGTGTTTTTTTTTATAAACTCACTTCAAATGTTTATTTTTAAACTACTTCATACAAAGTAGTTAGTTAGTTTATTACTATTTAAACTATTTAATTACACAATCAAATTAAGAGTATTTAATTCAAATTCCTTTAAATGACGTGCATTTTTTAAATATTTTCATTTTGACATTTAACTGCCGGCTGATGTGCTGCAATTAGATAATCGAAAAAGGTTTGGTAAGTAAACAGCTTTCTCACTCTTTTTTGACAACCCTTTGCGTTAGCAAAACAATAATGTTTTTTTCGAAATTTATCCACAAAATTGTTCAAAAAGTTGTAAAAGTAGCAGAAGGGTGGACAATATTTTTTAATTATACTCTCGCAACCTGTTGCACAGAGTATAATAGTTTTGTTCACCTAACGGTTGTTTGTGTCACCAAGAAATATAAGAGTTAGATATGGGGTTATATATACATAAATGATCAGGATGACGAGTAGATTTGAAATCCGGATGTCTGTCCGTCCGTCTGTCCGTCCGTCCGTCTGTCCGTCTGTCCGTCTGTCCGTCTGTCCGTGCAAGCGATAACTTGAGTAAAACTTAAGATATCTTAATGAAACTTGGAACACATGTTCCTTGGCACCCTGAGGAGGTTGCTTTCGAAAATGGGCAAAATGGGCATACAAAGGTTAGGTTGAAAATTACTAAAAGTGGGTTAACTCCCTAACGAAAAACGTCAGAAACACGAAATTTTACATAAGAAATGGCAGAAAAAAGCTGCACTGAGATTTTTTTACAAAATGGAAAATGGGCGTGGCGTCGCCCACTTATGGGTTAAAAACCATATCTCAAGAACTATTCGACCGATTTCAATGAAATTCGGTATATAACACTTTCTTGACACCCTGATAACACGAGTGGAATATGGGCGAAATCGGTGCACAACTACGTCTACTTCCCATATAACCCAATTTTGAATTCCATCTGATTCGTTCACTTTATAATGTATTCATAAGGAACCAATGAAGCTAGCGGAATAAAACTTTACACAAATACTGTATTTGAGCTGTGATATCACTTGTGGAAAAATTGTCAAAATCGGACCATGACCTTTCAAAGCCCCTGATATCAAACATGAAGAACTCAGTGCCTATGGTTAATTTTTCACCGAAAATATAGGTAAATCCCTCAGATATTTTAATGTAATTCATTCCCTCTGAATTTTTTTCTTATAACAGTTTCTCTCTGTACCTGAAATGGTAAAAATCGGGTCATAACTTCCCCCAGATCCCATATACCTAATTATAAGTAATATTAAATTAAGTGAGCGTATAGTCTTCGATACATTGTATCTTGGTGGTGAAAACGAGTGAAATCGGTTTAGGAATTACCTCAGTCCCCATATACTATTTATGATGATTTTCGTTATTCTATTGAACTTTATGCCGAATATATGGGTCGAATTGTGTTGTCTTTATAAAATTACATCAATATATTGCGAGAGTATAAAATGTTCGGTTACACCCGAACTTAGCCCTTCCTTACTTGTTTCAATTTTTTTTATTAACAAATGAATTTTACAGAAATTCAAATAAATTGTTCGATTAAATTATTTTTATACTCTCGCAACAAAGTTGCTAGCAACAAAGTTGCTAAGAGAGTATTATAGTTTTGTTCACATAACGGTTGTTTGTAACACCCAAAACTAAACGAGTTAGATATAGGGTTATATATACCAAAGGGATCAAGGAAGAGTGGAGTTCAAATCCGAATGTCTGTCTGTCCGTCCGTCCGTCCGTCTGTGCAAGCTGTAAGTTGAGTAAAAATTAAGATATCTTAATGAAACTCTGTGTAGAAAAGCGCACACGTCAACAAACACAAGGAAGGTTCGACATCGAGAAGCTGCAATCACAACCGACAGCCGAACGATTTTCTACTCGACTTGCACTCCTGCTCTCTGAGAGCACTCATCAGCATCTCGGTATAAGGGAGCTGTGGGACGGCATATCAAACTCCTTACGTACAGCTGCAACCGAAACCATTGGTTTTCGGAAAAGCCAAAAAAACAGCTGGTATGACGAGGATTGTCGTCTCGCAGTGGAGAGAAAACAGACTGCCTACCTCGCAATGTTGCGATCGACCGCAACACGAGCGGGATGGGAAAGATACCGAGAGCTGAAGAGGGAAGCGAGACGCATTTGCAGGAGATGGCGAACCCGATTCCCCAATCGACGACGATGGAGCAGATGTTCCATTGCCCGACAGTGAAGAAATTCGTATAGCAATTACCCGCTTGAAGAACAATAAGGCGGCGGGTGCCGATGGATTACCGGCCGAGCTATTCAAATACGGCGGCGAAGAGCTGATAAGGTGCTTGCATCAGCTTCTTTGCAGAATATGGTCGGAAGAAAGCATGTCTGACGATTGGAATCTCAGTGTGCTCTGCCCAATCCATAAAAAGGGAGATCCCACAATCTGCGCCAATTACCGTGGGATCAGCCTCCTAAATATCGCATACAAGGTTCTATCGAGCGTACTGTGTGAAAGACTAAAGCCCACCGTCAACAAACTGATTGGACCTTATCAGTGTGGCTTTAGACCTGGAAAATCAACAACTGACCAGATATTCACCATGCGCCAAATCTTGGAGAAGACCCGTGAAAAGAGGATCGACACACACCACCTTTTTGTCGATTTTAAAGCAGCTTTCGACAGCACGAAAAGGAGCTGCCTTTATGCCGCGATGTCTGAATTTGGTATCGCCGCAATACTAATACGGCTGTGTAAGTTGACCGTTGAGGAACACCAAAAGCTCCGTCATGATTGGGAAGGACCTCTCCGAGCCGTTCGATACCAAACGAGGTTTCAGACAAGGTGACTCACTATCGTGCGACTTCTTTAACCTGATGCTGGAAAAAATTATAAGAGCTGCAGAGCTAAACAGAGAGGGTACCATCTTCTACAAGAGTGTACCTGGCGTACGCCGATGATATTGATATCATCGGAAGCAACAACCGCGCCGTTTGTTCTGCTTTTTCCCGCATGGATAAGGAGGCGAAGCGAATGGGTCTGGAGGTGAATGAGGACAAGACGAAATATCTCCTGTCATCAAGCAAACAGTCGGCGCATTCGCGTCTTGGCTCCAACGTCACTGTTGACAGTCATAACTTCGAGGTCGTAGATAATTTCGTATACCTGGGAACCAGCATCAATAACACGAACAATGTCAGCCTCGAAATCCAGCGCAGAATAACTCTTGCCAACAGGTGCTACTTTGGACTGAGTAGGCAATTGAACAGTAAAGTCCACTCTCGACGAACCAAAATCAAGCTCTACAAGTCGCTTATCATTCCCGTCCTGATCTACGGTGCAGAAGCTTGGACGATGTCAACATCAGATGAGACGACACTAGGAGTTTTCGAGAGGAAAATTTTGCGCAAGATTTATGGTCCTAAGAACATTGGCAACGGCGAATACCGCAGACGATGGAACGATGAGCTGTACGAGTTATACGACGACATTGACATAGTTCAGCGAATAAAAAGACAGCGGCTACGCTGGCTAAGTCATGTTGTCCGAATGGATGAAAGTGCTCCAGCTCTGAAAGTATTCGATGCAGTACCCGCTGGTGGAAGCCGAGGAAGAGGGAGACCTCCACTCCGATGGAAGGACCAGGTGGAGAGGGACCTGGCTTCGCTTGGTATAACCAATTGGCGCCAAACTGCCAGAAGGAGGGATACACGCGCTGATTTGGACTCGGCTATAACCGCGTAAGCGGTGTCTACGCCAGTCAAGAAGAAGAAGATAGGAAGATTGCTTTCGAATGAGCAAAATCGGACCACTGCCACGCCCACAAAATGGCGAAAACCGAAAACACATAAAGTGCCATAACTAAGCCATAAATAAAGCTATGGAAATAAAATTTGGAATGAAGGATCGCACTATGAAGGGGCATATTTGGATGTAATTTTTTTGGGGAGGTGGGCGTGGCCCCACCCACAAATCGGTTATTTATATTTAACTCGCAAACCAATAGAGCTATATAAACCAAACTTTCTGCAGTCGTTTTTTAGCCACTTCTTAATACAGTCCAAAAATTAAAGAAATCGGATAATAACCACGCCCACCTCCCATACAAAGGTTAGGTTGAAAATTACTAAAAGTGGGTTAACTCACTAACGAAAAACGTCAGAAATACTAAATTTCACATAAGAAATGGCAGATGGAAGCTGCACTCAGATTTGTTTACAAAATGGAAAATGGGAGTGGCGTCGCCCACTTATGGGTCAAAAACCATATCTCAGGAACTACTCGACCGATTTCAATGAAACTTGGTTTGTAATAGTTTTCTTACATCCCAATGATATGTTGTGAAAATAGGCCAAATCGCTTCACAACCACGCCTACTTCCTATATACCAGAACTTTGAAGACAATCTGAATCGTTTACTTTACAATATATAAAGTAAGCATTAATGAAGGTATCGGTGCAGAACTTTGCACAAATACTATGTTTATAGTGTGGCAGCCCCATTCTAAAAATCGCCGAAATCGGAATATAGGTTTTTAAGGCCCCATATATCGAACACGAGGACCTCGGTGCTTCTAACCTAATATTATGGTTTCCAACTTTCAATGGACTTTATACAATATATATGACGAATATGTGGGTCAAATTGTGTATTATATAATATTAATAAAGTTAAATAAATAAATTGCTAGAGTATAAAATGTTCGGCTACACCCGAACTTAGCCCTTCCTTACTTGTTTAAAATAAAAACCAACATAATCGTTTCGTTATGTATATCGAGAGGATAATTTATTCGCGTTTTTTATTGAATCTGGGAATTGTGCGATTGAAGAAAAACCAAAACAGTCGATTGCCAAAAATGCGCAGTTACAAAGATTGCTGATTGGTTTTGGGATTGGAGACCGAGATTTCTTTCGTATCAAAAGAGAGTTCAAAACAGAAAGTAACAAGAAGAGATATGAAGTTATAAGAAGATTAATTTGACTACCACGTTTGGAAGAACAAATGAGTTAAATGAAGTCCAGTTATCTTCAATTTTTTTACGTAATTACTGTTTAAAACTAATTTTAAATAAAAAGTGTTCACTGTACTTCGATATTTTTTCTGTTTTGCTTGTTTATCGCATAAGAAAATTAGGAATATATTCCGAACTCTAACGGATTTAGACATATGTACTATATGGGAGAACCAAGCGATTTTCAGGTGTCTGAGGATTTATTTCAAAGGTTTCTATACATTCCCGAAATTAACACTGTTGAGTCTAGTAGAAATATACTAAATATTTGATCAAAGATAAAAGTATTGTATAAATATATAGCAGCTGAATAATACATTTTGAGATTTTCTGAGAATTCTTCATGTGAATGAATAAATTATGACTATATTTTCAACTCCGGGTCTTTTTGTAACTGCGTTTTCCAGGCTAGATAAAGAAGCGAAGCGTATGGGTCTGGTGGTGAATGAGGACAAGACGAAATATCTCCTGTCATCAAACAAACAGTCAGCGCACTCGCGTCTTGGCTCCCACATCACTGTTGACAGTCATAACGTTGAAGTTGTAGATAATTTCGTTTTCTGGGAACCAGCATTAACAACACCAACAATGTCAGCCTTGAAATCCAACGCAGAATCACTCTTGCCAACAGGTGCTACTTTGGACTGAGTAGGCAATTGAAAAATAAAGTCCTCTCTCGACGAACCAAAATCAAACTATATAAGTCGCTCATTATTCCCGTCCTGATGTATGGCGCTGAAGCGTGGACGATATCCACATCCGATGAGACGACTCTTGGGGTTTTCAAGAGAAAGGTTTTGCGCAAGATTTATGGTCCTCTAAACATTGGCAACGGCGAATACCGCAGACGATGGAACGATGAGCTGTACGATTTATACGACGACATTGACATAGTTCAGCGAATAAAAAGACAGCGGCTACGCTGGCTAGGTCATGTTGCACGGATGGATGAAAGTGCTCCAGCTCTGAAAGTATTCGATGCAGTACCCGCTGGAGGAAGCCGCTTCACTTGAAGCGAAAGCATAATGTGTAGATCAAATTCTGCCAGACTAATATCTGTTAGTATGTGTCTGATGATTTATTATATAATTTTAATACTAATTTCCGAAAATAAAATAAAATTTTTGTTTCATGGAGAAAATTTTTAAATATGACTATTAATATTAAATAGATATTAACTCTCTGCACTTGGACTCACTCACCTTTTTTTTCTGGCACAACGGCTGTTTTTGGACGACCTTCACGGAATTCGTCTTTGAGCGAGCGCCGGCTACGATTGAATTCGTTGTACCAGTTTTTCACAATGCTATAGGATGGTCTTCATAGCCATACAAAGATTTTAGTTCATCGATGCACTCTTGTGGCGATAATCCACGTCGAAAGTTGTGAAAAATGATCGCACGAAAATGTTCACGAGTTAATTCCATTTTTTGGCCGAGATGAATTTTTTAATTCCCTGTATAAAACAATTCGCGATTAAATGACAAAACGTTCTGAGTGATTGATGTTATGCTAAAAAATGTCAATCTTTCCAATGTCAGATTGCACCTGGCAACACCAGAAATATATATAGCAGCCCTCGTAATTTTGGTTCGAGAACTACTACTTAGAATATATTTTAACTACGTTACAAGAAAAATGTTTTCCTTTTTTTCTTTCCTTCGCAAATACACCAAATTCGCAGTGTCAAAACTTTGCTGTCACTTACTTACCTTTTTTAATTGAATCATGATCGAACAGTGGCTGTGTAGTAATGAAATTTAATTAATAATAATAATAATAAATACTGAAATTTCAAGAAGATAGTGTGTTTTTTAAATCATAGAAACTGTTTTCAAACAAACAAACTCTGGGATAATCATTTTAGGAACAGAAAGAACCACTCGTCGTTAAATTTGAAATCAGTTTTTAATTTGAATACCAAAGTTTCAAACCACAAATTTTAAAAATGAAAAAATTCATTTCACTATCAATGTTTCAAACCACAAATGCACCGCAATTAGCAGCAGATGTCGCGCGCATACAAACAGCTGTAGGCATTCACATGTGTACATCAATTGTGAATAGTCTCTGTGCGGATAAAATAGCAGCAAGGCGACTGCTTGTTTTCTCCAAAACGTTTTATTTATAAATAAATAATAAATTACTAGTATTTTATACAACAAAATATGTCATCACATGCCGCTACCAAGATTGATCAGAAAGAATATTTGAAGAAATATTTATCCGGCGATAAAGTGAAGAAGAAAAAGAAGGACAAGAAGCATAAGAAAGAATTTGGCGCCGCCAAAGTGAAAATCATTGATGACGATGTCTCATATAGCCAAACGCAGGACGAATTTGATGAGGAACTGATTTTAGGTGGTGAAGATGCGCCACAAATTGTGGGTGAATATATAGAAGAGGTCAGCAGCACTTCTAATGCACCAAAGTGGCGTAGTATAGTTGTGAAAGATGAGCCAGAGGAAGAAAACGCATTTAATAATAATAGTAAACCACAAGAAGATTTATGGGGTCCAAAACAAACTAAACGTAAAATTAAAGACGAATTTTCACCGGCACGTCGTAATGCAAATAAGGATTCGCAACGAAGTACACCGGACCATTCACCACAAAGGCGAAAAGATAATCATAAAGTGACGCGTAAGCCCGCAAGCAGTAATATTTCACAGTATGAAAATAAGTCTAGGAAAAATGAGCATTCACCCCACCGGCGTGCAGAGAAAGAAAAAAGATATTCATCGGATCAAAGTCCGCCAAGAAAAAGTGAACACAAATCAAAACAAATCCATAAAAGCAGAAGTGAACGCACACCCGATAATAGTCCACCTAGGAGAAGTAATCGAACTGATGATCAAAGTCCTCCACGCAGACGTATGTGTACGCCTGATAATAGTCCTCCTAGAAGAAGTAAGTACACACCTGATAATAGTCCTCGAAGAAGGCGAAAAAGTACACCAGATAATAGTCCACCGAGAAGAGATAAACGCAGTAAAGATAGATATAATGGACGTCAACATTCAGATCAGAGCCCCAGAAGAAGAAATAACTACCCAGATGCACAACGATCGAATAAGGCAAGAAGTCGATCGCCACAAAAAGTCTCCTCTAGAGGAAAGTATCGTTCACCAGAAATAAATCGATCTAGTCGAAAGCATATCACAAGATCTTCTAGTTCTGACCAAAGCCCTCCAAGAAAAGAAAAGCACAAGTCCATAAGAAATCGAAGAAGTAGTAGTAACAGTATCGATCTGAGTCCGCAGCATCGTAAAAAACGAAACTCGTCATCTGATCAGTCCCCACCAAGGCGTAAAAATGTAGAAAGAGGTAGGAAGCGAAGCAATTCACCTGCTAAGAGAAACGGTAGAAATTCAAGCGATCAATCACCTCCAAGGCGTAACGATGGTAAACGTCAAAAAAGCTCTTCACCAATTCGAATAAAACGTGAAAAAGTTTCGCCAAAGCTATCACCATCAAGAATTCGACAGGTCGCTGTGAAAAAGGAGCGCTCCCCTTCACCACCACCAACACATAGTCGTTGGTCTAAGGTGGAACGAAGAGATAGTGATTCTCCACCGCCCACACATAAGCCAAAAGCAACTAAAACACTCGACGGTAAAAAAGCTGGTCTGCAAGATGCAAAAGCACTAGTACACGAAACTGAAGAACGACGCCGTAGAGAGGAACGCATGTATAATGAGATGTCTAAAGAAGTGTCTGGACGGGATGCTGAGGTGCGAGTACGCAATACCGGGCGAAAAGGTCAACGTGCACGTGAAGCTGAAGCAGAAGATCCTGAGGTGCGAAGAAAAAAGGAAGAACACGAGCGCAAGAAGAAGGAGAAATATGATCGTTGGGGCAAAGGTTTGAAGCAGGTTGAAGATTATCGACAACGCACTGAAGCCGAGAGTTACGAAGGCAGTAAACCATTAGCGCGCTATGAAAACGACAAAGATTTGGATAATTATCTACGAGACCAAGAGCGCGCAGAAGATCCAATGTTGGATTATATGCGAAAAAAGAAAAAGGAACGCCAAAAAGAGGAGGGAGGTTTGGCAGAAGTACCTAAATATGAAGGTTCCTATCCAGAAAATCGTTTCGGTATACGCCCCGGTTATAGATGGGATGGTGTCGACAGATCGAATGGTTTTGAAAAGAAATGGTTTGATGTTCAAAACGAGAAACGTGCGCTACAGGAAGAGGCATACCTTTACAGTGTGGAGGACATGTGAAAGTGAGTTATTGTAAAAAAACATGACAAATTTATTTATTTTTATTAACAAAAGTGTCTTTTTATTTCAGTGTGACGTTTGCTGTCCTATATAATTGTGGAATCAAGGGCGAGGATTCAGTGGAATGGACATTCCATGTTACTGTTTTGAATTTCTATTTCTTAAGTTATAAAAATAAAACTTATATTAAAAAAAAATGTAATTTTATTTTGCTAATGTTCGAATGATTAGCTACATTAAATGTTTGTTTATTTTTTAGTTTTGCTTATTTTTTCATAGTTCACTATAATTATTTTTATTTTATTTGTTGATTTTATTAAACAATTGCATGCAACTCTATCTGCTGCACTGGTCGATAGCAAATTGTTATCGATAACTTCAAATTGGCGCTGAAAGCCGAATAATCAAAATAAACAACGTGATAAAGCAGCGTTCAAAATGCATTTGCTAAGAAATAGAACAACAACAGTTGGTTATTTTTGTGATTTCGTGCCATTCGTGTTGTGCTTACAAGTACAGTATTGAATTATAGTGCTTTAATTTTTATAAACATTTTGCTTGTAATGTTCAAAGTGTTTTAAACATTTTATTAGAAGCACCATTTTGTTTAATTGATGCCAATTGGTGAGTAAAATTAAATATACACGACATATACACGATTTGTTTTGAACCACTGTGGAGGTGCTGGTATATTTGTTGACGATTTCATGGTCTTGAAAGTTGTTGTTTACTCCAGGTAGCTAAATATCTTTGCACCTGATTATGATACTATGTTATTTGTTTGTATATTTACAAATGACATAGAAGCACATACAAAAAATATAATCTTATTGGAGGGCGCGACACCAACGCTAACCACAATCTTGAGCGTACAATTCAAAATCTCTGTTTATTAGAATATGTTATAGTTAATAATATTATATCATCATGCTTTGTAGAGACTCTTATTTTACTTAACGTTAAAACTAATAAACACCAATTAACATTATTATTAAGTTTGTGTAGATGTCAGAGTGCCAAACTGTGGATTTTCATCAATATCTTTAGGAGAGATCTGAGGGCAATACTACACAAATGTATGCATTTGTTCTTGTAATAACCATGTAGTTTTACTTTTTGACTTACATATGTACATTAAAAATATAAGCATTATTAATTTAAAAAAATTTAAATTTCGATGCATTTATAGCAATATTTTCTTGAGCGCATGAGTGCTTCATGCACCGATAATTAAATCAAGAAAATATTTATAATGCTTCTTTGTTTGTCTCTCAAGTAAGTTTTATATTCTGTGCACATGTTTAGCTTCTGTGACTTCAAATACCGTGTTTGCCATGAACTTGACTTCTATAAAGTTTTATAGTTGAAGTTCGTTGATGAGCGCGCTCCAAGTTCCACATTCATTTCGATTTACATGACTATTCGTTAACGACTGCTGACTTGCTAAATTTATTTATTAATATAAACATACATACACATATGTATATGTTTAATTTGTATAATTTATTTTATTCTCTTTTATTTCTACTACTGTCTTGTGAGTTGTTGTTATTGCTTTTGTTATAGTTATGTATGTACGTGAGTTTCTTGCCATTAGCGAGTGCGATCACTGCCCTTTACCTTCTCCTACCCTTGGCATTGTTCTTATTAATTGTTTCACACTGCTCAGCTCACATTTTGACCATGAATTCGTTCCTTCAACTCGTCCCATTCGAAATACACATTTATGTGACTGTAATATAAGCAGTGACCACAAATTTACTATAAGTGAACAAATTCTAATGTTTATCAGGTCCACACACATTCGTATACAGCGCTGAGACACCATCTGTTTGATCAACTATTGTAGTGTGTCTCGTTTGGGGCTGTTGTGCTTTTAAAGCAGTTTTTTGTTTGTTTATTATTGTACATATGTAAAAGTTTGCTGTTGCTGCTTTTATTGAACAGTTGACGTCACAGTTACATTATGAAAGCAATTGCTAATTGGACTTTTAAGTATTACATCAGCGGAAAAACAATACTTGAATAATTTCGGTATTTCACCTCGAAATGTTCTTTAACATCACATGACATACACTGGAAAAATTAAAAGAAGTATTAGAATGAGTTTATGTAGACTGATGACCTACTTACACTATAACCTTAGCTTGGGCGCCACGTCTAAGAATGCTTGTTTTATATTGTATTCAACGCAAGTAAATTTAAACTATTTTTTGTTCAACATTCTTACAAAAAGCAAGCAGCGGGGGGCTTTTGAGGCAGTTCTATGCTTAACACATGTAAATCTATATTTACTTGGCATGAATTTTAAATTTCGCCTTAAATTTTCACGATTACGTATTAAAAATTATGGAAAATGAGGGGTGGAGGTGAAAGCAAAGACCTCTATGGTGGTAGTGCAGCACTTACACAGCAGGAGAGAAAATATATTAAGATTTTTTGCAGCACTCTTAAATATACATATGTATATATGTACATACATACACATTAAACTATATGTTGTGTAAATGTAGTTTATTATTTTAATTAGAGCAAGTTTTGCAATGCCTACTTTTTTACTAGAGGTAGTAACCGAAATCGTATAAGACAGTTAAAAAAAAGTTTAAAAACAATTCGTGACAGTAAGTACAGGCAGTAAGTATCTAAAACCAATTAATCAGTTGGCAGTCCTTAATCGGTTAAAAATCCCAGTCATTTCCGGTTACGCAGACCCGTTTATCGAGATAACTCATTTTGCTGTCGGACATTCTGCCAACTATCATCTTGGGAAAGACATATCGGAAGGTTTAGTTGATGTGACCCTTTAACCCTTAAACCGTGATCCTCCAAACGCGAATAAAACCTTACCTCAGCTAATCTGTAATTAAACTTGACTACACGTGATCCCTCAAAATGTAATCAAATCTGTTTTCGAGTGGTTTCCCAAAATGTAAAAATTCAGTTGACACCCAAAATGCTCCCTATATTTTGGAGGATCGCGATGTCTGGTTTGTTTACATTTTAAGGACTCATTTAATGTCAGATTAGTTTACTATTTGGGATGTCACTTTGGGTCAAATTGGGGTGACAATGGACCGATTGGTGCCTGTGGATTGGTCGAATAGTACCAAATTTCATAAAATTATCTAAATTTTTTCTCAAGTCAAGAATTCATAACTTACATATATCGTCTATTTTGCATGAGTATGAAAAGTACCTTTGTGCCACCACCACGTTATATACAATTAGAATACGAATTCCTTTGATTTGAATTGTAGTTGTAAAGGTGATGGTGGTATTTTCCATAACACTGTGCACCTAGACCTTTCTACAGCACTTTGGTGGTGGTTTTAATTGCTTTACACCCTGATTTAATGTAAAATTTACAAATATGTGGTTTAAATGGCATACCCCAACAACAAAGCCAGGTCTGTATAGCTATGCGAACACTAGAAGTATATCCTATATATGTATTTATGACAATTGATTTCGGGCATTCCAAATGTGGCGTACAGTACGGCCCATCAAGACTGCATAAGCTTCCGTATGTGAGCATTATCTTTGTAGAGCTTAAGCTAAGAAAATTCATTATGTAATACCTTCTTTCTTTGTATAGGAATTTCCATTATGATTTTTATATTCCAATTCCAATTCAATTTACAATTGCTTTATCCTTGCATACACTTCATTTCTGTATGCTATATGTGTTGATCCTTTTTTATGAAATCATGTAATTCACCCCGCTGTGTTGAGTCATGGCTTTCCTCGAACTTTAGACAACAATAGCCTTAGTGCTGGCATGTAACTGTGATTTCCCTCGAATTTATCATGAAAAGTCTTTGAGAAAAACTGGTTCTGCTAATTTGAACACGTGCAAAACTCTTGTCCTTTATTTCACCAATGCTTGCACCTCAGCCTGGCCGATTTCATACATACATAAATCTGTATGGGTATGTGGAGAGTGGCTATTGTGTTGTTGTATATGAAAGCTGCATTTCAATGTTTTTTTTTTCACTAGTGGACAAGTTTTTCGCCTTATCGTAATTGTAATATGAAAGGACCTTCTCTTAAGACTGCTACATGATTGACTCCCTCCTTGTGTTGCGCTTCTATTGTCTTCTTTCACCTATCTCTAACCGGTTTAGCTTGTTTGCATTAAAATCACTATTTTTGTCTACTTATTTATGTACGCTAATTTATGATATATTCCCCATCATTAGTTGCTGTTGAAATATATAAAATTTACAATAACAACAATTGGAAGACGCTTCTTCTGAATATTGCATCATTAATCTCACCTCAATTAACTTTTGTTTTGATCACTTTGCCACTTCGGTAATGTCAAAACTTTCGGGTGTTGCTGTTGTAATGAGTTCAAAATGTTAAGATTCTAAGATGCCTCTCTATTTTGTTTTCTTGTATCGTGAAAAGTTCGAGATCCAAAGTTCAACTGTGTTTCCCACCCAACTTAAGTCAACAAAACCGCAACTTTTATGTCTGAAAGTGATTCGAAATCTTGCCATCAGGTGCAACTTCGGACTCAGTAGGCAATTGAAAAGTAAAGTCCTCTCACCAAACCAAACCAAACTCTCCAAGTCCCTCATCATTCCCGTCCTACTTTATGGTGCAGAAGCGTGGACGATGTCAACAACCGATGAGACGAACGATGATTTGTACGAGTTATACGATAGTTCATAGTTCAGCGAATAGATAGCGGCTACGCTGGCTAAGTCATGTTGTCCAAATGGACGAAAATGCTCCAGCTTTGGAAGTGTTCGATGCGGTACCCGCCGATGGAGGTAGAGGAAGAGAAAGACCTCCATTCCGTTGGAAAGATCAGATGGACCTGGTTTTACCTGGGATTTCCAACTGGCGCCGAATAGCCAGAGAAAGAGAAGAATGACCCGCTATTATCGATTCGGCTATAATTGGATAAACGGTTCCTACACCAATTACATACATAAACGTGCTTCAAACAGTGTTAACAGTATAAAAAAAGCTGTATAGTTATGAGCTCAAGTTTATATCAAACAAGTAAGGAAAGGCTAAGTTCGGGTGTAACCGAACATTTTATACTCTCGCAATTTATTTATTTAACTTTATTTATATTAATAATACACAATTTGACCCACATATTCATCATATATATTGTATAAAGTCCATTGAAAGTTGGAAACCATGTTCGATACATGGGGCCTTGAAAACCTAGGGTCCGATTTCGGCGATTTTTAGAATGGGGCTTCCACACTATAAAGGTAGTATTTGTGCAAAGTTCTGCGTCGATATCTTCACTAGTGCTTCCTTTATATATTGTAAAGTTAACGATTCAGATCGTCTTCAAAGTTCTGGTATATAGGAAGTTGGCGTGGTTGTGAAGCGATTTGGTCTATTTTCACAACATATCATTGGGATGTAAGAAAACTATTACAAACCAAGTTTCATTGAAATCGGTCGAGTAGTTCCTGAGATATGGTTTTTGACCCATAAGTGGGCGATGCCACGCCCATTTTCCATTTTGTAAAAAAATCTGAGTGCAGCTTCTATCTGCCATTTCTTATGTGAAATTTAGTGTTTCTGTCGTTTTTCGTTACTGAGTTAACTCACTTTTAGTAATTTTCAACCTAACCTTTGTATGGGAGGTGGGCGTGGTTATTATCCGATTTCTTTCATTTTTGGACTGTATAAGGAAATAGCTAAAAGAAATGACTGCAGAAAGTTTGGCTTATATAACTTTATTGGTTTGCCAGTTATATACAAAAAACCTATTTGGGGGCGGGGTCACGCCCACTTTCCCAAAAAAATTACATCCAAATGTGCCCCTCCCTAATGGGATCCTATGTTCCAAATTTCATTTTCATAACTTTATTTATGGTTTAGTTATGACACTGTATAGGTTTTCGGTTTCCACCATTTTGTGGGCGTGGCAGTGGACCGATTTTGCCCATTTTCGAAAGCAACCTCCTCAGGGTGCCAAGGAACATGTGTTCCAAGTTTCATTAAGATATCTTAATTTTTACTCAAGTTATCGCTTGCACGGACAGACGGACAGACGGACGGACAGACATCCGGATTTCAAATCTACTCGTCATCCTGATCATTTATGTATATATAACCCCATATCTAACTCTTATATTTCTTGGTGACACAAACAACCGTTAGGTGAACAAAACTATTATACTCTGTGCAACAGGTTGCGAGAGTATAAAAACCAATTGATCCTTCATAGTATATATCATATATCCCACACTGGTTCGAAAATCCGTTCCAAACGGTTCAGTTAGCTCCATGCTGCAATGGAATTGATTTAAGAGATTCTAAAGTCGTAAGAATAGTCTTTGTAGGAAAAAGAGTTTGTCATAGTTTGGTATATTCGTTGGCAAATATCTCCCTTCCGCCTTTTTGTCTTTTGGATTTCGCGGCTATGTATAAAGCGCTACATAGCTCGTATCTGGCAATACTACATCTTTGAAAGGTCTTGACATAACCTACTACCAGTTATAGACCTGTAAATACGGAGTTTACTAACGCCGAAATTCGCGCTATTTTAGTTTTCTTTCTTTAAAGGCAAATCCGCTAGAGAAACGTTCCATGAGATTAATGGTATTTTGGGGGATGGCACTCTATCACTTCGAACTGCGGAAGAATGGTTTCGACGATTCAGAGCGGGTGAAAATGACACCATGGATAAGCCAGCCGGCGGAAGACCTGTAACTACGATTACCGATCAAATCATGGAAAACGTCGAGTTAGACCGGCATGTGGCATCTCGTGACATCGCCCAGGAGATGGGAGTTAGTCACCAAACCATTTTAAACCATCTGCAGAAGGCTGGATACACAAAAAAGCTTGATGTTTGGGTGCCGCATGATTTGACGCAAAAAAAAAACCTTCTGGACCGAATCAACGCCTGCGATATGCTGCTGAAACGGAACGAACTCGATCCATTTTTGAAACGGATGGTGACTGGCGACGAAAAATGGATAACATACGACAATATCAAGCGAAAACGGTCGTGGTCGAAGGCCGGTGAATCGTCCCAAATAGTGGCCAAGCGGGATTGACGGCCAGGAAGGTTTTGCTGTGTGTTTGGTGGGATTGGAAGGGAATTGTCGACTATGAGCTGCTCCCTTATGGCCAGACGCTTAATTCTACCATCTACTGCGAACAACTGGACCGCTTGAAGCAGGAGATCGACCAGAAGAGTCCAGAATTGGCCAACAGATGACTAGTCAGAAGCTACGGGAGCTCGGATGGGAGGTTTTATCGCATCCACCATATAGCCCGGACATAGCGCCAAGTGGTTACCACCTGTTGCTGTCCATGGCGAACGCCCTTGGTGGTGTAAAGTTGAACTAAAAAAAAACTTGTGAAAAGTGGTCCGAGTTCTTCGCAAATAAGGAGGCTGGCTTCTACGAGGCGAGTATTATGAAGTTGCCGTCTAGATGGAAACAGATTATCGAACGAAACGGCGCATATTTGAACTAAATCCGATTACTTTTTATAAAGCATTGAATAAATCGGAAGGGAGATATTTGCCAACCATATATTTTCTCCGGGTTATCGTCAAAATAATTCATGTAATTTGGCTACGTTGAAGGTTGAGATGCCTTTGTTGATTAAAACTACGTAGAAAATCATTTTGTCTGCGGATCTGGTAAAGTGTAACTCAAGGTTCTAGTAAACGTCGAAGTGGCTTGACTAAGAAATCGTCCGAACCAGTGTTTGCGGGTTCGGATACTCCGTTGTAAATAAGAAAGTTTAGCGCGGCTTCCTTCAATCAACAAATATAACAATTAAACTCCTTTCAACTGCAACTAAACTGTTTCCCCCTTCAGCAGACTGTACCACTCCCTTCGCAATTGAAAATATTGTAAACAATTTCTCACATAATCAAACATAACCTAAAATAAAATTGTATGCAAATCATTATTTGTGGTTTTCGAAATTCCATAACACACTTATTTTTATCGTTTCAAGCCCCGCGGCTGCCGCACAGCAGTTTGCAATAAATATTGTTTCCCCGTTTACGCCACCCAGTTATTGATTGCAGTTAAAAATTTGCAACTAATGAGATGCAAAATGCAGTTTAGAAGAAAGTACGCTAGCATAAATCACGCACACACCCCTTCGGCGTGGCGCTTCCGTGGCACAGTTGGAAGCAATTTTATGAACGTCGCGACGGCTGCCTGCCTGCATGTGCCTACTCCCCAATCGAACGTGAGTCACTGCGGCAGCGCGAGCAATAAGCAAAAAGCATAAATTCAAATTATAATAATTTGTATGCACACATGTGTGAGAGGGGGAAAATAGAAAGTACTCAAGAAAAAGTGCGACCCCTGCTTGCGATCACTTTTTTGGAAAATGTTTTTCTCTGGACTTCTTGCATGTCTAATATGTTTTTGTTCGGGCACCCTTTGAGCAGTGGGTTGGCTGTATTCAAATATTTCCCGAGTTGATTTTCCTCATTTAAATGTCAATGGCGCGCGCATAAGTAGGCAGCAACTTAAGAACTGTATATTTTTTCTGCTTTATTTGTTTTGTTCTTCTTCTTCGTGGCTTTGTTGTGCCGTCTAAAGGGTTTTGCAACATTGTATTTGTTTTCTGAAGCAGAATTTCCACGGCATAAATCCTTATATGGAGACCTACAAGCGAGCGAGTAAGTTGTCGAAGCCTGCGTGTTGCTGCTGTATTTAATTTTTTTCATCTTTTTTCGTTTTTTTTTTTACTTAAGCTTGAGCTGAGTTTTCTTTTTGCTGTTTTGTTTTCTTTATTTTCCAACGCGCCACACTACAACGGGATTAAAGTTGAAAGAAAAGCGGTGGCGCTGCAGCAACGCGAATTACTTCTTCGCCGCGTGGAAGAAAATAGCAACCAACAACAAATGCACAACAATAGGCCAAGAATAATACAAATCATAATAAAATAGAATAGTGTAGCATCCACCAATAGTTATGTCTGTGTGTGTGTGCCTCCGTCAGCGATCTTCCTTATTAGGATAGCAATCGCGCAGCCGCAGGCTCTCGGCCAAGCGCACTGTGCATGTGTGTGCCACCATTGTCCTCAGATCTGCTTAATGACACACAACGCGTCCTATATTCATACATACAACAACAAACACATGCAGCCATATGTGGAATTTAGTATGTATGTATGTATATAGCGATCTCGTTATGCGCAAGCGCCCGTCCTCTGTGTGACTGCGATTCAACATGTTTTCTGCCCCACAGTCATTTTCTTCTTCCTTCTTTTGTTTGCAAAACAATAGGATTTCACATAAAGTTAACATACATACATACATATGTACATAAATACATTCATATACATATGTATAAGTATGTATGTGTGCGTTTGAATGAATTCCATAGCACATCGAATTTGAAGTAAAATGTGAAATCAAGGCATTTCCAGCTGTAAAAAGCACAAAAAGTTGTAAATCTTAAATAGGTGTGGAGAATGTAAGTGGAGTTTTACTATTTAGTACAATTTATGTGAAGGCATTGATGTATATGTATTGATATATACGAGGTGTAGTTATTCTATAACGTGGCTAATGGTCATACTGAAGAAATATAATCTAACTCATCTCTCTCTCTCACAAATATACACTATCACTCGCATCGCTCTCACTTTTTTCCTCTACCTATCTTTCTCTTTCTAATATCCGAAATGGTTGCAAGGTTAGGTTAGGTTTTATAGCTTATCTCCGAGATCGGCGTCACAGTTTGATAGGCTAAATCCAATCAGAAAACTACCTGTAGTAGTTTCACTGTCATATTTCAACAAATCGCCACGAACCCATCAGTAATCTGTTTAGGTTTAATTTCGAATCACGCCTCTACACCTTCATGCCTAAAGTTGAGTTGCAAGGTGTTTCATTCATTCGTAAAGGCGGGGCCATTTAGTTAAAAAACGCTCAGGATCAGGATCGCTGATTAGGAAACCTAAAACGATCTGATTTATAAGCGGAAATCCTATAAGAAGTTTCAAGTTTTTGTCAGGTAGTTTCAAGGGTTCAAGTTACATTCGAGCGTTACTGACACGAATGGCTTCTCCCTGAAATCCTTGGGACCACTAATACACAGAATTGCAAGCTTAGTACATATTTACAGAGGCTCACATAAGTATACATACGATAACGATTTTCGCCCTATTTAAAAAAAAATTATAAAAAATGTAGTTTTGTTCTATTTGTTGAAACTAATTTATTAAACGTTTTATCGTTGTGTATATCATAAAAACCAAAAATCAAATTTTTGTTGGAACACTCTCGTTATTTATAAACTACACCTCGTAAATCCTTCCATATACCTACGAATATACATATGGCTTTGCCTTCCTTGAAAGGTGTAAGTATGATGGTGGCCAAATACAACCATATCGAATGACTCAACTCCACTATAAATAACTGCTCTGCAACATATCATCCCCAACATGGTACAGTGGAACTCTCACGTAGAAATTGGGCGTAGAGTTGGTGATGAATCATAGAATGGTTGACTTTTGGATGTAGTAGATACAAAGCTTCATCAGAGATTCGTTCTAGAGTATCATGGGCTTTAAGTCTAAAAAAATAATGTATCCGTGTTCAACCTCATCAAATCTGCTCTCGTCTTTCGGAGAGTCTTTCAAAGTGCAGAAATGTAGCTTGAGTATTCCATTCGACAATCTAGTTAGAAGAGAACATTCCTTCTTAGCGGCGAACTATCCTATTTATTTAATATATTCTAGAAGTTTTAAACTTTTATTAACTGGTAAAACTGCTTGCTATTGTACCTAACAATGTCAGCCTAGAAATCCAATGCAGAACCACTTTTGTCAACAGGTGCTACTTTGAACTGAGTAGGCAATTGAAAAGTAAAGTCCTCTATCGACGAACAAAAACCAAACTCTAAAAGTCCCTCATCATACCCGTCCTGGTTTATGGTGCAGAAACGTGGACGATGTCAACATCCGATGCGACGGCTAGGGGTATTCGAGAGAAAGGTTTTGCGGACGATTTACGGCCACTTAAACATTGGCAACGGCGAATACCGCAGACGATGGAACGATGAGCTGTACGAGTTATACGACGACATTGACATAGTCCAGCGAAATTGTCCGAATGGACGAAAACACTCCAGTTTTGAAAGTGTTCAATGCAGTACCCGCTGATGGAATCCGAGGGAGACCTCAATTCCACCAGGTGGAGAAGAACCTGATTTCATTTGGTATTACCAATTGGCGCCAAATTGTCAAAATGAAGAACGAATTGCGCTCGGTTGTAAACTCGGCTATAACCACGTAAGCGATCTACGCCCGTTAAGAAGAACATTGTACCTTCATTTTTTTACTAACCTATTTCATTTATACTATTTTTTGGTCTGTTCGATTCGTCGTTCTCCAAAGTTTGGTGAGGTAAAGAGAACATACTAGTGTGACAATCTCATTCAATACACCAAATTTTAAGCTTTAAGACACTGTAATGCCTCTGCTCTTGTAACTATGCTAGACTTTAAAACCCAAAAAGTGTAGCCCACTTAACTGTACTACCAAAAACATTTTTGCTTTAATGAAAACCAACTTCAACGAGCAGACAATGTGTGTGTGTTTAAATTTCCAATGATTTACTAGCGAGTAAAAGTTTTTCCTCCTGTTGCTATGATTACATTCCATAGATGAAACCTTCAAACATTCAACAAATGCTTTTCCACCCTTCGCAATTCGCGTTGGCACTGTTTGCTGGCATTTAACGAGCTGCTGTGCGAGGATGCGCGGCGCCAGGGAGGGCGACACGCAAGCAGAGCGTTGCAAGAGGGTTGTAGTCGTATGTTTCAATGAAAATTCAGATACAAAAGAACTTGCAATCGTTATGTCTCAGCTTCACCTTCACGTCTGCCTTCAAACTTCCCCCTATGGCCTTCGATGGCTCGATTGGCTTTTGCCTTGTTAGAAAATCATAAGAAATCCTTGAATTGTCAATTCGACATAAGGGTTTGTATGCGTGAATTTATATTTTGTCTCTTCCACTGTTGCACCTTCTTCTACCTCCGCTACTTATTTTGATTTATCTATGTTTGAGTTGTATTATTACATCTTTTCCTGTTGTTGGCATTTATATAGTCTTCCCTGTATTCGTTATTACTCTACGATTTCGCACAGCGCAAGGAAAGCAAGGACTTGTTGTGCTTCAACTACCAGTTATCCTGTCGAAAGTACGCGCTCTGCTTTAAGCACAAGGCGAGGGGGAGACGCACACGCCACTCACCAAGGCAGCGCACGGGACCTGAAAGTCCCGCAGCAAAGTGGTGGTTGAATTTCCTTCGGCTTGCTGCCAATGGCTGAGTTGGCGAAATTCTTAGCTTCTTCAGCAATCCTGCCTTCAGCGCTGACACAGTTTTCGTGTGCAATCCAACGGAGTCGGATGTTTACGTTTTTGTTGTGCCCTCGCGTAGTGTGCGGTTGTTTTGCTTCATTGATAGGGACTCGCGTCGCGTAATAGTAGCGTTTAGTAGTAGTAGTTGTACTCGCCGATTGTCGTTAATTCCTTAGGTACCTGATTGGTTTAGGTGCTTGTGTCCACAGCCGGTTTGGAGGGAACTTGTTTCGACCGCATAAATTTGGCGAACGGTTTTGTTTACTTGTTGACTTGTTATTATTCGTCAGTTTTTTTTTGGAAAAAAGTTTGTTATTCTTTGTTGAACTCGTTTTTATGAAGAATATCTCTGTGCTAGTGACTCAGTTTATAAGTCGGTGAGTTAAGGGAAAATATTAAATTAATTAACATCATTAATTATATGAATTTAATATATAAATTATAACACTTAATTAACAAAATTCACCAACTAAATTATATTAAATGAGAAGACTTAATTAATGTTTTAGATATTTTTAATTAAATTCAATTTAACTAAATTAAGTCAATTAATTAAATTGAACATTAATTAAAAATTTCATAATAAATGTTATATATTTTTTTAATTTATAAAAAATATACTATATTTATTCCTAAATATAAAGTTTTAATTGAGTTCAATTAAAATTAATTAAGTATTTAATACTTTCATCGTAAAAATTATTTAAAATAATTTATAAATATTTATTAATTTAGGTGCAAATAAATTAAATTAAATGCGTGCTTAATGATTTAAAACTGCGATAATTTTGTTTAATTTTTTTTTTTGAAATTATTAATCAAATTAAGCTACATTAACCAAATTATTTTCTAATTTTGTTGGAGAAGCATTCCACAATCCCATACAAACACACTGAGTTTGGGCAATCATCCCCCAAATAATTTTTGTTACGAATTTTTCGCCTCCCACCCACATACGTCAGCAGAGTCCTTGTTTGGCTCATATATGTACGTGCATATATACTTACATATAAGTTTAATAATATATCTCTATATACTTTGCATTTGTAATATTCCAATTCTGGCAATCTACACCCACACTTTTTATACTTCGATGTTGAAGCAATGTACATATGTATGTATAACGCCTTACATAGCTTATTTCTCTTTTCTTATTTCAATGGTATAGTGCTAACCCGTTGTTTGCAGATTTTTTCTTTTTTCTTTCGCTTGTTTCTTAGAACTGTCACTTGGCTTTCAAAGCGGTGTCTCTTATGCATTTCCGCATTTGTCATCTGCGAATTGGCCAAGTGTTTATGCATGATTCATCTATTTACTAGTTTGCTGACTAGTTGTCTTCGCAAATTCTTTGCGTAAAAAGAACTTAAAATCGATGTATGTAACTATTAATGCTTTTGTATAAATTATAGTGGGTTTGGTTTTATATTTTTTTGGTTTAATATTTTTTATAGCTTTGACATAGTTTTTATTAAACAAAAACCAAAAAAAAAGAACAGAAAAATAATAAAAAAAACTAAATTTGTAAAAAAAAAAATATTTTTTTATTTTAAATTTTTGGAAATTTTTTTTACATATTCCAGTGTCTTTCAAATTATTTTATTTATTTATTTCTATCTACGTATATTTTTATTTATTTTTTAATTATTTATTTTGTTTTATTTAATTTTTCTTTTCTTTTTCAATATATATTTTTTTATTTATTTATATTAATTTTTATTTGTCTTATTTATTTTAAATTTATTTAAATATTTAATTTTTGTTAATTTTGAAACAATATAAATTAAAAATTGTTTGAATCTTTCTATTTCAAAATATTGAAAAGCCTACTTAGTCAATTTTTCCTTTAAGTGCTAATTTATACAACTCTACGTAAAATTAAGTACATATTATTATTATTAGAAGTCTTTGTTCAAATTCTACTTTAAAATTTATTACTAATTGCCAGTTTAAAATAAATAAGAAATACTTTACTTTCAATGAGATCATAAAAATTGGATATGTATACATGTATATATGTATGTAAATGTAAGGCATCTGTAAACACAACAAAGTCGGCGTTTCAATTGCACTTTGGACTTGGGAAGATATACATCACAATTTACACAGCAAATTTTGCGTTAGTAAATGCATTTATTTATGAATTGGTATATATGTACATACACACACATATGGGCTTGTTAATAAATATATGCATAAAAGCCTTTATTTATTATTTTCATTTTCTCAAAACAACAATTTCTTTCTCTTATATTTACAGCAACGAAGAAAAGCCAATACAAGCGGTGTGTAATTTTTAGATAAGGTAAGATTTAGTAATAAATTATTTTATGAATTTTTAATTGCATAAAATTGTTTATGAATTTTTTTATGAAGTTTTAAAATAATTTTTTTTTTAATATTCTTTTTTAATTTTTTTAAATATTTATTTTTAATTTTTTAAAATATTTATTTTTAATTTTTTAAATATTTAATTTTTTTATAAATTTTTTTTTAATATTGTTTTTTTTTTAATTTTTTTGAATATATTTTTTTTAAATATTGTTTTTAATTTTAATATTTTAATTATTTATTAATTTATATTTTTAATTAATATTTTTTAAATGTTTTTTTTTTTAATTTTTTCGTTATAATTTTTTTAAATATTTTTTATATGTTTATAAATATTTTTTTTATATATTTATTTTTTATTTGCATTTTTTGCTTTTATATTTATTCCATTTAATTCTTTTTTATTTTTCTATTTGATTTTTTATTAATAATAAATAATTGCGCTTATGTGGAAATTTTTCTAACCCTCTTTGTTCGTCCAAAGTACCTTATATGAATGTTAAGTAAAAAAATAAACACAAGCGAATCCGCCCACTCCGCTAATGATCCATTTGCAGTTCTGCGTCAACACTTTGTGTAAACTAACTGTTACTGAGCGGCTTTTGTTGGCTTTTGTTTACAAAATAAAGTCTCGCAGACATTAAATTCCACAACTTTTTCACCTTTTTTTTCTCAACTTTCTGCACTTTGTTGTAAAGAGGTGTAAAAATTGCAAAATTATTAGCAATAAAAAATACATATTTACATGCATATGTTCATGTTTAAGATTTTAAATATTTATTATTTTTTTTTTTTTAATTTTGAAATGCCAGCTTTTTTGCAAATAAAAAAAAAAACATTTATGACTGCAAAATGCCATTCAACTTGAAAATCGCGTTCATTAACAAAAACAAACACAAGCAAAACAAGTAAGGAAGGGCTAAGTTCGGGTGTAACCGAACATTTTATACTCTCGCAATTTATTTATTTAATATTATATAATACACAATTTGACCCACATATTCGTCATATATATTGTATAAAGTCCATTGAAAGTTGGAAACCATAATATTAGGTTAGAAGTACCGAGGTCCTCGTGTTCGATATATGGGGCCTTAAAAACCTATGGTCCGATTTCGGCGATTTTTAGAATGGGGCTGCCACACTATCAACATAGTATTTATGCAAAGTTCTGCACCGATATCTTCACTAGTACTTACTTCATATATTGTAAAGTAAGCGATTCAGATCGTCTTCAAAGTTCTGGTATATAGGAAGTAGGCGTGGTTGTGAAGCGATTTGGCCTATTTTCACAACATATCATTGGGATGTAAAGAAACTATTACAAACCAAGTTTCATTGAAATCGGTCGAGTAGTTCCCGAGATATGGTTTTTGACCCATAAGTGGGCGACGCCACGCCCATTTTCCATTTTGTAAAAAAATCTCAGTGCAGCTTCCTTCTGCCATTTCTTATGTGAAATTTAGTGTTTCTGACGTTTTTCGTTAGTAAGTTAACCCACTTTTAGTAATTTTCAACCTAACTTTTGTATGGGAGGTGGGCGTGGTTATGATCCGATTTCTTTCATTTTTGGACTGTATTAGGAAGTGACTAAAAAAAACGACTGCAAAAAGTTTGGTTTATATAGCTCTATTGGTTTGCGAGATATGTACAAAAAACTTGGTAGGGGGCGGGGCCACGCCCACTTCCCCAAAAAAATTACATCCAAATACGCCCCTTCATGGTGCGATCCTTCATACCAAATTTTATTTCCATAGCTTTATTTATGGCTTAGTTATGACACTTTATGTGTTTTCGGTTTTCGCCATTTTGTGGGCGTGGCAGTGGTCCGATTTTGCTAATTTTCGAAAGCAACCTTCCTATGGTGCCAAGAAATAAGTGTGCCAAGTTTCATCAAGATATCTTAATTTTTACTCAAGTTACAGCTTGCACAGACGGACGGACGGACGGACAGACAGACATTCGGATTTCCACTCCACTCCACTCTTCACCCTGATCACTTTGGTATATATAACCCTATATCTAACTCGTTTAGTTTTGGGTGTTACAAACAACCGTTATGTGAACAAAACTATAATACTCTCTTTAGCAACATTTGTTGCGAGAGTATAAAAATAGCAACTGCACTTTTGTACGCCGTCTGCGAGCGGCAGACAGCCTAGTCGCACACCCCCCAGGGCGGCGACGACAACGCGTTGCCAGCTCTTCTGAAAAAAATAAATATTTAAATAAATCTACCGCTGCTCACGCTAGTTTTTACAAATTACGGTAATTTGTTTACGTTAGTTTACTTTTCATTGCATTTTCTCAAGCATTCATTTGCTTTTTGCACATTTTTTTTCGAAAAGTTGTCATCTCATGCCATGCTGTGTTGTGCTATGCGTTTTTCTTCGTACTCATTTTATATGCATACAAATTTAATTGCCTGCGATCCGTTATTATTATTAGAAGCTGCCGGAAAGCATTTGAATTTCTTTGTTGTTGTTCGCGTATTTATGCAATTCTGTTATGCGGTGCGGTAATCGCTAAATGAAATTCTCATAAACATGTTTTTTCTAATGACCGCAAGCGACATCTTATTGACTTTGGGTGGATGGCGAGTAAATTACTTTGTTTTAATGGTTGATTTTTTTACCATTATAGAAATTGTATTTGAAATAAATTGATACAATATTAAAGTAAATGCTCATATTTTGACATTATTAGTTCGAAATTAATATTTATTTTCCAATTTGCATATTTCCTTTCTATTCCCATTTTTGGTTTTCAAATTTCAGTTTTTATTTATTTTTTGTTTTCATTATTTTTTCTTTTTAAATGTTAAAAAATTTTCAAACACCCATGTCCATGAACTTATTCTTTGTCTAAAAATACCGAAAAAATGGTTTTCCAATCAATGGCGTTTCATCGAAATTATTTCAAGGCAATAATTTTCAAGTGTTATTTTTTATTTTATTTTTTTTGTTTCAATAGCTTTCAGTTATTTTTGTTGCATTGTTGTCAATAATATTAGCCACATGTGGTGCATGCCCAGGCTATTTTTGGTATAATAAATATAAATTTCAAGTTATTCAAATTTTTGGCAAAATGGCATGTTCAAAATATTTGCCGCAAAAATAGAGCTCTTGGAATATTTCTTTGAAAACAAATTCTAGCAAATTAATATGTAAATTTAATTTTTTTAGGTTATGTGTATATTGCAGAAATGGCTATTTTTGGTAGAAAAAATATAAATTTCAAGTTATTCTATTTTTTGCCAAAATGGAATTTTCAAAAAATGTATGGCATAGAGTTCTTGGAATATTTCTTTGAAAAGCAAATCAATATGTAAATTTAATTTTTTTTAGGTTATGTTTATATTTTATATTAAATGTTTTGGAAAATCCGTTTTGTTGTTTATTTATATATTTTTTGAGGAGGAAATTATTACACAGTTTACATATTCTGTATTACCTACGTAATAATAAAATTTATTAAGGCAGTCTGCTTTAGAAGCCGAAAAAAAGCGTTTTTTAGCAATTTTTTTTTAAGGGAAGGAAATGATTGCGGTAAACGGAATTTTAAGACGATAGTGTACTATATTTAAGGCTTAAAAAACAGTATTTGTTATTAAAACATATTGAAATTTTTACAAAGTTGTAAGTATTTTTCTGGAGCGCCTGGAGTCTGCACTTGTAAAAAGGTGCCGGTGATGGAGGTCGTGCGATGAATCTGATACAGTCGATCCAATTTTTTTTTTTAACTTTTGTAAGTTTCTTTTCTTTATGAACTAAAAAAATACCGAAGTAGTTATAAAATTCCAAATTTTTTCGAAGTTTGAAAAAAAAATTCACTTTTTTAAGAAATAAAAAATTGACTTTAACTTGCAAAACAAGTAGTTTAAATAATACTTTTGTCCAACTTTTTTAGTTCAAATAGAAGATAATTTTATACTGAAGCTAGATCACTTTGGTTTTTTTCGATCGGAGATATATTCTTTTTGCTATCGCCGGCACCGTTTTCTAACACTTGTGAAAATGAAAACTCGAGAAAACGCGCTTTAAAGTCTACCTGAGCATTCGCACCTGCTCGACGCTCCGCCCCTAAAACTGCTCTAGCTTCGAAATATGTCGAATTGGCCTCTGGAATTTTAAAGACATATTCTTGGATAGTGTTGGAAGAGATTTAAAACAAAACAAAAAAATTGATTTTTTGAAGCCTGTAAAGCAGACTCCTGCCTTAAAAATATAATATAATAATATAATTCTATCTACAATCTTTTTTATCTATAATAAAATATTAAAACAAGTAAGGAAGGGCTAAGTTCGGGTGTAACCGAACATTTTATACTCTCGCAATTTATTTATTTAACTTTATTAATATTATATAATACACAATTTGACCCACATATTCGTCATATATATTGTATAAAGTCCATTGAAAGCTGGAAACCCTAATATTAGGTTAGAAGTACCGAGGTCCTCATGTTCGATATATGGGGCCTTGACAACCTATGGTCCGATTTCGGTGATTTTTAGAATGGGCTGCCACACTATAAACGTAGTATTTGTGCGAAGTTCTGCATCGATATCTTCACTAGTGCTTACTTTATATATTGTAAAGTAAGCGATTCAGATATTCTTCATAGTTCTGGTATATAGGAAGTAGGCGTGGTTGTGAAGCGATTTGGCCTATTTTCAGAACATATAATTGGGATGTAAGGAAACTATTACAAACCAAGTTTCATTGAAATCGGTCGAGTAGTCCCTGAGATATGGTTTTTGACCCATAAGTGGGCGACGCCACGCCCATTTTCCATTTTGTAAAAAAATCTGAGTGTAGCTTCCATCTGCCATTTCCTATGTGAAATTTAGTGTTTCTGACGTTTTTGGTTAGTGAGCTAACCCACTTTAAGTAATTTTGAACCTAACCTTTGTATGGGAGGGGGGCGTGGTTATTATCCGATTTCTGTAATTTTTGGACTGTATAAGGAAACGGCTAAAAGAAATAGCTTTATTGGTTTGCAAGATATGTACAAAAAACATACTTGGGGGCGGGGTCACGCCCACTTTTCCAAAAAATTACATTCAAATGTGCCCCTTCCTAATACGATCCTATGTTCCAAATTTTATTTTCATAACTTTATTTATGGCTTAGTTATAGCTCTTTATGTGTTTTTGGTTATCGCCATTTTGTGCGCGTGCCAGTGGTCCGATTCCGCCCATCTTCGAACTTAACCTTCTTATGGTGCCAAGGAACACGTGTTCCAAGTTTCATTAAGATATCTCAATTTTTACTCAAGTTACAGCTTGCACGGACGGACAGACGGACAGACGGACGGACAGACAGACATCCGGATTTGAACTTTACTCGTCACCCTGATCACTTTGGTATATATATCTAACTCGTTTAGTTTTAGGACTTACAAACAACCGTTATGTGGACAAAACTATTATACTCTCTTTAGCAACTTTTGTTGCGAGAGTATAAAAAAACAATAATAATAACAATAAGAAATAAAACAAACAACACAAAAAAAATAAAATTCATTATATTTTCATTCAGATCGTTTTTATTCCTTATCTAATAATATATTATACATATATCATAAATTTTATTAGTTAAATTTAAATTTTCTTTTATCTACAATTCCTTAAATTTTTCAAAAAACAAAAAATAAATACATTTTAATTCAATTCAATTTCTACTTAATACTACAAACGCCCACAAATCCCTTTGCCAAATACCACACCTGTCCTCAAGAAGTTCAAAGTTCTTATAAATTAGTTGCGTATACGCCCCCGGCAACGATTAGGCAACTTATACATATTCGTGTAACTGTCAAAAATATAATTGGCTTTGACAAAAAATATTATATATAATTGTAAACAAGCAAATATTTTGTTATTTCACAACAACTACACGCCATGTTTTACCGTTATGCTTAATGTTTCATTTTGTTTTACAATTTCATTGACGGCGCAGAGCTGTTTGAGTATGAGTATGCGCGTAGGTGTGGTTTTGTTTTATATAATACAACAACATCAATTAATATATAAGCGTTATATATGTGTACGTATATATGTATATATTTATGTATTCCACGAATGTAAACAAATCGATATCTGCCGTCAAAACATACTTGAATTCCATTTTTTCTCATAAAAACCCAAATCTCTCTCCAAAATGGGTGTGTATCTACTACGCTTATATGTATGTTCAACTGCTTGAAAGTAATCAGTTGTGGAGCGAATGTTACGACGCAAAATAAAGGATAAAAATAAATGCAAACTAATACCATGAAAACTTCCACAGGATGCCTACATAATCGCGTTGCGCTTTCCCTGCTAGACCCTTAAATTTTTGTGTTTTCCCACATATATGTGTGTATATGTGCGCCTGCAAATACATTCGAATTATATGTGTATCATATCTAGAATTCGTTGTATTTGTTTACAAACTCTATATAGACTCCTACGCATGTCCTTGTGAGTGTTGATGCCAAAGGACACTACGCTTATTTACAATTATTTACTCACACAGCCTTACTGCTGTTTACCAAAAACTTATGTACTTTACGCAATTATATAAGCCGTATATATCTAACCATTTTATTTTATATAAAACACGTATGTGTGTAGAATAATTATACACCTCCTTTTTCTCCTTATTTTTGTTGTTGCTGCTGCTGCCTACTCGTTATTCTGTTTATATTCTGCACTTTCGCAACAATTTGCCCGAATTTCTGTCTGTATTTACTCTATGTACATAGCGTTTATTTAGCGTTTACCTAACTCCCACCTCTTCTTTAGCTCTGTGTTTACTATTCGTTTTATTACTTAGCAAGCTTTTAAGCTCTTGTAATGCTGCCTAAATTAATTGTAAAGCAAATTTCTAAAAATTTTAATATTTGATTTTGCGTTATTAAACAGAAATTATTATTTTATTCGAAGGACGAATTTTCGATAAATAAAGGAGGGAGTTATTACGTCGTTAGTTAATATTTGGGGTCGACTTTTACGAGGAAGCTGCATTTTGGACTTGCCAATGTTTGAAAATTACAATTATTTAAGACAACTATGTAAAAAAAAATCTGGTTCCAGGTTCTTAAATTATGTCAATTATTGACTTTAGATTATGAAAAAAAAAACTTGGGCTTTTAAGCTTAAAAAAAAATATATTTTTTGGTTTTTCTCTTTTTGAGTAAAATTATCAGATTTCTAAAAATCTAACTCCTATTTTTCTTATTATAAAATTGCAAATGTTTACTGCCAATAAAATTAGGTCAAATCCCTCATTTCACCAATATAATATTTTTGAGGTTAGAATATTTCCACGCGCGCTTTTGACGCAATTCTGCTTCTAATTAAGATTTAATTGTGACAAATCGGTTTTGGTTGTGTTGTCAGAAAGAAATTTAACAAAGAAAAAAAGTATTTATAAAACACTTATTTTTGCATTTGTATGGCACATCTCACTTCACTTTGTTGAAATTGCTTTACGCACAACCCCCACACACACTCATAGATAATATCCCATTTTAATAAATTTTTATTTACATTTAATTATTAATAATGTCGATTTGATTACAGTCCATTAAGATAGGCGAACTTTGCCATGGATTCAGTACAGATCTTCCCCTGTAGGTATGCCTTCTCATCCAGCATACAAAACTCCTTGCTCCAAACGCATAAATGTTTTGTAAACAAACAATTTTTTATATATTTTTCGCATTTCGCCATTGCATTATTTTGACGCCGCTTTATTGCCCATTTGCGTCCATAACACAACAGCTTTGTGTGCCTACGCGGCTGCTGTACTTCTTACACACCCATTAAATGGTACTTGCATGTAGGTTGCGTATACGCACTGTGCGCCCACTTACATATGCATGTATGCCTTGTGGCTGTGGCTAGCGTGTGAGTGTGTGTTGTAAATATTTACGAAACACTTGCAGGTGTGAGTGTGTACAAGCGTTAACGTCAGCAACACCACTCAGGCCAGTCCAATAAAAAAAGCATACAACAACAAGAATGTAATAAAAAGTGGGGAAAAAGTGAAAACGAGTGTTGTAAGGTTGATTGAAAAGAGAAAGTGAAAACATTAACGTAAACTCACCTCCAAGGCCATTTCTTCGCTACGCCTACGCCCATGTCAATAGAACGCCTCTCACAGTGCGCTGACTTCATTCAGTGCTGCTGCAGGCTGTTCTTTTTCTGTTTTTTGTTTTTTTTTGCTAAGGATAACTGTTGTCGCTCGCTTGTTACGAGTGGTGGTAGTCGAAATTTTTCGGCACTATTCGTTTTACATAACCTCTCTTATGGTCCGTTTTCGTATTCATTCATTGAGGAAATTTCGGAGCTTACACTTTCCACTTTTTTGCGTTGCTGTTTGCTTTGTCGCGCCGTCGCGTCACCTTTAGGCGTCAAAATAGTTTTCTTTTGCATCTCAATTGCTTGTGCGCTTGCTTCAAACTATATTTAAGGGATTTTAGATTTTTACTAGTCAGAGACATTTATAGACTACATTATAAAATATATATATATTTTTACCAACATATCTACACATAATACCTCTCTTTCCTTCACATTTCGCCACATATGAATATTCTGCTGCTTGCATCACTGACCTTACTTCATCCTACCACAGCGACTATAACTACCATAAATATATATTAGATATGCTGACTCATCAGTTCACTTTCACTTTTATGCAAACCCCTATCGACTTAGGCGTCTATTCCAACCATTTTGTTGAAGTAAATATGTGAAGGACGGCGTTCTTCTCCTACTCCATTACTCTCTAGCTTCTTTTACATTTATTTATGATTTGTTTTTGTTATATTTTGTTTTGCTTGTTCGCTTCTTCCTTTTATTAAACTTTATGTAGAACAGTGTTCAAGGACAGTTTACATTATTGTGCATTTTTATGTATTATATATGTAAACATGTATTTGTTTTTGCATTTCTTTTTGTTTTATATTTTACGAGATTTTTCTTCTACTAAAGTGGAGTAATGGAAATATTTCACTTACAAGAACAAATTCTGGCACTATGGAGGTTTAAGGTTTATTACAATAAGAAAAGAAAGTGTTACATATACAAAACTACTTATATAAATGTCTACATTATCTATTTTTAGCTATCTGTGTATTGAATTTCGCTTTATAAGTAATTGATTATGCTAAATGTAGCATTATAACCAATCATGTAAAATATTGCCTATAATTAGGCGCATTACATAAAAAATTAAAAATAATTCATATTTCACCAAAGTAATGTGATTTAACTCATGATTTTGATATGTTAAGGCAAGCTTTTGATTCTATGACTTTTTTGATGTATCAAAGCCAAAAATTTCATACATCCATAGACTAGACATCTCAAATATAAATAACCGATTTAGCGGGATTCCGAAATGGTTCAAAATATAAATGCCGAGATTGGAAAGTCTACTTTTCAGTATCCCGAAAATATCGCCTTTTTTTAAGGGTGCTGGAGAGCTAGTAATGAGCATCGCTAAGCAATTTTTACAATGTAATTTATCACCTTATTTATTGAGCGATACTTTTCTATTTCTATCACAACTATTCCATTTGACAACCCTTCAATGCCTTTGTATATACATTAGGGTGTATCCAATTTCGGTAGTTCTTGATATTTTAAGGAGCTTTTCGCGAAGTTATCCAAATAGAATAACAAATGTCTTAGTAATCGAAACAGAGTTAAAAAATTGTTTTCTCTATGTCAAAATTCGATTCATTTAAAGTACAAAACTGTGGTTAAAATCTCATGATTTCTAAAATCAAATATTCTTTAAGAAATAACAATATTTGAATTCAATTTGACAGTATTTTCTCCATTAAGACGTTAATTGAGCTTAATCGAAATATTAAACCGCGCTATTAAGGCTTAATTGAATTAAATATTTGTGTTGAATTTTTATTCAACTCTGTAAAATAGACAACTGTTTACTTTGTAAGTTTCTTAATTAACAAATTAAACTTAAACGATACCAGATTCTATAAATTATATGTTTCGAAGTTTAATTGACTCAATTAAGCGAATCTTCTAATTTGTAATAAATACTAGGAATAATTTTGTTCATCATAAGGAGGTGAACACGTACAAAAGATCTCTGATTTTCCGTGTTATTAACCTGCCATGACTTTTGGAACCATCTAAAACATGTACTATATGACACCTAACCTCAAAAGTTCTTGGAAATGTAAATATTAAATGTAATTTCTTGTTAAAGCATTGCCACAACAAAATTTCCGATGAGTGTATATGTTTACTTGCCCATCTGATCGACTAATGGGCTGCCACTGCGTCTGACAGCGTGTTGGCTAGGCGCCGTTTATCTCAACACATTCGCCGCCTGCTTTCTGTCACGCGATGCTCAAAGTGAAACACACATGTGCCATCGGAGTTATATTTAGAAATCGAAAAATACCAAAACACATGGTTATGGGAAACACAAACAATAAATACAATATGTATATTTAAATATATTTACAATGCACTCAGCGAGGTGGAATCACACAAGACAAGCGATTTACTTGAACACAAAGTACAATAACTTTACAGTTAAGAGCTTAATGGTGTCATTAGAACAAGCGCATAAGTGCAAGCGCTTAAAGAGTAAGCAAATGTTTGAGCTTAGCTTACACAGACAGACACATACATACATATGCCTTAATTTACTTATTATTATGTATTTAAATGAGCTTGCATTATTTCTGGGTTTCTTGCGATTCTCGGAAATTTATAAATAATATTAAACCACTGCAAAAAATACAAAAAAATATTCTTAAAACAAAAGTGAGAAACGTACAGAAATTAATGAATTTGTTGTCGTGATTGCAAAAACAAATACCATATTTATTGATAGAAAGAGTGGAGTGCAAGCCTGAAGTGTTGTTGTTTATGAAAAGGCGTGACTACGCGAAGGTGGTTCATAATAAAAGTTGACATTTGCATACACCTGAAAATGTAAACAAACAAATTACGTCAAATGCCGATGGTGATTGACTAGAGACTAGACATCTTGTTGATATTATTATCGAATACATATACGAAATACGGATAATAGCGAAACATAAGTATAAGAGTATAGTGGAGAACCAATTATAGCTTATTCGCACAGCCAAATTAATTGATCAATTAAAATTTTAATTGAGAAACGAGTTTTTGCACTTTGCACTGCCGGCTCTCGATAATCGATCAGCTGTTACACATTTTTGTTTTTCCTTTTCATAAGTTAGTAAGTTACATCAGCTGATTACTATTTCTTCAATAATCACGCCCATTATTTCTAGCAGCGGCATCTATCGTCTAGTAGTATTAATGCTACTCGTAGACAACGAACGTATATGTAATAACTCGATTAAAAATTAATGTAGAAAAATAAGGTTTTTATTTTGTATGGTAAATCGATCTAAATCATAGCTTTAATCGAGCAAAGGCCGTTTAATTTATCAATTAGTTCCTGTGCGAAAACAATAGAAGTCATTTAGCAATTTTTATAAAAAAAATACTTTTAGAAAAAAATGTAAATTACTGTATCAAAAACATAAATCAGTCAAATTATAAGAATTACTGTCTTAATTTAGTCAATTAGCAAATTGTTCAAACCATTTTATTACTATTTGACTACATTAAGAAGTCAATTAATATTTTAGATTTACAAAAATAACTGAAAATCATTAAATTACACAAAGAGGTTCCAGGGTAAATAGAGGAGATCGTCTTTAAGTTCATTAAACCTAAAATTTGCGGTGGACATTAAAAATATTGACAATTTTTTTCTGGCATGTTTACAGGATTCAGGATTTGTAGAAAAGGGTTTCGTTTGTTTTACATATAGCATAAGATCTCCTGATTGATACTTCTTATATATTGTTTCAAAGATTAAAGCTTTCATTCAACCATCTTTTCTGGGAACCCCTCCATCTTATCACTAATTGCAAAGCCTCAGTCTATTATGACTTCTTATTACAATAAACAGCTTTATCGTAAAATATATAAATTTAAATACTATAAATGTAAATACTATAAATTTTACAAAATTTATAACAACAATAAAAACAATAAAAATTGTTGTAAAAAAATTCAATACAGACATTTAAAAAAATATTGTTGGTAAACAAGAGGCGAAAAGTAAAAGATAAAGAAACACTGAAGGCAGTCATAACAAAAACAAAACAAACGAAATAAAAATAAACAAACAACTGAAAGCCGACAATCAAAACACAAGCCAAAGTCTAGGAAAGTGTGGGAATCATTGCGGAAAGGTACTATATACTACAAATACAAAGATTATTTACATATGTATATAGTGTGTATGTGTTTGAAAGCAAAAGTATGAAAATAAATCATAAAACTCGTCAGCAAAACAGAAACTAAGCAAAATAGTCAAATCACATTATTAGTTACGAATAGAATTGCCAAGAAACCTCAAATGGCAAAATGAAATTGCTTTGTTGTATGTAACGACTGTACTTGATAATGATGGAATTTATGTATGTACATATGTAAATGCTCAATTCTCCAACACACACACACGCATAGAACATACCACTTTAATATGGCAAAAGTGGCGAGAAATCGTTGGAAGGCAGAGCAAGTGAATTGCCAACTAAACAAATAAGCGAAAAAGAAATAATCAAAATTTTGTAAATATTGCATTATATACTATATACATATCTGTACATTGTACATATGTATTCGTATACGCAGAGACAGTATTTCACATTAATATGCTATATTTACAAATACTTTTGAAATTTATTTATAAAAATTAAATGAAATCACAAAACTCATATGATATATTTATGTTCTTTAATAGAAGTACATAATAGTATAATATATAAATATATATACATATATACTATACTATTTACATATGTACGATGGAAATATTTCCACCCCCAAAAAGAAGTGAATGAACAAACTAACAAAGAATTTTCGTGTTACAAGCTACATAGTCATCCACCAGCAAGTGGAGGTGGTATAGTAATTGCACAGTGAAACTGAATGAAAAATCTAATCAAAATAGCTCGACTGCCAAAATATTAAAAAGTACTTAAAGCAACGCCATAAAAATATTTATTTGTGGATTGAGTGACATGTCCATGAAGCCAAACTGGTTTTCAATCAAAAACTTCTGTTAATGAAAGCATGTTTTGAACTTAGTGATATTCAATATTTTTATATCGAAATCTCTTAGAGTCTCATCAGGATAGTGATAGAATGCCTTCAGCTATTAATGAGACCATACGACTATTTCACAATAAACCTGCAATGAATTCGAGGATATAGTGACATTCCAGAATATTTGGACCGTATGAACTAGCTAGACTAGGCTCCACCTTACAGCTAAATTCCTTGAAAGATAGTCCCGATAGTTCGGGAGCTCTAAACCCGACGGGGTAATAGTTGTCTTCACTTAACCCTTTCATGCCAAATGTTGCCTATAGGCAACATTGTACTTATCGGCTTCTAACTCTCGTTATTTAAATATTTTTGACCAGCGGTTTTTTCAATTATGTAGACTTATGTGTTGTGCAAGCTTACAGTTACATTTTTTGTAATGAGCTGTGCACGTATTCATTCAGTAGGCCTTCTCCGCAGAGTGGAATTGTCAAAATCGGTTTCGCGAAAAAGTTATACTGAAGTGTTTATACAAAAAGTGCTCAAAAACATAAAAAAAATTGTTTTATTTTAAAACAAAGTGAACTATATAAATAAGTAAAGATAAGAGAGTTATTTAAAAAAAAAATTTCACGAGAAAAGTGTTTAGTTTTTTTATAATAATCTAATTTGTGCCTATAAGCAACATCCTGTAACTAATGAACCAGGATACATAGGACTTTGAAATTTTTATCACTTCATATTTGAGTTAAGACTAATATATATCTGTCCTAAAAAAAATGTTAGCTCCGCCCATTTTAATTCTGACATGAAAGGGTTAACTAGCAAGTCTAAACCGGTATATCTGTGTATCTCTGATATCAAAAAGTTTCACTTTTACTTTATATCCCGCAAACTGCTTAAAAAGTGCAGGATGATCCAGTTTTAATATAATTTTACTTCGTATGGAGTTAAAGACCATCTTTCAAAAGTTTTCTAATAAAAAGGGCTATACATTTCTTTAAAATCTCAGTTGGGTACTAAGTGCTTAATGTTAGACTCCACGATCTGTGACTTTTAAGCTAAAAAATTAAGTTCAGCTGGAAGACTACACAAGATATGTTAATACTAAACAGTTCCCACGACAGTCGGTTCTACGTAACTGGTACGGACACGGATTATTTTCCGGCCAAGGACGGTCAAATCGGCAGCATTCTTAAAAATTGTGTGGATAATGTTTTATGCCGCTACAACAATAACAACCAAAAAGTTACTGACCCGATGCGAGAGTTTAGACTTCAAGAACTGTCAAAAAAAGTGTGCTCTAATAATCGAAGGTTTCGGTTTGGGGCCTCATATTTGAATATGTATTTACTATTTACTTTGTTTAACCCAAGAGAGAGTAGAATACACGAAGATGAACCAAGAATTGAGTGACATGTTCTGAAATAAAGCTTTCTGGTCTTTAATACAATCTATTTTAAAATAAAGAGCGTTTATGTTGTTTTATACAAATTTCTAGCTATCCCACCCACTGTGTCTTTTCTCATAGCTTACGGCAATTTTCCACATACCAAATATTTTTGATGAAGAACAAAGAAAACCTTTGGGGGGCAAAAGTTATAGTGCAAACGAAGGAATATACTAGTGTCTTCGTGGAAGAGTATTTTCCACGAATTGGTTACAGGTATGTAAGTGTGTTCATAAGAACCCATTTAAAGGAAATTCAAACTGAGAGATATGTTTATCCCGAGAAAAGAGAAAATGAATAAAATGATTATTGTAAATGAAGCAGGGATATTTATGAAAATTCTGATGTAAATGAAGAAACGAAGCGAAGTATGAACTGTGTAGAATTTCAGTGGAAAAACAGAAAATAAAATGCGAAATATCATAAGAAAACAAACGAGTAAAAACGACTAACCACACTCATTTACATTTGTGTTAGTGTAGCTGTACGATACTCATACGCGATTTTTTATACGCCTGTAAGAAAGCTGACGAAAGAACTTTACGCTGCTGAACAAAGGAAATAAAGAACTACTGAGTGTAAAGGGGAGCCGCGTCTGTGTGGGAAATATTTCTACATCATCTACATATTTATATATGTTTATATGTATTTAATGGGCGCAAGGGGGGTGGCACTCGGGTAGTTGAAAAGTACGAGCATGCGCACTAGAAAGCAAACAGCTGAGCGCCAACGGAGCAAATTTGAAAAGCATTCGCGAAAAATATATTCAAACAAAAACAAAGACGAGCAAATAAATGTGTAAAGCAAAACAAGAGAGACAAAGACAAAAAAGTGTAAACAAGCGAAGGGTGAAGATAGGTGCGGAATCTGTCGACTGCTGTCACACTAACAAAACACTCGTTCAACAAATAAAGCCAAACATATGTGTTAGTGTGTCAGAAAGACGACAAAGTAGGGAGCGAAATATGGTTAAAGCAGAATATATACAAAACAGAGCCACAAATAACAAATAACCACAGAGAGTTGTCATAAGCTGTCGTTGATAAAAGCTTATGATTTTATATAGTCAAAGAGTTTCCGGCGAGTGGCGAGTGGTAAATACAGTATACGTGCAAGTAAAAATGTTCGCTAATAAAGGGCATACAAATTACCAAAACGTTTGACAAGCAAATACAGACCTATCTGTGGAAAAGAATAAACTCTTGGTTTTTTTTTACTGTAGAGAGGGCTTAAATTGTTGTTTAATTATTTATGTAGTTCTACTTCTGTCGAATCATTGAAAATGTAGCCAAAGTATTTTTTGTGGTTCTATTTCTTCAAGAGAGCAGGTATTCGTTTGCATACAGTTCGCTATGAGGCTATCTTATGAGCTCTAACGTGCCCTAACAGGTCTTCCACCGCCTCGGAACAGAATGATAAAATTGTATCCGAAAATCTTTCGTGAGACAGCTGATAGTCTCGATATTCTAAGTATGTATATGGTAAAGGCTCGTCGCCGTCATACTAATATTAAATCCTTTAAATTTAATAAAAATTTAATCTATGGTTGAATTTCGTAAAAGTGATAACCAAGAAATAGTGTTTTCTTGGATGCAAAGCTTGCCATCTAACTTACAATAAAGTCTATAACTAGGACAAGGGTATGGAAAATATAATTTTGAATCATTATAAGGCTTATTTAAGACGATGGTACCATTCTCTTTCATTTGATCAACTCTTAGCTTCGGACTCGTACTTTGATCCAACCACATTTTCTACAATATTTAACTAAACGCCTTAGCTATTCTATTTTTGTGCTCACATACTGTATAGTTCCCAAACAGCTAGTCGAAAAGAGCAAAGTCGATCCATATGAGCACACATGTACATTCACACCCACATTTGTATAAAAATGAACATGTGGAGCACACGAAGAATGAGTGTAAAAGCGAGGGTGAGCGCCCTACTGCGAGAGTGCCACTGTTCGTCGTCGTGCGAGCGCGAGTGTGGGAGCCGTTGCCACAAAAGCGTACTCGGCCAGTTGGAGTGTTGCGACCAAAGTCTTTTATCAATCGGTCAAGAACGTTTGTCGAAGTTGAACGCGTTAAAACGCGGTCGCGCGTATTTCCAACAAATTACAAAAGCAAAGCTTATACTATATAAAATACTTATAAACATATGTGTTTGTATGGTACTTAAACGAAACTAATTGTTTAACAATAAAGTGTGTGACAACAACAACAAACAAAAACTAAGGAATGAAATTGCAAAAGAAGAGTGCAAAAGAGAATCTAAATAAATGTGAATTCAGCAAAGAATTTCAATTGATTTCATTCGATTTTGTGCAGACATATTGTACAGATGGAAGAAAGTCGATCTTAATTAAAAATACAAATGCACATACATATATACATATAGAAATACAAGTCTTAGTAGCAAGTGCAAAGTGTTGAAGTGCAAAAACAACGATAACAACTACTTGCAGTAGTAACATATTGCCGTGTGTATGTATACAAAAAAACAGCTGTGAGTGAGTTTTGTTTTATTAAAGTTAATAACTGTGTCGATGTGTGCGTGCGTCTGTGTGTGATTATAAAAATAAAAGCTTTTAGAAAAAAACAACAACTACAAATAAATGAAACAAAGGAAATTGAAACGTGTATAATAAGGTAATATAATAATATACAGTGAGCATTGTATAACAACAGCGACAACTACAACAACAGCAATAATAAATATAATAGTAATATTAACAGATTTATAACAAATAATTTTTTGAGAAATTTATGCACGAATTACAACAGCAAACACAACGTGAGGCATAATCAGTTGAAATATCTGTGTTTATATTTATTTATTTATGTGTTAGTATGTGTGTATAATGCTGCTGATTACTGCTACAAAAAGCAACAATACCAACAACTCGAGACACAATATTAAAAGTAGCAAAATAAAAACACACACACAACTGCACACTCATACTCGTACAATATAAACATTTACATTTGCATATGTATAAAAATATATATTATAGAACAAATGACTCGAGCAATCAGAACCGAACCACGCGAAATGAAATAATTTCACAACAATAGTAAAATATATACACACATACATACATGCATATTTGTATATATAAATATTTGTTCGTATATATGTACATATATAATATAATATAAGCTTTTGGCGCCTTTTGTGGGTCGCTGCGGCAGGTCACGGGGCAAGACATCCGTGCATTTCAATATCAGTCTCCTATTAGGCAGTCGGTCAGTCTTTCGCTCATTCATATATTCATTCAATTTGCTCTGCTCGGCATCTCAGTTTAGCATTTAGCGAGGCCGCGTGCATATGCTGAAAGCACTTTTGAATTCGCGAAATTGTGCTGAAAAGGTGGAGAAAATCGCGCTAATATGGCAAAATTATATTCTAAATTGTTTTATTATTTTTTTTCCAATTTTTGATGTGTTGAGTTAGAACAATTATAATAAAGTTACAGCAGTTCGAAGAGCTGAAATGTAAAAAACAACAAAAAAAAATTGAAAAAAAAATAATAAAAAGGAAATAGTAAAATTAAAAAATAATTTATTAAAAATGAATGTTGATATATTTAAAATAAATTAAAAATAAAATAAATTAATTTTGTTTTATAAAAAATTAATTGATAAAATGAATATAAGAAAAGTGAAAATTGGAAAAAAATAATAAATATATTAATTAAATATTAATATGAATTGAATTTAATTAAAGACAAATTGACTTAAAAATTAAATAAATAATAATAAAAAACAATAATATTAGTAATAATACTAATATAAAAAATAAAAAAAATATAAAATACAACAAATTTTAATAAAATACAGAAACATAAAAATTAAATAAATTTAAAATAATAATACTAATAATATAAAAAATAGATAAAATAAATTATTTAGAAACATAATCAAATTAAACTGATTAAAAATTTGTAAAATCAAGTAAATAAATATTAATTAAAAAATATAAAATAACAATATATAATAACAATTAAAATAAATTATAAAAAAAATAATAACAAGTAAGGAAGGGCTAAGTTCGGGTGTAACCGAACATTTTATACTCTCGCAATTTATTGATGTAATTTTATAAAGATAACACAAGTCGACCCATATATTGGGTATAATGTTCAATAGAATAACGAAAATCATCATAAATAGTATATGGGGACTGAGGTAATTCCTAAACCGATTTCACTCGTTTTCACCACCAAGATACAATGTATCGAAGACTATACGCTCACTTAATTTAATATTACTTATAATTAGGTATATGGGATCTGGGGAAGTTATGACCCGATTTTTACCATTTCAGGTACAGAGAGAAACTGTTATAAGAAAAAAAATCAGAGGGAATGAATTACATTAAAATATCTGAGGGATTTACCTATATTTTCGGTGAAAAATTAACCTTAGGCACTGAGTTCTTCATGTTCGATATCAGGGGCCTTGAAAAGTCATGGTCCGATTTTGACAATTTTTCCACAAGTGATGTCACAGCTCAAATACAGTATTTGTGTAAAGTTTTATTCCGCTAGCTTCATTGGTGCCTTATGATTACATTATAAAGTGAACGAATCAGATGGAATTCAAAATTGAGTTATATGGGAAGTAGACGTAGTTGTGAACCGATTTCGCCCATATTTCACCCGTGTCATCAGGGTGTCAAGAAAGTGTTATATACCGAATTTCATTGAAATCGGTCGAATAGTTCTTGAGATATGGTTTTTGACCCATAAGTGGGCGACGCCACGCCCTTTTTTCATTTTGTAAAAAAATCTCAGTGCAGCTTCCTTCTGCCATTTCTTATGTAAAATTTGGTGTTTCTGACGTTTTTCCTTAGTGAGTTAACCCACTTTTAGTAATTTTCAACCTAACCTTTGTATGGGAGGTGGGCGTGGTTATTATCCGATTTCTTTCTTTTTTGTACTGTATAAGGAAACGGCTAAAAGAAACGACTGCAGAAAGTTTGGTTTATATTGCTTTATTGGTTTGCGAGTTATATACAAAAAACCTATTTGGGGGCGGGGTCACGCCCACTTTTCCAAAAAAATTACATCCAAATGTGCCCCTCCCTAATAGGATCCTATGTTCCAAATTTCATTTTCATAACTTTATTTATGGCTTAGTTATGACACTGTATAGGTTTTCGGTTTCCACCATTTTGTGGGCGTGGCAGTGGACCGATTTTGCCCATTTTCGAAAGCAACCTCCTCAGGGTGCCAAGGAACATGTGTTCCAAGTTTCATTAAGATATCTTAATTTTTACTCAAGTTATCGCTTGCACGGACAGACGGACGGACAGACGGACAGACGGACAGACGGACAGACGGACAGACGGACGGACAGACATCCGGATTTCAAATCCACTCGTCATCCTGATCATTTATGTATATATAACCCCATATCTAACTCTTATATTTCTTGGTGACACAAACAACCGTTATGTGAACAAAACTATGATACTCTGTGCAACAGGTTGCGAGAGTATAAAAATTAAAGAAAGTTAAAATTAAAACAAAATAATAATATTTATAATAATAAAATTAATTTTTTAGAAAAAAAATTAAATTAATAAGTTTAAAGAATTTTGAAAATAGAAAAAAAATATTTATTAATAAAAAACTTGTAATAGAAAGAATTAATTAAAGATAAGATTAAAAAAATAAAATAAAAAAAAATAAAATTGAAACAAAATAATAATACTAATGATATAAAAAATAGATAAAATAAATTATTTAGAAACATGATCAAATTAAAATGATTAAAAATTTTTAAAATCAAATAAATAAATACAATATATAAAAACAATTAAACTATATTACAAAAAAAAAAAAGAATATAAATTAAAGAAAGTTAAAATTAAAATAAAATAATAATTTTTATAATAATAGAATTATTTTTTTTTTTATAAAATTAAACTCATTAAGAATTTTGAAAATAGAAAAAAATATTAATAAATAAAAAACTTGTAATAAAAAGAATTTAAATTAATTAAAGATAAGATTAAAATAAAAATAAAAATTAAAATTGAAACAAAATAATAATATTAATGATATTAAAAATAAATAATAAAATAAATTATTTAAAGAAACTAAAATGTGTTATTAAAAAAAATATTCATTAATAAAAAAATATAAAATATTACAAATTAAAATAAATTAAATATATAATATATATATATGTATATAAAACAGTATAATAATTAAAAATTAATAAAAAATATTATTGAATTAAAAAAAAATAAATATAACATAAATAAAAAAAAAAATAAAATTAATAAGCATTAAAAATTAAAATAATAGTAATTTTCCATTTTTAAATAATATTTTTAGAAAAAAAATTTCAAATAATTATTAGTTTCGAATTCCAAAATAGAAATATTTTTATTTTATATTATTAAATTAAAACCAAATTTAAACTCTAACATTATTGCCAAAAACATTCAAAACAAAAATAAAAAATATTAAATAACGCAACAAACTTTCTCCGCCTGTGTACATTAATTTGAAACGGAATTTCACTGAAATTTCCAATAAAACATACCATTATAACGACTACTTTATTACTTTTCAATTAAAATCCACCACCTAAGTGCAGCAGAGCTTTTCAAAACATTTCATTTGGTTTATTTTCAATTAGTGGTGAAGCAATTAAAATCATTTTCACATTGAATTTATTTAGCATTTTCAAATTTCATACGAAACTCGTATTGTGAAACCACACGCGGTCGGTCATAAAAGTGCGCGAATTATTTTCAAGTGAAGTAGAAGAGCAAAATGTAAAACAAAAAAACAACAATAACAAAATACTTTTATGCTAATTAATGAAGTGTAGAGCAAATAAACATACAAGTGTATATATTTATAAATAATTCACATAATTGCAAAATGTGCAAACTGAAAATAATGGAATGGAATGCATAATTTAGATTTCGATTATCGACAGCTCGCATTGGTAATGACGTCACTGGCAGCTTAGCACATTTTTGTATATTTAATTTTTTTGGTTTTCTTTTCGTTTTTGTTAACATAAACAATTAGATTTCATTACACTTGTATTAACACACTTTCGGTGGTGGAACAGAGTGGCATAAAATATTTTCGAAAATTGGTTAATTGAATGCTAATTAATTAAAATTATGTTTAATTTGCACTAAATTAGTTTAAATTGAATATAAAGAGAAGAAATTAAATTAATTTAAATTTTAAATTTTAAAATGAAAAAATATATATATATTATATAAATATATAAAATAAAAAAATTAGGAAATAATAGATTGAGGTTATGTATACACGAATACTTCAAAATAAAAATGTATTGTTAAGCCATTATCATGAATTGAAGAAAGGCAGCCCGAAAGTTAATAAGTTAAGTAGCTCACAAATACACAAAATTAAAAAAAATAAATAAATTAAAAAACTTTGCGAGTTTGCAAGCGACATAAAAGCGTCGATTAAGCTAAAAAAAAAAAAAATCAAAATAAAACATATAATCGGTTTCGAACGAATTTAAGCAAGCGAGGCAGCACCAAAAACGCTAATCGAATATACAAATGTTGATAAGCCATTTTTATTTAAGGTTGGGTTTTTGCTCGTTAGGCAAATTATCACAAAAATATAATCAAATATATGAACTAGGTATGTACAAATATACATGAGCATGTCTGTTTGTGTGGAATATACGAATATATAAAGAATGTCGGTTTAGCTGTGATTTCGGGTGCAAGTGGGAGCTTGAATAAAATACACACATAAGTTACTTTTTCTTTTTCTCGACGTCTTTAAGACACTCGCGCTTGTGGCTGTGTGTAGATTTAATAATAAGCGCAAACACAATAGGTGGCAAACTAGAAAATGAACTGCAAAGATGAACGAAATTTTCGAGCAAAAGGGAAGAAGAGAAAACAAAACTAAACGAGCAAACATGCGTGACACACTTTCGGTGGCGTTTGATAGCCAAAATGCATAAATTATAACAAATTTACTTATCGCTCTTTTGTGTTTAATAGCAGGTTTTAACTAAAAAAAAAAATAAAAAAACTAACAAATACAATATAAAGTGTTTAAAAATAGCTGATCCCAAAGGAAGAAAAAGAGAAGAAAACATAATAAAAATAAATAAAAAATTTCAAATACTCGAGCACAATTTGTATGAAGTGGTACCTAAGTAGTGAAAGAGTATATGGAAAAACAAGGAAGTGTTTAACAACCAACCTAAACTATAAACTCGCATGAAATAATAATAAAAACTACAAAAAAGAACAACAACAATAAATTTGACGAAAAACCGGCAGCAAACCGGCTTGAGCTCACGCTCAACAAACAACAATCTACATTTCTACTACCCATCCTCTTATTACCTAATTCTTCAGACCGGCACAAAAGCAGTGGAGAACAAGAAACGATAAGTGATTTTTTGTGTTCCCCGCGAATTTTGCACGCATTTCTGCGTGACATCATTTGAAAGGTCCAGAAATTTCAATTTGACCGTGTTAGGCGAGTACAAAATTTGCAGCAGCGACAGTGAGGCAAGGCGGGGTGTATATGAGAGCAAGGCCAACAGGCCTGAAAGCCTGTTAAGCGTCGATTATATACTTATTGCACAGAGTTTGTGGAAAAAAGGTAAACTACTTTGTTTGAAGTTTATTGTTTTTACTATTTTTACAGTGTTTTTTAATACTAATACTTCAATAGGTTGATTATTTTTATCGATAACAATTATTTCCTTTGTGAAAAAATGGAAAATACTAATTTCTAATATCGATATATTATACATATATTTATCGATAATTATTTCAGAAATATTTAATTAATTATATATTTTAGTTATTATAAGAAAGTATCGAAATTATATTTATTTAGTTCGTTAAAAAATCGGAATGTTTGAGTTAATTTAGACTTTAATAAATAAAATTAAATCGATAGAAATAAAATTATCAATCGTTAAAAAATTATCTCTAATACATATTTATTTCAATAGGATACCAAAAAAAAACATTTTATAAACAATATATATGAAAACTTTATTATTGTAAACGCCAACGCCAAACCTTTACAAATAAAACCCACATTTACAGTTACTCCCACATTCACACCTTTTTCGCTGAATTTCAGCTATTCAAGTAGTCCTTTCCTAATTTATGCAAAAATAAAAATCCGTACATCCTTGCTGTAGTGCAGCTTGATTTGGTTTACGTGATTTGATTACGCTACGTGGTTTGAGGTTAGTGGTTTGGTTTGAAGCTAGACTATTTTTAGCCACTTTGAGCTTTTGATTTCCCGTGTCCTTTACTGCCTTGCTTCCTACGTGGTTTGTTATTTGTATTTGGATATTTTTAGATGCGTGTCATTTGGTCTCTAACTGGGAGTGGCAAATGGTTAGCTAAGGACATATGCGCCTATATTTATGTATAAACTTTTTTAGGCATGTAAAGGACGCGCAATCTAGTGGGCTTTTTCTCAGATAATGCAATAATGTTGTGCAACATTGTCGATTGTGGGAGCTATTTTTGTTTTATTTGAGTGGTTTTAATGAAGTGAATGGATAAATAAATTTGAAGGTCGAACTTTATGTTAATTGCAAGCCCAAAAGCTTTTAAGCTGGAAAGCTTGAGTAAGCATTTCCTTAAATTAATTTAGCTGAAATATTTTAAAATAAATTATATGGTTGATGATTTTTATGACATATTTTTGCTCACAGCCTAAAAAGCTCTAAAGCTCCATATAACTTTGACATCAAATACTGCTAGAAAACATAATATGGAATATTGTCAATGAATTAAACAATTTTTATCAGTTTTTGTCAAAAAAAAAGAGTCATAACAAATTTTTAAATTTAAAACGAATTGAAAAGCTTTAAAGCTTTTTGAAATGAAAAATTGTATAAGTTAAATGCTATACAAATTATTAAATGAATTTTAATATCTTTAATGGAATAAAATTATCAAAAATAAAAGCACATTAACCGTTATAGAAATTAAAACAAGCTTTAAAGCTTGACAACAATAGAATTCAATAACAACGTAGGAATCGCACATCACTAAAAATAAATTATTTCTTTATCAAAATATTAAACCAAGTATTAGTATTAATATTTTGCAAGATATCTGCTTTAAAAGCTTTAAAGTTTTAAAAACCTCCGAGCTTTACTACTGCCAACTTTCCATTGAAATTTGATTAAAAATACATACATCTATGAGAATTTTAAAGGTCAATAATTCACAACTGAAAAAAATTCCCTATATAATAATATGTAAGTGTGTTTGTAAGCTTCTTTAATTTTTTTTACCTTTCTACACTTAATTTCAATAATCGCTTTCACTGCTGTCCCGCCTCCAACCGCATCGCATGTCAATGAGCAATTCTTCATTTTGCTTTTAATTTGTTTCGTTTTCTCCTCTTTTAAGTTTTTTTATTACTTTTTTAGTGCTGCCATTTTTTAACGTTTAGTAGCGGCATCGAAAAAGGGTCAAAAGCGCCTATCAGTCACGCCCCACTGCCCTTTCTATGACAAAGGAAATAAAAATTAAGTTTTTGTTTGTTGGGAACATTTTGGGTCTTTTAGGCGATTTATTGCCCGAATTGCTGGTCTGCATGTAGTGCTACAATGTTGTTTGTGTTTAAGAAAATTACATTTGAACTCTAAACTAATTCCCTAAAATTATTTGAAGCCGCTCGGATTTAAATGTTATTAAATCTATTTTGTGGTATTTTGAGTATGCTTATTTAATTAAGTATGTAGGAGGATGGGACCATGTGTAGAAGTTCACGCAAGTGAGGAAAGTTTTTGATTGTCATTCACTTGGGAGTGGCCAGAAACGATTCTTCTCCACATGGTCCAAGCAGCTCACGACTTCCGGTTTTAGACCAAGTATCCTCTGGGTAGCCAACAGACATCCGTCTGAAGGCGAGCTAAAGTGAGAAGGCGAAGCCCGCTTATGCGGTTGTGCATTGGGTTTGGGACCCACCACATAAAAACACCCCCCAATGAAAAATCTACGAAAGCCTCGGATGAGACACCCCCCTTTTGATGACGACCCCTGCAAACGTTTTAAGGATAATGATATAAGGGCATGCACCTGGAATGTCCGGACCCTTAATTGGGAAGGTGCCTCTGCCCAGCTGGTTGATGTCCTCATACGACTCAAGGCTGACATCACCGCCATCCAAGAAGTGCGATGGACGGGACAAGGACGGAAGAAGGTGGGTCCTTGTGACATCTACTACAGCGGCCATATAAAGGAGCGCAAATTTGGTGTTGGATTTGTGGTGGGAGAGAGACTCCGTCGCAGAGTCCTGGCATTCACCCCGGTGGATGAACGTCTTGCCACAATCCGCATCAAAGCGAGGTTCTTCAACATATCGCTGATTTGCGCCCACGCCCCAACGGAAGAGAAGGACGATGTGACCAAAGATGCTTTCTATGAGCGCCTAGAACGCACCTATGAGCGCTGCCCCGCCACGATGTAAAAGTCGTGCTTGGCGATTTTAACGCCAGGGTGGGTAAAGAAGGTGTCTTTGGTACAACAGTCGGAAAATTCAGCCTCCATGACGAAACATCGCCAAACGGCCTGAGGCTGATCGACTTCGCTGGGGCCCGAAATATGGTCGTCTGTAGTACCAGATTCCAGCATAAGAAAATACATCAAGCTACTTGGCTGTCTCCTGATCGAAACACGCGGAACCAAATCGATCACGTTGTGATAGACGGAAGACATGTCTCCTGTGTTTTAGACGTGCGTACGCTCCGAGGACCAAATATAGACTCGGACCATTATCTGGTCGCAGCGAAGATACGCACCCGCCTCTGTGCAGCAAAGAACGCCCGTCAACAAACACAAGGAAGGTTCGACGTCGAAAAGCTGCAATCGCAACAGACAGCCACGAAATACTCTACTCGACTTGCACTCCTGCTCTCTGAGAGCACTCATCAGCATCTCGGTATAAGGGAACTGTGGAACGGCATCTCAAACTCACTGCGTACCGCTGCAGCCGAAACAATTGGTTTTCGGCAACGACAAAAACAAGCTGGTACGATGAGGAGTGCCGTCTCGCAGCGGAGAGAAAACAGACTGCCTACCTCGCAACGTTACAAACGACCACAACACGTGCGGGATGGGATAGATACAGAGAGCTGAAGAGGGAAGCGAGACGCATTTGCAGACAAAAAAAGAAAGAGGCCGAAATGCGTGAGTACGAAGAGCTTGAGAAGCTGGCAGACAGAGGGAATGCTCGAAAATTTTATGAAAAAATGAAGCGACTTAACGAAGGTTTCAAGACCGGAGCATCCTCATGTAGAGACCAAGGCGGTAATCTGGTAACCGATGTCCAGGGCATACTGGGATTATGGAGGGAACACTTCTCCGACCTGCTGAATGGCAGTGAGAGTACAACACCAGGAGATGGCGAACCCGATCCCCCAATCGATGACGATGGAACAGATGTTCCATTACCCGACCATGAAGAAATTCGAATAGCAATTACCCGCTTGAAGAACAACAAAGCAGCGGGGGCCGATAGATTACCGGCAGAACTATTCAAATACGGCGGCGAAGAACTGATAAGGTGCATGCATCAGCTTCTTTGCAAAATATGGTCGGAAGAAAGCATGCCTGACGATTGGAATCTCAGTGTGCTCTGCCCAATCCATAAAAAGGGAGATCCCACAATCTGCGCCAATTACCGTGGGATCAGCCTCCTAAATATCGCATACAAGGTTCTATCGAGCGTACTGTGTGAAAGACTAAAGCCCACCGTCAACAAACTGATTGGACCTTATCAGTGTGGCTTTAGACCTGGGAAATCAACAACTGACCAGATATTCACCATGCGCCAAATCTTGGAGAAGACCCGTGAAAAGAGGATCGACACACACCACCTTTTTGTCGATTTTAAAGCAGCTTTCGACAGCACGAAAAGGAGCTGCCTTTATGCCGCGATGTCTGAATTTGGTATCCCCGCAAAACTAATACGGCTGTGTAAGTTGACGTTGAGCAACACCAAAAGCTCCGTCATGATTGGGAAGGACCTCTCCGAGCCGTTCGATACCAAACGAGGTTTCAGACAAGGTGACTCACTATCGTGCGACTTCTTTAACCTGATGCTGGAAAAAATTATAAGAGCTGCAGAGCTAAACAGAGAGGGTACCATCTTTTACAAGAGTGTACAGCTCCTGGCGTACGCCGATGATATTGATATCATCGGAAGCAACAACCGCGCCGTTTGTTCTGCTTTTTCCCGCATGGATAAGGAGGCGAAGCGAATGGGTCTGGAGGTGAATGAGGACAAGACGAAATATCTCCTGTCATCAAGCAAACAGTCGGCGCATTCGCGCCTTGGCTCCCACGTCACTGTTGACAGTCATAACTTCGAGGTCGTAGATAATTTCGTATACCTGGGAACCAGCATCAACAACACGAACAATGTCAGCCTCGAAATCCAGCGCAGAATAACTCTTGCCAACAGGTGCTACTTTGGACTGAGTAGGCAATTGAACAGTAAAGTCCTCTCTCGACGAACCAAAATCAAGCTCTACAAGTCGCTTATCATCCCCGTCCTGATCTACGGTGCAGAAGCTTGGACGATGTCAACATCAGATGAGATGACACTAGGAGTTTTCGAGAGGAAAATTTTGCGCAAGATTTATGGTCCTAAGAACATTGGCAACGGCGAATACCGCAGACGATGGAACGATGAGCTGTACGAGTTATACGACGACATTGACATAGTTCAGCGAATAAAAAGACAGCGGCTACGCTGGCTAGGTCATGTTGTCCGAATGGACGAAAACACTCCAGCCCTGAAAGTGTTCGATGCAGTACCCGCCGGAGGAAGCCGAGGAAGGGGAAGGCCTCCACTCCGTTGGAGGGACCAGGTGGAGAGCGACCTGGTTACACTTGGGATCTCCAACTGGCGCCGAACTGCGAAGGAGAGAGAGAGATGGCGCACTATCGTCGATTCGGCTATAACCGGCTAAACGGTTGCAACGCCAATCACATGTATGAATGTATATGTGGTTTTTTAAATTTAATATATTCACAAAAAGTATCTACCACTTTTTCCTACAGGGTTAAGCATTTTTTTCCATACATAAACATATCTATATGGTAACTGATCGAGCCCTCACTGCTCATAATCATAATTGTGCTATTTATGCGCACATCCTTACATCTCTTCCTCTGACAACAATGACCCGCTATGATAATTGTCCACAATGGCACTTACATATGTATGTATGTATATTATTTATTAAATAAAAACAAAAAAGAAATTTGACTCATTCACACTTGGTTGACAATGCGTTCGCTCCATCGTTGGCTGTCGCTCATTTATCGCTGGTTATACTTGCTGATTTTTGCTGACGTATCCTTTGTTGTTGTTATTATTGATAGCATTTCGTTTTACGCTTGAGCTGCGTTTATATATTGCTGATGGTTTCCCATTGTATATTGCATCATATTTTGTTTTTATTGGCTTTGTTGTTATTGTTGTTTTTATTCTACAACCATACTTCTCTAATTCATTATGAAAATCGTATTCGCGTGGCACTCCTAAGAGCATGTGTCCGCGGCTGGTGTGATTATGATTGTAGTATATGGAACCTAGTATTATAATTCTTTATAGAATGTTTTTGTGAATGGTGGCTGATAACTTTGCGATAGAGTTATATGTATGTATATTAATAAATACTTTAGCTTCAATGCGTAAACTTGATTTTACTTAATTAAATTAGTATATATACAAAAAATATTGCCTACATTTGAGCGCATATTATATGTTTAGCAGATTCACCTACCAATTGCATTAAGCGATATGCCTAAATGTAGGCAACAATTTGAAATTTTATGCACAAATAGCAGACTACAACAAAAATATAACTATTTGACATTCTCCTAAATGTAGGCAATAATAATTATGAAAATATTAATACTTAGAACTCAAGCCTCAAAACTTCTGCGTTCATAATTTTTCTACCAATCCGAAACTCGTTACACACGCCTCCTATTGTCGATAGAACTACAGAGCTCATCACCAAATTTCACCTTCTAAATAGGTCAGTAGCGCCGTGGTCATTACTTCCAGTTTTTCATTCATTTGGTATAAATTTATTTAATTGCTTTATTTCATTTTAAATTGCTTTCAAATCAATTTCACAATTTGTGCTCGTCTTTACTTTCTTCAAATTCCATCTTTACTAATAACTTTTGTATTTTGCTGCTAACATTATTGCCTCTCTGCTCCTCGCTGCTGCTTTACATTTGCATTTTAAATATATTTAATCGGTCATTGCCGGTTGGCAAGCGTCGACCGCGACCTTCAACCAAAGTGTACCGTTTTAAGTAAAAAAAAAATAAAATATGTGTGCAAATACCTGAATATGTATGTATGCTTGTATATCTGCTATCTAGAGACCAATGTGTTGAGTCGATGACAACAGAGGTGGTGACAGCTTAATACAATTTGTTCGAGCAATTTGTTGCACGTTTTTTAAACTGTTTATATGATTTCGAGTTAATTATTCATAATTACAAAAAAAAATATTGTTGTTTTTACCATCTCTCTTTTTATTTGGTATTTCTATGTGAAATTACTTTTAATGTTTCAATTAACGGTCGATGTCATTTTGTATATAATTAGCACGATGAGTTAAGCATTTTATCATTACTATGAAAGCTCAGAAAATTTTGTGAAAGCTTTCGATTTCCTAGAAAATTTACCACTGTAGTTTTACAACCACTTCCATGCTTATTGGCAGTGATTTGAGTATTTGATAACTTCCTTGAAAACTTTTTAGTATCTTAGAGAAAGTTCACTTTACAACCACTTTCATATTTATGGGTGTTGATTTGAGTATTTGATTACATCAATGAAAGCCTTTGAGCTTTCATACAAAAGCTTTTTAGTATCTCAGAAAAAATTCATTACAACGGCTTTACAACCACTTTTCTATGTTATCAATTTAAAATTTAAACAAAATATCCAACGGTACCCGTATGAAAAAGTAAATCGAAAATTATCTAATATTTATTGACCTACTTTTGAACAATTTAGTCTCTTTTATTTCTTTATCAGTTATTTATGGCTTATTTACTTTATAACAACAAACTTAGGTAGGTAGCAAGTTATAACAGTTGGTTAGCTCTCCCCTATCTCACTGTAATCTTCTACTCACTGTTAATTCACTCTGCGGATTATTATTATTTTCTATATTCTTCAGTTTAACTTTTGTCCAAATTTTCACTGTTTCCGCTTTTCATATGCACCGTTACTTTTCAACAAGCCTTTAAACATACAGTACTAAGTACAAATTTATGTATTTACATTGGTGTCTGTCCATCGATAAGATAGTGTCAGTATATTTTTAGATTGTTCTACTTTGATGCCTGATGTCTGTTTGTTGATATGAAGACGTGTGACCAAACGCACACACATGTAAACATACATTAGTAGTTAATTTGATGAGATTAGAAGTTGATGTTGTTGTTATATTGCATTAGCACATTACAGACGTCAAGGCTATCGTTTGCTAGCATTTCACATATGAATGTACATACATACATACTAAAATGTAAATTTTGGTGATTTTAAGTGCATTAGTATGCATTTTCTATGAAAGCCTCGTAGTCAATGACTCTGCAAATAATGTTCAGACGAAAAGTTGTGTACACCAGTGTTGTTGTTGTTATAGAAAACAAATATAGAAGTGTTTAATAATAGCCTGAGATAATTCTGTTGAAATATTTATGTGGTGTTTTTACATTTCAATTTATAACAGAAAAATCGATGGGGGTTGAAAAGTATTTAAGAATTAAATTTAATGGATAATTATTGTGATCAAGAATTCAAAATATTTATAATATTTATTATTTTTAGCATTATAATTTAGCGAAAGCTCCAGCAAAAGCTCACAATTTATTAAATACCATAAATAAAAAGGAAACGAAACCGTTTTCAAATATAAGCTAACTGTAGCTTCGAGCTTTTATGAAAGCTTATTAGCAAATGACTTACTTCTCCCAATTATTGTATCATAATATTACCTTTGAGATGCCAATAAAAGCTTAAGTCAATTTTTATACTTTTGCATTTTAAGCATACAAAAGCTGTCACTTTTTATTGAAAAATTATTTTTTATCTTTTTCTTTTCAGGTAATTACTTCATAACTTAATTCAGCAATCTACTAGTTAAAGTAAGTACGTATTTTTAATTACCAGTGAAAGCTTCGGAGCTTTTAAATGTTTTACGAAATTGTTTTTATACGATATATGAAAGCTGTCGAGCTTTTTTAAGTTCTATTAACTATTTTATGAATTAAATAGTTAATGTTTCATACTTTAAGATACGTAATGTAATCTTTATAAAAATGTGTTCGGCTTATTTGAAGAATTCGTGAAAACTCTCTCAATTTTCACTTCACTTCCTATGGCACCATGTACCAACAGCATTGTAGTTGATGTACACTCTTATATATTCGTACATTTATATTGCAATAGATTGTGCTAATAGAATCGATAATTAAAATCAATTTATATTGATTTAAGCAAAAAATTGGTTACTTCACGCAAATTTAACTGTGTTAAAGCAATGTTGAGCAGTCGAGCCAATAAAAATACAAAAAAGCAACAATAAATATTTGTACAGCAAAGCAAAAAAGCCTCAACAATGTCAAGAGTAAATAATTCGTGCGAATTCATTTCACAATTTCAAATCGATAGCCATACATAAAACACTTTCGAACAGTGAAAGAATAACTAGAGATACATATTTAACACCTTTCACAGTTGAAATATTTTTTAGGAATTAAAAGTTGAAAATTTAAAAGGTTGAAAAAATTACAAATCAAGATAAAATTTAGCCTATCTTTTTTTCTACCTTTTGGTAAACGTTTTCGGTATGCTAATCTGCCATTATTATCACGGTAGATAAATTCTAAATTATGATTAAATGTATATAAAAAGTAAATGCTAGATAACTTTACGTAAATATATGAATTTTAAACAACACGTGACCATCACGACAGTTTATATAAATAAAAAACAAAATTTTCCCCAGCATTTTTCGCTCTAATAAGGCTTCTTCTGATGATACTCTGAAAACTGAAAATTCATTGAAATATAAGACACACTTATTAAACATATAATGTTTATTTATTATTTTTATAATGAAATCCTCATTATTTCCGATGATCTTTCACACAAGTTTTACCGTTATATTGAAAAGTATGCGCTTTATCAGCGAAACACGAGCCAGTTACATGCAGTTATTGGCTATATACTATAGATTATACTATTGAATAACAGCATATTTTTAGAAGTAAGTGGCAACCTTATCAGTAAAGCAGCGTCCTGCACAAATTTATATAGAATACTATATTTTAAGAAATTAAAAAAATTGTGATTTATTATTGCAATTGAATGAAAATCTAAATCAATCAAATGAACGCGATGCCACCGCCTTTCAACCGCCTATACGATCGGAATACAAAATGTTTCATATAAAAAATACCATAGTTAAATTTTTTGTTTTTTTATTAATCGCTCGTTTCTTCTTCTTTTGTGTTTCTGCTTGATTTGCATTTTGCTTTTATATTTCAATTCTGTATGTGTATGTGTGTCAACCGTTTTTGCAATCACTTCCTTCTGGTCAATGATTTTTGCTTTTATTATATTTATTAAATATTAAACAACGACTCGTTGGCGGAGCTTTAAAGTGTGTCTAGAGATAGCGTTAGCGCTTTTTCATTCATTGCATTTTTTTTTTCATACGAGTCGGGTGTTTCTAGAGCAAACGACCCATTCAGCATTAAATCGCTTTGTATATTATATTCAACTGCGGATTTTGCTTTGCTATTGTCGTTTTATTAATTCTTTTTATTGTCATTTCGCCAACTAACCTCATTTAATTCTATTTTAGTTAGTTATTTAATTACACAATTTGCAGCTTTCAAGTGCTTTAATGTCGAAGTTTATCAGCACATATTGCTGACTTTTTTTAAATTGAAATTCATTTCATAAATCGCAGTTTTCAGTGCTGAAAGTGTGAATACGTTATAATTATCTCACTAATTTAGACAATTAGTCGTGTGTTCGTGTCCATATAATTTGTTAATTGACTAAATTAAGGGACTTACTTAAGTATATTGTTATAAACTTGGCTTACTTTTCGTTTATCGGAAACGTCGATCATAGAAATAAAAACAAAATTGATTTCGTTAACTGAGCGCTATTATTCGATCGAACTAAATTTAAGTTATTGTGTTTTAGAAGTTTTCTCAATTAGTTTAGTTAAATTTGGATTATTTTTCTATAAAATCCAATATCGCAGTATTTACTTAAGCTTAAGCTCATGTCATGAAGCTTAATTAATTTTAAATGAGTTAAATTTAATTAATTGTCACTAAATTTAGTTTAATTGAGTTCAATTAATGATAATTAATTTGCTTTTATTCATTTACACTGAATATTATAAATTAAATGAGTTAATTTATACAAAATTAAGCGCAGTGTTAAGTTAATTGAATTAAATTTAGTCAAATTAGTTCATAAATAGACAAAATATAGTGCTATAAATTTAAATTATTTGTATGAAATGGAATAAATAAAACAGAAGGAAAAATATTATGCAAGGGACATCAATTGAATTTAATTTAGTTAAAAGTTCACTAAATTGCACAAAATGTTGTGAAATTAACCTCCAATTCTTAATAATTAATACTAACTCTTAGGTGTGCTGATAGTATAGTAAATTATGAAGTGTATACTTACATATAAAAAAAGTAAAGCTTATTATACAATTCAAGCAGCTTGTTCAATTGAGACTCGACTAATCAAATTACAATTGAAATATGCGTGGAATGAGTATTATGTACTCACTTATAAGTGATTAATAAATAAATAATATATGTATGTATGTAATATGCGAGTGTGTGAACAGAATATAAACGATTGCTCACACGACTATGCGCCCACATACAACGAAACATTGCAGACTTCGACGAGCGGTCTAACGCCAATTCACCCAACAGCCAGTCAAACATTCCGTCAGCGGCACTCACTCAGTCGTCAGTCAGTCAGTCGAAAAAAGCTTTTAATTTTTTCGCTCGCTTGTACTCGTAAGTGTATGCACAGTTATTACCCACACTCAAGGTCAATACTGTTTATTTTTTATATTTTGTTTTGAATTTTGAATTCATCACACATCTCCAACAAATACACAGGCATTTGTTGTTATAGCGAAGAATTATATTAACAAAAGAGAAGAGCGATAAACAAGGGCAGCAAAAGAGACCTGCAAGTATTTATATACAGAGAGCGATATAGTGAGCTAGTGAGAGACACTACCTAAAATTATAAATAAAAGAGGGCGCTTCGGGAGCACCGAAAGCTCCACTTTGGCGCTCTGTTGACATTTTTCGCTTTCCTTTTTATTTATTTCTAAAAAAACAAAAACAGAATGTAAGTAATTCTCCCGCTCTGTTTACAATATTGTTACGCTCACTCTTTATTATTTGTACGAGCGCATTTAGCGCTCATTAAATAAAAATACAGCTGCCAGGCTTTGTTGACGTTGGCAAAACTTTCAAGATTACTTTGTGTGCGTCTTTTAGTGTTTTGCTTAATTCTTTTTGTACTCTGTATTCGTATATGTATATAATTTTTTTTATTTAGCAAGCTTCTGGTTCTAGTTTTTTATACTCTCGCAACCTGTTGCACAGAGTATAATAGTTTTGTTCACCTAACGGTTGTTTGTGTCACCAAGAAATATAAGAGTTAGATATGGGGTTATATATACATAAATGATCAGGATGACGAGTAGATTTGAAATCCGGATGTCTGTCCGTCCGTCTGTCCGTCTGTCCGTCTGTCCGTGCAAGCGATAACTTGAGTAAAAATTAAGATATCTTAATGAAACTTGGAACACATGTTCCTTGGCACCCTGAGGAGGTTGCTTTCGAAAATGGGCAAAATCGGTCCACTGCCACGCCCACAAAATGGTGGAAACCGAAAACCTATACAGTGTCATAACTAAGCCATAAATAAAGTTATGAAAATGAAATTTGGAACATAGGATCCCATTAGGGAGGGGCACATTTGGATGTAATTTTTTTGGAAAAGTGGGCGTGACCCCGCCCCCAAATAGGTTTTTTGTATATAACTCGCAAACCAATAAAGCTATATAAGCCAAACTTTCTGCAGTCGTTTCTTTTAACCATTTATTTATACAGTCCAAAAATCAAAGAAATCGGATAATAACCACGCCCACCTCCCATACAAAGGTTAGGTTGAAAATTACTAAAAGTGGGTTAACTCCCTAACGAAAAACGTCAGAAACACCAAATTTTACATAAGAAATGGCAGAAGGAAGCTGCACTAAGATTTTTTTTACAAAATTCAAAATGGGCGTGGCGTCGCCCACTTATGGGTCAAAAACCATATCTCAAGAACTATTCGACCGATTTCAATGAAATTCGGTATATAACACTTTCTTGACACCCTGATGACACGGGTGGAATATGGGTGAAATCGGTTCACAACTACGTCTACTTCCCATATAACTCAATTTTGAATTCCATCTGATTCGTTCACTTTATAATCTATTCATAAGGAACCAATGAAGCTAGCGGAATAAAACTTTACACAAATACTGTATTTAAGCTGTGACATCACTTGTGGAAAAATTGTCAAAATCGGACCATGACTTTTCAAGGCCCCTGATATCGAACATGAAGAACTCAGTGCCTAAGGTTAATTTTTCACCGAAAATATAGGTAAATCCCTCAGATATTTTAATGTAATTCATTCCCTCTGAATTTTTTTCTTATAACAGTTTCTCTCTGTACCTGAAATGGTAAAAATCGGGTCATAACTTCCCGCAGATCCCATATACCTAATTATAAGTAATATTAAATTAAGTGAGCGTATAGTCTTCGATATATCGTATCTTGGTGGTGAAAACGAGTGAAATCGGTTTAGGAATTACCTCAGTCCCCATATACTATTTATGATGATTTTCGTTATTCTATTGAACATTATACCAAATATATGGGTCGACTTGTGTTATCTTTATAAAATTACATCAATAAATTGCGAGAGCATAAAATGTTCGGCTACACCCGAACTTAGCCCTTCCTTACTTGTTTTATTCTACTTTTTTCGCCACTTTTTGTCTGTATTTTTAATATGTATACATGGTATATACAGGTAGGTTCATATGCAGCTTTTTTTTTATTTCACCGCTGCTTTTATTTTTGTTAAATTTATTTTTAAATTAGAAGAAAATCTCTTAATTTTTTTTTGTTTTGGTTTTGTGCTAATTTTTTATCGCTCATCGTATATTTTAGTTGAGTACACTGACACTCGCTAAACATTTGATTTCTGTGTTCTCATATGTTTGTTTATGTATAATTGTGTTTCTAAATACCCACAGCACCAACGTGCCGTCATAAAAACAAATATAAACACACATTTCTTATAAATATTTAAAGTTTTTTCTGTTCTTTTCAAATATGGCGTCTCATCATGGCGGGCGACCATAAACTGTCACGCTTCCTCATCCACAAATACATACATATTTTTATCATTTTACATACTTATGTTTATGTATGTATGTATAGTATTTAAAATTATATTTTATTTGTCTATCGGTTGATAGCTCCTCATTTTATATATACCCACATACGTCAATATATATTTATATACATGTGTACATATGTACTCATATACCATATTGTCATGTCATGACTGCTCCATTTATTTATATTCCATTAGTTCAGTGATCGGTCTGGCTTGAACCGCTTTGACAATTTTGACAGAGATATGATTACTTACATACAAACAAACATACATTCAAATATAAGTCTACAAATATGTTCTTCTACATATAAACATATAAATCAAGTTGGATATTTTGATTTGTATTGAGTCATGTTTATAAACGATTACTTAAATGTATAGCAATCATGAAGTAATCGGCTGAAATTTGGTAGCAATTTATAAAAAACAAGTAAGGAAGGACTATGTTCGGTTGTGACCGAACATTTTATACTCTCGCAATTTATTTAGTTAACTTTATTTAATACACAATTTGACCCACACATTCGTCCTATATATTGTATAAAGTCCATTGAAAGGTGGAAACCTAACATTTGGTTAGAAAAGCACCGAGGTGCTCATGATTTCGGCGATTTTTAGAAAGCGGCTGCCACACTATAGATGTAGTATTTATGCAAAATTCTGTTCCGATATCTTCACTAGTGCTTACTTCACATATTGTAAAGTAAACTATGCTGATCATCTTCAAAGTTCTGGTATATAGGAAGTAGGCGTGGTTGTTAACCGATTTGGCCTATTTTCACAACATATCATTGAGATGCAAGGAAAATATTACAAATCAAGTTTCATTGATATTGGTCGAGTAGTTTCGGAGATATGGTTTTTGACCCCTAAGTGAGTGGAGCCCTTCTGTACCTACTTTATAATGAAATTTAAGGTTTCTGGTGTTTTCCCTTACTGAATTAAAGCATTTTGAGTAGTTTTCAACATAACCTTTGTATGGGACGTGGGCGTGGTTATAATCTGATTTGTCCCTTTTTTGGACTATATAAGATAGTACCTAAAAGAAACGATTCTAGAAAGTTTGGTTGATATAGCTTAAGTAGTTTACGAGATATGTACAAAAACCTAAATCGGGGACGGGGCCCCGCCCACTGCTCCAAAAAAATTACATCCAAATATGCCCATTCATTTTGCGATCGTTTGTACCAAATTTTATTTCCATAGTCTTATTTATGGCTTAGTTATGGCACTTTATGTGTTTTCGGTTTTCGCCATTTTGTGGGCGTGGCAGTAGTTCGATTTTGCCATGAAACAAGTGTGCCAAGTTTCATCAAGATATCTTAATTTTTACTCAAGTTACAGCTTGCACAGACGTACCGACGGACGGACGGACAGACAGACATCCGGATTTGAACCCTTCACCCTGATCACTTTGGTATATATAACCCTATATCTAACTCGTTTAGTTTTGGATGTTACAAACAACCGTTATGTGAAGAAAACAATAATACTCTCTTAGTAACTTTGTTGCTAGAAACTTCGTTGCGAGAGTATAAAAATTGACACAATCCAAAGGTTAGCTTAGTGTTATACAAAGGAATATATTCTTGTAGAATTCTCTTAAAATTTGATGGAGAGATTTTTATGCTAGAACTAGTCTATAATAAATGTGAGTGAGTGTGTGAGATAAATTATCTATATATTTGGAATAACATCATGTTAATGTCGAGAACCTTACGAACGTGCGGAGAGACACTCCCTTTAGATAAACACATATCTCGTACCTATCCTAATCTTACGAAGATGATTTTCTAAATAAGTTTCTGAGAAACCTACTGTGTTGAAAATGTTCAATAAGTTTTATCTGAGAGCCGTCTATATGGTATATGCAAATCCAGTTTTCTTGGAAACATCCAGATTCAAAAGTGATCTTATCTAGTTTAAGAGGAATGCATCAACTACCCTTTTAATATTAAAATAAGTTTTGCGGAGCTTTTAAAAGCTCGTTTCATGTTTCTATTTACTCCACAATTCATACTTTCTTGTCAATGAAATTTCCGTGGTTCATTGGTCACTTACGCAGATAGATTAAAAATGTTTTATATTTAATAAATCTCTCATTCTGCAACCTAGAAAATCATTCTTATTTTATTGGATCTTATTTTACATTTTCAGAAGATTTTTCGATTTCTCTCCCAATTACATATACTCGTATCGATTTGGTATTCTTCATACATTCCATTATTATTCTTACATAGCTTCCAGCATTTCGCTGACTGTCTTCCGCTCTGTCTGTCAGACTTCAATTAGCACTCTGAGCATTTTGCACTTATCACCCAATTGCTTTCTTTACTTACACATCCGTAAATTCTTATGTAGTTCAAAGCTTCTATTTTTGTTATTTCTTTTCCAAGTTTGGCGTTTTCTTTGTTGCCATTCAATTCAAAATTGCCTTTGTTGTCTTCTTCTTAGACGGCCAATTTTCAGCAGTATTGCAATTTTTTTTAAGTTGTTTATCATTCTTTGTGTATTTCTTTCGCACCAATTATAAAGGTTTATTTATTTATTTTTGCTTTCAGTTTTTATATTCCAGTCATATGTTCGTAAGCTTTTCGTATTATCTTTCGAATGCTTCTTTACCTTAAACGTTTACTAATGCCTCCAGCAACCGGCGAGTTTGGTCATGTGTGTTGTATGTGTGTATATGGATATGGGGGCACTGTTTGCCACTACCTCCATTCTTTCTATTACATTACTACATACTCATATCTAAGCGCTCGCTTCAGTAGATTTTTTTTATCGCATTCTTACCTAAGATTTAACAGGCTTGAGTAATATGTGTGAATTCATTAATATGGAATTATCATATGTATATCAAAAATGACTTTAAACTCTTAAAATCTGATTAGATACATCACCGACCCTCTAATTCTCTAAATTATAGAAGCGAGAATATTCATTTAGTTGGTCTGATATCTAAAAAACTGAAACCACTTCGCTTGTATGGAACCAGATTGGGCTTGGATCAGTGCTATATGGACTAAGCTCAACTTCCTAATAATTTCAATGAAACATTTGATTGATCTACTATCCTATCTATCTATGAAGTAGTATATCTCAATTATTTTCAATCGATTTTTTTCTGTAATTTGTAATTTTTTTTTTTAATTTGAACAAAGAATCATACACCCAGCTACAAATCTACTTAGATAATTAAAAGTCTATGTGCTTGTTAATCTTTCAATATCAATTTCAATGCAAATTTATATATTTTTTTACCCCATTAAGTCGTTAACTATGCATGGATGTGTGTGAAACTGAAATTGTTTTACATACAAAGTAAAGCAAAATTATAATATTTTTATTATGATTATTCTTTCCACATACAAACAAACATATTCATATATGTAGCTGTAAATGCCAGAAAAAAGAATGTGGTCAGCCTTCGGAACGGGCGAGTTCAATAACCTCATATCCGAAATGTTAAACAAAATAGAGAAAATAGCAGCGCGCGAAAAAAAATCGATTTTATGTATTGGTTTGTGGCGATTAAATATTTTGAAAGCTCAGCAACCATGCCAAATGTTGATGCGCTACTCATTAGTATTGTAGAGGTGGCGTAAATTGTCGGATTCTTCTTTTTATTATAATATAAATGTTCTTTTATTTTAGTATATTTTATGATTTTCGTAGTTATTTATTTACTTCGTTTTGGCTGCTTGTCACATTAGGTGCGCTACCCGGCTTACTTGGCATGTGGGATTTGGTTTGTGTTTGTTATTTTTACCACAATTTAGTTTCAGATTTTTCTATATTTTTTTAACTTTTTCTTAAATTTGTTCTAGATCTTGTACCAATGAAAAAACGTCTTACTTTCCACTTTGTTAGTTTATTGTCTTTGATATTTTTTTAACACTACCTGTGTCGGTTCTAGCTCGTGTTCCAAGCAGTTTATTCATATCAGAAATATTATCTCTATATTTGAATAAATATACTGATATAGATTTCTTCATTGCGCTACTTAATGTTGTCGAAAATCTGTCAACCTAACCTAGTTTTTGCATTCCACTCAACTTTTTCTTGTTCAATAAATTATTTTCTGATTTCTGAAAGAAATTACCAAAATCTGGAATATTTGTCTGCTGAAGATAATTCTTCATTTTTGAAAGATTAATTTTCGAAAATTATTTAAATGCTTATATATTCTGTACTGTTGTTGTCTTCATATGACAATATACACAATTTTATTTTTCTCACGCAACTAAAACACAAATCTAGTATTTATATCATACTAACAAGAAGTCATAACATGCTACCCACTATTTGTAATTTAATGACCAGGAAGTCTTAAAAGAACACAGTCTTAAAAGAGAACAGTAAAGCTCCGCTAATATTCATGTTTTGAAATTCCAACCAACTAAGTACACAGTTATGTCGTTCTATAAAATTAGTGCATTTGTATTTGATTTTTATTACCCACCTCTGAAGCATAATTCAAATAAGTCTATACAGTCATTTGTGGTGCATACACACCTGTAATATACATATGTATGATTTTATGACCGAAACATAAATTACACCTTATGGTCGGAATGTACATTTGTGTTCGCGTATTGAATTTTATGACTTTAAGCGTTTTCATAAATTTTCCGTATTTTTAGCAGACAATTGAAGGAAATATTTCAAAATAAATAGACGAAGGTGCTAGTAGATGGGTTTATTTAAAAAAAATGTTTAGCTCTATGCTTTCGAAAATAGATTGGCGCGAGTTGTTTTTATACTCTCGCAACAAAAGTTGCTAAAGAGAGTATTATAGTTTTGTCCACATAACGGTTGTTTGTAAGTCCTAAAACTAAACGAGTTAGATATAGGGTTATATATACCAAAGTGATCAGGGTGACGAGTAAAGTTCAAATCCGGATGTCTGTCTGTCCGTCCGTGCAAGCTGTAACTTGAGTAAAACTTGAGATATCTTAATGAAACTTGGAACACGTATTCCTTGGCACCATAAGAAGGTTAAGTTCTAAAATGGGCGGAATCGGACCACTGCCACGCCCACAAAATGGCGATAACCAAAAGCACATAAATAGCTATACCTAAGCCATAAATAAAGTTATGAAAATAAAATTTGGAACATAGGATCGCATTAGGGAGGGGCACATTTGAATGTAATTTTTTTGGAAAAGTGGGCGTGACGCCGCCCCCAAATAGGTTTTTTGTACATATCTTGCAAACCAATAAAGCTATATAAACCAAACTTTCTGCAGTCGTTTTTTTTAGCCATTTCCTTATACAGTCCAAAAATGAAAGAAATCGGATAATAACCACGCCCACCTCCCATACAAAGGTTAGTTTGAAAATGACTAAAAGTGCGTTAACGCACTAACGAGAAACGTCAGAAACACCAAATTTTACATAAGAAATGGCAGAAGGAAGCTGGACTGAGATTTTTTTACAAAATGGAAAAAGGGCGTGGCATCGCCCACTTATGGGTCAAAAACCATATCTCAGGAACTACTCGACAGATTTCAATGAAATTCGGTATATAATATTTTACTGACACCCTGATGACATGTGTGGAAAATTGATGAATTCGGTTCACAACTACGACAACTTTCCATATAACTCAATTTTGAAGTCCATCTGAATCCTTCACTTTATAATATATACATTAGGAACCAATGATGATAGCGAAATAAAACTTTGCACAAATACAGTATATGATCTGTGGCATCACTTGTGAAAAAATTGTCGAAAACGGACTATAACTTTTCAAGGCCCCAGATATCGAACATGTTGAACTCAGCGCCTAAGGTTAAATTTTAACCGAAAATATGGGTAAATATCTCAGCTAATTTAATGTAATTCAGAGGAAATTGTATTCTTCCAATAGTGTGTCTCTGTTCCAAAAATTATTAAAATCGGGTCACAACATCTCCTAGCTCCCATATACCTAATTATAGGTTTTTTAAAAAATTCGTTGGGCTTTATTACGCATATATGTATTGGTTAATATGTGATATATCTTAGCAAAATTAAGTGAGCGTATAGTATTGGATATAGTGTCCCTTGCTGGTGAAATTGAATGAAATCGGTTCAGGAATTTCCTCAGCCCTTATACACTATATTGGACGATTTTCGTTATTCTATTAAACTTTGTGCCGAATTTATAGGTAAATTTGTATGTTATCTTAATAAAATTTCTTAAATAAATTGCGAGAGTATAAAATGTTCGGTTACACCCGAACTTAGCCCTTCCTTACTTTTTTAATATATACTTAATGTGCTATTATTTTTAACTACAGATATTTATACGTATGTGTGTATGTATACACAAATACACGTGTTTTTTTAAATATATTTTTTAGGAATTTTGATTCCTGATTTATTGGATAAAAATGTCATAAAACAGGAATTTTTGAAATTTTGACACAATTTTGAGTGAAAAATACAGATTATATACATTCCATGGACTAATTGTATAAAATAAAGTTTATGTAGATGACTAATATTTCTGGTTTTGAAATTTGAAGAACATTTGTATAAAAACACTAGCAGACCCGGCCACATGTTTAATGTATACATTAAATTAGTAAAAATTTCAATATAGTGAAAAAATTCTTATGCATAAAGACGAAAACATTATAGCAGGTAAATTTAAAAATGATTGATGCAAATCAACACAGTTTTTTAAACATGGTATTTTTTTAATCTTATATTGAAGTATGCAACAAATGAGTAAATACAAAGTTGGGTCAATATCGGCTTCGATGACGATATTTATTAGCTTCTTCATAGCCAGTCTTTTTCCATTACAAAATCGAGCCTGATTTATGTTATACAGCCTGATGACAACTGATGCTACTTTGTCTGCCTACTAACAGGTACCAAGGTGCCCCTATTCCGGTTATACTTTGAAAATTAGTGAAATCGGTTCAGGAATTTGTGTGTTATCTTAATACAATTACATCAATAAATTGCGAGAGTATCAAATTTTGGATTGCACCCGAACTTAGCCTTTCCTTACTTGTTACAAATTGTTCTGGGCTATCGGCACAACCTTATACAATTGAACAATGACAAAAATTTCTTAACAAAGCAACCATGACAACTTTCAAAATATTATTATTTTTCGTTTTCTTTTATTTTGTATTTTTGTTGTCAATTCAAATAAAATTCACTTATTATTATCTTCCTCGCAAATTTTCCATATTTACATACTTTTTAAACCTTTCTTGGCTTTGCTCGAATATTTCAAGACTAAAATTAGCCAGATCGGTGTGCCCGTTCTCAACTTTATGTTAGACTAACGAACAGAAATTCATTTTTATACATATGTACATACATACATACATATCTACAGAATACAAATTGTTTGAATGGGAGATTAGAAAAATGTGGATTTCAGACTTTTTCAGGCAAGTTTTTTCTCCCTAAGAACCATCCTTGCACTTCAAAGAATCTAAACCATCCTCAAACCCCCTGGAATACACACAAAAAAATTCATCAAAATCGGTCCAGCCGTTTAGGAGGAGTTCAATGACTAACACACGTACAGAAGATTTACTATATACATACACTAGCGACCCGCCCTGGCTTCGCACGGGTGCAAGGCTGATACTAAATTAAATACACTACAGAAAAACTATGAACGTTGTATATATTGTTACCAGCAAAATACTACATTGCTCACATATACTACGTTTATGCTTTATTTCTACACGGTTATATTCTACATGGGTAAAGCCTATAAGCATAAACGGCAAATACTCTACTCGAGGTAAATTCTGAATTGAATTAAATTTAGGGCTGCCACGTTTTATAAATATGTCCGTATTTTCCAGATATACGGGGTGTGCGGCATAAATCTGTTGAGAAGTGTTCGTGCAGAAATGCACGAGCAAAACCGACCACTGACCGACCCAAAAAAACCGGTTTTTCTACGAAAACCGACTACCCACTCGTCGAAGTTTTTGAAGTACACCATCCGACTACCCACAGTGCCACAGGTGTGCCACAAAAAAACCGGTGCCAAAAAGTAACCAATTACCGGTTACTGTAGTACTACACAGTACCAGGCGTTTGCCGCAAAAATTCGGTAGTAAGTGGGGTAGGGGTTTTTAGCGAAAAATTGGCAATACGGGAACCCTATATATGCAATATGTCAAAACCATATACACCGGCACAAAAATCAACTGATTTGACCTTCAACTTAACTCTAAATCCGTTTATGCATCCGAGTTAACTCGTCTACATGCGTAAAGAAAATGTGTATATTCTATCCGAGTAGATCATTTAACTCATAGTGAAAAAGTGTTTATGCATGTGGGTTGAACTTACCCGTGTATAATATAACCGAGTAGAAAAGAAGCATAAACGTAGTAATAGTAAAGTGCTGGTATTTGGTGACACACATCTTGTATTCGTACGAACAATAGTATTGTTACTACATGTGTGTCTCGGGTATAAATAAGCAATTTTTTCACGTAAAAAGTAAACAATAAAAATGGTTAATATGTGTTATACCTAAAAGATAAACATATACCATCGCAATACTGTAGTACATTATTAATTTGATCTAACTCGTAGGGTTTAGGCAGCGTTTTTCTAAATTGCTAAATAAGCACAAAAAAATACGTTAATTTACGACATCATGTTAGAAACCTCTAAAATTAGCAATGTTGCCTTAGTATATGAAGCATGTATTATACATATAAACCTTCCTCTTGAATCACTCCATCTATTGGAAAAAACCGCATCAAAATCCGTTGCGTAGTTTTAAAGATTTAAGCGCACATAGGGATATAGGGACAGAAAATGCGACTTTATTTTATACTATGTAGTGATATGTATATAAAGATTGATTACAGATCAGTAGATTTGCTCATTCTTGCCTTTGGTATTTAAATTTTAAAATATTTCTAAATTTAATTTTCTCATAATTTTCGAAATTATGTATTTCTAAATGTCCTATGTTTGATACTCTTAATGATTATAAGTTGTCGATAGGTGGCAACGCTATTCCAAAACATTTCCAAATATTTAGATGTTTAACGCCATTTTTCAAAATTCCTCCTAAACACGTTTAGATAAATATTAATCCCTGTATACTAATAATTTATAATTTGATGCAAAAATCAAAAATAAAACCTCTAAACACTTGCAAAAGCAGCCTCCCAATTGCCTTCTCTTAAACATCTAAATCAGCTGTTTCAACTAATTTCGTAATCTTGTTTTGGCACCTTTTTCTATAAACAAAAAAAACGTCAGAATAATTCTAGAAATTTGTTTATAATTAAACCGGTTGGTGGATAAACAGAGGCAGGTAAGTCGATCGATCGTGGCTGTTAGACAAGTCAAGCAAGTGAATGTTTTGCAAAAAAAAACACAATTGAGAAAGAGTAATAAAATTAAAGCGACTGGTAGGTAAGTGTGGTGCGGAACGAAGCGGGAACGGTGCATATACATATGGTATAATGAGGACCGAGAGTAGTATAAAATTTGTAAACAAAATATTTTAGAATAACAAAAACGATACTATAAGTTATATATAAATATGTACAGGTAACTATGGAAAATTTTAGACAGAACGCAGAAATGAGTACGAAATAATCGTGCCAAAAGATTAGGACGCACTTAAATAAAAAATAAAAGTAATACACACATAATGAAACAAACTTAAAAATTATATACAAAACAAACGAAAACAACTTGAATTCAATTGAAATATGCCCAGTAGGAAACTTATGTGAGATTATATTATTTTCGAAAATTCGAATATTTTTTCGGTACATTCGAAAATGCTAAAAATATGTACAGGTAACTATGGAAAATTTTAGACAGAACGCAGAAATGAGTACGAAATAAAAGATTAAGACGCACTTCTAAAAAATTAAAAAAAAACACGCACACATAATGAAACAAACTTAAAAACTATAAACAAAACAAACGAAAATAACTTGAATTCAATTGAAATATGCCCAGTAGGAAACTTATGTGAGATTATATTATTTTCGAAAATTCGAATATATTTTCGAACATTCAATTTTTTTTCGAACATTCGAAAATGCTTAAAAAACTATTCGACAATAATAATAATAAGCGATAACGATGAATTTTTCGAAAAAGCGTTCGCCATTTGGATTCATCATTTTGAATATTGAAAACCGACATCGGATCGGATTTCGTAATCCGTGTCCCCGAAAAGCCCAAAGTAGAGAGTTCCAAGCGAATCCGATGAATTTTTAAATGGACACACCTAGTAAGATCCGGGGGCATAACAATTTCTTTGTGTCGCTGTGATATTATTCCTACAAAGAAGTGATGTGATTAAAAGTTTATCTTGTTTATGTCGAATACACTCAATGTATTACTTAGTAATATGACGAGGCGTTGTGCGCAACTTTTGACTTGTCGACGTCAATCCATGTGAAACTGTGCCAAATTTGTGCGGGCGCCATAGTCCAAGTCGGTCGCAGCCGACGCGACGTAATCTATGTCGGAAGTGCAAACGACTGTTAAGGGTACATGAATATAAATATTCAGTTTGTATTAGTATAATGAATAATTTAATATGTAGATATGTACTTCTATTGACGTCTGTTGTTTAATGTTTTGATGGAAATAACAATGTGTGTATTAACACATAAAAACAAATAAAATAACTTAAGTGTTTTTAATATAATTTCTATTTCTTTTTTTTTATTTATTATACTATTTTCTTTTTTTTATTTTGAAAAATTTGTTATTGTTTTCGTTGCCATAAATGATGAGAGCTTAGATCATACCTTCGTACATATAAATATTCCGCATTATGGAGATAATTCGCAACATTTAAATGTCAACCATTTCCACTTCACACCACCGTCATCAATATTGTTTTGCTCGCCAACTTTTTGTAGAAATGAATGACATGTAAACAATAACAGCACTTCTTTAATATTTACAAATATATGTATATGTACTCGTATGATATGCATATTAAAGAGGAATTTCTAGAAAAATAATAACACTTGATTTGTATATAAACAACTGACTGAGTTTGGTGACACACCCACTTTTTGCATCATACATACATATTTCTTAGCTGTATAGCGAATGCGATAAATAACAGAGCGCGTATTGAGTGGTAATGCTTGAGCAATTATATTTAATTAATATATTTAAAAAATAGTAAAAACAGTTATTATAAATATATCCTTGTTTTTGTTTACAAATATTAATAATTGTAATTTATTACTCGATAAAATTGTTAAATTGTCAATAATAAATGATTAATAATTTAATCATGAACCACAATATAGTTAAATTACGCGTGTATCAATTAAATAAAACCATAAACCATAAATATTTATTGTGCATATTTCATTATTCGGTTTGAATTCCATTTCTTTGCCGATTTTTAGCAAAAATAATCTAACTATCCGCCCTTAGATTTCATGAAAAATATTTGGTACGCAATTTAATAGCACATTAGTGTAATAAGGTTATATTTTTAGTTGCTTCAAGTTACTGTTTTTTTTTTGCAATATTTTTCTCAAGAAGCCTCAGACATTCTCTTCTATACAATATTTATTTGCCATAAAAAAGTATCCTATTGAATGCCTTACTAAATAACACTAATTAAATAATTAAATCAATCAGTCAGTCAAAATAATTATTCATAATCCCACTTGTAAATGCTTTGATGATGACATACAAATCATGTAATTTCATCATCGAATGACTTAATTTTCAAAGGTAAAGAGAAATTTCGTTAGCATATTATATCATGTAGAAGATAGAATAAATAGACGCGTGGCTTCATTAATTTGTAAAAACAATCCTCTATTAAGATATGTGATAGAAAGCGACAGATGAAATATGGAAAAGAGGGGTTCTCAGACTAAGAATTGAGAAACTATTTAGTTCCTCTATATACCAAAGTTGAAAATATATTTACTTTATTTAATGAGCATACTCCTAATTGAACAATTAGGATATTTTTGGTGATTAAACTACTAAGTGTACTCAATTTAATAAACATTAGATCAATTAGCTAATGGCACAATTAGTTTTTAATTGACAATAAATGTGTTCTAAAAGTCCAAGAGCAACACTATGAAGATTGTTTAACGATTAGAGTTGGAAACCACTTAATTGCTTCGACTAATTGAACAATTTGAACGTGGTAGTTATCCTTTGAGAAAATACAGCCGTATTAACAGATAAAAGTATACATGGTTTAGGTTCAATAAGTGAAAATTTCCCTTGGCATTTCATGTTTCCAATTAAGACAATAAATATAAATAAAGATTCAACAAATTGTTATAAATCTTATCAAATGCGACTATATTAAGGAAGGGAAGATACATGGATCAGTATTATTAGAGCAAGAACAGTAATTTTGTGAAGTATTTTGATTTTTTTCTACCTCTACAACAACAACAACAATAACTATGTGTTGTACTATCCTAAATCAGCTTCCCATTCTCGAAGTCCACTTATGGATTAGATATAATGTATAGAGGAGAGTTAAGAAGTGAGAAATCAATTGAATTTCAAAAATTAAACTGCGTGAACTTAAAGCGGGATTAAACACAGACGAAGTTACCATGCTCTCGTACTTTAATAACTAATATCACATCGAATGCTAGCCAGACCACATTGCTGACAATTCAAACACCTCAGCCCGAATCCATGCATCTACACACACAAAAGAACACCGAATGCATTTACATGAATTGCAAAAATGCAAATTACAATCACGCGCCGTATTGATGAAACAGTAATAACAACAGCAAAACATTCTGTAAACAAATTGAAATGCGAAAGACAGAGCCAAAAGTAAGGAGAGAAAAAACAGTGACTGAATGTAAACAACAAAATTGCAGAATGAGCAAACAAACAGAATGCAATAAACTGCAGCAAACAAGAAATGGCAAACGAAGCGAAAAATGCAAATAACGGGCGTGCTGAACAAAACAAACGCGGGTAATGCAATTGTGAGTGCGCGCGAAAAAAGTGCATTGGACGGCAGTGCAGACGACGTTTCAAAGCAAAAACAAAACATTACAACAACTATAGAAATAAACACATGCGTGTGTGTGTATTAATTGCGATATTTGTATGTATGTGTGTACACCAATCCATACATTAAGTCGTGCATGTTCTCTCCGCTTGTCATCGATACTCGCAGACGGCAATAAAAATGTCTCGGTACAACGGGGCGTATGATGAACAAACAATGATGGTTTTTTAATTAAATTTTTTTAATTTATTTTATTTTTATATATTTTTTGATAGTGTTTACATACACTTATACCAGTATACACATACATATGCATATACATATATATTATCTGGTGCATAGCCCTGACAATGAATTGCAAAATTGTGCAGCTGTAAGTGCATTTTGGGGGCAGCCATATGCCAGCGCCACTTAGACGTTATTTATGTGTACAATAAAAGTGACAATAACAACTATAGTGTAGAGTAACAGCAGACATAATAAAATGAGAATATTTTTAAATAATTTTTATTTGTTGTCGCCAGAATTCAACTGTTTAAAAATTTGTAAATGAGACATTAATTTGTCTTTATTTTTTACTATAATTAAATTAACTTAAAATTTATGAAATATTTATATTTTATTTTATTTTGTTTTATTTTATTTTCTTTTACTTTATTTTATTTTATTTATTTTTATCTTATCTTATTTTTTTTAATTTTATTTTACTTTATTTTATTTTTTTTTATTTTATTTTAATTTATATTGTTTTGTTTTATTTTATTTAATTTTACTTTATTTTACTTTATTTTATTTTATTTTATTTTGTTTTATTTTGTTTTTTTATTTTATTTTAATTTATTTTGTTTTGTTTTATTTTATTTTATTTCAATTTATTTTGGTTTGTTTTATTTTATTTTGTTTTATTTTATTTTATTTTATTTTATTTTACTTTATTTTATTTGAATTTATTTTATTTTAATTTATTTTGTTTTATTTTTATTTTATTTTGTTTTTTTTTTATACTCTAGACTATAGACTTATAGACTAGTTCTAGCATAAAAATCTCTCCATAAAATTTTAAGAGAATTTTACAAGAATATATTCCTTTGTATAACACTAAGCTAACCTTTGGATTGTGTAAATTTTTATACTCTCGCAACGAAGTTGCTAGCAACAAAGTTGCTACGAGAGTATTATAGTTTTGTCCACATAACGGTTGGTTGTAAGTCCTAAAACTAAACGAGTTAGATATAGGGTTATATATATCAAAATGATCAGGGTGACGAGAAAAGTTCAAATCCGGATGTCTGTCTGTCCGTCCGTCTGTCCGTCCGTCCGTGCAAGCTGTAACTTGAGTAAAAATTGAGATATCTTAATGAAACTTGGAACACGTGTTCTTTGGCACCATAAGAAGGTTAAGTTCGAAAATCAGCAAAATCGGACCACTGCCACGCCCACAAAATGGCGAAAACCGAAAACACATAAAGTGCCATAACTAAGCCATAAATAAAGCTATGGAAATAAAATTTGGTATGAAGGATCGCACTATGAAGAGGCATATTTGGATGTAATTTTTTTGGGGAAGTGGGCGTGGCCCCGCCCCCAAATAGGTTTTTTGTATATATCTCGCAAACCAATAGAGCTATATAAACCAAACTTTCTGCGGTCGTTTTTTTAGCCATTTCCTTATACAGTCTAAAAATGACAGAAATCGGATAATAACCACGCCCCCCTCCCATACAAAGGTTAGGTTGAAAATTACTAAAAGTGGGTTAGCTCACTAACCAAGAACGTCAGAAACACTAAATTTCACATAGGAAATGGCAGATAGAAGCTACACGCAGATTTTTTTACAAAATGGAAAATGGGCGTGGCATCGCCCACTTATGGGTCAAAAACCATATCTCAGGAACTACTCGACTGATTCCAATGAAACTTGGTTTGTAATAGTTTCCTTACATCCCAATGATATGTTGTGAAAATAGGCCAAATCGCTTCACAACCACGCCTACTTCCTATATACCAGAACTTTGAAGACGATCTGAATCGTTAACTTTACAATATATAAAGTAAGCACTAGTGAAGATATCGATGCAGAACTTTGCACAAATACTACTTTTATAGTGTGGCAGCCCCATTCTAAAAATCACCGAAATCGGACCATAGGTTGTCAAGGCCCCATATATCGAACATGAGGACCTCGGTACTTCTAACCTAATATTAGGGTTTCCAACTTTCAATGGACTTTATACAATATATATGACGAATATGTGGGTCAAATTGTGTATTATATAATATTAATAAAGTTAAATAAATAAATTGCGAGAGTATAAAATGTTCGGTTACACCCGAACTTAGCCCTTCCTTACTTGTTTTTATTTTATTTTATTTTATTTTTTATTTTATTTTTTTTATTTTATTTTAATTTATTTTATTTTGTTTTGTTTTATTTTATTTTTTTTATTTAATTTTATCTTATCTTATTTTTTTATTATATTTTTTTTATTTTATTTTATTTTATTTATTTTTATTTTATTTCACTTTATTTTATTTTATTACTAATTTGCTAAAAACGCGCGCCATTTCGTTGCAGTGATAAGAAGATGGTAAACTGCATTGTAAATATACTTATAATTAGAACACTCAGCTTATATGTGTATGTATGTGTGGTACTCGCTGTATTGGCACGTGTTGCTTTTTTCTTTATTATTTTTTAAATTTTTATTTTTATTTTATTTTGCTCCTCAACTGTCTGTATTTACCCATGTAAATATATTTATGCAATTACTCGCTGCATCGGCATGTGGCAGCTCAAGTGTTTGCCAACCGACTTCAATTACATTTACATTCGTTTTGTTTTTTATTATTATTTTTAATGCGCTCTCCTCCGCCATGCCATGCTCTCACCAGCACGCTACAACGTCCTCAGCATGTTTTCCCACAAGCTAGATAAAATTAGCGAAAATGCTAATGACGGTCTAGCTGGTAATACAAAGTAACTGTTTGTCAACAGATAAAAACACATACACATCGTTTGTCGACACGTTTCTCGAGTGCAATTTTTAATTTGTTTACAATTTTCTTGGCGCTTGCTGTACACAGCGTGCACTCGTCCTAAAGTATTTTCGTCATTTGCGCAATTAATGGATGCGAGTGTGTGCGCTAAGTGCAAATAGATAAACACACACATACATACATACGAGCGTTTATTCCATTTATATCGCTTTTATTAATGGTAAATTAATAGAAAAATAATACGAAGCGGTTAATAATTATCCGTTCCTCCTCCGAAATAGTCTGATCTGTACTTGGATGATGTTTTTTTGGTTTTATTGCGCATTTTAATGCTTTGCTGCGGCATGAAAAGAGTAATAATAAATTCTATGTATATAAACATTATTTATTGTTGTTCATTCGCTGAAGCACTAATAATAAACATTAAATATAGATTATTGCTTTTAAATAAAATTATAGAGTCAAGGTTGGCACACACAGTCACAAATTTGTGATAATAAAAAATTGTCGAAATTAATTTTTTTTCATTAAAAATATTTCTATTCAGATAATTTCCGTAGAAATAGTTAAATTCAATATCCCAAAATGTTATCGATAATTATCGATATCTGTAACTAGTTATCGATATATATACATATCATTATATAGTAATTTTTTATTAAAAATTCAATATTAATACTAATTATCGGTTATATAATTTAATAAGTAAAGAGCTACTTTCTTCTAAAAATGGTATTATGAAAGAACTAAATGAAATTAAATCGATAACATAAGATAATAATTGGATTTTATAAGTACAACGATATAATGAAAAAATAATCGATAATATAACATATTTATAAAAAAAATGTTTAATCAAATCAACTCAAAGGCAACTTCCTTTATGCATTGTTGCTATTTACAGATAAACGCGCACTAGTAGGCGTTTCCCAGCGACCACACGCCGCGGCGTCGGCGCCAACGCCATTAATTAAACACCCGACCACAGCCGACAACAAAGGCTTTTAATTAGTTGCCTCACATATTGCTTATCAGCTGTGTATCAGCGCGTGCCGCCACAAATAGGCACACCAGCAACAGCAACCCAACCGCAACAACAGCAACAGCAGCAGCAGCACAGCGTCCTAGTGACCGCAATCTATGCACCGGCTGCCGCAAACGTGTCAGCATTTGTCGTAAAATGACCGAGAATCAAATATTTTCCATGTCGACCGATCTATTCGACACCTCGTCCAACAGCAGCAATCCACTCAAGTGTGATCTCTTCTCGTTGGCGCTGAGCAACAGCAACACTTCCAGTCTACTTTTCGGCACATCGACGCTGCCCGCATTGAGTCCATTGCAGCAGCTGAATGTGAATACCATTTTCAATACAAATTCCAACTCCAGTCCCAATTCCAATTACCTTTCGAATTCGAACGCCAACACACCAAACGACCACCACCAACAACAACAGCAACATCAACAGCAGTCGCACACATTCACTAGTGGCGGCAACAGCGTTGGCAGTGGCAGTGGCGGCAGCATCACCGGTAGCAGTAATGTGATGCTGACCAACGCCATAAGCATACCGCGCAGTAATAATCCCAATCAGAGTCATAATCCCTGGACGCAGGAACGAGATTCGCACCATCATCCCATCCCAAGCCCCTTGCAGCATCATTCCCATCATCTCAATAGCCATAATCATAACCAAATATCTTCCATGATGTCTGCACAACAACAAAATAACCAACAGCAGCAGCACCAACAACAACAACACCAGCTGCAACAGCAATCGTTGCAGCACTCACAGCCTCGTCTCTTCGTCGACTTCTCCGATTACGGTTTGGATGTCGCCTCGCTGGACGCTGCCTCGTTGTCACCAACACTGTTGCAAGACGTCAGCTTGGGCGCAGCTTCACCGCTGCACGGCATCACGTCCAACGGTTTCTATGCGGCCTCGCCGGTCAGCAACAGCGGCAGCAATAGCATAGTCGGTAGCGTTGGCACTGTCGACTCGTCCAGCACGCTGTTGGGTCTGAACGATAGTATACGCTCCGGCGAGGATGGCAACAATTCGCTGCTGTTCGATGTCACCGGCACGCCCAACTCGAGCGCCATGTGGAGCGACATCAGCAATGCCATCATCACCAAGCATGAACCATTCACATTGGAGGAAGACTACATATTCCCCATAGATAAGGCTGAGATACAGGCTGCCGGTTTCGGTGATATACCGGATGATCATTTCCTCGATGTGATCGATAACTTTGATGAGCTACTGAATAGTGGTGCTGGACAGAATGATTTTATTCTATCGCCACAACAGAATAATAGTTCAAATAATTTACAACAGTTGAATAGTCCACAGGCTTCGCCGAGTGGTGGACCGCCAATGGAGTTGCTGCAGATGCATAAGCAACAACAACAACAACAACAACAGCAGCAACAACAATTGACACAACTGCAAACGGCTCAGCAGCAACATCAGCAGCAGCAATCGCAACAACAACAACAACAGCCACGTATACAGCACAGCAACAGTGCTGGCGGTGCCATACACACACACCATAGCCACCACAACTCTTCTAGTCCATATGAAATCTACCACAGTACACCAAATAAACAGCAACAACATCAGTTGAGTAGTTCGGGCTCGAACTCATTTTCACCGGGCAGTCAGGTGAGTTGTAATATATTAGCGTCCTTTGGTTCTTCTGACCCCTACTTAACTTCCTATCAACTATTGCCTTATTCGTTTGACTTGATCAACTCTCTAACTAAATTATAATATTTACTTTTTACCCTCCATCAACAGGCCTCGCATTCGCCACTTCAGCTGAATTCCATTACGCCACCACCACCGCCACATGCCAATCGCTCACAAAGTTTGCAGGTGAAGTCGCGCAACATGTTGGAATTGCAGAAGAAGGGCTTCTCCATGTCGCCCGATCGTATCAACGGCAGTGCCGGTCTATTGGGTCAATCGGTGCCGGGCAATAGTCACTTGTTGCTCTCCGGTAATGCTCTCAGCCCCAGCAGCGGTGGCAGTAGTAGCGGTTTCGGCAGTACCACTGGAGGTGGCAATAGCACTGGTGGTTCGGTGCGCAAATCGTTCCAGTACCCATTGGATACGTCCATATCGCGCCTGTCCTCTTCGGCGCCCACACATCTCGGACTCGAACACATTTGGATGCGACGTGAACCGCGACAACATTTGTTGTCCACTGGCTCGCTGGCCGAGGCGGAATCGTTCTCGTCGCTTAGCACCGGCAGTGTGTTGTCGCCGGATGGTATTGAATTATCGCAGGACGATGATGACGATGCGTCGACAGACTATAATAGCGACAATTACGATGACCTATCGAGTGATGGTATGTTTGCTTAGCATTTGTAGTTTTGTGTACGTTTCATAACTTTTTTTTTTACATTCCTTCCGCAGGTTCTGATAATGATGATGACTCGCGCACCACCATCTCCGGCCATATGTCCAGCAAAGGAAAGGAGCGCTACTTTTGGCAGTACAATGTGCAAGCGAAGGGTCCCAAGGGCAAACGACTTGTATTCCAATCACGTCTGGAGGATCCGCACGTCTTGAACGAGGCCACCGATCCGGTGTTCAGCCCAAATTGTTCCGTGCGCGGTATCAAGGTATTCAAAGTAAATACAACCAATTGCGTCGTCGAACTACAACAACAGTTCAAAACTGCAGACTGTTGCAGATTGTAGTTCTCTAACGGTTTTCATCTACTAAAACTGCATTTTTTTTTTTTCATTTTTACAGCACAGCGGCAAGGCGCGCAAAGGTGATGGCAATGATCTTACGCCAAATCCACGCAAACTGCACGTCATCGGCAAGGAGCTGGACAAGCTGGGTCGCACCATCAACGACATGACACCCGTATCCGAATTGCCCTTCAATGTGCGTCCAAAATCGCGTAAAGAGAAAAATAAATTAGCCTCACGTGCATGCCGGCTCAAGAAGAAAGCTCAACACGAGGCGAATAAGATAAAACTTTTTGGACTGGAAATTGAACACAGTAAGTGTGTGTGAAAAGTGCGGCGAGTTTCATGTTTATGCTAATTATTTTAATGTTTTTTAAATTTTAGAACGTTTAATAAATGGCATTTTCGAACTGAAACAAGCTTTGGCGCTCAAATATCAAAATCAAAACAATGGCGAGCACACCGAGGCCATTGATCAGCGCATCGAACAGATCTATAAAACGGCACAAAGTGAGTACGGTGGCTTGATAACAATTTCTTGACATTTTTGTTGGTGTTTAAGTTAAAGCTTAAAGCTTTTAAGCGCTCATTTGAGACGCGTTACCTCCCTTTATATTATCTATATGATATCCATTTACTGTTTTACTAAATAACTCTCCCTCACTTTTGCAGCTGGTTTGCGCATAGCTGGCGACACTACTGACTTTGTGAACAAAGTGCTGGAGAATGTGAAGAGCGGTGTACCAAATGGTGGTCTCGAGGATCTGAGGCACTCATAGAAGCGTGCCGGAAGTGTTGTGAGAAATCGGAGATGTGAATAGCTATTAAGGATAAATATTGGAGGCTCAAAAGTGAAAATGAAAAGCGATATGAAGAGTGAAGAGAGTAAAAGCGAACACAAGCATACTGTAATGGCAACTGTAGTCGAGGAAGAGAGGGATTAAAAGTTGCTGGCAAACAAAAATGAAATGAGTGTGAATGCTGGACTGACTGGCGAAAGAAAGAGAATTTACGAGGATTTTTCTGCAGGATTTTGTGTGTTACAAAAGGGAATTTAACAGCTGTTAGAGCATAACTGTTAACAAAGGATGGGCAGGAAACATGGTTTTGTGTCAACATAAAGTTGTCAAATGTAAACGAAAGAGGCCACAGTTTTATAATTACACATATATACATACATATATAATATATATATATTGAGTAGCTTTTAAGTGCTAATGTTATGCGGTGAAAAGTAATGGTTAATAAGCGGGTGTTAAACAATATAAGGTTGTTCGAGGAGTTTAATTAAATGTGAGCCACATACATATTTATATATATACATACATGCATAGAAGCATATAAATGTTGGCTGTTACATACATATATACTTTCGATTTAGATATGTATGTGTAATTGCCTAGGCTTTAAGGATTTTTTATGTTTTGCTTTTACATGCTAATGAATGCAGAAATTTTAAAAACACACATATACATACAAACAAACTTACTACATAATATATGTATATATAGATATAGAAATAAACAACTATTTTCGATAAAAAATTTAGTGAGTTCGGCATACAAAAATGAATTCATGTTACTGTTAAGAAAAGTGTGAGAAATGTGTATGAAAGACACACACACACGTGCATGTGTGGGTGCACTTTTAGGCGCCGAAGCGTCTCAACGAAAAACATTGTAGAGCGACGCAACTTAGTTATTAAAACATATATTTTTACATACATAACTACACATATACGTACATACATTTTATATATACATAGCATATTATATACTAAGCGTTTTCTTTTCTAATTACTGTTATATTATTAACAATTATAATGAATTATTTGCTAAAAAAAATCTTTAAGTTTAGTTTGGCTGCTAATGTTTTGCGTTTAAGTTTTTTGTTTGTTAAAGAAATGCTGCAATTGAATACTGTTTTGAATATGAAATAATAATAATAATTTTTATGAAATATTGTGCTTAGTGCAAAATTTCAAACAGTTTATTGATGTTTCTTTTTAATGAATAAAAATTTCTGTTATGTATTTTAGTGCTCATTTCAACTAGCTTTGAATATTATACTATATACAACAATAGTTGTTGAACGTACATTTTGTTGCTTGATTTTGTTGTGAAAACAAAAAACACCTACATGTACCTTAATTTTTTATTGCATACAACGAGTTGCAGCGTTAAGCGAAACTTACACACGAACGCACGCCAAATAATGCTTGCAAAAAGAATTGGCTTTTTATATATACATACATATGAAATATAACTATTTAAAATATATTATAACAATGCTACCTTCATAATTTAATAATAAAAAAAAATTTGCAAATATGTTTGTTTTTTAAGAAAAAATTAAAAAAAAAATTAAATGCGGTTAAAAATGCATACGCGCCATTTACCATTGAATATGAATATGTAATTGTTTGCATTATATAATTATGGGTATTTGGTTGCTTTAGTTTATACGTAATTAGGCTGTAGTAGCAGTTAAATTTTAAATGCACTTATACAAACACGCATACATACATACATATATACCACGTGTATACATAATATATGTACATATATAATTGCTATAAATATACTATAAATTTTATGAACTTCAACATATACAGGGTGATATAATTCTAATTATGCTAATTAATTTTAATTTTAATTTTCTTTATATATAAATGATTACATAATATGTTAAAAAATATGGCTATTTTTAATTAATTATTATTTTTAAGTTTTATTTTCATGCTTAAACTATTTGATTTCTGCTTAATTTAATGTAATTACTATGTTTATCCATATATTTTATATAAGCACACATATACTATATGCACACTTGTGTAATCTAAAACTCTAATTTTAATTGAAAACCATAAATACTTTGATAATAACGCAATTGCTCTGAATTGTATATGAATTATTTTATATGAGACAATTAAAACAAAAAAACACATAAAAATAAATATTCGCAAACTACGAAGAAATATATTTTCAAATAAATAAAAGAGAAAAAATTTTCGAAAACAGAAAAGCCAAAAAATGTATTGCTGAAAAATTTAAGTAACAAAATTAACAAAAAAAATATATATAAAGGGTGATTTTTTAAGAGCTTGATAACTTTTAAAAAAAAAAAAACGCATAAAATTTGCAAAATCTCATCGGTTCTTTATTTGAAACGTTAGATTGGTTCATGACATTTACTTTTTGAAGATAATTTCATTTAAATGTTGACCGCGGCTGCGTCTTAGGTGGTCCATTCGGAAAGTCCAATTTTGGGCAACTTTTTCGAGCATTTCGGCCGGAATAGCCCGAATTTCTTCGGAAATGTTGTCTTCCAAAGCTGGAATAGTTGCTGGCTTATTTCTGTAGACTTTAGACTTGACGTAGCCCCACAAAAAATAGTCTAAAGGCGTTAAATCGCATGATCTTGGTGGCCAACTTACGGGTCCATTTCTTGAGATGAATTGTTCTCCGAAGTTTTCCCTCAAAATGGCCATAGAATCGCGAGCTGTGTGGCATGTAGCGCCATCTTGTTGAAACCACATGTCAACCAAGTTCAGTTCTTCCATTTTTGGCAACAAAAAGTTTGTTAGCATCGAACGATAGCGATCGCCATTCACCGTAACGTTGCGTCCAACAGCATCTTTGAAAAAATACGGTCCAATGATTCCACCAGCGTACAAACCACACCAAACAGTGCATTTTTCGGGATGCATGGGCAGTTCTTGAACGGCTTCTGGTTGCTCTTCACCCCAAATGCGGCAATTTTGCTTATTTACGTAGCCATTCAACCAGAAATGAGCCTCATCGCTGAACAAAATTTGTCGATAAAAAAATTTCGAACCGAACACTGATTTTGGTAATAAAATTCAATGATTTGCAAGCGTTGCTCGTTATTAAGTCTATTCATGATGAAATGTCAAAGCATACTGAGCATCTTTCTCTTTGACACCATGTCTGAAATCCCACGTGATCTGTCAAATACTAATGCATGAAAATCCTAACCTCAAAAAAATCACCCGTTACTATATACAAAATATTTGAAATTGAAATATACGAAATACCTAAAATATTATTTTTTTTCATATTTGACGCTGAATTGAGACACTCGTGAACAAATTTCTGAACATTTATGTTATAGAGAGATTTTTTTTTTATTTTTATTTAATATACATACATATTTAACTTTGTATAAATAAATGTATGTATTTTTGTATTATATAAACTAAAAAATGGATGGAATTTGAAGCATTCTTATCAAAACTGTAATACTGTCTCTGGGAAATTTGTTCAAAAGTGTCATTGTTCAGCAGCAGATTTTACAAAAACGGTTGCTGTTGTCAGTTAGTCAAGTTTACATTTTCTAAAAATTTTTTTCTAACAGTTTTAAATTAATACAAATTCTTAAATAATAATTATTGATATATTTTTAATTTTCCAAACTTTGAAGTTTATTAAAGTTTATATATATTTCCTGGATTTATTATTTAATGAATTTCACTAAATTTAAATTTTTCTTATTATTTTACCATTTTTATTGTTTTTTCCATAAATTCAAAGAGTTGTTTTTTATTTCGTATTTTATATTTTTCAAAAAATCATAAAACAAATATTTATATTATTTTAGTTTTTGGTTAATTATTCTTTTAAATAACATTATTTGCTTTTAATACTTTATTCTATTTTGTTAAATTTGTAATATTTTTATATTGATTTTATTTAAAATTTTTTAATTTATTTAGTTTCTCATTTTCAATATTTTTATATTTATTTTATTTTAAGCAATTTAACTTTTTTATATTGTTGGAAAATTTAAATTTTAAAACAATTATTAGTTTTGAATTGATACAATGAAATTTTTTTTTCTTGATATATTTTAATATTTCATTTATTAATATTTATAATTATTATTATTTATAATATGTATTATTTAATATTTTTAATTAGTTAATTTTGTTTTTATTTTACTATAATGTTAGAAATTTATTTTTTGTTTTTTTTCTGTGTTTTTTATTATTAAATTTATTATTCAATAAATAACTTTTTTATTCAACTGCCACAACTATTTAGGCTTGTCTATGAAGCAACAGCAACAACAACAAAAAAATAGTTTTATTTATATGGGTATAAAGCAACCAAATAATCAATCAAGAAAACAATCAACCGAACAGCCAAACCACAAACAAACATAACGGGTTTCATATTGTACAAAAACAAAATTATAAAAATCAAAAAATATAAAATTTATAATGACAGCAAAAACAACAAAATATAATTTGTATAACCAGAAAAATATAATTTTTATAATTGTAATATGTACATATACAAACAAACATATTTTATATTTATATAAACCTTAAATTACATGCCGTTACACATACATAAACACAAATACATACGCTATATATATACTTAGAAATTTAAAATTTATTAATTTAATGCAATGGCAAAACTTTTGTGGAAAAAAATACTTTTAAAATATGAAACATAAAAACAACTTAGATTCTATTGAGTTTTATTACTTTCAGTGCTTTTATTTATTGACATCCACTTTACCTACCTACCAATTTATTGCCTTTGCTTTTGTTCACGTTTAGTTTTGCTTTGCAAACACTCTTTTATGGATTTGGTTGTTTAAGCACTTTTCTTTCTCACTTTTATTGAAAAAAAAGTTGTTTACCAACACTTTGAAACCAAAGTTTTTGAAATTATTTTTAAATTTTTTATTGTAGACCCTCTTGTCTATATAAATATTTTTCAGCATTTAGTTGTCCTTTCTATGCACTTTTTGCTTTGAAGACACCTCTTTGTTTGCTCTAAACATTCTTCTTTATTATCTTCTTTATTAGTTAGTTTTCAAAAATCGATTTTTTCTAGTTGTTCTCTATATATTTGCTGAATTTTTAATTATTTAGCAGCTTGTTTGTGATTTGAAATTTTGAGTACAAAAATATTAAAGAAGTTCAGTTCAATAATAAGTAGGTACAGTACAACAATAAATGTTTAAAAGCAACTGTTATTTGTTTCACTACACTTAAAATTTGCTATGGTGCAAAGTGTGGTGAATTTTAGTACAAATTTATTTTTTAATAATTTTGTAAATTTTTTTTTTCATTGTATTCAGTTTAGATTATCTTAAAAAATTGAATTTTTAAAATTTTACATTGATTTTCGATTGTTATAATAAGTTTGAGAGGTCTACATAGCTGTGAGGTACTCGCAATTATGTATATTGCACCAAGTTTAGTTTCCATGGCAACATAATTTCAAATTTTTGATTATTACAACAACAATAAGAGCAACTGATATCGGTTTTTATTTTATAAATGAATTTTGCAAACTGAACTTCTGTCTCTGCTACGTTTAAGTACCTTTGGCTGTTATTATATAACGCTTTGTGTTCAAATTATTATCAAAATTAGTTGGCTAGAAGGTTTTTGGCTTTTAAGTAATTTGAATTTGTCCTAATGTAAAAAAATTTGCATAAATTAGAAAAGAAATAATATGTGTTAAAAATGATCGAGAAGTAAACGTTTTGTTTACTGCGCCTAAAAGTATGCAGCACTGTTAAATGCGTATTTTTGAAAAAAAAAATTTGAATTAAATATGGGTTTTGGAACTGTACAATCTCTACGTTCCCTTATATGTACCCAGTAGGAACACAGTAGCACACACGATTCAGACAAATTGACGCTATTTTATTGGTTATATAATTACTTTTTGTAATGCAAATGTAGAGGTGGTAATGTTTGGTACGTTGCAAAGCTTAAGCTTTATAGGAGTGTATAAATTTCGCACAGGGATAGCACTAAATAAAATAAAGCACACACGAAGAGCGTCCATAAGGATACATAAGTTGAAAACTCACAAAGAGCGTGGAAAAGAAAATTGCAATTATTTGTAGAATTCTAGGTGTTCTTAAGATATATTTATGTAGTATTTAATGTAGTTATGACAACAAATTATGAAATATATAAAGAAAGCACATTTTGAAGAAACAAAAAGAAAAAATAATTAGTATGTAACATAAGAGAGGAAATTCAATGCATAAAGAGAAAAGAATTACTGTAAAAAAGAGTTAATTTTAGCAGTAAAAATTAAAAATATAATTTTGAAATTTAATATTTTTAAGATTTAGGATTTTCAAATTTACCAAAGTAGCTTTAGTTTTCAAATTAAGTATTGATTCGAGAAAACACATATGGAATATGTGGCATGAGAAAGGAATGAGCAAACGAAAAGTGATCAAATGTGTGGTGAATATGAAATAATAACACACATGTTAAATGAAAAGTGATAAGAATTTTCAAATTCGCCAGCTACAAAAGTGGAGGCTACAAGTGGCAGGTGTGGTGGGGGTTAAGTAAGGAATTTAGTGTTAAGGAATTTGAAATTGAATGCAAGAATGATATATATTACTGATATATTAAAAATATATATACTAATAAAGTAAGGATTATTTATGGCATATAAATAGCTGTGCAAATCATATGGAACTAATTATAAACTAAAAAACGCAACTAAAGTACAATTAGAAATAAAAAATTTTATTTATCAATTAAAAATGCTGATGTTTTGCTAAAAAATGATCAGAAAGCATGAATGCACATAAAAAAACAATATGAAATATATTTTTTATAGTTAAGTAACTTGAGGCTTCTTTTACAATAACCGTTATAAAAACTATTAAAAATATATGTACATATATATTATGCGACACAATGTTTAGTAAAGTTTTCACAAGTTTAATCGAAGTTTCAAAAAAAAAATTATAAAAATATAATATTATTTTGTTTTTTGTTAAATATAAATTTAGTTTGAAAGAGAAAATGGTGAAAGTTTTAAAAAAATAATATATATTTTTCATTGTCATTTTTATGATTTAAAAAATGTTAAAAATGTAATTTCAGCATTTTTGGCTATTTTTTTCTGCGAAATGTTGACAAATGTTGTAGTCACTATGTATCTAGCAACATTGTTGCAGCGAATTTTTATGTTGCTGGCTAAAGTTTTTTGAATATAATTTAGCCACTAAAGACCCATATTTTTTAATCTAAAAGGAGCCTCATAACATATATTTTATTTAATACTATTTTGGTTTTAAGTTTCATGCAAGTATAATTTAAACCATGCACGTAAGTTCCTCAAAAATATACTAATCCAGAATTAAGAAAATAAAAGTAATAATAAACGAAAGTATAGAATTTAAAAGAAGTAAAATTCCACTTGCAAATTAAAAAAATAATATTTTGAAGAATTTTATGTATAAAAAAATAAGAATTTGAAAGGGAAATTAAACTTAAAAAATAAATGTTAAATGTGCTTTAAATTAATGTGCTTCATTAATGCAAACGAAAATTAAGAAAAATCAGAAAGCCAAGAATAAAAAAAAACATAAAAAATTAAAAAAAAGTATAACATCTAAGATTTATAAAATTACAGTCAAATAAGCAAACGAGTAGAGATGAAATAAAAAATAAAAAAAAAAATAGAATTACAACAAAAAACCTACAAATATGTAAGCGAAAATAACTACCTCAGTAGAACTTTAATAAGAATGCAACATATATACAAAAATGTGTGACCTAATTATGTGTACATACAGTTCTAATTTAAGACATGAAAAATAAAGAAAAAAATTTAAATTTTATATATGTGCATACTCTACATACATACATAGTACTAAGATGTTAAGATGCCGTCAAATACAAACGAAAAATTAAAATACCTGTTTATATAATAAGTGAAATACTTCATAATTTTCATGCTGAAGAATAGTTGGCAAATACATATATATATACACATGCACACACATCTACACATACATAAAAGTCATATAGGCTTATATAAAAAACCTGTGCTCAGTGGCATAGAAGCCAAAAGAAGAAGAAGAAGCAAAAGAGAAACTATGATGCAAATTGAAAATCCATTTTCAATAAAAATATTAATTTTTGTAAAAACAATAATTGGATAGCACTTGATGAAAATATGCAGAAAACCATGAAATGTCCAAAAATCATACAAATAAAAAAAATAAATTTTTAATTTAGGAAACAACAAATTTGCGAAATCCAAAAGCCTGAAACATTGTGTCCATTGTTTTATAAACACAATCAAACAATAAAAACAAAGCTGAAAAGAAGGGACAAACAATAATTCCAAGTACCTTGAAGAACAATTAATGAATTGAATTGAAAATTTGATTATGTATGGATGAAGCGCAGATGCTCTGCGCCAAACCAAGACACTTAAGGGTACCAAATAGAACTGAACAACAAGTCTTACTTTCATAATATATGAAATAAATTTTAGAATTAAAAATTGCTTTAAAATAAAAATTATATATTATATATAAGCAAGCAAATGAAAAAAAGTGTTTCAATATAAAAAAAAAATCTCGTTGGGAAAATAATATTTGCATAGTGTTTAAATATAAACAAACAAATATTTACAAATTGTATGTAAAAATGACATAAGAAAATATTTTTTGAAAAAATAATGAAAATAATAATAAAACATTTTTTGGTTTTTTTCTCATAAATAGAATATCTTATAAATCTAAAAAATAGTTTCGAAGCTGAATTTATTATATATTATTTTTTAACTAAAATCAATTCCATTATTTTTTTTTAATTTCGAAATTTGTATTTTATTGTGAATTGCTATTATTTCAGATTTTTATTTCCTACATAAATAAATTATGGCATTTTTTATCTCAAAATTTGAAATTTTAAAATTTTTTTGAAATATTATTCCTATTTTATATAATATGAAAATTTTTATTTAAGAAAAATTTAATGACATTATTAATTTTTTTTTTAATTTCTTACACCGTTTTATTAAGTTTTCTAAAATAAAAACAGAAATTTTGGAAAGCTACAAATTTGTTTTAATATTTAATAACTGATGAATGCTATGCAAAAAAAATTATTATAAAATGAATTACTACATATTCATTTCAGACATTTTGAAAATTTTCGAAATTAAGAAACTATATGTACATATGTAATACATAAACAATTTTTGATACATTCAACTAAATTCAGAAAACATTATATAAATTCTGAACAATAAAATATAGAAGAAGAAATTTCAAAACTTCGAAAAAATATTTTTTTGTTAAATTCAAATACTTATAAATTTAAATTCAAAGAAAACATGTGGTATTATTCCTTACCGAATAAAAAAAAACTAAAATTGTGAGTTCGCTGAAAAAAAATTTCAGTCTAAACGAAAATTCTAACTATAAATACACAAAACACTGTGAGAAGATAGGTTGAAACCTAAATGAAGACAAAAATAAACTGTGTTTCATTTCAGAAATATTAAAAGTAAAAACATTTATTTCAAATAAAAAAAGAATAACTGTGGTACAAAAATACAAATTAAAATTATTAAAAAGAAATATTTCTAAATATTTTGAGAATATCCAAAACAGTTCGATTGGTCATGTACATGAAAATGAAAATATTGTCTTAGAATTACAAATTTCTAAAATTAAAATATTAAATATTTGAGGAATTTATTTAAAAGATGAATACAAAATTCATGTCAATAAAAACTGAATTATGAAATTAATTAATAATATAAATTTAAGCTTCATTTACCCGTTACAAACATAATATTTTATTTTACATGTGAGCATTAATGGGCAGCCATTTATGTTAGCAAGCACAATAATTTATAACTGTAATATGTGGTATTCATTACAAATACTACAATACATATTTTTTTTATAAACGATGGCAACACTCAAAATAATATTTTTTTGTAATATATTAATTTTGAAAGTTACAAAATAAAATGAAAGCCAAGTTGAAAATATGTTTTGCCATAATAAAATATCTATGGATAAATAGAAATAAAAAATGCTTAAAAATGTTTCAAATATATTTATATAAACACACAAATCGTTGGCTTAATATAGAAAAGGCGTATCTACATTTTTTTCGAAATCGCGTTTTTAATGTATTCTGTTAGACCACTGTCAAATACTCCTCCCCTTAAAAAATTAGTGGGCTATGATCGTAAATAACGGATTTATAGTCATATAAAAAAAAGCCCTAACTCATTCGAAGTTACAATAACAACATAAAGCTCTATCTCAAATAACTTCAAAGAAATTAAAAATAATAACAAAATTATACCACAATTGAATTTGTTACCTGTTTTGAATAAAAATTGCAATAGAAATGTTTTTTGCATCTTAAGTTTTTAAGGTTTTATTCAGTTTTTTCCTTCTCCTGAAAAGTAACGAAAAGTGTAGATACGCCTTTTCTATATTAAGCCATCGAAATGTAGTATTAGTAAGCATATATATGTAATATCACATATAAAAACAATAAATATATGTAATTAAAACATTCTAAGTGGAGTGGAAACACACAAATAAAAAATTTCATTGTGTTTGATGTATTGCAGATTCAAATTGTAATGATAAAAAATAAAAGAAAATAAAAAGTAAAAGATAAAAACGAACAACTCTCAATGGCATTTCTTATTGAACATTTTATTATTTTTATTTATAATTTTATAATTAAAAATTTTCATTATTAGGAGGTCGTGCGATACATCTGAAACAGTCGAACCATTTTTATACTCTCGCAACAAATGTTGCTAAAGAGAGTATTATAGTTTTGTTCACCTAACGGTTGTTTGTAAGTCCTAAAACTAAACGAGTTAGATATAGGGTTATATATACCAAAGTGATCAGGGTGACGAGTAAAGTTCAAATCCGGATGTCTGTCTGTCCGTCCGTCCGTCTGTCCGTCTGTCCGTCTGTCCGTCTGTCCGTCTGTCCGTCCGTGCAAGCTGTAACTTGAGTAAAAATTGAGATATCTTAATGAAACTTGGAACACGTGTTCCTTGGCACCATAAGAAGGTTAAGTTCGAAAATGGGCGGAATCGGACCACTGCCACGCCCACAAAATGGCGATAACCAAAAACACATAAAGAGCTATAACTAAGCCATAAATAAAGTTATGAAAATAAAATTTGGAACATAGGATCGCATTAGGGAGGGGCATATTTGAATGTAATTTTTTTTGGAAAAGTGGGCGCGGCCCCGCCCCCAAATAGGTTTTTTATATATATCTTGCAAACCAATAAAGCTATATAAACCAAACTTTCTGCTGTCATTTCTTTTCGCCGTTTCCTTATACAGTCCAAAAATGAAAGAAATCGGATAATAACCACGCCCACCTCCCATACAAAGGTTAGGTTGAAAATGACTAAAAGTGCGTTAACTCACTAACGAGAAACGTCAGAAACACAAAATTTCACAAAAATGATAGCAGAAGGAAGCTGCACTCAGATCTTTTTACAAAATGGTAAATGGGCGTGGCATCGCCCACTTATGGGTCAAAAACCATATCTCAGGAACTACTCGACAGATTTCAATGAAATTCGGTATATAATATTTTATTGACACCCTGATGACATGTGTGGAAAATGGATGAAATCGGTTCACAACCACGACTACTTTCTTTATAACTCAATTTTGAATTCCACTGAATCCTTCACTTTATAATATATACATTAGGAACCAATGATGCTAGCGAAATAAAACTTTACACAAATACAGTATATGATCTGTGGCATCACTTGTGAAAAAATTGTCGAAAACGGACTATAACTTTTCAAGGCCCCAGATATCGAACATGTTGAACTCAGCGCCTAAGGTTAAATTTTAATCGAAAATATGGGTAAATCTCTCAACTAATTTAATGTAATTCAGAGGAAATTGTTTTCTTCCAATAGTGTGTCTCTGTTCCAAAAATTATTAAAATCGGGTCACAACATCTCCTAGCTCCCATATACATAATTATAGGTTTTGCAAAAATATCATCCCCTAGCTACCATATACCTAATTAAAGGTTTTTCAAAAATTCGTTGGGCTTTATTACGCATATATGTATTGGTTAATATGTGATATAATTAAGTGAGCGTATAGTATAGTATTGGATATAGTGTACCTTGCTGGTGAAATTGAATGAAATCGGTTCAGGAATTACCTCAGCCCTCATACACTATATAGGACGATTTTCGTTATTCTATTAAACTTTGTGCCGAATTTATGGGTAAATTTGTGCGTTATCTTAATAAAATTTCTTCAATAAATTGCGAGAGTATAAAATGTTCGGTTACACCCGAACTTAGCCTTTCCTTACTTGTTTTTTTTAATTTTTATAAGTTTCTTTTCTTTATGAACTAAACAAATACCGAAGAAGTTATAAAATTCCAAATTTTTTCGAAGTTTGAAGAAAAATTCACTTTTTTAAGAAAACAAATTGACTTTAAGTTGCAAAAGAAGTAGTTTAAATAATACTTTTGTCCAACTTTTTTAGTTCAAATAGAAGATAATTTAATACATATATTATTTTTGCTATCGCCGGCACCGTTTTCAAACACTTGTGAAAATGAAAACTCGAGAAAACGCTCCGTAAAGTTTTCAGTATCCATTCGCACCTGCTCGACGCTCGGCCACTAAAACTGCTCTAGGTTCGAAAATATGTCGAATTGGCCTCTGGAATTTTAAAGATATATTCTTGGATAGTTTTGGGAGAGATTTAAAACAAAATAAAAAAATCGATTTTTTAAAGCCTGTAGAGCAGACTACTTACTGTCTTAACACAAAAGAAATATAGCAATTGTTATAAACTGTAAATAAATTTGGATCAAAAATAATATTCAAGAAAATTTTCGCAAAAAAATGTGGAACGCTTCACGATTTTGCGTGTCATCCTTGCGCAGGGGCCATGCTAATCTTCTCTGTATCGTTCCAATTTTAGTATATGTTCTGCCGAAGCAAGAACAAATGTGTGACTTCTGTTACGGTACTTATAATAACTTGCTACCGAAAAAGCACATGCGAATTACAAGCAAATTGAAACGAAAGAATTGAGCTCACACACATTCGTACATAAAATAAAAACTACCCTGTTGCCCAACCCATACTGAGAACACTTATAACAGAGAACAGTTGTTTTGGCTGTTGTTAAACAGCTGTTTCTAAAAGCAGGATTGCATTTATAATTAAAAATCTCAAATTTATATTATTCGTTTTGTTAATTCTTTAACGGAATTTACATTTTATTATAGAATTAATCATTTATAAAAATTTTAATTTCAAATGATTTATTTTGATACTTCTTTAATAGAATTTGTGTTTAATGCGTTTAGTAAGCTATGATAAAACGTCAGACCTCCAACAAGTGTTTGGATGAATGTTACTGATATCGGATATAGGTGACATTCACTCTATACAAAGAACCATTTCTTTGTGTTGTCCTCGAAGATATGCCTTCAAACTCATTACACTGTATCTTGTGGAACAATCATTTTAGGAAACGTTTTGTTATTGAAAATGATCGCTGAATATTTGTGAGATCCCAGACTAAATTGTAGAGAATTCTACTCTTGTGTCTCAGTGCTTCAGCGTGGTATCTTCTAGCTGTAGCTGTTGGTAACTTTGACCAATCTTAGAACCAGCCACACCACCGATAAGCAGTTAAACATCGAAGATTAAAATCCAATCATCTTGAAAAGTAGATTATACTACAGTAATTTAGAACAACGTTTACATATTATGAGGAGATGGTAGAAGTGTTTCGAAGATATAAATATTTATTCAGGAGCGCATAACGCTGCTGCTATGATTTATATCTGTCCAGGACTGGGAAGCATTCGTTTGTCTAGTTGATATTTGAGGAATGGCCCATTAAGAAGAACAACCTGAATAAGCGACGTCGAAGTGATTTAACTAACTGAAAAGTTGGAAGTTGTAGTGCTGACGTTATTCCAAAGCTTTGGAAATTTTCAGTTAATATAAACATTTTAAAAATATTTTTTTAATTTATTTATTTAGTTTACATCCATTTTATTAATATAATTTTAGTTTAAAATTCTTTAAAATTTTTTAAATTTATTTTCATTTAATTTCAGTAACAAACATTTAAAACATTATTTTATGAAATTTTTGCGAATACATACATACATACATATTTATTTATTATTTTATATAGTTTCATATAGTATGTATACACAAAAGATTGTGCTCTACAACGCAGTACTGAAGAAGGCACATAGTATTGTATTTTTGTAAATGAAAATTAAATATTATTGAGGTTGGGCATTGATATTAGGAATATTTGTGGAAATAATTAATACAATAATAGGAAATAACGTTGAAGTATTTTCTACAAGATATTTAAGCTTGTTAAAATACAAAAATAATAATAACAAAAAATATTTAATTCAATGAAATTTAATAAATAAATTAAAATTGAATATATTTTTTTTTAATATTTTACAGAAAGTTACATATACATATATTTGTTTAAATGCATATTAGTTTGAACATTTCTTTATGAACAATCTTTAAAAAAAATAATAATAATATAAACATTTCACATTGGTATTTTTTATACAATAGGCACTACATAAAGGATAGTCCAGATAGAACATCGAGTGTTAATGTAAAAAATTTACAGAATAGGTTTGAAGAAGTCAAGTGCCACTTCTATTACAATATTTCGAATAAAAGATATAACTTAAAGCGCATTATAGTGCGGCGATAACCTGGTACCGGCACTGTAAGCTCGCTTACTGCAGTCATATCACCACTACAAAGCAATAATTTCCGCTAAGCTTAGCGCTTAATCGTGCTTTATCTCCGGTTGCAGATCCATCCATGAGTTTACACCGTTACTGGATATCTCTGGATCATTAAGTGGGATTTTGAGCTGAAAACAAAAACAAAATTTATCAAAATGTTTACTTATACTCAAGGATTGTCGATTACCATGCCCATAATGGGACTGCCGCCATAGAGGAAGCCCTTTTGCGAACACACAGTCACCTCCAGTTCGGTTTGTGCGAGCTCAGCAGTCGAAATGAGATATTCAAATGTCGCCTCAAAAACGGGATTGCAATTGTCCTTGATTACCATCGTCTTACGTTTCGATTCTTTGCTACGTCCTGGCAGTAGATAGAGTTTTACATATGGATCCGGTATGCTAGAGGGATCACGTAATGGCAGATACATGATTTTATGCACCGTAACGGAGAGTTTCTGACGTTGTACGCTATAGCGTATGGAGAGTTGTATGCGGCCAAGTCCATATTCACCAGCTGAGCTGGTCAAATCGGGCATACGATGTGTGAGCACCGCATCGCCCGACTCGAGTGCAGCTGAGTAGGGTGTGGTAGCGGGTGAGGCATTCATTGTTGTGACTTGCTCCTCGGCAATGGGCGATTCAACCGAAATGCGACTAGTTTGTGATTGCAGATCCTAGGAATGTTAATGACGAAGAAAGTTGGGTCAAATATATTTTATGATTATTATAATATGAGCATTTACCTTAGCGCTTTCCTGTGTGGGCGTCTTTAGCGAGCTCGAACGCGTTAGCGCAGCTGATGAATCTGGTGAACCTGCATTTAGCTCCGTCTCCTCTATTATCTCGGCTGGTTTGAGTATGCGCAGTGACAGCGACATAATCAATTTCGATTCAGGTCCAGATTTCTGCAGTTGGAAAGGCTGTGAAACCAACTCCATATTCTTTTTGGGTAACAATAGATTTAGCGGGTAAGTGTACTGGCCAATATCATTGCCAGTCTTCTGGTCCACAACGCGTATTTGAAGCGATTCATTTTCGGGATTGCTCACCAGGAAGGTGAAACCCTGCTCCCAAACTGGTGAATCATCACGCATAATCATTGCAGTCTGCTCTTTATGCTTGCCAACCATGGCGATTAAGTAGGGATCGGGTTTGGAGCTGGTGCGCGCTTGCTGTTGTGTGGATAGGCGATAAATTTGTTAATGGTTATTTTAGAGAAGAATTACAGAATTATTATTACCTTTAAGTTCTTGGCAGAATCTATGAAGACCGTCAGCAGTGCAGTGCTCATGGAAGTTACGCGCAGTTGTTGAGTTTCCAATAACGCCGCTTGTAAATCATTAGGATCGGCAGTTAGTTTATACCATTGCATGCGTACATGTAAGAGACCATGTTTGGCGTCCTCCAAAGTTAGCCACTGCGAAAATAGAAAGATTTGCGTTAAAAAAATACCAGCAATCGGTACTATGGATGATATATTTACCGTATCCACAATGCCGCGCTTGATCACATTGGAAATCTCGATGGTAGCTCTAGAAGGTATACAAGGATTAGTGTTGGTATCAAATTATATTTGAGAACTTTATTAATTAGAAACTTTTGGATGAACTCAAGGAAATCAAACTGTATTAAATAACATGAAACTCGGTTAAAAAATGATTTAATGACTGAAAAGATAGTTAGGGCTCGTTATAATTAGTTTGCTTAATATTTCGAAGGTTTATAGTCGTTTTACAGAAAATATTTTTGAAAGCATGTACCGGCAACAAAAAGGATCATTAAGAAACTCAAGGTGTTGCTTTGAATAAAAAGAAAAGCAAATTCATCCACCTTAGGTCCTCCTAAAGTACAGGTTGTAGATGAGGTTCTTCTCATCGCGTCTTTCACGACAACATCGTCTAGTCATCGTAACCGGTAATTCTTAATAAATTTATCTCTTGTATTACTTCAGAATTTTCCAAGCTCAGTTTGTCAAAAAAATGTGGAACGCTTCACGATTTTGCGTGTCATCCTTGCGCAGGGGCCATGCTAATCTTCTCTGTATCGTTCCAATTTTAGTATATGTTCTGCCGAAGCAAGAACAAAGTAGTGTTTTCTTAACTCATACTTATAATGTCCATAAGACGAAAGAGCACATGAGAATTAAAACAATTGAATGCGGACGTGAATGAAAAATGCAACGGAAATGCATAGTAGACAGCTGCATGTCCTTTAGGGGTTGGGGTGAGTCCTTTACGTGTAGCTAACGAACTAACGCACGAGCATAAGTATGTGTGTATGTCGATATAGATGCCACTGGGTAAAGTAATATGAAGCCGGCACTCAAGGAAAGTAAGATTAAATATCTCACTTACTCAATAAATAGAAAAAAATATTAATTTATATTGCCAATTGATTGAGCAAAGCAAATACAATTGTATAATCTAGCAGCTCATCAACAAACACAAGTCCTTGACACTGGTTTCCAGGTAGCGTTTAGCATAGCTACGTATATTTACAAACATATAGCGTTTGACTTCTTAAAATACATAAATATGTACACGTTAAATACATACATCAAAACCCCTAGCTACCTGAGCGTAGAGACCAAGCAAGCAACCTGAGCAACAGCATAAACAAGCCATAATCCCCCAGCCCACTTTTCAGCGCATATTTATTTAGTAAGTGTCTACAGCTAATGCTTAGTTAAGATATTCTTTACTTTACTACACTTTCTTTGATTTACTACACCACAAATACATCATTTAAGGTGTAAAGCGATTCATAATCCATTGTGTCAACATAACCTCAACAAGGTACTTCATCTCAAGTGACAACAGTCAACAGCCAACGACTACACAGCATAATGATTTCACGTCGCGATAAGCTTTTGAATTTGCCTTGGACTCAACAACGTTACGAACACCATCGTGCCAATCTCCGTTCAGCTAAACCGGCCATCGATATGCGTACACCACCCATTTATTCGCACGTCATACTCAAGCCGAAGAAGGTGCAAAACGAGAAGGAGCGTTTGCAACGCATTGAAGTGGAGAATGTGCGACTCTTGCAGAAATTGGGTGATATTATGAAGACGAAGCGTATGTCGGATTTGTGGTTGGCACCGAGACCCAAGTAGGTACAGGGTAGAAGCAGGGCAGACTTTAAATCCCACAAAGTGTTTAAAATATTCTACGAAAGTTTAAATAATTATATGAGTGAGCTTTTAAATTCTTACTATTTTAACCTTTTTCTTGCAGTTTTTTAAATCGTGAAAAGTTATTTGAAACACGCCCTTATTCGAGTTTACCGAAATTGATTACTATCTATGGTCCAACGTCTCCAGAACTTGAAACGAACCCACCAAGCGCTTTGAAGTCGCCGAATTCAAAATTGTCACGCCGATGTCCGACTTGTAGCGGTAGACCCGAGCGCACGCAAGTGGTGAGTAAAGAAAAAATAGCCTAGTAGCCTAATGTTATTTGTATTTCAATTCCTGAGAATTGGAATTTGGAACTATGGTGAATTTTGAGATAAATGTGAACAAAAATAATTGAAGTGGTCCGAAAGAACGTCTGTGGTTTTATGGACCTCTGTTATTATGGATAACAAATGTTCATATAATTATTAGTATGGATTTCTAACATTAGAGTGAACATTATTTTTCTAAGAAAAGTTATTGTTTGCTTCGACAGTTATAAACTTTTTATTAATCATATTTCCAGGTCATTCCCGAAAAGCGCATCCCTTGGGAGGCGCCACGTATTTCTCGAAATGTACAATATGAGAAGAGTTGTACAACCAAAAGATGTTTACATTGTGGCCACCCTAAGAAGGTGGTTGGAAGGAAGACGAATTCGATGGAGGAAGATTAATAAAAACAGATGAATAGAGGAGCAAATTATATTAAAATAATTACGAGAGAGCGGTTTGAGAGAATGATGAGCAATAACTGCGTATAATTTTCAGATTATGGCCACGAAGATACTAAAAATCATAAAGCTCAAACTTATTAAAAATATTTGAAATAAAAATTTTGTTCATAATGCCTTAATAAAAGAACTAAAATTTTGTAATATGTTAAGTTATGCGCATAAAACAAATGCTATAGAGAACTTTTGTATGTAATAAATGACTTAAAGAGCGTTTAAGTGCATAAGTAATTGCCAACCTGCCAAGTGATTCATCATCACCGGTGCGATCCCAATCATACAGTCTAAACACCAAGAAAGTATGTTGCGCCACCTCAACCACGGCCTGCGTTTTCGGGTGGTGGGGGGGTTGTGTTATAGTTGTAAGTACGATTAGTCGCATTAGATTTTATATGGGGAGAGAGCGAGAGAAGAAAGAGAGGGAGAGAGGGGTACACAAGAAAAAAAGCCAAATAACAACTTTAAATATATTTCTCTTAGTTACTTTTTGAATTTCTCAACACCATATTGCATATACTTTTATATATAAGTATACCGTTATATATACTACTAACAATATTTGCATAATTGCTCTGCCAACTCTTGCTACTGGTGACGCACATTTACATAATTAAATGAATATAAAAAAAATATTTGACTCAAATTCAACAAGCAAAGAAGTCTTCCAAACATTAAAGAGTGTGTTTACATTCTACTTTTACTACTTTCACTACTACAGACAAACGAACGTGTGCTTAGTTAAATTACGAAGTTTTTATGTGTTTGTTTACTTAATTATACAAATTCATGCAATTACGAGTACGAGCACACAAGAGGTCACGGGGCGGGTTGTCATGCTAAACATGTGTTTATTTTGGTATATTTGTATTGTGTCAAGTGGGGTTAGGAGATTAATGGAAGAGTGTATATTTGGCTCGAAAGAAAAAACTAATTTCATAAACAGTCTCAAGAGGTTGTGCAGCATAAACACTCGTTGAGAGTCACGTTCTCAATGTAATAAAGTTCCAAACAAAGAGACTAAAGCCTATAAGTTTGGTTCCAAGAAAACCAAAGTGAGGCAAGTTTCTGAATGCCGTTCACTTGGGAGTGGCCAGGAACGATTATTTTGCATATGATTCAAGCAACTCTCGACTTCCGGTTTTAGACCAAGTATCCTCTGGGTAGCCAACAGACATCCGTTTGAAGGCGAGCTAAAGTGAGAAGGCCCGCTTCTGCAGTTGTGCGTAGGGTTTGGGAACCACCACATAAAAAAATCTCCCCAACGAAAGACCTAACAGAGCCTCGGAAGTGAACTCAGATACTGGGTAAATTATGTGGTGTGGGTTATCCACCAAAATAGCGAAACAAAACTCATTTTTTGTCTTTTAAAATTTTATTGCTTCACGACGCAAATTACTAAATGAGAACTAATATGTCCAGAACTCTAACATTATAACTGGGAAAGAACATTTAAGTTATGGAAGAATGTAACAAAGCGAAAAGAAAGTTAAGAAACAAAAAGCAAAATAAAACTCGGCATAGTAAGCATTTTTATACAACGGTTGGTTAGTAAGGAACACAGTTAACTTAGTTCATCTAGGAAGTTGGCTCTTTCGGAACAAGAAAAGTATAAAAATAACGAACAAAATTAAAATAAAGCAAATAACAAGAGAAACTCAAAAAACACAAAACAAATTTCTAACAAATGCGATTAGCTAACCTGCCCAGAAAATCATCACTCGGACTACCGGGAATATCTGAATCCCATAGATGAAAGACGGCCTTAAGATCCAAAGTGCCGTCAGCAAAGGCAGGGGCCTACAAATACATATGTGATAAATGACGCCATTCGGTAAATATTTTAATTTCATAAAGTTGGAAGCATTTTTACGGCGGCAGCAATCGTGCCACTTCGTTGGTATGTAAGCTATTCTTGTTAATTAGAGTTGAGACAACACAAAACACAAAAGGTAACGGAGTTTTATACAAAAAAGTGTTGGAAAGCGTCATGCAGAGACAATTTACGGTAGTTTTTTTGGTAAGAGGGTAAGAGTTTGGGAAATTATTTAATTGAAGTGTAAAAATAAAAGTTGGAGCGCAAAAACAAGCTAGCGAACTACTCACGTTAATTACGATATACTCGGTTCGACACTTACAAGTGTGGGTGTTCGTGGTACCAATGGGGTGTGGGTGATATGCTACGGTATGAATATGAATTTGTAGGCGTGTTTATGTTTGTTGTGTTTAGGTGATGAACTTGTTAATACCAATGAGTGGATTTTAATGGGTTGTGTGTGATTTTTGTAAAATTTAATTTAATCATTTTTTTGGCATTTATAATATTTATATATTTTTATAATATTATATTATAATCATATAGTTGAAATATTATTATCCTAATACCAAATTATATTTTTATTATACTCTCGCAACAAATGTTGCTAAAGAGAGTATTATAGTTTTGTTCACATAACGGTTGTTTGTAACACCCAAAACTAAACGAGTTAGATATAGGGTTATATATACCAAAGTGATCAGGGTGAAGAGTGGAGTTCAAATCCGAATGTCTGTCTGTCCGTCCGTCCGTCCGTCCGTCCGTCTGTGCAAGCTGTAACTTGAGTAAAAATTAAGATATCTTGATGAAACTTGGCATACTTATTCCTTGGCACCATAGGAAGGTTGCTTTCGAAAATGAGCAAAATCGGACCACTGCCACGCCCACAAAATGGCGAAAACCGAAAACACATAAATTGTCATAACTAAGCCATAAATAAAGTTATGAAAATGAAATTTGGAACATAGGATCCCACTAGGGAGGGGCACATTTGGATGTAATTTTTTTGGAAAAGTGGGCGTGACCCCGCCCCCTACTAAGTTTTTTGTACATATCTCGCAAACCAATAGAGCTATATAAACCAAACTTTCTGCAGTCGTGTTTTTTAGCTACTTCCTAATACAGTCCAAAAATGAAAGAAATCGGATCATAACCACGCCCACCTCCCATACAAAAGTTAGGTTGAACATTACAAAAAGTGGGTTAACTCATTAAGGAAAAACGTCAGAAACACTAAATTTCACATAAAAAATGGCAGATGAAAGCTGCACTCAGGTTTTTTTACAAAATGGAAAATGGGCGTGGCGTCGCCCACTTATGGGTCAAAAACCATATCTCAGGAACTACTCGACCGATTTCAATGAAACTTGGTTTGTAATAGTTTCTTTACATCCCAATGATATGTTGTTAAAATAGGCCAAATCGCTTCACAACCACGCCTACTTCCTATATACCAGAACTTTGAAGACAATCTGAATCGTTTACTTTACAATATATAAAGTAAGCACTAGTGAAGATATCGGTGCAGAACTTTGCACAAGTACTATGTTAATAGTGTGGCAGCCCCATTCTAAAAATCGCCGAAATCGGACCATAGGTTTTCAAGGCCCCATATATCGAACACGAGGACCTCGGTGCTTCTAACCTAATATTATGGTTTCCAACTTTCAATGGACTTTATACAATATATATGACGAATATGTGGGTCAAATTGTGTATTATATAATATAAATAAAGTTAAATAAATAAATTGCGAGAGTATAAAATGTTCGGTTACACCCGAACTTAGCCCTTCCTTACTTGTTTTTATTTAATATTTATATATTATTTTTTTATTTTTCTTTTATTTATTTAATCAATTTATATTATTTAATGTTGAAAACATTCCGTTGACTTACCTGCCCAATTGCTCATCGTCTTTGCCATTATCCAAATCGAATACCATTATATCAACACTTTGACCCAGTTCAACAAATACTTTAGCCTTTTCAAAGTGGTTGTTGTTTTGTTTTTAGTAGATTGTATGTTTTGAAATATTTTTTGGATGATTTTTAACGTTTTGGAAATTTGTTTGGTTTTTGAAAATGCAAAGTGAAAACCAAAAATGAAACAAAATAAAAATTAGTATCAAGAGTATAGAACAATAGTACATACATAAATTTGTAGGATAGAGTAAGGTGCGATAGTTTGTAAACACTCACAAAACACACATTGAGGGGTGTGAGAAAAAGTTTAGAGGTGTTTAAAAATTTTCAAACAAAAACTGGTTAGACATGCCAAACGTGAAAACAAAAACAATTTTGCAATTTTGGTTTTTGAAAACTCAGCTTTTGCATTGTGCGTAAAAAAATTTTTTTCAGTATTTTTTATATGTTTGATTTTTACATTTTAATTAGTAGATATACTTAAAAAAATATATGATTTTATAAAAGGATATTAAAATAAAAAAAAAATACTTTGAAAATAAAATAATTTTAGAAAAAATAATTTTAAATTATATATGATTTTTTTGTAAATATTGTTAAAAAAAAGTCTTCAATTAGTTTTAATAAAAAAAACAACAAATTAAAAAAAATATTAAATTAAAACAAAAAATTAATTAATTAAAACATTAAACTAAATTATTTTTTAAGTTTTATAAACATTTCCAAAATTTGTTAAAAATTTAAAACTAAAAACCATTAAAAAAATATTATTAAATATATATTTTTTTTAATTTTTAGTATTTCGATACCCTTTACTTGTACAGTATAATATTTTCAAAAATAATTCAGTTGTACATTTAATTAATAAATACACATATATATAAATAATTAAAAAAAGAATAATATCAATAAGTAATTGCTTACCTCGCACCAGTAATCCCATTTGGGGTTCACATTATTCTCAATGATTTGTGTTTTGAACTCTTGTGCGCCCACATTAATCACAGCATAGGGATCAGACTTGCCCTTGCCCAAAACACCGATATCCTTCTTCATGAGATCCTTAGCCTCGACGACATGTATACGAATAATGCCCTACAAACCAAACAAACAAGCAAAGCATAACCATATTTTCCAAATACATCGCAGATCACTATTATACCTCTGGTTCTGGCATTTTCAAACTAATCGCTGGCACCTCATTACTCAAAGTTATTGGCAGCTTATTTGGCAAGACCATGACCGCACCGATTTGCTCCACAATAATACGACGCAACAAATCACTCAAACCAGGCATATCCATGAAATCGATAACGCCCACTAAATTGAAATCGATATTTGGATTGTTGAGGAAGAAAATCTGCAGACCACCCACCAGTGGCATGGAACGTATGAGTGGTTTCATGACCACACGCACCCAGCCATGTATTTGGAAGTCCTTGATGCCACCCTTCACGCCTCCCAAATAGAAATTGATATCGCAATCGCTAGCATAGAATAAATCTAAATCCATAATGATCTCGTTGCGATCGACATTCTTATCGTAGATTTTGACGCCGCCTATGCGTGGTGGTATCGTGCCCAAAATGATGCGATCGAAACGGAAGCCATTCATTTTGTAATTGGAAAGTGCGAGCGCTACATTCGGTTCGATGGTCTCTTTGACTAGAGTGCGTGCGAAATGATTGGCATTGGGCCACACCTGTTTGAGAATCTGTGAGAGGTGGAAGATAAAGCTTAGAGGAATATGGTTCTCGGTTGGATAATCTTTATACCTTGTTAACCCATTCACAACGTTCCACATCAGGGAAGTAGACCTATAAAAGAGCGCGTGAAAGAGTAAAAAATAGGTGGGAAGCTGTTAAACTCTTATGGGAGATGTGATCCAAGCAAAAAATAACGCGGAACAACGTGTCGTAATGCAGTTTCGGGGAATAGATAGTTTTTTCCGAGACATTTGCTTTCAATTCTAAACTTTTCTACTCACCCAAGCTGGCAACTCATCGATGCGTGCCAGTATGACATCCTTCTCAGAGGCCATGGCCGAAGCTTTAGCAATGCTGCGCTTATGCTCCGTGGTTTTGCGCAATTCATCACGCGCCACTGACAAAATCACCGGTGCTATCAGCCACGCAACACTCCAGCCCATATAGCCAACCAAGTAAATGGAACCGACAATGGCGACCTTCTTGAAAACCGTATAGATGACGGAGAAGATGCTATCGCTGCTGGAGGATGCCGTAGCGACGGTCTTCTCGGGATTCACTTCCTTGCTAGCGGCAGCCATTTCACTTTCATCGACGGGTGTTGGTGGACGAGCGGTAAGTTCGGCGAGCGGTGGACGGGGTATGGGTGTATTGGGATCGTACTCCTCGTTTGCCGTGGACAGTAGAGGTTCCTGTTGGGCAGTGGTGGTGGTGGAGCTAACCTCCGGGGTTTCGGGGATATCTTCGATGGTGCTAAAAAGAAAAGCGCACATGAGTTGTATAAGTGTGAAATGCGCATTTTTTTTGTTAAAATATTAATTTAAACAGTGGTTAGATGTCAACAAGCTGGCGTAGTGCTTTCCAAGTGATTTTAGTGATTTCTTGAGTTTGGTGTAAAAGCACTAGCTCACACATAATCTGACGTCGTGTGCACAAAGTCTATTGTGTCGTGTCTTCTGCTGTCGGCAGCTGTCTAAGCTTGAATTAAAGCGCTGAAGTATGTTATCACGCTCTCATTGAGTCACAGAATTTCAATTAAAGACGCCACTAACAACAAATTGTGAAATAAGCACGCTTGTAACTGATCGGCTGACCGGCTGTGGGACTTTTTCATGCTTTGCTTTGCCGGCTGCCGATGTTAGTGGAATCTGTGTGGCGTTATTTAGAATTCGTTCGCTGTGCGGAAACGCATATATATTTATTTATAACTACAAGCATATAAATATTTATATATAATGAATATATAAGCATTAATGAAAGCCAAAAGCGCTAGGCGAATTCATCAGTGGCGAAGCTTTCAACAAATTCACTACGCTAAATAATAATAATAACAAATATGAACATTTAGAGAAGAAAGCAACAACAATTGTTTAACATATTGTATATATAAGATAAATGAAAGGAAGAAGAATAAAAAATATGAGATACATTAGTACTACAGAGACGCAAAATTCGTGATAATCGTGAGTTTATACAAACATACATATGTATATATATATGTATATAGAGCCATCTGTTTACATATGGATGTTGATGATATCATCTCCCAGTGCCTAACACAATAAAACTGACTTTGGCATACTTCGTAACTTATTGTGATATTACTCAAACCAAACAAAGAAAAAACATTTTATGGAAATAAATAACACAAAACCGATAAGAAATTCCTTTTGTGGGCACTGTTTGACCTTGAAATACCTAATGAAGGGTTCAGTATACATACATATGTTGAAATGTACATGAAATACTTTCGAAATTGCTTACAATAACAGATGTTGGAAATGTTTTAGAAATGATTATTCAGTTTTAGAGAAATTCCATTGCGGTCGTAACCACAACAGACCGTTCAAAGAATGTCAATAACAGTATGAAACACAATTCTCTGAAACTAAGATATTTACTCATATTATATGTACATGTTTAGATTCATTAGAAAACAACGAGACAGTTTATACGAGTATTTGGTCCATATTGGAGGTTAGTGACAGATAATATACATACACCGTATATACACCGATTTCGCTTCGTTTCAGAATCAAGTTACATATTTTTCGATAAATATTAAGTAAAAAGCTAATTAGATTAAAATTTTATAACCACCTTTTGGAAGATGGGATAAAGAAAGTGTATGAAGAGATAGAGTATCTAGGTACTTTAGGATTGTCATATATTTTATAAAACTTGTAAAAAATTTATATACTCTCAGTTACTGGGAGATCAGGCACTAGGCATTACCATAAGCTTAAATTTTTAAATGGTCGTTATACCGTATGAGGTATTTTCCTAGGTGATTCGGTATATATATAAAAAAATTTTCCAGTAAAGGAATGTCAATGGAGACGATAGTTGAGCCAGTTTCAAAGATGGTTCCAGTAAGAAAAACAATATATTTGGTACCAGTAAAATGGAAGGCATATTCAAGAGTGGGAATATTTTCTGTTTCGAAATCGAAAAACAGCCTCGTTGAAGATATTACCACTGAAATAAATGCATGTTTTAGAGATATTATTATTTTTCTAACAAAGCGATATCAAACTAAAAAAACTGCTTTCGAATATAACGTAATATCAGTTAATTCAGTTAAATAATTGCATTCCCATTACTTCTGTTTATTTAATCATAATCAACTTTGTATTGGGTATAATATTTTTGGAGAAGATCTTGATATGTAAACTAAGTCATACCGCTTTGCCTCTAAAATAATCAAGTGAAGCTCGAAATATAATTCGATTTATTGCATACAATTGAATAAATAACAAGTAAGGAAGGGCTAAGTTCGGGTGTAACCGAACATTTTATACTCTCGCAATTTATTTATTTAACTTTATTTATATTATACTAGCTGACCCCACAGGCGTTGCCTTGCGTGAAATTATTTGTTTTGAAAAGGAAATAAAGTTGAATTTAGATTGTATTGAAAAGCATTTATTTTCGACTTTTCTACATTTTTTTTCAATGTAACGCAGCTTGACAAACAACATTTTTTGCTTTCTGTTCCGGAGCGTAAATGTACAGAGAAGATGGTTTTTCAACCCGTGAACACTCCACATATAGCTGACCGTATGGAAAACATGGCATTTCCAGATTTATGCCACATCGCAAATGCAAGTTTCAGTGGAAACTAATACGTTTGAACTGAAATGGCAAAGCGTTGGAACTCAGAAGAATTGATGGAATCAAGCATTCTGCCCCTTGTAAGTCCCTTTCAAAATTCTTGCAACTCTCACATTATTCGATAGCTGCGTCACAATCAGGGTTCAATTGAGTTGAGAAGTAATTTTCGACATAATTACAGAATAATGACGAATCCAACTTTAAGATGTAAATGATGCGGCGGCATGTCAAGCAAATCCAAAAAATTTAGAAATTCAACACACAAATCTCCCTATACATTCGTCTATCGTTGAAGTGAATTGACAAATGGCAGGTGGAATTAATATCAAACCATTGAAAAAATCAACCGGAATTTGTCCATTTACAATTTTTAACAGTTCTTCTTCTTTATCCTGTTGCAGGAACACTCGCATATTCATGGTCAATCATATGGTTTTCACGTACCGCCACAAATATAACGGTATCATTGCGCAACCAAAGCGACGATTATTATTCCACAGATCTTTCATTGTTCTGTCTAGAGAATTGCACTTATCTCATATTATCAGTCTACAATTCTTCAACACTTTTGCCATAGCTGATTGCCTTGCAAACAGGTGTTTCATTGATGTTTAACGGAAGCTTCAGCGCCGAATGTGCCGTTCTTCCAACTTCTATTAGCGTTGCAGCAATTCCAGTAGATGCGAGAGCCAACGCAATGCCATTTTGAAATCGTATTGTTGCCAAAATCAATATTATCTGTTCCGCCGTTGTTGTCAACTTAAATATAATTATTTTATTATTATCTTTCTAGCAAATTTTCAATATTTGTTTACTTTTTCCCTGTACTTCCACGGATATTTCAATACTAAAACAAATAAGGAAAGGCTAAATTTGGGTGCAACAGATTTGACCCATATATTCGGCATAAAGTCCAATAGAATAACGAAAATCATCATATATAGTATATAATACAACTCTAACAAATAATTTCTACCAAATTAGTTATCCCAAAAACGGTACTCACGGACTTCTTTTAGATCATTAAAAGAGAAATAATTCTTCATACATAACTTTTGTGTATCTTGAACCGCTTTCGCAACGCAGGGAACGTAAGCCCTCAAAGATAAATAATTTCCCCCGTTTTTTACAAATTTACCACTGTTTCTTCGCTCTATCGCTATTGGTCGCAGCGGTGGTAGGGGCGGGGCCACGCCCACTTCCCCAAAAAAATTTCATCCAAATATGCCCCTTCATAGTGCCATCCTTCATACCAAATTTTATTTCCATAGCTTTATTTATGGCTTAGTTATGGCACTTTATGTGTTTTCGGTTTTCGCCATTTTGTGGGCGTGGCCGTGGTCCAATTTTGCTCTTTTTTGCTTTTTTCGAAAGCAACCTTCCTATGGTGCCAAGAAATAAGTGTGCCAAGTTTCATCAAGATATCTTAATTTTTACTCAAGTTACAGCTTGCACAGACGGACGGACGGACAGACATCCGGATTTCAAATCTACTCGTCACCCTGATCACTTTGGTATATATGACTCTATATCTAACTCTTTTAGTTTTAGGTGTTACAAACAACCGTTATGTGAACAAAACTATAATACTCTCTTTAGCAACATTTGTTGCGAGAGTATAAAAACGAAAGAAAATTCACCTTCTATCCCTCTTAAAGGTAATTATTATATTTTTACATGGTTCCACTTGCGAATAAAACGATTTGCCGCTATAAATTATGATGGAAGACGGTGAAGCGCTGAAGGATAATAAAAACTGTATCAATTGGAGTGAAATTGAAAGCCATATTTTTCCATGTGCGTCAAAGTGCTAGACGTAAAATGTGAATATTAACGTTTTTTATTTGGACAAAGTAACAACAATTTGATTCCAACAGCTGGCAATTAACACACACACACACAACGATACAAGTATAAAAGGCGATGAGTTCTAACGAGAAATGGCTCACAATATTTATGCGTTTTATTTTTATACATATATAGATATGTATGTGTGTATTTATTTAATATAAAGTACATTTGTATGTGAGGCTGAAATATGCGGTTTTTGCTGCTTAAACGCCTGAAAAAATGCCGGCAAACTTACACATACCCAATTCTATATATTTAGGTGCATGTATATAAACAGAAATTGCAAAAAAGCCATGTACTCGTATACAACGTGCAGTCACGCTATGTTTACACGAAGCATTTAACTCGAGTATGTTCTTTTTCAACCAAATAAAAATATATAAATAAATATACTGACTCGACTAGAGGAATGGACGCATGTATGTATGTGTGTACTAGTTTAAATGTTCAGTGAAGTAGCCATGTGGATGAAGGCAGCTGGAATGAAGCTTAGAATACCGGTCTCGCTTACACAGTTTTGTGGCATTTTTTTGAGTACACCCTTAACAAATGCTAGAAGCTTTACTCATTAATCATAGAAATAGAAAAAAAACAAGTAAGGAAGGGCTAAGTTCGGGTGTAACCGAACATTTTATACTCTCGCAATTTATTTATTTAACTTTATTTATATTATATAATACACAATTTGACCCACATATTCGTCATATATATTGTATAAAGTCCATTGAAAGTTGGAAACCATAATATTAGGTTAGAAGCACCGAGGTCCTCGTGTTCGATATATGGGGCCTTGAAAACCTATGGTCCGATTTCGGCGATTTTTAGAATGGGGCTGCCACACTATTAACATAGTACTTGTGCAAAGTTCTGCACCGATATCTTCACTAGTGCTTACTTTATATATTGTAAAGTAAACGATTCAGATTGTCTTCAAAGTTCTGGTATATAGGAAGTAGGCGTGGTTGTGAAGCGATTTGGCCTATTTTAACAACATATCATTGGGATGTAAAGAAACTATTACAAACCAAGTTTCATTGAAATCGGTCGAGTAGTTCCTGAGATATGGTTTTTGACCCATAAGTGGGCGACGCCACGCCCATTTTCCATTTTGTAAAAAAACCTGAGTGCAGCTTTCATCTGCCATTTTTTATGTGAAATTTAGTGTTTCTGACGTTTTTCCTTAATGAGTTAACCCACTTTTTGTAATGTTCAACCTAACTTTTGTATGGGAGGTGGGCGTGGTTATGATCCGATTTCTTTCATTTTTGGACTGTATTAGGAAGTAGCTAAAAAACACGACTGCAGAAAGTTTGGTTTATATAGCTCTATTGGTTTGCGAGATATGTACAAAAAACTTAGTAGGGGGCGGGGTCACGCCCACTTTTCCAAAAAAATTACATCCAAATGTGCCCCTCCCTAGTGGGATCCTATGTTCCAAATTTCATTTTCATAACTTTATTTATGGCTTAGTTATGACAATTTATGTGTTTTCGGTTTTCGCCATTTTGTGGGCGTGGCAGTGGTCCGATTTTGCTCATTTTCGAAAGCAACCTTCCTATGGTGCCAAGGAATAAGTATGCCAAGTTTCATCAAGATATCTTAATTTTTACTCAAGTTACAGCTTGCACAGACGGACGGACGGACGGACGGACGGACGGACGGACGGACGGACGGACGGACAGACAGACATTCGGATTTGAACTCCACTCTTCACCCTGATCACTTTGGTATATATAACCCTATATCTAACTCGTTTAGTTTTGGGTGTTACAAACAACCGTTATGTGAACAAAACTATAATACTCTCTTTAGCAACATTTGTTGCGAGAGTATAAAAATTCGTATGCACATACATTAACATATCGCTCATTTACTTGAGTAGTGTCACAACTCAAAAAACACGATTTTTTAGTTGAGTATGCAGAAATGTGCGCAATTTCATCGTCCATATTGTATAAAAATTTCATTCCGATGCGCAGAAAAATAAGCGGTGAAATAAGAATGTGCCGTTATTAAACTTGTTATGTTGCAATATTTTTTAACCACAATAACGACACTTCTCAGTTGTGCCAGAATTAGTTATACTTTTTTTACGAAACAACGACATATTTTCTGTTACAACACATATTGTCATAGAGTGAATTTGGTTTTCTTTTCAGAAAGAACGACATATTTTGTATTACAACGATATTGGTGAAAAGTAATTAAATTTTTCATATTTTTTTTTCAGCAAAAACGACACATTTGACTTATGACGGCGAAATTGATTTATATTTTTCACAAATAACGACATAATTCAAAATGGGTCACATTTATGACCAAGAAAAAGCATTAGTACATTCTATTTGGTCCATTTCTGCTCAACATTATATTTAATATATTACACGCCACTAGATTTCCCCATAAACTGATGGCAGTTTTCTATATTTGCTAAATAAGAGACAATTGAAAACTTTAAATCGCTCTCCTGAAAAATCGACTTTTTTGAGTTGTGACACTATTCAAGTAAATGAGCGATATGTTTAATTATTGGTGGATCCGTACAAACCTACTTGTTTCATTAAAGCAAAAATGTACGAAGAAAGTACTAGGGCTGACATTTTCAACATGAGTTATAAATTATATAAAGCAAATTTAAAACTGATCGTATTAAAAACGAGAAACATTATTGTGCCCATATCTTAGTGCGTTTAGTACATTTTATATAAAGTTCTTGGAAGTTATGCTTGATATCCGGCCCACCAGCTTTGAAGTGACTTTGTAAGGGACCGAATTATCAAATCGTTTCAATGTTTTAGGAAAGCGAGTTCATACTTGGAATTGTGATTATAGGGAACATATGAAAAAAAAATTATGTATGTATTTTCGGAAGTCCAAGAAACAGTGTACTTTAGTGAGGCGCTTCACGGAGAAGGATTTTACTATGCAACATGTATTTGAAATGCAAATGAATTGAACGTATGGCAAGCATCAAGCTTGACAATTCTAGAGTCTTTAAAGTCAGTTTTTCTAAAATTTTCTTAAGGGTCTTAAAAATAAACACCTATGTTCCATCATCTAGTATGGAACGAACAAAAAAAACTGCTGATTGATTGGAAAAATCAGAGAGCTACTTCAGAAGTGGACTGAGGATGATGGAACGTATGTATGTTTGAATCAATGCTACGTTGGACCTACAGTATGTAGTTCCTATCATAAGATTAAGTATATTAATGGTGTAAATTCTCAGTAACCTGTTGTGCGATACCACAAAAAAGCGGCCGGAATGTTTCGATGTAATTTTTGTCTGAAACAAAGTCGATGCTTCTTTAACTAGTTTTGCTTTTTTCCGCCTGGATAAGAAAGCGAAGCGAATAGGTCTGGAGATGAATGAGAACAAGACGAAATATCTCCTGTCATCAAACAAACAGTCAGGGCACTCGCGTCTCGGTTCCCACGTCACTGTTGACAGTCATAACTTCGAAGTCGTAGATAATTTCGTATACCTGGGAACCAGCAACAATGTCAGCCTCAAAATCCAGCGCAGAATCACTCTTGCCAACAGGTGCTACTTTGGACTTAGTAGTCAATTGAAAACTAAAGTCCTCTCTCGAAGAACCAAAATCAAACTCCACAAGTCGCTTATCATTCCCGTCCTGATTTATGGTGCAGAAGCCTGGACGATTTATGGTCCTCAGAACATTGGCAACGGCGAATACCGCAGACGATGGAAAGATGATCAGGTGGAGAGCAACCTAGATACACTTGGGATGTCCAACTTGCGCCGAATTGCGAAGGAAAGAGATGAATGGCACGCTATTGTCGATTCGGCTTTAACCGGCTAAACGGTTTATACGACAATTAAATATGTACATACATACTTGAGTGTAATGGTCCAAGACATTCTATTTTTATATGCGCAAAACAGAATGAGCTAACGTGGAAGGTCGTATCGTTTTAACTTTCGGGCAATGCCTCTCAAATATAATATTTATACAAGGCATAATTGAAATTTTTACGCCAAAAGTAGTACGTTTTGGCGAAATTTTGCAGTCTCTTTATCCATCATATCCAAAAATATATGTATGTGCATGTTTATATCGATAAAAATATCTGAAAGTGTCATAAAAGGTAGATAAAACTGACATATGAGCAGAGAACCGAAGTCTTCAGCAAACAATTCAGCAAATGCAAACTCAAACAAAAGCGATAAAAAGCATTGAACAGAATTGCTGTATGACTAATTTAAGGCAGAATGAATAAATAGCAAGCTGTAGAAAATAATTTTCCTAGAACCGACATATTTGCGTATATATGTATGAGTCTATTCTATTTGGATTAAAACAACCTTCAAGTGCACACACATACACACTGATATTGACACATATTTCCTTTAAAGGAGACTCAACAAGTGGCTGCTTGCCACCAGCAGCACAACAACAACAACTGCTGCGAAGCTTCTTTATGTTTTATGTATGTATGTGTATACATAAGTATGCTTTGTAGCCCACCTGTTGCTTGTTTGGCAGCATAAATCTTTGAAGCAGAGGCAATAGCCGCAAGCGCAAACAAATTGAAGTTCGTGAGGAAATTCTTAATGCAGAAAATGCTTACAAAACTGAAAGTATTGTTTACATAAATATATATTTAAATATAGCTTGTTTACTTGTAGAATGTCGTAACTGAAAAAAAAAATATTTTTAAAAAATACTTGCAAAGTAAAAGAAATGCAAACAAGTAAGGAAGGGCTAAGGGTGTAACTGAACATTTTATACTCTCGCAATATATGTATTTAATTTTATTAATCTAACACACAATTTGACCCACATATTCGTCATATAAAGGGTGATTTTTTAAGAGCTTGATAACTTTTTTAAAAAAAAAAACGCATAAAATTTGCAAAATCTCATCGTTCTTTATTTGAAACGTTAGATTGGTTCATGACATTTACTTTTTGAAGATAATTTCATTTAAATGTTGACCGCGGCTGCGTCTTAGGTGGTCCATTCGGAAAGTCCAATTTTGGGCAACTTTTTCGAGCATTTCGGCCGGAATAGCCCGAATTTCTTCGGAAATGTTGTCTTCCAAAGCTGGAATAGTTGCTGGCTTATTTCTGTAGACTTTAGACTTGACGTAGCCCCACAAAAAATAGTCTAAAGGCGTTAAATCGCATGATCTTGGTGGCCAACTTACGGGTCCATTTCTTGAGATGAATTGTTCTCCGAAGTTTTCCCTCAAAATGGCCATAGAATCGCGAGCTGTGTGGCATGTAGCGCCATCTTGTTGAAACCACATGTCAACCAAGTTCAGTTCTTCCATTTTTGGCAACAAAAAGTTTGTTAGCATCGAACGATAGCGATCGCCATTCACCGTAACGTTGCGTCCAACAGCATCTTTGAAAAAATACGGTCCAATGATTCCACCAGCGTACAAACCACACCAAACAGTGCATTTTTCGGGATGCATGGGCAGTTCTTGAACGGCTTCTGGTTGCTCTTCACCCCAAATGCGGCAATTTTGCTTATTTACGTAGCCATTCAACCAGAAATGAGCCTCATCGCTGAACAAAATTTGTCGATAAAAAAATTTCGAACCGAACACTGATTTTGGTAATAAAATTCAATGATTTGCAAGCGTTGCTCGTTAGTAAGTCTATTCATGATGAAATGTCAAAGCATACTGAGCATCTTTCTCTTTGACACCATGTCTGAAATCCCACGTGATCTGTCAAATACTAATGCATGAAAATCCTAACCTCAAAAAAATCACCCGTTATATGGTATAGAGTCCATTGAAAGTCTGAAAATCCTAATATTAGTCATATGGGAGCTAAGGGAAGTTATGACCCGATTTCACTAATTTTTGGCACGGAGACTTATTATTAGAAGAAACATATTCCCTCTGAATTTCTTCAAAATATCTGAGGGACTTACCTATATTTTCGGTAAAAAAAAAGCTCTGAGTTATTCGATATATGGGGCCTTGAAAATTTATGGTCTGACGATTTTAGAAGGGCGATACCACACTATAAATGTAGTATATGTATGTGCAAAGTTCTGTTACGATATCTTCACTGGTGCTTACTTTCTATATTGTAAAGTTCACCATTCAGATCGTCTTCAAAGTTCTTGTATATAGGAAGTAGGCGTGGTTCTGAACTGATTTGGCATATTTTCACAATACATATATCATTGGGATTCAAGGAATATATTACAAACTGAATTTCATTGAAATTGGTCGAGTAGTTTCGGAGATATGGTTTTTGACCCATAAGTGAGCTGAACCACGCCCATTTAAAATTTTGTATACCATTTTTAGTGCAGTACCTTCTTTATAATGAAATTTAAGGTTTCTGTTGGTTTTCCTTACTGAGTTAGAGCATTTTTAGTAGTTTTCCACGTAACCTTTGTGTGGGAGGTGGGCGTGGTTATAATCCGATTGGATGGAGAACCATTTTTAGAATATATAAGGAAATGTCTGCAAAAACGACTCCTGAGAGTTTCGGACGGACAGACAGACATCCGGATTCGAACTTTACTTGTCACCCTATTCACTTTTGTATATATAACCTTATATCGTTTATTTTAGCATTTACAAACAACCGTTATGTGAACAAAACTATAATACTCTCTTAGCAACTTTTGCTGCGAGAGTATAAAAAAAATTAAAAAATAGAATATAAAACAAGTAAGGAAGGGCTAAGTTCGGGTGTAACCGAACATTTTATACTCTCGCAATTTATTTATTTAACTTTATTTATATTATATAATACACAATTTGACCCACATATTCGTCATATATATTGTATAAAGTCCATTGAAAGTTGGAAACCCTAATATTAGGTTAGAAGCACCGAAGTCCTCGTGTTCGATATATGGGGCCTTAAAAACCTATGGTCCGATTTCGGCGATTTTTAGAATGGGGCTGCCACACTATTAACATAGTATTTGTGCAAAGTTCTGCACCGATATCTTCACTAGTGCTTACTTTATATATTGTAAAGTAAACGATTCAGATTGTCTTCAAAGTTCTGGTATATAGGAAGTAGGCGTGGTTGTGAAGCGATTTAGCCTATTTTCACAACATATCATTGGGATGTAAGGAAACTAATACAAACCAAGTTTCATTGAAATCGGTCGAGTAGTTCCTGAGATATGGTTTTTGACCCATAAGTGGGCGATGCCACGCCCATTTTCCATTTTGTAAAAAAATCTGAGTGCAGCTCCTATCTGCCATTGCTTATGTGAAATTTAGTGTTTCTGACGTTTTTCCTTAGCGAGTTAACCCACTTTTAGTAATTTTCAACCAAACTTTTGTATGGGAGGTGGGCGTGGTTATTATCCGATTTCTTTCATTTTTGGACTGTATTAGGAAGTGGCTAAAAAAAACGACTTCAGAAAGTTTGGTTTATATAGCTCTATTGGTTTGCGAGATATATACAAAAAACTTAGTAGGGGGCGGGGCCACGCCCACTGCCCCAAAAAAATTACATCCAAATATGCCCCTTCATAGTGCGATCCTTCATACCAAATTTTATTTCCATAGCTTTATTTATGGCTTAGTTATGGCACTTTATGTGTTTTCGGTTTTCGCCATTTTGTGGGCGTGGCAGTGGTCCGATTTTGCTCATTTTCGAAAGCAACCTTCCTATGGTGCCAAGAAATAAGTGTGCCAAGTTTCATCAAGATATCTTAATTTTTACTCAAGTTACAGCTTGCACAGACGGACGGACGGACGGACGGACGGACGGACAGACAGACATTCGGATTTGAACTCCACTCTTCACCCTGATCACTTTGGTATATATAACCCTATATCTAACTCGTTTAGTTTTGGGTGTTACAAACAACCGTTATGTGAACAAAACTATAATACTCTCTTTAGCAACATTTGTTGCGAGAGTATAAAAATCAAAATTGTCTTCATTCCACTTAGTCAGTTTTTGCTGTCAACCAACCAGTGCTTTAGTACTACCATTACCAATTGTGTTAGTGTTAGTAATAAACAACAACAACAACTAAAACAATATATTTGCCAAAGTGCCATAAAAATGGGCGTGTCATCAGGGGCATCAAACCGTTAACACATACACATCGTCCGAGCAGCCGCGGCAGCACGACATTAATGAAATTTTCGCGTGGCGACGACAACGCATCGCCCCAAAACGGTCGCAGTCGCAGTCACAGTCGTTGCCAAAAGTGTGTGCCCGCTACGGAATTTTAGTTGAGTCGTTTGTTTGCTTCGCAGTCTACGCAAATTGTACGAATTTCTTTACAATGCCTTTATGGTTGGATGGCTGGCGCGGGTGCTTGAGCGTCATCTGTTGGGGAAATTTCCGGGATCTAACAAATTTTGTACTTTTGTTCGTCGTGTAGTTTTTAAGGAATTATGCTGTTTATGTTGTTGCTGCCGTTGTTGTTTTTGTTGTTGTTGTTTTCGTTGATATTGACTCAATTCAAAAGCTCACCTCATTTTCGCCGCGTTTTTTTTTCTTAGCAAAACAACAAAGTGTTTTCGTTGTCTTAAATTGTGTGCGGTGTTTGTTGTTCTGCTTGTTGTAATTGTTGTTTATGCTGCACGAATGTTTTTTTGTGTATTTGTTCGAATGTGTGCCAATAAAATGACGTGTTTACACTTGGTGTGATTTATATTGTTTATAACGAATATTTATTTGTCTTTATTTATGTATTTGTGTTGTTGCTACACGCTTGTATCGTCGCTTAGTATTTGATAACTGTAAGTTGCACGCAATCAAAGCCAATTAATTACAGCGCGTTGATGAAATATTTTACATATGTACATATATAACGGGTGATTTTTTTGAGGTTAGGATTTTCATGCATTAGTATTTGACAGATCACGTGGGATTTCAGACATGGTGTCAAAGAGAAAGATGCTCAGTATGCTTTGACATTTCATCATGAATAGACTTACTAACGAGCAACGCTTGCAAATCATTGAATTTTATTACCAAAATCAGTGTTCGGTTCGAAAATTTTTTATCGACAAATTTTGTTCAGCGATGAGGCTCATTTCTGGTTGAATGGCTACGTTCAAGAACTGCCCATGCATCCCGAAAAATGCACTGTTTGGTGTGGTTTGTACGCTGGTGGAATCATTGGACCGTATTTTTTCAAAGATGCTGTTGGACGCAACGTTACGGTGAATGGCGATCGCTATCGTTCGATGCTAACAAACTTTTTGTTGCCAAAAATGGAAGAACTGAACTTGGTTGACATGTGGTTTCAACAAGATGGCGCTACATGCCACACAGCTCGCGATTCTATGGCCATTTTGAGGGAAAACTTCGGAGAACAATTCATCTCAAGAAATGGACCCGTAAGTTGGCCACCAAGATCATGCGATTTAACGCCTTTAGACTATTTTTTGTGGGGCTACGTCAAGTCTAAAGTCTACAGAAATAAGCCAGCAACTATTCCAGCTTTGGAAGACAACATTTCCGAAGAAATTCGGGCTATTCCGGCCGAAATGCTCGAAAAAGTTGCCCAAAATTGGACTTTCCGAATGGACCACCTAAGACGCAGCCGCGGTCAACATTTAAATGAAATTATCTTCAAAAAGTAAATGTCATGAACCAATCTAACGTTTCAAATAAAGAACCGATGAGATTTTGCAAATTTTATGCGATTTTTTTTTTTAAAAAGTTATCAAGCTCTTAAAAAATCACCCTTTATAATATGTATGTATGTTGGTGGCCGGCGTAGAGTGGCAATAGGAAAATGGCAATAAATATGCAATTAATTTACTCATAAGAGCCAGCAAATCAGACATACACAGAAACATGCGGGAACACAAACAGCGCTTTACCGTTATGTATCATTGCGCCTAGGTAAGTGAGTGTCGAAAGCACACATTAATCCCGGTCAATTGACCAACAAGTGGTTGTTGTTGCTAATTGTATACACACACACACTCATTCAGGTACGCCCACACACATATATATATATATATACATGAATGCTTGCTTGCTTGTGTGCGCTGACATGCCTTTGCTGTGTTTGTTTACAATTTTGTTAGCATGCGCGCGCCTTGGTGTGTGTTTGTATGTGTGCTAGCCATTTAATTGGGTCATAATGAAATTATACAGACGCCTTTTTCAATATTCAACATATGCTAAAGCATTTTTTGAAATTCTTTGTTTTTGAAGCTTTTGAAATTTATTTAGAAATAATGTGAAAGCGAATCGATTTTCGAAAATTAATTATATGGAATATTGTAAAATGTTTATGTTTTATGGTTTTTATAGATTTTTAACTAATCTAATCGATGTATTTTTTTTTAAATAAATAAACATTATTTTTAGATTTTCTGTAAATAAAATATTTAGACTTGCCACTAACCCTAAATAAGAAAATATTTAAACTGATTTCTTTTTTTTTCAAAAACTAAATTTTTAAAATTACAAAGACACTGTGACTGAATACTCTAACATTTTTGTTGCCAATGAAAGTAAAAAAAAATTCTAAAGTTTTTGGATAATAAATAATTTTCAAAAATTAAAAAATTGCAGACATATTAGTTAGACTTGAGTATTATTTGATAATCTCAATGTTCAGATTAGTACCCAGTTAATAAAAAAGTTCTCTCAAAACTAAAAAGTGCACTGAATTGTGAACGCCTTGAATCTATTAACGATACTTTCTAAAAAGTATACAGCTGTGACTTCTTTATACTTTGAAATAAAGTTTGCCCCTAGCTCAACTTTGAGGTAAATAGAAACTAAAGTCATTAAAGATTATGGTCAAACGCAGCGCAGTATTGACGTAGTAGAAACATATATACAAATTGAACTACCTCTGGGTGGTCGACGAAGGCAATATTTAATGCAACAAATACAAGCCAACAAGACGGAACCTTCTTACAAACACACTAAACCACTTTTTCCGTATTATTTTCGTTCTGATATCAATCAAGTTTACCATATTGAAGTTGGAATAGAAAAGAAAAAGCAGAAAAAATGCCTAGCTAAAGAACAAAAGTAATCAAAAGTTATGAACAAAAGGTTGTAAGAGGTGAAAAATTGGTTGAGAAGGGTGAAGATGTGCTTAATTTTGAAGGTTTTATGAGAGGGAAAAATATTAAAAAAGTCTTTGATTACATTAAAGGGTGTCTAATAACAATTTTTATACGAATAAGAGCCCTAAGAATGTGTATTATGAAGTACTATAAGATATTTTTCGAACAGAAAGATACTGGCTTGCGAGTAACTATACCCTCACAGAAGGAACCAAAAAGATGGAAACATTGTTTATTTATTTTAATATATAATATTTTATATGCGTTAAAACAACCTATTTACACTAAAGGATTTCATTAATGATTCTCAAGCAAACAAGGTACAAGGCACCTTTATTAAACCCATGGAAAAAAATTCTCAAAGAAAACTTTTTTTATTGAAATATTTTGTACTTTTTTATGTAAGAATTTATAAAAGAGATAAAAAAAATTAAAAATATTTTCGAAACTTTTTCCGGATTTTATTTTTATATATTTTTAAAGAAATATTTGTAAATCACACCTCCAGCTTAAGTATTTGGCAACCTAATATTTAAAAAACTATATTTATGAATATATATTGAATATTATTCAAAACTATTTAAGATTTTCGAATACAAAGCTTTTCACTCAATTATTATTTTTTTTTTAATTTATTACGTATTTTAATAATAAAAAACTTTCTATTTTTGTATTTTTATTTAAATTTATGTGTAATTTCGCACACTTTGCTGCCTTTCACATTGCCAAACTTTGCCGCCTCCGCATAATATTTCCCAACGCTCTCGCCACCATAAGCAATTTCACACTCCGTTTTCGATATTTTGCTTGCTTTTTTTGTTTGCTTTGTTATTTAATTAAACACGTAGCACAAGCGATTGAATAAAATGGCTTGCATTAATTTTAATTTCAAAACAAAAGCGGTTTCGTTGTTCTTAGTAGTAGTTCATTAAAATTCCGAAAGCGTCGCACAAAACTAACAAACACAAACCGAAAAATTAAACGAAAAAAAAGAAAAGAAACCGGCTTTGTCAAAAACACAATACGCTGACGTAAATATGTACCAAAACACTTTGCTTGTACCACACTTTTGTTAGCGCTACACTTCTGGTTACCTGCGCGCTTAGAAAGCCGCACAATGCACCGGCGAAGCCGAAAATCTATGGGCCACAACACAAATGCCTTTACACGTTTCTTTATTGTAGTATATAAATCTATATATCTACATATGTATGTATATTAGTTGGCAAATTTGACTTTCAACTTGACGCTACGCAAACAATGAACAAACGCAGAATTACAGCGAAGCCGTCGAGCGCACAAACGAAAAACAAAGCGCACAATACATCGACCGCGTTCAAACTGAAGACAATCAAAAGAATTCTATAGCAAGCGCATAGGTTTTTGTGACTTGAAGATTTATTCTGCAGAAAAAACTGCTGTGGAAGCAAGCTTTTGGATTTGAGTGAAAGCTCGCGTTGAGAAGCACAAAGCTTTTTAGTGAGTGCGGCTCGCTGAGTATGAGTGACTTTTGAGTGTTGTTGTGAGCATGCTTTATACTCTTACACATACATATATAAACATATGGAAGCAACATAAAGCATTTCTTGCAGCTTCTTTGTTTTGCTTTGCAAATTCGTAGCGTTTACCATATGCATGTATGTACTGCCCGTTTAAGCTCTTTTATTTTCGCTATTTTTAGCAAATACTCACTCACTGTATATGTGAGTGTGCTTGTGCAGCCTCTTGGCGCCATTCATGGCTACCGCAAATGACTTGGAAGGCACACGCACAAATGCACAGTGTCGCAGCGCTCGCAGATAGGCCATTGTCAAGTTGGCATGCAACGCAGACGAAATATGTGCCGCACAACTATATAAGTACATACTCAGTTCTTCTGAGTATGTTCAACAGCCACTCGTAAATTCTTCTAATGCCACATTTCAATTGTTTGCGTTTGTTTAACTTCGGTTTGCTTCATTTCTAGGCACAATCATTTTTTTTTTGGTTTTTCTCCAGCTGTTGGGTTTTTATTACAGTTTGCCAAATAAAATAAAAAAATATGTGTACGAAGAAAAACTAAGGTAATACCATGTAAAACAGTAATTACTTTCTTTATAAGTATGTGTATGCATATATTCGTGCTTCCTTCTGCTCGGCCATAATATTCCAGTCCATATAATTTTTATTTGCTCTAATTAAGTGAGTGTTAATTAAAGTTACGGAATGACAGTAAGGAATGTATGAAGGTCCGCTGTGTGGAGTTGTCATGCTTTGTGTATTCGAATGACATCATAGGGAACTAGCCAATTTGATAAACAGTGTGCTTATTTGCCACCACCTTTGTATAAGGTGGATTTGTATATAGGTGGATCATAATTTTTTCAGAACTACGCAATTTTTCATTTGATTTTTGTTATTTTTGATATTTTTCCTAACCTTTTTGAATTTTTTTGGTTTCAGCTACTCATTCGGTCAGAATCATGTCAACTGTTGGGGAACTTTGTTTTGCACCTTCGAAGACAAGCACATAACTCCGTTATTTTTCAATATTTTTGTAAAAAAGATGTTAAAATGTAGCTGAAAATATACCTAATATTGTCCAAAAAACTTTGAAACATTCGATCGAGTACTTTCTTAAAAAAAAAACAATGAAAAAACGTTAACTTCGGCTGTACCGAAGCTAATATACCCTTCACAGGTGCATTTCTTTTAGTAACTATGTGTTTAAGCAAATCTAAAGACGTAAGAAAAAGTAAATAACAAAAAAGTAAACATTTTACTAATTCTTTTTAGCGGGGTTGTTTGCTAGAAACATTAAGGTTATATAGTTAACCGATCTGAACAATTTCTTCGGAGATTATATTATTACCTTAAGCAGTAATCCATGTCAAATTTCGTGAAGATACCACGTCAAATGCGAAAATTTTCCATACAAGCCATTGATTCCGATCGTTCGGTTTGTATGGCAGCTATATGCTATAGTGAACCGATCTGAACAATTTTTTCGGAGATTAAATTATTTCTATGAGCAATAACTCACACCAAATTTCGTGAAGATATGTAGTAAAATGCGGAAGTTTTCCATACAAGCCCTTGATACCGATCGTTCAGTTTGTATGGCAGCTATATGATATAGTGGTCCGATATCGGCAGTTCCGACAAATAAGCAGCTTCTTGAAGAGAAAATAATATTTGCAAAATTTCAAAACGATATCTTAAAAACTGAAGGACTAGTTCGTATATATACAGACAGACGGACGGACAGACAGACGGACATGGCTAAATCGACTCAGTTCAACATACTGATCATTTATATATATACTTTATAGGGCCTCCGACGCTTCTTTCTGGGTGTTACAAACTTCGTGACAAACTTAATATACCATGTTCAGGGTATAAAAATCACGAAAATCGCCTAATCTTTCAAAGGTTAGACTGGTATAGCCTGTTAAGTCATTGTTCTAATCATAAGTAGAAGGATCCCTATGGAGGTACCCTGTCTTTTGGAAACGTGTAGGTGAGCTGGCAATGTCTGAATATTCAATTTTCTAATCCCACGTACCGATTTTAAATACAAATCCCCTGTTGTAGTTGGTATTTATAACCGAATTAAAGCTCTATAGGCGGGATTTTACGCAATTGTGGCGACAACTGCACTATGCTAGAGGCACAATTAGCTATACGAACTGCATGAAGTCATACTTCAGTTTCGAAAGTTTTCTACGTAAATTCTGCGGAAGCTTCCTGCTGCTTTCTTTATTTGGAAAAAAATATATTAAAATCTACTTGATGGTAAAATTTGGAGTTGAAGAGACTCTTAAAGCATTGTTTTGGACTACCGAATAACTTAGGTAATTTAGGCGTCAACAAAAATGATAAGGCTTGAAATCTGGGCTGGGTTCAGGTATGGACCAATGTAAATGAATGGCGACATTTTTAGAACCTTGCCAACTCTTGTTCCACATTTTATAGTAAAATATAAAATTTTCTATTGACAGAATTCCTCAAAGAAGAAGCATTAGAAGAGTTTTGAAAAAACTTCACTAAAATTGTATAAATTTTTGGATTACAATTTCGTACAATTTTAAGCAATTCCCTTAGCATAAAGCAATAAATACTTCAATAAAAACACAATGATTAAAATCTCAGTAAATTATTGCAAATGATTTCACAAAGTAAAAATTTAATTTATTTCGTTTAGCCATTGAAGCGATTTGCCTTGAAAGTTTCACGCTGTGCTGCCGACAACTTTTTACAGCGTTTACCTTTCGCTGCTTCCTTCTTCCTCGCAGCTCTTTCTGCCACTTCAAAAGTGCGCGTCCGAGTGCACACAGCTACACCATTGTAAACCGGTGCTAAGCCTCGCTGAGCGTGAGAAATGAATGCCGCTGGCGTCAGGCGTCAGCTATACATGGCTACAACAGCAAAACAACAACAAACATCATAAATATGTAAATGTGTAACACACGCTCGCAACAAGCATCTCCATTACAATAGCGAGCGAGCGCGCAACTTTGCTGTCCATCAACCAGATGGCGCTTTGTATGAAATACACAGTGGTGCTAATGGGTGTGTATGTGCGTTGCAGACAGATCAAGGATTGTTTGCTTTGGCATTCCTTTTTTTGTTTCGTCGCAACTGTATGGAATTTGGCTGAAAGGGCGAAAAATGCTTATAAATATTTATTTATATGCTGATTCACAAAACCCATCACAAGCATTTACATGTGTGAGTGGAATGTTTGTATGGAGGTGTAATTATGGACTCCAACACTTTTCGCTGAATTGTGAGCGACAAAGGATTTGTCAGGCAATTTATTATCGTGTATATTTATTTGCTCCGTTATAGCTTTGAAGGCGGCACTAACTCAGTGAAAACTCTTTGTTATGTCGCAAATTTACACTGACAGATATATCTTTGATTAGCTGATAGAAATCGTGGAGAACCCAAAGGCCTTCATTACGCTACTTCATGTCAACCTAAATTAGTCTATATAATTAAACCTCTATTATTCTATTTTCCGTCAACTAATATTGAAAAAAAATAATAATTTAACCCTCTCTCCGCTACGGGTCAATTCGTTTCATGTTCGACTATCTACTATACCGATATTCTATCATAAATAAATGAAATACTTCATAACTAAAAAGCACATCTGTTGCCACTATTAGCAAGGTGAAAATAATTTTGCATAAGCATGTACACTAAGCTGGCTTGCGTGTTGCTGTCTGTCATATCTGCCATGGCGTATGAGTAACTCATAAAATATGTAATCAAATTAATGTTGCTCATACGCGGTGGCTGACAAACACTTCAGCAGTAAACAGCTTACATTGTTAAGCCACTAAGTATACTAAAGGCACACACATATACACCCACGCACACAAATGCGTATAAATGGAATTGACAGTGAAGGCAAAATCCAATTTCATATTTGCCTGGTATCATTTGGGGCGTTGATGAACCACAATTGGCAAATGGGAATGAATAAATTTTTATCTTCCATTGCATCGATAGCACGCCATTTGGTGGCGCTTTAATATTAACCATATTTTATTGGTTAGTTCAATATTGCAAGCGATACAAACAATTTTATTTATGCTTAAATACGATACATATTAATTCAATATTTATGATTATTGACTAGTAAGGCTGTTATTTTTATATCTGATATAGTTCTAAATTTATGACTATATTTATTCAGTTACTAGCACATTTCATTGTATACAAATATGATAATTTTGCTTTCATGCTGCAGACAGTATCAATTTTACCAAAAACCGATATATATTTCTAAATACCTTCGTAGTACCATATAGGAGGGTTGTGGTGATTTCCGGACTAATTTCAGTACTTTTCGCCACCAAGCTACATCAAATGCAAGACTACAGACTTGCTACTTTACTTTATTCTTTTACTAAGATATATCCAATATTAAACGATATATGCGGTATAAAGGCCACCAGAAGTTTGAAAATACTAATATTAGGTATATGGGAGCCTGAAGAAGTAATGACCCGACTTCAATCATATTTTACACAGTCACATTATTAGACGAAAAATATTCCTTCTGAATTTTCATAAAATATCTGAGAGATTTACTGCTATTTGCGTTTAAACATTATCTTTAGACATTGAGGATCTTATGCTCGTTTTACGCTTTGAAATGTTATAGTCCAGCAATAGTGTGACTTTTGTTCTGTTTTCAGCATTGGTTCTTGATGTATATATTGCAAAGTTAATGAATCACAAGGAATTTCATGAATTGTGGAACATGGGAAGTAGGTGTGGTTGTCAACCGATTTCGCCCATTTCCAAGATATCATCATCAGGATATCAAAGAAATTTTACGTACCAAAGTCGAGTGAAATTGGTAGCTTAGTTCCTGAGGTACGGTTTTTAAACCAAAAGTGCCCGACGTCACAACCATTTTAATTTTTCATAGCACTCTGAATTTCATTCAACAGTTATAAACATTTTCGGAAGTCCTTTATAAAAATTTAATACATTTTGCTTACACGAACTGTCTTAATAATTTTCTCGTCTACCATTGTCTTTCTTGATATATTTTATTCAAGTCATATCTTTTATCTTACTATAAATTACCGTTAAGCGAGTCAAACTATAATAATAGATAGCCAAAAACAAGCAAATCTCGTGCTCGAAAAATCATTTGTGGTGATTTTTATTGCATGAACAAGTATTTTTAATGCCTGTGGGTGAACACGTGCCTTAAGCAAGGATAAACCTATTCTAAAAGGTCATTGAGTGGAAACAGAAATCGTAAAATCACATCTTTTATAGCAATAATAGTGAGATCGAAATCGCATTTAATGTCAGTCTTCGACCATATATTTAGTTCGTGTAAAAATGCTTACTGCCCTTCGTGCATATCAGTGCTGTGATTTCGTACAAAGAATAGGCATTTGAAAAATAAAAATAAAAGCTAATACCAAACGCTTTTGCAACTGTCACATGCCACAAGAATTCTCATCTGCTTTTCAACTGTTCTCGCTGCTAGCGACACTTTGGTACGTCAATAGCTACATTGTCCTTGCTAACCGTTATAAGCGGCGTCATTTGCCTGCAGTGTTTAGGTGGAAAAAAAGCCACTCAGCAGACCACTGATGAGTTGGTTCTAGCACATTTGGTGTGATTACTAGTTAGTTGTCATCTCATTTCCATGCCAGCCACCAGCGCATACACCAAGGTTGTTTTCACTCACAGCGCCAGTTGTTTTTCAAAACAACGCTTCGCTCGAACGTCCAATGAAGGGTTGGAGAAGTTTCGCGTAGTTGCCACACTCGCAGCAGCATCATTGATACGCTGAGCGCAAGCAGCAGTTGTTGTTGCTCGCCAAATGGGTTTTTCGCCGTTAACTTTGTCCATGAGCACCTGCTAAAAATACTTAATTGCGACACATACTTGTAACGAGGACAGCACAGGCAGACAAAAACCCCATCAAATACAGCGAAGCATATTCATAAAACGCACACATTCAGATATATTCTGGATAATGCTTTCGCTGGAAATTTTTATTTTTTTGAGGAGAGTGTGTTTCTGTTTATTGGCTCTATGGAAATCGTAGCTTTTATCTGCCGTAATGACTATGACCGTTGTACTCAAGCGGTTGCAGTATGACAGTTCAAAGGCTTATGGTATTATGGAAAGGGTTTCTTGACTAGTCTGGTTATCGAAAAAGTGATCCCCGTACTCGCTGATCTAAACGATCATTCCATGTAATGTACAGCCATATTCAAGTGCAGAGTATAAATATAAGTAGTGCCAGCTTTTAATATATTATCCAGGTTCCGAAATGGGGTTTTAAATACTGGACTGGACTATATTGATTTTAAAAGTCTCAGCTCTCTGCAATTACCCTTATATTACTCAGTTTGGTTTCAAAAAGCTAACATTCTTGGTCGTGATCTTGGTAAGATTACTATTTTTTCAAGTCGAGAAACCTAAGCAACAGATGTGAGAAACTCTGTGAACTCTGTTCCCCAAGTTTATTGGATCTATTGGGTAGCTTATTATATACATATACCATCTTAAAACTCTTTGTAACATATATATTTTATCTGCTGGAACGAGAATTGTCCGAATTCAAATATACTCTTTTAGTATGACTATGAGCTTTCGAGTCAAACTTCGCCCTTTTGACTTTGAGCGCAGTTGACATTTGGCACTGGTGAAAAGCAAACTACGCCAACTTTCGCATGAAAGTGGCACTCCTGAAACTTATCACAACCGGCAAACTATATTAATAATGTGACAGCCGACGGTGGACAAATTTGCACCAACTCAAATATTAACATTTTAGTAGTATTTCCTGCCCTTCTGTGCCGTTGCAACATTAATGAGTAGCGGAAATCCAAGTGTGCATTATTAAATCAACAAAGCGGAAGCAACTCAACCGGCATCAAGTGGAAGTGGAAGTAAAAGTGAAAGTGAAAGCTGAAAATTACCTTATTCTCTAATTTAATGGCAATTAAATGGCGCTCCACTCATACATAGTAGTCAACACGTGCTGGCAACACGTATACTCCTCGCTGGAACTGAATATGTGATCTGCCAACGACAGGCATAAAATTTATAATAAATGCTCTCAGTTGCATAGGTGATGAGTGAATATACTTGTGTGGGTCGGTGTGTAAGAATTTGTGATGAATCCATGTCATACGTTCATATATACCTATGCTTTACTTGGAATGAATATGTGAACAAGCGTTATTTCATAGCTTTCACTTACTTGTGCAAATACACGTGGTAGCATATACATATGTACATGAGCGTGTATAATAGTGCGCTTATGAGCACCTATTTAACTTTGCAACAGCTATTAAGAATCGAGCGCACGTGTTGAGCCCGTCGGACTCGTACATGGCGCAAGGCTGGCAAAAAAATATTAAAATAATTTCATATTTTCATACACAGGTTTATTATAATACTCACACGAACCTTTATGGAAGTGTATAAATAGTAACTTGAGACCGTCTTCTGACGCTGCGTATATATTTATTTGTATTATAATTGTAGACAGTAACTATTTGCATATTTATGGCACATAAAGCAATCCTTGTACTGGAATAATTTATGGACACAAGGCTTTTGAATTTTTTTATGGTTTTTTCAATTGACTTCGGACCAAAGTAAAATTTCTCGGATTTGGAGAGTTCAAATCCTAAAAATTGCGTTTGAGAAGTGTTTCGACAATTAACTTTCTATTGAGGACTATTTTGAAGGCAACAACATTAATGTTAAGGAATGAATAAATATTTTGTCCAAAAACGAAAATTCCCGTTATTTTTTGAACACATCTCAAACACCTAAGCTTTGTTGCGAGAAGGAAATGCATTGGGAAAATCTTTAGATAATCAATATAATTCGTTCGGCAGTTTTTTCGAAGTATGTGCAGTTACAGTTTATACAGTCTTCTAAGATTTGACAGTTTAAGAAGTTTTCAGTTTAGTTGAAACCCCTAGTTCCTATGCCAATAGGGTTCTTGAGTATTCACATTATACTTACATAAAATAACTTTTGACATGTAAGACTTTAAGAGAGAGAGTGGTACCATTTATAACATGAAACCTATGCATTTAAGCATCTTGAGACGATTTAAGGTTATTTGAGGCATTTTTTTTGAAAAGAATTAAAAGCTCAGAATTGATAAAGGTAAAATCTGTAGAGGGTCAACCATTAGTATACTATTTTCATGTTTTTTACTTTATATTATATTATTCTGCTTTGCTTCGGTCGCCGTTTTAGTCTATGGTTGGATTATGCGCTTACCTTTAGTCATAAAAATTGTAACAAAGGTGGCACAACCCATTTTAAAACTTTTTTTTTTCATTTAAAGTTATGGCTAATAAATGTATTATTTACAAAAATGGATTTTAATTTCAGCGTTGAGTTTTTACTCTCTTTCGTTATTTTTACAAAGATTTCCCGATAAACCTTTGCATGCGATATTGTTTGCTGAAGCAATCAGGAAAACTTTCACAAAGAAGGAATGCACTCACATACAGTTATATACATTTACAGTAATGCAGTTGTGCATGTTTTAACGCAGTTAACTTCCTTAGGCAGTATGCCAAATTAGTTAGAAATTGATTTGTTTCCGAAGTTAAAGATGAATGATTTCCGTAAAACGGAAATGATTACACAATGTGGGAACATACAATGTCATCAAATGATGAGAAAAAATATGAATTTATAATTAGTCCCTCCAAAGTTGAATCCATCTTCTAAGGCTCAACCCATACCGGATTAGTCAAAAACGTATTTGACTAATAAGACACAAAAACGTATTTTGCTCCAACCCAAACCATGCGAACATGCGTTGTTGTCTTCTCTTGTTCGGTGTGGGTTGTCACATATGAAGCTATGCACTATTGTCGTATCAGACAAGAAAAGACATCTTGACTAATCCGGTGTGGGTTGATCCTAGGAATTCATTTTGTTTCTTCATGGTTTTCAACAAGTTTTTAATGCTCCATCTTCTTCTTCTTCTTGACTTCTTCAGACACTATTTTTAAATTTTATTAAAGATATCGCTTATGTATTGCAAATCCTCAATATTTTCCCGATTGCTGTGTTTAGCTAAGGTTATATCTTAACAAGTACTTTCAAATCTGAAGCTAGTACTTTATGAAACTAATAAATGACTTCAAATGGGGTTGCCAAAAGAGATTAGAACGGATGCATTAACAAACAAAAATTAGAAGATTCTGACCTGTTGGAAAATTTTGCCAGTTCATAAGGATTCAGTAAGAAAAAAAATACGATCTGAATAGTATAAGATCGTCTAATCAGAATGTTGAGTAAAATGACCGTTTTTAACATGAAGTAATAAAAATAACTTAAAATCTTTTCTTCCATATATCAAACTCCGCCCACACAAAAAGCAGAAAGCTCGTCCCTCCATCGGTCTAGATATGTAGCACCAGTCCGCAGAGGGTTAATAATATTTGATTATTTGGGTACGTGTTGGATATTCATATTCATATGCCGGTCAGTGGCCTATGCGCTTGGTGACAGGTGTCGATATGTGGCAATACAATGAAATACCGGGAAATATGCCGAATAATTTAAGCACATAGATAAATTTAAATATCATTCTCACACATACAAACAAAGAAATGTATTAAAACAAACAAAGCACAATAACAAAGAAAAAACCACAAAGTAACGAGAACAACAAAAACCAAAAATTAATTTTCGGACAAGTGTTTTCCTCATTTTCCGCAAAATGTTGTTGTTTCCCCACATTGTTACTCATTTGTGACGCCAGCAGCTGTTATTTCCACTCGGTGATAAACAATCTGGCACGCATTACAACAACAGCAACTAAACGTATTAACAAACACCACAACAAGCTGAAAGTCTTAGACACGCAGCTGCTGGGATTTGGAGATTTTGGAAAGATTTCAGTGCTTTTGGGTAAAGAACCTTATTTGTTTTCCATTTAGATTGTTGCGAAAGTGAGCAGTCAAAGGTGGGGATTTGTGGGCGTTGCGAGCACTTATAAAACCAATCGACTTTTGAACATAAAAATTGTATTGTTTTGGTGAAATTTTGCGAAAGTGATTTCAAATATTACAATGAATCCGAAATTCCTTTTCTGCACGATTGCTGGGCACTCGCCGTGAAGAATCTGTATTAATGTTGAATTTGTGTGGGAATTTTAAATTGTTTGCTGTGCAAATTTGTTTGTAATATGTATCTACAGTTAAGTGCAAAGTATTAGAAAAATGTGGGTGAAAGATTCAGATTATGCAATTTAGTTGAGTTGGGGAAAATGTAATTTTTATTGAAGCAGAAATAACTCAAAAATCACAATAAAAAATCAGTAAAAGTAAGTTGTTGCCCTCCACAAATAATATCATTTATGACAACTTCTTCCTGCAAATTACTTGTCTTTATTTTCGTTTGAAGTCTCAATAATAATGAAAACTCTACCTATGCTAATCTTTTACACATGACTGTAAATTCAAATCAGTTTGATTAAATTTTTACGCACGGTTGCACAAAACTGTGCATTTCGCACAGCAATTTAAATAAAAGTTCGTCTCGCTGATTTCAATCTTTTATTTATTTCTTCGTTTGTAGACTAAACTATTTGGCAGGACTCTCTCCTAAGCTTTATTATTAAGCGAAAGTAAATTTAACTGGTGAGTAGTATTAGTTTTAAAACTCGTGTATGAAGTCCTAGACCTTAGATAAGCAGTCGCAACATTCTGAATAGATTTAGAGTATATTATAGTAAAATAATTTCATGAAGGTTGTCACCTATTTAAAATTTTCAATTTATTAAAGCTAATACACATAAGAGAATTGTGAGAATTATTACAATATGGTTATAAAAATTAAGATATTTAAGCAGGATTATAGTTGAAAATATTATTTAAGCGTTGGCAAATATTTGAATTTATTTTTTTATAAAATTAAATAATAAATATGCGTGTTTTATTTGACTACCACCAGCTAATAGCTAAATCATGGACAAATAAAATGCATTTAGCTTATTTCATATCTTCGGTTTAAAATTAATTGTGTTGGCAATACGGGCCCGAACTCTCAGCTGAAATGTAATTTATTTGAAAAAAAAAAACAGTTGAATTTATAAATCAAATTTCCTCTTGTTTGCCGCTTTTCGACAATATTCTGATCTTTCAAGGAATCTACAATCAATATTAAATCCGGGATGGTCAAAATAAATAAATTAAAAATTCTCGATATTGCCAACTACTTTTTTTTGGAAAAAACCTAACTATTGTGAATGAAAAAAGCGATGAACTGGCAATGCCTCTAGTTCAATATACATGCTATGATAGCTTATGACAAGCCAACATAATTATGTTGGCTAACAGCCGGTTTCAAGAAACAAATTTTAGTGAAAAATTATCTGTTTCAGTTTCACCATTTGACTTAATTTTAAAAAAACTTAAATACAAGTTAAATTAAAATTAAATAGAACTTAATCTTCAATGAAAAAATTTCGTGAAACCGGCTGTAAGTCTCCCAAGCTAATAGCTTAATTTGCTGGTCAAATAAAACACTCCTAATAATGTTTAGATTCAAACAAAGCAGGTTTGAGAAGTATTTGAATCGAAATAAATTTTTGTAAAAAGTTTTCACTTGTTAGAAAATATAATAAATTAAAAAAAAATGAAAACTATATAAACAATATATTGGAAAGTGTTGAATGAAATATTTGCTCTGCACATTAACACTTTTAGTAATATCTATAATTCCTATAACATGATAATCAAAATAAATAGCAAATATTTTAAATTTCATAAAAATAATTTTATAAAAATATATTTTTTACATATTTCTAATATTGATAACCTTCCATATTGCATACAATGTCTGCGGAGTTCTTTCTTTTTTTTTCCTTATTTTCATTTTCAACTTATAAATATTTAATCCTTATTTAAAGTTTTTTCGACAATTTGTGTTTTTTTTCTTAACATTTTATATTAATTTTTACTACTTTATTGATTATCTCCATTTTTGTATGCAAATCGCAGACTTTCCAGCAATTTAAATACAATCTTCTACACTGTTCGCACGCAAATCGCCAACCAGGCGCCGCCTTGTAATTGACATCACACCCACCACAGACTCCCAAGTGTTTTATGGCTTGCTGAAAGCGCACATTAAATATTGCTAATATAGATACACACTCATGCAAACTAACTACTAAGTATATACGAATGTGTGTGCACACATTAAATATTTATTTAGAATACAGGCAGAAAAGAAAATTTTCTAAATAAAGACATAAAAAAATAAAAATAAAAATAGAAATAAAGAAATGTATAAACACACCTAAACACATATGGATATACAATTTTCGCGCAAATTTCCCTCAGTTTTGCTTCATTAAAATCTATATAAATAATTACTCACATTTTCTTGCTAATTTTACTTTTGCGCTTCAGCTTGATGCCGTTGAAATGTCTCCCCGGAAGTGAAATAATTTATGGGAAATCTGTTGAATATTGATTTAACTGCACTCGGGCGCGCGCTTTTTTGCACTACACCTATCTATACATACACACACACAAATATTTATTTACTTTTTTCACTGAAACATAAAGTGGGACCATGCGACACACGCGACGAGAGACAAGACACGTCAACAACAGACCACACAGCGATTTCAACTGAAACACAAAGTAATGCAAATGCTTTGGCTCAGCTGCGGAAGCCAGAAGACAGCGCCACCGAAACGGCAAAGAGATGGGCGAAAAGACACAAATTGTCACACAGGTTGACCCATATAGCCGATTTGAGTGTGTTGCTCTAAGGGTGTACTCGAAAGGGATTTTATGGTTCCGTTTCACTCCGCCGTTTGAGTGATTTTGGCGCACGGTGAGTATTACTTATACGCAGTGTTGTGCTTTCGGCGGTTTGATGGCCAATGTACTATTTGGAGATAAGCTAGGCTGTTTGAAATAGTTTGAGTGTAACTGTTGTGGGTTTGTGTCAACGGTCGGACACAATTTAAAGTAAATAAAGTAAAATAAAATAAAATAAAATAAAATAAAATAAAATAAAATAAAATAAAATAAAATAAAATAAAATAAAATAAAATAAAATAAAATAAAATAAAATAAAATAAAATAAAATAAAATAAAATAAAATAAAATAAAATAAAATAAAATAAAATAAAATAAAATAAAATAAAATAAAATAAAATGAAATGAAATGAAATGAAATGAAATGAAATAAAATGAAATAAAATAAAATAAAATAAAATAAAATAAAATAAAATAAAATGAAATTAAATGAAATGAAATGAAAGAAAATGAAATAAAATAAAATAAAATAAAATAAAATAAAATAAAATAAAATAAAATAAAATAAAATAAAATAAAATAAAATAAAATAAAATAAAATAAAATAAAATAAAATAAAATAAAATAAAATGAAATGAAATGAAATGAAATGAAATGAAATGAAATGAAATAAAATAAAATAAAATAAAATAAAATAAAATGAAATGAAATGAAATGAAATGAAATGAAATGAAATGAAATGAAATGAAATGAAATGAAATGAAATAAAATAAAATAAAATAAAATGAAATAATAATAAAATATAATATAATATAATATAATAAAATAAAATAATTACAAATTTAAAATTAAAATACATTTGTAAAATTTTTAATAATAAATTAACGGAAATAAAAAATACAACGACGAATACTAATAAGTAAAAGGAACAAAGGAAAATTGAAAAAATGTAAGCACAAAAGTAAGTGCATGTATATTAACAAAACTGAACATATTTAATTAAATTAAAAATTACTATTGAAAACTATCTATCTATCACTATAAGCAACAAAATAAATAAAATTTAGTTTATTAAAATATATTGGTCGGTTTGTTGGTTGGTTATATAAATAATTAAAATAATAAAAGTAACAAATAATAAAAATGTAAATATAAAAAGTTTAGCATTTATGTTGTCTAAATTTACATAATAATTAATCAAATTATGAAAACAACTTTTAATCAATTCCATACTTATTTAGCTTCTGAATAAAATAAAATAAAACTTTAGTAAAACATCTCCCAATCTTTATACCTTAAAAATAATCATTTATGATTTCAATAAAATGTTGTTGTATTCTCTAAAAATACAAAAGTTCAGCTTCCCACAAAGAACTTCATGGTAAACTGACAACAATATTTCAGCAAAGCCATTAAATTCGAAAAATGTTTCGAAAAACTATTTACCCTAAATTTCTCGGCGTGACATAATTTGAATGCGTGATTCAGTGCAGTGACAATATGCAGCGGTGAAATTTCGGATGACACAGCATAAGGTATGTATGTGTATAGGATTCCAAGAAATGCTTGCTGTGGAAAATGAAGACTATAAATAGCACAAGTATCATGAAGGCAGGTTGCCGCGGTGCTGTTGAATGACAATAAAACGTGCTAATGACACGAAAAAGAGTGGTGTTATAAGCAAATGGAATGATATTTAAGCGTTTAATATCAAAGAATAATATATTAAATCTAAAATATAATGAAATTAAAATCGAAAGTCGAAGTGATTTGGTTGCTCGTTTTAAATATTTCATATAAAGTAGAAGCAAAACTAGTATGTATTTATCTATTTATTTTTGTATTATGGAAAACATCTCTGTCTTTGATTTCATCGAAAATAAAATTATAATAAATCAATGGCTATCATTTCTCAAACTGCTTAATGTGTCTCCAATTCTCTTTAAAATGCATTATTAATACTTAGTTTTTGCAATAAATAGGGATTTACGGCACTACTGCATAACAAAAGTGTAATACATTGTTTAACTATTTTCATTGGTAATAATAAATAATTCAATATGATCACTTTTGTAATTGAATTATTTATGCAAATTGGTTAAATGACGCATGATGTACACCATGCTGCCGCTTTCAGCTTAATGCTTTAATTTAGTGCAAAGTAAAAAAATAAATAAATAAAAAACAATAAAAAATTTAAATTAAAATAAATATAAAAAGTGTATTACAATAGGAAATAAGGACATGTGCCATAAAAATTGATGTATTCATGCATTCATTAAAATGACACTTCAACAATCGATTACATTCTGAGCAATTATTTTTTAACCACATACACTCATGTGTTCATAAATATTATAATTATCCACTTAATCAACCGAAGAGTGCGATTTCATAATGGAACATATTGTATTTGTATGTAATAAGCGGCGGCACAGTCTGCTTACAACAATAACAAAAATAATGTAGATAAATCAGTGCACAAGCGCCACATAATAACCTAAAGTATGAAATACTCACATTGTGGCAAATAATATGAATTACATTGATATGGTAACCGTGGTAACTGATCCCGTTGTTAGCCAGTAATTTAATACCGCCCATCTCTCTATCTCCCTCTTCTGAACTTATCGTTTTCATGCTCTTATTTGCTCTACTGTATACTTGTGTATACTCTGTGCTGTTGTTTACACAAATCCCGTTATCCTTTCGATATAGTTTTAATCACTTTTCTTATTTATTTGGGTAATTAAAGCTCTATAAATCAAAATGTAAGTTATATGTATGAGTGAGAAAGGATTTTAAGTTAACAGTAATAGAGCGTGTAAAACACGTTTACACTGTGAAAAAATAGTGTTCAAAAGTATATACTCAATTCGCCAAAAATCGATCAAAATCCATTTTTTTGAAGTTCAAGACATCTACAACGCTTTCCAATCAGTATTACACCGTGCCAGCAACTCCTCATACCGCTCCTAGCTTCATCAACAACAAACTAAACTTTGTAGATTTTACGCTAAAATTCATATTTTCCCTTGGCAAGCGTCCAATAAACGAAACCACAGCAGTTAAAGTGCAAAATCCAAATTAAATTAATCATTTCAATATTTACTACCTTATACAAGCCACTTAGCACTTATACAAGCCTTCCGCACTCTACGAATTGCTTAAAGCATGGAGACATATTTCATTGGAAATTCTATACATATATACTTAGGAATGCCCTGCGGTGGCAAGGACATGAATGAAGTCGTGGCGAGACGCAACGCTGACACATTAACAGCTGCAGAGGTCTACGAAAGGTCGACAGATGTCGGTGGGCAGCACACTGGCCGCAGTTGGCTGTTTATTTAATATATGCGAGAGTGTGTTTATATGCATGAATGTATTTGTGGAAATTGTTAGTAGTCTGCATTGGTCAGTGGAAATGCCCTTTGTGTCGCATGGACATTTGACAACAACTATATGGATGTATTTACGAGGTTTGACTATACGATAAGGAGACTGGATCCTAAGTAGGTTGTACGAGTTTACTATATACGGATTGAATTTATAATGCAGCTAACAGGTGTTCTACAACAATGATTACCTTGCCAACGATTTTTCATGTCGAAATTTCAGCTTTCTCTGCATAACTACAGCATCAATCTGTTACCTTAAAACCCTAGTTGGATTCTCTCAAAGTTTCAATACCAAACCCACGACTTTTTGTGGAATCATTTGGATCCCTTTACCACGAACAATCGCTGAAAAATATCTATAAACCCTTCTGCCGTGATAGACATATAATGGCTATTCAGTGATAACTGATCTTATTAGCTTCGATTTCGTCTTCGAAAACCATCAGTCCTCGGATCTGTTCAACACTTTTATCTGTCTTCGGATATTTTCAATAAAAAGTTCTTCAGCAAGAAAATGGAAAATGCCTTGTGAACTTTAGACTGCAAAGAAGCATTTTGATGGGAAGTATCCACCGTTACTTCAAAGAAATCGTAATTCCGGAACCATTATTGATAAGGATTTCAATAACGAACTAACGTTTGCCGAAGACTTTCAGCTCATTTCTGAAAAGGAAGCCTAAGCTTAAAGAAAGAATATATATTAACAACGAATCTCCCGCTCTCAATACTTAAGAAGCATACCTCGTACGAAATTACGCTAACTATATACACCGCCAGCTGCAGCATCGACGTTTACCTACCGCATACAGGCCTCCATTGGCGTTTGTATTGTAATGTTATAACCACAGGCATATCTGCGGTTCCATAAACGTGTGCAACGGTTAAGCCAAAATGAAACCACGAACGAAAATGCCCATTGGGCGCAAAATGGAATACGAAGTGAAAAAATAACAAATAAATAAACAGCTGTCGAAAGGGCGCTCGCATTGGATCAGTATACAGTTACGAGTGCTTCAAGCATACACAAGTGCGAATGGTAAAAGTTTACCTTTATATAGCGATACATCCACCCGTATACTTATATATGTACGAATTCCTCTCGGACATAATCTGTGCAATAAAAATGCACGACAATGAGTCGAGGCATCGTTAGGCACTCGATCCAGATGTACTTGAAAAAAAACGCATGTTTTATCACATTGAGTGTGCGTGTGTGTGCTAACAGGAAGGCGCTTGCAGCATTGAGCCAATATGGCTATCACATTAAAACGGCGTCATGCTTCGATAAAAATCGTTTGCTGATTTTACTGTTATGCTTATGTCTATTGAATTCGCAGAATGCCCATAATAAATTTATATGCGCATATTGAAATGTGGACACTAAGGAAAATATGTTTCGACGGTGTTATGGAAACAAAATTGCATGTTTGCGCTTGGAAATTTATGTATTGGTCATTAAAGAGTACAATACTCGTATAATAGAGGCAGTGTCTCTAAGCGTTGCAGAATTGATCTTTAACCAGTGCCTCCATACAAATCTGGCTCCAGATATTTACCACATAACCTCTAAAAATTTCATAAATTAGTCTGATAAAAAGTGGGGTTAGTTACTGAATTTCATTAAGATATCTCATATATTAATTGATTTATTTGGCAAACAAGCATCCAGAATAACGAAATTAGTATATATTATATATGAACTAATCCCTCGTAACCCGTAATTTTGACTGACGATCTACCTTGATATCTGTCTTGAACCTCTCGGATCTCACAAAACTTACCCCCTTACACTCGTAGATATCACATGATGAGGGTGAACGCGTACCCTCCAAAATTTAAGCAAATCTGAATCCACATAACACCGTAAAATATAAATAATTTTCTACCAAAGGTCATTGACTTCAATCAAAATGTAAACCTACACCGGCAAAAATGTAAAAATACCACTGCAAAGATGATAGATCTTGACGAAACTCTCCAACTTCGAACATCCTCCAAAGGTTATTGACCGCGAAAAAAAATCAAACAAACCCGGTCCAAAGATGATAGTCCTCGGCAAAACTCTGAACGAACTTTCTCCAAAGGTTATTGACTTCGGAAGAAATTTAAACAAAGGTTATTGACCTCGGTCCAAAATGTAAGCAAACTCCTGTCAAAGGTATTTATAATTTGAGAGTCAATTGGGGACATGTTTTTTAACATTTTTAGGGATCACGTAAAGTAGTTAGTCACGTTAATCGAAATGTGTTTATAACATCGTATAAATACACATTTACTTAGTATGCAGTGGAAATTAAATTTCTCCAAAATGTTACGTATACGCCATGTAAGTCCAAAGGGAATAGAAGCAATAGGCAATAAGAAACAATTATGTTTTAAATGTATTTCTGAATAATTACTTATACATGACTAAAGCATACTTCAATATACAACACTAACTAATCTGAGTAAATAATACGGTACACTCATGCATAAATTTCTAAATTCTGCATACAGCTTCTACAACAAATTTTTTCAAAAAATAAATAATTTTTCATATAAATCTACCTACAGATGCTATAAATTCCGAAAATGTGACCTTCATGTGCTCACTGGAATAGCTAAGTGCCGTTAATAATAGCAATAATGAGATATTCACGTGTTACTAAGCGCCGCTGATGCTACACCACTTCAGTCAGGCAGTCGCCTTGGTTGTTGACCCACTTTTGTGTTTCTGTTGTAGTTGCAATGCTGTATGTGATTAACACTTGTTTGGCCTACTTTATAGCGCATTCATGAGCGCATTCATTCATACAATTAACGCTGCACTGCAATGCCTATGGCAATTGATTGTTATAACCGAAATACCACCACAAACCAACAAACAGGCATATGTATGTGTGGAAGGGAAAGTGTTGCTAGTGAGCGGTGAGATTTTCTAAGAATTTTTCATATCACTTAATTAATTCCAGCGAATGTTCCATTTCATTCTCATTGAGTTGGGCTTTTGTGTCACATAGCAAAAGCGGAAATTAATGAGCTCAGCGACAAGCTCACCATTCACACAGACACACTGGTACAATGGCCACACATTCATAATGAAATCATGTCCTTTTTAATGAATGAATGTTCTCTGTTAGTGTCTTAGATTTCTTCGCACGCCTTTTTGCACTCACGAGAGCGCAAACAAATTACAATGGTTGTCGTTCAGTCAGCAAGGGGTAGGTGTGTATTTGCTAAGACGTTTGTTTTGGGACGAAAGGGTTGCACAATTTGTTAAATTAATTACGCGAAATTAAACACTTATTTTGCCACATTAGCAAAATACACATACATTAGGGAAGTTCTTAAATAGTATAATAAAACATTTGAATTCTGAACTTTGACCTTAATCTGCTCTTCATGTCGTAAATGTCATAGACTGAGATATTACCATTCGAGGGTCTACGCTTGAAATGAAACATGTACATTTTATTTTTTAGGGTTACCCTAATGTTTATATATAAATAAGTAACCCGCAACCAAACCATTTTCGCTGATTGCCTTTGCATTAGCAAGAGTAGGAATACTTTGGCCTTAGGGGCGGAATCAAAGAGCAAGAGAAATGCCAAAATTAATGGTGACAATAGCTTATATCAAAGGTATTAGACCCTTGAGCGTTTGTTAAAATAAGAACAACAAATAAATTCGTAATAGTAATGACCTTAATAGCGTTAAAGATTTGGGAATACACTTGAAGAAATTTTATTCGGACGATGTTGAATTCTTTTCATGCTTCAATCGATTCTCCATAATTAAGATATTTTCGAAAACTCATTTTTCATTGAGTAATTTCAAAAATACGAGCACTACTACGTTCTCATATTTTCGACGTTGTTGTCATTAAAACAACTTCAACAATATAAATTTTTAACTGAAGAACTTTAGGACAAAGCCCGGTCCAATTTGATGAGATATTGTATTCAGAAGATTTCATTGTGAAGTGAAAGCTTTTCAAAAAAGTGAAAGCTTTTGAACTACTGAAACTTTGTGAAAGCTTTCACATTCCTTACAAAGTATGAACTAAGTCAAAATTGAATTAAAAATACATTTCTTAAACAACACTTTCTTGTGTATCTGCCGCGGTTTCTACTAAATAGAAAAATATCTTAAATTCACTCACCTTTTTCCGCTCACAGCACCCTACTTTCATACCGTTTACGCGTCATTAAAATGCTTCAGGACATTTTATGTTTACCGGTTTTACTGTCACTTTGATGCCTTGTTTGCTTGTACATTTGTATGTGTGTTTGTTTTCTATGCTTGCCTTATATTTCTCGCTTCCTGAGCACACACAATGTTAAAGCGCGGCATTTCGCACGCTCTCCGGGGGTTTTATTGTTACTGCATCCTTTTCCGCCCAGCGAGCATACGCCTTCAGCGTGTTGACAGCGTTTCCAGCTGTTTTATTAATTTTTTTCTCTGCTCTCAAAAGCTGCTAAGCATGGATCCTGCTCACTTTCACTTGCATTACCATTTTCCGTTCACACCGTCACACTAGTAACGCTCACACTGCACTGGAGCACTCTCAGCTTCTGTGTGCATGTGTCGCTTGTTTGTGTGTGCGGGTTTATGCTTGCGGATGCTTTCACGCATTTAATGTGAGCAGATTAAGTCATTAGCACGCTTTTCAGACGCTCGCCACCCCGGAACGCTGGCCACAGCATAGGTTATTCGAGTAGCAATACGGTCAACGTTCACTCTCTCTTTGTTTATGTGTGTGTGGGTTCAGAGGTCACGCTTCATGCGGATATTTGCAATATTTCGCCAGCTCGACATGCTGCTGACCAACATGAACTGCAATATACTGCTGTACGAAAATATGTAGTTTACAAAAAGTGACCGTTATTGCATGACGCACTACCGACCATATACACATATATGCCTCGAGGATGAATCCATACATTTTTGCATATGAGTACGTGCTCAAGTTGGCAGTTCATGCCTGCTCAGCGAACTTTTGGCTCTTGTGTTCATATGCATACAGGGTAGTCCAATACCTGTAAAAAGACTATTCAGAGGCCGCTTTATCCTTGATCGTTAGTATGATATGCCTTTCTTCTCTTCTCTTTTATGATAAATTTCAAAGTTGTCTCAAATATGGAACTATACTATTATCGTACTATTATAGTATCCTGGATCTTGTATACGGTTCAAAAATAGCATACTCTTCCACTATTGCTCTAGTAAAATATTGATCTAACTAGGTAAAGAACCTTCAAAAACGTCAAAATTCATATTTTATTCTCAATTGCTTAAAAGTCTTACCGTCTTAAGTGCCAAAAAATGTGAAGTCTTTTAATAATTATAATTACTTTCGAGCTAACTCCGCCAGCAGTGTTTACCCTTTCGGTATGTCTACCTACCTACATTTTATATGAGAATCGCCATTTTAAATTCGTTGCATGCACCTACCACCACTTCACCCTCTTTTCTGATTGCAACCACAACTCCCTGCTAAAATCTGTTCACACGGCTGCATTTAACGGTTTTCCTGGTAGCACGCCTTGCTACCAGGCTGTGCCTCGTAGGCTCGTTGCGGCGCTTAAGCTGCTTGCAACAAATGGCGTCGATCATAAATCTGCACTCAAAAAGGCTGTCAGCTGAATTTGCATGTCTGAAAACATGTTAATAACACTATGAACACACACTTATATAAGGAGGAAAAGTTGAAGGAAGCAAAAGCCTCCTCAAAGCTATATATACATTGTATTTTATATTGAAGGCTTAGAATTTACATTGTCAAATCAAAGCTGGAAAATGTGTTTAAAATTTAATACAGAGCTTAATAAGTGTAAGTGCAATTAGTAGTATGAGCTTTAACCTCTATTGAGTTTTCATTGCAACTATATTGCTCGAGGACTATGTAGTAGAATTTAGAATTATAATACTTACTCTTATTGAAATTATTAATTATTATGGTACAAGAGAGAAGGAGAGAGAGAGAAAGAAAGAGCGAGAGCAGGAAATAGATAGATATATATATAAACAGTAAAAAGATAGAAAGAACGAGATAGAGATATATATAGAAAATGGGGGTGAGATAGGGAGAGGTAGACAGAAGATAGAGAGAGTCCACTCCAGTGTTGGGATTAAAAAAATACACGTTGCTCGAATATCATAAAAAAACCAGAGTTTCTAGAATTCCTACTTATCCATATTTGAACCTGTCTGGAAAAATCTTGGCTCTAAATGCATGCTATTCTCTATTACCACAATCCTTACCTATTTTCCATTCATTGTGAAAAAAATAAGTAAATCACATTTTATGAAATCTCACCAACTACATAGCTGTGAGGGTTTGTGTTGTAAAAAAATATAAAAAATATATAAAAACAAGTAAGGAAGGGCTAACATATGGTATAAAGTCCATTGAAAGTTGGAAACCCTAATATTAGGTATATGGAAGTCAGGTGAAGTTATGACCCGTATTTTAGGCATGGCGACTTATTATTAAATGAAAGATATTCCCTCAGAATTTCTTCAAAATATCTGAGAGACTTACCTATATTTCCGATAAAAAAAATTAGAAACTCTGAGGTTTGTTTCCTTACTGAATTAAGGCATTTTTAGTAGTTTTCAATGTAACCTTTGTATGGGAGGTGGGCGTGGTTATAATCCGATTTCCTCCATTTTCAGACTATATAAGGAATTCGTTGATATAGCTTTAGTAGTTTACGAGATATGTACAAAAAACTTAGTAGGGGCCACGCCCACTTTCCCAAAAAAAATTACATCCAAATATGCCCCTTCATAGTACGATCCTTTGTACCAAATTTTACTTCCATAGCTTTATTTATGGCTTAGTTATGACACTTTATGTGTTTTCGGTTTTCGCCATTTTGTGGGCGTGCCAGTGGTCCGATTACGCCCATCTTCGAACTTAACCTTCTTATGGTGCCAAGATGCGTCTTCGAAGTTTCATCAAGATATCTCACTTTTTACTCAAGTAACAGCTTGCACGGACAGACGGACAGACAGACATCCGGATTTGAACTTTACTCGTCACCCTGATCATTTTGATATATATAACCCTATTTCTAACTCGTTTAGTTTTAGGACTTACAACCAACCGTTATGTGAACAAAACTATAAGACTCTTCATTAGCAACTTTTGTTGCGAGAGTATAAATATAGGATAAACTTTGAGTTTTGTATTTCATAGAAATTAATATCGCTGAGATATTTTAAAGTATTTTCAGGAAATATTTCATAAATTCTACGTTTTCTTTTTTAATTTTTCCCCCAGCCAAAGCTACTTATCTACTATGCCAAAAAAATTCTGGGAAAAGCTTAATTTAGTGCAATCTACTCACATAATTCTACACCGAATCATGAATTAGCATTTATATACATATGTAGGTATGTATGTATGTATATTTGTGTGTAAAATACATATGTATGTAGGGTACTTAATTACTTCGATTTCAAATTGACTCTAAATTCGACATTTTACCAGTGAAATTGGGGCTTTTATTAGCTCATCGTACAACAAGCATGAATAGACACTCAGAGCCAAGTGTGTAGCTGTGCAGCTGTGATATTTCACCAGCCATTCAACATTCGTTTTCCATGTGCACCATGGCCAATTATATGGATCCAATATGGCAAGAAGAAGAGCTATATTAGCTGGAAAATTTTCGCACTTTCATGAATATTTCTGGTGCAATCAACATATCGAGTGTTTACATACGCACGTTGGTGTTTACTCACATACATACATATATGTGAGTAAACACCAACACCAATATATATATATCTATATATATAAAAAGAAGTTACATTTCCTTGGTAATCTTATAACTCAAGAACGGGCTCACCTATCCAAACCAAATTTTTAGGCTTTGTTTGGACTATTCAGTAGATGGTTTGTGTTTTGAAATTTTAAGAATCGGATACCAGGGTCTCGAGAAATAGGCCAAAACGTGGACCCGGGTAACCCTAGGATGTGTTTGTACAATATGGGTAGCAAATGGAAGCTGTTGATGATATCTATAGAATAGAGTATTTTTGATGACGCTCCGTGACTAGGGTCTCGAGATATCGGCCAAAATGTTTCAAAAATTTCACCACACATGTAGGTATGTATGTAGCAGGCAATCAATCGGATACCAGGGTCTCGAGAAATAGGCGAAAACGTGGACCCGGGTAACCCTAGGATGTGTTTGTACAATATGGGTAGCAAATGGAAGCTGTTGATGATTTCTATAGTGTTGAGTATTTTTGATGACGCTCCGTGACTAGGGTCTCGAGATATCGGCCAAAATGTTTCAAAAATTTCACCACACATGTAGGTACGTATGTAGCAGGCAATCAATCGGATACCAGGGTCTCGAGAAATAGGCCAAAACTTGGGCCCGGGTAACCCTAGGATGTGTTTGTACAATATGGGTAGCAAATGGAAGCTGTTGATGATTTCTATAGTATAGAGTATTTTTGATGCCGCTCCGTGACTAGGGTCTCGAGATATCGGCCAAAAATTTTCAAAAATTTCACCACACATGTAGGTACGTATGTAGCAGGCAATCAATCGGATACCAGGGTCTCGAGAAATAGGCCAAAACGTGGACCCAGGTAACCCTAGGATGTGTTTGTACAATATGGGTAGCAAATGGAAGCTGTTGATGATTTCTATAGTAGAGAGTATTTTTGATGCTGCTCCGTGACTAGGGTCTCGAGATATCGGCCAAAATGTTTCAAAAAATTCACCACACATATGTTACATTTTTGTTTATTTAACTCGTACCTACTTGGATAGCTGAAAAGCGCTCATATTAGCATACATACATCAATAATAGTTTAATCATTTACTAAACGATTTGTTCCCTACTTAGCTACGCTCTTTCGGCCAAAATGTTTCAAAAATTTCACCACACATGTAGGTACGTATGTAGCAGGCAATCAATCGGATACCAGGGTCTCGAGAAATAGGCCAAAACGTGGACCCGGGTAACCCTAGGATGTGTTTGTACAATATGGGTAGCAAATGGAAGCTGTTGATGATTTCTATAGTATAGAGTATTTTTGATGCTGCTTCGTGACTAGGGTCTCGAGATATCGGCCAAAATGTTTCAAAAAATTCACCACACATATGTTACATTTTTGTTTATTTAACTCGTACCTACTTGGAAAGCTGAAAAGCGCTCATATTAGCATACATACATCAATAATAGTTTAATCATTTACTAAACGATTTGTTCCCTACTTAGCTACGCTCTTTCGCTCTCAAAATTTATGAACTTTCGTCTTAACTAGCATACTTATTATTCCCACCTACAAACTTACTGCATTATATTTATATCAACATGTAGGTATGTATGTAGCAGGCAGATCGACAAACAAAGTAGGCTTTGAAAAGACATCGAACTATATTACGGTGCATTTATTTTGTATAAAGAAATACATGAATATTTTGTTTTTTGTAGGTATATAGAACTTTGACTCTTAGCATTAAGAAAATTCAAATTAGGAGAATATATGACATTGGAGTGTAAACATCGCCGGAGCGTTTTCTTTGGCCCCATACGTTCAGTAGTGTCCGAAATTACCGCTGTGCAAAATTATTAGTTATTATATTTATTTTTTTTTAATAATTATTGAAGTTTGTGTGAATTTGTGAAAAAAATAAATATAGCGCAAAGCGAATTTCCAACTAGGCCAAAAAATGGCAATGAGGCAATGAATTATCCAACTGAATTTTTAAATTCATTAGAACCGGCTGGTATGCCACCGCATTGCTTGAATCTGAAAGTGGGTTCTTTGATTATATTATTGCGAAATATTAATCCACCAAAAATGTGTAATGGCACCAGATTGGCAGTGAAAAATTTATTGCGAAATTTGATTGAAGCTACGATCTTAACTGGTAAATCAAAAGGAGAAGTTTGTTTAATACCGCGTATCCCTATGATTCCAACTGATATGCCATTTGAATTCAAACGATTACAATATCCTGTTCGTTTATCATTTTCGATGTCCATCAACAAAGCTCAAGGGCAAACACTTAACGTTTGTGGTGTGAATTTGGAGGAATCATGTTTTTCACATGGCCAACTTTATGTTGCCTGTTCCAGAGTCGGTACCCCCAGCCGTTTGTTTATTCATGCTCAAAATGGAAAAACAAAAAATATTGTTTATCCAAATGTTTTGGATAGCTAGCAAATAATTAAATATATTTTTTTTTATAAATTAGTTATATTTTATATTTCACTTTATACGTAGCGAAGCACGTACCGGGCCGCTATAAATTTTATATGTATTCATTGTATTGCTTTCAAAAAATCATAAAGTTCTGCTTATCTGTAACACCACATTCATTGACTGTTAGGCGGTACAAAGTTCGCCGGGTCAGCTATGTAGATATTTATGCTTGTGCGTGTGTACTTACGTGCACTTTTCGAAATTTTGTGTTAGTGCGATGCAGTAAATGAACTCCAAATTACAATTGAGTGGATTTTGAGTAACGAAAGAATGCATGGTATATTTACCATAATGGTTGCCATATTTGTGGAATTTAAATATTACATAAAATAAAAATAAATCATCACTATGTCTAAAGAGGATTTCAATTTCAAATAAAGAAAATAAATTCAAATAAAACAATCCGAGCCATTTTTCGTAGTCTTCTGGTGAGCAAGTATGAAAGCTAATGCGTTTGTGGATTTTTGAAAAATAAAGAAAGAAGGTTGATATGACTGAATTTCTGTAGCGAAACCAAAAATCGATTGGATGCTATATACGGCCTTCTTAAAGCGACACTTTGGTGAACCCTAAAGAGAAGTTTATGCATTCAGGGGTCTTCAATGGTTAGATAATTTCAAAAACCTATGTGATTTGTGAAGTTTCAATTAAACCTTCACATTATCTAATACTCTATACTCTAGAGGTCTACTTCAACTAAAACCGAACAGCAATTTTAGCCCACGGTAACACACATATACTACTTGCGTGTTTGTATCTGCTCGTATGCAAATCCGCGTGTGCAAATTTAGGATATTAGCAGCAACAATGGCTTCATCGCATACCATTGTCTACAACATTCTGATGCCGGCGCCAGCTTCGACGCCTATTGTTATTGGAATTCAATCGCTGCAACTTAATTGCTGTTGCAATTTGGCGAAGTGTTGCGCTCCGCAGTGATGTGTTGGGACTCAATCAGCCGCAGTTGAAGTGAATCAATGAAAACAACAACAGTAACAATTTCCATTACCATGATAATAATTGACGTGCATACAGCGACCTTAATATGAAGAAATAGATTATTTGAGACATAAACTCCCTCGACATCTTATTGTGAACTTAAATCTTATATTTCTTTAAAATAAGTTTATGTACTTACTTTATGACAAGCTACCTAAACCATAAATCAATAATAATTTGCGAGTCTTACCCATATTTAACTGCTTATAATTCAAAATAAAATGTAGTCCAAAGTAAATAGATAAGCCACGAATTTTAGTAAGCTTTTAGGCGCTGTACACCACACCAATAAATACACACAACCTAGGTAAGTATTTGCAGGCAAAGTCATTCATAACCTGGCTAAGTACAACAAATTCGAACAATATATCATTTTAATGGCTAAACATTGGCAACAAACTTTACATGCAACAAAAACAACCACAACAATTTGAACAAGCTTTCATTCGATTGTTGAAGGTCAACCGGAGTCTTGTGTCTGAGACAGTCCAAACGATTGCTACAAAATATTATTTGGTAGTTTGGTGAAAAAAATGTTGCTGTTGCTGTTCTTGCATAAAATTGCATTGCATTGTTTGTTATTGTTTACTGTTGCTTTTGTTAAATCTGCCATTGTCACTGGAGTCCAACCCTAATGGAGTTTATTGAAATTGCAGAAATAATAATTATTTCGCACACACATGGGGGTACTCTGCCCAGAAGTTCTAAGTAGAGTGCTCACTAAGCGGTAAGCATAATAGAAATTAAATGCTTAGCAACAAATAGCAAGATTAGTTAAGGTATTTCTGTAAATATCTCTGAACTTAAGTTGTGGAAATCTTTAATTATTTCATCTATATATAGTGTTATGTAAAAGTGTGGAGGCTGACAATATACTTTGAGACACTCTTTTATGGTTCCCAAGCTGTCAGAACCATTTGATTGCCAAGGATTCAGATTTAGATCGCCATACAGATTCCCCCAGGTGTTGCATTCCACCAAATGTTTTGAGTGAACTATTTGATTTTGTATAGGCGGGATGACAAAAGCTCGTTCTCACAAAAATCAGATATATGAAATCGAAAGGGGACTGTTTTTTCATGTCTTGACATTCCTTAAAAAAAAATATTTTCTGCCGCTACTATAACAATAAACAAGAAGAGGCTGCACTATATACCTATAGTGCCTATAGTGAAGTTTAGTGAAGAATTTGAACGAATAGCCAGTAGAAGTACATATTTTATTTACAATTTGCTGTTTTCATACTTTATCTACAACTTTCTATACATTTCCATGCTTAATAATTCAGCAACGAAACCATGAATATCCAATTAGCTCCCGTCGGCATTTATGTAAGTATTTCTATAAGGATACTGATTTCACTGAATTACAAGCGCAAAATTAGCTACCAAGTATGCAGTACATACATGCAGCAAATACAAACATTCGTTTCAGCAACACTAACAGCAGGATATCAAAAACTAACAGTGATAATGATAAATTGCACATCAGCACTGGGATGACGGGCGCAGCTTGGGATTTCGCTATGACGTATTAAAAGGGAATTCCATGGGAAATGTGACAAAAATTAAATATTTTTGGCATTTATAGAGCTTTGAACGGGAAAAGAGAATATTTGTTTTTTATTAATACCACCCAAGTTAATTTAAACTCCCGGTTGAACCGCTGTTAGAAAAATTACTTGCAGGTCCACAAAATATTCAATAAGGACCTCAAATTTTATACTCGTCTTTGCCGTTGGAGATGGATGTACTTCATATGTGTTTTAGTTCTTAAAATGTCTGTGGAATCACCCATTTTTATACTCTCGCAACATAAGTGCTAAGAGAGTATTATAGTTTTGTTCACATAACGGTTGTTAGTAAGTCCTAAAACTAAACGAGTTAGATATAAGGTTATATAGGGTGATTTTTTAAGAGCTTGATAACTTTTTTAAAAAAAAAACGCATAAAATTTGCAAAATCTCATCGGTTCTTTATTTGAAACGTGAGATTGGTTCATGACATTTACTTTTTGAAGATAATTTCATTTAAATGTTGACCGCGGCTGCGTCTTAGGTGGTCCATTCGGAAAGTCCAATTTTGGGCAACTTTTTCGAGCATTTCGGCCGGAATAGCCCGAATTTCTTCGGAAATGTTGTCTTCCAAAGCTGGAATAGTTGCTGGCTTATTTCTGTAGACTTTAGACTTGACGTAGCCCCACAAAAAATAGTCTAAAGGCGTTAAATCGCATGATCTTGGTGGCCAACTTACGGGTCCATTTCTTGAGATGAATTGTTCTCCGAAGTTTTCCCTCAAAATGGCCATAGAATCGCGAGCTGTGTGGCATGTAGCGCCATCTTGTTGAAACCACATGTCAACCAAGTTCAGTTCTTCCATTTTTGGCAACAAAAAGTTTGTTAGCATCGAACGATAGCGATCGCCATTCACCGTAACGTTGCGTCCAACAGCATCTTTGAAAAAATACGGTCCAATGATTCCACCAGCGTACAAACCACACCAAACAGTGCATTTTTCGGGATGCATGGGCAGTTCTTGAACGGCTTCTGGTTGCTCTTCACCCCAAATGCGGCAATTTTGCTTATTTACGTAGCCATTCAACCAGAAATGAGCCTCATCGCTGAACAAAATTTGTCGATAAAAAATTTTCGAACCGAACACTGATTTTGGTAATAAAATTCAATGATTTGCAAGCGTTGCTCGTTAGTAAGTCTATTCATGATGAAATGTCAAAGCATACTGAGCATCTTTCTCTTTGACACCATGTCTGAAATCCCACGTGATCTGTCAAATACTAATGCATGAAAATCCTAACCTCAAAAAAATCACCCGTTATATACCAAAGTGATCAGGGTGACGAGTAAAGTTCAAATCTCTGTCCGTCCGTCTGTCCGCCGTTCAAGCTGTGACTTGAGTAAAAATTTAGATTTCTTGATTAAACTTGGAACACGTTCTTCTTAGCGCCATAAGAAAATTAAGTTCGAAGATGGGATAAATCTGACCACTGTCACGCCCAAAAAATGGCGATAAAAGTGCATAAAGTGTCATAACTAAGCCTAAGTGGCCCCGCCTCTACTAAGTTTTTTGTACATATCTCGTAAACTATTAAAGCTATATCAAGGAAACTTTCTAGAGTCGTTTCTTTCAGGTACTACATTATACTGTCCTAAAATGGAAATCTGATTATAACCACGCCTACCTCCCATACATACAAAGGTTATGTGGAAAACTACTAAAATTGCTTAATTCAGCAAGGAAAACCAGGAGAAACCTTAACATAAAGATGGTACATAAGAGCTGCACTAAAAGGGTATAAACATTTTAAATGGGCGTGGTTCCGCCCACTTATGGGTCAAAAACAATATCTCCGAAACTTCTCGACCAATTTCAATGAAATCCGGTTCATAATATCTTCTTGGCTTCCCAATGATATTTTATGAAAATATTCCAAATCGGTTCACAACCACGCCTACAATGGACTTTATACCATATATATATCTGAGCCAAATTATGTGTTATATTAATAAAATTAATTAAATAAATTGCAAGAGTATAAAATGTTCGGTTACACCCGTACTTAGCCCTTTCTTACTTGTTAAATTTCAAAATGTTACAAAAATATGTCACAGTATAAAGAATTTGTTGTTGATTATCTTCTGGTTGTTGACGAAACGGACTCTATGCTGTGTATTAAATTATGTTTAATGAGTTCAAAATATGTTTTCAACCTTTCATACACAAATATAATTAGTGAAATAGTATGTATGTATATATTGATCATAACCTACAAAAATAAAAAGAAGGTTCGAACATTTTGCATTCATCGCTGAACAGACAGAAGTTGGATATAACATACATATTTGTAGTAGGAAAATGAGTGTATTATTACACTCAGTTTGAACCAATCATTTAGCCCCAAAGAGAAAATGTTATTTGAAGCTCTCACCGAATTAAAGACCTAGGCTTACTTCGATAAAGAAAAAATACTTATTTAATATTTAAATACCAGGGGAATTCGTGATCTATAAAACGTTCTCTTTTCAATGGTTGTTTGTTCATTATATCGGACAGCAGCGTCTCTTAACCAAAAAAATAATAATAGGCGCGAACTAGTAGTGGCACTTAGTGAACTAAAGCCGAACCAATCTTTTAGTATAATATTTTATCTTCCATGTAATTTCATGTGGACCATATATCTATTTATGTATTTCGTAGTAAATATTATGAAGAGTATAATTATGAAAACTAACAAATTTCCGTGGTGAAGGAAATTCAAGCAAAAAAGGATAACCGTTGAAAATTGTCTGTGATAGATTAACAATGTCTCAATGAGCTCTCATTAAATAGTGATAAATTAGCTATCATTTATGAAATAGCAGTGAGGTAATAATAAAAAAGAAAAAAAAAACGATGTCATAAAGACTGCACAAATGTCAATTAATGGTGAATAAGCCACATAATTAGTGAACTCGTATACAATTTCCATTTTAATATATTTTTATTTGCATTCATTTGATTATATTATACTCGTATATTTGCCGTGTGCACATTCAAAATATAATTGCTCAATTAATTGCATGAAAATCACGATCATATATTTGTATGCGTATTTATTATTGCCCGGAGTTATTTTTATGTTAAATTTAATAAACATTAACTTAATGACTTCAAATAGCGCAGTGAAGCACATTTATTTATGCTGATTTGATAACAATGAACTTAATTGGCCGGTTAGTTGGCAAATTAATAGGAGAATGTTTAATCGATATAAAAGTTAATCAACTATTGGCAGGTGTTTAAGCAATCAGACTGTTTGAAAGGATAAATCTTTGACGAAGTGTGGGTTAGATGACTGATATTTAGTTCTACTAGGAAGCATACACATATAGATTTCACCTTGTTTGTGGCATATAAAGGTCACAGTGATGATTGATTGATATCATTCTGCCAGATATTTCTCCTAAAATAATCTTCCCTTAGTCCTTTACGATTGCTACCTTGAATTTCTCATGATTTTTGTTTCATAAAAGACCAATTTCTTTAAAGTAGATATGGAAATCCATATTGGCATCTTACTTTTAATAGTTTCTATCTTTGCCATTATCTTCTTATTTATACATCAAGTAAATATATGTATTATTGTCTTTTCTGCTTGAATAAATTTCAAGTTTATGGACTTGCCACTGCAAACCATAGCGTATATACATACATATTTATATATAGGTCTGAAACACACATGCAAATTGCACCTTCTGCAGACATCAGCGCAAATACTCGGTGTGTCTGTGGTATTGTAGGTCAGATAAGCAGTTCATAAATCAGTTGACCAGTTAAGCCGTTAGTTGAGCGAGTAATCGGCAATCGTATGTTAAATATGCAATGTCGGCGACCCAAAGATGAATTTGCATATATATAATCCAATCTACAATAATAACAACATGTAATTTGCATAATTTTAGTCAAGAGAGAGCTGTGGTGAGAAGTTAGAGCACGTGATAAGCGTTGCTCTAGCAATAAATTTCCTGGAGCTCAAATCATTTGTAGAATTTAAGAAATACGGCTGTTACCTAATACAAATTTCTTACTTTTTTTTTAGTTTCACTGCAGAAAGTGAAATAATATCAACTAATTGAACAACAGAGATGAAGAACTAGTCGACGTAAGAGAGACTAAATTAAGTCAGTTGTACTCTCCATAAAAGATGCTGGATTTCTCGAATCGCTTTTTGAAATATTGTGTTATTGTACTTAGTCGCACTGAAATTTTATTACTGATTCACATTGAAAAGAGAAAGCTCTTTGAAAGAAACTAGAAGTATATCCGCTGTTTAAATTGGAATTGTCAGCGGTGGAAGCTTTAACGTGCCTACATAAAAATCAATGAATTAATGAAATGGGAGAATGAAAAAATAATAATGTCTAATAGATTTGTGAAAGAAAGTTTATGGTCACCCAAAGCAGGTAGTAATATTTATCGAAGCGTTCGAAACAAGAAAAGCTGAAAAATTGAATTAATGAATAAATAAAATGCGTTGAGGTGAAGAGTCAAGTGAGTCAGACGATTTATTGAAAAAAGAAAGCAATGAAAATTACGTAGGTTTGTTATACGGTTAACAACAACAAAATTGTATATGAATGTAACCAGAAGAGTGTGATTGTGATGATATTGAAAGATTGGAGTTCGAAATCGAAATCGAAAGCGTCACAAATATTGGGAGCAGAAGAAATGCAATAACCAACGTCAATAACAGCAACAACAACAGCTAGCAATTGTGCATGTAAAGGATCTATAAAGTAGATATGTATGAAGAAACATCAGTAGATATATATGCATTGCCACCAATTTAGAAACTTTCATTAGAGTAACAAATGTTAAATAATATATAAAAAAAATAAAAATAATAATTTCTTCAATTTAAAAATGGACAATTTTCGATAAAAAAAAAATTGAAGTGAATCAGTGAATGCATTTTATTACACCGAAGTGTACCTATGCACATATTACAGAGCTAGCATGGAAATAATTAATTTTACATCGAACTATGCATGGCGAGTGATTAGCGAAGTGCAGACAATAGCGATTAGGTGCTAATTATAAAGCTGTGAAAAAGCGCCGCCGCAAGCGATGCACTGATTGTTGAGTCTGAGCAGAATTTAGCTGTGTTTAATATGCGCAATAAATGGATAAATGGGAGTCTCTTAAGCCCATCTCTAAACGATCGTAGAAAATTTTGTTCGAATGTTTCAAAGCTTAAGAAATTTTATGTTGTATTGGGGTTATTTTCGGAACGATTAAGACATACATACATATTTCATTACACGTCGCTAATCACCAGTGTTTCGGAAAGGCAAGTTTTACTCTTGATCATGCCTAAAAGATTATTGATTGGACTGCATCTTAGGATATACATATGATTATCTTCAAAACTGAAAAATATTCAACACTTTTTCTTCTTTTAGTACTCTTGAAGAACGTGGAGATTATATTTCTCTTTGGATCGATGTCTTCATGGAGTTTCTTGCCATTTTATCCATTATTTTTAGAGTAGAGTACATATTTTGCCAGATTAAAGTTGACTTGCTAAAGAATCTTCATACAAAATATATATAGACGAGGCAGAACTGAATCCAACTTAATCTGAAGAACTTCAAACAAAGATAATAAAAATCAAAGAAAAAAATCCCGAACATTCTATCACTATAGCCGCTAAAATAACAGTAAAATTAACAAGCTATACAATTACAGTGTTGTAACAAAAAAGCAACAAATTTAAGCTGATAGATTGGTAGAAGAAAACAATTAAAAATTAATGCAATCGAAATAAAATTACAACAACAACACACACTCAAAATGAAACATGATCAAGAAGAACCTAAAAAAAAAACTTTCTTAGCAACGCCAACAATGTGACAGCATTTAAATATCTATGTAATTACAACAACAACATATCGCTTCGAAGCACTCCCAAGAAGCATGTGCACAGCCAGTTTTTCTTCATTTCCACCTCAGCATTCTTCAAGGCACATACGAAAATGGTATGCAAGACACATACAAAAACAACAGCAAAAACAACAACAATTGCATCACTGCTCTCTACATACATATGATATGTATGTTTGTATGTTTAAAGGTGACTGCATTAGCTGACACAGCACCTTAATGTATATGTGTATGTCCGCTAACAACAAATACATGTGTACATGCACTGAAACACTCCGCAACATGCTCGCGCAACATGTTGGTTCGCTCAGCTTGCAACATGTTGTTTGCCGCCTTCAGCTATCTACATTATTATTATTGTTGTACACACTCGTCCGACAGCGCTTTGGCGCCTATTTCGCCTCTCCACCACGTTGGAGCCGCACCTCTGCAAGCCAGGTGGAGTAATCGCAGTCGCTGCGACGCTACGCTATGCCGTGTTGTGCCTTGCTGACTCGGCTGTTGCTTCCACAGACAGTTGACGCTGCTTTCAGTTTGTTTTTGACCGGTTGCCGTGACGTTGTGTTGGCTCCAGTTTACTAAACGCGTCGCTTTTTGGCTATTTGACATTACATTTTGTATTGGCGTGGCCAGTAGCCGCTTTGTGCAGTGCCATTTGTGATTGTATGCAAGTTAAATGTACTCCGTTGTGCATAGAGTTGTTTATTTTTTAAATAAGTTGAGCAAACGGAAGTGTGTTGAAAAAAATCAAACAAAAATTCTCGCTGCAGATTTGGTGATTTGTAATCGAATTGCTGCCGGTGTGTATGTCATTTTATTCGTAGTGAGTGTAAAGGAGTGCCAAAGTGTGAGTGTAGGTGCAAATGCGTCTGCAGTTGACAAGCGTGACCACGCGACAGTGGTGTTAAATGTGTGCGCATTGCTCCAAACTGTTGCTATTTATAGCTGGAAGTGTTGAGAATTGTGGTTGAAAGTGCAACATTTTATCGAAAAAAGTTTCGAAAATATATTTTTCGAGTTATTATTTTGAGTGAGAAAAAATAAAAAATAATAATTATTTGAATTTAAAACAATTTTTTGTTATGTTCTTTGAAAAAAAAAATAAAAATTTAAATTTCATATAGAGAAAAGATTTATATATCGATATTTGATTTTTAATAAATACAATAAATAGAGAAAATAAAAAAATAACAACAAAAAATTTCTATATTTCATATGTTAATGGAGAAATATTGAAAAATATATATGTGGCAACTATTGCTAACTTCGAATAAAATAAATTTGCACAAAAATTAATAAATATATACATATATGTGTAATTTACATATGATCTACGGGAATAAATTAATGAAAAATTATTAAATGTAATGAGAAGAGACATATTAAATGTCATTATATAAAAAAGTAAACAGTAAACAAGAAGACAATTTGAATTAGTGTATATAATTTGCATTAATGAGCAAATTAAAAAAAAAAATATTTTGTGTAAACAACAACAACAATATCCAACCTATATATTTTAAACGAAATAAAAATAAAGTTTACGCTTCAGCAAAATTTTGACGCTGTTACGTAGTAGCAGTAAAAAATAAAAACAACAAAAAAATAAAATTAAAAAATAAAAATATTTGAAAGAATTAAAAAAAAATTTAATAAGAAATATTAAAATAATTAAAAAGTAGTAAAAATTCTGCTTATACTTATATATATGTATATGTGAATGAAGAAAAATTAAAAAATATCTACATTCATATGAAAAACAAATGCACCCAATTTTGAAATAAAAATATTTTTTGTGCAAAAATCCTACATAACAGCAAATTAACTGGTGCAACAAAACACTTGCAACATTATTTAATATACCAGTTTATGTGCATGCATACACATCTAAACATACGTGCATATAAATTTTGCGCTCAAACGGTAAGCATCCAATAGCAAAATCTTAAATACGAATTTCAAGTTTGGCTCAAAGCCAGTCTGGTCTAGCATATGTACATATTTATATTTATATACAAACATTTATATATACATATATATATATACATACATGTATATATATATATATACTCACCTATACATTTCTTTGTATGTAATAAAACTGGGTAGGTATATAAGCGCAAACAGCAGCGATGCCTCAACTTGCTCGCACGTTTAGACCAGAATTTCGCAATCACAAAAATCAGAAAACTCGTTTTAAGCGCGGCCAACGCTTACACATACACACACACACATTCCAACAAGCACAAATGAGTTTACAATAAGAATATAAGCCTTAAACGAGACTTAAAATAACAACAACAAATAAATATGGTTTATTGGCTGTGTTGTTGTTGTTGTTGGCAGCAACTTGCTTTTTGAAAATCATTTTTGTTGTTTTTGTTAAAATTCATTTTTTTAGAACGTCTTGTTCTTTGTTGTCCCTATTAATTTTGAGATTATTGCTTGATTGGTTCTGCCGTTACTTTGTACGCTCGTATTTGCATTGTTCGTCGCTCGTTATGCCTTCATAGTTGATCGGTTTTTATAATCTTCTTGTTTATTTGCGTATCTTCAGAATTTATTAACTATTCTACATATATTATTTGAAGTTGCTTCAAATCTTGCAGGTCTTACTAAGTGGTATATATGTGGAGCATATGTTGATTATTATATGTATGTATGTCATATGAACCTCTCCCTTTTGTATTTATACAGCTGATGTTCCAGGGTTCCAGAACCAAACTGTGATTTTAAAGGCTTTGCTTAGTTTCTCTGGTTATTTCTTTTTAGTATATTCTTCATGGTGTATTGAATACTTATGAACCTTACATAATACTCAGAAAAAATAATATCCGTAGTTGATCATCATTTAATAATGGTGCAACTCCATATTCTCTATTCAAATCGTTAGAGCTTTGAAATCTCAATTCCGTCGGATGCCTCTCTCTCTCTGTTCAGTATAAATAGCAATTTTAGGCTTTTGACCATTCATAGTTCCAGTTGTTTCTTTAATTTGGATCACATGGAGTCTTAATATGTCAATCTGCATTCCTCAAGCTCATTTTATTGCTATAAAATTGGACAAATCGGTATCTCAGATGAAACCCGAAGAAAGTAAGCTCACGAGTTAAAACTGTCTTCAAGTTTGATTGACAAAATACTCCAACTAGGGTCTAACAAATGTTGAGCAATGATATTACACCTCCTGTCAGAGAGGACGGTTTAGGAAAGAGAGAGAGCGTGTAAACAGAGTGTAATGAGATTAAACGAAGTTCCTAGATCCATCACAACAAAAGCGCCGACTAATTAAATAGTGACCACATAAAAGCTATAAAGTTAAAAAAGAATATTGTTTGTGACAGCGTTGGCAGAGTTCAATGGCAGATAATGGTGGATCTATTTTTCAACGAATGACATTCTCTTCATTGTTAACACTTTCAGCATTTGTTGGTAGTTGTGCATTCATGTTGTTGTCTAGTATGCTTGTTGTTGGTATTTGCGGTTGACTTTGTAAGCTTTTATCGCCAACGTGCGGTCAGTAATAATACTCACATGGCGGCGTGACAACCAACCTGTGTATTATTTATGCACACATACATATGTAGGTGTTCATTTGGGTGTGTGTATGTGCTATGTGGTTTGACTGAACAAACGCTCCATGGAAAAGGTGTGTCTCAATGAAGCGCAGCGTGTTGCTTCCCGGTAAACCAACTGAGCCAATATACATGCAACACTCGCCGTGGGCGTCCGCGTTTCAATTGACAGCAGAGACAAAGCAGATCAGCATGATATGTTATGTTCGTTGGCAATACGAAAGTTCCAGTAAACTTTTTTAAATATGAATCTTAAATATAATATTAATTTAATATATATTTGACGAATTCATACTCAAACACATAACTTTTAGAGGGTTTATAATATTAAACTCATAAAATTTTGAAAAAAGCTTGACATACCCACTACAACTCCAACCAACCAGACATGATAAAAATTAATTGAGAATTAATGATCCAAATATCCTCTCTGAGAAATGTTATTGAGACGAAACACTAATTTACTGGAAGCAATACGATTTCAAAATCATTCTCATCTAATCGCTTAAATTCATGAAATTCATAATAGTGTTTAAAGCACAATGAAACTTTAAGATTACCAAAATCAAGATTTATAAAACTTCTTGAAGAAAATATATTTATATGAACAGAATAACTGTTCTGAGCTATTGAATCAAAAGTAAAGCAGAAGTCGGAGGTCGAAGTTGCTCCGAAAGTTCATATCTTATTAAATCTTTATCGAGCTTTATAGAACGATCGCAAATATCGGAAAAATTATTAAAAAATTGTAATATTATATATACGTACATATACTTATGAACATTTAAACTCATAATACATTAGGTGTACAGATGACCTAAGGTTATACTCAGTCCAATTTTCTATTTATTTATAAATAAAAAAGCTTTCATAAAATATTAAGCGCATTTCTAAAGTTACTCAAACTTACTCAAAATCCACATATGTTTCAGATAATTATTATTTAATTATTAAAAAGGGTATGCTGGGAACATATATAAAGGGTGGTGAATTTACATTTTCTTTTAAAAATTATTTAATATTTTTAAATATTATAATAATATAATTGTTCAGAAAACATTGGAACTTCTCGGTAATCGACAGAAAATATACAACTGAGAACTCTTAGAAGAAGAAAAATAACGCTTTGATTTTATACCAAATTCCATGCTTAATTGAGAGAATTTGACAAAATTCTTCATTATAGAGTAGACCCAGCAGCTGAAATCAAATATTGTCCAGATCTAAGTCTTTGATTTTCAACCGCAGCAAACCTCTATTGCGCTCTCTTTTAAGCTTAATTTTTTTTTCAAGTAAACAAACCACATGGATGACCCTTTATTGATGTACTCGTGTAATTTGTGTGAAAATGAGGCGCAAAATGTGCTTAAAATGTGAGTAAGTGTAAATGAAATTTTCAAAAAAAATTGCATACATTTTTAATGCTACAAGCGATATGATGAGAGTCATGTTGTTGTTGTACAGATTTATATCACATGCGCAAGTGTCTGGATTATGCATTGCTTATGGCCATATGTTTTTTTCGCGCAGCCAGCCGATGTGAGGAAGTACATTACATTTATGTATATATAGACCTGTACACATTAATATGCAAATGAGTGTCTGAATATTTGCGTGTTTGTTTAATTTTTTAGCAACACGCTTTCGCCGGTTAATGCGGCGCTCGCTGCCCAAATTGCTGTCTCTCCACAGCTGAAACGCTTGTCTTGCACTTTTTATAGACACACAAATACATACACCGTTGAGCCGCGCTTGCCACACCCACAGAGATTCCCTTGTATCCGTGTGGGCTTAACTCTTTGTCTTTTAGTCTGGTTATTGGTACGCCTGTCGTTTCGCATATTTTCAATTGTAGAACAACAGTGTTTTCGTTTGGCGAAATTCTCTTTTCTTTTCTTTTTAACACACGAATATTTGTAAATGTGTGTGCTGGGAGCATTCTGCAGCCGCACATTATTTTGCCGCTGTCACTTCTCTTTATTACTTCGTTTGTAGCGGCGTTAATGTATTTGGCTGTGCGATACAGGCAATATGTGAAACGGGAAAAAATGCCGGTATCAACAATATTTATATAAGTATGTATATACACATATGCACACATATGCATATACTACATATACATTGGTATGTAAATAAATAAATGAAGATGAGCAAAAAGCGAAAAAATCAAAATTTCTGACTCAGCAGTTGCCAAACAAAGAAGCGAAAAACGCGCTGACGATAAGCGCACGAGATACCGCCTGCAACAACAATAATAACAACAACAACAACACCACTTAAATACATATGCGTGGGCCAACAAGCCCAAAACGAAACAATGAATATATATGTACATACGAATATATATAAAATATATAAATATGCATGTGCCGGAGTCATGTCAGGCGCATGGAGTAACCAAAGCGAACTTTTTGCCAAATTCGTTTTGATATGAATAAATTTTGGCACGCAATGCAGCTAGCATAGTATAAAGTGGTATGGCGAAAAAATTGCGCAGATTAATTAAACAAAAAATCGAAATGGAAGTCAAAAATAAAAATGAAAAATAACAAGTAAGGAAGGGCTAAGTTCGGGTATAACCGAACATTTTATACTCTCGCAAATTATTTATTTAACTTAATTAATATTATATAATATACAATTTGACCCACATATTCGTCATATATATTGTATAAAGTCCATTGAAAGTTGGAAACCATAATATTAGGTTAGAAGCATCGAGGTCCTCGTGTTCGATATATGGGGCCTTAAAAACCTATTTTTAGAATGGGGCTGTCACACTATTAAAATAGTATTTGTGCAAAGTTCTGCACCGATATCTTCACTAGTACTTACTTTATATACTGTAAAGTAAACGATTCAGATTGTCTTCAAAGTTCTGGTATATAGGAAGTAGGCGTGGCTGTGAAGCGATTTGGCCTATTTTCACAACATATCATTGGGATGTAAGGAAACTATTACAAACCAAGTTTCATTGAAATCGGTAGAGTAGTTCCTGAGATATGGTTTTTGACCCATAAGTGGGCGACGCTACGCCCATTTTCCATTTTGTAAAAAAATCTGAGTGCAGCTTTCATCTGCCATTTCTTATGTGAAATTTAGTGTTTCTGACGTTTTTCGTTAGTGAGTTAACCCACTTTTAGTAATTTTCAACCTAACTTTTGTATGGGAGGTGGGCGTGGTTATGATCCGATTTCTTTCATTTTTGGACTGTAGTAAGAAGTGGCTAAAAAAACGACTGCAGAAAGTTTGGTTTATATAGCTCTATTGGTTTGCGAGATATGTACAAAAAACTTAGTAGGGGGCGGGGCCACGCCCACTTCCCCAAAAAAATTACATCCAAATATGCCCCTTCATAGTGCGATCCTTCATACCAAATTTTATTTCCATAGCTTTATTTATGGCTTAGTTATGGCACTTTATGTGTTTTCGGTTTCGGATCAAATCGACAGCAGCAACAAATTACAGGCAACAATTTAAAATGAAATGAAATCATACATACAGAATTTTGTATTTTTTTACGCAATATACATAGCAATTGTATACTGTTATGAAAATATAAATGAAATACAATTTAATCCAGAATTTTGTTTAATTGTTCCACTTAATAGCTTTATTATAATAAAAAATCTTTGTATTTCCAACATTTAAACAACCGCTGTTGTTGAGTGGATTCAATGCTGACGTAAAATTATAAAAATCTATTTTTCGAACAGTCCTCATCGTTCAATAGACAATCTTAAACTCAGCCTCAAAGTAAATTTTTCATATCCCCCAAGGCATTTCTCATTCTTAAGTACCTGCCAAACTGTATCGGTTCATCATAAATATCGAATATTAGTGTGTCTCAGGAGGAAAGTTCCTGACTGCCATTCACTTGGGAGTGGACAGGAACGATTCTTTTTCAAGGGGCCCTAGCAGCTTACGACTTCCGGTCTTAGATCAAGTATCCTCTGGGTATCCAACAGACATCCGTTTGGAGACGAGCTAAGAGAGAAGATGAACACGCTTCTTCAGCTAAGCGTAGGGTTTGGGAAAGACCACATAAAAATGAATTACCAATGAGAAATCGAAAATTGTGTATGAGAAACCCTCCTTTTGATGACGACCCCAGCAAACGTTTGAAGGTTCATAATGTAATGTCCGGACCCTTAATTGGAAAAGTGCCTCTGCCCAGCTCTTTGGCCACCACCATCCAAGATGTGCGATGGACGGGACACGGAAAAAGGTGGGTCCTGGTGACATCTACTACAGCGGTCGTATAAAGGAGCGGGAATTTGGTGTTCGATTTGTGGCGGGAGAGAGACTCCGTCGCCGAGTCCTGGCATTCACCTCGGTGGATGAACGACTAGCCACAATCCGCATAAAAGCGAGATTCTTCAATATAACGCTTATTTGCGAAGGGAAGGACGATGTGACCAAAGATACCTTCTATGAGAGCCTAGATCGTACCTTTGAGCGCTGCCTCCACGACGGTGTTAGTGTTTGGCGATTTCAACGATAGGGTGGGTAAAGGAGGTGTCTTTGGCACAACAGTCGGAAAGTCAGCCTTCATGAGACAACATCGCCAAATAGGCTGAGGCCAATCGACTTCGCTGGGACCCGAAATATTGTCGTCTGTAGTAAATTCCAGTATAAGAAAATACATGGCTGTCTTCAGATCGAAAAACCCACAATCAGATTGTTTGTAATACATCAGAAACAGGTGCCCATTCATGAGCTTAGGAGTCTCTCAATGTCATCCGCCTATCCATTCTCATTGAAAATAAAACAATGTTCGCACTAATTTCAACGTGTTAAATAAGAGGCGATCTGGGGGCATTTACTATCAGACGTCTATCTGATTTCTTAAGTATCTGCAAAACCTATCTTGTGCAGATTGGAAAGAGGAAAACAGCGGTGGATCGAATTAGTATATTTCGGATGCTTTTCGAATAAGAATTTCTTCGTTTTTTAGAAATTGAATTTACTTTTCAAATCTGAAAAATATTGTCAAGTTCGATTCGAATAGTAATGTTGCAAAATCAGATTATCGACGATCTAAAAATGCTTGTCGTGTATTCCACGAGCAAACAGTACGCGTTTATTTTCGACTCCGGCTGTGTACCATCACGCGTAGCTCCACAATATAACCTTTGTCTCTGACACAGATGCTTCCACAAAAACCAGTTTATCCTCAGGCTGTTCGCACCTATGACAACAAATACAAGTGAGTCGATATGAGCATAGCATATTCATGAGTGTGGCGTTTTTTAACCCTTGCATAGACAAGCTATCATCAACGCTAAATTCATTGCATTTCCCTCCTTGTTGCGGGGGTCTGTGTGAGTGTGTGCGAGTGCATGTGAGCATGAGTTTGCATTTGGGCTGCTGCAGGTTGTCGTCGCGTCGTTGCAACGCTGCAAAAACATGCAGCAAACAAGCGAATGGGTGACTAAGCGCGTATGTGGCATGCAACCTGACATTGGTTGAACAACAAAAAAATCAAAATTCAAACGAATTTTTGTGTTTGTCCCATTCACATTTATTTTTAGAATTTTTGTGAGATCGCAGCGGAAAGAACAACTTTGTTTTTGTTTTGTTCGAACTGTGCGAAAGACTAAAAAGGATGTCACTATCTGCTGAAGCATGTTATGCGCCCAGAAGCGCAAAATCTACAAGTTGTTTTTGTGGCACTACTCGCAAGTGTGTGATAACTAGTGATACAGCAACAACAACGAGAACAACAAAGCGAAAATAGTCACCCGACACGAGACAAAACTCAGCTTAAGTTGCCAACTACTACGATTTGTTTGCCAACGGCCACGTCGTAACTCAAACCCACTTCGCGGCAGACTTTGCGGCGTAGACAAAAGTAATTTTAATTTGCGCTGAGGCAGTACTCGCGGCCAAAGAACCCGAACCCTACACAACCAGCACAAAAACATTGCCAGGCGCTTAGACTGCAACTCGTCGCATAAAATGGTGAAGTGGTGGGATGACACGGGAAGACACGCATCGCTGTGGTGGACTTACGTTTGTGTTGTTACTGACTAGACGCCAGGCATGTAGACTGCAGGGCCCGGTACTTCTACTGTCTTCATAGTTTCAGCAGTTAGCGGCGGAAGTTTGCGTTACCACGAAAGTTGCGTCGGTTTCAGACTCGCTTTTTGCCGCAGGAGCACACAACCGACCAGCAATGACAACAATAAAGAGTAGAACAATAGAAACAAGTGTTGTGTAGGTGCTGCGTGGCGATGGAATACAACGCATTAATTGGTGTACGTGTCGAAGTGGTTGATTTTAGTCATTCATGACTCTGGTTGCGGCTGTGGATTGGTTCAACGCACGTACCTAATTATATGCACATGTAATTTGGTGCGGAAATATTGAGAAACTAATTAAAAATGCAAATACTTGCGAACTCGGACATTCATTGGCTGCAAATTAGCGAAATTCGGTGGAGATTGAGTTTATACAAGGAGCTGGCTCAGCAACTCAATGACTTTCAGGTACATAATTGGTTGCTAAAGGTTAAGTTCCTGAGAGTGATTATTGGAAAGCATTGAAGACTACATACTTAGTTTTCACGCGGCAAATCGAGATTTCATACACAATAGATTAGAATCCGACAGCCAAGATATCAAATAATAGACCTATGGAGCACGTCCCTAGTTGTGAAGGTGAATTCGTATATTGCTATAAGATTGAATATTGTCAGTTTGTGGTATGAAATCTGTCCTTATTTTCTCCGAAGACTATTCTACTACAAGCAACAGTCTGCATTGATGGATTTCTCTGAAAAAAGCTCTTCTCTTCTGACTATGAAATAATGCCCCGACTTATGTACGGACAACCAAACCGTATGGTATTGTATAAAATGACGGAGTTCCATTCAAAACATAAGATAAATAATAAAAGGCTACATTCGCTACATACAATTTGTAACCGAGTTTTCCCATTTAATTTTCTTAGCAAACTTTACGAATGGAGTTGCTTATGTGTCTGTGTGACGTTACACATACACGCACACCATAGTTAGCGGGAAAATAAACACGTACGAGGAGGCTAAGTAATAAATAGCCAAACTTGCGAAATGGCAAACTGCTAAACCTGTTAGCGCATACCAACGCGAGAACGCCGTATCACCATTGCACCGCTTGCTCCACCAACCAAATGCACATACCGTTACTACGGCTACGCGCTAGACAAGCGCCGCTGACAACACAGAAGACACAAACTGGCTGCAGGATAATTGAAAATTTTCGTAAGTGAATGGAAATGTTTGCACAATTGAAAATTGTCCTGAGCGCTTTGCAAGTGCTTCTGTTTGTATGTGTATGGGAGTGTGTGTCACTTGCATATGTCGACATGTTTGTTTGAAAAGTGCATATGTAGCATAAATATAGGTTTGTGATGTCTACTGCAGGTGCATACATATAAACGAATTCAAAAATTCGCCTGGTTAGTTTGAGAAGTCTGTGACTTTGTGAATTTCCTACAACGCGACATTAAATGCAACCCTGTCACTCTTAACTACCAGCTTGCTATGTAAAAAATGTGTAGTTTGGTTGCGACAGTTATTGGAACTGACAGTAGCTCAGAACTTTGGAATATATAAAATCGACCGAATGAGGTCATCTCTTCGTAAAAGAAGTTGAATAAATCAGGAGATATATTTCCGATAACTGTTTCGGACTATATTTATCTTCTTCTTCAATATAAACCGCTAAAAACAAGGTCCATAGAAAAGTGATCCAAGGCTTTAACTTTGCCGAAAAAAGTTAGAAGATTATTATTTCAAAATATCTGAAAAAAAGAAAATAAGAACCTCGAGAGTTCGTGTTCTCAGCAGATCTATCCGTTAGAATAACTCACGGTCTCAAAAACTGTTGTGTTTAATACATGAGAGACACCACAAATGAGCGAAATTGATTATAGTTCTCTTTCTGGAGGCTATTGGCAACTGAATGTTCGCATGGTTCGAAAAAAAGCTTTTTATAGAAAGAGAGAGAGAGCGATAAGAGTTATATATAGCATTCAGAAGTAGGATTGTCTAACTAATAAAAAATAATAATTTTATTTTTGTCTAATAATATGAAGATTATGTGCGCTGCATATGAAATGAACTAATTATTTACCCGCCCTTTGAAGATTTATCTGCGAAATTCTCACACTCAAATAAATCCTTATTTACTTCATTTTGCAATCACTGCGCGCAATAGTTGAGAATTTTCCAATCTGCTAGATTCCAATCAGCTAATCTATTCTATTTATTTGTATTTTAGAAAGTTCTCACAGAAGTTATTAAATTTCACGCACACAAACATACAAATAAGGAAACAGTGGAGCGAAGCATCCGCACGAGTTCAGAAAAGAAACGGCGAATCTCATACAAACAGACAAATTCGCTCGCATACCGAAGTGTACGAAAATTTCTGCAATCCCTTGTTTGTATTTAGCTTAAAAGGAAATCTCATTTACAGCGCCAAATTGCTGCTTGCCCACCCATTACTTTTTTCTTCCTCTTCTTTTTGCGCTCATTAGCCGGCTGGAGAACAACGGCTGTTCGCCGCTGACCATATGTGCGGAGGTGTATCGGACAATTCAGCTAAACGCGTTTGGACATCAAAATTCCCATTATTCAACGCAAGAGTCAACAGATATACACATATGCTACATACATAAGTACATATGGTATGTGTATGTACGCTAAGTGTATCATATATGGGCGGGCTGTACTTGAGAAACCACTTGATGTGATTTGTTGTTGAAGGGAATGAGAGGACGTAAGTACACTTCATAGTTAGTTTGTAAGTTTTACAAGAAAAAACATCACCCTGTCGGAACAGTTTTTGAAATCTTTTCGGAGAATCGAAAGTTTTAGCTTTCGTTGAGCTTTGAATCGTTGGAAAACCACTACATCCCTTTTTAAATTAGATCCGGCAAGGAAGAGGGCACTGATTTACTTTCAAACAAGGCTAAGTTCGGGTGCAACCGAACATTTTATACTCTCGCAATTTATTTAGAGATTTAACTATATTTTCGGTGAACAATTACCCTTAGGCAATGAGTTCTTCATGTTTGATATCAGGGGCCTTGAAAAGTCATGGTTAGATTTTGACAATTTTTCCACAAGTGATGTCAAAGCTCAAACACAGTATTTGTGTAAAGATTTATTTCGCTATCTTTATCGGTTCCTTATGTATACATTATAAAGTGAAAGAATCAGAAGGATTCAAAATTGAGTTATATGGGAAGTAGGCGTAGTTGTGAACGATTTCGCCCATATTCCACCAGTATCATCAGGGTGTCAAGAAAATATTATATACCGAATTTCATTGAAATCTGTCGAGTAGTTCTTGAGATATGGTTTTTTTACCCATAAGTGGGCGACGCCTCGCCCATTTCCCATTTTGTAAAAAAAATCTCAGTGCAGCTTCCTTCTGCCATTTCTCATGTAAAATTTGGTGTTTCTGATCTTTCTCGTTAGTGAGTTAACGCACTTTTAGTCATTTTCAACCTAACCTTTGTATGGGAGGTGGGCGTGGTTATTATCCGATTTCTTTCATTTTTGGACTGTATAAGGAAATGGCTAAAAGAAACGACTGCAGAAAGTTTAGTTTATATAGCTTTATTGGTTTGCAGGATATATACAAAAAACCTATTTGGGGGCAGGGTTACGCCCACTTTTCCAAAAAAATTACATTCAAATGTGCCCCTCCCTAATACGATCCTATGTTCCAAATTTTATTTTCATAACTTTATTTATGGCTTAGTTATAGCTCTTTATGTGTTTTTGGTTATCGCCATTTTGAGGGCGTGAAAATGGTCCGATTCCGCCCATCTTCGAACTTAACCTTCTTATGGTGCCAAGGAACACGTGTTCCAAGTTTCATTAAGATATCTCAATTTTTACTCAAGTTACAGCTTGCACGGACGGACAGACGGACAGACGGACAGACAGACATTCGGATTTGAACTCCACTCTTCACCCTGATCACTTTGGTATATTTGGTATATAAGCTGTAACTTGAGTAAAAATTAAGATATCTTGATGAAACTTGGCACACTTATTTCTTGGCACCATAGGAAGGTTGCTTTCGAAAATGAGCAAAATCGGACCACTGCCACGCCCACAAAATGGCGAAAACCGAAAACACATAAAGTGCCATAACTAAGCCATAAATAAAGTTATGGAAATAAAATTTGGTATGGAGGATCGCACTATGAAGGGGCATATTTGGATGTAATTTTTGTGGGGAAGTGGGCTTGGCCCCGCCCCCTACTAAGTTTTTTGTACATATCTCGCAAACCAATAGAGCTATATAAACCAAACTTTCTGCAGTCGTTTTTTTAGCCACTTCCTAATACAGTCCAAAAATGAAAGAAATCGGATCATAACCACGCCCACCTCCCATACAAAAGTTAGGTTGAAAATTACTAAAAGTGGGTTAACTCACTAACGAAAAACGTCGGAAACACTAAATTTCACATAAGAAATGGCAGATGAAAGCTGCACTCAGAATTTTTTATATGTACACAACAATATACATATACAATATACATATATGACGAATATGTGGGTCAAATTGTGTATTATAAAGGGTGATTTTTTAAGAGCTTGATAACTTTTTTTTAAAAAAAAAACGCATAAAATTTGCAAAATCTCATCGGTTCTTTATTTGAAACGTTATATTGGTTCATGACATTTACTTTTTGAAGATAATTTCATTTAAATGTTGACCGCGGCTGCGTCTTAGGTGGTCCATTCGGAAAGTCCAATTTTGGGCAACTTTTTCGAGCATTTCGGCCGGAATAGCCCGAATTTCTTCGGAAATGTTGTCTTCCAAAGCTGGAATAGTTGCTGGCTTATTTCTGTAGACTTTAGACTTGACGTAGCCCCACAAAAAATAGTCTAAAGGCGTTAAATCGCATGATCTTGGTGGCCAACTTACGGGTCCATTTCTTGAGATGAATTGTTCTCCGAAGTTTTCCCTCAAAATGGCCATAGAATCGCGAGCTGTGTGGCATGTAGCGCCATCTTGTTGAAACCACATGTCAACCAAGTTCAGTTCTTCCATTTTTGGCAACAAAAAGTTTGTTAGCATCGAACGATAGCGATCGCCATTCACCGTAACGTTGCGTCCAACAGCATCTTTGAAAAAATACGGTCCAATGATTCCACCAGAGTACAAACCACACCAAACAGTGCATTTTTCGGGATGCATGGGCAGTTCTTGAACGGCTTCTGGTTGCTCTTCACCCCAAATGCGGCAATTTTGCTTATTTACGTAGCCATTCAACCAGAAATGAGCCTCATCGCTGAACAAAATTTGTCGATAAAAAAATTTCGAACCGAACACTGATTTTGGTAATAAAATTCAATGATTTGCAAGCGTTGCTCGTTAGTAAGTCTATTCATGATGAAATGTCAAAGCATACTGAGCATCTTTCTCTTTGACACCATGTCTGAAATCCCACGTGATCTGTCAAATACTAATGCATGAAAATCCTAACCTCAAAAAAATCACCCGTTATAATATTAAATAAATAAATTGCGAGAGTATAAAATGTTCGGTCACAACCGAACTTAGCCCTTCCTTACTTGTTATTTTCTGTTTTTGACCAATACATTTTGGTTTTCAAACCATAAGATTTTCATATTTTAGTACATACACGTTAAAGTTCATCTAACATTTATTTACGAAAACTGCATAAAATTGGCCGAGCACATTTCCTACAGGGTATGATCGCACTTCAGCAGTCATACACTCTTACATACATTTCTAAATACTTCATGCACTTGAGCGTCGTTGACCAGTGCCCAGGCAGTTCAGTAAGCCAGATTTCGTTTAAACTTTTGTTGTGACCAACAACATTGCTCAAGTTGTAACAGACAAAGTTTATGGAGTCAACACTCGAACTATCGCCGCCAACCAGTTTACTAGCCACTTTTCAAAACTCATATTTATCTTCGCTGGTGTTTGTCTTTCGCTTCGGTATATACAAATGCGCGAGTAACAGGGTTGCCACTTCAAGAATATTATAGTCAGCAAAATTGAAAAAAAAATTCCGAAATTATCTTCAGACATGGCTGTCACAGGCAAGTTAACAAGTTACGTCTGTTCTTTCTTTTTTAAGAGACTGGAAACTCTTTTGTGTACTCAGTTCTACTCAGGTCTACTTTGGATCACATGATTCAGAAATATATGGAGCGATAGAGAGTCTAAAATAGGAAGGCTACTACGTTTTTCAAAACTTTTTAAGAGAATAAGTAAATAGAGCTGCATTATGAAATCTTCAAAAGTTTCAGGAATTCCAAACCTCAAATTTCCTCACCGAAGTGACAAAACCAATGTGCTCTACACAATCTATATAATCAATATTTTATCATTTTTTACAATTTATAACTTCTGTTTGTTTCCATGTCTTTTTAGCTCTTATCTCGTCGAAGATTGATTTCATTTTGTAAGTGAACTGATTTTTATTATATTTTTATTTTAGCAAACAACACCCTCTCTTCACCATCACCCCCAGAATTGTCTTACATGCTGCGTTCTACACTTCCTTATTGCCTGCTTTGCTGGCTGTCAAGAGCAATTCTTCATTACCTTTCTTCGCATAACGAGGCATTTTCGAGCTTGATTGATCTCAATTTCGATTGTTTTCTTTTATCTTTTATTTTGTTGTTGTATCATTCTTGTTGCTTGCTTGCAACGAAATTAAATCCCCCATGACAAGTGGTCAAGCACATAAATGATGAAAGTATATGTGTGAGAAAAATGGCAATAAAAGCAAAATATTTCTGTATTTGTTGTTGTTGTTCTTCTTCTTTATATTGTTTTTGCTGCTAAGTCACCCAAATAAAGTGTGGCCGGTTTTTGTGTGTGGTCCTCAGATGCTATCATGAAATTAATTAATTGCGTTTTTCGGTAAATGATTGCTTGTTTTTGTTGTTGTTTTTATTTTTTACGCACCCACATTCCTGGGCTGTTTTTATACTCTCGCAACAAATGTTGCTAAAGAGAGTATAATAGTTTTGTTCACATAACGGTTGTTTGTAACACCCAAAACTAAACGAGTTAGATATAGGGTTATATATACCAAAGTGATCAGGGTGAAGAGTGGAGTTCAAATCCGAATGTCTGTCTGTCCGTCCGTCCGTCCGTCTGTGCAAGCTGTAACTTGAGTAAAAATTAAGATATCTTGATGAAACTTGGCACACTTATTTCTTGGCACCATAGGAAGGTTGAAGGATGAGCAAAATCGGACCACTGCCACGCCCACAAAATGGCGAAAACCGAAAACACATAAAGTGCCATAACTAAGCCATAAATAAAGCTATGGAAATAAAATTTGGTATGAAGGATCGCACTATGAAGGGGCATATTTGGATGTAATTTTTTTGGGGAAGTGGGCGTGGCCCCGCCCCCTACTAAGTTTTTTGTACATATCTCGCAAACCAATAGCGCTATATAAACCAAACTTTCTGCAGTCGTTTTTTTTAGCCACTTCCTAATGCAGTCCAAAAATGAAAGAAATCGGATCATAACCACGCCCACCTCCCATACAAAGATTAGGTTGAAAATTACTAAAAGTGTGTTAACTCACTAACGAAAAACGTCAGAAACACTAAATTTCACATAAGGAATGGCAGATGGAAGCTGTACTCAGATTTTTTTACAAAATGGAAAATGGGCGTGGCGTCGCCCACTTATGGGTCAAAAACCATATCTCAGGAACTACTCGACCGATTTCAATGAAACTTGGTTTGTAATAGTTTCCTTACCTCCCAATAATATGTTGTGAAAATAGGCCAAATCGCTTCACAACCACGCCTACTTCCAATATACCAGAACTTTGAAGACAATCTGAATCGTTTACTTTACAATATATAAAGTAAGTACTAGTGAAGATATCGGTGCAGAACTTTGCACAAATAATATGTTTATAGTGTGGCAGCTCCATTCTAAAAATCGCCGAAATCGGACCATAGGTTTTTAAGGCTCCATATATCGAACACGAGGACCTCGATGCTTCTAACCTAATATTATGGTTTCCAACTTTCAATGGACTTTATACAATATATATGACGAATATGTGGGTCAAATTGTGTATTATATAAATAAATTGCGAGAGTATAAAATGTTCGGTTACACCCGAACTTAGCCCTTCCTTACTTGTTATTTCAGGTTTTGGCTTTGGTTTTGTACTTGCCAATTTCTTGCTAGTCACCAGTGTGTGAAGTGAATGATTACATGAGAAATACCGTAATGAAAAATCTCGAAGGGAATATTAGGTAATCATTCACATTGTTATTTAGCTGTTGATTTGATGATGTATGAATATAACAAATATTATTCATTTAAGCAAAAAATATAGAGATAAGAAAGTAAAAAACAAGCAATAAAAAACAAAATTTAGGATTATTGTAATGTGTTGGTGAACTCTTTCTCAAACTAATTCCCACACAGACGAATTTTCTCCAACTCTTTCTGTCACAATTGGAGCTTTCCGATTTGCCCCTTTTCTATTACTTTGTAGTATCTGGATAAAAATAGAGCAATAAAAGCTGATATAAATCTGCTCCTTGAGAAAGTACTTCAAAGCAGACCATTCATGTATTTAAAAGCATATCTTGTTATTGCTAAAGCTTTCTAATTCTTTAATTCTAATATTTTTGAGCTTTTCGACGTAGAATAGGTTACAACTTCGGGGTTTGAGAGTACAGCGAAGGTACGTACATCTTTTAGTATGAAATCATGACGTCTCAGATAACTTGATATAATTTGTTATATGCTCATAAGTTCTTTAGATACACCTAAATATGAATTTCGGTACTGAAACGATTTGGTAATGTAAAACTAATAAAATAGAATAATTTTTGAACACAGACTGCATTAAAAGTTCTATCATGAAAAAGCTTTTCAAAAGTGTCTTTAAGCTTTTTGTCGAATATACTTATTATTTATATATGAAAATAAAGGATTTTTTGAATCAAATATTATATATAAGAAGATTTGTTTTCATCCTTAAAATAATTTGGATTCAGTGAAAAATGCTTCAAAGTAAGGCCTTATCACATATTAAACAACAATAACAATAATGAGTTTGGTGTAAATGCATTTACTTTATTTCACTCTACTACTCTTGTTACTCACTTCCAAGAATTTAGGAATGTCTCAACTACTTTAATTTTGCACTCTTGCCTGGTACATTTACGAATCGTACATATGTTTGTGGTCGTCATCAAAATTGGGGTCTGTCATCCGAGGCTGTTGCTTCCTTTTCATTGGGGGTTTTTATGTGGTGGGTCCCAAACCCTACGCACAACCGCATAAGCGGGTTTCGCCTTTTCCCTTTAGCTCGCCTCCAAACGGATGTCTGTTGGCTACCCAGAGGATACTTGGTCTAAGAACGGAAGTCGTGAGCTGCTTGAGCCACATGTAAAATAATCGTTCCTGGCCACTCCCAAGTGAATGACAGTCAGAAACTTTCCTCACTTACGTGAACTTCTACATATGACTCCATCCTCCAATATATATCTCCTGTCGTCAAACAAACAATCAGCGCATTCGCGTCTTGGCTCCCACGTCACTGTTGACAGTCATAACTTTGAAGTTGTAGATAATTTCGTCTACCTGGGAACCAGCAATAACAATGTCAGCCTGGAAATCCAACGCAGAATCACTCTTGCCAACAGGTGCTACTATGCACTAAGTAGGTAATTGAAAAGTATAGTCCTCGACGAACAAAAACCAAACTCTACAAGTCTCTCATCATTCCCGTCCTACTTTACGGTGCAGAAGCGTGGACGATGTCAACATCCGATGAGACGACACTAGGAGTTTTCGAGAGAAAGGTTTTGCGGAAGATTTATAGTCCCTTAAACATTGGCAACGGCGAATACCGCAGACGATGGAACGATGAGCTGTATGTGTTATTCGACGACATAGACATAGTCCAGCGAATAAAAAGACAGCGGCTACGCTGGCTAGGTCATGTTGTTCGAATGGATGAAAGTGCTCCAGCTCTCGATGCAGTACCCGCTGGTGGAAGCCGAGGAAGAGGGGGACCTCCACTCCGATGGAAGGACCAGGTGGAGAGGGACCTGGCTTCGCTTGGTATAACCAATTGGCGCCAAACTGCCAGAAGGATGGATACGTGGCGCGCTGTTGTGGACTCGGCTATAACCGCGTAAGCGGTGTCTACGCCAGTCAAGAAGAAGACATATGTTTGTAACGATATTGTTGATCAAACAGTTAAAGTGAAATTTGCAGCCACTTTTACCTTTTACTTTTTTATTTCGGATTTCATATACCTCAACCGATACTATCGAATGCAAATGTTGCCAATTTCGTGTGCCACCAAAGGTGAATTTTGGTAAGAAAAAATAATTTGAATGTTTCGCTCTTCATTCGGTAATTGTAAATGAGTGTATTATGTTATCTGTAAATTAAAGGAAAGAATTTACAGCTAATTTAAAGAGCCACCCTAATGTAAGTGTGATTCCCGGTAATTCTCTCAGTTGTACACTTCATTCTATCTAACCATTGATAATGCAATGTTTTGTTGTTATAGTTGTATTGTTGATTTTAATCACATTTCTTGCTCTTCTTTCCTTCCGCCCTACCAACTATGCACAACAACAACAATCAACAATGTTGCAGCTTTTTGCAATTGCTGGTGAGTTTGTATGGTCGGCTTCATTTACTTCTCGGTGGGTTCGTTTGTTGTGTTCGTCTATTCGTGTTTATTTTATTTGTGTAGTATTTGGTTTGTTGTTGTTTATTTGCCGTTTTAGCTTTGCCAATATTTACACTTTTGCCAAAGCTAATGCTCGTAAATAGAAACTGTGTAAAGAATTGTAACTAAAATACTTGAAATTTCTAATGCACGATTACATATATACATGCAAACATACAGACATACACACATATACAGTTATGTGTACCCAGCAGATTTAAAAGCGAGATCTCCTGAAAGGAGGAATGAAGGAGTCCTCCTATTGACCTCTTTTAGGAGCAGTAAGGGAGATTTTTTAATTTTGTTCCTATATTGTGTTTTTTTTTATATTTTATTTCAGTGTTGACCTCCTTTTGTCTTCTTTTAGGAGCAAAAAAGGAGATTTTATACTTCTATTTGATTTTTTTTGCTTCATTTCAGTATTGATCTCCTTTTGTCCTCCTTTAGGAGCAATAAAGAAGATTTTTTAATTTTTCGTAGCTTAAAAATCGTACTTTTGATTCAAAAATTACAATTTAACGGGAAATAATAACTGTTAATTTTTGTCTTCAAGCAATTGTTCATTTCAACTGTGTTTTTTAAAGCGTGTAGACGTAAGTGTTTTATATCTATTGAGTATTAAATATTTTAAATTGATAATTAAATGTACTCTAAAAGGCATTTTAAACGCCTAGTGAATAAAAAATTAAATAATTTATATAAAAAAAAACAAAACAATAATACACAAAATGAAAATGATGTGGAAAGTGAAAGTGAAAATTAAAATGATGTGGAAAGAAAGAAACATGGAACAAAGAATACGGAAGCTAGAGGAAATATCGGCGCAGAACACTATACTCCTGGAGCGGATTATTGACATATTGACCGATGAAGATTGAATTAATGATATTTCCTATTAAAAACATGAATGATTTAGCATCTACAGAATCCTTGCTTTTGAATAAGCCTGAGGCAGAAATTGTGAGTATGATAAAATACATTTGATTAGATGTTACTAAACAGTTTGAGTTTATTATAGGTGGCGTATCTGAAGCAAAAATTTTCAAAGATCTTAAAAGTGAATTGGGATGGAGCCAAAAAAAAGTTGCATTGAAGAATTATGCACTTTTCAATAAATTTCGGTAATACATAATTTCAATTCATGTCATCTATTTTTTTAACAAGTTTAATTTTTAGAGGCCTTAAAAGATGATTACTCATACCCTGATTTTGAGGCAAAGATCAAAAAGGCGTTTCTCAAATATAAGGCTCAGTTCTACAGGGACACTTATAATATAGAAAATAATAGATTTCATGTACATTCATTTAATTAAAAAACTTTAATAAAAAATAAAATTATACAAATTTGTTTTTGTTAAAATAATTGCAGGTTGAAAATAATATAGGATTTATCATAGAGATCTCCTATAGTAGTAATCATAGAGATCTCCTATATCAGTAATCATAGAGACCTCCTTTGGGATTAATCATAGAGATCTCCTATAGCAGTAATCATAGAGATATCCATTAGGAGGTTAAAAGGAGTACTCGCGTTCCAATGACATGCAATGTTAAAAACGAGTATACAATTTTATGTGTATTTACACACGAGTATTAGGAGTAATAGGGAGTATAGGATATCTCCTAAAGGATTAATCCAGGAGGTCTCAAACGATCATCCTAAAATCTGCTGGATATAATTAGTACAAGTTAAAGTGCGTAAATTTAGATTCCGGAATTTTATTCCGAATAAAAAGTGTTGTTGTGCAAATTTAATTTGCAACAATAGCGTATTACCACTAACTCGTGCATCTGCAGGGTTCCCTGTTAGTCTGCGCCACCCTTGCCGCTTGATAACTTTTCATTTTTGTTTTTCTGTTGCTATTTCACTCAACAGCTTAACGAGAGTCAACAACAAATTTACGTGTTAAGCGGTGTATATATGTATATATGAACTATACAATTTAGTATTAAATACAAGTTTCTAAGCTCACACACACATACATATGTAGATATATATTGTTATTGTATATACATACATACATATGTGTGTTACTAAGTTCTTGTTAGTTTATGTGTCAATTTAGTTGGGGTTTTTATCCCCACCGTTGGTTAGAAAAATGTTGAACTAAAATTGTTAACATTGTTAGCCGGAAAATTTTGTACTTTTACACACACACTCACACAATCATGAATGTATGTATATATAAATGTTTTTGTATATACAGGTTTATCAATTAAACATTTGAACTATGCACGTAGCTTCTTCGGTTTTTCCTTTTTGTTTTGCAGCAATTTCCAATTAATTGTAGAAAAACACTTAAAATAAACAGCGGGGAAGCACATAAAAGTATGCTACGATGAATAAAAGCTAACAATGTAATGTACATATGTGTATGTGTATGTAGATTTGAGTGGTGGTAAAATTATAAATACAAGAATTTAAAGCACAATTTTTACGAAAATAATTGAAATTTTTATTCTTACTTGTATGTATGTGATTAAATACAATAATTAGTTTTGGACGCATGTGTATGGGTGACTGTTTTATCTATACTACTGTTATAAAGATGAAAGATTTGTATGTATGTTTGTAATGAATAGACTCCAAAACTATTGTGCCGATTTCAAAAATTCTTTCATCATTGGAAAGCTACATTCATCCCGAGTAACATAGGCTATATTTATTGATAGAATCTCAACTTTCTGTAAATAGTTCCCAGTTGAGGGTATCAAACAGACTTCGTGATGGAGACTCTTAATCTGAAACTGAAAATCGACTTACAAGTCATTATCTTCGCATCGCAATGGCGTGCTAGAGAGTCGAGTAACGAACCCTCGCAGCCGCTTACCCCATTCCAAGTACGCGCTTGAGAGTCGGGTACAGAGCGTGTGCAGCGGTTTGAAGAACAAAATATTAGAAATATACAAGCTCGCACTAGGGCGTCGAACTCTGAGCGTTCCCAACGCCTTCATAATCAGAGCGAAAGACAACGGACACCAAAGACTAGAGGTCGTAATCAAGTTTTAGTTCATTGCAAATAAAATATAATTTCATGTTCGATTTTTTCTCAATTTAAGGGGCACATCTAGTGTAATGGCCTAAAAAAAATGTGATTTTTGGGAATTTGTATTAAAAAAAATATTTATCAATTATTTCAAAATTTTAAGAATATATTTATACATGTTTCAAGAATATACAGTGAAATTTTTGAAGAAAAAAATTAAATATTTTTTAAGTTATAGTCGATCTCCAATGGCGCAAAAAAAGGGTCCTTCACTGCTGCAGTGATTGCGGCCTTCTCCGTGGATGAAATCTAAAAAAAAAAATTCTCCTTAAACTAGATAATATTGTCTGTACAATGACCTACTATAAAAAAAAAACAAAAATTGACAATATGGCGGCGTTTAAAAAAAAAATAGTCGAATTTTACCCAAAATTTTGGTCGTTTTTGGACTGCCAAAATTCGATTTTTTGATCAGATCAAAATAGGTCATTTTACGGAGAACTATATATAGAACATGCAAAAAAAATCGATAGTGATCGGATCATTTGTTTTTGGGTAATCACTGCAAATTCGAAAAATGCTGTTTCAAGAAAAACGCGTTTAAAGATAAAATGATCGTTTTCACTGTTACCGAGCGGCTGCTCTATCGACTTGAAATTTTAATATGTTATTTTTAAAGGTGTAATTTACCGAAATACCGATTTTTTTGAATTTTCACACTAGGTGTGCCCCTTAATTTTTTTTTAAATGAACCCACGCAAGAAACGGGAAAGTACATACATATGTATGGGAGAGTTTATATAAGTGTGTAAAAACTTATATCTTTTGAAAAGTTTGGTTAAACCCGTGCGAAGCCGAAGCGGTCAGCTATTATAAATATAATATAAGACAAAGCCAACAATTACAAAAACAAATTCAAATTCTCCACATTTATTCAAAAATCGTAACCTCAAATTGCATATAGCGAACTTACACGCTTTCAGAGACTCTTTTTTGCTTTTCACATACAAAGGTCATTATCGGAATCATTAAAGCGAAGAAGCAATATCTGAAATCGAGACTTAGAGCCGCTTAAAGCTCTGCAGTTAAAAGAAAAAGTGCAGAAGCTGCGACCTATGATCTATTGAGCACTTTTTGTCGGTATACATTCAAAAACACGTGACAAGTGTATCTAATTGGGTCCAATATTCATATCTGATTCTTATTTATGCGGTATAATTGATTAAAGGATTCAGTTTATAAACATTTTTTATTTTAGGATTTTTGTAGGACTGCTTTAATGTATTATATATATATCCCTATATCTTAGTTGATATGCTTACAGATCTCAGTCAACACACTTACCTTTATTCACCGATTCTTCAATATAATAATTTCTGGGCAAGCCAGTTTCATACAAAAATTCCTGATACTCCATATTTTCATATACGAATGGTGAATCCATATTCTAGTATATTCGAATTAAATTAAATTATTTGGATTTTTCAAAATGAGACCAAAAAAATATATATAAAGTTATTAAATTTTTTTGGTAGTTCAAAGTTTTGTATTATTTTTTGTTCATATTTCTAATTTAAGTGCTTCAAAATTACATTTAAACTAAGTGAAACATGAATCACTACAATAACATTTTCATATTCTCCCTGCTAAACTAACAGTAATACTAGTTGTAATAATCTAATTTAAATTGTAAGAAGCATTATTATCCGCAAATGCACTTTGTAAGCTTCTTTTCATCCGCTTCATCCATTCAGTGCCACTTGAAATAAGAATCCCGCCAAATCACCTTGCAAAAGTGTAAAACCAACACTTCAACCCTTTTCTTGTAGCATCAAAAATAAAGCATTTTTTATAATATCCTATTAGTAGCTATCTTCCCACGATAAAAGCAGATTATGATCGCATACAAGAACCCACGGAAAATGCACGCTTGCGTTGACAGCTGAAACACCCAGAAAATGTCCGCAGTCGCTGTCACAACGCGACGCACATTGAAAGTAACAGCGCAAAGCGGAGTAACAGCTTATAAGCTTTCAGCTTTCGAGCTCCTTGAGTCGCTGCAGGGGCTTAACGGTGAAAACAAGTGATAAGGGAAGGATTAATAAAATGTGAAGAAGGTATGGAATATGAAAAAAGACAACGGCTTTACATGAAAATGTTGATAGCAGTTTGCAGCAAAACAATCGTTTAGCATATTAAAATCCCACAAAAAGAATAGTAAATTTCACCGAAGTAGGGACTACTTGGTGCTCTTACAGTTTTCAAAGTATTTATTTTTGTAGTTGTTGTTGCAATTTTTACCAGCCTCATGCGGCGCATCCTTTTAGATTTGCTAACCTTTTATAATAAAATTGCTACTTAGGTTGTAAATTTGTCTTAAACGCTTCGTTGGGCTCAGAAGAGCTGAAGAAAAGAAAAAGAAGAAAGAAGAAAGAAGAGTGCAGAAGAAGAAGAAAGCAAAAGGGGTCCGTCTCGTATAGGAGCTGCGGCTCAAAACACAAGTAAAATCTACTTAAGATTTCCGGCGTCCTTGCAACCGTTCTTTACACACACATAGATAGCTGTAGACCCTTTTGTTACACCCCGTCCTCACTTGGAACACTAACGAAGCAAATAAACTTAACGCTGAACGCTGATGACATTGCCAGCCATTCTGCTCTCCCACGCAACTGCTCTTCTCTCTCCCTCTCACTCTCTGTCGTAAGGCAGGCTACTGAATAACCCATCATTGACCTTAACATAAAGGTTACCGATTTTCTGTGTGCTTCTTAATAACTTTTATAAAAGATTTTCCGTCGGCCAAACCGCACCTTCCGCATTCAGGCAATGCATTCAAAAGTAATCAGCATTTTTCTCTTTGCACATTTTCGGTTAGGCACAAAAGGCAGACAAATATTGGCTTGTTACTACACAGCAGAGAGCACTAAAGTACCAAAAGGTAGAAAAAGCAAAGAAGAAGAGAGAAAAAAATATTTTAAATAGCAAGCATAAGATAGTGCACACACACATTTGTAAATAAGTGGCATCACCAGTGCAGTTAGTTAAGGCCAACATTGAAATATGGCTTATAGGCGGTCAATATGGGCAACGATAAAGTTGTCGAACGCAAAATTTACACACGCACACTCATAACACAAGCGATACCACAGAGTGCAAGTAAGGCAAAAAAATTTTCAAAATACAAGCAGACATATTATTGGAGCGCAGAGAAATATTACAGAAATTTACCGACATACATATATGTATGTATATGTAGAAAAGCAGAAAAAGTCTGTGTTAAAGCGCAAAACTGCCAATGCAATCATCGAAAAGGAATCTTTGCCTCCAGCAGCACAGACCGCAAAAACGGAAAGCTACAACAAAAAAACACTTCAAATAAATATACAACAACACAACTTAGCCAAGTACATATTTTACGTCTGTGTATATAGTTGTATATATAGCATATAGATGTAGAATACACTTTCATTTCTGGTTCAACCAAAGCTTTAAAAATTTCACTGTTTTTTTCAGAAAACATTTTTGTGTGTTATTCAGTGTGAATCGAGCAAACAACTGGTGTAAATGCAATAGACTGACATAATCAAGTAGTTGATAGAATTACAAACGATTATACCATGTAAGAGAATAATGGTATTAAGGGCGGTTATTATAAACTCCAACAACAGAAGGGAACTTCAGATTGCGAAAAGTGAAACTTCTCGAACTAACTCTATGAGAATCTTCAAAGTTACCTATTTAGCATAAAATATAAATATATAGTGTATAAAATATAGAGAAAATGCGTTATTCTTGCAGTCAATCAAATCGAAATAGAATATCAACTTGGAAATACATTTGTTTTCGAAAGTTTTTCAATAACCATAGTCTACTGAAATAAAATCCGTAATTTGGGAAATGCTTTGATTAGCATAAAGATTCTCCAAAACACATATTTGCGGAATGACGGTGTTTTATGGACGATCTACCTATGTATAATACTTTTTGGATAATATTACCAAAAAATAGTATTCAAGTTTCTCTTGGTGAAATATATATTAAAGCGTTTTAGTAGGTCACTCATATCGGGAATTAGATTGTAGTTCAATCCTCGAAGCGTTATATTAAACCGTTTCAGTAATAGAGGACCTATTAGAATATTCTTAAACGATAGTTTGAAGAGACTGTGTTCATAACTTTTAAGCCGATCTTATAGCCTAGACAGACGGCAGAGTTAACCCCGATTAACTGCGCTTTTAATCAGTTCCAAATATGTAGGTGACAGACGGCAGCAAAGCGAGTTATAAATTCCCATATACAGCTGATTGGCAATAATATTTCTATTTTGGTGAAGTAAAATTGGATAGATAGTAAATATTGAATATTGCAGTTAATCCGAATTAAGGCCACCGTCTGTCAGGGGTATTATATCAGTACTGTCCTCATCAAAAGGTTTCTTCAACTAGTTGTATTGGTGTTAACTCATGTTTCTATTCGTGTTCAGAATTTTGCACTGCCTTTCGAAGACATCTTCAACTCCATCTCATATTAATTTCGGTTAATTTAATGATGTATATATGTATACACCACAATATCCTTGAAATCATTTTCCAAACGTTTAGTTAAACTCTGCATAATCAAATTATGAAAATACATTACATCCTCTGTAGATATGGAAATCAAAACGGTAATCACAAGAGAAATTATTTATGTAGGCGTACATCCAAAATTATCTCATTGGCTCTAAAGCTGCAAAGAGAAGTTCGACAGTCCACATGGGTTTCTCTAACACACAGACAAACAAAATAATTGGGACCACACTTCAAACTGAGACCAACCTTCCCACGTTGAAAAGTATGTAGGTATCCCAATATCTCACACTCAGGTGTTGAGCATATATATGTATATATATATTTCATTATATACAAGTGCGATAAATATGTACATTTGCATATATGTATGCATATACTAATATGAATTCCATCAAATGTTGTAGAAGGAATATGTGGCAAATGCAACAACAACTTTAACATTAACACGGGCAACAACAATAACAATTACTCAAGTTACCTAACATGATAATAACAATGCCATCAATTATTCCATTATGCAAATTACAAGTGAATTCCATACTCAGAGGCGCACACTCACATCAAAAGGTGTCTAATTTGCAGGGGTGTGCAGTTTGCTGCCGTCACCGAGGCACTTTAATTAAACTTTTAGTGTGCCATTTAAATGAGCATTTATGCATTGTGTCTAACTTAATACACTTGCATATATAATATAATTATATATGAGATTTCAAATGCCAACAGGTTAACGCTTTTGGCTGTAAATAAATAGCTTTGCAAATTGGCAAACAATTTCATATTGAAAATAGTAAATATTAACTTGTCGCCAAAATTGTAATATTAAATTTAAAGTAGCCGTGACAACCGAGGCTTTAGGGTAAGCACATAGTGAAGTGTATACAATGAATGCTAGCGTTTATAAATAATTCTTTTATTGCTTAGTTTACTGCAGGCTTCATTATGTGCTTAACTTTAATTAATAAACCATTTTGACTATCCTAAGTATTTTAAATAAGAAATAGATTTTTACAAACTTATGTTAACGGTTAGCGATCACCTATCTTTGACGTTTTAATGTCTTATCATATCAGTTAGTCATTATCACTATTAGTATTTGACTTTTGCGCCCTTTTCCCTACAGGTCAATATCTATATAGCGCTCTCTGTTATAACTATGCAAATGTTTCCAGGAATGAGAGCTTGTTCTCCGTATTATACATGGAAATTCCAAAATTAACATTTTCTCCTCAATATTATGGAACTCGGCGCTTTTCATTCCGATATTACAATTGCAAATTATAGATTGCTTAAAACAGATTATTTATTATTCAAAATAAATGCACTCGAGTATAAGTTCTTTAATTTGAGTAGTATGATAATGTCTTCGAATATTTACAAAAAACAAATTATAATTTCTTCCTGAAATATAATGGACCCGAAAGCATGTGTGTTGCATGTTACCAGATATTGAAAAATTAAGCTTCAGCATGGAAATTAAAACTATATGCGTGCTACATATGTATGTGGGTAGAGTATTTATTTTGAATACAAAATGCAAAATAGAAACGCACAATCGAGCACCCTATATGTTCATATGTATGTATAAAACATATTTGCAAACGTACACTTTATATATTTATAGATGTGTGTATGCATATGTATAGGCGAGTATATCAATGTTTACCACAACCGACAGCTTTGAATGCCCCGAAGCCTTTGGGCCACACAGTAAAGTCTCATGCATTCATACACACATACACACATATCTACGCATATATGTATGCATGTCGGTGTAGGCCACAAATGCGCTTAAACGATGATGGTTTTCGAGCATTTGCATGATAGTATGAGTGTGTGTGTCTGTGTGTCAATAGGCGCTTTGCTCAAGTGAGTAACCGCCCTTTGTTGCCTGATGTGTTGCGGCATAAAACTTAATTCAAATAAAAATCCCCGAAACATTCATTCCACAACATTAAAATATTAAATGACTCGGCATAAAATTGTACATATGTCGTTTTTAGAATACCCTGTAGGTTAAATTCAAAGGTGCTGAAGTGGTACAATGATTGAAGAATGAAAGTTGATACGATATTCGCAATTTTATGAAGAAAATCTGAAAAAGTAACATTCTTCGAGTTGTAATAGGATTACCTTCCTTACAGATCTACAAGAGACAAAGTACAAGATTGCGACATGAGACTAGACTAAATAAAATAACTGTCAAAATCAAATAGAAGCATCTTTCATTCATGACGACGCGAAATAACCTATCAAACGAACACCATAAAAAGTACGGTACGAAACTGCCTTAATCTCTATTTCCATCCCATTCTATAGTTAATACAGTAAGTGCCAATTTTCACTTTCTTATGAACAGTTTCTCTTCATTCGGTAACAACTATTTCACTTCAAAGTCACTTAGCAATTCTTGAGAATATAATAAACGAGGGAGCCAAATATTAGGTCTGTTCATCCGATGCCTGGATAGCTTTATATGCTAACATATAAAAACGTCCTGTCTATAACTTCAACGACCATTCCGCTATTCTTTCTTCCACAGTTCTCAAGTTTTTCAATGCTATTACCTTTATATTTCTTACTATAAAGTTTCCTATTTCCCAATTACATAGGATTTAACAAACTATAACCTATCCCTACCGGGCTAGTGTATTCTATATTAACATATGTGTGTACATACATCTCACTCATATGCAAGCTTGTTTGCCTTTGAGTCTATCACGTGGCCTTGGTAACGCATAACACTGCTGCTACGCAAAGGTATCCAATTCTCAGTTGTATGTCAGTGAGTCTCTGTGTTGTGTGTTATTAAATTTTCAAAATATTTTGAAGCTCAAATGCTAAACGCAGTATACGGTTCCATCGTCTATATCAAAATATAATTTAATGACTCTTTCTACGCACTGCCAGCCATTAGGCGGATCCTGTTCGAACGCGAAACGGCTTGATACGGCTTTTAACTGACTTGAAAAATATGCCAGCAATTAAAGTCAAAGTGTCCCCTTGGTACAAATTGAGATCCTTAAACCAATTTGCATATTTAAAATGTTAAGAATTTTATAAAGTTACAAGTGAGCGTAGGTTTAAAATTATTAGCAGTGTGGGTAGTTAAGCATCCAGAAATCTTTTACAAGTTTAATCAGTATTAAAGATATATTGCAAGCAAAATAAGCAATTACTTTTGATTACAATATTTGAAGAAAACATGGAGTATTCATACTTAAAGGAATAACATTTTTCACCTACTACTTTCATATATACATTCCTATACAATCATTATTTTGTAAGTTAAATATGTAATAAATTACCGTTCAGGAAGGCACATATGCGATGGGTAATGTGAAAGTAATTAGCTATTCTCAATAAGTTTTGGTGGGTAAAATATTGTTTTCAAGTCAGAAAACATATGTCTAAACAATGTACATACATATACATACTACAGTACTATTTATATACATTACAAACAAAAACAGTAATTTTATTTATATGAAACCGCCATATTTTGGCTTGAGACTAATTTACATGGGTGCATTCGTCTTACAATACTTTTATATGAGTACAACGATTGCCAAGAACACGCGTTCGTTACAATGCTTCTTATATAACATCCATATACATAAATATGTATATACTGGAATCCATATATGGCAGCGAACGAATATCATGAACGGATATGCTAAAACGAAAATGCAGTCGCTGAGCTAAGGAACAAGCTCTATACACCTATAATGGTAGATAGGGAGGTAGTCATCAGGCAGGCAAGCCACGAAGCATAGCTAAAAAAAGCGTGGCAGTCGATTAGCTCGGCCCATATTAAGTCATACAGGGTGGTTAGTATTATATTTAAAGATTGAAGCGTCTACTTTTCAGAAGATCACATATTTTCGAAAAATCAGAAGTACGAGGAATTAATTATTGTATATAGTGTTGTCGGATGTATAAACATAAATGCTAACCTTATGATCCGAAAGTTCGTCACTTCTCATTTGATGTTGGTTGCTTACTTTACCAGAGAAACGGTGTGATACTACAGAGTCATAAATCACTAAGTATAAACCCGATCGATTTTTAAATAAATCACTAATCATATAATTTGTCCTTATACAACCACTAAACCTCCGTTCACTCAAACTAAATCGATGCCATCTATGAAATAACCAGTGTTCCTGCATTACCTTACTTAACTTCCACCAATATCACGTTTAATACCTTGAAAAACATTCTAGTACACACCCTGTAAAACCATACCATGAGTTCTACGTTCCAATTCAACGTTGCCAACTTATTTTGTATTCAAGTCACATACAAAGCACGACATTTGAATAACCATCGAAGGCAGTGGGTTCCGTCTTCCCCACACGCACACACACTTATACACCACTACAACACAACCGTCAAGCAACTTATAAAGTATACATTTCCTACAATCCCTAGCGCGCCGCCACCGCAACCCCCTTCGTCTACCATCAAGCGCATAGTCTCATTTTCCACTACTCAATTATTCAGTAATCATTCAGTGCCATGCATATCAACATTTTCGCCAGAAAAGGCAACCGGAGTTGAGTCCCAAAAGCGCCTCCTCTGAAGCTAGTCAACACTTTCAACTTGCCTCTTCAATTGGGCCCTTCATGCTCAACCGACTTTTGTCTGCGCAACTCTTTCTCTATATCTTCGAATACCCAACACAAATACATAGTACATAACTGTACATATGTATGTACTACAAATTGCTCATCTAGTAGCCACCGAGTTACTCGTCAGGCTCTGCGCCGACTTATCCTTTTTGGCAAAGTACTTTAACGCTTTATGCCAAAACTCGTCACCAAACAAAAAATTCTACTTTACTCCATTCTCCGGCATACAGTCTGCAGTGGCAGACTAATTTCATAGCTGTCATTTACTAAGGTTGATGGTGCGGGGGGCCGGAACAACTTTGCTGTCTGGCAGAAGTAATACTTTCGCAAGTCTCTGTTGGAAGTTGCTGAGTTGTGGTGACGTTAAGAAATTGACTGTTTTGGCAATTGTTTTTGTACACCTTTTGTGCTTAAAGTTCGTTATGCGTCAAGTTGGTAATTAAGCATCCGACGCGCAATGCCGATATCATGCGAGCAATTCTCTGAAAGAAGTAGTCTCAAGTTGTTAGTCGTGAGTTAGTAATTAAAGATAAACCGGAAAATATTGATTTTTTTTGTGATATTACATTCAATGTTTAAAGTTGTAGACGGCTTCAAGAAAAAGTTTTCAGTGACAACCATGATATTTTTCATCGGCGTTTTTAAATCTTCAAAATATGGATAAGGATCAATAATACTACAGCATGTATAAAACCCAAAAAATTCAAGGGATTTTATTCTTATGAAATAGATCCAACCCTTTTTTTCCAAAAATTTCTAAAGTTTTACTTGAATCGTCAAGAGACCAGTAGAACCTGGTTGTTACTTGTAAAGAAAGAGGAATTTATTACGTAATATCGTCTGCATCTTTTTCTCCGTTTTTCCAAAAATCTAACCGATTAGAATGAGGTGACACGATCCCGTTCCTTATACTAGATTGTTTTGTTGAAATGTTATTGTTGTGTAGCAGGTGGAAGCTAAATCCGAAGATAATCTATAACAAAGCTGTTGACAAAAACGTCCATAGATAATCATAGATTTAATGAAAGCCACGAGGCAAAATTGGGAATTGAAAATATTCTTTAGTAGAGAAGAGGTTCTTTGACCAGACTATAGCTAGACAGAGAAAGAAAGACGGATGGATTGAATGATAAAGACAGATATCAGGAGAAAGATCTAGTGCACAAACTAGTTTAGGTGTGTAAACTAAAAGTGAAGCCTTCCTTTTAGAAATATTTCCAGAATATTTAATATTATAATAGTTTTTGTATAAAAGAGTTGCCATCTACAAAAACCTTAAAGAGAACTATAACAAAATTGTTGTAAAATTCTGGATTGTTAACTAAAATTCATCAACTAAACGAAATTTTGAAATTTCACAAATTATCACCAACAAATGTTTGACTGCATGTAAGTACCAGCGCGAGAATTTACAATTCTACTTCCCCAATGACAGCTAAACGACTTTACATGTAATTAAAGTACGAGAGAGAAATTCATTAAGTCTTGTCTCGACAACGCCTGGATGACTTGTCTTAAGTTTCAAGAATCATCAGCACCTGTTAGTCATACTAATGCCACTCACAGTTAGGTAATGCCTCACCGCCCACCCATAAACACACACACAAACCCATACAGTCACACAGAGCGAGCGAGTGAGCAAGCGCGCATATTACAAATGGATGAGCGTGCATGCGTTGAGCTATGAGTTTTGCTCAAGTGTCAGCTTTTGTCATAAATTCTATTTTACTGCAATTTATTTTCAACTTTTTTATATTCTCTATTTCCACGTAAGGGTGTTCAAGTGTCGTTGTCGCACGTGCAGAATTGTAAATTATTAATCTAACTGTGTAAGTAATGAGCGAGCAAGCGCGTTATTCAAGTATTCATGGCAGGCGCATTAGTACAAGGGCTTTGCGTTTGCGTGTTTTTTTTTTTTTTTTTTTTGTTGTCGAAGGGGGAATCTTACATAGATACTGCTACTTTGCAGTAGCAGTATGCACGATTCGTACTGCCCGCTATAGGTGCACCTCATTCGGGACCACGCCCAGTCAGTATTACCTACTGTTCTGGACTTGCGAGACGGTACGCCTACGTACTAAACCCTAACTCCGTCTCCTGAAGCTTTACTGAGGCCCTGTGGGACCGCCGTTAGGCATTTCATCGCAGGGCAAGCTTAGCCTGTGGGCTCACGACATTAACGCACTATTCGCTACTCTATGATTTTTCCTTCTTTGCTGTTCTGCTCTCCTCAAATCATGGAGTACCATGACTGACATCTTCTCAATTATATTCCACACATTCCTTGAATGCAACATATAAGTCACTATATTCTCTGGTGTTATTCGGTCAGATACTTCCCTTTCCAAAGACAGTCGCTCATTTGTATATTTCCGACAGTGGAAAAATATGTGTTCTGCGTTCTCGTTACTACTTCCACAGAAAGAGCAAGATACGCCGTCATCGTGACCGTACTTATACAAGTACTCCCTGAAGCATCCATGTCCGGTTAGGAACTGTGTCATGAAATGGTCTATTTCACCGTGTTTTCGTTCCACCCATACCTGTATGTTTCCAATTAAACGATGTGTCCATCTCCCCTTGCATGATGTATCCCAGCGTGTTTGCCATTCGTTTAAGCTGGCTTGTCTTTCTTCTCTACGCTCAGCCACCGTTAGTTTCCGGACTGCGCTTTTACTTTTCTCATATATTCGCTTCAGTTCGAGAGCCAATATGTCTGGAGGCATAATTCCTGCTAAAACACCAACAGCTTCATTAGAGACCGTGCGAAATGCACTGGCTATTCTTATAGCACTCAGCCGGAACACAGATTTTGCCATTCCAGCGTAAGTTTTGTGCATTAATGCCGGGCCCCATACAGGCGCCGCATACATTAAAATTGACTGGCTGACCTTAGCCAGAAGCGCTCTCCTGCTCTGTTTCGGGCCTCCTATGTTGGCCATTATTCTAGATAGCGCCATGTTTACTCGCGCCGCTTTTTCACACGCCTTTTCAACATGCATTTTGTAATTGAGTCTCGCATCTATAGTTACACCAAGATATTTCACAGCAGGTTGTGTTGTAATGTTGTGCCCGTCTATGTTAAGCGAGATGTTTTCGAGTTTCTTTCTGCTAGTGATAAGCACTGCCTCCGTTTTGTGTCCGGCAAGTTCGAGTCTTGAACTCGTTAGCCACTGTTTTATTTTGAGTACAGTATCGCTACATATACTTTGTATTTGGTGGAGCTCTTTAGCTACTATTGTCACTGCAATATCATCTGCGTATCCGATTATTTGCACTTCTTTCGATAGAGAAAGGCACAATATTCCATCATATAGTGTATTCCATAGAAGTGGACCTAGCACAGAGCCTTGTGGCACACCACCCGTTATCATATACTTTTTTGGTCCTTCGTCCGTGTCGTAGAGCAGGATTCTCTCAGACAAATAGCTATTTATGATATTCAGCAAGTAATTAGGTGTTTTCTTGAGCACCAATGCACGCATTATATGGGGCCAGTGCGCCGAGTTAAACGCGTTTTTCACATCAAAGGTGACTATCGCACAATATTCTTTTTTCCCGTACAACCACCTATCTCCTTCAATAGCCTTTTCTGCTATATCTGTAACTTTCTTGATTGCATCAAGAGTTGAACGCTTTCTACGAAAGCCATATTGGTTTTCAGAGAGACCGCCACTTTCTCCTTCCAGGTGATTTTCTAGGCGGGTGCATATTATCCGTTCCAGGATTTTGCCCATCGTATCAATCATACAAAGTGGACGATAGGAGCTCGGTTCTCCTGCCGGTTTGTTTGGCTTCTGCAAGAGTACGAGGCGTTGTACTTTCCAGATTTTTGGAAACACTCCTTCGCGTAGGCACTGTGTGTATAAATTCGCAAATGGCTTTGCATCGTATTTGATTGCAATTTTGAGGGCCTTATTCGGGATACCATCTAATCCTGGTGCTTTGCTATTTTCAAAACGCTCCGCAGCTAGTGCGACTTCCAGCTCGGTGATTTCTGGCGGATCTACTACATCTTCACGGTAATAATTTCCTCCTTCTTGGTTTTGTTGTGGAAATAGAGTTTCAACAACATTTTGGAGTAGTGAGGGGCATGTTGGCGCTTGTCTTTTGCCACCTTTAATCCTGGACATTACAATTCTATACGCTGCGCCCCACGGATTTTCGTCCACTTTTTCGCATAATTCTCTAAAACATGACATTTTGCTCTTTCTAATCGCCTTTTTTAGTTCATTGCGTTTCTTCTTAAATACTTCTCGTAGTCTGTCGCAATCTAGGCGGCCTATGCTTCGTTGAAAACAGCGCCTCGCTTTGTGACTATCACTTCTCAGCGATTCGATTTCTCGATTCCACCAGTAGGCTGGCTTTCTCTGCGCGGTTGACCTCTTTTTACTCATAGCGGCATCACAGGCTTTGCTAATGTGTTGTACCAATAGTTTAGCCTGCAGGTCTGCATCAATACTTACTTTTAAGTTTTCATCAAGCATTAACTTAAAAAGTTCCTCATCTAGGGTTTCTGTCCTCCACCCCTTGGACTGCACCTTTTGGTGGCAGGAATTTCGATGTTGCATACTCTTGCTGATACTTATCATAATAGCCAAATGGTCACTCTGGGTATATATGTCACACATCCGCCAGTCTATGTATCGATATAGCACCCTGCTGGCAAAAGCTATATCAATAATAGATCCACGCCCATTTTTTTCGAAAGTGTTTTGTCTTCCTGTATTAAGCAGTACCACGTCAAGCACAGCAAAGGCTTTGAGTAATGCACTGCCTCTCGAATTTGTGTTTTTACTGCCCCATTCTAGAGCCCAGGCATTAAAGTCACCTGCAATTATATTCGGTGTAGTTGTCATTGCTTCTTTTACCAGGTCGTCAAGTATTTTTTCATACTCAGCTTGTGGTATACTTGGCGGTATATAGTAGCTGTATAAGTAAATCCCCCATATTTTGGTTCTCGTAAAGTAAGCCTTGTCGATTAATGGTGTGTCTTGCATCTGCTTATTTCCGCAGGCCCATATTGCAACCTTTTTTGTGGTGTCAGAAATCCACTTGTCAGAGTCTTTATTTTTGTATTGTTCACAAATTAATGCCACGTCAATCTTATTTTCATATATGTTTTGCGTCAGGAGATCCTGAGCCGCTTCACAGTGGTTCAGGTTTATTTGTAGGATCTTCACCTTCTAGGTTTTTTGAGTGCTGCTGTATATATGGGACATTTCCGGCTTCCTATTTGATGGTCTGTGTTCTTTCTTCCACTATTTTTACATGCCTTGCACGAGGGTTTGTTAATACAGTCTTTCACAAAGTGACCCTCCTCACCGCATTTAACACAGCACTTGCTCCTGTCTTCCACATTGCTGCATGCTTTCGCCACATGCCTATATTCTAGGCATCTAAAACATTTCTTCAGTTGCGTCTTTTCTCGGATTCTGCAGAATGTCCAGCCGATCTTAATCTTTTGTGCTGTCAGTAGGTGCTTTGCTTCCTGAGCATGAAGACTTATGACTGCCGTTTGAGTGCCTGCATATGCCGGTCTAATGCTTTTAATAGACTCTTGTCTGAAAAGACGAAGCTGTTCGATTTCTGTACGGATCGCTTGTACTATGTCTTCTTTCGTCGTTATATCGTCCAAGTCACGCACTTCGACTATAGTTTCTGGTGTTAGTGACCTTATTTGTGCCTGGTCTCCTAGTACCTTCGCTATATCATCTCTATATCTTTCAGTACTTCCTGTCTGTGCTTTCGTTAGTTCTAGCAGTATCTCTCCTTTAGCTGTCCTTTTTACTCTAGAGACTTTTTCGCCAACCACTTGCAAAGTTTCATTTCGCTTCACCGCACGAAGTATGTCTGCGTAAGACATGTCTCCGGTTTTTGCGATGACAATTGCTTCCGGTCTTAGGCGTGTTACGGTGTTTTCCTTTCTCTTGTTTTTACTTTTTTGCACTTTCTTTGTTACCGTGGTCCAGGTTTCTTCCCTTGTCGAGTCTTTTACTCCTCCCTCACGATTTATGATTTCCCCTGCTTTTATCACTGGATCGTCCTGGGATGTTTTAGTCCTTTTTGGTGGGGTCCTTCGTTTCTGCTTGTCATCCCGTGGTCTTTTTGGTGTGATTTCAACAGTCGTTTGATCAATAGTTACGGTTCTACCTATATTAGGTTCTCGTTCTCTAATGTGTTCCTGTTGTGCACGGGTATAAAGCTTCGAGATCGCGCTTAGCAGTTCCCTCATGGGATTATTGATAGAACGCTGTGGCGGGCGCATCATATCCGTTAGCTTTTGGATCATTTCTCCTAATTTACTCATATAATCCATCCTTTGTGACTGCGGTTCTTTCGCTATCGGTGTGTTCTCCTGTAGTGCTGGTGGTGACGATTTCGCCCTCACAGGTCTCTGTGCGGAAAGCACCTTCACCGGCGATCTAGCCAAACGCGAGGCTTTTTTAAAGGGGTCTCCTTCAGAACTACATACAGGTTTGTACATAGTGTTATCGCTGGGTTTTCTAAGCGAGCTTTTTTCCAGTTCGTGATTTTCACTTTCCACTCGACTATTGACACCGCTAAATTTGTTGCTACTATTGTTGTTGTTTTGGTTTTTTTCATTTGTTGTCTCCATTTATCAGTTTTACCAGCGCATCGTGTGCAGGGGAGCGGGCCGAAAAAAACAGGCACGGGTATACCCTCGGGGACGATGCCCCTACCCCAGTTCCCTGAGGCCTGTCCTACGCTTTACCGGTTCCGGAATACTCGGACGAACCGGCGCTCGCCCGGAGCAACGCAGTCTACTAGTTCTGCGCCCAATGCACACTTCCTGACCAGGGCCCGAAGGGGCTGGTTACTGATTCACATCGTGGCTGACACTTCGGCAGAGCTAACTCACATCACCCTCACCACACCACCAGTGAAAAACAGCTGATGATGCTTTCAGGGACTCCCAGTGCGCCCCGGTATGGACCGGTCTAAAATTACAGCCGCACCTGACATGGTGAACAGACGCTGACCAGGAAGCCGCTCATTTTGAGTCCGTCGCGCCTGGATTTTGTATAGTCACCTATATTAGAGAGGCGGTAACTACTCGCCTCTGTCACAGGAGTTTCATCGGCATGGCTGGTTTTTAACCGCATCCTCCACTCCTGCCGCTCATCGTCGGGGATTGCTTATTCGTTGCAACTTATTTCGCAACTAACCTGCTACTACAGGCCGTCCGGCTATCCGCGACCTGCCGACCCTGCGTTTGCGTGTGTGTGTGTGTGTGTGTAAGAACAATAGCAGCAATGACTTATGCACTTTTCATATAAATAAGTAGCACGCCTTAAATGCAGTTAGGGCAAATCTTAAATGGCAAATGCAGCTAATTTCAAATATTTATGTGTTTTTGTTTTCTAAATATATGGCAACACTCGCAAGCCAGTAAACATGTAAATAAATGCAAGGACCATTGTATTAAGCGTTATGTAAACAAATTATATGAAATCTCGCAATGCTTGAGGCGTTTAAATAAGCGATTGAAATTATTTGTTATTGTTTTGGTTTGATTGCCCGACGAATAAATTTTCATATTTCCATGTATATATGGTGGTAAAAGGTTATTGTCTGAAATATAAGTATATATAGAACATATATGTATATACATATATACAGTGGAACTTCCATAACTCGAACTTCTATAACTCGAAGTTCTCCATAACTCGAACATTTGAATAGGCAATAGCAAATTTCATACACATTTCCTTCACTAACTCGAATTTTTATAACTCGAAGTTCTCCATAACTCGAACTCTTAAAGAGGCAATAGAGTGTGACTTTCATAAAAAATTCCCTTCCATAAATCGAACTTTTTGGTCAGGACATAATACAAAATTTAAAATTTTACTATCGAGGCAGAATTTTAAAAGAGTCCATCTATATGGGTCGGAGGCAAACAAAAAATATAATACACATATGGATTGCATAAATAATGTAACAAAGGCATGGGATATAGACGTCAAGAGCCTATAATAGCAAATTGCAACAATAAAATTTAGAATACATGTTTTAACGCATGTACATAAAACTTTATGCGAAGTCAATAAATAAAACAATGTATAAATCTATATTTTACAGCTTTTTGAAAATTTATATGTTTTAATGAAAATTCTATAACTCGAAGTCTCTCTAACTCGTAGTTTTTTGGAGGATTATGGTGATTCGAGTTAGAGAAGTTCCACTGTTTACATATATATAGAAATGATATTTTCAATATACTAGAGAACTGTCTTCTAATCATCAAATCTTCGAGAATGGAGAGATGATCAAAACAAATAACATCCACGAGAGTACCAGGGATTGGTGAGTTTGTGCCCCGACCTCTGAAAAATCCCCTGAGTGGATAAAATTAGTGGGAAAATCTACCACCGGCTGTTGTGAGAGTTAAAAACTCGACAATAGGCTTCATCAGTCCACATTATTATAACCAATGTTCTGTTAAGCTAAAAAATGCATCAGTGGTGCAAGTTTTCAAAATATTCAAAAAGAATACTTACATGTTCAAAAAGCTTTTCTGTCATTTTTAAAGCTCTTCTTTTCCGAGTTAATATTTCCCAAACTTAGAGAAAAGCTTCGAAGCTTCGATAAACTATAAAAAAATTACCGAAATCTAGCTTAATATCTTAATAAGGCCCAAATATATCTTATACTTTGTTCCCAAATAAAATATGTTTAGTTATTTTGGGTGTTATCTTTCTAAAAGCTTCTATTTTTCTTTTGCAGATCTCCGTGAGTTCTACCGACTTCTGATGGTACGTATTATTACTTTAACTAGCAAAGCTTTTTGGTTCCACACGTCTATATAAGAATCATAGGTGCGAGGAAGCTGCAAGAACCTATATAGTAGTAATGTTATTGAACAAACCCTTGGTTTGTTCCGCTTACCATCAAGAAATGGGTCTGAAATTAGACGCCTAAGTCATGGCATTTGTGATACTGGCTCACAAACCTTATGAGCCATAAAATTATATAAATTTACTAAAAAATCATTAAGATAGAATATTCTAAAATGTTTTCGCATTTGAAATTCTTTTAATATGTAAAATTATAATGATTTAATCTGTTTAATTTAATTTACATATGCATGAGTATGTACTTGTATGTGTCCACCTTTTCAATCAAAATTCAAATTTCGGTACAAAATCTAAATCTATACAAGTGAATTTCACTTTCTTCACAATTGATTGTTTGTTTGTTTGTTTTTGCACATGAGCTTTCACACTTTTACCCAAACCCACTTAATACCAGATAATTTACTGATAAACCTTCGTTACATTAAACGTAGAAAATCAAAACAGAAATCTTTACAATTTTATAAATCCATAATAATAATAGAAATGCAAACACAACAACAATGCCTATAAGCTATTATTGCGCGTTAATGCATGTTAAATCGATAAGCTTACAAAATAAAGAGAATAATGTACATATATGCATATATGAATGTATGTGTGTATGAAATGCATTTTCCGTAAACAATTTATTTTATAATTAATTGCATTCGATTTGTTCACACAAATGTTACATTTTATACAAATTGCACACAGATGCGCATACCAATCATACATATAGAATTGCATTTGCTAATACAGGGTATAGTAAAGTGTTCATCTAATGTAAAAGAAATTAAAATTTATAGAAGTTAGAACAGGTTATGAACTTTTGATGAGAAAAGTATGTACTCCAACTTAACGGGATTACCGATTGTAATTAAAACCTTTTGTATTTCGTTAAAAGCTCTTCAAATGCTTTTCAACATCACTTCAAAAGCAACGAAAAAGTGAAATATTTAAAGATTCTACATACATTCTCGTTACTTGAGGAACTCAATCCAATTCACTATGTGTCATAAAAAAAAACAATTTGAAAGCTCATTTGCGCTTGTTACAACTTACAACTTTTAAATGATTCAATGCTTCAAGTTCCGCTCCACACAAAATTCTCGGAGCTCAAATTCGAAACGGCTGAAGTTTGTTCCTTAACTTTACTTATAGCCGCAACGTAGAATCATAGTATTAACCAACCTGCTGATTTTATAACAACTTTAAGAGTTGCTCAAGTGTTTTGTTGGGACACCCTATACTATAAATATTTATGTGTGAATTTGATATGAATTTTAATGCAGAAATAATTGTGTGGATAATTGTTATACAAAACTCATAAACACCATCAATTACTGTATATATGTGCTTATTTAAACATAGATGCATTCCTAAATGAGTAAAGACACAATTTAGATATAAGTACGAAGAGATGGCTAAAATAATTTAAAGGTTCTTTATTAAGAGCTGGTGAGTTTATGGAATGTATACTTATACTCAGAACAATATAGTTATGAGAGAGAAATTATGTACTCGAATTTTCAACGTACTCTTAATTGCTAGATATACGAGATGTCTGGAAACATTCGTTTTAATAACTCATTTTGATCGCATATCTTCTTATTGTTTCAAGACGAAACCTCTCCTGAGCCTGATATCATCAAGAGATGCTTTACGAGGGCTGCTATATATATTTCTGGCCTAATAATGAAAATAGGAATATTTATCAACGAAAATGGTTTTATTGTTTTTCAAAATATTCTCCATCAAGATTTATACACTTTTGCATGCGTTCAAACCAATTTTCGAAGCACTTTTTTTGAGCCTTTTTTTGAGCGATTGTCAAATTGTGCGGGATCCAACGAGAACAAACCTTTTTTACGGCCAGGTGTTCATGCAATATCGAATGTATGCTGGTGGGAGAAATGCATAGGCATGCCTCTATCTGAAGGTATGTTACATGACAGTCTTGCATTATCAGTTCACGTACGGCATCGATGTTTTCTGGCACAACGGCTGTTTTGGACAACCTTCACGGAATTCGTTTTTGAGGGAGCGTCGGCCACGATTGAATTCGTTGTACCAGTTTTACACAGTTCTATAGGATGGTGCTTCATAGCCATACAAAAATTTTAGTTCATCGATGCACTCTTGTCGCGATAATCCACGTCGAAAGTTGTGAAAAATGATCGCACGAAAATGTTCACGAGTTAATTCCATTTTTTGGCCGAGATGAATTTTTATATTCCCTGTACATAAAACAATTCACGATTAAATGACAAAACGTTCTGAGTGATGTTATGCTAAAAAACTTTCCAATGGAAATGTCAGATTGCACCTGGCAACACTTAGTGTTGCCTAGACCTGAAATATTTATAGCAGCCCTCGTAGAAGATTATTAATAGTTAAACTCATGATATTATCGGTCATGGAAAGAAGTTTATGAGATGTCGCGAACAGATAATATTGTCTATTAGAGCTTTTTAAAAAAAGAGGGTTAGGTAGGAAGATACCTCCTTACTTTTGAAAATTAAATCGATTCATACTGCATTCCAAATTTCTTTTTTTCAATCGAAGATATGCAATAGAAACAAGTATGACAAGTTATATATGGACTCATTACTTAATATACAAAAAAATTGTTGGTGTAACTAGAAAATGAATGAATATCGCAAGCAACTAGAGCGTAAACTCGTCAATTAATTCTGAATTACTCACTATTTGGTAGCTTTATGACTTTATTATCACATCTAGTGTGGATTTTATGCTAGTAATTATATTTTATAAACCATAAAAACCCTATTCACCATATTCATACGTATTTTAAAATGTATAAAAATTAATTATTATGCAACTCACAACAATTTGATCATTGTGAGCAACAAAACAACTATACTCAAAGATAGAGTATGTGCTATAAATGTACCTGAATGATCTAATCAATTATTTATTTTCTACGCTTTTATGCACATTTAACAATTTTAACAGCAACAACAAATGACATTTGGACTTGAGTATGACATCAGACGCATTACTGTTATATGACACGACCTGGAACTTTCTTATACATATGTTAACGAATGTGTGTGTAAGACCCAATTATTTTAGATACATGATTTAAATTGTGAAATTTGGCTAAAAAGCTGATGAGTTCACTAAAAAATTAAATGAAGGAGCAATCTCGAATACTAGTGTTTCTCGCAAAATGGTTTGTTTGATGCACTTTGCTAATGTGACTTCACAAAAAAACTGTCTGTGCAACAAGCATTGCTACTGTGTTAACCCATTATGCATCGCCTCAATGGCGTATTATATAAACACCCAACATTTACTTTTTGGTTTATTTTCTAATTGCAAGTAGCAAAATGTGGTAGATCCGAGTGTGTGGTGTGTTGAATCATGGCGGTGAGTCTGGTGTGGAATAATGAGTTGTAGCACGCAGCTGTGTTTTGTCGCATATTCTTATTTACATATATTATTTGCTGTTTATTTTTTGTCAGCGCCATTGCCGCATGTGGCAGCCATGTTATCGCTCTCCCGCTTTTACACTTGCTTTTTGCTTGTATCTCTACAATGCAAGCAAAAAAGTGTGAAAACTTCTTATTTTAATTTATGCGTTCTTTTAGGTGTTATTATTAATAATTTTCATCGTTTTTAAATTCCTAGCAGTGCAGCACGACATTTTCATTAAAAGTCTTCCACGCCAAAATGTAGGCAATACAAATTTTCACAGTTCAAAATCAATTAGCATTTCGATTATTTATTGAAAATACCTTATGGTAGAAATTTCCAACAAAGCGTATTAAAAAAATTAGAAATCGATTTTTTTTTAATTTCTAGTAAAATTTCCTTTATATTAGTTATTTTCCATTGTATCTTCATTAGTTTTAATTATCACGACAGCATGCGCCACTCATTACACCAACAATAACGACAATGATTTTGTTTCATATGTTGCATGAATGACTGTAAATATTTGCAACAACAGCAAGCATCAGCAACAATGAATTTAATGGTAGAACGAACACAATGAATACATTAGTGTATAGAAGAGGGAAAACAAAGGAGATAAAAACAGTTTGAAATATGAAACACAAGGCACAAAAGCATTGAAAGAAATAAAAAGTGCTAAAATTGCATAGTGAGCAATACAAAAAAATGAAATACACAAACAACAAATTGCAAAACCTCGTTCACATTTGTAGATTTTCACGGAATATTGGCAATCATTTTCAATTTCAACCATTTGTTGCAAAATGCGAATGTCAAATTTTAACGTAAAAAAAGCCGTTTCTAGCACTCACCCAAATTAGTTTAATCAACACTCGCAAATAAATACATACATACGTTTCATATGTATCTGACTGATATTCCCACTGCGTCGTTATTCAATTCGCGTTCCCTCAACTGCTAATTACAAATTAAATTAATATTACATTTTGTTTTTTTTTTCTAAAAATATATTAAATATTTCATTAAATTTATTTTTATACTCTCGCAACAAAATTTGCTAAAGAGAGTCTTATAGTTTTGTCCACATAACGGTTGTTTGTAAGTCCTAAAACTAAACGAGTTAAATATAGGGTTATATATATCAAAATGGTCAGGGTGACGAGTAAAGTTCAAATCCGGATGTCTGTCTGTCCGTCCGTCCGTCTGTCCGTCTGTCCGTCCGTGCAAGCTGAAACTTGAGTAAAAATTGAGATATCTTAATGAAACTTGGAACACGTGTTCCTTGGCACCATAAGAAGGTTAAGTTCGAAGATGGGCGGAATCGGACCACTGCCACGCCCACAAAATGGCGATAACCAAAAAAAATTTCACAGAAATGATAGCAGAAGGAAGCTGCACTCAGATCTTTTTACAAAATGGAAAATGGGCGTGGCATCGCCCACTTATGGGTTAAAAACCATATCTCAGGAACTACTCGACAGATTTCAATGAAATTCGGTATATAATATTTTATTGACACCCTGATGACATGTGTGGAAAATTGATGAAATCGGTTCACAACCACGACTACTTTCTTTATAACTCAATTTTGAATTCCATCTGAATCCTTCACTTTTAACATACACATTAGGAACCAATGATGATAGCGAAATAAAACTTAACACAAATACAGTATATGATCTGTGGCATCACTTGTGAAAAATTTGTCGAAAACGGACTATAACTTTTCAAGGCCCCAGATATCGAACATGTTGAACTCAGCGCCTAAGGTTAAATTTTAACCGAAAATATGGGTAAATCTCTCAGCTAATTTAATGTAATTCAGAGGAAATTGTTTTCTTTCTTTAAATAGTGTGTCTCTGTTCCAAAAATTATTAAAATCGGGTCACAACATCTCTTAGCTCCCATATACATAATTATAGGTTTTTCAAAAATATCAATTTATTACGCATATATGTATTGGTTAATATGTGATATATCTTAGCAAAATTAAGTGAGCGTATAGTATTGGATATAGTGTCCCTTTCTGGTGAAATTGAATGAAATCGGTTCAGGAATTACCTCAGCCCTCATATCAATATATGACTATTTTCGTTATTCTATTAAACTTTATGCCGAATTTGTGGGTAAATTTGTGCGTTATCTTAATAAAATTTCTTCAACAAATTGCGAGAGTATAAAATGTTCGGTTACATCCGAACTTAGCCTTTCCTTACTTGTTTTGATAATATTTATTTCAAAACATTTTTCGCTTTTAATTTAATACTAATTAGTATTTGCCATTAGTTGTATCTGTTCATTATAAAATATTCATGCTGAGCTAACATCGTCCACTTCGGTAAATAATTGACTAATATTTATTGAGATTTTATTTTAAAAAGCTTTGCCAATAATTGATGATTAATTTTTTAGTGAAATATGAGCAATCACTTTTTATATGTTTTTATTAGGGTGTTACTTAACTCAGAAAGTTGTTGCATCAGATTTCCTAAACCTTAAGGGGCTATACAAGTGTAACCCGTCTAAAATTTGGCGATTTTCGTGAATTTTTTTAAAAGAAAGTAATCGATCGATTGTTTCGAAGTTTTTTTGCACATAATAAGGCATTTTTTCATTTATTTTAAATTTTTTTTTCACAAAAATATTGAAATATAACTGTCTTCGGAGGTACCAAAAAAAAAAGTTCCTCAACTGCTGACATGATTCCGGCCGAATGAGTAGCTGAAACAAAAAAATTCAAAAAGGTTATTAAAGTTGAATATATTTCCTATACAATGACCTACGATTTTTGAAAAACATAAATAATTAACCAAATGGTAAATGGTAAATAGGTAAAAAATGGTTGTTTTATTAATGCAAATTGTAATTGTATTGTGCTTAGTAAATATATTCAAATTTGAAGTCGATCTGTCAATTTCTCGTTAAGTTCATGTCAGCAATTTTAAGAAATGTCGTTTCGAGAAAAACGCGTTCAAAGTTTCGATTGTAGTGGCTTATGTATACCTGCGGTTGGTCGCTCTTTAGAACGCTGTCATTCAAAAACTATTCAAGATACGACATTACAGCTTTCACAGGATATCTTTGAAAGTATAAACTATCGAATAAGCAAAAAATAAAAAATAGTTTTTTTTTAATGTCACAATGGTATAGCCCCTTAATACCCAATCGGTTGTTCTTTTTGTTGAAGACATCGGAAATAAATTTTAGTATAGACGTATCAATCTACCCAGTAAACCTCCAATTTGTAGGTCCTTTTTGAAATGAAACTACTTCAGTTTATTAACTACAACAGGGTTGCCGTCTACTTGAAAATTGTATGTTAATTTGTTGCGAAATATTTAAAATAATTTATCCATATTCTTAAATCTTCTAATATGTGTATAACATATATGTATGTGTATAACAAAGCCTTGTTTTTACACGCAAAACATTTATTTATTTATTTTATACCACCTTAATTTGCATTAATTTTGCATTCAGCCATCAGAAATTTGAATCGCGAATGCATATTTATTTCGTTCATCAAATTAAAAATATTTAATATTTTAATTGGAAAGTAAAGAGAGAAATATGCCAATTATTTATTAGCCTGTGGGTGATTTGAAAAAATATAAAATTACTTTATTAACTTCATTTTATTTTTAAAATAAAAAAATACATTTTTACAAATGATAACCCAAGTAAACAAACGTGTGCAATTTTATAATCAGAATATTAATTACTTATGTAAATTTGATCTGGCAAGAATGTAAACTATAATTTTAATAAAAAAACATGTATTTAATTAAATAAACGCTACTTTTCGGATTGAGCTCGGTATATGTACAGCCGATTTCGCACGTTGTAAATGAAAATGCTCAGTAATGTAATGGATATCCACCGCCTTCTATAAAACTAATTTTCCGCATCTACATGTGTTTATAAGTAAAGGGTTTTTCAATAAGGTCGCTACAAAAACGGTGCAGAAGTCCAGACGCTGAATCCAATTTACAACGGATTTCAATCAGAAATCGGCCGATACTGCTGTAATTTCACGTTCGAAATGCGTACGAAGTTCATCAATCGTCGCTGGCTTGTTGGCATAGACCATAGACTTGACGTAGCCCCACAGGAAATAGTCTAACGTCGTCAAAACGCACGACTCAGGCGGCCAATTGACTGGGCCATTTCGTGAGATAACACGTTTGCCAAACTTGGTTTTCAATAATTCGATTGTGACATTCCTTGTGTGGCTTGTGATGCTGTCCTGTTGGAACCACATATTGTCCAAGTCCATATCAATCAATTTGGAGCAAAAATATTCGATTATGTGAGCGGTAGCGATTCCCATTCACAGTAACGTGCCGGTATTGATCATCACGGAAGAAGTACGGCGCAATGACACCGCCGGCACATATACCGAACCAAACCATATTTTTTTCGAGATGCAATTGTGACTCATGGAATACGTGTGGATTGCTGCCTGAGCAATAACGCATATTTTGCTTATTGACGAAGCCATTCAGCCAGAAATGAGCCGACCATAAATTGAATGTAGCGCTCTTCAAGTTGAGGCCATTGACTCCGTATTTCGGTAGTAAATTTTAATAATTTCGACTCGTTGTTGGATCGTTTCCATGATGAAATGGCAAACCTTACTGAAGAGAAACCTAGCAAAATAGCGGGAAAAAATATGACGTCGTTTGCTGTGTCTATTGGTCAACTTTTGTAGCGTCTCTATTGAAAAACCCTTTACTTACATATATTTACTTAGCATGTATGTATATATATACGTATACCTGTACATACGTGACTTTTTACACATGTTAATTGTAACAGTTAGATGCATTTATGCATTCGTGCATACTCATATTCGCATTCCACTCAAGCACTGACGCATGCCTACACATGTACATACATATGTATGTATGTACATATATGAATATATCTCTACACTTTTGCCTGCCTATTTGTTCATTAAAAGTGTGAAAAAAAATATGAAACCACTCGAGTAACGTCAGTCAACATGCGACAATAACAACAATAGCAAATTGCGGGTTGGCACCAACATGTCGCGCCAATGTCACGTTTCGTCGTGTCAACTGTCACCGCTGAAGCATCGCTTACAATATGTTTTACAGCATTTTTAAACGGCAATTTCTGATGCCCTACACACATCTAGTTGGTAGGTTCAATAAACTAGTTAATAGCGCCATTATTTGGGCTGATTCAGTGATAAATAGGCCAAGTGAACTTGTGGAACACTTCAAATGTGAGTTAAAATGAACGAAATTTTAGGATAATCATTATGTTATATTTTGAAATCTGTTTTGAACTATAAACACTCAGGGACTTCTTGAAGTTTTGCTTCAGCAATATCTTCGAAGTGTAATTTTCCTCAACAATTTTAAGGAAAATAATCAATAGTTACATGTAAATGTGTTCATTTTCAAAAAGTCATATCTTTACTTATCTATTTTATAATGAATAAACAGTTCTTATTTAGTTTATCTAGTCTAAAAGTGCCTTGTATAGCAGGGCAGCGGTGGAAGATGTCGCCAGAAATAAGCGTCTCTAATTCTACTGGGTGCCGGGCCCAGGCCACAGGGGCATCTAGGCTAACGAGGTAGTGGACGAAAGTGCCAAGAGAGGCGTTAAACTATCATCAGAGAGCGTGATCAACGTAGATAAACTCATGCACTGCCTATATGATGATCTAGACAGGAACGTGATAAGAAAGTTCAAAGCGCGCTGGAAAGATCTACCGGGATGCAAAACCACAAAAGCTACATATGTGTAAAGCGTTAGATCAGTAATACATGAAGTTCTTACTAACACTCGATAGAAGGAAATGTAGGTACATATATGGTCGACATACTCACTGCGCACAGTCAGATGGCGGCACACCCCTAAATGATGGGGCTAACTGAAAACGAAGAATGCAGGAAATGTAATGGAACATCTCTTGTGTGCTTGTCCTGCAGTGACAAGGCAATGGCTTCAAAACTTGGGGACTACACAGTACGATAATCTGGAAGAGATATCGTTAGTGAAACCATATCACATTTTGAAATTCGAGTATAGCGCAGGCATCCTAAGGGATGACTACTTCTCATTGACTACGTAACGACACTCCATCTGGTACCGCAGAGGACCAAAGAAAAAGTTCTATGTGTGACTCATTGCCCTACCAGGTTAACCTAACCTAACCTATCTAGTCTTCTAACATTTTTTCACCTTTTTCAAACAATGTTTTTTTTGCGAAATTTAAAATTTTTGCTACCGCTGCTGACTTTATGACTTCGCGATCACACTCATGCCTATAGTTTCAGTATGTACGTCTGTATGTATGTATTTCGACTTTCAACTTTCGTTGTTTTTGTATATTTGTACTTTTTCTCGCTTTACGTACCGTTTGCTCCCCACGCGTTGCATTGTTTGCTTTTGTTTTTGTATTTTTGTACATAGTTTTGTGCGCTTCTGTTGATATTACCATTCATTATTTTTCTTTCGCTCATGTTTGTTTCGCAGCTCAAATGTTTTTTGTTGTAGTTGCAATTTTCAGTTCGTTTCGCGAAAAACTGCAAGCTCAACATGACTGTTGACTGGCAAATGATGCTGTTGCTCTTAGCCCGTGTTTGTTTTTGTCACAGCAACAAATTGTTCGTATGCGTGTGTGTTGTTGCTGTCGCATCATCAGCGAGCAACTAATACACGCTGCTGTTTTTGTATTCACACCAGCAACAATTACTGAATTGTAGTGGTTATTGTTGTTTTGCTGTTGCGTTGCACCGTTTTTCTTGTCAACGTGTTGTTGTTGGTTTCTGTTTTTAATTTTCACCCAGCCATGCGTTAATTGTTGTTTGTTATTGTTGTAGAGTGGTTGGTTTTGTTTTTGTTTTTGCAACATCGCTTTCGACTTTAACACCAATTAACGTTGACGTTCGTCAGCGGTTGTGCTGGTTGCTAGCTCTTTTCCTTAATTTTCTGTGTTCGTGTGTTGTTGTTGTTGTTTTAGTTTACGCCTTCGTTTTTCTTGCTAAATAAATTTTTAAATTTGTTTTATTTTTATTTCGTGTTGATTCTGTATGTAGCAGCATTTCCTTCCTTCCTACCTTCCTTCCATCGATAGCCTGAGTAGAGAGCCTGTGTGTTTATACTTTGTTCTTTGTGTATATGTGTGCTCGTGTGTGTGTGTAGATTTGTCACTGTTGTCGCATGAGTCACGTTCCACGTAAACACTTGACTCATTGCCAACTCAGCACAAGCACTTCTCACCCCCTCCCCTATATAATCTATTCAATGGTTCTTACTTTTTTGTTCGCTTATGTAAGCAAGAAAGAGAAACATTAAAGAAACGAGAAAAAAATTGCGAATAAAAAAATGTAAATTGCAATCATTGCTAATAAGCAAGTGCGTATGATACCCTGAACAACATGCGTCTATTTTGTTTTCAGGTGAGAAAGTTGGAATGCTGCCACTTATTTGAAATGTTTAACTGAAACGTCTAATTATTTATAAAAAAATCAAAAATTTTTAAACGGAAAAATATAAAAAACATTTGAAAACAAAATTTGAAAAAATTAAATTTTAAAAAAACGTTGCCACCTGTTATAAAAAAAAAATAAAAAAAAAAATAAATAAATTAAAACATGTTATAAGTATTTATTAAACTAAAGTCAATTTAAAACGCCTTACTGTTGAAAAAATACTGCTGAGAGTTGCCATCTGTTTTTTTAGTTTTTTTATTTTGTTGAATAACTAAATTGATAAATATTCAAACACGGACATCCACTATACATATACATCATATATATCCTGAAAAAATGGTATCCGAAATGCTTATTGATGCGTTGCCACCTGTTAAAAAAACTTATATTGCAACATCGCATGCGTAAACTCGAATTTATGACGCGCCCTATACACATTTTGTATCCATCAGAGGGTATAAGCGGATAAAGTTAGATCTGCCATCACTTCACAAGCTTAACAAGCTACAAATCAACACACACGCAGCTCAACTCTTCCTTCCAGCAATTAGTAGTGCTATCAAGTTGTGCCTCTCTTTTTTATACTCTCGCAACAAATGTTGCTAAAGAGAGTACTATAGTTTTGTTCACATAACGGTTGTTTGTAACACCCAAAACTAAACGAGTTAGATATAGGGTTATATATACCAAAGTGATCAGGGTGAAGAGTGGAGTTCAAATCCGAATGTCTATCTGTCCGTCCGTCCGTCTGGGCAAGCTGTAACTTGAGTGAAAATTAAGATATCTTGATGAAACTTGGCACACTTATTTCTTGGCACCATAGGAAGGTTGCTTTCGAAAATGAGCAAAATCGGACCACTGCCACGCCCACAAAATGGCGAAAACCGAAAACACATAAAGTGCCATAACTAAGCCATAAATAAAGCTATGGAAATAAAATTTGGTATGAAGGATCGCACTATGAAGGGGCATATCTGGATGTAATTTTTTTGGAGAAGTGGGCGTGGCCCCGCCCCCTACTAAGTTTTTTGTACATATCTCGCAAACCAATAGAGCTATATAAACCAAACTTTCTGCAGTCGTTTTTTTAGCCACTTCCTAATACAGTCCAAAAATGAAAGAAATCGGATCATAACCACGCCCACCTCCCATACAAAAGTTAGGTTGAAAATTACTAAAATTGGGTTAATTCACTAATGAAAAACGTCAGAAACACTAAATTTCACATAAGAAATGGCAAATGCAAGCTGCACTCAGATTTTTTAACAAAATGGAAAATGGGCGTCTACCCACCTATGGGTCAAAAACCATATCTCAGGAACTACTCGACCGATTTCAATGAAACTTGGTTTGTAATAGTTTCCTTACATCCCAATAATATGTTGTGAAAATAGTCCAAATCGCTTCACAACCACGCCTACTTCCTATATACCAGAACTTTGAAGACAATCTGAATCGTTTACTTTACAATATATAAAGTAAGTACTAGTGAAGATATCGGTGCAGAACTTTGCACAAATACTATGTTAATAGTGTGGCAGCCTCATTCTAAAAATCGCCGAAATCGGACCATAGGTTTTTAAGGCCCCATATATCGAACACGAGGACCTCGGTGCTTCTAACCTAATATTATGGTTTCCAACTTTCAATGGACTTTATACAATATATATGACGAATATGTGCGTCAAATTGTGTATTATATAATATAAATAAAGTTAAATAAATAAATTGCGAGAGTATAAAATGTTCGGTTACACCCGAACTTAGCCCTTTCTTACTTGTTTTATTATTATACTCTCGCAACAAAAGTTGCTAAAGAGAGTATAATAGTTTTGTCCACATAACGGTTGTTTGTAAGTCCTAAAACTAAACGAGTTAGATATAGGGTTATATATACCAAAGTGATCAGGGTGACGAGTAAAGTTCAAATCCGGATGTCTGTCTGTCCGTCCGTCCGTCTGTCCGTCTGTCCGTCTGTCCGTCCGTGCAAGCTGTAACTTGAGTAAAAATTGAGATATCTTAATGAAACTTGGAACACGTGTTCCTTGGCACCATAAGAAGGTTAAGTTCGAAGATGGGCGGAATCGGACCACTGGCACGCCCACAAAATGGCGATAACCAAAAACACATAAAGAGCTATAACTAAGCCATAAATAAAGTTATGAAAATAAAATTTGGAACATAGGATCGCATTAGGAAGGGGCACATTTGAGTGTAATTTTTTTGGAAAAGTGGGCGTGACCCCGCCCCCAAATATGTTTTTTGTACATATCTTGCAAACCAATAGCGCTATATAAACCAAACTTTCTGCAGTCGTTTCTTTTAGCCGTTTCCTTAAACAGTCCAAAAATTACAGAAATCGGATAATAACCACGCCCCCCTCCCATACAAAGGTTAGGTTGAAAATACAAAGTGGGTTAGCTCACTAACCAAAAACGTCAGAAACACTAAATTTCACATAGGAAATGGCAGATGGAAGCTACACTCGATTTTTTACAAAATGGAAAATGGGCGTGGCGTCGCTCACTTATGGGTCAAACCATATCAGGAACTACTCGACCGATTTCAATGAAACTTGGTTTGTAATAGTTTCCTTTACATCCCAATTATATGTTGTGAAAATAGGCCAAATCGCTTCACAACCACGACTACTTCCTATATACCAGAACTTTGAAGACAATCTGAATCGTTTACTTTACAATATATAAAGTAAGCACTAGTGAAGATATCGATGCAGAACTTTGCACAAATACTACGTTTATAGTGTGGCAGCCCCATTCTAAAAATCACCCAAATCGGACCATAGGTTGTCAAGGCCCCATATATCGAACATGAGGACCTCGGTACTTCTAACCTAATATTATGGTTTCCAACTTTCAAAGGACTTTATACAATATATATGACGAATATGTGGGTCAAATTGTGTATTATATAATATTAATAAAGTTAAATAAATAAATTGCGAGAGTATAAAATGTTCGGTTACACCCGAACTTAGCCCTTCCTTACTTGTTTTTTCTTTATTTTTGTTCTTAACTTTTTCATCGCACCCCTGCGTCTCTTCAATTTACATACCATCCTCACCCTTCTCCGTATCCGACTCGACTCGAGGAGCAGCAAGGATTCTAACAACACACTTGATCTTGCAAGTACTTGCAAACGCCCAACCTCGTACATGTCCTCACGAAGCGTCGGTGTGAGTAACTCACATGCGCCCGCTTGATTTTCTTACAGCTTTCTTCATTCGCAATGAAAATATGTACTTTGTTGTAATTTTTATTTTTCTTTTCCACTTTTCCCTTAAATTTTACAACTGTCTCATTAAGTCGGGCGTGATATGGGAGGGCGCGTGTAACTGAGAGGGGTGCTCTCTTGTAATTGTTCCTGATTGCAGCGCGTTTATTTACTTTCATTAAGCAATGGTGCTGCCATATCATTGTGATTTTCACATCCTCCAAAGATGCAAACACACACATACAACACGTGTATCATGACTTTGCAATTTAATTTAATTCCATTTTTATTGTATTTCTCTTCACGCTTCGTTTCTTCGTAAATATTCATTTCAACGTTTCGTTTTTTCTCAGCTTTTATTGGTTTTTATTTCATATTGTGTGTACGTTCTTCAATATAAAATGTTAAGCTTTATGTGCTATATGCGCGGATTCTCTCCGTTCGTCTTTTAAATATTTATATTAGTCATTCTGTAATTTAAGAATCTTAAGCTCTCGGTGTGCCCGCTCGTCGCGTTCATGTCACTCAGTTTTATACTTCAAGAGTCATACGTTTTATATTTGAATTTAAATTTATTTTGAGCAATTTTTTATTTTATATACGAAGCATTGGTTTTAAGTTCATGTCTTTAAAGACATTCTTTTTGGGCAGCTATTCTGCTAGTTTGAAGAATATATAGATTAGGTTTTGAGATCCCCCGAATAAAGCGTCGCTTTCGAAACTCTCGGTTCCGGATTTTACAGAGCAACTTTAGATAGAGTATAGTGTATGATTTTTAGAAGTATAGGGTTTCTTTGAAGGATAGCTGTCAAACTAGGGGTCAAAAAAGCACTTGTGCTTTACAAGTATTTGTTCATCGTTTTTAAAACTGCCGATTCAATCTATAAACTCTGCATTATTCGTTCTTTGGACCCATCATATATACTTAAAGCAATTTAGTATTTATTTACAAACGAATAAATAGTTTTATAATTCTTCACTTTAACCAATATTTCCCAGTAATTTCTCACCTATAATTTCCGTTATTATAGTAATGGAAATTTTCGACAAATACTGCATTAAATTATCACTTAAAGGTTATGCACCGAAGTAAGTGTATAAATACCAATAAATTATTTCATTAATAGCCTTGTGCAAATATGTTAAAATAACGCAGATTAATTCAAAGCTCTTGGATTAAGAGCTGATTTAACCACAATCAATTGTGCGCGCCGGTCAGTATAAAAAGTACTTGAATGTCAAAAATGTTTCAGAGTAATTTTTTCTTAACAAAAATTATGAAAACCATAATGCAAAGATAAACAATGAAAATTAAATAATAATAAAAACAAGTAAGAAAGGGCTAAGTTCGGATGTAAGCGAACATTTTATACTCTCGCAATTTATTGAAGAAATTTTATTTACATAACACATAAATTTACCCATAAATTCGGCATAAAGTTTAATAGAACAACGAAAATCAGCATATATAGTATATGAGGGCTGAGGTAATTCCTGAACCGATTGCATTCATTTTCACCAGCAAGGTACACTATATCAAATATACGCTCACTTAATTTTGCTAAGATATCTCACATATTAACCAATACATATATGCGGAATAAAGCCCATGGTATTTTTAAAAAACCTATAATTAGGTACATGGAAGCTAGGAGATGTTATGACCCGATTTTAATAATTTTTGGAAACACACTATTAGAAGAAAACAATTTCCTCTGAATTACATTAAATTATCTGAGAGATATATTCATATTTTCGGTTTAAATTTACTCTTAAGCGCTGAGTTCAACATGTTCGATATCAGGGGCCTTGAAAAGTCATGGTCCGATTTTGACAATTTTTCCACAAGTGATGTCACAGCTCAAATACAGTATTTGTGTAAAGTTTTATTCCGCTATCTTCATTGGTTAATGTATATATTATAAAGTGAATGAATCAGAAGAATTCAAAATTAATTATATGGGAAGTAGTCGTGGTTGTGAACCGATTTCGCCCATATTCCATCCTTGTCATCAGGGTATCAAAAAGTGTTATATGCCGAATTCTATTGAAATCGGTCGAGTAGTTCTTGAGAAATGGTTTTTGACACACGCCCACTTTCCATTTTGTAAAAAATCTCAGTGTTCCAAATTTTATTTTCATAACTTTATTTATGGCTTTGTTATGACACTGTATAGGTTTTCGGTTTTCGCCATTTTGTGGGCGTGGCAGTGGCCCGTTTTCGAAAGCAACCTCCAATCAATATGTGTTCCAAGTTTCATTAAGATATCTTAATTTTTACTCAAGTTATCGCTTGCACGGATAGACGGACAGACGGACGGACAGATATCCGTATTTCAAATCCACTCGTCATCCTGATCATTTATATATATATAACCCCATATCTAACTCTTTTATTTCTTGATGACACAAACAACCGTTATGTGAACAAAACTATAATACTATGTGCAACATGTTGCGAGAGTATAATAATGAATATGTACTATGTATAATAAAAAATGGTCAATTAGAGCTTAAATAAACCGAAAAACAAAAAAAAAAATACACTGCGGCATCAAATGAAAATAAAATATGAGAGCTGTTAATTTTTAAAGAGGCGAGCAAAACCACAATTTTCACGCGGTGATTGTTAATAATCTGTGCACTTTTTATTATATTTTCAATATACATATATACAAATGAAATTTTCCACTTCTGAAGACCATAACTATACATATTATATCTTAAATTTTGGTGAGTAAAATATTTCAAATAAAAAATAAGAAATTCATTTCGCTAAAATGTTTCCGCTATTGTGACAAAGTGATTGCAATCATTTATACAGTCACTTGAAATATGATACCACTCACAATGAAGCCACAACGTTTCACAAAAATATTTCCACCAACAAAAAGAGAGAGTTGCAAACGCTTGACACTTGGAGAAAAAATAACATATTTCAAAATCAGAAAGACAACATAAGAAATGTGAAAGCCAGCTGCTGCAGCAGGCAGGCGGTAGGCGGTAGGCGTCTACAAGTAGGAACATACAATTTTTGGGAACATATGATACGCATACGCCCACACAAAAAAGTCATACATGTGAACTCTATACGAGTATATGCGACTGAGTGTGTGTGCGAGAGAATATTGAAGCACAGGCCATATTTCTTGCCATGTGTCAACTGCACGTGCAACAATTTGTGGTACGAAGAATGAAAGTGGTTTGAAAAAAGAGCAGAAATAGAAAAAAATGGAAAATAATAAATAATAAATCTCTTGAACAAAAAAACATAAGTACATACTACAAAAAGTGACCAGTGAAACAAGCGTAATGTACACTTTTCAAAAAGGCGCTGCATTTTGCCACAACTGCGACTTGACGCAACTTGACCCGCAGGCCTTGTTATAGCGCCTGTCATATGCCAAGTGCCATAAGATTTCAGCCAAAAGACAAATTTCCAATTGCAGCGCGCAAATAAAAGAGCAACAACCAACTCAACACCAGCGAAAGAGAGTGAGAGAGAGAGACAGGCGATAGCTGACAAGAACGCATAAATTGGTCAGATTGCTGCTGTGAAAGTGGTGGCAACGCAAGTAAAAGATACATTAAAAGCCAACGAGAAAACAAGTAGATAATAAATAGCGGCAATAGAGTTATAAGAATAAGATTGATGCCGCCAGCAAGGAGGAAGTCACTGCGGTCGTACTTCGCATTTATACTAGCACTTGGCAGTTCAAGCTTTTGTCGACAGAGCTGACAGCAAATGGTGGCTTTAAGTGAGACAAATGGTGGGCATCATTTGTTTTCTTCTTTCGTTTTTCTATATTTTTATACTCTCGCTACAAAAGTTGCTAAGAGATTATAATAGTTTTGTTCATATAACAGTTGGTTGTAAGTCATAAAATTAAACGAGTTACAAAGGATGTCAGAGGAGAGCTACACTCACTTTTTTTTAATGGAAAATGGGCGTGGCGTTGTCAAAAACTACTCGACCGATTTCAATGAAATTCGGTAGATAATACTTTCTAGACACCCTGATGACACGGATGGAAAATTAGTGAAATCGTATATATGGTTGCATCGGTTAACCCAAATCTGGTTCCAGTTGACTTATTCTGGTTCCGGTAACATCATTACCCCATATCCGGCCACCTCATATCTGGTTCCCGGTTCTGGTTGTCACATTTCCGGTTCCGGTAACATCATATCCGACCCTAATATCCGGTTCCGGATGTTCAATTTCCGGTTCCTGTAGCATCATTGTCTCATATCGGGTTGCATAAGCTTCATTTCCGGTTCCGGTAACATCATCCCATGTCCGCTTCCGGATGCCTCTAATCCGATTTCCGGTAACCCGTCAGAGCAGAACTTCAGTGTGTTTTTATACTCTCGCAACAAAGTTGCCAAAGAGAGTGTTACATAACGGTTGTTTGTAAGTCCTAAAACTAAACGAGTGACATATAGGGTTATATACACCAAAGTCATCAGGGTGACGAGTAGAGTTGAAATCCGGATGTCTGTCTGTCTGTCCGTGCCAGCTGTAACTTGAGTAAAAATTTAGATATCTTGATGAAACTTAGGAGACGTATTTCTTGGCACCATAAGAAGGTTAAGTTCGAAGATTGGTGAAATCGGATCACTGCCACACGCCCACAAAATGGCGTTAACCGAAAACCTATAAAGAGCTATAACTAAGCCATAAATTAAGCTATAAAAGAAATTTGGTACAAAGGATCATATCCGGTTCTGGATGTCCCATTTCATTCCCAGAGCTTCATTGTGTTTTTAAGAAAAATTTTGGAACCATTATTACGAAATCCTCAATAATGTTGAGATGTGGTTAATGGGTCAAAAACCATGTCTCAAAAACTACTCGACCGATTTCAATGAAATTCGGCATTGGAAAAATTGTCAAAATCGGACTATAACTTTTCAAGGGCCCGGATATCGAACATGAATATCGGTTAATATGTGAGATATCTTAGCAAAATTAAGTGAGCGTATAATCTTGGATAGGGTACACTACTTGATGGTGAAAATGAATGAAATCGGTTCAGAACTTACTTCAGCCCTCATACACTATATATGATGATTTTCGTTATTCTATTGGAATATATGGTTCAAATTGTTTGTTATTTTAATGAAACTATATCAATAAACCGCGAGAGTATAAAATGCTCGGGTGCAGCCGAACTTAGCCTTTCCTTACTTGTTTCATATAATATTTGTGTGTGTAGGTTTCTTGAGCCCGACAGAATTGGTGTAACCTTTTGTCAGAGTTCTTGTATGTATGTGATTGGCGTTGCAACCGTTTAGCCGGTTATAGCCGAATCGACGATAGTGCGCCATCTCTCTCTCTCCTTCGCAGTTCGGCGCCAGTTGGAGATCCCAAGTGTAACCAGGTCGCTCTCCACCTGGTCCCTCCAACGGAGTGGAGGCCTTCCCCTTCCTCGGCTTCCTCCGGCGGGTACTGCATCGAACACTTTCAGGGCTGGAGTGTTTTCGTCCATTCGGACAACATGACCTAGCCAGCGTAGCCGCTGTCTTTTTATTCGCTGAACTATGTCAATGTCGTCGTATAACTCGTACAGCTCATCGTTCCATCGTCTGCGGTATTCGCCGTTGCCAATGTTCTTAGGACCATAAATCTTGCGCAAAATTTTCCTCTCGAAAACTCCTAGTGTCGTCTCATCTGATGTTGACATCGTCCAAGCTTCTGCACCGTAGATCAGGACGGGGATGATAAGCGACTTGTAGAGCTTGATTTTGGTTCGTCGAGAGAGGACTTTACTGTTCAATTGCCTACTCAGTCCAAAGTAGCACCTGTTGGCAAGAGTTATTCTGCGCTGGATTTCGAGGCTGACATTGTTCGTGTTGTTGATGCTGGTGATTGCTGTCAGAGTTCTTACCCTGTTAAAATAAGCAACGTACTTATTTTTCAATGTCAAAACGATGGTTAGTCATTATGGTTATGTATCAACTGACGGATCTTCGAATACGAAGAAAATTATATTCGCTATTATAAGCACGTAAGTCTCGGAATCATTTTGAATTTTCCTTATCTGAAGAATGAAAAAATATACATAAAATCGACGTTCCATGTGCAAATTCCGACCTATAAAGTGGTTGTAGCGGCCTTAGCCGAAACTTTCAGAAAAAAATATTAGGTATATTGGCCGATAAAAAAAAACGAAAAATGTTCGAAATCTTTTATAAGAGCCATCGCCGCTCGAGTTAATGTCAAACCTCCGAGTATTTTCCCGAATTGAGAAAGTTAGACGATGTAAAATTTGAGTATATTATTGAAGAAACCCAGCTCTTAGAAAAAAGCCATTCTTAGTATTGAGGTGGTTTCTGCTAATCATCTCACTAAATTGTTCTCGCAGCCTCCTACTTGTCTTTTAGACAACTTCTTAACTTGGGATTTAAGCTGAACTATCACTTGCACCTCCGCACATGTTTACTCGAATCGTTTTTTTCTCCACTATTACGACTGCTGTTCTTACATACTTGCTCTGTGAGAAAATGCAGCAGTATTTTTTCCCACTTCACGTTATCTGCGCGAGATTTGCTCAAGTGGTCGCATTGTTTCTGTTATTTTTTGTTTGCTTTCTGATCTTTCTCTTTTGTCTTATTATTGTTATCGTCATTGTTATTGTGGCATGAGTTCTTACTGCTTTGGCGGCATTTACCGGCGTTGGCACCTTTGTGTGTAAACCGCGGCTACGTCAATGGCTGGGAGTTGAGGAAATATTGAGGTTATGTTAACACATTGAATGCAAGCTAAGTAAACACGGTTGCGGAGTACAAACAAAGACATCTACAAGAGGTGTAAATGTCGTTATTTCCTAGATGACTTTTGCGGTAAACTTTCATCAGATTTTTTTTACTAAAAAGGTGAGTATCTGTGTTTACTCGCTCTTGCATGTGGGGCACCACCCAGAACACATAGAAGATACAAATAATATATTTACAAAATTTGTTTAATGACTAGAGAACAGACTGGCTATATAGTAACGTGAGAAATTATCCCATAAAGAATTCTCCCTTTTTAACGTTAAAAAAACACTATTGAACGTGTCCAAAGCAAAGAATCTCGTTGTTTTTACGAATAATGGATTATGACATGGTAACATTAGGTTAAAAATTAGAAAAAAAATTATAATTTTTCTAGAATTCTAATATTCTATTAAGAGAGGCTGAAGCCTAAAGGGGTGCTCATAAAGTCAATACGGTTGAGACACCAGATGATTTGAAAGATTTTGGTTCTCGAAAGTTTCTTAATCCTCAGTACAAACCAGAATACAGACCAAATAAAACCGAAGTCCTGATATTGTTCTTTTAATAATATGAAGTTTTAACTCTTCCATATTCAAAGCTTCATATTTTGGGAGTAAGCTAGTTAACTGAGCAGAACAATATTCTCAAATCGTTTAAATATTAATTGATATCTCGTTATAAAACGTATGTATTTGTTACGTATTTTTGTTTACAGAAATTGTATCTATAATTGTAGATATGTATACTACATACTCTCTAACCTCTGAGTGTGTTTATCCATGCGTGTTCACTTTCCATTTCAAGTAATTTGTTGTTATTTATTTTTTTCCCAAACGAAACGTACTCGTATTTACAGTTTTGCTCCTGTGGGATGTTTTCAACATTTTATGCTTCAAAGCATCCATTGATGGAAAGGATGTCAGTAACTTTTCAACGAGTCAAATTCAAAAATATTCGTATATACATATGCATATAGACTGTAGGGACAACAACCTAGAGAGACAATGTGAGCTTGAGATTGAGTCACTTCAATGTGCCGCAAATGTAGCTGGTTAACTTGAGTAGGAGATGTGGCAAGGAAGGTAGAAAAAGTTAGCGACACTGGAGTGAAGGGCGTAAGAGACCACATTGCGGCAGCCAATAATAGAAGTTGTAAACCGCAGACCGGAGAATTAGGTAAACCGCAAACCAGACACAAAGTTGAGCCTATGAGTTGAAAGGCAAAACAAGAACTTTCTCTACGGCATGCAAATTAGACACAACACCACTAACATACTTAAAGTGTGTACTGAAGCCTGTTAAAGAATTTAATTTGTGCTGCTGAAGTCAAGTGGTTATGTGACACGGTTATTAATTTTCGTTTCAATTGAAAAATCAGTGAGCAGATTTTCTCAAACAATATAGCTAAGAAATTATGTTATTTGTATAATTATTTACGGAAAATTTCAATAAAAAGTATGCCGAGAGTTTGAATCTGTAGACTTTGAAGTGTAGTATAGCCTTAGAAGATCTTAACAACATTCAAATTGTTTCATGCAAAAAGGAAAAAGTCTTCTCCAACTTTTCGACTAATCGTCATTTCAAAATGTCTCTAACTTTATGCGTCTTGATATGTGTCGTCGAAGCATTTCGTACTTTATAAAAAAATATTTATTTCCGAGAAAGAGTTCGCATAATGTCAGAGGTCACGATCTATTGATATCTGGTGTTTTGTTGTGATTACGTATTTATGATTATAAGCTTTTTTATGGGGAATAAAGCTTGTTGGATGAATTTTTCATCAATTTTGAAGCCTATTCTATCATAATAGCCTATTCTTCATCCAAGCTAATCTACCTAAGTTTTGATATAATCGGAGTTTCTTTGCACTTCGTCAAAAATTCGAAATATTTCCCGAAAATTGAAAGTATGGAAAACAAAAGTTAGTCATTTAGCTAGACTTTCTCCTCACTCCATCAGTTTAATAGGCACCCATGAAATGCCACGCAATCATTGAAATGTGGCAATAAAACTAGTTTCACCACATCGTTCATGAAATAAAAACAACAATTGATGTCGGCAACCCTTGCAGCTAACACATCGTTACCTCAAATTCTGTTCTGCGCTCCACCGTTCCACAATGAAATCAGTGCGTGTCAGGCCTAATTATAAAATTCGCTAGGCGACCAGCGCTGAACAGACATCAGCATCAAAGTGCAGTCGAACAACTCAATCGGCGCAAAGTTACTGTCTACCCCAAGCGACGACCCACCAAAACTCAGTCACAAGTACATACAAGCATGGATGTGTGAGTGCCTGCGTAGAATTTACAACTGACTGACATGGTTGAGCGACCAGCAAGCCGGAGTGCGCGCCAAACAATTGCTTAGATAAAACTGACTGCAAAGTTTTCGACGGCACCAATCATACTCAAATACACACGAACACACACTCATCTCTATATATAATGGCTGTGCGATTTGGTACAAAACACTTACACATAACCACTCACGCGCATAGCAATTTAGTACTCAACCAACAGCTCATAAATAAGCACACACACACACAAACATGTACATGCAACAGCAGAGGTGTGCACCCTAATGCCTCCGCACATACCTCAGTTGGCCCGCATTGCGGCCGGTCTGCGGCCTGCGGTAAACATTGGTAATTTGCCTGTTTATCGCCGAGTGGTTGTCAGTCATTGCGCCTAAGCGCCGTTAAGCATGTTAATTTTCCGCATTTCAACCAACAACTCCATCCCGCCAACAAAAGCAGCAACAACTGTCCGCATTTCCTGCAGTGCACCGTTCACTGCCGCCGCCATTGCTTTATCCTTGCTACATCAATGTCCCGTGCGCCACAATGGGATTATATGCGCGCAGCACCAGTGTACAGAGAAAAAAGCACTGTTACTCCTGTGTATCCCCGAAATGTGGCAAGTTGCAAATTGCATGCATGAAACAACTAATCATCAACAATGACGCAGGATCCTGGCGCTCCACAGCCTTAACTATTGGGTGTATGTGTGTCAGTCAATTAGGTAGACAGTTGGGCTCTCTATCCGGGTAATAATATCATTACCCCCTACTCCTCGCTTGTGCATAACAAAAATGCGCTGATCTCCGGCAATATGGCTAATTTTCCATCTCCCTTGCTGTGGTCGAAAGCAAACGGAAATTAAAATGCCGTTTAGTTGCAGGTCGCAGTTGAAGCGGATCTCAGGTGGCATACATGAATGGAAATCTATTCATATATAATGGTTGGTTCTAAAGCAAGTTTTTTATGTGCAAAATAGCAACAACAAATTTATACAGTTGAAATCGATGTAAGAGAAATGGATAGCACATTCAAAAGTTAGAACTACTCGTTGTTCACTTTTTATTTCATTGTGTCAGCGTTTTGTTTTATACCAGTTGTTTGTTCGATTTGCCAATCCCCATAGTTTCCGCAAAAATCCCCATCATGTCAAAATGTAGTGATATTTATTGCAGAGATCTTCAGTTTTGAAATCACCTGACTTCTTTTCAGGGAGTTATTTTAGAACTGTACCTGAATGTATTTGCACTATTAATGAGCTCAATTTTAAACTTCGTGCTGAAATCATCACCCTACCACTCGAGAAGATCGATGAAGGCACTTTTCCAGGAACAAGATTTACAACTTGATTGCTGCTATAATAGTTCAAATAGCCTGTTCACATGCCTGTTTATCATACGATCAACATATTATTCTATGAATTTAGTTCAGTCAATCTAAGTGGACTACCCTGTATTAGTAGCCAACCTGAAATGTAGCGCTGCTTATGCCGTAATCTAATTACCTGTCATTTGTTGGCCATGAACGGAAGTATTGATAATAAGATGAAGTATAGTCTAAAGTAATTATACTAAATTAATTTGTCAGACAATAGACCTCGCGATAAGGGAGTGTTTATTAAAGATTTTTTAAACGAAATCTAGTCCTTTATCCCCATATTTTTTCCCGCTCTATTGACATTTCCCTTCAGTTAGATTTTCAATTTCATCATAGAATGATATACGATCAATCAACAAGTTGAAATTATTTAAATTAACTACCGAATTTCGAAGTCAGTGGCATCAACTTTAAGAGCTCTACGTCCAACGTAGCGATGAGACTCAGTTCTGGCTGAATGGCTTCATCAATAAGCAAAATATGCATTACTAGTCAGGCAGCAATCCTCACGTACTCTATGAGTCACCATGGCATCCCGAAAAAATTCCGGTTTGGTCGGTTTATGGTCGGTGGCATCATTGGGCCGTACTTCTTGCGTGATGATCAATACCGGCACGTTATTTCGAATGGGAATCGCCACCGTTCAATGATAACCGAACATTTTTGACCCGAATTGTATGATATGAACTTGGACAATCTGTGGTTCAAACAGGACGGCGCCGCAATCCACACAGCGAATGTCACAATCGATTTATTGAAAATCAAGTTGGTGAACGTGTTATGTCACGAAATGGCCCAATCAATGGACCGCCTCGCTCGTGCAATTAGGGCTACGTCAAGTCTATAGTCTATGTCAATAAGCCAGCGCCGATTTATGCTTGATAACCGTCGAAAATTGTGTTCAGCATCTGGACTGGTGGCCATACAAAAGAAATCGTTATACCAATATACGACCCTAATAATAGTAGTAAATGTCGGGATTTTCAAATACATTTTATAAGAATTATCAGGGTGTTAGAAACTTATTATGATTTTCTGTTATAAAAACTTAATGTAAATTAAAAGTCTTTAATATTTTTTTATTTTATTTTATTATTTCTCGTTTTAGAAACAGCAGACATTTTGTATGCATTTACTACCAGTGCTATTATTAGCGGAAACCATCGATGAATCATCCTAGAAGAAGCAGTCAATAAAGTGAACATTCGACTTATTGGTAAGTTTATTTAGTTATTAGCTCAAAAAAGTGAAACTCTTGTAGCTTAATAACTAAAAATAATCATTACTCAGTAATTTGAGTGTATTTGAAAAATGGCGAATCGAACACGCAAACTGCTATAAAACAAAAAAACTGGCAAAATAAAATAGAGTTGCAATAGCGAGCGGAAAAGTGGTCTAATATTTATTAATTAATAATTTAGCCTCTAAATAATTTAATATAGCAGTCGCACAAAAGAAACGTGAACAGCTGACGAGTTGTATATGAAATGTTCAATTACACAAAGCAAATGCTGTAAATATAAACTATTACCACCTTCAGTAGTACAGCCGCCTAACACCAAATACACGCAAATGCTTTGAAGGCAACCCTACTCGACACGCAGCTGACTGTAAAATGACATCGCCTGTCAACCTTGTCTTGTGCGATAAACCCACTTCACACGCCCAACACTGGCTGCATGCAAACGTATTTTTATTTGTTGTTGTGTAGGTCTATATGTGTGTGGCATAGCATAACCACACTTCTAATGCAAGCTGACAATTATAATGTAAACATATGAGTACAGACTTTTGCATATGCCCTTTTGTTGTTGTCATACAGTAATTTACATTGAAATATGCACATGTGTAACTGTATTCTCGCATGATATACAACAAATGTTGGCACTGCCATAATGAATTCATGAAACTGATATCGCATTGTCAGACCAGAAGAAAGCTATTTATTACACTTTTGTAATACAATAGTCAATGACAATATGAAATGCATGCTAAAAGAACAACAATAAAATATAACAAAAGCTTAGAAAAATTTAAAAATGCATATGCATTAGGGTGGTTCATTAATGTAGGAAAAACATTTCTGTTATATTTTCTCTATAATATAAATATTATGACGGCGTTATTGCAGTTAAATATATCTTCTTCTTGACTGGCGTAGACACAGCTTACGCGGTTGTAGCCGAGTCCACAACAACGCGCCACACATCTCTTCTTTTGGCAGTTTGGCGCCAATTAGTAATACCAAGCGAACCCAGGTCCTTCTCCACCTGGTCCTTCCATCGCAGTGGAGCTCTCCCTCTTTCTCGGCTTCCACCAGCGGGTACTGCATCGAACACTTTCAAAGCTGGAGCACTTTCGTCCATTCGAACAACATGACCTAGCCACCGTAGCCGCTGTCTTTTTCTTCACTGAACTATGTCTATGTCGTCGAATAACACATTCAGCTTATCATTCCATCGTCTGCGGTATTCGCCGTTTCTAATATTTAAGATACCGTAAATCTTTCGCAAACAATTTCTCTCGAAAACTCCTAGTGCCGTCTCATCGGATGTTGACATCGTCCACGCTTCTGCACCATAAAGTAGGATGGGAATGATGAGGGACTTGTAGAGTTTGATTTTTGTTCGTCGAGAGAGGACTTTACTTTCCAATTGCCTACTCAGTCCATAGTAGCACCTGCTGGTAAGAGTAATTTTGCGTTGGATTTCAAGGCTGATATTATTATTGGTGTTGATGCTGGTGGCTAGGTATACGAAATTATCTACAATTTCAAAGTTATGACTGTCAACAGTGACGTGGGAGCCAAGACGCGAATGCGCTGACTGTTTGTTTGATAACAGAAGATATTTCGTCTTGTCCTCGTTCACCACCAGACCCATACGCTTCGCTTCCTTATCCAGTCTGGAAAAAGCAGAACTAACGGCGCGGGTGTTATTTCCAATGATATCGATATCATCGGCGTACGTCAGCAGCTGTACACTATTATAGAAGATTGTATCTTCTCTATTTAGCTCTGCAGCTCATATTATTTTCTCCAGCATCAGGCACAGTTAAATATACAGAGGTAATCAAAATTATTTACACATCGGACGATTTTTTACAAGTTTCACACAAAAAGCTTTCGCTTGTTGTTGTCGTTGTCGCAGGGTAACAAAATGCTATGTTGTTGTAAGCCTTGATCTATTCCTGAGAGAATGAAGTCAGTTTGGCTAGAATAGCGAGAAATATGGCGGAGAACTACAGACTCGCAGTAGTCAAAAGTATTTACACAAAACTTGAAATGGATAATCCTGTTCCTATTTAATGATAACTTTAAAATTTTAATGTTCAGTATAAGTTCCTATTCTAAGGCGATAAATACATACATAATTGTTTATATTACCATTGGCATCAAAGGAGCCTGCTTTATGGCCCGAATTGATTCAACCCAGTTGTGCGCTAAGATAACTGTTAATTTAGACCAAATGTCGGTAATTTCGGCGTTTTCGGTTATTATATCAATTGTCCTCTGATATTTAACGAAAAACCAAACATGTTGACTAAAGTTTTGGTCAGGGGTGTGCGGCGGTCAACTTGATTTGCTTTATTTAAAATTTTTGTAGGTAAAGATCCTTTATGAAATGGAGCATTATCCTGTTGTACAATGTAGTCAATAGTTGGAAAAGGCCGATGGACCACTACAATGACATGGTCATGTGAATTCTGATATATCCGGATGATTTATGGTCCCTAAATTAGTACCAAATCTCCAAAACAGAAGTAATGAAAATTTCCAAAAAAAATCATAATGTCACTCCAGACTCTATTTAGCGTCTAAACTGTATTATTCTTCTTCTCACGTGGTAAATACATAAAGCGTTTACTAAAGAAGCCATGGAACTAAAATTCAGCCTTATCTGCCCACGACAGGCTTTAGGATGCATCTTAAGGCAAATGAGAGGCATATCGCTTTTTTGGTTTCGGAAATAAAGCTTTTTTAATTTTGGAAGTGGTCAACTTTATGCACAAAGTAGGTATTTATGTTACTATTTTTTTAAATGTCCATAAGAGTGTAGCATCATTGACTGTTCATGCAATATGCTGATTCGATGCTGCTGCAATATTAACAGTACTAATTGTGGGATTTTGTATGACAGTTCCTACTAATCTTCTGCATTCTCTTTGAGTTATCACAGGTTTCCGCCCAGTTATCTTTAAATTGCCCTTGTAATATTTCGTGTCCTTCTTTTTAATAACATTATAAACAGTATTCCATCAACTTCTATAAATTTTAACTGACTCCGAAGCTGAAACCCGAGTCTTAAACTTAGTAACAGTCTCCAATCTAGTTATAATCGATAATTCCTTTGTTTTCGACATTTTATTTACCAATATTTATATTTTAAAGCTGAGTTAGGTTGTTATGAATGCAATAGAATCCAATTACTACTCTTGCTTAAACCAAATCCAAGGATAAAGGCTAAATCGCCGTGTGTAAATACTTTTGACTCCTGCGAGTCTTCAGTTCATTTGCTTATATCTCCGCCATATTTCTAGCTATTCTAGCCAAACTGACTTCATTCCCTCAGGAATAGATTACAACAACATAGCATTTTGTTACCCTGCGACAACAACAACAACAAGCGAAAGCTTTTTGTGTGAAACTTGTAAAAAAACGCCCGATGTGTAAATAATTTTGACAACCTCTGTATACTTATATAAATTTTTATTGTTGCGCTAAATATGAAAAAATATCATAATTTTATTACCACCCTAATACTCATAATACTGTTGTGGTTAAACTGTAAGTGAGTAGTCTTGAAGTTGAGAAGCATAAATAACGGTACATTTTAATATGCACACTCGTTTAATGTGCTACCAATTCATTGTTGTACTTGCAAGATTTATGCATTCACTTTATAAGGAAGATATGCGTTTGTTTGAATGATATGAGGCATAAAGAGATTCTACAAAGAAGCAATTGAAATGTAGAATAAAAGACAAACCACAATGGCAATAAAATTGCAAGATAAATAAATTGAAGAAAGCTCAAAGAATGAAGTTTTCACTAAAGATGTGTGAATGTACATATATTTATAATAAATTAAGAGACTCAACAAACAGCCTGAACAAACGGTGCATATATTGGCTGTCAAATGACCAGTGTTAACACTTATTTAAAATTCATTCAGCTAGCTAGCACTGCTGACTAGCATTTAATTCTTTGGAATAATTATTTCAATTGTTATAAAAATTTTATTATTTTTAAATTATTCGATTTATCCTCGTATTTTTAGCGAAAGAGAAAAACTAACAGAATTTTTTCCAAAATGTACGAAATAAGTAAGACTAAAGCAAATGCTTTAAACTCAAATATTTCAATATTTTTGGAACACATTCTTAAAATCCAATGCATTCGCATAGTTTAATTAAAGATATGAACATATATCACTAAAGTTATTAAAATTATTTTATAATAATGTATGCCGAGCAGCTGGAGGTGCAACAAAACTACTATTACCCTGCAGCCGCCTGCACTTTGGCCAAGTAATATCATTATAACAACAATAGAAACTCCCAAGATGTATTGCATCCGGCAACTAGCGGCCTAGCCTGACTCGCTTCATATTGCACACCAGCCTTGTTGCCACACACAATAACAACAACAAACATAATAATGGCTACCACCACAACCAGCGTTGGTAGCGACCGTCAAGCGTCGTGTGCTTACAGTTAAGGGCCAAGGTGCTGCTGTAACCTCGAAATTCGAAACTACAATGTTTTTGCCGTCTTTTTGTGCATTTCTATGTTTTTTGTTGTTGCTGTTAACTTGATTTTGTTTTTGAACAGTAACTTTGCGTGCAAGTTGGGAGTAAGTGCCGGCACATGGCACCGAAGTAAAAACAGCTAAATGTGTGCATGGATGTGTGTGCAATTTATGGAAATACTATCGTATATTTCGTATAACAGTAGTTGGCCAAGTTTATGGCCTTTTGTGCACGCTCTACCGGATATACGCACCGTATGTAATGCCAGTGTCGCCATATTGGTTAACCGCAAGTAAGCAAGATTCTACACACGCACTGTGGGTATACTTTGTTTGAACAGTATAAAATAGAATACTGTAATACTATATAGTGTTATTTCGTATATAAATGCTGGAGATTTGTTTTATTTCCCATGAAATTCGTGTAGAGCACTTTAACAGATATGTAGATTGAGAGAGAAGAGACTATATCTTCAGCTTCTTCCTTAACATTACAACCGGTCTGGACCGATCCCAAGACAGGTTCCTATGCACCTGGTCCTTCCATTGGATGTTTGCGCTTTCCTGCTTCCGTTGTCCAGCCATGGGTCTCGAAACGAAGAAACTTTTCACTGAAGCATCGTCTTCCATACGTACGACATGGCCGCATTCGTTGTCGCTCTAGATCTCATACAGTTTATGGTTCCATTTTTTATGGTATTCCTCGCTCACGCGGACGGCTACAGAGATCTTGCAGAGAACTGTTCGCTCGAATGTTCCAAGTATCTTCTCATCTCAGATTGTCATTGTCAATGTTTCTGCGCTGCATAACAGGATGGCAATGATGAGAGACTTATAGAGCCTAATTTTTGCTCGTCAAGAGAGGGATCTGCTTCTCAATTGCGTAGAATATTAGTCGGAGAGCAGGTTATATTTTTTAATTCTGCTTCTTATTAGTTGAAACACAAAGTGTGGACCTGTAAGATGGCATAAGGTGTATATTTAAATTCGAACGGAAACCTCTGTCAAAAAGTGTTTCCCTTTTCTTATTCTAATTTTTATACTCTCGCAACAAATGTTGCTAAAGAGAGTATTATAGTTTTGTTCACATAACGGTTGTTACGGTCCAAAACTAAACGAGTTAGATATAGGGTTATATATACCAAAGTGATCAGGGTGAAGAGTGGAGTTCAAATCCGAATGTCTGTCTGTCCGTCCGTCCGTCCGTCCGTCTGTGCAATCTGTAACTTGAGTAAAAATTAAGATATCTTGATGAAACTTGGCACACTTATTTCTTGGCACCATAGGAAGGTTGCTTTCGAAAATGAGCAAAATCGGACCACTGCCACGCCCACAAAATGGCGAAAACCGAAAACACATAAAGTGCCATAACTAAGCCATAAATTAAGCTATGGAAATAAAATTTGGTATGAAGGATCGCACTATGAAGGGGCATATTTGGATGTAATTTTTTTGGGGAAGTGGGCGTGGCCCCGCCCCTACTAAGTTTTTTGTACATATCTCGCAAATCAATAAAGCTATATAAACCAAACTTTCTGCAGTCGTTTTTTTAGCCACTTCCTAATACAGTCCAAAAATGAGCCCACCTCCCATACAAAAGTTAGGTTGAAAATTACTAAAAGTGGGTTAACTCACTAACGAAAAACGCCAGAAAGACTAAATTTCACATAAGAAATGGTAGATGGAAGCTGCACTCAGATTTTTTTACAAAATGGAAAATGGGCGTGGCGTCGCCCACTTATGGGTCAAAAACCATATCTCAGGAACTACTATACCGATTTCAATGAAACTTAGTTTGAAAGAGTTTCCTTACATCCCAATGATATGTTGTGAAAATTGGCCAAATCGCTTCACAACCACGCCTACTTCCTATATACCAGAACTTGGAAGACAATCTGAATCGTTTACATTACAATATATAAAGTAAGCACTAGTGAAGATATCGGTGCAGAACTTTGCACAAATACTACGTTTATAGTGTGGCAGCCCCATTCTAAAAATCACCGAAATCGGTCCATAGGTTTTTAAGGCCCCATATATCGAACACGAGGACCTCGATGCTTCTAACCTAATATTATGGTTTCTAACTTTCAATGGACTTTATACAATATACATATATGACGAATATGTGGGTCAAATTGTGTATTATATAATATAAATAAAGTTAAATAAATAAATTGCGAGAGTATAAAATGTTCGGTTACACCCGAACTTAGCCCTTCCTTACTTGTTCTTTTTAATTCCAATTTCCGACTAGCTTAAAAAGTTTCTTATCATCCCATCACTAAGTTTTTTTATTAAAAAAAAAAAATTGCTCATAAAATACCGCAGCATCCCTTCAAATTGTATATAAAATCAATAAATTCTCAGTAAAACCTATTAAGCTTTCCCAACCCCGGTAATTTCAAATTTTTCGCAAATCTGACATACACACACTCTCATATATCAGCGCAGCCTAGTCACTTACGCGAAAAAATATATGCCAAATAAATTACAGCAAATAAATTTAAACACTCTCTTCACACACGCCTCCATGTGAACAGGTGTGTGTACATACATACATACATATGTGTACGTGTGTGTGTGTCTCTTCGACTGCGTGTCGGTAAGTGATTTTATGTAAATGAAAAGCTAAAGCGTCCTTGTCGGAAGCGGAAATGAATGCTGTTTCCGTTTTATTTCCTCCTACTGCACAAAGTACACACACATGCAAAAAAAAAAAACCAACAAAAACAAAAATTAATAGACTGCACTTTGTATGCGCTCGGTGCGAACTTCCTAAACTACAAAATGGCATTGGCCTTTTGTTAGTCGCCTGAATGGCTGGCTGGGTGTATGCGAGGCACTACACACTCACACATACACGCTTAAGCATATGTGTACAGCTTTGCCTTCCGCAATTGCATTTTATATATGCTGACTATCTAAGTATGTTTAAATGTGTGCATGTGTGTGTATCTGCTTGTATTTACATATGTATGCAGTTGCTTTAGCTCCTTTAGCTGCTTTACTTACTTCCCTATTATTCTAACTTAATGCAAATTCTGGCTTAGCATTTGGCCACGATGCAATCAAAATCTCGTTGCCTGACTTCAGCACATACACACACACACACACCACTTAGCTTATTTCACCTCACAAGCCCGATGGCTTGAATGGTGGTTACATTTTTTTGTTTTTTTTTTTTTGTTTTTGAATGGTGAAAAATGAGTTTGTGTGATTTACGTTGTGTGAGTGTGGGTAACGGCAGTTTAAAAGTCGTCCAACACTCTCACATGCACACTTACAGAGTCACTGTAATATTTCACATACAATGCACAGTGGTGCCAAATAAAAATGCAACTCGAGAATTAGCAAATTAGCAAAATGTTGTATATTGAATGTGTACAAAAATGTAATTTACTTCACAGTAAAAGTAATAATATCAAATTTGATATCAACATTTAATAAATTCTGATGAAACTAAAATTTTGTTAATAATTCCTAATACCACCTGTATAAAAATTAATTATACTGAAATATGTAAGAATAATAAAGAATATATCGCTCATTTACTTGAATAGTGTCACAACTCAAAAAACACGATTTTTGAGTTGAGTATGCAGAAATGTGCACAATTTCAGCGTCCATATTGTATAAAAATTTCATTCCGATGCGTAGAAATATAAACCGTGAAATAAGAATGTGCCGTTATTAAACTTGTTATGTTGGATTATTTTTTAACCACAAAAACGACACTTCTCAGTTGTGCCAGAATTAGGCATGGATTTTTTTCTGAAAGAGAGACATATTTTGTGTTACAACACATATTGTCATAGAGTGAATTTGGTTTTCTTTTCAGAAAGAACGACACATTTTGTATTACAACGATATTGGTGAAAAGTAATTAAATTTTTCGTATTGATTTTTTTCAACAAAAACGACACATTTGACTTATGACGGCGAAATTTATTTATATTTTTCACAAATAACGACATAATTCAAAGTGGGTCACGTTTATGCCCAAGAAAAAGCATTAGTACACTCTATTTGGTCCATTTATGCTCAACATTGTATTTAATATATTACACGCCACTAGATTTGTCAATAAACTTATGGAATTTTTCTATATTTGCTAAATAAGAGACAATTGAAAACTTTAAATCGCTCTCCTGAAAAATCGACTTTTTTGAGTTGTGACACTATTCAAGTAAATGAGCGATATGTACATATAACAAAACTGAGGTATCTGAGAAATATAAATGTAAAAAAACTGAAAGGGAAAGCAGAGCTGACAACTAATTTTTGGGAATAAATAATTACATTTGGTGTTTATTATAAACGGCCAACTTGTGAGATATTACAGTTTAAATTTAATAAAACTAATATTTTCTTCTCTACTCTTATCCGCAACAAAATATTTTTAATGCAATAAGAATTGCACTTTTAGTGCTCTCCACTGTAAATGTATGCCTTTTATGCGCTCATAATTCAAGTTGTTGCTTACGAGCTCTTACTCAAACACACTTACACAAATGCACACTTAGCCATATATACACATGAAGGCACTCTCCATTTACCGAGCAAACCACTACAACAGCTTTACTCAAGCGACCACTTTTGTTGTACACTTATTGTTACTATAGTGGCCAAAATGTGTAGAAACTTAAGGGCAAAATTCAACTTTACTTTCAAAATTCTGTGAATCAGGAAGGCTTTTACGTAAGGTGCTTTCATATCCTTATAAGGTGTCTGGTACAAAGGCACTTACTCTGTGTGAAATGTTTTCGTAGAAAAACTCAACTAAATTCACTAGAAGGATTTTTGGGAAAATAAAGAATATCAGGTGAAATGCCAAAAAGTTTTTCATAAGATACAAAAGCATTTCAGAGAACCTGAAACTGGTATAAACCGGGAATCGCTGAAATATATAGGCACCCACTCCAAAAAATGCGGGGAAATAATCAGTCAACCAGTCCTTTAAACTTCTACCAACAACATAACGGTGTATAAATATGTATCTACCGAAACAACTCTCCGTAACCAGACTGCAATTGCATTTTTTCCAATATAGAGCCTCTACATTAACCACCAACTACCAAGAGGAATATTCAAATAACACATTATAATGTGTGCAGCACAACTCACTGATTCCGCCCGCGCAATTTAAGCCTTTTCGTAACGCATTTCTCATGACCACCTCTGTTGGAAGTTTTCTCTTATGCAACTTAATGCGTGCAGAGGCAGGCGTAGAAGAGAGTGCGAGAGTAGCGTTACCTTGCCAAGACTAATTGCAGGAAATTTTTTTGCCTTACTTAATTAAATAGCCAGATTACGCCACCGCAACTACGGCAACAACAACAAAAACAATACAAAGCCGAGGAGAACACAAAAGCAATGGCGCAACTCATTTGTAAATTGAGGCTTATGCATTAACGAGCAAGTATTACCGAGTTCCAAACGTATGCCGAGCCTGTGCATGTGAGACCGTAAGATAGTTTGGGCCGAGTGGTGTGCCCACATCGTGGTTAACAAAGGTTGCTGAATTTCCGCATTTGCATTTGCTATTTCGGGCATCTATTCATGGCAGTAAAAGCTGGAGCAGGTTGACCACGTGCCGGCAAGGTGTCTCTAATCGGCATGGAGCACTATATAATTGCACGGAATTTGCTGGGAGAATCGAGCGTCAGCTAATAATATAAAGCACAAAAATGGTTAAATGTTGAAGAGATAAAATTAAATAAATGGCCATTTGATTAAAAGCAGCTTAATTAGTGTTAAGGTATTCGGTAAGATAATTAAGTTAATAAATACGCAGTTGAGGATAAATTCACTTGCAAAGGTTGCGAAATCAGAAATCATACAAATCAAATTTAAAATTTACCTACCTACATTTAGGCGCATTTCATAATTCATATTATATCCAAGACATAAAATAGAATACATTCTATTCTTTATTTATTAACTTAATTGCTTTATCGAATCGCTACCAACTACTGACTAGATTCCGTTCTATTCGAGACATGTGAAATATTAATTTATTAAAAATAAATACCCCATTGTTTTTGAAAATTGCACTGTTAAATTGCTCAAGCTTTCCACAAAGTTTTCTATATTTCATAGCTCAACAGAACTCGATTATTCATCAAAACAACAAGAACTACAGCAGTTTCATCACTCTCAATTAAATCGTATTGACTGCTTTAGATTAGATATGCATTTAAATACATTTTTGCCTACAAAATAAGTTATTCCTCTCCATTTGAGCGTTGTTGTTGTACAAATGCAATATTTATATGTTGTATCTTCCAAACAAATTTTCTCTCACTTGCCTTGTTAAATTTTTCATATTTTCCTATCACTCAAAATGATAAATGGCTCGTTTTAATGAAATTCATTTAAACTGGCAATTTATTAAACAAATTTGTTCGCATGCAAATGTATGTATGTATGACACATAGACAATGGCAGGAATACACTTTGCTCCGTTCGCAATTCATTAGTGGAAAACCACAACTACTTAAAAGGTTCCAAGCTTAGTTAATTTAATTCGGAAAATTGTGCTAAAGTTGGAAAGTGGAAATGTGTAAAAATAGAAATATGCAAATCCAGCTTTTCAATTTGTTATGCACATCTGAGCAAGAAAATAGAAGGTTTTTGCTGTTTGAAGGGAAACATGAACAGATAAATACACTTGAATATTGTTTGTGTTGTTTTTTTTAGATATTTCGGAGAGTCAGTGAGAGTTAGAGCTAATTCACTAAAGCTTAAGATTTATATCACAGTTTTGATGTTTGTTTTTTCATAATATTATCCGCTAGGTGACGCTGTCATCAAAATGTTTGTAAAATCCACAATTTTAATGCGATTTCACTCAAAATCGAAATATATATGTTTATATTAATAATGAGAGAAGTAATATTTCATATCTATCGAATTTAGCTTTCACAATAAATCTTCGTCAACTCAACCACAAGCAGCATATACAAATTTATGCTTCTGACAATGTCATTAATGCGCTTCAAGTACTGCAATACTACAGCATAAACCATCATATTTCCGCAAGCAAGTTGTACTCAGATTTCCTAAGAAACGCTTCACAATTGCGTAGTAACGTTGCAGATATGCATCGTTGAGATATTACTCAACTTACAGCTACAACTAGTACAACGCCTCGCCTTCGTTCACCGCACACCACTGTATACAACTGCAGACCATAAGCCCTTGGCTATCGCATTGTTTGTCAGCAACAGCAGTAGCAGCAGCGGGAGCAATTGCAATTTTGTAAATAAATACTTAAACAAATTCAATAAAATGTATTGCCAAAGAATTTGCTGCTAGTAAATTGGCTTCGTTTTGTGGCGAATCCACTTCTGTCGCAATCGCAATGCAGTTGGGTAATGAAATGCGGAAAGGTCGCTCTACTCGTCCTTATTGGTTGATGTTGGCAATGATATTGATGAATGTGCGAGTATCAGTGTCTGATTTGATGTTTATTTCCAAGCCAATACTTCTCATGCAGCTCTCTGTCCCGAGGGTGAGTGTGGAAGATTTGGAGCAGAGGTTTGCATATTGCATCAAATATTGCAATCAAAACGTACGCTTCAAATATGCCACAAATATGAAATCGAGAAATTGTTGAGTTGGAAATATTTGAAATGAGGATAAGAGAAATATAAGCCAATGATTTGAAAACACTTTTATTGAGCTTGTATTGGCATTAAAAATAATCAAATATGCAAACTTTATTTATGCAATTTATTTAAAAGTCAAACGTTTACAAATGATAGTGCTTGGGTAAGCTTCTTCTCACATGTGTATTTACAATCCTGCTGAATACATAGAAAAACCAAAGCCAGGTTTTACACTTTATGAGAATTTCTAACTCAAAGCGCAACCCTAAATGTAGGCAAACATTTTTAGCGAGATCACACACCCATAATAAAATTGAAGAATATGGAGAGTTCTGATTGAAATAGTATAAATAGTGAGCTCTTTTGGAGATTTTTTTAAAATTCTATATATTGAAAAAAAAATACAAATAAGATCTAAATATGAAAAATCAAAGAGAATCAGTTTAACGAAATTAGTAACCAAGTAAACTGCTTTGTTGCAAGACAACAGCTGCTGGAGAAGAAAATCTCACATACAACATACAAATCTTGACTGAAAAAGATAAAAAAGCAAAGCCAACAATACAGAGTAGATTTAGTGGCCGAGATTGCCAACCGCAGCATTTGCAAGCGCCTGGCTTGTGGTCTATTGCAGCCGGAAGTCAAGTAGCAAAAAAGTGTGTGGCAAGTAGCAGTTCAGCTGCTGAAGAAGCCACTGGATAGCTAGCGGAAAAAGACAGCAGGTAACCAATAAAGCAGAGTGCAAAAACAAATCCAAAAAAACAGCATATTTTGCAGCAGGAAGACGGCAGGAAGGAAAGCTTTCAATTGAAGAATGGCAAGAAACGCCCAAATGTATGCAAATAAAATGGAAGACAAGCGGCAAGTGCTGTACACATACGCACACAGTTACTGGCAAGCCGCTGAAAAGATTTTCATGAAATTTATTATAAAAGTAAATATGTATATGCAGTGTGCTGGCTTATGCATATGCATGTATGCAAATGAATTGGTATGTAACACTTACTCAGTGCATAAGTGCTTGTATGGTAGTGTGAACAAATTTTCAAGCCAGTCAATGCAGTTGCAACTTTTTGTCGGTGTGTATGTATGTTCCTCCGTATCTGCATGCATTTATATACGTAGACCAAGGATGCATCACTCCAGCCACTTTAACACCTTTATTTATGACACTCATACGCCGTGGCGCACAAGATGCACGTCTAGCGTTGCCAATGGAAGCGCCGCAATCACTTAAGTACAAATAATGGCAAACTTAAAAATGTGGAAGAGGCACTTTGAAAACACTGTGTGCAATAATAAATATAAAAAAGCAGGGAAAGGCTAAATTCGGGTGTAACCGAACATTTTATACTTTCGTAATTTGTTTTGTAATTTTATAAAGACTTGATCTAGAATAACGAAAATTTGTATACTCTCGCAACCTGTTGCACAGAGTATAATAGTTTTGTTCACATAACGGTTGTTTGTGTCACCAAGAAATATAAGAGTTAGATATGGGGTTATATATACATAAATGATCAGTATGACGAGTAGATTTGAAATCCGGATGTCTGTCCGTCCGTCTGTCCGTCTGTCCGTCTGTCCGTGCAAGCGATAACTTGAGTAAAAATTAAGATATCTTAATGAAACTTGGAACACATGTTCCTTGGCACCCTGAGGAGGTTGCTTTCGAAAATGGGTAAAATCGGTCCACTGCCACGCCCACAAAATGGTGGAAACCGAAAACCTATACAGTGTCATAACTAAGCCATAAATAAAATTATGAAAATGAAATTTGGAACATAGAATCCCATTAGGGAGGGGCACATTTGGATGTAATTTTTTTGGAAAAGTGGGCGTGACCCCGCCCCCAAATAGGTTTTTTGTATATAACTCGCAAACCAATAAATCTATATAAACCAAACTTTCTGCAGTCGTTTATTTTAGCCATTTCCTTATACAGTCCAAAAATGAAAGAAATCGGATAATAACCACGCCCACCTCCCATACGAAAGTTAGGTTGAACACTACTAAAAGTGTGTTAACTCACTAACGAAAAACGCCAGAAACACCAAATTTTACATAAGAAATGGCAGAAGGAAGCTGCACTGAATTTTTTTTACAAAATGGAAAATGGGCGTGGCGTCGCCCACTTATGCGTCAAAAACCATATCTCAAGAACTATTCGACCGATTTCAATGAAATTCGGTATATAACACTTTCTTGACTCCCTGATGACACGGGTTGAATATGGGCGAAATCGGTTCACAACTACGTCTACTTCACATATAACTCAATTTTGAATTCCATCAGATTCGTTCACTTTATAATGTATTCATAAGGAACCGATAAAGATAGCGAAATAAAACTTTACACAAATACTGTATTTGAGCTGTGTCACTTGTGGAAAAATTGTCAAAATCGGACCATGACTTTTCAAGGCAATATCAAACATGAAGAACTCAGTGCCTAAGGGTAATTTTTCACCGAAAATATAGGTAAATCCCTTAGATATTTTAATGTAATTCATTCCCTCTGAATTTTTTTCTAATAACAGTTTCTCTCTGTACCTGAAATGGTAAAAATCGGGTCATAACTTCCCCCAGATCCCATATATCTAATTATAAGTAATATTAAATTAAGTGAGCGTATAGTCTTCGATATATTGTATCTTGGTGGTGAAAACGAGTGAAATCGGGTTAGGAATTACCTCAGTCCCCATATACTATTTATGATGATTTTCGTTATTCTATTGAACTTTATACCAAATATATGGGTCGACTTGTGTTATCTTTATAAAATTACATCAATAAATTGCGAGAGTATAAAATGTTCGGTTACAGCCGAACTTAGCCCTTCCTTACTTGTTATTATATATAATATATGAGGGCGGGGGCAATTCCTTAACCGATTTGAATAATTTTCACTTTTGATTTGATATCTCACATATTAACCGATAAATACGATATAAAGCCTACCTGATGTTTCAAAACCCTAGTATTAGGTATATGGGAGCTTGAAGAAATTATGACCCGATTTCAACCATTATTGGCACAGAGACACACTATTAGAAGAGAAGACTTCCTCTGAGTTTCTTTAAAATATCTGAGAGATTTTCAAATATTTTTAGTAAAAAATTATCCATTGGCACTGAGGTCTTCATGTTCGATATCTGGAACCTTGAAAGGTTATGATCCTATTTCGATGATTTGGAAATGCGTGATGCCACACCTCAAATGCAGTATTTGTGTAAAGTTTTATTCCGGTATCTTCATTAATTTAAGTATTGTATATATATTATATAATATAGTTTACTTAAATTACATCTCTTTTTTTTACTTACAGAATAGTATTCATCGAGCTTATGTCTGAAAATTAAAGGTAAGGTAAGGTATTAAAGGTAATATTTATATTTCCTTGCTCGTTTGATATAAATTTCTTTCCAAAGTAATCTCATTAGATTATATTATCCGGAAAAATTACCATTTTAATGTCTCTGTAATTACTAAACTTGCTTAAATGTTAAAATCTAATTAATATAAAGCCGAAATTTCGCAAGAAGAAATTATTGAGGAACTCTTTCCACAAATTTTTTTTTATTAAACCCCACTTTTTAAATTCTATAAGCCTTAACTGACTGTTGTGTAAAATATTTCGCAGCGTTTGCACATCTTCAATAATCATTAAGCTTTCAACTTTATGCAAGTTAGTCACAGCAATGCAATTTGCAAACTACTTCTGCACAAAATACCAAATTTCGAATTTCGAACACTTCACTGCATTTCCACAATCACTCGTGCAAATTACTTGTTTATCAAATTTACACACGCACACCCACAGTCATCAACATCAAGCGTATAGTTTTACAAATTATTATTTGCCAAAATTTGCAAACTCTAATTTTCCACTAAAATATCGTAGAATGCAATCGCATAATCTGGTCGTAATTTAATTTCACGCCTCAACACAGCCAACAAGCGTGATGTAAACCATATTTAGCCGCTGAGCAAGTTTATAACATAATGACATGATGGATTAATGTATGTGCATATGTATAGTTGTAGTAATAGAGAGAATAGGTACTTGGGTGTGTATGCGAATTTAGATTTACTACAAGACATATCAGTTACTTATTAGATAATTAATATACAAGCCAAAGCATTCGAAATACCCAGTTTTTGAAGAATTAAAAAAATTAATATAAAATAATGAGTCAATTTAAGTTCAATACCGATTATTTTTTTTACAAAATTAAAAAAAAAATCCTAGACGGATAACGAACCCACAACCTTATAAGCAGTAGTCATACATTCCAGCTACTATTCGACCACTTTACGGTTAACAAGTAAGGAAAGGCTAAGTTCGGATGCAACCGAACATTTTATACTCTCGCAATTTATTTAAAGATTTACCAATATTTTCGGTGAAAAATTACTCTTAGGCTTAATGTTTGATATCAGGGGCCTTGAAAAGTCATGGTCCGATTTTGATAATTTTTCCACAAGTGATGTCATAGCTGAAATACAGTATTTATGTAAACTTTTATTTCGCTATCTTCATTGATTCTTCATGTATATCTTATAAAGTGAAAGAATCAGAAGGATTCAAAATTGAGTTATATGGGAAGTAGACGTAGTTGTGAACCGTTTTTGCCCATATTCCACCAGTGTCATCAGGGTGTCAAGAAAATATTATATACCGAATTTCATTCGAATCGGTCGAGTAGTTCCTGAGATATGGTTTTTGACCCGACGCCACGCCCATTTTCCATTTTGTAAAAAAATCTCAGTGCAGCTTCCTTCTGCCATTTCTTATGTAAAATTTGGTGTTTCTGACGTTTCTCGTTAGTGAGTTAACCTACTTTTAGTCATTTTCGACCTAACCTTTGTATGGGAGGTGGGCGTGGTTATTATCCGATTTCTTTCATTTTTGGACTGTATAAGGAAACGGCTAAAAGAAACTACTGGAGAAAGTTTGGTTTATATAGAGTTATTGATTTGCAAGATAAATACAAAAAACCTATTTGAGGGCGGGGTCACACCCACTTTTTCAAAAAAATTACATTCAAATGTGCCTCTCCCTAATGCGATCCTATGTTCCAAATTTTATTTTCATAACTTTATTTATGGCTTAGTTATAGCTCTTTATGTGTTTTTGGTTATCGCCATTTTGTGGGCGTGGCAGTGGTCCGATTCCGCCCATCTTCGAACTTAACCTTCTTATGGAGCCAAGGAACACGTGTTCCAAGTTTCATTAAGATATCTCAATTTGCAGAGTGAATTTACTCAAGTTACAGCTTGCACGGACGGACGGACGGACAGACAGACATCCGAATTTGAACTTCACTCGTCACCCTGATCACTTTGGTATATATAACACTATATCTAACTCGTTTAGTTTTCGGACTTACAAACAACCGTTATGTGGACAAAACTATAATACTCTCTTTAGCAACTTTTGTTGCGAGAGTATAAAAAGAATCTATGTCTTATATTTTATATGTCTTATATATTTACATTTCATTAACTGCTAGTACAACACCCGTTCATAGCGCTTCTCAATAACTGTTTAGCCGCAACGAATAAATCTCAAAAATCTTAGTATTCGGTATCGCTCAATAGCGTCATACATATTTTTTAGTGTTGTTGTAGAATTTATGTTGTTATTTTTGTTACTTTACTGCTAACGTAGTTGCTGCTGTTGTTGTTGTTGTTATTGTTGTTGCATTTAATCATGATGTCACATTTGTATTCATACCAAGCAATCGACGAAGAGTTGCAAACAAAAAAAAAACGAACAACAACAATAGCAGCAACAACTAAACATGGAAAAACTGCATCACGTGCTGCTGCGCTCAAAAATGCACAGCATGAAAGCTCTATGTAATTCATACACGCCGCAAAATATACACATACAAACATATGTACATACATCTGAGTGTATATTAAATTGCATGCATATTAGAGTCTGTATATGTGTGTGTGTGTGTACAAGTAACAGCGCCAACCATTTGGAGTGCGGCCGTGTGGGTGTGTGTATTGTGTATGAGTGTGCGCGCACTTCATTTTGGGCCACACGTACAGCAAGTGCATATCATTCACTTGCCTTGCATGCTGCATACTTGTAGGCGCTATACACTGTATATATTATTACACACATATATTAACACCACACACACTTCTGTCACTTCTTTCGCAATACAGCAGTGTTTTAAGTGTTTTACATGCACCAAATTGAAGCTTCAACCATTCAAGTATTCAAGTATTTGGCGTAGTTGTAAATATGAAAGGCCAGCAAACCAAAAAGGAAAAAATATATGAAAAAATTTAAGACTCAAACTTCGAATTTTGAAAAGAAATTTAGAATTTGAAAAAAGGAAATTATACATATTTGGAATTGATAGGTCTCTGGACCTTTCAAAAGTTACTACAAATGTAAAATTATTTCAAATATAACTCCAAGGTAATTGCGAACTCATACTGCTGAGGAATTCCTTTGCTCTGTATGATTGCCATATCTAGCTTTATAGAACTGTGGTACTTGAATTGTATATCTAACATTTCAAAATCTATTACATTCAACAATTCCTAGCCGTTTATTTGTATGATTTTCTCAGTTAAACACACCTCAGGGGTGTTCGTTAAATTGCTTACTGGGTGTTGTCGAAACAGTGCTTGCCGATATTTAAAAAGATTATGAAATTTCGCACGATTGCACTTAACTACCAGCAGCGCCAATACAATGAGTGTCGTAGCACTACGTGGCGTATGAGTAATATGTGTAAAAGTGTTGCGATTCAATGTGGGAGTATGAATATTGTAGAGTTTTGTTTTTGTTAAACAAAGACAAATGTAATTCAATTGTATGACACAATTGCATCAGCATGTAATCGCATTTTTCGTTTATTTCGATTATTTTCGGGGTATGAGTTTGCGCCTATAGTTAGACTATAAATGTAGAAATATATCAATAGAGCACGGAACATTGAAATCCATGTATGTATGTTAATCAGGGACCGTAACTCTTATGACTTTTATCAAAAAAATCAAAAAATAAGAGTTATTTTTGATTTTTATATATTTAGATCAAAAATAAAAATTATTTTTGATATTTATTTTTTTAGATCAAGAATAAAAGTTATTTTTGATTTTTATTTTTTTAGATCAAAAAATAAGAATTATTTTTGATTTTTATATTTTTAAATCAATAATAAAAATCAATTCCAAATTTTTATTTACTTATTTATGCGGTACGTATTACAATATGCTGCATCATTCCAATTTTTACATGTCACAAATTTTGAATTGATTTTTATTATGGATTTAAAAATATAAAAATCAAAAATAATTCTTATTTTTTGATCTACAAAAATAAAAATCAAAAATAACTTTTATTTTTGATCTAAAAAAAATAAAAATCAAAAATATCTGTTATAACTCTTATTTCCGGTCCCTGATGTAAATCTATGTAGTGATATGTAAATTGTATTGGTTATACATTTTTATCTGTCTTTATCACTGTTATGCCTGTCAACCAGCCACATTTCTGGCCGCAGCATGGTTTAAGAGACGAAATAATCCAAGAAAAGATTATTTACAATTCGATTTCATAACAAATATGAAACGGTTATTTTCTCAGAAAATTCTATGCAACCAACATAATTATAATTCAGCGCTTCCAATCAAAAATACTTAGAACAATCACGTGCTGACCATGGTACATGCCTAATGAAAATATCTTGGAATTTTCATGGTAAAGAAAGAAGTATAGGACAGCAGAAATAAATATGAACCCATTGGCTAATGCTTTCCTGTAATCAATCACGTCTAAAAAAGAGAGATATGCCTGCGTACTAAAGAGCAACATTTTACCAATACAGTTCAATCACTTGATTGAGCTTGTCTAGTTTGAAATAAATTTAAGACTTTGTAGCACTACTCCCTTTGCGAAGCCATATCAGCTTTCTTTATACCTCAGCTTGACTGTACCTTCTAAATCCGTGGACAATTTAAACACTTCCTCATAAATAATTATTTACAGCGCCATTTGAGTGGATTTTGTTGCCTTGTTTATTATGCCCGTATTAAAACTTTAAAAGTTAGTTTTGTTTTTGTTGTTGTTTTACTACTTTCAATGCACTATCGTTGACAACACTTTATGCCTCTTATCATTTAGCATTATTTTGCTTTACCATTACCATTAAAGTAAAGTGTCGGTTTTGTTACATCTGCATTTGCTGTTATTGATGTTGTTGTTGTCATTAGAGCAGAGGAAAATAACACACCAACACTTTGGCTGGCTTGTTGACATTATTTTGCAACAAAATTTTTATTGCATTCTTTGCATTTACACGTGTTCTTCGTAAATACATGCGATTCATTCGGTTCGCTTTCGGCATCAAGCGTTAACAGCGCCAACAGCAGAGCGCAATGTTACTCATACGCCATGTAGCACGTTCGACGAGCACGTTTGCCACCTTGCAGCAGCGTTGCCAACTCTATGTATGTATGGTACGTATATATTTCTTGCTCATTAGTGCAACCTTAACGCACACTTTGAGGTTATGATGAATTTAGTTCTTATACTTTATACTATTTCTGTGTTCCTTGCGTTGCAGACACCCTTCAGCGGCGATGCATGCTTGTAATATTACAAGCGGTTTCTTTGGCATCGACTTTATTGCGGTAGTTTTTCCATTCATTTTTGTTGTTGTTGCTCTTGTTTTATCACGCTCATACACTTTGTATGGCTATGATGCTTGCGTGTATTCATATTTTTTTGTTCTACTCGTATGAAGCGACTCGAAGAAAAGCGAGTAAAAAGAAGAAATGTGTGTCACCACAAGAAGTTCACACCTGCCGCAGTTGTCACATCATTACGACTGTGAGTATATACATATAGACATATACACGTGTGTCTCCACAGCTAGATATTCAATGTGTATGTACACGCTTCGTAGCGCTAAAAGCGCTAAAAAGTAAGATGTAGAAACCGTTAAGAGTACCGGAACCGCCAACTGTGAAAGCTACGAAACCAACGACAACTTCAATCAAGTCACTCACGGCGTTGGCGGTGTAGCATTCGTTGTTGCCCTTAGCGCGCGCTTCCAATCAGCCTGCAACACATACACACCCACTTGAGCACGAGTGCATACAAATAATTGCACTTAAAAGTGTACTTGTGTACTTAGAATGCTTTTGAAAAATTTCATAATTCACAGATACATTGAACGTGTGGTTTGAGGCAGAGAAAATGTGCCAAATAACGTTTTAATATCATTGCGAAATTATAGAGAAATTAAACTTTTCTTAAACATATCGATAAGGCGAAAGTGGTTGCTAACTAAGTGTTCTATAATCTGATCACTAACAGGTGGCGCGGTTATCAGAAAACAATTTCAACTGAAATATTATTAGTTTTTGATTTTGATATCTCAAAGTACGTCAAATATAAAGTTGTGTGCCCGACAGGTGCCGCTGCTATCGAACTCATTAAATTCCAAACAGCTTTTAATAAATAAAAGTTTATAAAAATCTTGTTTCTAATTTTAGAAAACTATGTGAAAGCAAACAGAAAAAAGTTTGAAAAAAAAAGTAAAAAAAACATCATTTTATTAATAACAGTTTTATCAATCAAAAAACGCACAACAACAAGTTTACAACAAAAAACCATAACAAAGTAAATTGTGTTAATCCGAAATAAGTCGCACACATGAAAAAATCGCGTACGAAAAATCAATTAGGGCAACAATCAGCGACACGCTAACAATTACTATTGTGCCAACCAATAACAGCAGCAACAACAGCAGAAAACATCAATTTTCCGAAAATTAAAAGGGAATTGCACCATTCAACAACAACAAATAAACAAACTTCGATGTCAGCAACAGTTTGCACCACCGCCCCCTTCCCCTCCTCTTTCGACCTCCTACAAAAGCTCGCAAAGTTTATGCGGAAAAGTCACATTATTTCCAACTGCCAAGAGCAGCAAACATTTTTAATCACTCCAATACAATGATAAATTGGCATACTTTTCCAAAGAAAATTGCGTAACTAAAATACAACGTGCAACATGGGGGAGCTGTCGGCAAAATGGCAAAAAATAATAAGAGTAAAATGCGAAAAATTGCGAAAAGTGCGGAAATTCGCAAGTTAAATTGAATTCATTAAAAAAATGAACTATAAAGTTTCGCTTAAAATGGAAAACGATTTTTAATTGCCCTGCAAACTGAAGAGGGAAGCGAGACGCATTTGCAGACAAAAAAAGAAAGAGGCCGAAATGCGTGAGTATGAAGAGCTTGACAAGCTGGCCGACAGGGGTAATGCTCGAAAATTTTACGAAAAGATCCGGCGACTAACTGAAGGTTTCAAGACCGGAGCACACTCCTGTAGGACCCCCAGAGGTGATCTAGTTATTGATGACACCAGGAGATGGCGAACCCGATTCCCCAATCGACGACGATGGAGCAGATGTTCCATTGCCCGACCGTCAAGAAATTAGAATAGCAATTACCCGCTTGAAGAACAATAAGGCGGCGGGTGCCGATGGATTACCGGCCGAGCTATTCAAATCCGGCGGCGAAGAGCTGATAAGGTGCTTGCATCAGCTTCTTTGCAGAATATGGTCGGAAGAAAGCATGCCTGACGATTGGAATCTCAGTGTACTCTGCCCAATACACAAAAAGGGAGACCCCACAATTTGCGCCAATTACCGTGGGATAAGCCTCCTCAACATCGCGTATAAGGTTCTGTCGAGCGTATTGTGTGAAAGACTAAAGCCCACCGTCAACAAACTGATTGGACCTTATCAGTGTGGCTTTAGACCTGGAAAATCAACAACAGACCAGATATTCACCATGCGCCAAATTTTGGAGAAGACCCGTGAAAATAGGATCGACACACACATCTCTTTGTCGACTTTAAAGCTGCTTTCGACAGCACGAAAAGGAGCTGCCTTTATGCCGCGATGTCTGAATTTGGTATCCCCGCAAAACTAATACGGCTGTGTAAGCTGACGTTGACCAACACCAAAAGCTCCGTCAGGATCGGGAAGGACCTCTCCGAGCCGTTCGATACCAGACAAGGTGACTCACTCTCGTGTGATTTCTTTAACCTGATGCTGGAGAAAATAATACGAGCTGCAGAGCTAAATCGAGAAGGTACAATCTTCTATAAGAGTGTACAGCTACTGGCGTTCGCCGATGATATCGATGTCATCGGAAACAACACCCGCGCCGTTAGTTCTGCTTTTTCCAGACTGGATAAGGAAGCGAAGCGTATGGGTCTGGTGGTGAACGAGGACAAGACGAAATATCTCCTGTCGTCAAACAAACAGTCAGCGCATTCGCGTCTTGGCTCCCACGTCACTGTTGACAGTCATAACTTTGAAGTTGTAGATAATTTCGTCTACCTGGGAACCAGCATTAACACCAATAACAATGTCAGCCTGGAAATCCAACGCAGAATCACTCTTGCCAACAGGTGCTACTATGGACTAAGTAGGCAATTGAAAAGTAAAGTCCTCTCTCGACGAACAAAAACCAAACTCTACAAGTCTCTCATCATTCCCGTCCTACTTTACGGTGCAGAAGCGTGGACGATGTCAACATCCGATGAGACGGCACTAGGAGTTTTCGAGAGAAAGGTTTTGCGGAAGATTTATGGTCCCTTAAGAATTGGCAACGGCGAATACCGCAGACGATGGAACGATGAGCTGTATGTGTTATTCGACGACATAGACATAGTCCAGCGAATAAAAAAACAGCGGCTACGCTGGCTAGGTCATGTTGTCCGAATGGATGAAAGTGCTCCAGCTCTGAAAGTATTCGATGCAGTACCCGCTGGTGGAAGCAGAGGAAGAGGGAGACCTCCACTCCGATGGAGGGACCAGGTGGAGAGGGACCTGGCTTCGCCTGGAATAACCAATTGGCGCCAAACTGCCAGAAGGAGGGATGCGTGGCGCGCTGTTTTGGACTCGGCTATAACCGCGTAAGCGGTGTCTACGCCAGTCAAGAAGAAGAAGAAACTGATGACGGTGCGTCAAGCTACAAATGTACATATGTATGTATGTATTTAACAGGCGACCCAAACATGCTATTGCGCCCCTCACAACTGCTGACATTTTAAAAGTGTTACTTTTACAGTTTCTGCTTGCAAATCGAGTGATTTGAGCTTTAATGTAAGGAACTAGTCGATTAGTCAAGATAAAAGTGATATATTGTCTTATTGGACAACTTAGAGATTTTCAACAAATTGGAAAATTTTAACAATTTAACTACTAATTATTGTCATTTAACTAGTTGCTCAATTATCAACTAATTAACTAATTGTTATATTATTATTATTAAATTAATTGTTAACAATTAACCAATTGCTTAATTATCAACTAATTAACTAATGCAATTAATTAACTAATTGTCTCATTAACATTTATTTGACAATCAATTAACAAAAAAATTATAAAATTGTCTAACAATAATATTTTAATTGATTAAATGTTTGAGCATGATATACATTGAAAATTATCAGTAAAGTAAGCGGAGAAATTTTATCATTCTCACTGCCTTAACTTTTCGTATTTTCTCATTTAATTCCATTATTTCTTCATTTGTTGGCTGGTTCAATATTTAAATGCCGTTGCTCGGGCGAATCACGCAAGCTGTCTCTCATATGCAGTAGATGCCGTTAGCTCCGCTGTATTTTGTTAAAGGGCGGCGAGTGTTGCAATAGCATTTACTTTTTGTTATTTTTGTCTGGCATGTCGAACTGATAACCAACAGCACGGCATGGCTGACGTCAACTCTTAACTGAGAGACTGACTGCAAGCAATTTTGTTGCGCGAAATATTTAAAAAAGTTCCTCAAATCCCGACAAGGGCACATAAGCGTACAAAAATACAATACACAACACAGTAAATAGCGAAAAAGGACACACAGTGCCACGTGGGGTGGCATGAAAGAGCGTCGCACAGCTGCGACATTTACAAATTGCATTAAACGCGAATGATTTGCATGCAAGCAACCGACAAATGCTGTCGAAATGCCACGATTTCCCGTTCGAACGTAGATGCGTATGGAAATTTCACGCACCACGACGCGTACTAACCACCCAGCAAAGCTTGTTAATCATAGTGCATATGCACATCTCTCTTATGGAAGACAGCCTTCAAGCGTCAAATTCTCAAATAAACTCTGTCCACGCGCTTTTCGCGCGTCAATCCGCTACTGCTGCATTCATTCACAAGCATTGAGCGCTCTTCAATATAACGTTATCCTTGGCATGCTTGCGATTTCTTGCGTGTGCCATTCGTTACGCGCGGGAGTGGCGAAGTGTTCGGGTTGAGCTGTTGCCTCCATTTCGTGTCACACAGCCTTAGCTAAAACGCATTCAGCTGCTTTGAAAACTGTAAATCTTTGATGCCACACAGAGTTTTTGTTATTTGTTCCTTTTGCCGACAAAACTAAATCCGTAAAAATCGCTGTAGAAAAAATAAATCGCAACTAAAGCGCATAAAAACGATTGCGAAGCGAAAAAATGTCGAGGTAACTAAATGCAGAAAATGGAATTGAAATGAATTTTAATTATCCTGCTAATTTTGTAAATCCTTTACAAGTGCAAATAAAACACTCGTTATGGCAATGAAAGCGTATTTTCGCCTTTGAGACTGTAAAAAAAATCCCTCTGTGCTTTGTTGGTTTATAAGCTTTGGATTTATTCATAAAAATCCGTTTCTGCTTGTTGAGAGGGTTGAATGAGAATTTATTTTTAAAAATGTACAAAATCATAAATAATTTTTCTAAGAAAAACAGAAAATGCGAATTAAAAATAAACAAAAATGAACTAAATAGATAATGTTAAATGTTGAGATGAGAGATTATTAATATCGATGACATTAACTATCGATATTCTTCGTACTTTATAATTGATTAATTTTAAATAAGTATCAATATTTTAAACTTTTTATTTGCTATTTAATAGTTTCTTGCTGTTCAAGTCGTTCGATTTGAGCAGAACCCCAAAATCCATTCATTATTCCTTTCGAAATACCTAGTCATCGACTAAGTATAATCGTCATATCGAGAAACCTTCATCGACTTCACACTTACTGACTTACTTAATAAGAGTTACTCTAAAATATATATCAAATCTTTTCACAATTACTTAACTTCAATAAGCACCCAAAAAGTTGTCTCAACAAACAAAGAAGTTGAAATTTGTTGGGTTTTCAAACAGTTTTAAAGTGAAACTGTTTATTTAATTAATTAACTTTAACTGAGTTAATTTTGAGAAATATGATGGCAGTCAGAGAAGACAAGTGAAAAATGTATACAGTGTTTTAGTCTGGATGTTTATGTTTAATTTTAAATGACTTATAGAATCGTACCGACAAAGCAGGGATGAAAAAGTACACATTTGCCCGATACTGACATTAACAAAATTTTTGATACTTAAAAAAAAATTTAATTCAATCATTTCATTTCAATTCCCACCAGAAACTGCCTTATTACTTTTGAACAGTTCATTCAGTGTAATTATTAATTATTCCATAATTTTTTAACACATTTTGTGGAATCATTTTTTCCAACACAATAATATACCTTAAAGAATTATATTTATTCACTCGTACCAAAAAATTGACCACCGTCCCGGCAAGTATAACTTTATCACGCGCTGACATTGCCCAACCGCAGCTAAACAGTCTGGTCAGTTTTATCCTCTCGGCATTTCCGTTAGACTCGCGCTCAACTTGCTCGCCTCCCTCTATAGTTGCTACTCGTTGAAAAGTTTATACAGCTTTTAGTGACAAGTGCAGATGGAGAAGTGCATTTGGAAAGTTTTTTCAAATAAAATATTAAAAAAACTATTTAGAGCAAAAACACTGCGAAAATGCTATCAACAACAGAAAGTGCAACTAACAAGTACACGAAGATGGGTCAGCAAGTGGAGCTAGCAGAAAAAATAAAATAAATTATCGTAAAATAAAATAAAATTACGAAAATCGGAAGGCAGGCACTAGTACTAAATAAATATGGTTACAGCAAATGCAATAAAAGATGGAAATGACAGTTGCGTTAACCGGTTGCCGGTGATTTCAATCAAATTACATACACAGCCATCAGCCATCATCTAATATAAAGTCAAGCACAGTTCAATAGAAATATAAAGGAAATAACTACTAGCTACTGAACAAGTATAAGACGTGAAAAGGAACGAGCGAAATAAAGTAACAAAATCAAAAGGAGCGACTGATTGCTTCCGGCAAATGTTTGCTAGCTAAGGCCATGCTCTTCTTTAGGGTTTTTATAGAAGCCACATTTTAAGATTTACAAAGTTTAATAAAACTTTCAGAAGATCTTTTATTAGAGCACCCCAGAAATTAGAGCACAACTAGTATTGTGGCGTCTCTTTCTCTCTGTTTTGTTTCTCAAAAGCGAAATTTTAATTCTCGCTTCCTATTCTTAATCAATTCAAAGCGCGGCCGTTCGCCATTTTACATTATGAAGAAGAAACCACGAAAGACATAAGAAAAACAGAGGGATTTTTCGCTAAAACAGTGTTTAAAACCCTGAGATGTACTTCAATACTGTTTCATCCAGCGAATTACAATTCACTTGGAATCTATTCTTCCAAAAAACTTCTAAACGAATTTTCACATTTTCATCGGTATCCATCGCCTGCAGATGCCTACGAATACCTTTGTCAAAATGCAAAAAACAAAAAACAACAACAACTACCCTGAGTGGCATACAAATTGCGCTAACAAGCATAGTTCAACAAAAGAGAAAAAATACTACTTTCAAATACCCCACTACACCAACAACAAACATTGCCACTTGACGCCAAAACAATAACTCTGACGATGTGCAACATACAACCGCTGTCGGCAACATTCTCCCAAGAGGCCTGACTGCCCATGCAACCATTTCGAATGTCTGCAGTGCGCTCAACAGATGGCTGAGATAGCGAATTGTTGCAGCAACAATGGTTAAAGCAAAACCAACAACAACAACTGACCTATTTGTTTGCGAAATGAAAATGAAATAATAAAATAAAATGAACAACAACAATAACAAAAGTCATGCGAAAAATAGAACAACAGTTTAGTGGCGTGCTTCAAACAAATGGTGGCGGCACAACACAACAACAATAAAAACAATACAAATGAAAGCAATACAAAAATGCTAAGAATTGAATGAAGAGTGGCTGTAATAGAATATAAAGCGAAATGGCACAAAAGGCGACGAAGCAGATGCTTTCAATTGTCCTTTCCTTTGTTAGTTTGTTTGGCGCGGGCATAAAACCTTTTTTTGGAGAGTTGCTTAGTGTTTTATTTCAATTTTCACTTTTTATTTTTTAATTTAAATATATTTGTTAGCTCAATTTACAGTAAATTCAGTACAAGCTTTGGTCTTTATGACTAGAATGTTAATAAAGAAGAATAATTAATAAGGATTAATTAAAAGCCCTAGTAGGTTCCGGTTACTTAGCCTGTATTGGGAACGAATATGTTTTATCATCTTCTATCCAAATATTTGTTTAAGTGTTAGGCTCTGTTACTTAAGACTATACTAATTCTTTATCATGTAGAGTGTGTCATCATTTATTTTGAAAAATCTTGCCAGGGTTGCAACATTGTGAATAATGCTCTACCAATCCATATGTACATATTCTTTCATGATTTAACAGTAATAAAAATCAACAACAAAATTAAAATAAACTCTTGATAAGTAAACCAAAACTTTACGTATACATTCGTATCATGATATTCGATATGTAGTCAGATATTCAACAGCACTACGAATTTTGAAGGAAATTTATAACAAAGTAAATTCGAAACAATTTTCATTTTCGCAATTTAGTATGAAATATGTTTACTATTTTCGTCACAAACTCCATATGTTTGAATGTAAATATGTTTGTACTAATATTTTTTAATTCCTCAAATAAATTGCACTCAATAGGGGGCATCTTTCTGTAAACTAAAAACTATTATACATGTATATATTACCGTTCAATATCAAGTGATAGAAGTATTTCAAGACTGCAAAGAAAGAAAAAAAATCAACATTGAATAATGGTTCTTGTTTAAAACAAGAAAAACTGAAGTTCTATTTAAAATCATGCTTTCAAGTTCTATCAATTGAAGACTTGAAAATAAGATTTGATTTATACCAAAACTTGGTCTAGCATTCATTTATTTAAATGTCTTTATTAAAGAATTTTGACGCTTAACCCTTTCATGCTCAATGTTTTCTATAGGCAACATTGTACTTACCGGCTTCTAACTCTCGTTATTTAAATATTTTTGACCAGCGTTTTTTTTTTTCAATTATGTAGACTTATGTCTTGTGCAAGCTTACAGTTACTTTTTCTGATATGAGCTGTGCACGGGTTCATTCAGTAAGAGTTCACCGCAGAGAGAAATTGACAAAAATCGTTTCGTTTCGCGAAAAAAGTTATACAAAAGTGTATACAAAAGTGTTCAAAAACATAAAAATAATTATTTTATTTTAATACAAAGTGAACTATATAAATAAGTAAAGATAAGAGAGTTATTTTATGATATTATGAGAAAAGTGTTTAGTTTATTTATAATAATTTAATTTGTGCCTATAACACCCAACATCATACAAAGGACTTTGAAATTTTGATCACTTCATATTTGAGTTAAGACCAATATATATCTGTCCCAAAAAAAAATGTTAGCTCCGCTCATTTTAATTCGGCCATGCGAGGGTTAAATTTAGACTGAATCCATCTTTTATACCCGCTCCGAAATGTATGCTACGTTTTTTGTAAGCGAATTGAAAACAAATGCTCTACTTAGAAGCACTTTCCGCGAAGATATTTATTGCAAACTATTTAAATTTATCCTTTCTGTAACAGGCAGTAACAACATGATCTGTTCTAACCTAACCTAACCTAACTTATATTTTTGACTTAACTCATATTTTTAATTATTTGTTTTTTTTTTCTTTATTTATTATGGCTTCTTTATAACTGTGACAGTTAGCGCTGCATTGCATAAGCATATTTATTGAGAATTTTCCATTTGACCGTTGTCAATAAAACTCAGTAACGAACGTGTGTAAGAAATAAATGATTTTTCATTGCAAATAAATGAAAAGCGCGTGCAGAATTTTGCGAAAACATAAAATTGAAGGAACCAAAATAATAATAACAAAAACAAATGGCATGACTGCAACAGTGCTTGCAGCAGTAAAGCGCAACAAAGCGGCAATAATATAGAGAGCGAGTGTAAAAAAGAGCGCAAAAAACAGAGTGCCAAAGCCAGCAGTTTACTTGCATACTCAATAACTAAAATTTATGCCACCAATTTGTTGGCGCTTTGTTTGCTGTTGCATGTAACACACATGTGTTTTTGTTGTTGTTTTTTTTTATTTTTGCTTCCGCTTGCAACATGGACAAACGTCGAAAATTCCTTGACTGCAAAAATATGCCACCATTTATTTACTCACACTCATACACACACATACATATATACAAACAGCAAGGCTCTTTGCTGGCAGTGCTAAGCTCGCGCTGTTGCCATTGCACATTAAGATTGATCGTAGTTTGGCAACTTTTGATTTTAACTTGAAAAATGAAAGAAGCCGAAACTTTCACCAAGAGCTACGGCATACAATATTTCGGCTTGCTTTAAAGCGCCAGAAAACTGCTGCCATTGCTGTTGGCAGCCATTCGGTCCATGCCTCACACTCTGTATATCACTCTTTCATTATTTGTTCATTCCTTTCACTGTGTCGTGGCATTACTTTGAGATTCACCCACACACACACACATACATATACACATATATATACATACATACATATATGGAACAAAAGCAATAAAATGGCATAAAATGTCGGTTTGTACCGTTATTTCGCATACAACATTTGCATGCGGGCGTATTTGCACGCTTCTATGTTTGCACACACACACTCACATACGTCCATATGTCTGCATTGCATTCCCCCCTCCCAACTCTCTTCACCTATACAAATATAAGAGTACGTATGTATGTACAGTTTGCTTGCCCCAGTGTCAGCTTGAGCGCCAGCAATCAGTGCGCACTCACTGTTCGCATACTCGCATTGTCCGGAAAGTAGGACAACGAATCGTTTTATTTCAACAACATACATTTTATATGCGAGCAACTGACTGCTTTATGCCCCACAACTCGTTTCTTCTGAGCAGCGCATAAAAGAACCAGCTATACATCAATGCATTCAGCAACAAACCACCACAGCCAGCCAGCCAGCTAGCCGAGTTCCAGACAGACAGACAGTCGAGTTTCTGAGTTTCTTTGTACATAATCTCTTAACTGAATTTCAATTTCATAACGGCAATGATTTTTGTGCTCTCTGTGTGGCATGAGTTTGAGCGTGCGTTTGCTATTGCTTTTGCTTTGCTGCCGGCAATGTCGGCAATTGATGTTTGTTGCTGCCAACTACCAGCAAATGCTTACATAAATGGGTTAAAGAGTGGCGACAAAGTCGAACGAAGAGTTCAAGCGCTGCCAAGGGGTTACCCCCTTTGGCTTCCTATTCCTCATCTTCCTCATGAATCACTGAGTGTTCGGCACATTTGGTAAGTGTTGATGAATGTTAGCAAAAACGGATAAATGAAAATTGTACAGGATAACGAATTATGTTTGGCAAAGCAGAGACTTTTGATTCGATTTTCATGGTGGAAAAGGAAAAAGGAAAAGGTTATAAAAGAATTTTCAAATTACATTCAATGTAATCGTGTTCCCACAATTGGAAAAGGAAGCAAAGATAGTGCATTTGCTGGTAAAATATTTACCTTAAATTAAATTTTTGGAAAAAATACTTTTAAGCAGAACTACAAAAATAGTACAAATCCTTGAACTGAATCTCTTAGATGTATGTGTGTGATTGGCGTTGCAACCGTTTAGCCGGTTATAGCCGAATCGACGATAGTGCGCCATCTCTCTCTCTCCTTCGCAGTTCGGCGCCAGTTGGAGATCCCAAGTGTAACCAGGTCGCTCTCCACCTGGTCCCTCCAACGGAGTGGAGGCCTTCCCCTTCCTCGGCTTCCTCCGGCGGGTACTGCATCGAACACTTTCAGGGCTGGAGTGTTTTCGTCCATTCGGACAACATGACCTAGCCAGCGTAGCCGCTGTCTTTTTATTCGCTGAACTATGTCAATGTCGTCGTATAACTCGTACAGCTCATCGTTCCATCGTCTGCGGTATTCGCCGTTGCCAATGTTCTTAGGACCATAAATCTTGCGCAAAATTTTCCTCTCGAAAACTCCTAGTGTCGTCTCATCTGATGTTGACATCGTCCAAGCTTCTGCACCGTAGATCAGGACGGGGATGATAAGCGACTTGTAGAGCTTGATTTTGGTTCGTCGAGAGAGGACTTTACTGTTCAATTGCCTACTCAGTCCAAAGTAGCACCTGTTGGCAAGAGTTATTCTGCGCTGGATTTCGAGGCTGACATTGTTCGTGTTGTTGATGCTGGTTCCCAGGTAAACGAAATTATCTACGACCTCGAAGTTATGACTGTCAACAGTGACGTGGGAGCCAAGACGCGAATGCGCCGACTGTTTGCTTGATGACAGGAGATATTTCGTCTTGTCCTCATTCACCTCCAGACCCATTCGCTTCGCCTCCTTATCCATGCGGGAAAAAGCAGAACAAACGGCGCGGTTGTTGCTTCCGATGATATCAATATCATCGGCGTACGCCAGGAGCTGTACACTCTTGTAAAAGATGATACCCTCTCTGTTTAGCTCTGCAGCTCTTATAATTTTTTCCAGCATCAGGTTAAAGAAGTCGCACGATAGTGAGTCACCTTGTCTGAAACCTCGTTTGGTATCGAACGGCTCGGAGAGGTCCTTCCCAATCATGACGGAGCTTTTGGTGTTGCTCAACGTCAACTTACACAGCCGTATTAGTTTTGCGGGGATACCAAATTCAGACATCGCGGCATAAAGGCAGCTCCTTTTCGTGCTGTCGAAAGCTGCTTTAAAATCGACAGAAAGGTGGTGTGTGTCGATCCTCTTTTCACGGGTCTTCTCCAAGATTTGGCGCATGGTGAATATCTGGTCAGTTGTTGATTTTCCAGGTCTAAAGCCACACTGATAAGGTCCAATCAGTTTGTTGACGGTGGGCTTTAGTCTTTCACACAGTACGCTCGATAGAACCTTGTATGCGATATTTAGGAGGCTGATCCCACGGTAATTGGCGCAGATTGTGGGATCTCCCTTTTTATGGATTGGGCAGAGCACACTGAGATTCCAATCGTCAGGCATGCTTTCTTCCGACCATATTTTGCACAGAAGCTGATGCATGCACCTTATCAGTTCTTCGCCGCCGTATTTGAATAGTTCTGCCGGCAATCTATCGGCCCCCGCTGCTTTGTTGTTCTTCAAGCGGGTAATTGCTATTCGAATTTCTTCATGGTCGGGTAATGGAACATCTGTTCCATCGTCATCGATTGGGGGATCGGGTTCGCCATCTCCTGGTGTTGTACTCTCACTGCCATTCAGCAGGTCGGAGAAGTGTTCCCTCCATAATCCCAGTATGCCCTGGACATCGGTTACCAGATTACCACCTTGGTATACCAGATTACCAGATTACCACCTTTTCATAAAATTTTCGAGCATTCCCTCTGTCTGCCAGCTTCTCAAGCTCTTCGTACTCACGCATTTCGGCCTCTTTCTTTTTTTGTCTGCAGATGCGTCTCGCTTCCCTCTTCAGCTCTCGGTATCTATCCCATCCCGCACGTGTTGTGGTCGTTTGCAACGTTGCGAGGTAGGCAGTCTGTTTTCTCTCCGCTGCGAGACGGCACTCCTCATCGTACCAGCTTGTTTTTTGTCGTTGCCGAAAACCAATTGTTTCGGCTGCAGCGGTACGCAGTGAGTTTGAGATGCCGTTCCACAGTTCCCTTATACCGAGATGCTGATGAGTGCTCTCAGAGAGCAGGAGTGCAAGTCGAGTAGAGTATTTCGTGGCTGTCTGTTGCGATTGCAGCTTTTCGACGTCGAACCTTCCTTGTGTTTGTTGACGGGCGTTCTTTGCTGCACAGAGGCGGGTGCGTATCTTCGCTGCGACCAGATAATGGTCCGAGTCTATATTTGGTCCTCGGAGCGTACGCACGTCTAAAACACAGGAGACATGTCTTCCGTCTATCACAACGTGATCGATTTGGTTCCGCGTGTTTCGATCAGGAGACAGCCAAGTAGCTTGATGTATTTTCTTATGCTGGAATCTGGTACTACAGACGACCATATTTCGGGCCCCAGCGAAGTCGATCAGCCTCAGACCGTTTGGTGATGTTTCGTCATGGAGGCTGAATTTTCCGACTGTTGTGCCAAAGACACCTTCTTTACCCACCCTGGCGTTAAAATCGCCAAGCACGACTTTTACATCGTGGCGGGGGCAGCGTTCATAGGTGCGTTCTAGGCGCTCATAGAAAGCATCTTTGGTCACATCGTCCTTCTCTTCCGTTGGGGCGTGGGCGCAAATCAGCGATATGTTGAAGAACCTCGCTTTGATGCGGATTGTGGCAAGACGTTCATCCAGCGGGGTGAATGCCAGGACTCTGCGACGGAGTCTCTCTCCCACCACAAATCCAACACCAAATTTGCGCTCCTTTATATGGCCGCTGTAGTAGATGTCACAAGGACCCACCTTCTTCCGTCCTTGTCCCGTCCATCGCACTTCTTGGATGGCGGTGATGTCAGCCTTGAGTCGTATGAGGACATCAACCAGCTGGGCAGAGGCACCTTCCCAATTAAGGGTCCGGACATTCCAGGTGCATGCCCTTATATCATTATCCTTAAAACGTTTGCAGGGGTCGTCATCAAAAGGGGGGTGTCTCATCCGAGGCTTTCGTAGATTTTTCATTGGGGGGTGTTTTTATGTGGTGGGTCCCAAACCCAACGCACAACCGCATAAGCGGGCTTCGCCTTCTCACTTTAGCTCGCCTTCAAACGGATGTCTGTTGGCTACCCAGAGGATACTTGGTCTAAAACCGGAAGTCGTGAGCTGCTTGGACCATGTGGAGAAGAATCGTTTCTGGCCACTCCCAAGTGAATGACAATCAAAAACTTTCCTCACTTGCGTGAACTTCTACACATGGTCCCATCCTCCTTCTCTTAGATACATTGTTAAAAAATGTTAAGATAGGAAATTATTATTGTCAGAAAAAATCCCTAAAACTAAATGATCCCAATAAATCAACGAGAAAGCGCTTTGCTTCAAATCAATCGAACATGATTAGTTGAATTGAATCAAGTTCAAAGTTCAAGTTCAAGAGTTCAAAATAACAAAATTAATTTTTTTCGGCTATTAATTATACGCATTTCAGTTAGATTTGAAAGAAATTAATTTGATTTAAAATTTTCAAATTGGTGGTAACCCTTATCAAAAATATTTTCAACTGTAAGCCTTCTTAGAAATAATTAGCTTAATACCAACATTTATAAAATTATATTATATAAAAAATTGTACTGAAATAATATATTTAAACAGATGGCAACACTTTTTGAAAATTTTCTAATTGCTACAACGATCTAACTATTTGAAAAAAAAATGCTAAAATAAGTCAGATTTAATTGTATTTAATACATTTTAGTTGCACGTTCGTTTCGCCAATCGCTAAATTTAGTCAAAACACAAGCGACTGCCATTCATTTTCAAACTCTTCGCAAAATCTATTTTTGTTTTTATTATCAGGAAAAACTAATTTACAACCTCTTTCATGCTATACATAGTACTTGGTTTAGCTACCAAGGCGGTGAATGCAATAACAAAAGACGACACAAGACAAGTGACAAACAAAGTCAGCGTTTCCCATTAGAACTTCGTCAAAGGTGCATAATAGACATGGCAAAAACACACATCCGCACACACACTTATATACGCAGTTTGTCACAACAGCAAAAACAACGATACAACAACAACAGCAAATTACTCAATTTAAATTGCAAAGCTTCTGGTATCAGCTGGCGCATTGCTGCTGTCATTGCAGTTGTTGTTTTTGCAACCACTTGACGATCTCTTTGCACCATGCCAGTAATTGTTGTTGTGACTATTGTAAAACTACAAATTGCGGGTATTGTTTGTGTTTGCTTCTTCTCTCTTTCATATTTATTTTGTTTGTTCTTGCTATTGTTTTTGTTATTGTTTTGTCACTTGCATTTGTCTCTTGACTTAAGTTGACTTGTTTGCGAATACAAAAGTAAAATATGCAGATACCTTTAAGTGTCATGCCATTTCCTGTGAGATTGCAGAATATGCTCACGCTGAAAGTATGTTCCGTGAGAAAGAGTTCTTAGCTAGTAAGTTCTAGTTCGTGAAGTGGTATAAATTTGTCAAAGTCGAAATAGTTCACCGATGTATTGATATTTTTTCGTTAAAAAATCAGATTAGCGTTATCTAAAATCGATTAGACAATAATTCGTTTTCCTCTCCCTCTCTGTCTCTCTCTCAAACGCTCTCTTTGTCGGTACGAATCTGATATGAACTTTGATTTCTCTCGCAGAACTATTCTATTTTGTACTAGTTCGAAACCATTTGGCATAAATTAAACTATTTTGAAATTATTGGAGCACTTCTTCTTTCTATCACATTACTTCAATAAAATTATAACGACATCATTTAAATACATATCGCTCATTTACTTGAATAGTGTCATAACTCAAAAAACACGATTTTTGAGTTGAGTATGCAGAAATGTGCGCAACTTCCTCATACATATTTTAAAAAAAATTTCATTCCGATGCGTAGGAAAATAAGAATGTGCCATTCTTAAACTTGTTATGTTGCATTGCAATTACGACACTTCTCAGTTGTGCCAGAATTAGTTATAAAATTTTATCAGAAAGAAAGACATATTTTGTATTCCAACATATATTGCGAAAAGGTTTGATTTTCTTTTCAGAAAGAACGACACAACGATATTCGTGAAAAATTAATTAAATTTTTCATATTGCTTTTATCAGCAAAAACGACACATTTGACTTATGACGGCGAAATTGATTTATATTTTTCACAAATAACGACATAATTCAAAGTGGGTCACATTTATGCCCAAGAAAGAACATTAGTACACTCTATTTGGTCCATTTATGCTCAACATTATATTTAATATATTACAGGCCACTAGATTTGTCAATAAAGTGATGGCATTTTTCTATATTTGCTAAATAAGAGACAATTGAAAATTTTAAATCGCTCTCCTGAAAAATCGACTTTTTTGAGTTGTGACACTATTCAAGTAAATGAGCGATATGAATATCTACATCGTATCAGTAAGATGTGAGTTTCCTTGCAGGATGCTGGCATATGCCAAACAGTCATGAACATATGCAACATTAATTTGTGTTTGCAACTGATGCGATTCAATTTACGATTCAAACAATTTGTTGTACATATATATAGGTATGTACTAGAGCTCTTGGTATTCGACTAATCGACTAACCGAATTAACCGAATAGGGCATTATTCGAATAATAATATTCGGTTTGCACTATTCGGATAGTCGTCAGTCATCGACTATTCGATTAACCGCTCATTTTCGACTATTCGGTTAACCGTTCGTTGTCGACTATTCGATTAGTGCAAGTTCATTAATTTTCTTATTTTTATTGAAAAAAGTGAAACATTTAAACTAACAAAAAACTCGCTATTTTTTTATGACCGTCATACCAACACTGTTGTTGTTTCACATGCAAAATTAAAATATGACTGATACAACACTGCGTGGTATGTTTCTTGAGTTCGCTATTCTATACCCCTACCCACTTACTGCCGAATTTTTTCGGTTTTTTGCGGCATATGCCTAGTACTGCAGTAACCGGTTACTTTTTGGAACCGACGAACCGAACTTCGACGAGTGGGTAGTCGGTTTTCTGTGAAGAACCGGTTTTTTTGGGTCGGTCAGTGGTCGGTTTTGCTCGTGCCCTTCTGCCCGAACACTTCTCAATCGATTTATACCGCACATTGTATATATCTGGAAAATCAAAGGTTTTTAGACTGCAAACAATTTTCATTTATTCGAATAGTGACAGTATAACTATTCGAATAACCGCAGTAGAACGACTATTCGAATAGTCAGAACATTGCGACATTGTGCTAACCGGTTAATATTCGTACGAACGGTTACAAACCAGATATTCGAATAATCGGTTTTCAGGTTAATCGAATAATTTTAAGAGCCCTAGTATGTACATTATATATAAAACAGTAATAATAAAAGACAAGGCAAGACAATAATTAAGATTAAGCGTCTAGAGTCTAATTTTAGAAAGTAGCGACTCGAACAAGCAATTGGTATAAACAACATATGCAGCACTACTCTCTACCACTCTCTCTTCGCTCACATATACATTTAATAGAATTTAGCTTTTCTAAAAATTCCTTTGTTTTACACACATCTTTGGTGGTTTATGCTTTGTTCAGCTGTTGTTCGCTTTTAGGCGCTGCAGCATATGCAACAATTGTGCTATTGTTCGTTCGTTGTTTTTATTAATTATGTTTGTGGTTGTTCGTGATTTTGTAGCAATTACATGGGCAAATTCCAGAGGATCACAATTGCTAAGAATTTGTTACTCGTACTACTACGCTACGTACTAAGCAGACAAACACCCACACCACACACACACGCATACAAACATAACTGCACAAATCTAAGCATGCTTTTGGCGCATTCACTTTCCACACTTGTACGCATTCTTACACCAACACAATGCCTTTTGAAAGCGGAGGTGACTGCAGGCATTCACCAAAGGAAAAATGCAGTCGAGCCAACTGCAACACATCAAAAACGAAGCGAGGAAGAAAAAGAAAAAAGGAAAAGAAGCAATGCAAGAAAACACTATGTTATTGCTTGCAATGACAGCTGCTACCGTTGCCACCGAAAACAGCTAACTTGCCATGTTCTTGAGCAGTGGTAACAGCTTTTGCTTTCGAGTTCGGTGTATAACGGCAAAAGAGAATGCTCGAAATTGAGACATGGTAGATACAAGCGAAATATGTGTGTACGAAAAAAGAGGATGCATGCCGTAAGCAATCAGACTGCGTGTAGCAATAAAAGAGTACAGCAAAAGCAGAAGTCATGGCCTGCAGGCAAAGGCTCTTAAGCAATATGCAAAAGTGGCGTTTCTCCACACAAGCACACTCTCCAACTGACTATACCATCCGCCAACAACGCCCACGTCTGACCTCGTGCCGCATTACACGCGCTTTAGCCGGCAAGCAAGGTATTCGTGGCATTCCAATAAAATGCAAATCAATGCAGTTCAGAATGGCGTTGCCACTTTGTAGCAATTACTATAGAAATTGTGGTTTTATACGATAAAACAATTTTTTTATCTAAATATATAAGTATCTTCAGCGAATTTTCCTTACGAATTCGATCGACTCATGGTTCGAACTTTGAGGCAGATATTTACATATTTCAGTGATCCATTTCACAAATGTCAATATCTGGCGAATAAGATTACTGAGATCCAACTTTAGTTGGTATTACACAGCAAAAATTTTCTCAGCAACTCTATTCGTTGTTCGCTCGTTTAGAAAAGAGATTTTTGAATTTCCAAAAAATTGCCAAAACACAAAAATGTGGCAGCATTGTTTAAAAACTCTGTCTGCCACTTCGATCAGCCATTTGTTTGACATACTTCTTTACTTATTGCTGTTGCTGTTTTACAAATTGCATTTCTTTTGCAATTTTTTACACTCGGATATTGTTTGTATGTGGGTGGATGCGCTTAGTGCAGATCTCTGCTTTGCGAATATCAAATTCTTCCTTAAGATTCATGCTCACAAACAAATTGCTTGTAATCCAACCAAAATTGCAAAATGGCGCAGGTGTACGAGTAACAATTGCAAAATAGCACTGCAAATCAACCGTAAATGTGGTTCAAAAATATTTTTCATTTAAAATTATTTAATATTTTATATAAAAATTATTTATTTTAATTTTCTACTTTAATGAATTTAAAATTTTTATTTATAAAATAATTATTTTAACGAGAGAACTTCGCCTGCTTAATTGTTATTGATCCCCATAGATCGTTAGTATTTCTTAATCCACCCACGAAAAAATCTTCAAATCACAACGAGATTAAATAAGCATATTTGTTGAGATTTATATCAACCGCAAACTCTCGAAGGAAAAGCAAAAGCAAACGATACAAAATAAAACAAAACAACTTGGCATTAAACAAGTTAAGCAGGAAAAAGTGCGGCAACAACCAAATCGAAAAACTTTGGCCAATAATTTGGAAGACGTTTGCCTCTTGCGCCAAACCGCACAGCATTGAGAGCTGAGAGCATTTACGGTCTGTTGCGCCGGGCTTTCTTTCTCACTGCACCAACTTGCATACAGACATTCACAATAAGAATTCGCTTTTATAACGGCTAATGGGAAGTAATGAAAATATAGAGCGTCAACAAGGGGAGGTCACCGAACGACCTCAGTTGTGAATTTTCGCGCAAATGACCAAAGTTTGTACCGTTATTTTGCTGTGCTGATTTTGAAAATTTCATTAACATTATACTGAAAAATGAAATGAAGGTTAAGGTGTTGCGATAAATGGTAAAAAATCTCGAAGAGCTTTAATTTCCTTCTATAAGAAGTTATGTATGTACTTGTTTTGAGCTTACCGCTGAGACTATTTACAATAAAGGTTTTCATCCATTTTGTGTTTGTTACTCCTTGTCTATTTAATTATGCCAGTTATTGCATTTATACCAATTATTTATTCAATTCGCTACTATTAAATATCTGCCCAATCTATGGCATATGTTATTGGCCTACGTAACAAAAATATTTCCATAATTTAGAAAAACAGAAATCTGAACATACGAGTGCCCCAATCCAATAGATGGATGTTTTGGATTTCCAAAATTTTTGCGGAAATCGGTTTTGGATCGATCCCAGGAATGTCTTAAATTATCTCTCTATTTATCTTAAGGTCCCTGAATAGTTTCAGGAGCGTCTATTGAGTATGTACCTAAACTTGATCATTCTCGCCATCTGCTATATACTAACTTTCATCAATTCACAAATACCCCGATTTCATACAGTTCCGTCGCCCATAGAGGCTCTCTGACGCTGTTTTGTGTCAAAATGTCATATAAGTTGTCAGGTCTACAACTTTGCTTCCGTTGTTTTTTTTGCAAATTTAAGGCTTATTTTCACTTAGGACAGCCTCACCGTACGTATCCGAAAGCATTCGATGAGCCTCAGCCGCACTTTTCTTGGAATTAAAAAAGAAAAGCAAAATTTCCCGGAACTATCGAGAATTCGTCTCAAAAAGTGACATTTTCAGTTGAGAAAAAGTGTGGGATGCAAACAGATCTCTACAAAATTTTGTTGGGTTAATGTTGACACAAATGTCCAAGATCGATATAAAACGATTTAATCGACCAGTGCTTGACCCTAGAGACATTCCCGCAAATATCGAAAATTCGGCACAAAAAGTGACATTTTCAGTTGAGAATAAGTTTGGAATGCAAACAGATCTCTACAAATATTTTGTATTTTACATTATTTTTTATACATTATAATTTAGGCTGGGAAAGAGAAATTCCATCCTTACTCACAGAAAAAATTGTCGAAGTTAGTCCTTTTTCCAGTCTTCTAGGCAAACATAACCCATTCACACAGGTTTAATCCATATAGTGTGTATATGCGGAACAAAAGAGTGACGAATGTTCAGTTAATATTCGTATTTTAAAATCATTTTTCATTTCGAGATAAAATTCTTAATTTAATTTCCAACCAATTAGGCATTGTGAATTCAGAGTTGTATTTTTGCATACCAAACTGTGACTGTCAAACACAATTGAAAAACCAACAAAAAATACACTCGCACATACATAGACTGGTTTACATTTAGCATACGTAGCAAAAACCAACAAATCATTTTAACCGTTGGAAAAACGAAAACTTTTTAACTTGATTTCAACTAAAAGTCGAAAAAATTCACTTCCCTTCATCAGTCGTCATTTGCAGCGCTCAACTTTTCAGCAGACTATTAAAATTTTACTCACTATTTTTCACCGAGTATTTTTACTATACCGTTATTAGAAGGAATGTGAACGGTACTGTGTTTTTGTATTTTTGTTTTGTTGTACGCTTTTGCATATTTTACTTGCAGCACTCTATGGGGCAGTGAAAATTTATGTGCATTTCAATTTTTGCTAAAAATTTGTGAAAATTGACATTGTCTCTAGCCAAGGTCTCGCTGTTAACCTCACTTTCTATACAAAAGCAACTATATGCTCATATAGTATATTCATATTTGTGTCCAGAATATGAAATTTTAGTTTTTCACTCGCGCACTTTTAACCGCCAACCGCCAACAGTCGACCGCAAAGTGAGGCGCGACCAACTTAGGCGCAGCAGCTGTAGTGCCCTTTGGTGCAGTGAGCCGAAACGACTCCATTGTGCCGCTTGGCCGCCGGATGGCCATATTGTGCGCAACAGTTAAGCGGGGATGCCTCTCAACGCGTAAACAATCCGTTTTGAAATAGTTTTTTTTTTCTCAACTGAGTTAACTTGAACTTAAGCCAGAGCATGAGCAGCAGTTAAGAGTTGCCAACTTTAAGACAAACAACAACCGGCCAGTTTATTTTCATCTCTATTAGTGTTGTGCGTTGTGCGTATTATTATAGAATCAACGATAATAGCGTTTCACTTTCAACGTTGTTGAAGTATAAAAGAACTCTAAGGAGCGTGCTACTGTGTCTTTAGTGGAGCACTTGAGATTAAGTGAAGAAGTGGAGCTTCTAAATGACTAGTGTTTATTTTCTTTATTATACCCTGAACAGGGTATATTAAGTTTGTCACGAAGTTTGTAACACCCAGAACGCTTCCGGAGGCCCTATAAAGTATATATGTATATAAATGATCAGTATGTTGAACTGAGTCGATTTAGCCATGTCCGTCTATCTGTCCGTCCGTCCGTCTGTCTGTCTGTATGTATACGACCTAGTCCTTCAGTTTTTAAGATATCGTTTTGAAATTTTGCAGATGTTATTTTCTCTTCAAGAAGCTGCTCATTTGTCGGAACTGCCGATATCGAACCACTATATCATATAGCTGCCATACAAACTGAACGATCGGAATCAAGTTCTTGTATGGAAAACTTCCGAATTTTACTACATATCTTCACGAAATTTGGTGTGAGTTATTGTTCATAGTTAGAAATAATTTAATCTCAGAAAAAATTGTTCAGATCGGTTCACTATAGCATATAGCTGCCATACAAACCGAACGATCGGAATCAATGGCTTGTATGGAAAATTTTCGCATTTGACGTGGTATCTTCACGAAATTTGACATGGATTACTGCTTAAGGTAATAATATAATCTCCGAAGAAATTGTTCAGATCGGTTAACTATATAACCTTAATGTTTCTAGCAAACAACCCGGCTAAAAAGAATTAATAAAATGTTTTCTTTTTTTTTACTAACATTTTCTTACGTCTTTGGATTTGCTTAAACACATAGTTACTAAAAGAAATGCACCTGTGAAGGGTATATTAGCTTCGGTACAGCCGAAGTTAACGTTTTTTCTTGTTTTATAGTAGCCTTCTCATCAGACGTTGGACTTTTGTATATAAAATAAGGACGGTCCTAACCTGTCTTGGAACGATTGAGAGATTTTTCCGACATGAATGCAAAGTCAAATACGAGTAGCTCAGTATTGATTAATAAATGGTTTGATTCAAAACTGGCTGTTCTATTAACCGACTTATATCTATATTCAGCCAATATTTAATACTCCTCTTTCCAATGATTCCTTTCGACTTCAATTTTCTACCAGAGTCCATGCACTCAGATTATCATGCACACAATGTACAATAAATATAATTTTCCGCTTTAAGTTATGCTGCTTTCCTATTGACCAGCACCACCTCCACTGCATTTGTGACCAACATGAGCTCAATGCGTACTCGCCACGCCTGTTAGTCTGCTAGCTATTAATTTGAGACATTAAAAACAAACTGGCAAACTTTAAAAGCGATTACAATGCAATTGTTACAAAGTTTCCACATTTTTATTGTATTTGCAATTGCAAGCACCGCCTCCATAAATGGCTGCATGCAACTACAGCTAAGTTTATGATCAACTTAAAAACTAAATTTCGAATCCAGTTCGCACAGCCTGCATGCGATTTATGTTTTATAACTGTGTGTTTGTAAGTATGTATTTGAGTATGTGCGAATACGCATAGTGGTAATGCATAACGGTATATTTAAACGATAACTAATATTTAAAGTTAATAAAGTTTTCGGTTGCCTTATACCACGAGCGCTCAAGTTAGACCCGCACACACACATAAATATATTATTAGCCATAAATATATAATGAACACATGTGTACTCGAAGTCTTTATAAGTTTTCAGTATTTTATTAGCGTCGACCACGATTTATTATTACTTTAGATCACCCAAAACGTAAGCCACATATTATGGCCACCGAAATTACTAAAGTTTTAATATTCATAAAATTTACTTCGCAGTGCAAATAACTAAATTAAGTATATGTATATAATAATATATAGTTAAAATCAAATTTATAACTGTATTTAAAAAATAATATTTTAAATAATTATAATAAAATATAAAATATAATAATGATAAAAATTTAAATCCATAAGCCAAAAGACTCTGGAAATTAGTGTAGTTTAAACGATAAATGCCTTTTCGACTATGCTGACTTCAAATGCAACTCTGCGCTAGTATACTACTAACCATTCGATTATTACCGAGTGACTCAAATCCAAGAGAGAACAGGGAAATAATTAGGGGTCTCAATTGACTAAAAATTCCTCGAGGGTTGATTCAAAATCTTTAACTGAAAAGGTATTTTTTTCTCAATAAATGCAGAGACTTTGTTGTGGAAGAATTGAAGAATATAATAATCTCAATTTAGGCTTGAGAAACGTAAATAATAATATGGAAAACCTATTTCTTGATTTAAGAAAATACATACATTTTTGAACGGATCGCATTCTAACCTCGGCTGCTGGGATAACGATCAAAGCTGGCGTGACCTAAGGGTCGGAACCGCTTGTCGCGACGTCAGTGTGTCCTTCTTTGATAAAGGATGACTTCTTGGAACATTTTTCATTGAAAATGTTTGAAAACACCATTGAACACTATCGATGCTTCAAGCAAAATTATTGTAGATATTTTTGGGCACCAGTTTGTTAATGGTGTTATTACTCCTTAGTGCTTTAATTTAGCGCTGTCAGACTTTTTCATTACAATTCATTAGTGAGTTAAGCTCTTGAATGTCTGAAAAAATGAAAAACGTATATCTATACTACTATTATAAAGAGTAAGTTTGTAATGTAATTGTATCTATAAAGAGTAAGTTTGTAATGAATAAACACAAAAACTACTGTGCCGATTTCAAAAATCTTTCACCATTGGAAAGCTACATTCACCCCGAGTAACACAGGCTATATTTATTGCTAGAATCTCAACTTTCTGGAAATAGTTCCCAGGTGAGGGTATCAAAAAGACTCCGTGATGGAGAATCTTAATCTGAAACCGAAAATAGTCTAGCAAGTCATTCTCTTCGCATCGCAATCGCGTGGCATAAAGTCAAGTAACGAGCGTTCGCAGCTGCTTGAACAAAATTCCAAAACCTATCAAGTACGCGCTTGAGAGTCGAGTACGGAGCGTGCGCAGCAGATTGAAAAACAAAATATTAGAAATATACAAGCGCGCACTAGGACTCTGAGCGTTCCCAACGCCTTCATAATTAAAGAGAAAGACAACGGACATCAAAGACATTGTATATGCCTACAAGTAGCAAAAGAATCAGCTGGATAACGGGAAATTTTTCACAGCTGAGATCACCTGTTCGATTTACTACGTATTTCGACACAGAGTTTTAAATAAACGTACTGAAAATGGAAATATTTTAATGAAAAATTTCATTCGTAACAATAATTAATTGCGTATGTATTACTCTTCCTCACCACCTCTGAGGTTGCAATATAGGCGCGTTACCAATTTTTTTTAGTATATATATAGTTCAAGAAATAACGATCTAAACAATCTACTATGCAATAACAATACATATAAAAGTCACCCACAGCGAAATCTTAACTAAAAAACCCTATCAAAAGAATAGTGGTGGAGAAAAGTGTTCTAAACCTGGTACACGAAACGGTTTAAAAGCACAAAAAACAGTAATAAGCGTACAAACTAATTCTAACAAAAAAAAGGCGTCCTTTCAAAATATCAAATCAAATGAAAATTACATTCAATTATGAACACATATTCAAAAAAAAAAAAAGACAAAAATATCGACAAACAAAAAAATTACTAATAATTTACTAAAAGTAATAAATATTGTAGTATAACACGGCAACTCGACATTGTAGATTTGGGTCGGAGATTAAATTATTTCTATGAGCAATAACTCACACCAAATTTCGTGAAGATATGTAGTAAAATGCGGAAACCTTTGATTCCGATCGTTCAGTTTGTATGGCAGCTATATGATATAGTGGTGCGATATCTGCAGTTCCGACAAATGGGCAGCTTCTTGAAGAGAAAATAACATCTGCAAAATTTCAAAATGATATCTTAAAAACTGAAGGACTAGTTCGTATATATACAGACAGACAGACAGACGGACGTGGCTAAATCGACTCAGTTCAACATACTGATCATTTATATATATACTTTATAGGGCCTCCGACGCTTCCTTCTGGGTGTTACAAACTTCGTGACAAACTTAATATACCCTGTTCAGGTTATAATTAGGATGCAATATTTACTGAATAATAACGTGCGTAAATGCATAAAAGCTCCTCGAAAGTGTTGCAAAACACTTGTTGTACGAAACAAAAATAATATTTTCCAGCATATTTAGGTAACCTATAACTCTGTACCAACTACAGGCTTATATGTATCACAAGTATTCATGTAAATATGTGTGAACTAAACAAACTTTAAAGCGCTTAATACATCCATATTTTTGTATGTAATGTAAACAACTTTCAGCTGTTGTGCACATAATACATATATCTTCATAAGCACACAATAAATACACAGTTGACCTATGAACTTACCCCAAGCACCGCGATGCAGACTTTTGTGGCTTATATGCGTTTTTTTGTACAACAAAAACAAAAACAACTTTTGCACTTCAATTGCCAACCATGTCATAAGTGTACATATGTATATAGTAAACATAATATGCATATATTTGCAGCATACAGTTACACACATTACGGAATTGGGAGTGGGTGTATTGGTTTATATGTATGTATATCCACAACTGTAAAGAAGCCCACTGAGTATACAAATCTCAAAGGAGGAGAAGATCTGATCATTCGAATTTATAACACTTGATGCTACTTGATGGCAAATTTATAGATCCATGATAGATCCTGCACGGTCTCTGATTTAGGGTAGAAAGAAAAACGAATTGTCGAGAAATATCCAGGATTGCTTTCTCTCCCAGGAGCAGTATATTAAAAACTGTTAAAGCTCAAAACAATATTCACCTAAATCTCTTTAGTTTTGAATTGAGTTTTTTCACATATAACCAAATCCAACTTCCTGCTGGGTAGCTACAATTTGTAGGTGCATTTCGTTTCAAAGCCGTTCAGCCAATTTACGCCAGCATTCATTCATTTGAGACCCATTATGTATATGTGTAAATATACATATGTTACAGACGTACAGACCCATATGAGTGTACACGGAAAAAAAACCCCGCAGTTAAATCAAATACTTTTTGCAGTTAAAGTACAGTAAAACAAAAGTATTTGTTTCAACAGCAAAACTCTTGACGGAAATACTTTGCTCTTGATTCAAATACTTTTTTTAAATGCGGCACTTTTGAATCAAAAGCGGCTGTGCTTTTAAAAATTATCTTATTAAAATCTAATATAAAAATAGTTGTTTTAAAGGTTTCGTATTTAATTTTCATTGATTACAGTTTTTTAAATGTAAAAGTATTTGTCACAACCATTTCGCATTTAATTTTACTGTTTCTCCATACGATGACAGGGACGCTTACATTTTTCCATCGATCATTCTAGCAGAAACACGTGTTGCGTGCGCAAATACTTTAATTTGGGTTTTATAGGTAAATATATGTGCTGTAAGTATTAATTTAATTGAAAGTGAATACTTCAAGACATTTCGCGTTTAGTGAAGCTGCGCAAAAGGAGCTTACATAGTTTGCATTTGCATTAGTGTGCCTGCCGCATCGCCCGCTGCTTACGGAGGCTGTTTAAAAGGGACTTCCACAGTGATTTCTTTATATAAAAGACGACATTTGCGAAAAGTCTACTCTGCAGGTATGTTATGGTTTATATACACATTTATTTCAACAAAAATATGTGTTTAAAAACAATTTTTGTGCATTTTAGTTTACACTATGAGTGAGGAGTTGATACCATCAACTGAGCTGTCGTTATTTGCCGAGCAATGTCGGTTGGGAGATGAGTCCCCTACAACGAAAAATGTCGACAATGAGTCCATTGTAATTTTGGATAGTGATGGACAGTTAATTAATTTATTGTGTTCGTGGGATTTGTCGTCAAATGCATTGATACAGTTCAATAGATGTGGTTTAAAGAGTGTAGCAATTTTGCAGATGATCCATTCCCACGACATTGACGAAATTTTTAATGCCAGAGAACTAATTGCGGACAAAATTAAGTTCCGGTACAACTTGCAAAAATGGCGTTAAGAAAATAATGTAAGCAAATCCGTTTAAATTTTCACATTGAGGGTTTCGCACACATTTATAACACGCTTATAAATTATTTTTATTAATGTCTTTCTAGTTCGATATGCTCACGTGCTGCAGTGGTGATAGAACTATAACAAACCTTTCATCCATTCGAAGCTGGCTGAGCTCTGCCAGCACACCTTCAACATCCCCAAACAACGAACCCAACGTCGAAGAGGTTTTAAAAGAAACAGTAGCAGGTAACGACATAATAAAGAAGTGCGAAAACTGTGGTTGCCTCCAAGAAAGTGACCAATCTGCAATAGTTCGCATTATTGTGGATAAACTGAACCTGACGTATTACGACGCCATGCTTGGAGCACTTGATGCAAGTAATGTCGATTTCTTCTATTGTGTGATTTTTGTTATTAATTTCAGGTTTTTTATTTAGATTGCAGGCATTATTATCTTATAAACTTACTACATGCAGTAATAACACCGCCGAGAGTAAATAAAAACATAAAGCCCTCCATTACAGATGCACAAATGGATATGATGGTGCATCTTATAAATATTAATAACTTCCAGCAAAAACTTGACGAGCTAAATGAAAGCGCTCACAACGAGGGATTAACACTGCAACCTAGAGTTTTTGTTGTTGGTGAGAGTCCTCAAAACTTGAAGGAATTCTATGTCTGTGTTGACAACATTAAATATAAAGTAGGTAGCTTAATTAGGGCTATAGATTTAGTTGTAAAAATGTCTTTTGTATTCAACATTGAATATTCCGTAAAGAGCAAATATGTGTGGATTTTCCTTCAACGATATATTTATGATATTTCCTCTAAGGAAAAATTTCCCAAAATTGAAAATATTTTAAACAAGCAATGTTCAATAAAAATGCACTTGAAGAAAGACCCACACATACTTGCTCTATATGCGGAAATGAATTTATATTATTTGAAAATCTTTTTAACCATCTTAAGATTTTACATCGAACTCCAATTACTTTTAAGTATTTATGCCTTTATCAGAAATGCAATAGATATTTTCAAAACTTGTATAAGTTTCGAAATCACGCAAGCAAGCATGATTTTAATTGTAATCTTAATGAAAGCAGTAGTAGTAGTAGTTGTCACTTTTGTAAACTTTACTCTGTATATTCTCAAATAAAATATAATTTTTATGAAAAAAGTAAATTGATATTGAAATTTTGACTGTGCATAGGGAAGTGGGCGGAGAGAGGTGGGAGGGGGTGTTAAACACAACAATAAAACAAATACGATTACATTTGAATCAAGAGCAATTACTGTTAATCTCAAATACTTCTACTGTTAACATAAATGTATAAGTATTTGCTACAACAGTGCCCCGTATTTCGATCAAAAGTGTTCCACTGTTAATTTAAATACTTGACGCATTTACTTCAACAGTGCTCGCACTTTTAAAACAAATACTCAAAGTATTTGGGCACGTTTCTAATGCAAAAAGTATTTGTGGCAAATGTAGAATACTTTGGTTTTACTAGTTTTTTTTTTCCGTGTAGATATACCGAAATGAAACCTCATAATCATAAATCTCCCAGCTTTAGCTCATAAATTTTTGAGTTGCAGAAATTGTGCTGTATGGAAAAGAAAATGAAGCACGAAGAATAAGAACAATTGGGCACAACATGCAACATCATTTTTAGATGGAGTGACAACAGCAAAAGCAACAAATATCGGCTAGCATTGAATGTCGAAGTCGAGCCTCAACCTTTTTGAATCAACTTTACCCTCAACTTGATTGGTTGCACTGGTTGAATTCATGCATCAACATATAGAGGACTCTTGATATTGTACAGATATGAATGGGACAATGTGTGCATGTAGTAGTTACAATTTGCGTGGAAACTTGTTTGAAAGCACTCAACAACTAGCAAGCTTATTGAGGCCAATAACGCGCTATGCAAACAAGGATGGTGAGAAGTCTAGGTTATGTGCTAATAATGGATTAATTATAAGCATATGAATCGTATAGGCAAAAATTTTTTTTTGAGTACTTCTCGAATTTTTAACTGTTACTTTTTTACCGTTATCTTAACTAAATATAATTATTACATAATAATAAATTAATTAATTTAAATATTTTTTACTTACCATTACAGCGTCTACCAATACCACTGAACTTTCTCCGAGCTCCTAGCACCAAACCACCATTAATCAGCACCAAAATGAGTACGACCACAGGCATTAAATCACAGCTGCTACTTTATGCGCTGCTCACCATCACCTGCTTGTGCGTAACAGCACAGCTACCGGCAACAGGGTCTTCCAGTTGTGGACCCAACTTTCCAGCGGCCTGCCTTTGTGGGCGCGAACTGTACGAGGGCAGCATCAGTTACATCGTAAACTGCACGAACACGGGCATCCATAACACCACCGTACTCGAGTTCATGCCGGGTGAGGTGGAAATTTTAATATTCACCGGAAACATAGTACCCGAGCTGCCATGGAATGTATTCGGCTCGATTAACGACTACAAAAACCTGAAGATCGTCGACATGAGCAACAATCACATACGTGAAATACGCGGCAAGTCTTATCATCACGTGCAAAATGTGGAGCGTTTGATTTTAAATCACAACAATTTGAGCATTTCACGCGAAGACGACGAAGTCAACCACCATCATCCACGGGTGTTTTCGAATTTCTTGAATCTACAAAGTCTACACCTCACCGATGCGTTCGCTGACAACAGTTCGCCGCAATTAAGTGAAGATTTACATGATATTTTCGTGAACAGTCAATTGACCAAGTTGCAGAAGTTACATTTGGAGCAGAACGAAATCACACACTTCAAGGATCGCAATGTATTCTGTGATCTGCCCAGTCTGCGCGATTTACATTTAGGCGATAATCTGCTAAAGGATATCAATTTTGAGGTGCGTTGTTTGAAGAATTTGCGCTTTCTCGATTTGGAGCGCAACAAATTCGAATACGTGAAGACGCATGACATGATGCTGCTCAACGAGCTGGAGACACGTGAAGATCGCACCACCAACCTGATTGTCGATTTCAATCTCAATCCATTTCTGTGTGACTGCAAAATCAGCTCATTTCACACCTGGATATTGTCGACGAATGTAACGGTACGCAATAAGAACACACTAATGTGCTATCACAACGACGTGGAGCCACTACCGATAATGGAGCTGAATATGGATGCTTGCGCGGAAACGGTAGCAGCTGCTGCCGCAATGTTTAACACAGCCACAGATGCGCACTATGGCATGCAGCAGAGCAGAGGTGATGACAGTATGGCAGCCGGACGGCCGCACATGAATCAACACACGGTGACACTCATCTTCCTGCTGATTGTTCTGAGCATGATTTTGCTGGGACTGGTCGTGGCGCTGGTGTATGTGAGTCGGGAGCGCATTAAGTACATGATAACGCCGGTTTTCGATAATGTCGCCAAGAAGGTGCAGTACACATCGATCAAGGATGAGGATTGTCCGGAAGTGTATGTTTAAAGTGCTCAAACTAGTACGAAAAGACCGACAAAAGAAACTAACGCGCGTTAAAGAAACGAGAGGCCATAAATGACAGTAAATCAACAGATTGACAAGCGAATGCGTGACAGTTCGAGAGCTGAAGTGGTAACGTGTAAAGTTTGAAAACCACCAATTAGTTGATAACACAGTTCGATAGCCACTGTCGTGGCGGTTTAAACAGCGGCAGCCGTGTGGATTTTTTACTAAAATAAAATTGAATTTGTGCCATTTAAAGACAAAAAATCAAACAAAAAAGACGCAAAAACGAAAGTTGAAGAAATATAAGGCATATTTACATACACACACACACATATATGTATGTAAATGGCAGCTGACGCAGGAAATAGTAGTAGTTAGTAATGTTATTTGAAATGTGTATGAAGTAGCAGTGGTGTCACAGGAATTGTTAAAAGCCATCGTCTAATACATACATACAAATGTATCTGTAGATATTGTTTACACGCACTCGCAAACATAGACATTAGACAAACTACATACACACATACATAGTAGATATTTAATATTTTCACAGCAGAACAGGAACATATCACAGCAGCATTTGTAAACAGTAAAATTTATATGATTAAATGAAATGAAAAATAAGCTCAAGAGACCAGAAATAAATACTGAATTATATGTATGTATTTTACTAGTTTCAAGCGAGCATTGCTGCTTTTGCATTTTAAAGCTAAATAAAGTGTGTTGCGTGCAATTTTGTGAGATGAGTTAATATTTTTGCATTTAAAACTATTTTAATAAGATATTAAAACAACAAAATGTGTGTAGTTATTTGAAATTATATTATCAATTTATAAATTTCATATATGTAAAACGGAAATGAAAAAATCAACAAACTCATACGTAATTTATACTACACTACATTGCCTCTCAAACTACAGTAATGTCTACCACAATACCAGCAGATATCACATGAGATACCATATATAAATTAAAATATACTTTCAATTATTTTCTTTCTCTTTTCGAATATATAATACAAGTTTTTATTATTCAATACAATACAAGATTAAAACAAACAAAAATCACTATAATTTAGAGCTCGCTTGCATTTGAATTAAATCAGTGATATCTGTGATTTAAGTTACATAGCATTAGTTGGTTGAAAGCGCTAAAAACAATGGAATGAAAAGTAAAAAAGCAAATAAATAAATTTGGAAAGAATAATAACTTAAATTAATAAAGTTAAAAAACACGAGTGGAAAAATATACGAAACGAAACACAAATACAAACAGCAACATGCTTGTGTACTTATACAAATGTGCGATATGCAGAACTATATATACATATACATACATACAAACATATATCTACAAATAAAGTGTGGTTATAACGAGAATATGGAAAGTCAATTTACTGATGTAGCATTTAGTTAAGATGTTTTTTACTTCAATTACACACATTTACACTAACAATTTACATTGCATATATTTGAAAGAAAAAACATTAATTACAAATTAATACATACATATTTAAATTTTCATTATTAAAAAAATTAATTAACACAATTTATTTTAATTGTTTAAAATTAGTAATGCACATAATATTATTACATTCATACTTATGTACATACGCACGCGTGTGTATTGCATATACGTGAACTAAGCAATTGTTAATTATAAATGTTCTTTTCTTTAAAATGAATTCACTTTTTTTTATAAGAAACCTCAATAAAAAGAATTATGTAAAACATAAATTGTTTTTTCTTTATAAATTTTACTTAATCTTCATAAGAATTTCACTTATAATTATTGAATAAACTAAAAAATCAAGAAAATAAAAAAAATATCGCAAATATCGCTTTGCGATATTTTTTTAACACAGGGTGTTTACGGTAATAAATTATTTTTAATTAGAATGTCTACAAATGCAGAAATGCAACACTGCGAGCAGTAATGAAAGAAAGAAATAGCAGCCATAAATAAAATATACCAAGATGTCAGCTATTGCGCATGTGCAATTTGGCAAATTCTGTTTTTGCAGTTTGCTGATAATACTTGTAAATATTACTTAAATAAACTTTCTACACAAATGCTATAACAATTAAATTTCTATAAAATATATCAATATTATCAATATTTCTTATTTTGTTTACCAAAATATATCATGAGAGTGGGTTTATTAGCAAAAGTGAGCGTTACAGTGATTTCATTTGTTTACATCCATGTGTGAATTTTGACAAGCAACAGTTTGTAGTTTGTATGTTTATATATTAAAATAGGGAATGTAAGTGTTAAACGATCTAAGCGTTCCAGTATGCCTTTTACTAGAAAATCAGTTGTTAAAAATATATAAACAAGAGTGCAAACAAACGCGATACAAATAATTGCTAATGATGGAATCCTTTTTAACTTGGCACACAACATGGCTGACCTTTATAACTTTTGATAACACTTGGCTCCAAATGCTGATTTGCAACTCTAGTTTACTATGGCATTCCAATTGCACCAACATCCATTCTCTGTCACCATCATTTGTATATAGTCTATAAAAAATCGTGTATACCTCTTCCATTTCGTGCAAAGATTAGTGAACTGCTTTGCTGTGTCATTGTCATATGCATATGTATATGATGTGCCTTATGAATTATGCAATAAATGTATATAGAATAAATCGTTTTTTTATTTAGTCACAAGTAAAAGCTCACAAGTTGCGCATATAATTCCATAGTACAACCAATTGCATTTATTTACTGTGATCTTAAAATAATTACCGCAGAGCAATTAGTAGCAGACTCCTAAAAGTAAATATACATCCTATCTCTTATGACTTTGGCTTTTAATTTATACTACTGCTTATCATTTAATCCCTTTCAATTCTTCACATACTTTTACTGATAAGATTTGTGCTCAGCATTATCTCTTGTGACATTCGGCATGATATAGTTCTTTTAAAATCAATTTTTCAGATGCTCATTCTACCATCACGCATTTTGTGCCAACAAACACGTCACTTACGAAGTAAACGAAATATTTTAAGTGCTGCTGTCCAGAATATACAACAAAGGGAAGAATCTACCATCGGAATGGAAAAATTCGGTCTGCCAAAACGTTTACAGGGCAGTAAACCAAGTGTTTGGTTAGTTGAAAATTAGAACAAATGTAAATAAGCAAATAAAAACGTCAAAAATTGTTTAATTTGTAGGAATGAGTACATTACGTTAGCTCTGCAGTACAAACCACTCAATTTGGGGCAAGGATTTCCAGATGAACTTCCACCATCTTATGTTACGGATGCCTTAGCGGATATAGCCAAAAGCGACAATCCTATGCTGCAGCAATATACACGTGGTTATGTTAGTTGTCGATAATTACTTATTCCTCTAGTTCTTTTTTCTAATTAGTTACACGATTTTTCGTTCACAGGGTCATGTAAGACTCGTGCAAGCACTGAGTAAACTTTACTCGAAGCTAGTTGAGCGTGAAGTAAATCCACTCAGCGAAATACTTATAACATCGGGCGCATACGAAGCACTCTATTCGGCTATAATGGGTCATATTGATGTTGGCGATGAAGTCATTATCATCGAGCCATTTTTCGATTGCTATGAGCCTATGGTGAAAATGGCTGGTGGCGTGCCACGCTTTATAGCACTAAAACCGGTAAACCAATTCAGTCATGACTTCATAATTGCATTATTAAAGTTGGTATTTCATAGAATAAATCGAATGGCACCATGAGTTCTGCCGATTGGGTGCTCGACGATGCCGAACTTGAGCAGGTTTTCAACAATAAGACCAAAATGATTATACTCAACACACCACACAACCCAATTGGAAAGGTTTTCCATCGTGAAGAGTTAGAACGTATTGCTGCTCTTTGTCGTAAATGGAATGTTTTGTGCCTATCAGATGAGGTCTACGAATGGATGGTATACGATGATGCCAAGCATATTCGTATTTGCACTTTACCCGGTATGTGGGAACGTACCATAACAATTGGTTCAGCCGGCAAAACATTTTCGGTAACTGGTTGGAAAATCGGCTGGGCCTATGGACCATCTAATTTAATTACCAATTTACAAATGGTACATCAAAACTCTGTGTATACATGCCCCACTCCAATACAGGAGGCTGTGGCAATAGGTTTTGAGTTGGAACTAACCCGGCTAGAGTCTCCCAATTGCTATTTCAATAGTTTGCCACAAGAATTAAAGGTGAAAAGAGACTTTATGGCGAAATTCTTGCAAGATGCAGGCCTGAAGCCTACAATACCCGAGGGTGGCTACTTCATGTTAGCTGATTGGAGTAATTTGGGTATTACTTTCTAAATAATTAATTAATCTAAAAATTTCAAAAAGAACACTAATTTTCAGGTAACAAAATTGATTTAAGTTCTGAAGCAGACCAATATCTGGATTATAAGTTCACTAAATGGATGACAAAAAATATGGGCTTGCAAGGAATCCCTCCAAGTGCGTTTTATGGTGAAGATCATAAAAAGTTTGGTGAAAATTTTGTTCGTTATTGCTTTATCAAAAAGCAGGAGAATTTAGAAAAGGCGGCTGAACTCCTTAAGAAGTGGAAGGCTTAATGCCGTGGTAAATAGATATTTTTTCAAACGGAAATAAGATAATTCGAGACAATAGTAAATCATAGTGTATTAAAAGTACATTTGCATATTTGTTTATATATTCTGGTAGAGAAACAAAATATTAAAATCTACAAGTCATATAATGATAAAAATCTTGTTTTAATTATCTAATATTCGGATTTATTAGTTCACATATCAAATACTGATTTTACAGCCAACTCAGGCTTATCGTAATTCAATTCCTCTGGAGTTGGAATACCAAGTTCGATTAGTGTTGGGCGTATGTGACCTATTAAATATGGATATATTTGGTCTACCTTATCGCCACATCTATCCTTGCACGCTTCCAACCACCGGATAGCTAAAGCTATGTCGTTGACACGACGGCAAGCACGCAATGCAGCTTCAATTATTTTTGGGTCGGGAACTACATCACTACCCAATATATCATTCATGCCTTGCCGCAAATCCCAGCCATCGATTTCGCAACGGTTAAAGAAATCTTCAAAACGTTTTGAAAAAATATGTTCCGGTTCTTCTTCGTGCATATGCATGCAATTTCGGGAAATTACCAAAGCAGGTAACCTTTGAGAAGAACGCAAAATCTTAACGATACCCGAGGACATGCAACGCAACATTTTTGATTTTTGTATAAGACTAACGTGAAATCGACAAAATAAAACTGACGTAAAAAACTTTGAAAACTAATAATTAAACAAGTTATGTTTCAGGACAGTACTAACGCATGATACAATTGCAATTTGTAAATATTTATGTGTGCACAGAATCAAATTGGTTTTTGGCTTTCACACTAAAATATTTATTGAAGATGCGAATAGGCATGGTAATAAAAAAATACAAACTAATGAAATTCAAATTTATCGACATTAAATTAAACATTTTTTGGAAATTGTGTTGTCGTTCCATATTTTTTATACCATCTAGTTCTAACCTCAATGCAACAGCTGTTTTCTCTCTTTGCTATCAATTTACTCGTACAACCATGGCACACTAAAAATTCAATGGCTGGTATTGATTACGCAACAAAAACACAATTTTTCACTTTTTCGCACTGTCGGTTAATTTTTGATTCAGCACTTTTATTGATCGAATGAAATTATTACTCATTAATGTAAATCATTGTAGCACATTCTATCTTAAACATTCTTTTTATTTTGCTTAAACGTAGATTACCTTAAGCATGATTCTAACTAAATGAATGGGACGAATTTACAGATCGTAAACTGATTGCAATGCCAACTCTGGTTTATCATAATTTAATTCTTCTGGAGTTGGAATGCCCAATTCATCTAAGGTGGGGCGAATGTTCTGGATGAGGTATGGGTAGATGGTGCTCTTCTGGTCACCACATTTGTCTTTGCAACCTTCCAACCACCTAATGGCCAAGGCGATGTCGTTAACACGACGGCAAGCACGCAGACCAGCTTCAATTATTGATGGTTCTGGTACTAAATCCATACCCAGCAAATCATTCATGCCTTTGCGAACTTCCCAACCATCAATATCGTTGCGATTGAAGAACTCCTGGTAACGTTTGTTGAAAACTTCTTCATTTTCTTCACCGTGAGAAGCACGTACTGAGCCGACTGTGGCAATACGGCCAGAGAGGCCCATTGCACCACGCAGCACGTTGGCTACTTGTCCAGAAGCGACACGCAACATTTTCTATGAAATTTATTAAATTAATTTTAGATTTTCAATTAAGAATTGAAACAAAGATTTGATAATTTATTGGTTAAGTAATAAATGTATTTCTGGTAGTACCTTTTTTATTAGCGAACAAGACGACGAGTAATAATTCACAAGAAATCAAATAGCTCTGAAAAGACATCTATTCAAAACTTCAAAATCATTTGACACTAGATTTGGGCGAGTAGAGAATATTTAGGTTACTCAACTTACACAAATAGAGGGCGCTCTTTCATTAAGCTTTTATAAATAATATTATATTTGTGCTGGAATTTTACATCTTAAAATTAATGGCGTCGGATTATTCTGGAATTCAAATATTTTTTAATAATAAATGTCTAATTTCATAACCGTTTTTGCACATAAATTAATTTAAGTTATGTTAATACAAATATTACACTTGCATACAACTCTTCTTTCTTCTTCTTTCTTTTGTTCTTTTCACAATAGTCTCACTACTTCACAAAGAGGAACGAGTAAATTTTTTTATTCTTACCATTCGTCTTTTTTTACGGGTGCGAGTAGCTGAACGTGATTTGGTGATAATTTCTCGTCTATCACAAGTAAATTTACACACGAAATAGAATATATCTTAGTGAAGAACGGCGTTGAACGCAAAGGAGTCTTAAAATACATTCTGAAAATATGTCGGAAACAGCAGGGTAAGTGTATAAAATATATTTGTGGCGGTAGCGGCAGGCGTATCATTGAGATGCACCTACCTTCAACGGCTATGTATATGTAGAAAGAACAACAAGCACAGCGGTAGCGGCGAAGACAATGGCGTTGATGGTAGTAATAATGGCCGTGATTCCGGCATCTAAAACCCCCCTTACTATGACTCCACGAGGCACGATGTTCAATGAATTATAATATCCAAAGGTCTAAATCTAGAAATTTGTATCGTATTAGTTGTGTTGAGCAGCTTTTCGCAAATTCATTAATAATTTTTTAGGTTATGTTAAGAAGCAAATTCTCGAATGAACCATAATATGCCGATTGGTAGTTATGCACAGTGACGTTTTCAACTTCTTTATACAAATATAATTTGTCACCTTTTTCGTTGTTCGTTACATATTTAATGAATTTAATTGCATTACTAGAAAATTAGCAAACTAATGTTAGGTTAGGGTGATGCTGACTTTGTAGTCCTGTATGTGCAATGATAGCTAACCTTTGAAGAAATTTTAATTTAGTTTTATGAGACTTGAGTTAGGTATTTAAAGTTCTTAAATAATTATTTTATACTGTAAATACCATGCTACTGTGTTTATGTATAATATTTATTTATTCTGAATCCCAACAGAACAATATATCCTCCAGTCTCTTGGGCCCAGCGTCACGAGCTGCTCTATGTCATCATCGATGTTGAATGCACTAATATTGAACATAAGTGAGTATTAATATTTTGTATAAACGCGGTTTTATTTTACATAAACATTTATGTTTGCTATCATTGATAGAGTGACAGAGAATACTTTCACTTTCAAGGGCGTTAACGCTCTAGATGCAACCAAAAAATACGAAGTTACACTCAACTTCCTACATCCTGTGAATCCGGAAAGAGTGACGAGTAAGAACATTGGCAGATGTTTGGAATTTACTATTTATAAGGTACATACATTGTTTCACTACTCGATCAAAGCAGTACTAAAAAAATATTAATATTGTTATACTTATACGTCAATTATTTACTGGTAAATTACAGAAAGAAGCAGGTCCATACTGGCCCTCTCTTACCAACGATAAAATCAAATTGCACTTTTTGAAAGCAAATTTCACTAAATGGAAAAATGAGTCTGATGAAGAAGATGGTATGTATAAAAGACTACCTCAGTAAAATCACAGCCAATTCACAAAAAAAATATAATTTTCCAGAGGGTGAACCAGAACCTCCCTTCAATAATCTCTTCAATTCATCATGGAATAAAAAATTCGATGATTTAGGTCTAGAAGATGACGATTCAGACGATGATATTCCCAGCTTAACTAAAAATGACGAGGATTCTTCAGATGAAGACAAAGAGAAGGGAGAAGCAGAGGAACCAGCACCTGAGGCTGAGAAGAAATAGTTTAATAATTTGTTAAACATTTGAATAACGTAGTGCAGAAAATATGGAACTTAAGAGATGATCACAAAAACAAAAAAACTTCAAACTAAACATAAGAATCCCTATTACTATAAATAAACTATTTTTCCAAACGATTGGAAAGGAAATCAATTACACTGCGAAATAATTTCAAAATCATTACGTTAATTGATTTTAAAGCGTAAATTATTTTATTTTTACCTTTGTTTCGAGATGTACTTTTACTAAGATACTCGAGTACTAAGATAGAATTAATAAGACGGAAGAATGTACACCACACAGTCATGCGATTCACACAACTACATTATTACATACATATATTCACACACCAGAGAACGTTAGCTATAAATGTTTGTTTTTCCTATAAATAAAGGAAATAATATGCGATTTATCGACCGAAAATTCAATATTTTTACTTTGAATATACATACATATTTGCATATTTGAAATTTTATACATAAATTCGAATTCAATGGATGTGTTAGCTAAAGGGTTAGTGTGCTAATAAAATCATAGAAAGACGTTGGTATATGCCAGTAATACTAAAGAAAGTGATCCAATATTAAAAAAAAATATTAGAACTACATTTAATTACAGACTGTACTGAAACATAATACTTATCGAAAGCACTATTCAACATACAATACCTATTCTGCAAAACAAATTACGTCATGCTGCTAATCAATCAATTTATTTATATTAAACTCATACTATATGCAACTTTTCTATAACTCTGCTAAACGGGTCGGAAGAAAAGAGTATGTTAAATTGTGAAAAACAAACGCTTCGAGGGTAAATAAATCTTACCTATGAAATATAGTGTTTCAATTATAAATTTTTATTTAAAACGGTGGGGAATCCGACAAATTTATAGCCATGATAGTATTCATAGCTTTCAGACGTTTTGATACTGCATTATTGATTGCTCGGAAATAAATGTTCGCCGGTATGTAATTTTCGTGTGTAACTACAGTAATAAGCGTATATAAAATAAATGTTTTATATCAATTTTAAACAGTTGGAACGATAAAGTTGCTGATATCAATACTGATTTGTTTAGTGAAAACATCATTAGACGTGGGGTTTCCCTTTTTATTAATCTATTTATCGATTTTTTTCTTTTTTACCATACATTTACATACAGAGATTCAGGCGGAGTAATTGAGAATATTTTTATTCCAAATCTTTAAATTGTATGTGTTTCAACTAGATAAAAAAATACAACAAAATGGAGTACCTTGTTGCTTATCGCGAGACATTCGTTTTAAAATTTTACTATTTGAGATATTATTTTTGCCAAAAATTTAATTCTTTTTTATATAAAAAAAAACATTAACTTGCGGTAATATACTTAAAGTTAATATTTATCCAGTACTCAACTGCTCAAAATTAACCGGATTTGTTTGGAATTACACATATATAAAATTTATTTTGACATTACATATGTATGTTTTGAGTGCCACTGTATTAACCAATTTCCTAACTGGTTGCCGGGAAACCAAAATCAAAAATAAATACATGACAATCAGTCGGAAAATTGGAGAGGAATTATATATTTTATTACTTTTACAATAGTTTTATTATAAAGAACGTGAGAATAACTAATTATACTCAATGGTGTGTTTATATTATATGTTAATTGAGATCAGCTTTAATCTGTTTTATTTATTTCCAAAGGCTTTCAATCGTCGCCTGTCTTTTATAGCAGAATGGTACCAAGAGGAAGCGGCAATTATACGTGCTTTTACTATATTCTTTTTTCCAACGGGTAATGCAATAGAAGTGGTAAGTTCATCAGTTGGAGCAGTCAAAGAATATATTTTATTAGTGAAAAAACGATTTACTTGAAAGTCTTTTTGAATATTTTCGTTTTAGTATGATCAACAACACAAACGCACTTTTCTCCGGCGTACTAAAATGCCTGAACTTTCTGAACGCGATTTTTTCATAGGATCGAAAATCAACATCTTTGGAAGACAATTTGACATTGTTGACTATGCTGATGAAATAACTAAGAATACACTTGACAAATATCGTAAAAAGTATTTAATTCGATACATTGTAATATAAGTTACATTTACCTCATTACCGCTATATTCACTTGATAGAACCTTTCTGCTGCTAAAAAACATGTGCATTCAACACTTAGGCACTGTTCTCTGTGCTCTCATAGATTCGAATTTTAGCATAAACAGAGGCCTAATGGTGCAATTCACACCGGAGCAAGTAAAGCAATTTTTAAGCAATAAACGCAATGTAGAAGCTTCGTAAGTTGTTCATAACACAAAATCTAATTTTTCATCAAATACTGTATTTTTTAATACTTAGGAGTATGCTGATGAATCAGTTAATCGGTGGTCCTTCAATGGGTTTCGAAGTAATCGCTGATAATGCAGTACAGAAGATTAAATTTTGCAGAGACCAAAGTAAGGAATGTTCTAATGATAATACGGTTGCCTCTCTTGTTACCTTATTCGAACGAGAAGATATGCGTATAGGTATTTACTGTCCACATGATGAGGAGGAGGCCGAACAGGTATAAAATATAGTAGGTTCATAAATTCTTATGCTAAATTGCGGAAATCTTTCACAGGATCTCAATTTCTTTTTTAATCCAAAAAATGGCTTGCAAGCCACACTGCGTTTGAAAAATTCGACATTAAGCATCATTAAACCGCATTGTATTAAAGATGGTTCGTATATTTTATATATTCAATATGTCCTTAAAACAAAAACATAATTGAATGATATCATTACAGGTAATTTAGGACGAATAGTATCTGAAATTACCAATAATGGATTCAAAATAACCGGACTGCGTATGAATTTGATGGAACGAGTGAATTGTGAGGAATTTTTCGAAGTTTATCGTGGAATATTGCCGGAATATATTGTAAGTATATTAGAACAATGCAGCAATCAAATAATTACAAAGCTAAAATATCTTTCAAAGCCAATGGTGGCACAACTCGCAAGCGGTGTAAGTATGGCATTGGAGCTAGTGTCAGCAGATGAAAATAAAAATAGCTATGAGGAATTCAGACAGTTTTGTGGGCCAATGGATCCAGTAAGTTACTACGTGCACCTACATACATATTTTTTTATTATAAACTACATTTCGTGTACAGGAAATTGCTAAAATGTTACGTCCACATACCTTACGTGCCAAGTTTGGAGTTAGTAAAACATTAAATGCAGTTCATTGCACTGATTTGCCAGATGATACAATTTTGGAATTACAATATATCTTTAAAATTTTAGATTAGGAGATATTTTATATTCAATTTAAACACGAAATTGTACAAATAAATAAATTTGGCCACTTTACTATCTCGAGTATTTGATAATTAGAACTTTGTCGCTTAGACACTAGTTCTGCGACTACTTGTACTTGCAGCGCTTGTATTAGGCTCCTCATCTTTGTGTGCATAATGTTGCGTACGAATTAGCGGTATATTGTTCGTAAACAAATATCCAGTCTCTTGTAGGACGTAATCATAGGCCAACATGGCAAATACTATTATGGAAATAAGCATTATGACAGCATAGAAAAAGTACTCGTTACTCTGAAATAAGTGATTTGTAAGTAAGCCTAAGTGTTGAGTTATATTTTTGTAAACTTACCTGTGAAACAAACATATTCAACTTCGTTAAAGCTACCACAATGAGATTACCAAATGCATTGTTAATGAACCATGCCGCAGTTACTACCGATTTCATTGAAGCTGGCGCCTGTGAATTAAAACAAACAATTGTGTATGTAGTATGTATCAAGTAAACGTTTAAGGGACTGTGAAACCTGTGTAAATGCAAACTTCAAGCCTGGTATAGATAATAACAATTCGCCCAACATCAGTAACAAAAACTGTGGAATTTGCCAAGCTATATTGACATAACGATAAGGATGACTCTGAAATTTAAAAACAAAAACAATGCATACGGGATTTTAAATTATGTCTTTTTCATCTACATCATATATGTGTAAGTATTTGCATTTAATTTAAAGTTTCATTTGTATTAAAGTTAACATATATACTAAACATACTCACATTAATATATTCTTGTAAGACGCCAGCACAAATAAAAGACAGTGCTGAGCACACTCCACCTGCAGTAACGCTATGCAAGGGCTTCACCTCACTACCAAATAAACGACGAATGATCGGCGTGCAAATATATTGCCATAAAGGTATGAGAATGAAAAGCAAAATAGGACCCATCGCTTTAGCCTTTAAAAAATATTATGTATTTCCAAATAAACAATACATTATATATATACTACTGTTACCTGATCCGGTTGTATGGTTATCACATTGGCAACGGTCATATTCATCATTGAAGCCTGAAATGTCCAACTTGAATCTTGTTGTGCCAGCAAGGCGAAATATACCGGCAATGGTAGGAAGAGTTTACAAATCTGAAAGTCAAAATGTTGATCGAAAATTTTGTAACGTACATAAGTGAGTTAAGTAGTGATTTCGCACCTTCAAAACTCTGCTAACATCTTTGATAAAAGGCTCATCATATTTGTCCGTCGCATATTCCAGCCAATAGACACGTGGTTGCGCATTTTGGTTCGCGCTACGAAACTTTACAACCAAAGCATGTTTAATACAACCACACAATTTCAGAAGAATATTTTCCTCGGAGAGTTTCTCAGTTTTGTAGTAAAATTTACCGAGAGTGAAGATTACTGCAAATAAGTAAGTAATAAATGTATTTGTTTGAAGTATGTTTAAATGTAAATTTAAACAAACATTTTACTATGTATGTATGCGTAATGCAAGCATACACATACACACAAATTCTGTTTGAGTATACTTATCTTACGTACACCAGGAGATTGCAAAGGATAAGCCCAGCATACCAAATACCGCCGGATAGCAATCGCTCTTCCCCAAGCATTGTGATTTAGCGCGCACATATGGTGGTAGAATTTTACTCAGTAATATACCGAAATAGTAAACAAAATAATACAATGAAAAGTATTCAGCCAAACGAGTGGCCTGCTCGGGCAGCTTGAATTGCTGCGCCCCCAAAGAGGTTATGCACGCGCGTACGGAACCATTGCCTATGGCTACAAATAACAAAGATACCGATACTAAGAAACTGAAAATAAAATGACTTCATTGTAGACGTTTATAAGACATATATACATATATATATATATATATATGTATGAATTATGTTCAACTTACATCAATGATATTCCTATTGCGGGCAAAACCGTCAAAATCAACAATAGCCAACCGGTACCGTAGAGTACACAAAAATATGAAATGGTGCGCACATTTCCGATATAACTATCAGCTAGTATGGCACCGAATATTGGACAAAACTGACCAAAGAAATTGAAAATATGCAATATGATCGTTGCAACGTTTTCGCTGAAGTAGAGGTCATCGCGTAAATATAAAACTAAAATTGCTGTAAAATATAAAAATATATTGATAATGTGATCTGTGAAATATATATATGTATGTACATAGATGAGAGTCATGTCATGACAATAATAACAACATAAAATATTTGTTTACATTTATAAGCGCGGCCTGATACTCATTTTATTTCCCTTTAAAGGCGTTACACTTTTATTTCGTTTGAATATAACAGACCTATGCACATACCAACATATTTGTGTGTACATACATATGAGTAGGTATAATTCAATGACCTCTTCTATCGCAAAGGTTAGTAATCCAAATGCAATCTGAAATGTATATATTTTTGTTGGAATACAAAACCTATTGCACGATGTGATGCTTAACAATTTCGTAAATTCATAGTAAGCTTTTGAATTGAATAATTTACCATATTATAATACCTATGCAACTGCATGTTACTAATATAAACACCGTAGTGATTAGAGATGTTATGTGTATTGCGATAGTTCATATATGGATGCAAAAATTACTTACTTCTAATACCATTTGCGGCGAACGCTTCGAAAAATTTCGTTAAAAGTATGAAAATAACGGCCAGTGGGTACTTATAATTAATCGGTGGTAAACTTGTTGTAAGTCCATATTTTAATGAGAACCTTCTATCATACTTTCTCAGACGCGTGCTTGAATCGGGTTGTACATCATCGTCTGATATTGCTGCAGTTGACTCAAAGAGTGCAGGTAGTGCTGAAATATTTGTAATTAACCGTTATGAATTTAACACCGACTTATTGCTTAAACAAGTTTCTTATATCTCTCACTACTTTTATGGATATTTATGATAATTGTTTTTTATTAAAACACCTTTTCTGAGCTGGATAAGCCCATTAATATTATTTTTCAACTCATTACAAAACACCTCTTGTAGATTCCGTTGTGTTCGTAAAACTAATATTATTCCATTTTTATATGCATATTTTAACAGGATGTAATTCAAACATAAATTCCAGTGTCCGGTTTTTCTAATCAATTTTATAGAAACACATGTTTGCATGTTATCGAACATTTTTTATAATGATCTCGTGGAATAATTTTAAATTTAATTCTTATTTTATTTTCATACTTAATTATTTGTATTATTTACAATAGACCGTAAATATATTACAAATATGCATTTATTTTATCTATGTTTATCATTTTTCAGTTCAGCACAATATGTAGTTTATCTCACTTCTTTTTCTCGAGTAATTATAATTTATAATTACATAATATCAGCACTCTATTTTGTTCAAGCGTGTTTTAACAGAATTTCAGTTAAATACAAAACATCCAAACTGACGCACTTACTCTCTTCACTGACGATCTGTGAAGCGCGAAACATTGCTTCAATTTGGTATTTATACTTTTAATGCGTGCATAAATAGGTAGATCTGTAGATTCTTGATATTAGCGCAATTGCATACTATATGTATGTACATATGAGCTGATTAAGATGGAATACGAGCGCTTTGTTGGGTGGTTGGCCTTTGAATGTGGCGGAAAAGCTGCGGCGGTGGGTGGTTGCGGTTGTTGTGGTATTTAATCAAATACCGCAATTATATTTTTTTGCCTGAATAAATTATGTATATTATTTTTAACATGTTTCACAATATTTAGTAGCTTTATTTGTTCAACACTCTTGTCTTTTACATGAAACGCTGCTCTTTTGTTTTAATATTTTATTTTAATTATTTTCTTAAAGTATCAACTATTTGTAAAACGAACACATTGCCCAACTTTTCGCTTTTAAATCGTAAATTTATAATTTTCATTTAAACCATTTGCACGAACCGTTTCCAACCGTTAACGTACGCGTCTAACTGAACACTGACTGACTGCTGTTGGCTGCTGCAAATAAGCCGCCTGATTGTGGTGTCTGACGCCACACCATAACGTCTAGCATCGACAGTGTTTCAGTCGAGTTATTGTCAGACTGAAGCTACATTATCGGCAAGTCGTTGCATTCATTTTCGTTTTAATTGTAATTTGCCTTAATGCATTTCTTACTAATTAGTGTTTATATGCTTGTGGGGCATTTAACAGATTTTTAACTATCAAACGAACACCTCTCTGGATGCAGCGATTGTTGGATCGCCGTCTCTCCACCGTTGAAATGAGTATAACTATGACATTAATCTTATCTCGCTGTGTAAGCGTAGTAAATTAATAATATTTAGTGAGATCTTCTTATCAAAGGCTTTATTTGTAGTTCATCTTACGCGATGCATAGTACATATGCACATATGTATATATGTCTGTTGTTGTGCATGTTTAAATACATATTTCTCTTATCAAATAAATACACAAAGTCGGATCCAGTGCAATAATTTTGTACAACACAAAGTTGACGAAAAGTGTAGCGATTAAAAGATATGAAAGATAAATAAAAAATCTGAATTCAAAATATTTATATTTCAGTTGCAACAATATTTTTATTTACTTAATATATTTTTTGATGGTGGTCACTGATAATTTCCTGGAATTGTAATAGTTAAACTTACCTTATAATTTTTAAGTCAACAACTTTGTGATCTTGCAGACGACTTATTAGTGTGACTACGAAATAAAAATTATCAAAAAGCCGTTAGACAGTTTATATCTGGACATTCGAAGATGATAAAACAATAAATTTCTCTCAAAAATTCCAACAGTCGTGTTCGGAACAAGACATAGTTAAAATAATGTAGGTATGCTCGGTGCCATGTTGTTGAAATGTAAATTCATCTTTATAATTACCGTCATCAAAACGGTCTGTATCGATTTATGTACTTACATGTGTTTACCATAAACAACGATGGCCGTGGTAATCCTGGTATAAAATATATGATTATACACGTATGTATATTTACATATGTGTGTTGATTACAAGTCACGCGGTCTGCAGATAAAGTCTTGTAAATAACGCTTTCTTCCTAGACAATCAGTGAAATGGTTAACTTACTATTGATGCTGTGCTCTGTGCTCTGAGTCACTATCCATTGCACGAGAGAGGTGTCACACTTACAGTTATCATAATAAATTATTACATCACATTTAATTAAATTTACTTTTTTTATTACTAAGAATTATGAAACAGAAATGGGTAGGATTAATACAAAGTTTCATTGTTATTCAGAACAAATTTACTATATTATAAAGTACTATAATTTTATTTCTGAGCAATTCTTTGCAAAACAGAGTGTGCTGATATAAAGATTTGTATTGATAAGCAACTGAGATTGAGAAAAAATGAAGTGGATGAACTTGGTTAGTGTCGACGTTAGTTTTCCTATAAGTTGGCATTTCGAAAAACTGTTAAAATCATATATTCTGAAATTATTTCTAATTAGCATTGCTTCCGAGGGTGTGTATTCAAAAATTATTTTCACTAAATATTAACAATTTGCCGCCGTTGTTGTATTCGTTCACCCGCTTACTCGTTCGTTATAAAACTTTATACTAATTTCTTTGCCTCGAAGAAGCTCTTTAAGTGCCGCATTTGCCAGAAGCCCATACAGACCAGAACGAATGTTTGTGCCAACGACCACCATAAAACGCGCGAGTTGGTGCTTTCACTCGTATGACGGAAACGTTCCTCCCTGTAACGTTGATAGTTCTGTTCTTTGGTGATTTGATCCACTTGATCAAGTAATTGACGTATGCGCAATTGTAATTCAGTCAATTTTTCTTTTTGTGCTACATTCGCGTAATCGATGGCGTGTTCGCCCACTTGTATATCCAGATGGACACGCAATTGTGCCCCACTAAACCATGCTGTGCTATTCGAATACATGCAAATTACGTGTTCCCCGGGAATATGTGAAGTAAAGGAGATGCGACCCTCGGAACTATAAACGCGTGAGAGTATAACTTTATCATCGCTATCACGTACTTCCACATGCATGCCAATGCCGGGTGACGACGGCATGAATCCATTAGAACGCGGATCGTAAAGTTCCACTTTGTAATTCACTATAAAAGATATTTAATGGTGAATACATATCTGAAATATATCGCAAATACTTAGTAGTAATATTAAGAATACTTACCGATGACTGTTGTTTCGTCAGGGACCTCCTCTATGAAACATTTTCGCTCTGTTTCACCTATGTGGAAGTAAAGTCCAAATGTTGTTTGTAGCGCACAAAGCAACACAATTGAGGTAATTAGATATTTACTCATGATTGTTCCTTTTTAGATTGGTTAAACCCTGGTAAAATAAGTGTAAATTTATTAATTCCTAATTCGTTTATAGGCACCTCGACACGTATGCCAATGTAGAAAAATCTGACATTTAATTATTTGCTTTTATATGTTGCTCTGTTCGTTTTTGTAATCAATATGACTTACAGGGTGTGCTAGAGAATTATGTTTAAGTTATTGTCGTCCAAAGAAAATAAGTTTATTAAATTAGATTAATTCTTATCAAATAATTTTCTTTCACTTTTTAAATTTACAAATTGCTCTTTATTTTCAAAATAATCGCATATTCAGTTATTTGAATATGTCTCGTATAAATATATTTTTAGTTGGCAGTCTTTTTACCTATTTTGCTTTGCTGTCATTTTTCGTAATTTGTTGACGTTTAACGATTCAGTTTGAGTAGAAAATCACAAAAACAAAATTGCTAAATTGCTGTGTAGGCAAATCAATTTCATATATATTTTTACTATATCTAAATAAATATGGATCTGACGTTATTAATAGGTGTTGCAATAGCGCTACTAGTAATAATAATTGGAATATTGTTATTCCAAAGAAAATCAACGGGAGGTATGTGATAATAGATGGTATTTTGCATATGGTTGTTGCGATTCATTTATATACTTTCACAGACAAAACGGATAAGGCAGCGCAACGAGGAGTTCCAGTGAGAGCACAAGAAGGTATCCCAAGGCGTGCCCAAATAGCTCGAAATCAACGTAATCGTTTGCGTCAAAACGCTGCGGCAGCTGCAGCTGCGGATCAGGCTGCTGCTTTAGATAATGCCTTGGAAGCGAATGACAACGATGAAGATGAAGATGATGGTGAAATCCCATCAGGTCCGGTATTGGATGAAAAGATGGGCGCCAAGAAACGTGCCAAAATGGAAGCAAAAGAACAAAAGCGAATAATGCGCGAGCAAGAGTTGAAACAACGAGAAGAGCGTAAAGTTAAGGAAGCCAAACTCGAAGCGGAACGAAAGCAGCAAGAAGACCGTGAGGAAGAAGCGGAACGTAAAGCTGCTGAAGCTGAACGTTTAGCACGCGAAGAGCGCGAACGTAAAGAACATGAAGAGTATTTAAAAATGAAAGAAGCATTCAAAATTGAGGAAGAAGGTTTTGACGAAGCTGAAGATGCAGAAAAAGAGCAACTTTTACAAGATTTTATACAATATATTAAAGATAACAAAGTAGTTGTTCTGGAAGATTTGGCGATGGAATTTAAACTGAAAACTCAACAAGTGATCGACCGTATACAGGACTTGCAAGCGAATGGTACATTAACGGGAGTGATCGATGATCGTGGAAAATTCATCTACGTTTCTCAGGAAGAATTACTTGAAGTTGCGAAATTCATAAGACAGCGGGGGCGAGTTTCTATAGCCGAACTGGCAGAAAGTAGCAATAATTTGATTAACTTGACACCTGTATCAAGTGCTTAACAGATAGTACAGAGAATGTAAACAAATATTTTAGTCTAATTTTGTTGTTTAATTCTCTTATAACAAATCTTTATGTAAATTCTGAACAAAATTCAATGTACATAAGAACAATTTTAATATGACGTTAATTCTTACAATAATATGTACCTACATACGAAATATATAAAAGAAATATTTTTATTAATCCGACATATTCGCATCGTCATCGTCCATATCCATATCGTCATCGTCGTCTTCATCTTCGCTGGTTTCATCGGCATCGGTAGCTTGTAATTGACATTTGGGGCATTGGCATACAAAAATATAGTTTTCCTTAAGAATCTACAAATGTGTTCAAAATAGTGCATTAAAGTTTAGCAAATTAATTGAATTTAATAAATTTACTTACTTTTTGCCTCGAATGCCTGCTGCGTTCCAGCTGGCACTCGTCCAAATATGATATGCAAATTTCTTCACCTACTTGTATCGGTGTCACTGCTTTCAGTACAACGATGTCGTTTGAATAGGGAAAAGTCGATTGAGCATTTGGTACACAACTGTGGTTAATTTTGCTTTGAAGTAGATATAGACCAGCACCCTCAGTGTTCAGAAATTCGCCCGCAACTTTATAAAAAAGCAAGTGTGAGATAATAGAAAAAACGATTTAAGAAGTTTTTTGTTGTTAACTTACATTCTCCCACTTTATTGTATAAATCGTCAATATATTCGTCTAGTTTTGCTTTATCGCCTTCAGGCATTGGTAAATCGCTCACTTTTTTAACCCATTCCGCCAATGGACTCGTTGCGATGCCCTGACTGTTTGTGCCAATCATACCCATCAAAGCCTTAAATGCTTCCGCGTTGGTGAACTAAATGCAAACACTTGAAAATATGTTCATCAGTATTTTGTGTCAATACACTTACAGCAGCCAATTCCTCGTCCGCAAATGCTCTACAAAATGCCACAAAAAGTTGTTCCATTTGTTGTTCAAAATTTTCACCCAACATTTTGTGGTAGATTTTTTCTTCTGTATTAACTATTAGCGATTGGAAGGATTGAAGTGACTGGAGAAATTGCTCTTTGTTATTACTTTGTTTATACATGGCCATTAAACGTACAATTAACATAATTGTACCAGTTTCCGGCGGATAATGCATTTTTCTAAACATATCGTTAAAGTTAAATAAAAGAAATAAAGGAATGAGTACGGATAAATTTCTTTACTTACTTCCATATTTCATTTAATGCATTTATTGGATGTGTGTCGTCTGTATGAAACGCACCCATACACGCTACACGATGGTATTTATTTAAAGCTTCCATACGGCAATCCTCGGAACAGTAACGAACTTTACAATTTTGGCATTGTGTAAATTGCTCCAACCATGGTTTCGTTGGATCATATTCTGGCAAAGGCACTGCCAGTGCATTATTATTCGCTAAGCGACGTACATTTTCAACAACTGTTTCTAAAGGTCGCATACAGTGATCACATGCTTTATACCCATAAGCAGCGTTCCAAGAAAACTGTCGTGACACAAAGGGTTCCTCCTCGAATATAGTTTCACCAACGGCAAATGCTTTTGTAGAGATCATAGATCGTCCCTAAATCATAATAAAAATACTTATTAGTTTCAATAAGCTAAGAGCGTTTAGATTTTTTATGCATATCGCTCATGGGCCTAAATCATTGAATCAAATAGAAAACGTTTTACACAGACACAGAACACATTCATTTAGCGAGGAGGATTCAACTCTTTGCAAAATGCTACATACAGAAACGCCCTGTTTGATAGAGCAAACAACTTTGCTCTTCCGGAAAACATTTTAAACTTTGCTCGCAGATTACACACCTTGCCGGGAATTTCTTTAATTTCGAATGAATACATGGCTATAAATGCTCAAAACTGTTTCTCCCTGTCTTGAAAACTTTAACGTGTTGACTGCTTGACTTTATAACCCGGTGATATTGTTTTGATTTATTTCAAAACGAAAAACATGTGCTACACAGGGTGACACCAATGTCTACAAATTGTGTTACTTAACAATTTTTTAATTAGTTGGGCATATAAAACATATTTATTGATATAAAATGGTCGACGAAAATCTTATTTCCATAAATATGTGCTAATTAGCCTTAATTATAGTAAAATGTGCTGTTAACTTACATATTAAATATATCTTTCAGCAAATCAGACATACATATTTCCTGGATGTACACACCTTAATGTGTGAAAATTTGGTATCTATGTGCAATCCATATTTTTAGCAACGCTTATAAACGATTTCCCTTGGTAAAGTTGTATTAATTTTGTTAAATATAAACAACTAGCTGGCCCAGCGGAGAAGTTTCTTCCGCCTTAGAGGCAGATTTTTGATCTTATTAAGTCCATTTTCATACATGGATTAGGATAATAAAAAAATCAAGTATTTTAATGATCCTTTATTAGCTATGTATTTTGGTGCAAGGGTTGCATGGTTAGTGAAGCACCTTGTAACTTATAATCAGACCTTTTTCATTTTATAATCAGGCGCAAGAATAAGTATCGCAGAAGGTCTTCTGTCCCGTGAACATGCCACATACATATAATTGACCATTGGAAAAACATGAATTTAATAAAATCAGACCACATACTTTCAAGAAGTAACCTTCTCATTTGTTAACGGTCCGGTCATAGATAATGCAAGACAAATCAGAAATTGAAGTTGTTTAAACTCAAACGGCAAATCGGTTGGTATCACCGGAATGAAAACTTCTTCACCTTCGAAATTTCCTTTGAGTATCATGGCATAGATCACATTGTTCTTACATTTTTTTGTACCACTAAACGCGTTCAGTTAGCCAGTTTTAGTTGGTTTAAGTTTCGAAGCATGACTACTACGGAGCCAATCTTTAGTCGTAAATTGTGCGATGGTAAGACAGACTCAAACATTTAATTTTATTGTCGTAAATTAGTATTAAACTTTTATAATAAATCATCAGACATCTACAAACTGATTGGTCTTTCAGAATTTGGTCTAAAGATTATGCTTTCGCTACAATTAGAGGGCAAGGAATGTTAGGTCAATGGATACAAAATGTTGACTGATTACATTTAGGATGACTTGGACCGATTATCTACTACAACTGTTTTATTTGGTGTCTTTAAACACGTTCTCGCAATTTCTTTTGGACTGTGGTTTAGTTTTCTTCAATCGTACATATTTGAAATCCATTACGTGAAGTAAAGAGATCAGCATTTCAATATATACAACTGAATAAGGTAATTAAAAACACGGTTCCAAGGTATAAGAAATGGTATTGGTATATCTGCTACCATATAAAACTTTTTGAACGGTTTTCTGAATATAATAATAGAAAAACATTAACACCCAAAAGAGTGAGAAATCTATTTACTTACCCAATTTTGTATAATCAATCACAGACAACATTAAGTTTGTTGTCATTTGTGCATATTTTTATTTTCATCATGCAACATTATTATGTTTGTTTACTTTTTTTTATCAAATTGATGTTGTGATTGATATTTTTTTCGGTTTTCAGTTTTGTTTTAAATTTTATGAAAAGAAAGCCTACTCAGATGTTTTGAACAATAAATTTGTATTTTATATGAAATGTCAATTGCGTTTTTTATACCACAGATCGTGAATAGTCTCGTCACTGGTATGGAATAAAAAGTATCCTATGTCCGTCTCCTGGCTCTAAGCTACCTCCCTACCAATTTTCAGCCAAATCTGTTTTGCCGTCATGAGTTATAAGTGGTGTAACTAACACGACTTTCTTTTATATATATAGATTTACTTATAAATGTATTTAAAAAGTGCGTGGGGGAAATAGTTTTAACTAAAGTCAACATAAATATTTCCGAATAAAATATTTTGTGATTTATAGTTATAGCAGAAATTCGGATTAAAAAGGTATGTACGTAAATATGTTGCCATTTTCCACATATGTACAATAGATGACAAGAGTATTGCTCTTATATTTTTATAGCGAAATAGGTGTCTGAATCTGTGACGGACTGAAATTTGTTGTCACATCAGATGTATTACCTTAAACCAATTGGGAATGTTCAGTCTTCCTACGAGAGCGAAAACTACAAAAGTCAAGAGCGATAGTTAATACAAACGCTATTTTTTAGTAGAAACCAAGAAATATACATATCCACAAGTTTTGCAAAGAAAATATAGGCATTTATTTTTTTCTTTTTGTTGCTTTTAGTTTAATGCACAACGCGCAAATACTACAATTAACTACTGTTTTGAAGTGTTTTTATTATTTTCTTTTTATTTTTATTCAAATACAATTTTGTTTGTTTTGAGTTTTGTTTTTGTTTGCATTGTTATCAATAGTATTCGCTTACATACATCAATAATTCAATGTTTTAAAACTTGTTTCCTTTTATTGAACTTTATAATTATAATAGCAGTAATCATAATTACATTAATTAATAATTATATATAATAATAATAATAATTAATAATTATATATAGTAATCATAATTGAATTAGCAGTACATAATAATAATAATAGTTTTATAGTAATATTTTTTATAAAAAGTACCATCATGTTTTTGTTTTTTCCTTTTTTTTCAACTTTTATTTTAATTTGCTTTTTTGTTTTATTATAATAAAAACATACATAACACTTCCATCAACTTTTACATTACATAATAAGCGCGCGGGCGCTTTCTCCAAACTTTATTTGCTCCATTTGCTTTGTTTCGTCTTCCGCTACTAAAACTACACTTTATTTGTATGGTGGATAAGCGACTGCTTTAATTGGTATGAAATCTTTGTTTCGGTATTTGTTTACAATTCAATGTTTTTATATTTAAGTTAATTTATTTTTAAATATGATGTTGGTAATTGTGTTTTTTTTGCGAATTTGTTTGTTTTTATGTAAGTAAGTATGTATATTTGTGTAGGAATTTGTATATATATATGTGTGTGTTTGCAAAGTGGGAAGCTTGTTAGTTACAAATTTTACAGTTTTTTCGTGTGATTTTACACGCACTTCCCATTTATCGGGTTTTCTTGTCCAATTAAGGCGAATTTTTACTTACAATTGTTAGCAAATAATAATTTATCTATTTTCTGCTTCATAGAGTATCATAATTCTCTTTATTGACTTTTTATCATACAAGCATTTTTTGTTTGTTTTATATTATGTTTGCTTTGTTGTTTTGCAATAATTTCTACTTAAATTAAAAAAAAAAACACTAATTTATCTTCATATAAATATAAGAGGTGTGTAGAGCCCTATCCAAAAAGCTTTTTTATTACACTTGCTTTGCCACTGCTTAATGTATGTTTGTGTATGTGTGACCATGCATCAACAGGAAGCCTTTTGAGACTCCAAAGTTGTTGCACCAACACCCGCTGCTCGCTCGAGCGTCAGCCATTCCCTCACTCACAGCGTTGGCCGCACGCAGTTTGCGCACACATATTTACTCCAATGCATTCAAAAAATATTAACACTCTACTCGAATGTTTTATTCTTCTTTTATATTAGTAAGGCTTTGAAGCATTCATAGCAACGTTCAAGTTTATCAAATCTATGGTTTGTAATTCGCTGACTAAAAAAACGCATACTTAAAATATATGTATGTAGTATGTATGTATATAATATATGTTTGTTTGTAGCTTGAAATATTAATGTATATTAAAAAATTTTATTCACTAACAAGCGCCATCTCACGTGCCGTCGTTGTTGGCATGCCACCCAACGCTGAGGCTGCCGATGCGGCCGTTTCCAATTCTCTGTCATCGTCCGCTGACGCGCCGAGTGATTTCTTCAGATCCACATATTGTCCCGTTACGACATCATCATCATTATCACTTAACTGATCGGCATCGTCCACAGGATCTTCTTCCGCCTCGGCGGCAAAGGACACTTCAGCGGTATTATTACTATCACCATTTTGCTTTTGTATTGAGGCATCGATCTCCTCATTCGACGCGCTTTTAAGTTCGACACTATTCGCTGTAGCGACGATTTCCTCATCCGTTGGTGGCACCGATATTGGTGCTGTTGTCACCACTGCTGGCTCCTCCTCGGGTATGTCATCAATAATACTACGACTGCCCGATGATTTTGTGTCGGCATCTTCGTCATCGGACGACTTACGTCGCAAGATGGGATCTGAGGCGCGTAATGAATTATCAGCGTTGCCCAAACCTTCGCCACTTGGACGTAAAACCAGGTACAACAGTATATCGGATAGTGAAATAATACCAATCACTTTCTGATTCTCATCAACGACGACGAGACGATGCACTTCGGCGCGTACAATGCGCTCCATAATTGTGTAGAGCGACTCATCTAAGCGACAATTGTGCACACCCTCGAACCATTCGTTGCGGTGTTCATTTGCTTTGCGCAGCGACACATCTAAATCGTTGTAGGTCTTTTCCGCGGCCAAATTCTGCAAAACAAAGTTAAACACAGCGTAAATATTGTGGCGCATATGATTATTTTTTGTGAGTTAAAAACACCATTTAAGATGTTTAAATACTTACAATTACATCGAATTTCGCGTAAATATCTACTAGCCGCCCTTCGGAGTCCACTAACGGCAAAGCCGATACTCGTCGCTCCACAAATTTCTTCAACGCCATTATAATGCTTGTGTTCTCGTCCGCAGTCTCAATGTTGTCGTATGTGCCGATTCTTAAATCTCGCAAAGTTTTTTGCATATACGAGGGCTTTGGTAATTCGTTAATCTGTAAGTGAAATTAAATTCAGTTTTAGTTTGTTTGAAAATTAAAACAAACAGTTGTTAAGTAATACACTTACATATAAGAAGAGGAACCTCAGTATGCGTTTATGTGTTAATATATACAAAACATTGCCCGTCGCAGGATCAATGACTGGTAATCGATGGATACGATTGTGTATGAGAATTTTAATGGCATCATAGAGTGAAGCATCCGGACTGATGCTAACCAATGGCATGACCTGATTGTGCAGCACATCTAAAAAGTAGAAATATTGATATTAATAAACACATAATTTATATTTATGTATGCAATGTCGTCACTTACTTCGCCATGTGTCTAGTTTGTGCTCCTCCAATTGTTCCATTGATGCATTTGGTGACTTATAATACATTTGTAGAATTTTGATAAAATCGGTTATGGTTAACATGCCAACAAATTGTTGTTTTTGTGAATCCCAGAGTGGTGCTGCACGTACACCATTATAGACGAGTGCATAGAAAGCTTTCTTCACCAGCAATTGTGTATCGAATACAACCAATTTAGCTGAGGTTGGTATTAGATCATAGCACTTATGGAACCGGAAGAATTTCACGAATATTTGTGAGTCGTCTTCTTCTGCAAATGACAAGAAAATAAAAATACAAATTAGTAAATAAAATAAGACTCGTATAAACGAGTATTTAATGGTTTATACATATATGTGTGTATATATCTACAATTTTCTTCTGTGCAGAAAAACGACCAACCAAAACTTTTTCTATCGGTACTTATACAGATTTACTTTCGATCTTCAAACTTTGTTAAATCTAATATCGAATATTTAAGCTACAACAACAGTAAAAACATGTTGTACATTCACTTGTATATATAAAATTAAATTAAAAATAAATTATATAATATTATATAGTAAAATCAGTGAAAGGTAAAAAGTATACGAAGTAAGTCTAAATTAATTTAAAAATTTCTTATTTATTAAACATTTACTTCTTTTCACTTAAAAAATTGTTAAATATTTTTTATTCCAAAGTGATTGTTACAGACACCTCATCATATTTTTATAGAAAACATTTGTTTATTCACATAAACTCATTCTTCCTTCATTTAACTCCCTTTGCATTCTTTACACACTATCCCCCACCTGTTTTGAGTAATTGCCCCAAACATTTCTTCCATCGCTCCGATACCGTTTCAAATTCCTTTATACTCTCTAACGGATAGTATTGTTGTGCCCACCAAAGATCCGTGGACTTTGAGCCGCCACCGACTTCCAGACGACCAGCATGATTGGAATAGAAGTGAAGTTGTAACATGCGGGCGAGGATTTAGCGGCGTGTGCACGCGTTTGTTACTCGTATACCTAACGGTAGATTAAATATCAGCAACACTGCAGCTGCAATTGCCAGCTGTTGCGCGAACTTCGCTTTTGGCCAGCGTCAAATGTGTAAATGTTGCGCGTTAAATGCGCAACAATGTTGCCAGCGTGTTGCACGAGAGTGTTGCTTGCTGTGTTTAATGTGTTTGCTTTTTGTTGTTGTTGTTTTTGTGTTGACAAATTATTTTTTATTGGCTGGCGCATTACCGTTGTTTTGATTTGTGGAATTTTTAATGTTTTTTGATATAAACAATTTGGTTGATACTATTTACATATTTGTTTTTTTATTGCAAATTCATTAAATTTTATTGTTTTTTTTTATTTAATGTTGCTGTGCTAATTTTTATAATTCCTTTAGCACCGAACACTGAACACTTACAACACTTTTTTGTCACTAAATACAAATATTGGTTGCTATAATCCAAAGTTGTTGTGTCGTTATAGTTGTGCATGCACATACATACGTATGTATATAAAATTTATACGCTTTGGTTTATTATTACTAAACTTTTATGTGTTGTTCCTCCTTGCGCTTTAATTAAAATGAAATATGATATAGCATCATTTTAGCTTGTTGTTGCTTAGGCATACATTTCATAGTTTCCTTTTTTAATTTTTTTATTACCTTACTGACATATTTACATATATTTTTATTGAGTGTGCTTTATTGATAGCAAGCATACAAAAAAAACTTAAAAACTTAACAATTATTGTTATTGCTGTCTAATAACGGAAATTGAAAAAAAAGAAATACTAATTAATTGTAAATTTTAAACAAAATTATATTTTTGCTCTCTACATGCCACAAAATACCAAAGCAAAAAAAAACTAAAATGATAGTATAAATAAACCTGGTAGTCAACTGATCGCTCTATTTGCCATGAAAATTGTGTGTGGCATTAACACATTATAATTACCAACTCTATAAACAAATATGTTTATACAAGCTGTATGTACATACATACAATCATACATAGGTATGTACATATGTGTGTAATTTATTTATTTTTTTTAATTATCATCATTACGCTCGGACTTGAGGTCTGGCAGCAAGCAAAAAGCATTTGTCAAAACCAACAATAAACAATTCAGCACCGGTTGCAACAAATGAGTGTACATACATATTTAAATACAGTACATAGACATGCCACGGCATGTGGGTACATTTGATTATTTGCAAGTAGATTGTTATTTTCGCCTATATCTACCCACTGTCAGTGCAATGCGATGCAAAGTCCGATGAAAATGAAGTACAATTTTGCAATTAATTTCAACAATGCGCACCTTGACAAAATGAAAATGAGCGCAACCAAGCTTTGTACGGCACACGCTAGGGATCAACACAATACACTGTACACAATAATAACAAAAAAGACTAAAAGAGTAGCAGCAGTCTAATGTAATGGGCGGCGCAAAAAAAAATTAAATATAAAAGGTACCATGCTTGAAATAGTGAGAGATTTTCAAAATTTTATAAAAAATATTTAAAAAATTTTTTTTTAATTAGAGAAAAAATATTTTAAAATAAAACGAATAATATTTAATTTTGAGCGCACGTGGAATCGGTTGCATATCTCAGTTAAGGGGGGGGTAAGGTTTGTTTCGTCGAAAAAAGACCCTTTTTCATGAATTTTTTTAGAAAAAATTATTGCTGTAGGTTTATTTTACTTATTATTATATGAAAGTGCAACGTTTGAAGGATATTTAAAAAAAAGTTTTATCGAAAAATAGCGAGGAATAACGGATTTATCGTCGATCTCTGCAGGCACCTCGAAAAAAAGTTGTTGTGCGGTGACCAGCCTAAAGCATCACTGGATCATCCGAAACCAAAAAATCAAAATGCTGTCTTTAGTTTATTAGTTTATCTTTCAACTGACGTCGAGTTTTTTTTAATTTTTAAATTTTTAAATTTTTGGTACCATTTTCAAGACAAAATGACGATTTTAGACGAAAAAATCGACCTATTTGTTATTGTAAAATTGTTAGTAATTAAAATGTTTGGAAAAACTCGACGTCATTCGAGAGCTATATACATGTAGAATATTTGTTCAAAATTTCAAAACGATCGATGCAGTAGTTTTTTCTGTAGGCTGGTCACCGACTTTAAAAATGACATATTTGGGAAAATCGATTCAAAGTTTTGTACACTCAGCGCAGATAGCTGGAGGTACCGTTATTCAACCTGCTGTAACTTCGTTAGTTTTTCTGCGAATGAGCTAAAATTTTAACACAATATTCTTGAGATATTGATGGTTCAGAAAAAAAATTAAAAAAAAAATTGAAAAACAAAATTTGTCAAACCTTACCCCCCCCTTAAGTCTGTGAATTTGTTACAAATTTGTACGTTTCTAATTACACGCCTCGCCGACTTCAATCAAAAACGACTTGCCAACCACGATGGCGACGGTGTTAATTAAGTGCATGACTGACACAGACTAGGTTGCGAAAAATTAAAAATTTCAAGAAAAGTTCCTTTTTAGTAGCTGGGGACAACAAGTGTGTTTCTGTATGAAAAAGATGAAAATTCATATAATTTTTTCAGATTTTCGAATATGGCTAACCATTTATATAAATTTCAATTTATTGGATATCATAAATCTCGCACTAATTGTTTTGAAAAACCAAATTTATTGATTTTTAAGTGATTTAAAAATATTATTTCCGCATTAGCAATCGATCAACACCAGGCACCTGCGTCAATTTACATTAAACCGAAATGCATTTTACGCATGTTTGCCTAAAATCACATAAAAATTATTTCATACAAACATAGGTACATGAAAATTTGCCAGACAGCCACCCACATTATGGCCATTATCGGCGTTTTTAAAACAAACATTGTTTAAATTTTAATTAAATGTGCATTTTAATTATCTGCGCTGTGTAAGCACACGCCATGCGGTTTTCTGGTTATCGCTAAATAAATTGGGCAAATAGTTTCGCAAAATTTATTTTGGCAATCGAACAACGTAGTGACCAAAGCAACGGAAGCCAGAAGAGGATCACTCTCAAACAAAAACCAGTCAAAGGTGCAAGCATACTTTTATAAATACATATACATATGAAGGTGGTATGCATGTAAGAGTTAGATAAAATGCTAAATTAGATACATATGAATGTATGTAAATGAAATTGGTAGGAGGGCGCATAGCAAGCGTTTCGGGAAAATTCTAATATATGTATACCAAATTACGTGGCTGAGGCTTATATACATACACAGGGCTAAAATACTTTTCAAATTCATTTCAATTAACTATCAATTAAATTCTGATGTGGTAATTGCATGTCTGTACATGCAACAATAATTTTTCAGCCACGCCTGCTCAGCCCAATATTTTAGATTAAAATATAAACTGTAGATACACTCAACATTTATATAGTAGAGATTGTAAATCAGTAGATGATTTCTAAAGCTACATATATATTTTAATCTTTTGGCAGTGATTTCAATTTCATTCTAGTATAATAAATATTTTCCAACATACTTTCAATATGCATCGAAAATATTTATAATTTTTTTTCTAAAGTAAAATATTGTATAAAAAAAATATTGTATAAATGAAATATTTTCTAATCAATTATTTTAAAATATATAAAATTACAAGTATTTTAATTAGTTAAGAAATACGATAATGCAAAAGTGTCACTCTACAATTTTTTCAACTGTCGCCTTCTCATGCCATTTCCAACTCAAGCAACCAAAAATATGTACTATGTAATATTTGCATATTTCTCATCGCATATCTATCAACTTGTCTTGCTTTGTTTTTTTTTAGAATTTTTTGTTGTTGATTTTTCCTCTGGACAAATCAATTTATCAATTAAAATGGCACTTTTTGATTATTTGCTCAAACTGACAGTTTGTTTATTTTTAGCATGAGAGAGAGAGAATTGTAGAATAAAATAGCATGCGATATATTTTCAGCTAATTGAGTTTGCAAAAGGAATATCACGAAACAGATAAAAACATTTGATTTAAACGCGATATTAGTTGATTTTTAATTAAAATCTTTAACAAAAAGTGCCTAAGCTAAAATTATAATATGTTTTAACACTTTTACAATATGTTTCAATTCACTTTTGAGTTATTATAACCTATTTATTTGGGATTATACGTTCTGTTTTTCTCATGTAATACTTTCTGAGCGGAAGTGCTTCTCATAATTAGGACGGATAAGAAATATAAAATCGTTATCATTTCCTAAAAGTTTTCGAATATATTTTAGGTCATTGTAGCTAATATTAATATTAATATTATTAGGTCTAATTATTTATGCTAATACTATATAATATAAATGAAAATTTGTTTAAAAAACTAACTGATATTTATAAAAACATATGTATAAAAAAATATTGGGTGTATTTCCTTTTGTATTTTATTGTGTTTGATTAAAAAATATAACAAAATCTATATGCAGATCACAGATTAAAGAGAATTTTTGGCACACACGCCACAACGAAATCTTTTGAAAATGAAAGAAAATTGGTCCATATTAAAGCGGGGGTGATAATAAATTAAAGAACAGTAATGATGATAATCGCAAAGGAATAAAAACACAAATACTAATGTAATTCAAGCATAAAAAATAAAAAAATATATATATAATAATATTAACAAATGAATCTATAAAATAAAAAAAAAATTATATATATATATAAAAAATAGAAAACAAAAATTAATTGTGCCCTCATAAATAATATGAAAAAGCAAAAAAAATCGTTCTTTATGACCACAGCCTTTTGGTTATCTACTTATACATGCATGTAAATAGCTGATGATGCATACTTGTGGGTGTATAAACAAAATTTTACGTTATCAAAAGCTTTAGCTACAACAAAAAAGTGTAGGAGAGCCAAAAACCGAAGCGATACTGATATAAAGTGGGTGCTGCCAAAAACACACCCACCACACGACATGGCGTAGGCAACGTGTCTAGTGAGCAAAAAAAACAACAAATCTAAGCAATAAATAATATGTTTGTAATATGCTTTGGAATTCTTTAAAAGAATTTTGAAGATCCATAGTTCTTGGATTATATATTTAGGCTAAAGAAAACATGAATTTATTTCTAACAGGATTACATCTTCCACAAGAAGATTTTAATCAAAGACAAGTACCATATAAAGATGCACATTATAAGACATTGAAGTGTGGCTTTTAGCTGATGATCGGTAGTTAAGTGTTTGAGTTGACACTCGTAGTGAAAAGAAAAAATAATAATTTTCTAAAATTATGATTTAAAAATTGCAATTTTCTAGATATATTCCATTAACTAATCAATTTCGAGTTATAATGACTTCGAATTCGACGAAAACCTAAATTTTAACAAATTTACTGTGATTAAAATTTTGAATATGCTTTAGTATGCATTTTTTATTTTACTTTTTCGTTTTTGTATTATTTTAATTTTATTTAACTTTGAAATTTTTGTTGTTGTTTTTTTTTCACTTTTTTTGTGACTTTTGTTTTCGAATTTCGTTAAACAGCGCTTCGTTTGTGTTTTTGTTTTTTCTTTTATTTAGTGTAAAGGGGTGAAGGTTATTGTTGTTGTTATCTATTATTCACTGTAATTTACGATTTTTGCAATTTCGAAATATTTCGGCAATTAAATACAAACGGTTCAATGTGCTTAAAATGTAAGCTTTTCGTTTCACTAAACTTTTAGTTTTACTTTTAGCAAACAACTAAACGATGTGCTTGATTGGTTTGACAGGTGAATCCTATTTATTTATTTCAGACGAATCTTATTTATTTATTTTTGTTTGTTTTTTAGTTGTCTTTGTGTCTTATTTGCTTGTATTTTTAATGTTGAATGCACTCTCTTTGTATAATTGTAATTTGTTTTTAGCGCAATTAGCGAGCTAAAAATTGGAAAACTCTTTCTGCTCCTGGTAACAAGCGAAAATTATTTTCAAAATAATATAGAGCTCGTATAAGAATATATACATATACACATACAGACAGTTATTTTAAATTTTTTTTTTTCAAATATCAATAACACAACACGAGTATTTTTGAGTTTGAGAAACTTATTTCTGCTTATTTATGCTTATTTTTGATTTCTTCACTTTATTTGGCGTTATTAAGAACTAATTTTCGTCAAGACATTTGCCGTTTGTCTTATTTATATATAGTAGAGATTCGCATGTTTTTCACAATTTTGTTAGGCGTCATCGCCACTGTCACCGTAAACACTTTGGGCTCAGCCTTCTTGCTTTCCGCTCATATTTTCTGCGCTAATTTACATTTGCTTTCATCTGAAAAGCCGAAAGAAATTTCGTTCTAAACGTCTCGAAATTTTATCACAGACTGACTAATAGATCACCACACGCTTGTTGTAGTGCGCGCGAATTTTCACGATCATCTATAGATACTATTTTCCGCAATCAACAGCTCTCACCAGCGCCGACAGCTACGGCATTGAGGAAAATCTTATACATCGATTTTTCGTGCACGAAACTAACATGAAAGCAACAAAAAAATCAAGCAACAAATTGCTGAAAATGAGGGGCAGCAGGCCAACAACGCGCAGAACACTCAAGGTGTGCGAATAGAGAGATCTTGATATTTTTGAAAATTTTCTCACGAAAAATAGCACAAAGCAACGTTGTGTTTTGTTAGAGAAAAGTGCTACGACAATTTTGAACTCATTAGCGTAGTAAAAGATATAAAATACACATCTAAAGAATTAAAAACATTGCAAAATAATTGAAAAAAAAAGAAATTGAGTTGTTACAATTTTGAGTGTGTTTGCATCAATTAAAGTGTGAGTGAGTTTAAAATACTTCACAGTGTCTAGAGATATACTCAATGCGATGATCAGTGCGATAAATCTAGACGGGCAATTAGACAACTGTAAGTGAAAAAAAATCGCATGTAAGTTGAAAACAAAAACTAAGAAGTACATTTGTATGTATGTAGTGCATACATAGTAGCAACAAATTAGACGAGTGTTTGGCATTGTCAATTGTTGCAAAGTGTGTAAATGTGTAAATCTCTGCTTTGCACATCTTCATAGCTACACGCAAATAAGCGCTTATGCATAATAATTAATTGTCGCTGTTATTTATTGCCTGTGTTTACGGCAAATTATAGGTTTTAAAAAGAAACCACATTTGGTGGTAGGCTACAAAACAAAAAAAAAATTAATGTGCTGCCAAATGTGTGTAAATTGTCATTAAAAATTTATAAATGTTTATAAAAAATTTTTAGATAAATATATAAAGCTATATATGTTCGTTAGCTTTATATATATATATATATGGCGCACTATCGTCGATTCGGCTATAACCGGCTAAACGGTTGCAACGCCAATCACATATATGTTCGTATTAATGGGTGTAAATAAGGGTAAGCAGTAAGGTGTGCCATAAATATTATCAGTATTTTTTTATCAGTAATTGAAATTCTAATAATTATTCTAATCGATATTAAAGCTTTTAGAAGAAATACCACTCATAGCACTGCTACAGTATTCTCCACCTCACTTAACTGCCTGGTTTACAAACATCTAATCGCTTAAATAAATTTTGAAAAGCGAATTTTTCGACATAATTAAAGCTAGTCCATTTGTTTTAGCTAAGAAAAGCATAGACAAATATTAATTGATTAAGCCAAATTAATGGATCAATTAAAATTTTGATTGAGAAACCGGTTTTTCCCTTCACACTGCCGGCTACTCGATAACCGATCAGCTGTTATACAATTTTGGTTTTGCTTTTCATAAGAAGTTGGTAAGTTTCATCATAGCTGATTGCTATTTTTAGCAGCGACATCTACCATGGTGTAGCGTGAGCAACAACTCGCGGACTTGCATTTAATTTTCAAGTCGATTAAAATTCATTTATAAATTAATGTAGATTTTTATTTTGTATGCTCAATCGATTATAATCTGCGTTTTAATCGAGCAGAGGCCGGTTAATTGATCAATTAGCTCCTGTGTGAAAAGGCTGTAAGCTAAAAACCGATTATAGTTAATTATTTCAAGCAAAATAAATTATGATTTTCCACCACTTTTTCGAGGTTTTATCATACAGATTTTGAATTTCGAGTTCTCAACAAACTGCTTAGATCTAATATGCTGCAGCAGCGTAGAAATGTAAAATATTATTAAATTAAATTTTCTATATATTAGGTATATATGTATGTACATACTTATTTACAAGAGTGCCAAATGTTTAAGTCGAATCGTCGGCAATAATAATAGGGGTGTGCCTGGGAGTGAAATTTGTTCATTTGCCAAAATCATGCTAATTAATTTATATACATAGTATACAATGTTACGACATGCAATCGGATAATTGGATGCTAATTCGCCAACTGGCGGTTCAAAATTACAATTTTTTTTCTCGAAATACACAAATTAATCAAAGATGTTCCTTTACAAAAAAATAAAATTAAATATATTGGTAGGGAATATTCTTGAGAAAGTAGTTATGGTATACTACTAGTGAACGCTTCAAATGGCTTGAGTAGAGAGAAAACAGCTTAAAATCAATCCAAAGAGGACATTGCTGACAAACATAAAGACACAACACCTTGTTTGGAATTATCAAAATAAGAAATGAGAATTTTATATTCTATGATAATCTCTCTCTTCTAACGATTTAAATTTAAGTGTTTTTATTTTAAATTTAGTAATATAAAAAAACAATGCATTTACAGTTAGTTTTAAGTTCCATTATAGTATATCTTTCTAAATACTACAATAATAAACAAATCTCCACCGATTAGTACTAAAATTTGTTTGAAAAACACATGTGATTTCCCTCTTTCTTCGTGATAGCTAGTGCAAAAACAAGTTTATTCGCATATATATAGATTTTCACTATTTGTTTAAAGCAAATTTTTAGGTATTTTAAGCCCTCGACCACCAGCAGAAGCAACTAATCTTCATCCGATCATACACATAGATATTTTGGATATATTTAGCGAAATATGAAATCTAAAATGAAATTATTAAAATATTTCGAGTGTGAAAAATGTTATTTATATGCCACGTTTTGTCCGGCAGCCTGATTAATGTAAGGCTGTACACTGTCAGTTGCCGACACAAGCCAAAGAATTTGCGTTGCGGCCAATGGTTAGTTGCCGATCATCCATTTGTTTTTGTTTTGTTTTTATTTTATTTTGAAGAATTGGCAAAAACAATAATGTGTGGATACGTATATTTATAAAACAATGGTCTAATAACGAACAGTTTCAACATTTTAAGAAGTGTGCCGCTCTTTGGAATTTTGGCAATGTGTCAGTATAAATGTGATTTAGATAAAATAAGTTAAAGAATGAAAAATTAATTTGTTAAAGTTTAATTAATTAATATTAAATTAATTGACTCGAGCATAAAATATTAAATATACTTTTCTTGTTCCTTATATTAATTTAATTGCTTCTACCGCTGTTGGTATATGATGTAATTAATACAGCTTTATATCTATGAATCATCTATGTATATTATAAGTATATTTGCGATTTTGGTTGGTTGTTTTTCTGTTTTAAAACTGGTTAGCGATTTATATTTTTTATACATATATTTTATTTTTTTTAAAGACATTTCTACGGAAATGTGTTAATTACTGTATTTTTCCATTTATTTAGGTGCAAAACATAACGCAGGTGCGAAATAAATATGTCGCTAATATTTAAATACACAATGTCATTGTGATTGAGTACCTATACATATTTATGAATAAAAATATTTAACTATTGTAAAATTGCTTTTTAAATATTTTTTGTTGAACTTACCAAAATCGGAGAGGTTCACTTTTTCCAGGAAGGGATCAGCAACTGGCAACTGAAAAAATAAATTTAAAAAATATATTATTATGGGAATACATTTGTATTAGTTATCAAAAAAATTTTTTAAAATTTTTTTTAAATATTTCTTTTAAATTTAAAAATTTTTTTTAATATTTCTTTTAAATTTAAAATTTTTTTTTTTAATATTTCTTTTAAATTTTTTTTTAAATATTTTTGCTTAATTATAAAATTTCTTTTAATTTTTTCTTTGTTTTTTATGTGTCTGTAGAATAAAACAACAACATAATTTATTAAATAGAAAGAATTTTTCTTCCAAAGTAATAAAACTATTACAACCTGGTGACCACTAATGGCTGTGCCTTATTATCTTTTTAGTATTAAGTATAACACACTCATTTACAGTTATGTTAAAAAATGTATTTCCAATTATCTTATTTGCTTTCTATTTATTAGCACTTAAATTTTTATTTCTTTATATTTTGCGTTGTTCAGCAAATACTTCAAATACTTAATAGCCAATATGGCCGGTGTTGTTATGACGTCATAAAATTGTACCCAAGCACTTATAAATTGTTTGCCCCAAACCGATAATGTTTAAACACTCAATTCAAATACTTTTTAATCAAATTAACAAATTTTAAGTATTATTGCTTAGTTAATATTCATATGCTAAAAACTAAAAGCAAATATTGCGCTGATGAAATTCAAATACAACAAACGCAAGTTCAAATCAAGCAAAGAATTGCAAAATGCGTCGTAATTTAATGCGAAATTTATGGTATTTATAGTTGCTCATACGATTTTACTGTTTAAGTAAAGTTACTTTAATTGCATATTTTTAAATTTTATGTGCTCAAGCATTATATAAATCAATGGAATTAAAGTGTGACTTTAGCTCCATTGCCACGACAGTTGATGGAAAATAATCGATGGATCCAGATTTTTACTCCGCGAAAAATTATCAAGTTCACAACATTCTACAAAAAAAAAATTGAAAATGGTTTTTGAAATATTGCCAAAGTTTGAAAAGAAGTCCCACTTTATCCAACCATCAAAAAAGCAAGAAATACAAAATAGCAATACTATACCATTCTACATTCACACACATTAAAATTTATACAACTGGCATTCGAATTTAAGTTTTCAAGGATTTGCTTTGCTAGTACAGCAGCTTCCATGAAAAATAATGTGGGTGCATTATACTATTTCAAAGCAATAACTTAATGATCGCGTTTCCATTCACAATAGGGAAATCCGCCATAATTTTTCCGCATACAAATCCAAATAAATGCACAACGTAACCATATATTATGCCTGTCACTCATACATACATATGTATATGTAAGCAATAATTTTATTTTCCTTACAACATACTATAATTACTTGAATACATATGACCGGAATAACTACACAATGAGCAACAATAAAGCGCGAAACGTCAGACACAGAGCGAGATACGATGAGACATAGGCATAGCGACAAGCCGGTGTACGTTGACGTGTAGTCAAGAGCGGCAAATTAAAAAGTAATAATAAAGTAAACACGATTACTAAGAAATTAAATGTTAACTAGAAAACCGTATAATGAGAATATCAATAACATGTAGGAGAAGTGCAAAAATTTACTTGAATGAAAGCAATAATGATGATGATTAAAGGCCGACAACTGATGAAAAATAAATACTAAGAATTTTCGTTAAAGAAGCTTCAACTTCAACTGAGCTCGACTACTGAAGTATAAAATATGAGGTGTAACCCGTTGGGTCTACTTTCGCACTAAGCCCACTAAAAATCGAAGAGGTTGTATTAAAAAAAAACACAAAATTCGCATCCCAACAACACAATGCATTTAAATTTGAGACAAATTGTGTCCGAAACTTGGCAATGCCACTATGAAAAGGCACGCGTACAATAAGAAAGAAGACGACACCAGCGACCACATCAACTTACATGCGAAGCTCCCGTAAATTGCGGATGCAAATGTGTCTGCTTTTGCGGATACTGCTCTGGGTACTGTTGTTCGTATTCCTGCTTTTTGCATTGCCGTAAATAATCTTGATATTCACGATCGGTGAAATCACTGCGTCGTCGCACCAGTATACATTCCCGTACTGGTGAGCGTTCTGTGGCGGCTGTTGGACGACTTGTGGCAATCGATTCGCGTCTGTCTCTTACAAGTGGATGATGTAAACGCGACTTTTGTTGTGCTTGTTGTTGTTCTTGTTGCTGTTGTGCACGCAATGCTGATTCATATTGCTGCTGCTGTTGTTGTTGTTGCTGTAACCAACGTTGACTCCTCTGTCCACTTTGTATGGTTGTCGCCGTTGTCGGCAGGCCTGTGACCAAACGATTATAACGCGTCGTACCCAAACTATTACCGAAACTATTTAGATTACGTGTATGGTCGCGTCGGCTTACGTGATGCCTTGAATGACGCGCGCCGTCCCCTATATCCGCTGTATAAGTGCCGAGGTAGTCGACGTTGCTGTCGCCAGCACCAACGCCATTATCATAGTCACAGTATTCGTAGCCAGCTATGGTGTGCTCGTCACCGCTATGTGTCGCCTCACCGGCTTCATCGTCTAAGAGTACAGGTAAATGATGAAATTTTTTCTTGCGATTTATTGGCGAATTGCTGAGCGAGCGACCTTTGGCGCGCTGTTGCAATGCAGCGCGAATTAGTGCCGACTTTTTTGTGGATGCTGTGCAGTAATCGGTGACAGGCAAATGATTGACACGTATCTCGGGTGGCGATGGACGCTGCGGTGATTCGAAGGCAGAACGACGTCGAAACATTGTTGATATGTGTGTTTGTATGTATATAACTATATATTTTTTGTAGTTGAAAACTACTTTTCTGTTTATACACTTTATACAAAGTGGTTTTATAATAACTTGATTTGCGAATTTATTTATTATATATTAATTTGTTCGTCTTTGAGTTGCACTTCAAAACTGTTTTGAGTTTAAGGTCGGTATTAAAATAAATAATTGGAACACGCTATTTATATAAGCATTTAATTATCGTTGCTTTTAGTCTCAATTTGTTTAAACAAGGAGAAACGTTGAAAAATAACGATAATTTAAATATTTTTTAAAAAATTTTTAGTACTAAATATTAAATATTCTTTAATTTTTTTTTCAATTTTATTTAAAATATTTTTATTGGTTAACACTACACTTTGCATTTCCATTAAATTGGTGCAGCGTGGGCTTTATATAAATATTTTTTTGAATTTCTTTTTATTTTTATAAAAATATTTAGTATTTATTTGTCATAATACTTAATTTTTTTTATAAATAATTAATAATATTTTATTGTAAACTTTTTTGTATCACTTTTTTTGAAAGAAGTTTTTGTTAATATAAAATAAAAAATATTTTCATCACATAGCAACACTTTTTTATATTTATATTTAAACAAAACAAAAATTGAAGTACAGCACAATTTGATTTAAGTGCTACTTATTCACTTCACTTCATCACAGTGTTTAAACAATAATGACAACCTCACTATATTTTTCCTATAGTTCACTTCACGTTTTTTTATTTAATTAAATTATTTTTGCATTATTTTATTTATTTAAGTTATTACACTATTTTCTATGAAATAATATCTAAAAATTACGAGTAAATAACATCAGATTACAAAATTATCTGTGCGAAGATAATCACATTTATTGTTGTTTGTATATATGAATGTGTACCTACTCACACATACATATACAAATGTAAGCGTATGGCTAAAAAAATGTAAAACATTCGTAAATGCTTACATATATTTATTTCAATATGTTTCCCCACTGCACAATGCATAAAATTTTAATTTGATTAGCACCTTATTGCACTATTTGCTTGCGAACTTTTCACTTTGACTATTTTAAGGCAAAATTGCCAAATCATGTATGCGAAATTAAATTTTTTATCGTTTTCACTCCGTTAGTTAGTCAACCAGCGATCGCGATAGAAAAACACAACTTAACGCTTGCAATCATCACTGGAAACTACTTGACTATGGTAACTCGCTGCAACAGCGATCCAGCAAACTAGCTGCAAAAGCAATTACCTTATCGTTTGTTTGCTGTTGTTGTTGCTGTTGTGCGTTTTTAAAGAGTATATAAACCGTGTATGTTGGAAGCAGTGCAGAAACCATCACTTATCGAGCAAATAATAAAACAACAAAACTTTAAACCAGCGAGTAAACAAAAACCAACGAATCGACATGTGAGAAAACCCATACAAATGCAGTCACTCAACATTTCCAGTGAGAAAGCGAAGCAGCAGGAAATGAGCGTATGAACTAACCATCATACGCACAACAACAGCAAAAAAATCATGCGATCACGCAAACAGCTGGGTGATGGCCGAGCAGTCAACATTTTGTATAACAAAGATTGCCAACAACTACAATAACAATTGTTTATATGTTAACAATGCATTACAACAACGAATTTTGTTGGGTAAAACGTTAATAACAGTTTCGAAGAGCATTTAAGGCATTTAAGGCAATTGGAAAGTGACTAAAGAAACGGAATGAAAAGAAGGAGTACACTTAAATAACAATTGACCGAGTTTTATTTACTCGCAGAGTTATTAAGCGGAGAGCAGAAACTAGCGATTTTAATTACACTTAGGTACATATAACATTGTTGATATATGTGTATGTGTGTATTGGAAACAACAAAAATGTGTTTCTGAGAAGAAAAAAATAATGAAATTAAAAATAGTGGAATCAATTGTTTTTATCGTATACAAAAATGCTGCCAAAAGCGTGAATAATGAACAAAGCGTCTACTGGCCTCTAACTCAGGTACTGCTAAGTAATGAATATACAATTTTATGAACTCTTGCAGCCAAACAGAGAAATATGAAGACATTTGCTGCTACTATAATGGTATGCGGAGAATGTGAGAAATCCAACGACTTCCACTGTCGACCGACCTATCCGTTAGTGAAGGCCGAAAGTACTGGTGTGTTTGCGATTACCATACATACATACATGCCGCGTAGAGTACACAGTCAGACCAAGTCGGGCGAATAAGAAGTACAAATACTAGGTAAACATTTGTGTGGCGTGTTGTCGTACTTTGTGGTGTGACGTGTTTACTTTGAATGACTCAAAAGTGACATCGTCAAATAATCAAGCAAGTGATATGCAAATACATGCGCACATATGTATGTTAAATACACATACTATTTATACAAATTGTTTTACTGTTGCTAATGCTGATTTTTGCTCTTTGGAATTTAGCGAATCTTCACAAAAGAACACAACCAAATTCACGTAGACATTTCTAGTGTGTTATTGAAATTGAAAATAAAAATACAATTCTTATCAATTTTGAATTGAGGGATTTTTTGGATTATTTCGTATTTTATATTTTATTATTGCTGCTGCTATCTATCTTAATGTTCATATTTGTGTTTTAAACAAGCAGTTAATGATTTTCATTAGTGCGGCACTTGACTCGCAGCGGAGTAATTTCTACATAGTATTTAGTTTAGTTTTTAAAAAACTTTGTTGTCTTTTCTTGCTAGTATACGTTATTTCAAAACAGAAAATGTCAGATCTGCTGTAGTGGTCTAAAATTGCTTCTGCAGCGGCATTTGTGTAAGCTAGTTGGGATAAAAAAGTATGCAAAATATTCTATGGATGATCTCTAAAGCAATTTTCGAATTACGTTAGATAAAAAAAAAAATGTTATGTTCTTATGCAACATGATGCGTGGACTTACATTGTGCAGTTATTTTGAAGTTTTAAGGGGCTACATGGGTTTCCTTGGTTCAAAAAATCGTTTGTTTTTGTTTTGCTTATTAATTTCTACAACATCTCAAAATATTATCCCAAATTTTCAAGTCGATCCGAATAATAGTTTCGGAGATATAGCCTTTGGAAGGTGTGCGCTCCAAAGCATTTTTTTGGAACCGTGTTTTCAACCGATCTTGATGAAATTTTGCACAGGTGTTCGAGATCCAATTTACTCGTGCTCGAACGAAGGATTTTTTTCAATTACAACTGTTATAAAAAAAAACAAAATGTCAAGCAAATTTGACAGAAATTTTTATTTTTTTTGGAAAAATTTCTGCCAAAATTCCAATTTCTACTTTTTTTGTCTTTCCTTTTTTTACCCAACAAAACCCATGTAACCCCTTAATGCATATTGTTATATGTTTTTATCATGGTCTCGGGTTTTCAAATTTAAATTTGGTTAATATAATTAAAATATTAAAATTATTATTTTTTTATAAAATTACATCATTTTCAGCACACTGTTCTCGACTGTGTAATTTACTAATATTATTTCCTAAACAATCGTCAAGGTTTATGTATTCATTATTATTTTTTAATTATTGTAGTTAATGCTGTTATTTAAATATATATTTTTATTATGCATTGTTAATTAGCAAACACGCTGCTTAATTGAATTTTGTTTTAAAAAGCAAATTTTACGTTCCATACAGCGACAACATAAAACTTATCTACAATCAACACAAATTTGTTTTTAGGCAATAATTGTTTAATGTTGCTAAACAAAGATGCAATTGTTGTTGTTTTTTATCATCTAAAATGTTTTGTTTTGCGTCACAACTGTGAAATGTGTAAATAAATAAATTTAATTATCACAGTCAATAGAGATTCATAAACGTGGGTTTTGGTGGAACGTGTTTGTGAACGACTTACGAGTCGGAGAGTCAAGTGTTATAGTTACTGACTGCAAGGAATGAAAATATTGAATCTATTGAGGCTTAACACCCATAAAGATATAAAAATACATTCGAAGAACATATGAAGATAATAAGATACGTTCGAGCTGTAATAACACTGCTCATCTGATGAGTCATTGCGATAATAGTAATGACTTGTAGTAAATTGTGGTATTTTATGGTTTATATCATAACTTTATGAAGTATAATCAACAATTTTACTTTTACACTGAGCAATATTAGTAATTAGTAATTATTAAAATTTCAGTTATTTCTAAAGTATGAAAATATAGTCGTAATCTTTTTACTTGTTTTTATTTCTATTTTTTCCGATTTTTATCCGAGATTTTATAGTTATTTCGATTCAAACATCGTCTTTAATTTTTTTTATACGTTTAAAATAATAATCATAAAAAAATAATTTTCTTTATACATTTAACCAGAATATTGGCGGCATTAATATAGAAGTAAAAGCTTCAATTTATTTTCGCTAAATAAAATGAGGAGCTTATTGCCACCCTGTGAAAAAATTAAGCTCACAGAGTTGACCAAAAGTTCATGGCGAATGAAGCGCATTAGCTTTCTACGATTAAAAGCTTTCCAATGACGCATAACAAAAAATTTAACAAAAAATTATAAGCAAACACATGTACAATGGTTTTTCTTTATTGCTGTGTATAGTATATAAAGAGAAAACTTAAATGAATAGTAAAATAGGAGCGCAAACAAGTGAGTTTGTTGTCTGAGAAAATAAATACAAAAACAACTCAGTGGAAGTATTGACGCGGTAAAAATATTTTCCTTTAAGCTATTTTATGCTTTTGGTACGAGTATTTGACTAGTTCTACACTCTTTCGCCGATTAGAAGATTATAAGACTAAAATGACCTTGACTGTGTGTGTTTGCGCTTATTTAAACAAGTACCGGGAATTTAGGGGATGATGAGGTTTAAGCGCTTGGCAGACAGACGACAAGCTTATATATTTGATTTTATTGCTGTGCTCATTAACAATACTCTCGTTGTACGTTGTATTTTTTTTGCGGCTAACAGTTTGAGTATCACTGTTTGATTTAAGCCTACAAGGTTCACCGAAAAATGTGCTTAAATAAAAATATGTTCTTTTCACTTACCCCTCTGGAATCACGGAATAATATGGCGGCGTGATGCGGATCTAGTGTACCATCACCACGTAAGCCTCGACTAGCTGCACCCAAAGAAGCACGCCGTTTCTCCAGATCGGCTGAGGCGCGACGCATATGAGCACCTAATTGCAATAAAATATGAGAATAAAATTAGTATTTTTCTGTTGAAACTGCATGATAATTCTGTACAAAGTAGTATGTAAAGTAAAATTACAACAAGTAACGGCGTGGCGTAAAATCATAGTAAAAGTAAAATTGTTAAATATACATATATGTACTATGTATTCATAGCGCGTAAAATACAGATATGCCCGTATATGACATGTGATTTAATGTGCATCATAAAACGTGCGCGAGAAACTAGAGATAATAGCAAATGTTTATTTAGCTTACGTCATATTTCTTACTTAGCCTTTCATATTCATGTATCTCTTAAACCAGTTCTCACCATGTCTCCACTTCTCATTTACCTTCTTTCACAATCCGCTCATATATTTTATATGTCGCACCACAGTCCTCTAATATCCGATTGGGTCGACTCAGCGTATTCACATCCAAACTCTTCGAACGCGTACGAAAGTTCTCTTGCGGATCGTTCAATGGCGAAGTGCAAACACTATTCGTGTCATGCGATTTGCGTGGCCAAATATGCACCTTCTTCGAGAATTGTTTCAACATCTCCTGTATGGAGTGATGATGATGATGATGATCCTTGGATTTCTTATGTTCGCGCGGCAATGAGTTATCACTATCCTCATTCGTGCTCAAACTCTTCACAAAACTGTTATTATCGAAACGATGTTTATATGACGTTGCACTGCCAGTGCCGCCATTTTCGGCCGAGTGTCGCGTCTGTCCGACATAATCGTCCAGCGATGTGTAGGCGGCGCCCACTCGGTGAAATATTGAATTTATACTCGGACGTTCCGGTGTGCGTGCGCTGCTCGCACCCGTATGCGTAAAGTATTGATGATCGCCCTGCGATTCGTAGATATCATCGAGATCATGCGGGAAGTAGCCACCCTGTGTGGCATAGACTGGCGGTGAACCACAATAATCGTTTGGGTAACGACGTAGGCTCTATGAATGGGATTGCAATTTAATATTAGTTGTTTCTAAAAAATAAGTATTTTTGCTTACAGCATATACGGCAGGACTGTGAGATCGATCGAAGTAGTTACGTTTCGAACAGGTACGCTTGAAACTGTTGCTGTAGCTATCGTAGGAACTGCGTGTCATGTTGCTGGCATTCGATGGCGAGTTGCGGTAATGATTGTTGAGCGATTTGCTGCCCTCGGGTACGGGTTGCGGACTGGATGACTGCACCAACTTTTCGATTACCTTATCTGGAACGTGGAGTTTTGAGTTTAAAATCTTATTTCTTATAAAATCTATATATATAAAGAGTTAAGTCTGGGGCATGAAAGACGCACTTGTGTATATCTGTTAAACAGACACTCTTCAAATGCTCTCCATGCTCCTTGAACTCTATAGCTTACCTTGTGACCAATTTGGCGATTTGGAGTTGGTCGACGAACCGGAACTGCTGCCCGAGTCTACGCTATGAAAACGATTTGTGTTGTCATCGTTGCTATCATAACTGATGCTGTCACGTGGATAACTGTTGCGTGCAGCAAAAGGTGAATGGTTGTTGTGGTGATTATGATGGGTTGTGCAAGCGCTATCAGCGCTTAACTGCTTTTCGACAGCATGCTGTCGATATAAATGCGTTATGCCATGCATATTTATATGTATGTGTGTATGTATTGATATTTATTGTTGTATTTTCGTTTTTGTTTTTATATACGAGTATATATATTGAGTTAATTAATATTTATAAATCACAATTTCAGGCGCAAACGAAGATTATATGTATGTATGTAAAATTATTTGCCATAAAATTCCACGGTAATATTATAATAAATCACACATGCAGCGTTGTAATGAGATTATAGCAGAAACTAAAATATATCATATATTATTTAGTTTACGAATAATTAACGAAATTATATAATTATAAAATCACACAGAAAATCACGTTTATAATTGTTTTTGTATTTTGTAGATTTTGAAGCTTTTTTCACTTTTTAACAGTCACATGTTGTTATTGTTGTTGATTTCCTTGCAAAAACGTTTTTACTCAACTGAATTGCAACACGTTTTTCTCGCAACAACTTTAAATCAGTCGCTGACAGGTTGACGGCCAATGTCGGTCACCTTGCAGTCGTTTTTTACACTATTGCACTTGTTGTTGTTTATTTTTTTGAAACTTAGCATTTGTATGCAAGTATGTAAAGAAAAAATCAATTCTTATTAGCTACTGTGCACAGCACACACTTTACGTAGTTTTTGCTACTGCACTTGATGCTATTGCAATGTGAACGTTGCCTTGTCGGTCACCCACTCGCTGAATAGCGACAAATAACGCAGCGTTGTAAGATGCCGGCATCCGATTACAAAAACACAATACAGCAATACAATCAGCTGGCTTTTATGGCAATTCGAAGTCTCTGCGCCAGAACAGCAAGTGTTGCTACAGCGATAATTCGCTCTCACTTCTTACATTCGCACGTCGCTGCATTCACTAGTTCACTTTTGCTCTTCACTTAAGTTGCAGCTGGTGTACTCACAACTTTAGAGTTCACTACTCGCTTGCACTGTGCTGCTCTCTCATGCAGTTGTTGTAATACACATTTGTGCAACAATTTGTAATTTTATTTTTACCTTTTCTATTGCATTTGGCACAACACTCAATGCGAACACGCGCAAATTCTCCTACGCTGCCAATGCCGCAGTCGACGCCGCGGTCGACGCACTGGCTTTGCTGTTGCGCTGCTTCTGTAACACTGCAACTGCTATGCACACATTATATTCAAGTAGACTATCTGCAACGAAATGCTTGGTGGTTACACTGCGCCCACCCGGGTTCAGTTTATTGTTGTTATTGCTGTTACAAATACTCCAACAATGTTTAGTGTTATTGTTGTTTGTGTATTTAGTTATACGAGTTGCAGTTGTCAAAGTGATAGTTGAACGACCTGTAAGTAAGTCAAAGCTGTAGACAACATAAAAATGTTTATGATAATTTCTTTGGTACTCTCGTGCACTAAACACTCCCTCTCGCTCTCTCTATTTCTTGCTGTGTGTCGAATTTGTTTGTTGCTGGCTGTTTATATTTAAGTACATTTACATGAGTTGAGATAAATAATATTATTTTCCACAGTGAACTAAATTTGTAACATGCGATCTATCTGAATTGCAGAGTGTTATGAAATAAAAATGTGTAATAAATGATAAAATAAAATAAAATAAAATAAAATAAAATAAAATAAAATAAAATAAAATAAAATAAAATAAAATATAACAAAACAAAATAAGATAAGATAAGATAAAATAAAATAAAATAAAATAAAATAAAATAAAATAAAATAAAATAAAATAAAATAAAATAAAATAAAATAAAATAAAATAAAATAAAATAAAATAAAATAAAATAAAATAAAATAAAATAAAATAAAATAAAATAAAATAAAATAAAATATAACAAAACAAAATAAGATAAGATAAGATAAAATAAAATAAAATAAAATAAAATAAAATAAAATAAAATAAAATAAAATAAAATAAGATAAAATAAAATTAAATTAAATTATATAAGAAAGGATAGAAAACTGTCTTTTCCTGCCATCAATGCATATTACAAAGTGTACTGCACAGCTATACAATGTTTATATGCGTTTATGCATTATTTATTTGCAAGAACGTAATCTAATAATCTAAAATCAAATCTATTTGCTCAATTATATTAACTTTGTAGTTGGTGGCATATAACTTAAGTGTTCTGCTGCGATTGTGTTACAACAAAATAATCAATTGTCCATTAGGAGACACTAATGATTGGAGACATAGTGACAATTGTCAACTCTTTAACAAAATAGCGCAATATTACTATATGCTAAGATATCAATGTTATACAACTTTGAGAGTATATAATTATGATATATACTCATATTTACATACATATATAGAAAATTGCGTTACGTGACCAAAATTGAATATATACCAAATATGGTAAATTATCAATAAATGCTCAATATGTTAAGTGACATCTAATCGTTATTAGCCAAATGGTCAGCCGACTTTTTGCTTGACGAAGTGCCTGACGAAGTCATTAAAAATTGGTATTATTTATAATTTTGTTGAGCTTATATTTGATGAATGCTTTTGCAGCTGATATCAAATTGTGATATTTTTTAAAAATAATTTTCGTATTACAAAAGAAAAAGAATTCGAAAAAAATTAAACGTGGTATTATTTTTTTAATCATATTTATTTATATTATTTTTATTATTATATTCATATTATTTTATTTGTATTTAGTTATTCCACATGTTGTGTTTATTTTAATCTCATGTTTTGAACAAACCGCTTCTTATCAGTACACTTTATCGAACTCCCTTGTACTTAACCTAATTTTCGGCAAACAAAAAATACAACAATAATCTCGCAGCGCGTAATCATACGAGTTAATCTCTTAATAAATGACCAACTCAAATACAACAAACTTAATTGTTTTTGTGGCCAATAAAAGTGTTACGAGAAAAGTCAAATTTAAAATCACATTATATGTTTTTGTTGTTTCGCGGGTATTTTGGGCATACGCAGGTATATACATACATACATATAGCCACCGAGGTCATGAGTAATGCAATAAACGTATAAAAAATTGTATTTCATGTTTCATTAAATAATATACATATTTACGTATATTTGTATGGTTAAATTGTAAAAAGCAACTATAAATTAGCAATTGTTTATGAAGACGACAGACCGACGCTGCTAGTTGCTGACGCTGTGGGTAGTCGGCGACGGCAGCGCGTACTGTATACCTGCCTGCCTGATTTTGCGAAAAAAGCGCTCGTGTAGCAATGCACGCACGCCTGCCTTTCTGTCTGGCCGAATAAGTGAATAAAATAAATAAACTCAAGCAAGAATAACAACAAAAACATATGCTGTCTACAATAATAATAAGTAAAATATACGAAACGTTTTATCTGTCAGAACATCTTGAATAATGTATGCACATATTTATGTATGTGTGTATTTATAAAGCTTATCTGTACGTAAATACACGTTGACAAGCACTCTCCGAAGAAATGTGAGCGCATGTTGACACATGTATTGTACTGATTATACATATGTATGCAGATTTATTTTTATTTGATTTACGAAATTTTATTTATTTATGTTCATTTATTTATTGACATACATACATATATCGCTGCTTAGCTTATTAGCATTTTAATAATTTTTATACTCTCGCAACATGTTGCACAGAGTATTGTAGTTTTGTTCACATAACGGTTGTTTGTTTCACCAAGAAATAAAAGAGGTAGATATGGGGTTATATATATATAAATGATCAGGATGACGAGTGGAGTTGAAATCCGAATGTCTGTCCGTCCGTGCAAGCGATAACTTGAGTAAACCTTAAGATGTCTTAATGAAACTTGGAACACATATTCCTGGCACACTGAGGAGGTTGCAAGGAATATGTTGCGAAGATGGGCAAAATCCACTGCCACGCCCACAAAATGAAGAAAACCGAAAACCTATACAGTGTCATAACTAAGCCATAATTGAAGTTATAAAAGTAAAATTTGGAATAAAGGATCGCACTAGGAGGGGGCATAATTGGATGTAATTTTTTTGGGGAAGTGGGCGGGGCCCCGCCCACAAATCGGTTATTTGTATTTAACTCGCAAACCAATAAAGCTATATAAACCAAACTGTCTGCAGTCGATTCTCTTACGTACCCCACCACACACCATGAAAATAGTTGAAATCGGATAATAACCACGCCCACCTCCCATACAAAGGTTAGGTTGAAAATTACTAAAAGTGGGTTAACTAACTAACGAAAAACGTCAGAGACACTAAATTTTGCAGAAGAAATAACAGAAGGGAGCTGTACTCATATTTTTTTACAAAATGGAAAACGGGCGTGGCATCGCCCACTTATCGGCCAAAAACCATATCTCACGAACTACTCGACCGATTCGAATGAAATTCGGTATATATTATTTTCTTGGCACCCTGATGACACGTGAGAAAAATGGATGAAATCGGTTCACAACCACGACAACTTCCCATGTAACTCAATTTTGAACTCCATCTTATCCCTTCACTTTATAATATATACATAAGGAACCAATGAAGATAGCGAAATAAAACTTTACACAAATACTGTATATGATCTGTGGCATCACTTGTGAAAAAATTGTCGAAATCGGACTAGAACTTTTCAAAGCCCCGAATACCGAATATGAAGAATTCAGTGGTATTTTTTCATCGAAAATTTCGGTAAATCTCTCAGGTATCTTAATTTAATTTAGAGGAGATATTTTTCTTCTAATAGTGTAACTTCCCCTACCTCTCATATACCTAATTATAGGATTTTCAAATTGGGTCAAATTGTGTGTTATCTTAATAAAAATATATCAATAAATTGCGAGAGTATAAAATGTTCGGTTGCACCCGAACTTAGCATTTCCTTACTTGTTAACACCTACAAAAGCACAAAATTACTCAATATTCCATCAAAAAGAATTGCTTTTTATGCTCAATGCTCTCTCGAGCGTAAACTGTCACATGCGTCAAAAAATATATATGAATAATAAGCAAAATAGCGGCGGCGGATAAAGGGAAGTGGGTGTGAGTTTGTGCGCACGTTCTCCCTATTTTTATCCCGAAAGCACCGAGTAGCGTGAAAAAAAACGAAGTACGACAAACAGAAAAAGTTTTGCAGACAAACACTATACGATAAATGTCCTTGTGCATACCTGTGTATACAAGCAATGACCTACTTTGTATTTTTTCTGGGAATACTCGTATGACGCTGGTTGTCAGGTGTAAAACCGTACGCATTGAAATTACAATGTTTGCCTGGAATATGCTAAGTAATCAAGGGCAGCAAACTTCTATAATCGAATCATATTTAGATGTGTGTATGTATGTATGCATTTACAATTTTGCTACGTTATGTAGAGTAGAAAAAAAATAAATATGCTGATTAACAAGTACATCGTAATTGTAAATATATATATGTGTATATTTAAATAATTAGAATACTTTAAACGTGATGTAAAGTGTTTGACTTAACACGAGCATGTCTGTACAAATAATACATATACATATCAATTGTTAAATCCATATATTTGTAGTGTTGTAAAGTAGCCGAAAAAAAGCTGGTTGGCGTCTGTACGCACGATTGCAATGTAATAAATGGAAGCTGTATTGTATATTTACTTAATTACAAGTGAAGTTTGGCTTAAATCTGCGGCGGCACGATTGGAGATAGAAAATAATTCCAAAATCATTATAATATGCTACAGCCGAGTTCAACATTCATTTGAAAATAAATTAAATTTAAAATCGATTTTTTTACAATTTTATTCTTTTACAGCCACACTGTACGCTTCTAAAAGCCTCGCTCTTCACATTTCTTATTATAAATACAAACTGTATACCAAACCACAATAATAACAATAACCAATGCAAACAGCTGATAAGCAGCAGGAGCACAGCGGTTAGCGAAAGACGTACAACAACAACAACAACTATTTTGATAATAGAAGCTGTTATCAGACTATGAAGCTACTTGACTGTGCTGTTGCTTAACGCTTGCCGGAGGAGTTCGTGGTGTACTATGTGTGGTTTTTTCATAAACACACATAATTTTGTATAGGAATATTTACAAAATGATAATGTTAAATATTACACAATGCAGTAGATGCCAAATACTCAGTAAATATTACATTGTGTATAAGAAAAATATATTAGGTCTACAACTTTGCTTCCGCCGTTTTCCAATAGATGTCTCTATGGTCAAGCACTGGTCGATTAAAGCGTTTTATATCGATCTTGGACATTTGTGTCAACATTAACCCAACAAAATATTTGTAGAGATCTGTTTGCATCCCAAACATATTCTCAAAACTGAAAATGTCACTTTTTGAGCCGAATTCTCGACATTTGCACGGAATACGCATGCTGCCAGAAAGATGGTCAAAAGTAATAGCTAGCGACGGCCAATATTTTGAATAACATTTTTCTAAACGTTTTTATACAAAAAAAGCCTTAAATTTACAAAAAAAACGGAGGAAGCAAAGTTGTAGACCAATATATTGTAATAAAAAGTAATATTAAGCTAAGTTCGCATAGTAATATATATTGCCATAAATTATTTTGCATGAATTTATACTTTTTAAAAAATATTAAAATATTTGAAACCTCATTAAGGTGTTTAACCTGATTATAAACTATTGAATGGTTAAACTTATATTATTTTGGAGAATTTTACAAAGTTTATTAATCTCCAAAATAATAATATTTAATAATAATTTGTACTTTGTTACACTGTGTTGTATTATTTAATTATAAATTATTATCTCTTAATTTGCGTTCAACTGCATATCAAGCGGTTGATATATGTATATATTTTTTTCAGCTGTAGTTGTTGTTGTTGATAGCATTTAAATATAGATTTTTAATTGTCGTACTGATTTCAAAGTTCAGCAAAGAAATGCATTATTTATAATACTATATGTATTGGATTTTGCATTTTATAAGAGGATAGCCTAAGTTTATACTTATATGTATACATTGGCCGGCAGCAAATGTGGCAGTTATTAACAAATGTATTATTGTCTCGGAGGAAAGTATTGATACTTATATGTAGATGCATATATAAGTGTGTATAAATGCAAATCTAAGGAAAAGTACTGACTTAGTACATGAAATGTATACTAATTAGCCTCAAAAAATGCAAATTATTAAATTTTAAATTATAAAAAATTAAAATAGTGCTGTTTGTTTGTGATTTTAAAAAACTAAAATCGAATTTAAATATGGTTACGAAAATATACATTTAGTTTTGAAAATGATTTGAATTGCTACTTTTAATAAAAAAATTAAAAAAAAAAGATTTTGTAAATTTAGTTGAAACGAAAATAATTTTCAATATTGGCTGTTTCTAAGCGTGCAATTTCATTATTAACAGTTTGGAAGCCATATTCCAGTGTCAAACAAACTGTATGAGTAGTTGCTTAGAAAGGGCAAATGTTACGCATACGCCATGGTACTAATAACTGCGCAACACGAGGCTTGCTAGTCATACTTGCTGCTAGCATTCTGAACTCTTGTAATATATTTCACTTATATAATAGTATTAATTAAATTTCTCTTTAGACATTGTCGTTAATTCGATTTATATATCTCTAGGTGTGTATGGAGGCATAGTAAGTTTGATCATAGGCAGCGAGCAACTTAAATACGAATAATTTACAACCAGCTGAAAGTGTTAATTAATCAAATGAATCAATTAATTTGTTTTGCGTAGTATTCAAGTGCGCTTTCTTCTTCTTCTTGCAAATTCGCGTGTCAAAGCATAATTGTGCACAAAATGGCAGCAAAAATGTGCGAGAAACTATAAAAAACCAGCACAATTTATTTAGATTGACGTTAATAGCAAAATTCCAAACCATATCAGTTAAGCCTTCTTTATATATTTGCTAGCTAACTCTCTCAGTGAGCACTTGAAGAAGTTCATTACTGGCCATAAAAGCAAGCTAATTAATTTTTGCATATTAAACGACTTAAGTAGCTTAAGAACAATTGCAGGCCATTAAGCTGAACAAAAGAACAAGCTTTTCCGAAAACATGCTAACTTTGATTCATAATTAGCTTTTCAAATGCAAGACGGCGTATTTTTGTATTTTTCAAACGAAAAATTTTCCAGCTAGAAACTGCTTTGTTTACAATTTTCAATTATTAAAAGAACGCTGCTGCGAATAAAAATGTGTATACAAATTTATGTAAGAGGAATGCCTCGTTATGCAAAGCAAGGACATGCGTGAGAAAAGCGGCGCAAGTGTAGATACACAAAGCAGCGTGTGCAAGGCAATGCTGGTAGGCTACTACACAGCAAAAAAAAACATAAATAAGAAAATTGTGTAAACATTGCGAGAATCAGAATAGCTAAAATTACGCAGCAAATTACAGTACTTCGAAAAATTTCACACCAAACCTGCCGACCTGACCCAACCCCAAAGCCGTTGAATTGCCCGCACACTTGCACGAAAAACCCACCCTTAGCACGAACTAAAGAAACAAAAACACTTTCACTTTTCACTTTTTACTTTAGTGCACCGAGTCCGAGGGCGCGCCAAATTGCCATAAATTGTTGCACTTTGTGCACTCAGCGGGCAGTCGACTGCAATTCTAAGGTCAACAGAGGTTAACTACAATGACGCGCGGTGCAGCAACAACAAAAGCAAAGACGATAAACGAGTTTAACTATGCACTTACTATTACATACGAGTATGCATGAAAAAGTAGCAAAAAAAAAACAAATGAAAACTCACACACACATGTAACTGTAGGCATGTGAGTGTGTATGTGAAAAAAAACGATTTTGAAAAAATATATCGGCTTTATAGTATTTTAAAGATGTTCGATTAAATATATAAACGCATATATGTAGACAGCTGCGACACAGCTAGAGAGCAATACTTTTTCACACAGACACTAACACACTCACACACTTGTAGACAATACATACACTGCACACACGATATATATTTACTATTGCGATACAAAACGATATAGCATTCAGTATTTAGTTATGCTAAAAATAAAACAGTATCAACGGCGCTAGCGTCTGCTAAGCAATACGAACGAAATGCGACTGAATGGTGAGCGCGTTTCAGCGTAAAGCTTTAGCCGTTTCTCGATAAAATACAGGCATACAACGCGCCGCCAAAGCACGTGCTATGACAGCGCAACGCACAAAAGTCAATATATAAACACACACACAGACACAACCATAGTGTAAGCGTATTGGAAAGTACGAACGGGAGGAATGAGTGTGTGTCGGAATGTGGGCTGTGGCTGCACATGGCGTATGAGTAACCAATACTATCAGACGAAATATTCTCAATGAATTTGTGCGCATGTATGCGTGCGACATAATCTGTACTACATAGAAAAGCACATATAGTATCTGCAAGCTTAGCATGAAAGTGAAAACGAAAATCGAGAATACGAACGTCAAGACAACGAAAATTTGCTAAACAGTCCATACTTATGTGTGTATACACAGTTATAAATGCGTTTGTGTGCATTTATGCTATTCGCTTTGCGCTGTGAAAGTACTGATAAAAGTTCTCAGCGTTGAGCTTAAACCGAAAAGAGCATGACAGCCGAACTGTACTACGAGAGCGCACTTGTGTAGATAACGAGTCTCTGGTATGCTCTCAATAATAATATAAGCCTCCTTTGTAGGTGCTGCTGCTGGGGGCAACGTTTCATCAGACCTCCAGTCACGATTCAAGTTGAACTGCAATTAAGGCTTTTTTGGGTGATAACCAAATGATTAAGTGTATTCGTATATTTTGGTAAATATAACCGAAAATAGAAATTCTTATGTAAATATTGTGAAAGCTCTATTGAACAAAATTAGTGAAATAAACTTGGCAATATGCATACAAACATTTATTTTGGGGAATAAACAAATAGTAAATACATTTTATGAATTGTGTTCATGGGTTTATAAATAAGAAAGAGCATTTATCGAGTATTTTACTATTTTTGTATGAAAATAATTTATTTTTTCTTTTTAAATCTAATTAAAATTAAATTTTAATTTTAATTTTAATTTTAATTTTAATTTTAATTTTAATTTTAATTTTAATTTTAATTTTAATTTTAATTTTAATTTTAATTTTAATTTTAATTTTAATTTTAATTTTAATTTTAATTTTAATTTTAATTTTAATTTTAATTTTAATTTTAATTTTAATTTTAATTTTAATTTTAATTTTAATTTTAATTTTAATTTTAATTTTAATTTTAATTTTAATTTTAATTTTAATTTTAATTTTAATTTTAATTTTAATTTTAATTTTAATTTTAATTTTAATTTTAATTTTGACTTAGTTTTATTTTAAATTAACATAAATATATTTTAATTTTAATTTTAAAAATAATTTTATATAGTATTTACAGTTTTTCTCAGTTATTTTAAGATGAATTTTAATTCATATTTTACGACTACAAAATCTCAAAATTTCTCATATTCGAGTTAGGCTGTTTTTATTTGTGATCGCATACATATACATATATAAAGTAAAGGTTGAAACTCGCGAATAGTTCAAGGAAATATGAAAACAAAAACTATAAAAACTTGAGATTTGCAGGCCCGTTGCCAGCCGTTTTTTACAAAAGTAAAAAAGAAACTAACGGAAAAGCAATAAAAGTAAGGTTAAAGCACTTCAAGTTAAGGACGAAATATGCTACAAGTAAATAATTTGCTGATTTCCTGTGGCTTTGTGACAAGTTGAACGAACATTAAAAGCAGGAAATTCACTGCAACTTTATAAAATATCACGAAACGATATCCTTGAAAGCAAATGGCTGTATGTGACAAGCGAAATGATATACAAAGCAATGAGATACGCGCTTAATGAAAGCGTATAATTACGAGCAGAAAGGCAGCAAAGGCGTTTAATAATCATAATTATAAACATATGTATTTGTATGTTTGTACATTTGTATATATCAGCTTGACAGCTTTGCGCTTTGGGACCACAGCAGAGTGTGTTCATATACGTAATCATTATCACCATGGAGCACTGTGAAGGCTATTAATTTTTGCACTCTGCCCAGGCACAAACAAGCATACAACAAATGATAACAATTTGCAAATAAAGAAAAGAATAAAGATGAGAGACCGAGAGACATTTTGCCAAAACAAAACAACAGCGCTGATGGCCTATAATTTAATGTTGCTGATGGCATGACGTCAATATGATGAAAGAGATTTGCTGCCAAAAACATAATAATAATATTTATAAATAATAAAGTGGAATAAAAAAATTATGTGTAAAAATAAACCATTCTGAGTGTGGAGACAAATATATATATAAACATGAAATGGAGAGGCACACACTCGCACAAGAGTTGTGCGTGGGATGTAATGGCAAGCACGTGCGTTGTGGCATATTTAGAAGCGGAGACAAAGGCTTTAATTATGTGTGCACGCAATGCATAAAAGTGGGGCGCGTTAATCGATTGATAAATATACTTAGAAAGCCATTTAATATTGCATATATAAGTATGATCAAACATGCTATGGTGGGGAGAGTATACTTTTTTCACTCTTTATATTTTTCATATGCAAAAAAAACTTTCATATCAAAAAACTTATTAAAATTATTTAAAAAATATAGTATTTTCACAATTTATTTTTATTACTTAAATTTACATTATATTATGTATTTTATATAAAATTGAATACCATCATCAAAATAATTACAAATGTTAGACAAATTCAAAAGGAAAAAAGTTTCGAAAGAATTTTTGCGATTTCTCCAATACTAAATTAATAATAATTTATTTACGCAATGCCTACTTTAATTCAAAGCATCTGTTAAATAATTCAGCGAGCAAATGAGAGATATCAATTTAACTTTGTTTTGCGAAAAAATATACAAAAGCAGATGGCCTATTTCCAGGCGCTCAAATGAATTTTCTGTCGGAATTGAAAAGTTTTGATTGCCTTTTGTGTGTATATTTGGGATTTTTATCTGTTATTATTGTAACAAAGAGAGTTTTATGTGAGCAACGCACAACGCAATGCTAGCGAATATACTCACATACATATATAAATATATATGATTTTATTAGGAAGTATATATTTCTGAAGAAAAATATTTTTTTTATCCTGAAAATGGCAGTAATAAAGCTGCATTCAAAAAGTTCCCCAAATTTTCTCTACTTTAAGACCTCAAACGATACAGTTATATAACATATACTGGCAGTTGCTGTTAGATACATACTATACATATACTATATTCGTAGCATACATTTACATATATAAATATGCATACATATGCACATTTGTATATGAACATGTGTCTGCATAATTCTAACTGTTTACAATGCTCTTTTACAGTCTTAAGCACCTAAAAGAAGGTTTATATTCGTACAAAATGTATGTGTGTCTGAATACACGAACGTGTACGTGCTTTATTAGCTTTAAGACCCTTGTACTCAAAGCGTAGCATACTTTTCAGCGTGCATTAGTCTCAAGTTACCAGAATGCTGAGCTCACCGACTAGCTAAGTGCGCAACGTATAATTGGCAAGGTTTTAAAATAAGTCTCCACTAGCACATGAATACATTAAAACACCAACAAAACTTTTTATGCCTAGTGTGTGACTAATTCACAGCCGTAGACACAGCATCGCGACGCCTAAAATTGTGTCATGCAGAGCTTGTGATTAATTTCGTTTACTATGTTACCCAAACCATGGCTTTTTCTCCATTATTATGCTCTGCGGTTCATTTTGTGTAGGCAGATGTGCTCTTTTTCTAATTTAAGGCATCTTTTAGTTGCTTTAACATGTCCACACACTCGGTATGCAGCGCTGTAATTTACGTTTTAAGACCCTAACAAAATTTAACTTGTATTATGAGCATATTTGCTCCGTCTTTTTTTTTGTAATAAAATTTTTGCACATTCTTCCTTTTAGTTTTCTAGTTTAGGGGGAAAATATTTGCTGACTCTGAGTTATAATACTCTGAAAATAGTAGCATATTTCTAGGCGCCAATAGGAATTTTTCGTAGCGCCCATAAAGACATCAACTCATGTGGGTTAACAGCCCTTAGATTTGATTTTAAGGGTATAATTATAAAATAAGAGATCATAATTTTTGTATAAACACACTTTTTAGAGACCTTAGATCAAGGCCACAATATCTATGACCGCCGGGAGTATGAACTTTATGGTGATTTTTGAATTATTTGCTAATTTATTAATTTTTAATATGCTTCACTTGAATATACATACAAGTTGGCAAAGACTTTTGCCAAAACTTGGGCAAAATGGTGAATGTTGAATCGAACAAACAACTGGTATAAAACACATAAACTGGTATAAACTCATAAAGATATAATAATAGGCATAGTAACCTATTTTGTTGTTTTTATACTCTCGCAACAAAGTTGCTACGAGAGTATTATAGTTTTGTCCACATAACGGTTGGTTGTAAGTCCTAAAACTAAACGAGTTAGATATAGGGTTATATATATCAAAATGATCAGGGTGACGAGAAAAGTTCAAATCCGGATGTCTGTCTGTCCGTCCGTCTGTCCGTCCGTCCGTGCAAGCTGTAACTTGAGTAAAAATTGAGATATCTTGATGAAACTTGGAAGACGTATTTCTTGGCACCATAAGAAGGTTAAGTTCGAAAATGGGCGTAATCGGACCTCTGCCACGCCCACAAAATGGCGAAAACTGAAAACACTTAAAGTGCCATAACTAAGCTATAAATAAAGCTATGGAAGTAAAATTTGGTATGAAGGATCGCACTATGAAGGGGCATATGTGGATGTAATTTTTTTGGGGAAGTGGGCGTGGCCCCGCCCCTTACTCAGTTTTTTGCACATATCTCGCAAACTACTTAAGCTATATCAAGGAAACTTTCTAGAGTCGTTTATTTTAGGTGCTACCTTATACAGTTCAAAAATGGAGGAAATAGGATTGTAACCACGCCCACCTCTCATACAAAGGTTAGGTTGAAAATTACTAAAAGTGGGTTATCTCACTAATGAAAAACGTCAGAAACTCTAAATTTCACATAAGAAATGACAGATGGAAGCTGCACTGAGATTTTTTTACAAAATTGAAAATGGGCGTGGCGTCGCCCACTTATGGGTCAAAAACCATATCTCTGGAACTACTCGACCGATTTCAATGAAACTTGGTTTGTAATAGTTTCCTTACATCCCAATGATATGTTGTGAAAATAGGCGAAGTCGCTTCACAACCACGCCTACTTCCTATATACCAGAACTTTGAAGACGATCTGAATCGTTTACTTTACAATATATAAAGTAAGCACTAGTGAAGATATCGGTGGAGAACTTTGCATAAATACTATGTTAATAGTGTGGCAGCCCCATTCTAAAAATCGCCGAAATCGGACCATAGGTTTTTAAGGCCCCATATATCGAACACGAGGACCTCGGTTCTTCTAACCTAATATTATGGTTTCCAACTTTCAATGGACTTTATACAATATATATGACGAATATGTGGGTCAAATTGTGTATTATATAATATAAATAAAGTTAAATAAATAAATTGCGAGAGTATAAAATGTTCGGTTACACCCGAACTTAGCCCTTCCTTACTTGTTTGTTTTATTTTTCTGTTTTTTATTTTTTATTTTCCGATAACAAAATTGTGCCAACACTCATTTTAGCGTAATCAAGCACCAATAAGCCTTCACCATATGATTTATGTAGCTGCTCATATTGCAGCAATCACCAAAGTAAAGAAAGAAACTTCACCCTCAAATAACATAAATCAGTTTACATGTCAGCGAAAAGCAGGCTTAAAGTGTCATATTCTCATTGAGTCGGCAAATATTTGGCGTTGAACGTACTATACGAGAGAAAAGTACGAAAAAAGAATTAAGGCGAAAAATGTAAGAAATATTTTAGTGGAAACCGAGCTGCACAGCGACTGGCTATCACGTTCAAGGTGAATGCCAACAACGTGAACGCAGATAAAACGGGAGCAATTTACAACTAAATATAGTATATATGTATGTATGTATGTATGTAAGAACATATTGTGTATGACAGCAGCGTATTTATGTAAGTGAAAAAAAAATTGTTGGCTTTACATTTGGATTTTATTACTTGCGGAAATTTAAATCGCTCAAAATATAAAAGTAAAATTATAACGGTGATAAATTTGTGTTCATGTAAACAGTGGTAAAATATTGCCTTAACAATTTATTTTTATTTATTTATTATTATTTTTAATTGCGCAGCGTTTTACCTGTCAACAAGCAAATTAAATCTCTGCAACTCACACAACTTGAGTGTTCTTAACGAATTTCCAAACAAATAAAAATATAAAATAAAAAAAAATAAAAACAAAATCAAACGCTAATTTCCAACAAGTGTGGTGAGTGAGTCGTGGTGGCGATAGACAGCAGCGGTGAGTTTACATTATTTATCAAAATAAACACAAAATTCATACAACTGTTGTTTTTGTTGTTGCTTTATAATATATGCATGCGAAAATGGAAGAATAGAAACCACTGTGTGTCTACAACAATGTCTACGCTCAATTTGAAATGATAAAATATAATAAAGGCAGCCTGCCATTGTTGTTGCTAGCGTATGCACAGGTGGGTACGGGTGTATGCCCGAGTGTGTGCGCCGCTGATAGGCTCGAGTGCTGACTTTATCAATGCCTATTATCTGCTTTGAATGGTACTGATTTGCAAATTGGTTTGTTTGTTGTTGTTTTTTTTAGTTAAATTATTTTTATTTTTTCTATAAATTATATCAGCTTGTAAGAAGTACTTGTAAAAGCTAAAAATTTCATTAGCCATTTGACCTTAACCAAAAAAAAAATTAAATAACAAAACAAATTGACACTCTAATCAGTAAAGTAAAGTCAATCAGAAATACAAGTAGTTGTGTGTATATATTTAAATTAATAAGTTTTCGTAAACAAACAAATAAATATTTTTAAAAAACTCAAAATACAAAAAAAACTATAGTGTAAATATGCTTTGCTTGTGTGTAAATACCGAATACAAGTGGGTGGTACTGAGCGGCTGATGTTATGAGTGAATTGTTTTGGTATTTTTGTTAAGGAGTGCTAGTAGAATATCAAGTAGGCTTAACACTTGACTTATTGGGTTTTAAGTGTTATTATTGCTGTTATTATTATTATTACCGATAATATTGTTACTGTTATTGTCATTATTATTATAAATCATTTGTGTTTTTTTTGCACATTATTACAGTGGAAAATTTGAAATATATAAGTGTTGTGATAAATACGGTAAAAGAGAATGGAGAGAGAAAAATAGTAACCCTTGCTCTCTTCTAAATGATAATGAATTACATATTACCAACCAACAAGTAAACTCGATAAATTTCAAAGATTTTTATTAAATCTCAAAATTGCAATTTTTCAAAATTTCAAATATTTTTTAAATTTCAAAATAATACATTTTTAAAATTTCAAATATTTTTTTTAAATCTTAAAATTATAATTTTCAAAATATCAAATAATTTTTTAAATCTTAAAATAATAATTTTTCAAAATTTAAAATATTTTTTTCAATATTAAAATTATAACTTTTAAAATTTGAAATACTTTTTTAAATCTTAAAATAATAATTTTTGAAAATTTAAATTTTTTTTTCATTCTTAAAATAATAATTTTTCAAAATTTCAAAATTTTTTTTTTTTTCAATCTTGAAATTATAATTTTCAAAATTTCAAATATTTATATTAAATATCAAAATAATAATTTAATCAAAATTTCAATATTTGTAATAAATAAAAATAATAATTTTTACACAATAAAAAATAGCATTTTAAATTTTCCCAGCTTTCGCTTAAGCGAAAAAATATTACTTACTATTTTCTTTTCATTTTTCGTTCGTGAAAATTCGCCACTAATGCATGCCGCTCTTGACCTTGAACAAAATGTTAAAATTATATTCTAAAATGCAATCGCAATTAAGCAAATGCGGCGCAATTGTTTTGAAATGTAAATTCTTTTGGAAATTTAGGCAACGTCGCTCATTAAAAGCGACCACAAAATCGAAATAATTTTTGGTTACTCATACGCCCCGGTGTCTGAGTAGCGTACATGAATTGCGCGCTTAGGCGCCAACGATGTTCATTAATTTTTGCTGAGTCATTATAATGTTTGTGGCAAATTTGACAATTTAAAAGCAATTTATCAACTTTACTCCGATGCGGGCGTGCATCGTAAATGTCAGGTGGCACTAGGAAATGGCGGAGAAAGCAAGCAAAAGACGGAAAAATGTCGACTGTTAAGCGAACGCAAGCGGCGAATTTCGTTTGAATGACGAAGCGTTTATTTTGTTTGTGCTTTTATTTATACTTTTCTATTATCTTATTTTCATGCACAAGGACTTCCGCTGTGTTTAGTAGCATTCAAGCTAACACAACACCCACTATAGACAAGACTGCCTTATTGTACAAGTAATGCATAATTTTTCACAAAGCAAATGAGTTTTGTTTCGCTTTAGTTGTTGTTGTTTTTTGCCATTCACTTGGCGACATTTCAAGGTGTTGCATTATTGTTGCGACTAAATAATTAATATAGACTTTTTTGCTTGCAGTGTTGGCAGCTGTTCATACACTGCGCGACACTCTACTCACTGCAATCTCTTTGTTTTTGTGACTGTCATTTCTTTTAATTCCTGCGTCGCTGTTTGCGTCGGCGTTGACAGCAATTAGCGGAAGGAAGTGTATATTTTGTGCTCATTAAGCATCGACAATTAGTGAGATGTGTGTTTTACTTTTTCGTATTTTTTTGTTTTTGTAATTAGTAACAAAAATTAGCTAATTTATCTAGTTGCTCGACAAGCAAAGTGACAGTGACAGCGGCAATAATTGTATGGGCGTGTCACTGTTTGGCTGATTGGTAAGTAGTTTTTGTTGTTACGCAGAAGTAAAATTGCAAAAAAAAAGATTACAAAACAAAAATATTAAAAAATAAAAATAAAAATAAAAATTACAAAAAAAATAATAATGAAAATTACAAAAAAAATTTCAAAAAAAAATTAAAAATATATATTTAAAAAAAAAATTTGGTTTTTCTCAACTTTCACATTAATGTTGCGGAAATGCACTGAAATGCATTTGTATATTTTGTCTACGTGCTTATTGCGTCGACTGTTGTTTGTTTGTTACAAGTTACTTCTGCTGCTGCTTTTGTTTCGTTAATTACCATATAAATAAATATACATAAAAATAATAGCGCACAAACAAGTTAATAAAAATAAAGTAGCGTGTTTTTCTTTTAACTATTGCGGTTGTTGTTGGCGTCGTCGCGTACGTGTTTTAATGCAAAACTTAAATTTACTATTTAAAATGTTCAACTTTGCACTTATTGCGCATGGAATGCATTGCAATTTGTGGGTGTGTGTGTGTGATTTATTTTTATTTTGTAAGTAATTTTCATTGCAATTTCTTCACACAGCACGTTCGACGTGCCAAGCCCACTTTTTATTGTTATTGTTGTTATTTGTGTGTGTTTTAAATATTTTTTTTTGTGAATAAAAAAATCGTATAAAACTTACTAGCTAATGAAGGAAAGTTAATAAAAATAACAAATAAATAAAAATGTTTTTAACTAATAAACATTAATTTTTAAATATTTATTTTAATAGCTTCAATATATTTTTTGAGAAAAATGTAGAGTGGAACTTCCATAACTCGGAATTTTACAACTCGAATTTTTCCATAAACCAAACTCCTGAATTGGCAGTAGAAGTTAAATTTCATAAAAATTACCTTCTATAACTCAAAGATTTTTTGTAGATTAGAGTGATTCGAGTTAGGAAAATTCAACTTTATATTGAAGGTGAAGAATATAAACTTTCATATGATGACTCTTAAACTTCCTTCCAACTTATTACCCAAGTTTCCTTCCACTTTTCTATGTATTAATCAACATAAATTTCTTTATCATAAATTTTCATTAGCAGCTAACCATCTCACAGCTCATTTATAATGCACATATCTTTCAAAGATCTACTTTACTTTCCTCTTATAATTTGTCACCTATACAGCTACAAAACTACAACTCATTCTATGGCAAAAGCGCCTGGATACCATGCTCTTGAAATATACATGACATTCAAAGCTGGCGTTTAACAAAGTTGTCAGGCAGCGACACTTTACAAGTGCAGACAATTTACCCTTGACCTGTTGCTGTCTAGAAGGCGACAAGCACACACACACAGATACAGACACTGTAGGTGTGTAGATTGAAATAAAGATACTCGTAGATTTATTACTCTGGCGCTGGAGGATACATTCACACATAATAATATAAAAAAAAATATTTGAATAGGGTTGCCACATAACATTTTTTTGAAGAAAGATTTAATGCATTAGAAATTCAATTAAATTGTATTTTTAAATAAAAAAAAGTACGACAAAGTGTTGCCGTATAGTAACAAAAATATATTTTTTTATATAATTATATAATTTGTATGTAAATTGCAAACATTTGCCCTTGTAATTATAGCGTTTAATGGAAATAAAACGATTTACTTCAACTGCCGCTGATTCAATGCAATCAGCTGATGCATCAGTCATCAAATATTGCACTACTTGTATAAAAAATAGTGCAAAGTGCATTTTTCGCAAAAATAAAAACAAACAATTGTTATTAACTAGGCAGAATATGTGCCTTCTTATGAATATGCAAATTACAAGAGATGGCGAGCAAAACAAATTTATGACCATTCTGTGACAGAAAAACAACTTAACTGTAAATGCAATAATAACTGCATACTGTGTAAGTGTGTGTGTGCGTGCGCGCTGTACAGCTATTAAGCGAGTAAAAGTAAACAATTCTATCAAAAGTTGCAAGTGCTTAATAAGTGAATAAAAATTGTAATGAATACCATGTAATTAAAGTGCGACAACGAAAAGGAGGCTTGTCAATGGGGCGAACACGTGAGTTGGCTGCTTTATGGGTTGGTGTGGCGTTTTAACATATTCATTAATTGCAATTTGTTTTTGCGCGTATGTTGTTTGTTGTTGACTGTTAATACTTTGCGTCATTGTTTATTCTTATAGTGGTTGTTGTTTTTTTCATAAATAACACGGTGAATAGTAAATGAAGTCAATTCAAATAGCTGCGGTTGCTTAATGAACTTTATAGTTGCGCGTTGGTCCATATTAATAACTGTATTTTATTTTTGTTTTTCTGAATATATAAATTTGTTTACTATGAAGAGCATAAAATTTGCATAAATTTATTTACGCCTGTTTTTTATATAAGAAGTGTTATGCTTTCCTAATGGCTTTTAGTATTATTATTTTTGATACAGAAAATTTAAAAGTGCGATTCAATGAGTAATTAAGTTGAATTAATAAAAAGATATAATAATTATTAAAATAAAAAAAATTACAAATTTAATTTTTTTTTATAAAATAATTACAAATCATTTTTTTGTAATACTTTTTTTAATAAATTAAAATACATTTTTTTATATAATAAATACAAATCATATTTTTATTCTAAAAAGTATATTAAAAGCAAAGCTGACAACAAAAAAATCTAAGCTGTTTTAAAGCCCGTCAGTTTTGATTGATTGTTTTCTGCATGCCAAGACCTATGTAGCCTGGCAAACCTGTCAAAGATTATCATTGCAAATAAAGCTTGAACAAAGAAATTTGTTAAAAAAGAATTTTGATAAAAACAACACACACATCAGTAATTCTAAATATACAGTCATGTAAAAAAAAATATTATTAATTGTTATAGAAAAATAATTATATTGTGCTCCAAAAATATTCTTAAAAAAAAATACATACATAAAAAATAAAAAATGGAATTTCTTAAGTTTTAAATTAAATTTATTTTTAATTTTCGAGTATATATTTTAATTTTTTTAATGAAGTTTAAATTTTCGCGACATAACCACACAGAACAATTCAAACAAATTATCTGATTGCCAATAGTATTCTAATTGAATGATTTGATCCACCATAGACAGTTGGCAGCCGGTTTTATGTTCTACGTTGTGGTTCTGGTGGGCCTTAAGTGGTTTATTTAGATAGAGGTTTCAAGTTTTTCGCTTTTTATTTATTTCTATTTATTTTCCTTTTAGTTAAAAATAACCGTTATAAGGTTTAAAACAGTAATAATTGATTATTGTAAATAACGAAATGAATAAAAAGTTGTGTTATGACACACTTAACATAGATTCGTAATAGAAGTCAAATTAAAACGGGCAACTATTATTTTTCACATTACTGCACGTAAGCTGATTAATTACATATTAATGTCTGTATGTTTTTTCACACTTATTGAACGCTAATTTTTTTATTGATTAATTTTTAAACCGGGTTTTGTCTGACAAAAATAAATTACAGTATAAATCCGCCTTTACAATTAGAATATATTTTCTCGTGATTTACAAATTATATCCAGTCTTCTTCATTTTGGCAAATTGCGAATTTATCGTAAATATAGAGCGCTTTCTGCTCTTCATTCCATAAAAAATTATAGCTGCAACCAGCTGAGTCAATATTTTAGTATGATTATTTGTATACTGAAAATCTCGATCACGACTATATATATACATATGTATATATGTATGTCAGCATGTGTTAAGTGCGAGTGTAACACAATGGCATGCCATTATTTCAAATTATCGTCGCAAAAATAAAACTTATTAGTCATAAGTGCATTGATATAATGCAATCCAGTGTGCGCTCTATCTGTGCAAAAGTTAAGTATAACAAATCAACTCGTGACTTATCAGCCGGCCCCCTCAAAATGCAATAATCAGACGAATAAAATATGCCCTAAAGCGTACAAACAAAAAAAGTGCAATTGATAAACAAAAGAAAAAAATAAATTTATTTGCGAATTAAAATTGTTTTGATTTTGCTCATTAAGCGTTTTGCACTCTTATGTATGTATGTGTGAGTGAGAAAAAAAGTATATATACACATATTTACATAGGTGTGCGTTTGCACTGGTGATCTTATTCAGCAAGTGTTTTGCCATTTATCAAGTGTTTGTATTTGTTTTCGAATAAAATACTATCATGTGCACTTACATGTGAATTTGTACAGCACAAACATAATTAATATACAATAAAAAACTGAATAATAGATTCACTCTATGATATTGTTTACTCTAAAAAACAATAAATCTCAGTAGAAAATTAATATTTCTAAGCTACTTTAAGACACCTTAAGGCAATTGTGATATTATATTATAAAAGCAAATATGAAAGTAAAGAAAATAACAAGCGAATTTATTGTGCTGAAGATAAAGAAAACAGTTTTGAATAGCTATTTGAATAAGCTGAAAAGCATATATGATTGACACATTTGAAAATACTAACTAATTAACAACAAACAGAAAACAATTTTGCAACCTGCTGCAACTGAGTCATACGTGAAAGGTCATTGCAAAGCTTAATTCTAAACTACATATATACAACTGACAGCATTTTTTCAAGCGTGAGAAACTCAAATGAGTGTTTGTTATAATGATTTTTTTAGTTAAGACACAATTCACTTTTAAATAAGTAGTTTTTGGACTAGTCACGAACCAGTTCATTTAATAGTATACAGTGTGCTCCATACTTAACTCACTTACGCGAAGCTTTTTACTATTAAATGCATAATCTTATTCAATTCAATGAAAATTAAACTAAATTGTTAAATTGCCTCAAATGGGCTCTACATTCGTCACTATACAGCCTTACAAAGCGCACACCTTATTTATCATGACACAACTAATCAAGCTTAAATTTAAGAATGAACGCTGGAGCATAAGTGAAAAAGAGAGAGAGAGAGTAGCAATCGTAGTATATCAAACACTTTTTAAATTAATGATGAAGAGAATAACATGTCAAAATCATTATAATAATGCTATAAATAATAAACAGTGCGCTTGACAGGTGTTTTGGGTGTGGAGCTTTTCATAAAATTTGTGGAGTGACTTTGAAATTATTTATTATTATGGAAAACGGCGAATTTGGAACTAGTTATATGCAGTTATTTCCAGGTGTTACGTGTTATACATAATTAATGAAGCTGGAATCACTTGGGTAATGCATTTCGGCAGGTGCTTACTTTATATGTGAGATCACATATACTTATAGTAAATTTTTGAGTATGAAAAATGAAAATATCGCCTGAACATTATCAAAAACAATCATTTGAGAATTCTCAAAATTACTCATGCACACGCTGCCCCATAGGCAATTAAGAACCCAGGCCATTCAATTCGGATTGTGTCAGTTCAACAACTTGAGTACCCCCTTTATCGCCATTATATGAGGATGTCAATCATTACGGCCGAGTGCAATAATGCCTGATTTTTTGCAGCAACATGCCATAAATAAATAAATCATCATTTTGGCATTAATTACAAAAATATGCAAATTCTTTGTGATCAAATTTCGCGAAATGACCGGTTTGTTGAGCGCGTAATTAACGTGCACGAAAAACATTAACCTTAAGTAAATAAATGGCGGCGCGTGAAGGAGTAAGAGACAGAGATGAATGAGGCAAACAAGCTGAAATGAAACAGATGGACTGCATGATCTCGCGAATGTAATGGGAGTAAAAGTATGCAGATATTTAAATGAAGTAAAATTAAAAAAAAAAACTGTAAATAATAATTTACATGTTGCAGATACGTTGGCGAAAAATGAACGCGAAAATTTTTGCGCAAAAGCTTGACGTCATACGAAATGGAATGCGACGAGCGGCTCAAATGCGACGAAGCGTTTGAGTAAATAAAATGTAGAAATCAAACGAAATAAGATGAATTAATGTGAGAAAATACATACAGACAGACAGCCAGATTTATAAAAATGGTTTACTCAATTCGCTTCAGTGACAAGAAGATTGATTGCTTTATTTGTATACGTCTGCGCCGTGTGTGATTATACTTCTAGACCTTAACAGTGACTATGAAAATGTTTTCTAAAATTAGCTTAAGGCAATTGGTATGCAAACAGCAACGCAAAACAAAAAATAGAAAAAAGTAAGAAATCACCGCAAATATTGAATTTGTTTTTAACAATTTTGACGATTTTGTTGCCCAAAAGAGTGTTATAGAAAAAATGAAAAAACCGAGTAAAGAGAGATAAATCTTTGGCGCTAACATCGGCACATGCCAGGAAGCATAACAAGCGCAGCCGGTGGAACGTGTCTATCAAGAAGCCGGTCAGGGAAGTGACGTGGCAATAATTGCCTTGCTAAGTGACTAATATTTAAATATACATATATAATTTTCGGAATCATTAGCGCCAAATATATAAGCGAAATGTATGTAGTTCTATATATAGCTACCAATAGAGTGTCTGGTGTATTGCAAATTTCAGTTTATTAATAATTATTGAAATTAGCTGAAAATTTATTCTTTATGTGCGCATACACATTTGTTATTAATTTCATGAAACTTAAAAGAGTTGGCAACAAGACTTAAAGTGAATATTTTCTAAATTTATTTAAATGTTATGTTTTCTCGAAGCAAATACATACATATGTATATACATTTGATTTATGTGGAAACAACATATAATTTATTAAAAATATTTTTTTTCAAATGTGGGATATATAAAGGCATTATTTATAAACAAGTAAGGAAGGGCTAAGTTCGGGTGGAACCGAACATTTTATACTCTCGCAATTTATTGATGTAATTTTATAAAGATAACACAATTCGACCCATATATTGGGTATAATGTTCAATAGAATAACGAAAATAATCATAAATAGTATATGGGGACTGAGGTAATTCCTAAACCGATTTCACTCGTTTTCACCACCAAGATACAATGTATCGAAGACTATACGCTCACTTAATTTAATATTACTTATAATTAGGTATATGGGATCTGGAGGAAGTTATGACCGGATTTTTACCATTTCAGGTACAGAGAGAAACTGTTATAAGAAAAAAATTCAGAGGGAATGAATTACATTAAAATATCTGAGGGATTTACCTAAGTATATTTTCGGGGAAAAATTACCCTTAGGCACTGAGTTCTTCATGTTCGATATCAGGGGCCTTGAAAAGTCATGGTTCGATTTTGACAATTTTTTCACAAGTGATGCAACAGATCATATACAGTGTTTGTGTTAAGTTTTATTTCGCTATCTTCATTCGAAAATGAGTTATATGGGAAGTTGTCGTTGTTGTGAACCAATTTCGTCCATTTTTCACACGTGTCATCAGGGTATCAAGAAAATATTATATACCGAATTTCATTGAAATCTGTCTAGTAGTTCCTGAGATATGGTTTTTGACCCATAAGTGGGCGACGCCACGCCCATTTTCCATTTTGTAAAAAAATCTCAGTGCAGCTTCCTTCTGCCATTTCTTATGTAAAATTTGGTGTTTCTGACGATTTTCGTTAGTGAGTTAACGCACTTTTAGTAATTTTTAACCTAACCTTTGTATGGGAGGTGGGCGTGGTTATTATCCGATTTCTTTCATTTTTGGACTGTATAAGGAAATAGCTAAAATAAATGACTGCAGAAAGTTTGGTTTATATAGCTTTTTTGGTTTGCGAGTTATATACAAAAAACCTATTTGGGGGTGGGGTCACGCCCACTTTTCCAAAAAAAATTACATCCAAATGTGCCCCTCCCTAATGGGATCCTATGTTCTAAATTTCATTTTCATAACTTTATTTATGGCTTAGTTATGACACTGTATAGGTTTTCGGTTTCCGCCATTTTGTGGGCGTGGCAGTGGACCGATTTTGCCCATTTTCGAAAGCAACCTCCTCAGGGTGCCAAGGAACATATGTTCCAAGTTTCATTAAGATATCTTAATTTTTACTCAAGTTATCGCTTGCACGGACAGACGGACAGACGGACAGACGGACGGACAGACATCCGGATTTCAAATCCACTCGTCATCCTGATCATTTATGTATATATAACCCCATATCTAACTCTTATATTTCTTGGTGACACAAACAACCGTTAGGTGAACAAAACTATTATACTCTGTGCAACAGGTTGCGAGAGTATAAAAAATATTAAATTAAAAAATTAAAAAACTATTTTTTAATAAATTCATAATTTTAAAATAGTTGCCAAATGATACCTAATAGTAAGTTTAGTATAGAAAGACTTACAACCCAGAAAAATTGTTGGCATCCATGTACATTTATACTTTTATATTCGCAATTATCCCAACTTAAATGAGCTCACTACGCAATAAATCAAAACAAAGATTTTTAAATGAAGAAATAATCCGAAAGTAGCAAAACTGTAGCAAATCCAGACACTTATGTAAGATACATAAAATTTCACCTTGAGACGGCAAACTAATACGAGTGGAACAGCAACACAGCTTGAATAATAAAATTGAAATTAATGGCGCGAAAAATGGCACGTAAAAAGTATTTCTTCAAATGGAAAATTCAAGTGCAACACATCTGAGAGTGATTGTTGTAGTTACAGTGAAAATAGAAACAACAAAATCTAAAGCTTGTTGAGGTAGCTCAGTTCAATTAAAAATCAACGCCAACACAGAGCAAATGCAAGCCGGCCGGTTGACGCAAATAAACATTTGGTTTGATGAACGGCTGAGAGTATATACATATATGTATGTATGCGAGTACAAAAATTTGTACACGAGTGCAGCAAAACTAGTCTGTTTAAGGCGAGGGTGGCTTTAAAACCTACATATTAGTCAAAATTTTACGACATATACGAGTTTATTACAGTCAGTATTAAAAAACAGTTGCAGTTAAAGTTTGTACCTAATTTGGGTATGTCTGGAAAATTATGTAAATATACATACATACATATATAAATTATTTAAAAAAAATTCTATAAATGAATTGCTTTCAAAAAATTTAGTCTATTCAACTGCATTTCTATCATGTTAAAAGTGCTTTTATGCTAATGCGCCTAAATGTAGGCAATAAATTTTGAACTGCTTTTTTGTATACATAATTTAGTGCAACACAAGGTTGCACGGAAATTATTTTATTTTTTATGTAATATATTATTTATTAAATGATAATGAAAACGGAAAAAATATTTTCCTTCAATAATCTAGAAACCTTTAAGTTTAAACAAATTTTGGCTAAAATTATCTATTAGAATAACATAAATTTATTAAAAACAAATAATTGTTGAGACCGTAAACAATCAATATAAATTAAAACAACAATAAAAATATAATCATTCTACAAATATGTGCAATAAACACCATGAAAGCTCAGATATATTAAGTATATCGCAAAAATCACCGCATGATTTTAAAGTTGTGCTAAGTACATACTACGAGTGTACGTATATTCACATAAATACATTTGTAAATACTGAGTGTGGGTTACACTGCGTGCAACACCTTCGCGACGGAGAGTTTTCAATGTCAACCAGAAATAAACGGGAGGCAAAAACACAATTATAGTATTAAACTCAAATCATTAGTTCAAGTGCGTACAACTATTAACTATAATGTATAAAAATATTTAAAAAAAACTAAAGGGTGATTTTTTAAGAGCTTGATAACTTTTTTTAAAAAAAAACGCATAAAATTTGCAAAATCTCATCGGTTTTTTATTTGAAACGTTAGATTGGTTCATGACATTTACTTTTTGAAGATAATTTCATTTAAATGTTGACCGCGGCTGCGTCTTAGGTGGTCCATTCGGAAAGTCCAATTTTGGGCAACTTTTTCGAGCATTTCGGCCGGAATAGCCCGAATTTCTTCGGAAATGTTGTCTTCCAAAGCTGGAATAGTTGCTGGCTTATTTCTGTAGACTTTAGACTTGACGTAGCCCCACAAAAAATAGTCTAAAGGCGTTAAATCGCATGATCTTGGTGGCCAACTTACGGGTCCATTTCTTGAGATGAATTGTTCTCCGAAGTTTTCCCTCAAAGTGGCCATAGAATCGCGAGCTGTGTGGCATGTAGCGCCATCTTGTTGAAACCACATGTCAACCAAGTTCAGTTCTTCCATTTTTGGCAACAAAAAGTTTGTTAGCATCGAACGATAGCGATCGCCATTCACCGTAACGTTGCGTCCAACAGCATCTTTGAAAAAATACGGTCCAATGATTCCACCAGCGTACAAACCACACCAAACAGTGCATTTTTCGGGATGCATGGGCAGTTCTTGAACGGCTTCTGGTTGCTCTTCACCCCAAATGCGGCAATTTTGCTTATTTACGTAGCCATTCAACCAGAAATGAGCCTCATCGCTGAACAAAATTTGTCGATAAAAAAGCGGAAAAGCGAACACTGATTTTGGTAATAAAATTCAATGATTTGCAAGCGTTGCTCGTTAGTAAGTCTATTCATGATGAAATGTCAAAGCATACTGAGCATCTTTCTCTTTGACACCATGTCTGAAATCCCACGTGATCTGTCAAATACTAATGCATGAAAATCCTAACCTCAAAAAAATCACCCGTTACAACTAGTTTCAAACTAGTACCAATGCGACCTATACATATGTAGTTAGTTTTGAAGTGGTTTGAAAGTAGTTGAGGGAAAAAAAAATTATATTTTCATATGAAATGATACTAACAGCCGGTTTCACGAAACAAATTTAACTGAAAAATAATTAATTTCAGTTTCACCATTTGACTTAATTTTTATTTAAATGGTCACGCTTTGCCATTTAAGTATTATTTAAATACTGTCATATGTAACCATGGTTACGCTTTTCTATCAGCTGAATTCCCATTTGTTTACCATTTTGACAAAGAAATACAATTTATTTGTTTACATAAATCAGCTGTTTTTCTTACTAACATCCCTGCCTTTTTATTTTTTTGGATGCCAAATGTCAATAATGGTGAAACGCAGGAAACTTAAGTGCAAAGTTAAATAAAAATAAAAATTAAAATTAAATGGAACTTAATTTTCAATTAAAAAGTTTCGTGAAACTGGCTGTAAAACTATAAAAGAAAAATTATTATAAAAAATATTTTCATAGAAAAGCATCGTTTTTCAACACTTATACCTTCACTACCAACCACTATGAAGTATATAAATTCAACTAAACCGAACTGATATGAAACTAGTGTGAGTCTCTGCTGTATCCATATTTGCTCTTATGTGTCTTCAGTTAAAAAAAAATAAATAAAACATATAATTTCACATTGCACACTTTGTTTTCACATTGTCTCGTGCACTCAAGGAGATTTGCTTGACAAACAGAACTATGCACGCACTACAAACTAGAAAAAACAAAAACAGAAAAAAAACTAGTTGATTCACGACAACTCAACTGCAAGGACGAAGATCTGTATGTATTTAACGAGAATACAAAATGCAACTGTTGTATGTATGTATATTTGTTTGTATGACAAATGACATTTGAATTGTGCTGTTACTTTTTGTTGTAAATGAACAAACATAAATGCATATAATCGATTGACTTGGCAAACATTTCATGTAAACACACGGATACACTCATAAATACGAGTACTCATGTTTACATACATACACGAACACACACACTTAAGTATTCATGTATATATGTAAGTATGCACGCACTTCGCTGAGTGTCATTAAACGACATTGCAAACATGATTTCATGAGCTGCTCACGATTGTTAAACTCATTTAAAGTCATCAATGCGACAAAGTTGGCCAGTCAAACGCGTCAGCCCGTAGTTAGACTGTCAGGTAGCAAATGACATGTTCACACTTTCGCGTTACAGGTAATTAACACCCTCTCTAAATGAAATGAAATTATATTTGTGTTTGCTTTGTGAGTAACTAAATATTGACAGGATTATTTTAAGAATTGTATTTTCTTGAGGCAATTGCGCAAATACAAGCAAGCACTTACTTCAAAGATAATTGTAGATTAGAATAGTAAGAAAAGTGTTAGAAAAAAATATGGAATCTTGAATTAAAGAGTTGCCATATTGCAAAATATTAAAATAGAAAATGTTTTAAAATGTACAAAGGTTCAAACGTAATTCAATGTGGCATTCATAATAAAAATAAAAAAATATTTAAAACAATCGCTTTATAAAAGTACAGTACACTAAGTAAAAATAATGAAGGTACACTAAGTAATAAAAATTGAAGTTTCTGGATAGTTTTCATAAAAAATTGGACTTCGTAACTGTGGTAAAATAAATAAAGAGATCAAAGATCAAATTATAATAAAATTATTGTAAATATTATTATTGTTCATAAGTCTGTGGAACACGTGTCATTTCTTATTGAATATTTTTTTTTATAAAAGGAAATACGTATTACAATATATTATAAAGGTGTATAAGCACGTTGAGAATAAATAAAAAAATTGCATAATATTAAATTTTATTTTATTTTTAACTTTTTGTTTTTATTAAAAGCGAAATTGGCTATTATAGGCACATGCTTTGCTAATTAACTCTAAATTTAGAGCTTAATCCCCCTGTGTATTGAAAATTAGACGGTAATTTTGCGAATCATTGACCTAATAAAAATTAAGTGTGGAAAAACAGTAAGCAAATTTGGGTGCAACCAACCAACTTTTTTATCAACAAACAAAAATATATATATAATAGAGACACAACTATTAATTTGATTGAGAATTAAATGAGAATGACGACAAGTAGATACATATGTACATATGTACGAGAGTATACAAATATACAGATAAGACTAGAACAATGCCATATGTAGCTGTGGTGTTTTTTAAATCCATATTTTCAGAAGATTCAAGCAAATTTTCAACGTCGCAAAGTTCACTTGCTATGTTGGGGTCATTGTTATATTTACTATTATCTACCATTAATTTTAATTGATTTCACTTTAAATATTTTTGGCCACATACCAAAATTACTAACACAACAACAACAAAATTCAAGAATCACACTGTGAATGAAGTGAAAATAAGGAAAGAAGATCACCTGCTGTCATTAAATTACACACACTTTGCGCCTAATTAATTAGTGCATTACACACAAGTAACATAACACTTTACATGCCTATTCTTTGACTGACTAACACATGTTCACATGCATATAAGAGGAGTCTAAATTTTTTCCGCTTGACATTGATGACTGACTGGCTGCAAAGGCTGTCCAGGAGGAGGTGAAAGTGATTTGTCAAATGAATAAGTAATGAATGAACGCCAACACAAAGAAGGAATAGAAAATTACGCAATTTAAAAAGGTGAAGACTGTCATGAAGAATAACGGAAAGCCATTAAAGATTAGGTATTTACTTAAAAATTTTATTTCAAAAAAATGTCAGCCATAGGTAACACAAAATTTCAATATTATTTGGCCATTTGGAAGAATGGGCATGTCATTGCTTATATACATACATAAATGTAAATCGAATCAACAATTCAAATACGATATCTACATTCCTCTAACGGGAATTCATACATTAAAAAAAATCTGCAAGGTAAGCAACAATTAAATGAAATTCTATCAGCCACATTTGCATATCTACTACAAGATAAGCCAGTTTGCAGAATTTTAAGAATAAAATGGAAAACACAAGACAATAAATATACAGTTATATTTATGACAAAAATTGCAGAAATTGTACTCTACACATTTACTGCTAAATTTATATTAAATTAGATCAATAGAAGTGTTAGTATTGACTATTTTAATGATAAATATTTGGGGTAGGCTCAATGCCATACAATACTGGTATATATACAGATTACATTAGTTGCCTGCTGGCAATATTTCTGAGATATTTTTTCACAAAAAAATATTACCATGATGTGATATATGAGATATGGTATGATTGCAAACGCAGAAGCTTTAAGGCCGTCATCAATTAGTAAGAACGAATGCCATATGTATGTACCTACATAGAAATGTATGTAAAAACTGTCTCTTGCAGCAACAGTACCTCCAAACTCTACCGGCAGCAGAAAATTAAATTCATTTAAAAAAGCTTTCAGAGGCGAGTAAAAGCTTCCAGGAATCAGGAGAAAGCTCGACAAGTCAATTAGCAAAAATTTAATTGCCGAAATTTTATTATTCGAGAACGGCTTTAAGTTAAAAAATTGTATTTTATGGCCCGAGGCACTGCCAACATGCTCTCAGGTGCATTCGACAGTTTCATTGAAAAACTTAATAGAATTAACGCACTCAGCAGAAGTTAATGCAGTTTACAGTGGCTTAAAAACTGCAGTTTTCACAAAAATATGAAAACCAACCGAGAACTGTATAACAAACTTTAAATATTTAATCATAAAAAATATTTTATTATTTTTAATTTATTACTTAATATGCATAAATATTTTTCCACGTATTGTGTGTTGTTCACAGTTTTAGTCTTAACCTTTATCGTTAACATGCCACTCCGTTAATTGTCATAACTTGACTTCTCAATGACAGTGTATAGCAAAAACAACAAATATATTACTGTTGTTGCATAGAAAGAAGTATCATATAACAGCTGTCTAAGAGCACAACATGTAAACAATATTTAAAAGACAAAGTGAAGTGTTTGAAGTGGAGAGAGTTGATGTTGTTGTTGAACTGCATGGAATTTTTAAGTGACGAAAGAGCTGTAGAGAAGTCACTTGTTAACCAATTTTTGTTTTTCAATATTAAGAACTCTTGTTGTTTTTATTATTGTCTTAATTTTTGCTGTTACCAATAACACTTGAACTTCTTTGCTCCTGTTTTTTACACTCAATTGTTCTCATTCTTTGGCGTGACGCTGCTGGTGCTTGTGCCCACGTCTGGTTGGATAAAAATTTGCTGCGCAATTTCTCTTGCTAAAATTTTGTTTGCATTCTTTTCATTTTAACTTTTCGTTATCTATTCTCCTTTTCATTCAGCGTACTTTTCGCGTTTTATATTATTTTCTTAACGCTTTTATCTGCACTGCGCTGGTGTGACAGCCATAAAACTTTCTGTTAGCACAGAAATGTAAACACAAACACACGAAATATAATTTAATTATGGATATGCCCCCAGATGTGCGTGTATGTATCTACATATGTATATTTTTTGTTTATATGTATTAAAATTATTTCGTCTCAACCGGCAAGTGAAGTGCTCGCTGCTGAGCAATGTGGTTTTCAATTTTATATTTCTCTGACACAATAAATAAAATTTGCACATTTTATCGGTACGAAAATAATAAAAATAAATAATTTTATAATAATAAAAATAAATCAACAGCGAAAAAAATAATATTTTTAGAATTAAAATTTACGAAACTAATGTCTTTGAAATGCTTTCAGTTTGTTTATATTTAATGCATCTATATTTAAATCTAACATTAAAGCGGAAAATAATTATTTCTACCTTGCTTTCTGGCACATTAAGTGTGTTGTAGACTAAAATTATCAGCTCTTTGATTTCTGCGATTCAAAATTTTTGGTATAAAATTGAGAAATAATAGCAACAAAAAAATTTGCACACATTTACTTTTACGACTCATTTAATAAATATTATTAACAAATGAACTCTTAAGTCCCCTTTCACCACCAGCACCGTGACTGACCTATTATATTTTCATACATTTTTTGTTAATACTTTGAACAACAAACTCTTAAATATACTTGATAATTTTACTATGGGAAAAACTAGATATTTAAGTAGATATTTGAATTGCAAAGGATCACTGGCTTCAATCAGCTATTTACAATATTATTGATTCAGCAAAAAAAGTTAAAGGTTTTTTAAGTAGTCAACTAAGCTTATATTGTTAATAATGTATTTAAAATTTATTATAATAGTTTTCGTTGTAATATTATAATTTATTTATTATTTAGGAATAGTTAAAAAAATCGTATCAGACCTTATTGTGAAACAAATGATTTCATGAGACTATATTATGATTTGTTAAAAAGTATATTTGTAGATCTCAAAGGTGGCAACGTAGTAAAATTCCCAAACTTAATGATACAAGTAAAATGAAGGCAAATAATTCGGTTTTCGTTTATGTCGTTACGACATGTCTAAGGCTCTTTAAGTGAGCGGAATTGTAATAATTTCTATTTTCGTAAACGTAAAACTGTTTAACCCTTTCATGCCCAATGTTACCTATAGTCAAAAATCGTTTCGGGAAAAAAAGTGTTCAAAAACATAAAAATAATTGTTTTATTTTAAAACAAAGCGAACTATATAAATAAGTAAAGATAAGAGAGTTATTTAAAAAAAATTGCATGAGAAAAGTGTTTAGTTTATTTAATAATAATTTAATTTGTGCCTATAAGCAACATCCTGTAACATGACTTTGAAATTTTTATCACTTCATATTTGAGTTAAGACTAATGTATATCTGTCCTAAAAACATGGGAGGGTTAATGATTATGTGAATTGACAGAACATAATACTCTCTCGATATCATTAAAAATTGTATTCAAACAAGTTTATTTACCAAACTGTACTTAAAGTTTGTAGACTTATGAAAAACTTTACTTGTATTAAAAAAAATGTAAATGGAAACTTGTAGAATAGATCTAGATGCTTCGATTTAGTAGCTTATTTAAATTTTAAGAAAATATTTGTGTAATAAAACACAAAACAAAATCAAAAATTTTGACACGTATTATATATGTGCATAAATTATTTTCACCATTCATACATATATACATTTATAATAACAACAATAATTAGCGCGTTTACAACTTTTTATTTATTTAATATTTCTTTTATTATTTTTCATTTTCTTCTACACTTTGTGCCAATATTCGTTGACTATTGCGGTAATAAAAATTAATGTACTTTTAATTAACAAAAGAAACCGCAAAAAAAAAAACAATTAACCCTTTCATGCCAAATGTTGCCTATAGGCAACATTGTACTTACCGGCTTCTAACTCTCGTTATTTAAATATTTTTGACCAGCGGTTTTTTCAATTATGTAGACTTATGTGTTGTGCAAGCTTACAGTTACATTTTTTGTAATGAGCTGTGCACGTATTCATTCAGTAGGCCTTCTCCGCAGAGTGGAATTGTCAAAATCGGTTTCGCGAAAAAGTTAAACTGAAGTGTTTATACAAAAAGTGCTCAAAAACATAAAAAAAATTGTTTTATTTTAAAACCAAGTGAACTATATAAATAAGTAAACATAAGAGAGTTATTTAAAAAAAAAATTTCACGAGAAGAGTGTTTAGTTTTTTTATAATAATCTAATTTGTGCCTATAAGCAACATCCTGTAACTAATGAACCAGGATACATAGGACTTTGAAATTTTTATCACTTCATATTTGAGTTAAGACTAATATATATCTGTCCTAAAAAAAATGTTAGCTCCGCCCATTTTAATTCTGACATGAAAGGGTTAAAAATATAAATATAATAAAAAAAATTGAAAAATAAATTTAAAATTTATAAAAACAAATTACGGTATAATCCAGAAGCTATATTAAATAATTAATCTATAAACTAGTTTTTGTTTTCAATTCCACTCATAATAAAATGGAATAAACAAAAATCGCAAATATGGTTATTTCATTGAGGAAAATCGTGCTGTAATAATTAGTAATTATTGATATTTAGTTGTTTATAAATATGCTTGCATATAATATATATATATGTATATATTATATAAATTTAAAACTGCTGAATCGATTAAATATTATAATTCAGCTACACTTTACTACTATTTGTTCGACTATTCTCATTCAATATTATAATTTTATTTTTTTTTTGTACTCATGTCGTCACTTCTGTCAAACTCAATTCCGACAACCTTATGCTTACTCACCACCCACTGTAGCTAAAGCAAGTGTCGAAAGACTTTTGCTGCACACAATGACAGCTGAAAAGTGTAGACGAACTGTCAAAATTTGTAAACTTTTTGTTGACAAACACAGAAAGCAGGCACTTGTGGTTTTTGTACACGCTCTGCTGACAGAGCAATAAAACAGATACACAATATATACTATATAACGATATATATATAATATTATACAGCACATTTTATAAACATAATTGACTAGAATATTTATAAAAACCATTTGTAAAGAGAGAGAGTGTGTGTGCATAAGAGTAAAAATTAACAAAATTTATTTAAAAACAAATTCAAAACACTTACGTAATATTTTGTTTTGTGTTACCGGCGAAACGTTTAACACAACCGAAAATAGTTAAAAAAATTTTCCGATACATGAGTGTTAAATTATATTTTATTTTTTTTTTTAGTTTTTAATTTGTATCTCACAATTCTTCACTATTTTAGCGGATTCAAATCGCAATTGTAACTTTAAACGCACATTTCTTAACAGCTCAGCTCTCCTCCATTCCTCGCATGTATGCTAATTTCTTTTAAACCTGTCACACACGGCAGGCAGTCAACCGGTTGTAGGCCGCTTTTTTATTGCTTCCTATTTTTTGTTGACTTATTTGCTGTTTTTTTAGGTTATTGTTAAAAAAATAAAACAATATAAATATATCTCTTTTCGACCTCAAGTGTTAACCGGTTTCGTCTAGCTACACTTTTCTTTTTCTAGTTTTGTGTGTGTTGACAACATACAGTTGGTTGGTTGATTTCGAAACCAAATGAAATATTTACAATTTAACACGTGATTTTTAATTTTTATTTTATTTATTTTTTAACTATTGAGCCAATATGATTTTAATATAATTTTGAACTGCACTTTTGTACACCACACTTTAGATAGACTGAATTCATGAATTGACTTCAAGACTGAAACACACCTCTAGACACACCCACTCAACGCACGTTGTAGTAAAAACGCCTTTGCGCTGTCGCGTTAATGTATAAATTTCACTTTTTATAATTGTAATTTGGAGCGTATATTTTTCACAAATCTATTATTTTTTCTTATACAATTGATTTCATATTTTTTGTAATAATTTCCTTCGACAAACATTTCGCAGGAGCACATTTGAAAATTTTCACCACTTTTAAACTCGCTGGTTGAAAGTAAACTGAATTGATATAAAATGCGCCACTACCTACAAATTCTTCAACTACCGTGCGCGGCAGCGGCTACACATACCAACACAGCAAGATAAAAAAAACAGCATACGAACAAACACGCCACGAACGACAGAGAGCGGCGCTGTTAACGATTGGGCAATGCGGTTCTGTAAATAGCAGTGCGCTGCTATAAGCGGCTGTTAAGTGCTGGTATACATAACATTTGCTGCACAGTGTATTGAATTGGTACAATTGGTCATAAATGTTAGGTAAGTAAGATGATACAAGTATGCGAGAGTGAGCCGGAAAGACAGACACTGTTTAGTAATGAAAAATCTCAGTCTGATGATGTCTAATTTAACAAAAAAATAAATTAAATATGAATCTGACCGTTTTCTATATTTATATTTCGAAAAAATTTAACTGTAGTAGAAATATGATTTAATATTGAAAAAAAAAAAATGCTCCAAAGGCTCAAAAAAACCAAAATTAATTTAATGATAATCGATAATTTCTAATAGATTATTGTACAATATCGAATTTGAAATTTGATGTAAAATTTCCGATATAGTATGTAAAAGTAAAATTCGTACGAGCATTATAAATAATGATTATACTTTTAAAGGTATCCGATTTATGATTAATATATCGTTCGAAAAACATTAAATTAATATAACAATTCCGAATTTAAGCTTAAGCTATTCGAGTATGATTCAATTATCTTGTAAGACAAATATTTTAAATCCATTAATAAGCTAAGAGCTTCAGCATTCTAGCAAATTTATCGTTCGTCTATTTAGTGAAGCTCCCTTGAATTACCGTAAAATGCACAGTGGAACCCAGCTACTACACCAACTTAATCGAATACGACTAAAATGTCAAATTTATTAAACCTCGACCACTACGAATTTCTCATTGACCATCTTGTCAATATTCAAGTTAATTAGATAATTGTTCAATTAATCCACTTATTTATGTTGTCAGTAGGTGCATTACAGAGGAGAATATATTTTTTTTTACAGATATAGCTCCTATTCTTCTATTAGTCATACGAAATTAGTATACTCGTAACTAAACAAACCCACTGTGTTCTACACAACTGTTATTAAAATATATAAAAAACACCATAATGTTAATTAACAGTGAATTTTTATTTTTAACAGTCGAAATCCGTAGAACAGCATAGAGAATGTACACACACGAATAGCACGATAACGCACAGTGGGGTTGGGTAAGGCAGGCACAAACACTAAAATTACTGCGCGAACGTCAACAGAGCAATGAAACGCACAGCAGGGGAGCGAAATACTGTTATATGTACTTGTATTGTGCTAAAGTGCCTTCATTTTCTACAAATACAAGCATACACATATGAAAAAGTAAAAAGTCGTCTTGTTTCTCATACATTAGCAGAACATAAAAAATAAACAAGTTGGTTGGTAGTTTCTTTGCTTCTTTTTAACCGGCACTAATACCAATGGAAATTGCAAAAATCCGAGAATAACAATTTTAGTAAGTGTTTTTGTGTTTTTGTTGTAGTTTATTACTTTTTTTCAACTTCTTGCCGAAACTTTTCAATGTTAGACAATTCGGAAATGACGCAGTTGCAAAAACCGGTGCTGAAGAACTAGAACTTGTGTGTATGAGGATTACATAAAACAGTGCTATGTAATTGTATGCACATATGTACATAAGTATGTATTTACATATATGAATATGAATTGCTCCCCTGGGCGCTGAAAGTGATTGATGGTAGTGTAAATCAGTGCAAAGTCTTCGATTTCGAAATGGCAGTGAGATAACTGTTGTTATCTGCTTTGAAATGAATTAAATTGAAGTACTAGCGTACTTGTAGCTATTTGTAATTTTCAAGACGCATATAAAAATTAATTTTTTTCTTATTTACTTTTGGACAATTATTTTTGTATTAAAATTTAATTTTGATATGCCTTAAGAAGACAGTTGGTGAAGTTAGTATTTAATGTGAAGTATATAAAAACATACATATGTACTGGTTATATGTAAAAAATATGTGACTCCTTCAAATGTGTAAGATAAATATGTATGTATGTAAAATCTCCATATATAAATATACATACATATTTACACATATCGATAAGTACAAATGATATCGACTGATTCCTTAAAAAGTCCACTGATTACTTTGCTAACCATTTGTACATACATACATACCTTCATACTTTGTACTGTTTATTTGTACATATCTATATATTACCATATTTGTACATTTATCACTTCCATATTTTTGTTCTTTAAATAGTCGCGGCTCTGTTGGTTTAGTTGTTGTGAATTGATTCAATGTTTGCGCTTGTAAATTGCCGTGTAGGCACTAAGTCACACATATTGTTGTTGGTATTGTTTGTTATCTACAGAATGTAAGAGAGTGCTCATAACAAAGTACTTGCAATATAGATTAAGTTGTAGATTTTAGAAATTATTGTACATGGATATATATACATACCCAATATAGATTCTTATATTTCTCATATAAGTAGTTTCTCAGAAGTAATAATTTCTTAGCTAGAAAAATGGCAAAGCTATTTTTAAAATCTCATTACAATCATCAAGGGAAAGCTTTGAAAAGAATATCGAGATAAAAGAGAAATATACTGACATTGAATTGAAAGTTAACGCCAATTGATAGATCACACCTTGAAACGACTTGACAAGATAATGCGAAAAGCTGTCATGCTAAGGAAAAGGAGCAATAATCGCGGATAACCGCAAACATAATGCTCCATATGTTCCAGCTATTGAGCTGCGATGGCTGAATTCAGTTAGAATTTTGAAAATCTAATATTGGCGGTCATAAAGGTTTTTCAAAAAGCAGGGACCTCCGAGTGTATTAATGTTGTAAATAAGAACCTATTTTTGTTTTTAAGGGCTTCGAAACCACCTCTTAAACATGACGCCATGAGTTGGTATCAAAACAAAACATAGCGATAATTACATAATCATTCTAGCAGATTTTCGATTTGATTTCACTTTATTATAGCAAGAAAACCATCAACATTAACAACAAGAGATCACACAAATAGTTTAAGAAGTTATAAACCGCTCATTGTTATAAGCAGTTATTGCCGCTCATTTAACAGCGAGGCATGCGCGTTACTCTCCCCAAACATACAACTTACATGGCGAACGTTCACATGCACTTAACTGCTCACACTTATTAGAACACATACCTACATGTAGCCATCTCATTCACGCTTTAGCGTTGTTTTCAAAAAAACATTCCATTTTCACAAACAAAAAAAGAACAACAAAACAAGTCAACCAACTGGTGGTATTGGCGGTCGGTAGACGGAAAACAACAAACATCGAAAGTGAAAAACAAAACAAAACACGTGTTTTCCATTGTTGTTATGCTGGTAGGTAGGGCGCATAGGTAGGTCGTTGGGTCGCTTCGGCATACGCTCTGGTTTTCCGTTCATGTTTACTGTAACAGCACAATATTGATACTATGTAAGTCTCGCACACACCCTGTACAGGTCGTGGCGGTGGGTAGGTGGTGTCAAACGGTGGTATTATTGCGCGACATGACTTTTCTCACGTAGGCAAAGCCGACAGACGATTCATTTTCTGGATGTTTGTCGTTTAGGTGGTCGGGCTCCGAATCTCACCGATAGGACTGGGCGTCCTATCAGTGTTCGCTTGGTATGCCAGTTTGATTCTTATTAGACCGCAGTAACACATTGTTAGTAACTTCAAGTAAAATGAGAGTGGAGAGTGTTTGTGGGTGAAAGTCTTGTAATATGGTATGCTATTGGTCGTCTGATTCAGAAATATGTATGATACCTCTTACGCATATTTCGGCATTTACGATTTGAAAATCGTGCTTTGGTTGAGAGCTCGTGATTTCGACACATGATTTTACTTAAATGCGAAATAATTCGAAATAGCAAGCCAGGGATACGTATTCGTACACTTTCGTGTTACCCTTTCGTCGTGGTGTAGGTGAGGAGCGTCGCATACAAATGCAATGTAGGCAAATCTCGTGATTTCTGCGTAATATATGACGCGGTTTCTAACATACAGAATTTTATTGCAACATTTTATTTATTTTTGCTTATCTTTATGTTATTATTATTTGTTTACAACATTTTTTTTCTTTTTGAATTTGTAAGTACATACATATGTTTGTGTAAATAATGATTTCCTACTTCCACTATTTTACTTGTTCCTCTTTTTAGGCTATTCTTAATGTACTAATTGCCCGCTATAAATGTAAGACAAAACATATTTATGTATGTATGTATATCTAGGTTCTTATTTATGCTAAGTGACTTGTTTGCCAGTGCGTGGGCGCTTTTTCAATGCTGGTTTTACGTTCTACTTTACTTATGTAGCATTCATTGCTTCTTATGTCGGCCCAGCACGCATTGTAAGTGGGCATATCGTATGACAAATAACAATAACACTTAATATACAAATAAACATACAGTGCACTCGCGGTAACGTGAACTAATTAAAACCAAGGGAGTTCACGTTAGTGAAAATATTCACGTTAGCGATTGTCGAATTTGAAGACGCAAAATAACTTCAAATTGCTAAATTCAGGATTTTTACACATTTAAATGTAAAAGTATTTTATTATTGCTATTAGTATGTTCATGGGTATGAACATACATATTAAATTGCGAATAAAATTTCACATTCGATTTATTCATTAAAAAAAATTCGTTATCTTTTTCTGCTGCTTTTTCCTTTCTAATAGCTGAAATACTGCTTTCTCCCTTAAGCGTCTAAGTACACTCATGTCGCTTTGATCAACCATTGCATCTCCAGCCCATTGCAATGCCTTGTTAAAGATTTCAACTTGTTCACGTTACTGAGCTTTCTAAGTAAGTTTGTTCACGTTACAGAGTAGTCAATGTAAAAAAAAGCGTGTTCACGTTAGCCGGTGTTCATGTTAGACGGTGTTCACGTTACCGCGAGTGCACTGTATGTACCTACATGTGTATGTATGTATTTACTTAGAGATATGAAAAGGTATGTAAATACGCAAGAAAATCATAACAAGCTTATAATTAATTGTAAGGTAAAAACATACACTGGAGTATAAAATTGTTCGTCTAAATTTTAAAACATTTATACATAACAGATAGTATTTTTTTTAGGTAGAAAGGGTAGCTAAAATTAAAAAAAACTTCGTCTTTGATTCGTTAAAAGTTAGCGAGTAACGAATCGAACAAACCATTTTCATATAATTTTTTTTTTTAATTTTTTCGAGCTTCGGAGGCGAATATTTCGATTTTGGAGTCAAACTTCGAAAATTTGGATATACAGGTTTTTTACTTAAGACACGATCTCCCGGAAAAAACATAGTTTTGTCAAATACCCAGCCGAGTTCTGTATAATATAATGGATTAAACTGGATAACAAAAATTTTTCGTTTATGAATTATGATTATGATTTTCTATGACGATATGATATGATTCAAATTGAAATAACACTTTTATAAATAAGAAAATGTCCACAGGTGAGCAGAATAGATGTAGCATTAGGCGTGTTTTATTTGACCAGCAAATTAAGCTATTAGCTTATTTTATATGGAAGACTTAGTCAACATAATTATGTTGGCTTGCCATAAGCTATAATAGCTTGTATATTGAACTAGAGGCATTGTCAGTTCATCGCGTTTTTTTCATTCACAATAGTTAGGTTTTTTCCAAAAAAAAAGTAGTTGGCAATAGCGGGAAACCCCATTTTGACAGATAAAAATGTAAACAAACCAAAATTTTAAATTAAAATTTAAAATTAAAACTTTATCCATATTTATTTAGACCATCCCGGATGTAATAATGATTGTTGATTCCTTAAAAGATCAGAATATTATAGAAAAGCGGTAAATAAAATAAATTGATTTATAAATTCAACCGTTTTTTTTTAATAAATTACATTTCAGCTGAGAGAGTTTATTTGTCCATGATTTAGCTATTAGCTTGTGGTGGTTAAACAAAACACGCCTATTGACAAGCGTATAGGTGTATATTTAGATAACCGAATGACAAAAAAAATAAATGCAAAAAAAAAACACAAAAAATAAAGAAAAAAAATAAAATTATATATTAAAATTTTTTATATAAAATATTATTATATTTTAATTAATAAAAAAATATTTTAATGCAACAATCTTGCAAATAACTTAATCACTTATAGAGTCCGACCGATTAATTGGCATCGGGCAAAAATTTGGTATCGATGGGGCACTACTTATAGTCTCATTATGTTTGTATGTACACAGTGCTCTCAAATGCTGTTATCTCAGACAACTCTGCAGCATAATCTGTCATAATAGCATGTTGTCATGACAGTGGTTTATGTAAGGTGCAGAAATGGGATCAAGTTCAATGTTATTCATATCTACATACATACATATGTATGTACATATTCTATTAAGCAATCATGCCAACATACATATGTACATATACAGTTTTAATATGTGTATGTACATACACTTTATATCCCCCATTTAAGCTCTAGATTCATGTATTCCAGAACAACACTAACCCCTTGTATAAAACACCAGCATATCAGATTCTTTCGGCAATAACAAGTTTATGTAATGAATTCAGATGTATGCACAAACAAATATACGAGTATGTATATATGTACAAAAACACCTCTTATATGTAGGTTTCCAGAGCCAGCCAAAAATTATTGTGGGCATATAAAAACAAAAATAAAAGCAACAAAAAAAGAACGAAAACAACACATCACGCAATCTGCCATAAAAAGTCTTCTTCCAGCTGTATAAAGTTTGCAAGAATGTGCTGCTCTTGTTGATTATAGAGTCCAAGCTGTTGGAGAATTGCGTCATGCCCGCTCCAGGCGAACAGACACACATACACACACAGCTCCAACATAAATAAGATTACGAGAAAAACAAAAAACAACGGTATAAAAATAAAATTGTGGAATGAAATAAGAATAAAAATAAGAACAAAAATAACAACAACAAAAATACAAAAACACTGTAGACAAAAAAATTTGTTACATATGGCAAGGCAATAATACACTTTGTGAGCTCATAAGAGTAAATAAATAAAAAAGATAATTGTACATACATACATACATACAAACGCACAACGATAAATGTAGGCGTGTAAGGGCGTATGTACTTGTAGAAGGATTGCCGCTGCTGCCAAGAGCGACAAGGTTGAATTAAGGAGAGTGAGAACATTATTTTTTGTGAGTTTTTGTTTTCATACGCTTTTTCGTTATGCTTTATTGTCATATTTCTTATTTGCAAGCATACATATGTACAGGAATATATAAAAAATGGTCCATATTTTGTATTTTATTTTTATGTGAGCTATGTATATGTATATATGTATACGAGTATGTACATACATTCATATGAGACGCGCTGCTTATTAAAAAGGGGGATTTAGTCAATGAGCAATACAAAAAAGTCAACAACAAAATCAAAATAGCTGCAGTGAACTGAAAAGGGGTTTCCTGTGCTGAGCAGCTACGCCAAGCCGGCCGTTTGAGGCACATAAGCGAATGGACGGTTGTATATACTTATACATACATAAGTAAATATATACAAAAGTATGCACTCCGGGCATGGGCTTGAATTTATTTTCGTTGCGCAATAAAAGTAATAACAGGAAAAAATTAAAACAACAAAAACAAGTATTGAAATGCAACTGAGTGAATAAGTGGTACCATGAAAGATGATGGTGGTGCATTCCAAGATAACCGGTGCATCGTATGTTTAAACAATTATTGTTTCCCATGGATATTTAAAGGGAAAACGTATGTTTTATTAGTATTGAGTATATTTGAAATATTATAATTCTCAAATTACATATTTCGAAAAAAATATGCTTAGTGCTGAGAAGTTTAAGAGTCAAAATTGGACGAAGCTGCCACAGTTAGCAGTTTTGATATCACAAATAATTATTATACTCCATACTGATGCTATATATTTTGCTTATAAACAAATAGCAATAACTAACCTAATTCCAAGTTCAAATTGCGCAATGAAGCATATCTTGAGGCGTAAAACGGAAATGTTGCCTTAAAAACTTAAGGTAGCGTCCAATGGCGATTCTTTCTAATAACGGTTGTCCATTTCAAGGTAACCAAATTCAAGTGGATTTAAAGGTTTATTATTTTGTTCATATTCTTATTCATATTATATTCAAACTTTTTTCAATTTAATCTTTATATATGTATCTTAATTTTATAAATATATATTTTAATTTTTAGTTTTTTTTAGGAAATTTTATTTTATTTTTTTTAAGAAAATTGTATTATTATTTTTAGGAAAAAAATTACTGTGGAATGCACCTTATGGAATTTTTTCTCTATATACGAATACTCTCTGTGAATATAAAATATGCTTACTGGGTTCTAGAAGCATATGCTCAGATGCGGAGTGTCACTAAAGCCGGCATGTACTGTTTGGAAATACCTGAAATGGTTATATACATCGCGAAGTATATAAAATTTAACAATATTTCCAAAGGGAAATGCAAAGTTGCGTGCTTGAAATGCTTCCCTTAAATTCAAAGGAATCGATGTTTACACAAATAATTTGTACAAACGTACATGATTGAGTGGTTGATATTTTACTGCGCATAAAATGCAACAGAAATTTCAAGGTCAAGTTCAAAAAAAAGCAAAAATTCCTGCCAGCCAGCCAACACAGTCAGAGTACAGCCAAACCCAAAACAAACGCTTCTCATACAAATGGGGGCTGGACATTGTATACTTATGTAGTTGTACATACGTAAGAACTTACAAATTGCTAACATGCTCATAAAGCCAGCCGGTTATAAAATTAAATGTATCTTTCGCAAAAAAATAATTCGATTTTATTTGAGTAGAAGGCGGTAATACCTAAAAATAAATTAAATAAATTTGATTAAATTGAGTAAACTATTGTTGTTGTTGTATGTTATTTAAAACACGAAACTTTCTTCCAGCTTTAATGGAAATATTTAGTTTTATACTAAGTCTACCAATATTCCATTCAATTTGAGTAATTGAATGTAAGCTGAATTGGAATGAACGATTTTCTATCGCACCACCTCTTCAATCGGTAACATAACGGTAAAATTATACAAAAATATATATTTTTTTGAATTTGCAGAGTATTAAAGATGGGCAGACACTTCTCAGAATCCTCAGTAGTCAGTTATTGAAGTGAAAGAGAGAGAGAGAGTGCTGACAGTAAATTAAGTGAGAGTATTGTGAGATCTTAATTACTCGGAGAAGTTCGTCTTTCAATGTGAAAAATATATGTAAACGAGGGAATTGCAGGCCCTCAAACAGGAAAGTAAGCAACAAAGAGACAAAGAGCGGGTTTGTATTAAATTTTATAGAGGTCATTTTATAGATGACCTGCTTAGTTATCTGATCAGAGTCTGTTTGAATATCACCAACACAAGTTCAAAGTATAGATGTGATATATTATTGATCTCAAAATCTCAACGTATGTCAGTTAGGCTTTTACGCTATCCCAGTTGTTTGATAGTTTCGCAACCTCTCTAACTATAATATAATATATAATATGTGTATGGATATGTAGCTGTATGTATGTATGCATTTCAGCAGATCACCATAACACTTAAAAAAACTTCTGAATTTCAAGGTCTTCATAATGCCATGACATTCAGTGACACACATATCCGATAAGCACATACATACTTTGCACACTTTGTTCCATAAAATTGCTTCACGATCGGTTGTGTCTTATTGCCCTCGTTTCTCGACAGCGATCCTGTTTGTTTATACGCCACATTACATACACACTCACGTAATATTCAAGTATCTCTGCAACTATATGCACCGCTCGCTCTGCTGTTGAACGCCGCTTGTCTCAAACTGCATTTAAGCATTTAATTATTCTTTCGCATTTTTATTTTTTTTTCGATTTCGTATGCATTGATGTATGTATGTAAGTCATTCTTGTTGTGTTGTAATTTCAAGTGTCGTCGCTCAAAACGAGTTTCTTTACATTACTCATTGTTTTTGTTTTTGTTTTTCTCATTTGTTTGTTTGTTTCTGTACTGTTGCATTCATTTTCTGGGAAGTTTTTCAAAGTCAAGGTTAAACGAATTGTTGTTTTATTTGTTTTTTGGTTGTACACTTTGTGGTAGATATTTGTTACATATTCACTTGAAAATTATTGTTTGCACAACCACTTTTGTAATTTTGCGACCACATCTACGCAATGTGTGATTTCATGTAAATTTATAGGTTATGCACACTGAACCTTTTAATTACATTTGCATACGTCAATATATTTTACACGTGCTCCGTACGCGTTCTAAAGTACAAATACATGACTAAACGCAGCTAATTTTAGTAAAATCAAAATAAATATATACAATTTTTATTACTAATGAAAATGGTAGAATTAATTGATTGCTAACGTTGCTGAAATTCCAAAGTTAAATATTATGAATTAAATCATTAAATGACACGCCTATTTTTGTTACTTGTTGTAATTTTTTTTATAAAAGAAAATATAAATTAAATATTACTGAAATGAAATTGTACTCACTTTGCACGGCTAACTGTTGTTGATGCGCTGCTGCTCGCTGTAAATATAAATAAATGGATGAGCATAGGAGTAATTTCAAAATATACCAGACAAATCCTTAAATATAATAGTTATATGAACTAAATTTATATAATATACTAAATGTTCCATGTCGAATTAAAATGAAAAAAAAACATGTAAGGAAGGGCTAAGTTCGGATGTAACCGAACATTTTATACTCTCGCAATTTATTGAAAAAAATTTATTTACATAACACACAAATTTACCCATAAATTCGGCATAAAGTTTAATAGAATAACGAAAATCGTCATATATAGTATATGAGGGCTGAGGTATTTCCTGAACCGATTTCATTCATTTTCACCAGGAAAGGTGCACTATATCCAAGACTATACGCTCACTTAATTTTGCTAAGATATCTCACATATTAACCAATACATATATGCGGAATAAAGCCCACAGTATTTTTGAAAAACCTATAATTAGGTATATGGGGTATATTTGGAATATAACACTATTAGAAGAAACCAATTTCCTCTGAATTACATTAAATTATCTAAGAGATTTACCCATATTTTCGGTTAAAATTTACCCTTAGGCGCTGAGTTCAACATGTTCGATATCTGGGGCCTTGAAAAGTTATAGTCCGTTTTCGACAATTTTTTCACAAATGAAGCCAGAGATGATATGCACTATTTGTGTAAAGTTTTATTCCGCTATCTTCATTGGTTCCTTATGTATATATTGTGAAGTGAAGGAATAAGATGGAATTCAAAATTGAGTTATAAGGAAAGTAGTCGTGGTTGTGAACCGATTTTGCCGATTTTTTGTCCGTGTTATCAGGATGTCAAGAAAATATTATATACCGAATTTCATTGAAATCTGGCAAGTAGTTCCTGAGATATGTTTTTTGACCCATAAGTGGGCGATGCCACGTCCATTTTCCATTTTGTAAAAAAAATCTGAGTGCAGCTTCTTTCTGCTATTTCTTCTGTAAAATTTAGTGTTGACGTTTTTCGTTAGTGAGTTAACTCACTTTTAATAATTTTCAACCTAACCTTTGTATGGGAGGTGGGCATGGTTATTATCCGATTTCAACTATTTTCATGGTTTGTGGTGGGGTAAGAGAATCGACTGAAGAAAGTTTGGTTTATATATTATAGCTTCATTGGTTTGGGAGATACATACAAATAACCGATTTGGGGGCGGGGCCACGACCACTTCCCCAAAAAAATTACATCCAAATATGCCCCTTCTTAGTGCGATCCTTTGTTCCAAATTTTACTGTTATAACTTTATTTATGGCTTAGTTATGACACTTTATGTGTTTTTGGTTTTCGCCATTTTGTGGGCGTGGCAGTGCACAGTGGTTCCGCCATAGGCCAAAAATCAAAAATTCCATCTCACGATTTTTCGACAAAATGTATACCGATGGCCTCTAAATTGTCCACACTTCCTAATTGCAAACCGGGTTTTCCTAAAAATCTAACGGTGCTTTCTAAAAATAGGGTTAAATGCATGAACAACTGTATTTTTTAAAGCATATCAGAAATTTTTTTTAATTTCGCAGCAATAACGAACTTCCATTTGTTCTGGTAATTGTTCAGGTTAACGAATCAAGATTATTTTTAATGGATTTTGAAGCTAAAGGTATTTACTTTAACTTGTGAAATTAATTAAGACTAACGATATTTGTGTTTTTTGTGAAATTAGGGTTTTATATCACCTATATTTTTTTGATATTTTTTCTGCGTCTTCAATGTGTTTACATAAAGTTTTAATTGTGTTCCCCCGCGATCCCCCTTTAATTGTATTTTATATAGTATTTAGCAGAGTCTTAAGGTAATAAAAGTGCTAAAGTTGGGTGCGGAAAGTTGCAGATGTATTTGGAATCGTCAAAATAATAATGGCCTTTGAATTAACTATTTTTAAGTTCAAACTCATCATAATTGGGCAAAGGAAGCTTGGAAAGAAGGATAAATCGACTTTATTTCAATCTGTGTACGGTTTACTAGAGGATACATTATAAGTTTTTGTTCTAATTATAATGGCTGTTGAATGGCAGTGAAAAAATGAACTGTACTAAATTGGTTGATAATTTGCTTTTTCCCTGCATTAATTTTTTATATGATATTATTCTTATAGGTGGAATATGGGGGTTGGATGAGGGAAACTATAACGACAAATCATGTTCAGCTTTTTTCTCGCTTTCTTAACTTTTTTTCCAAAGCCTTACTGAAACTTTTTACGCTCCAACCATGGCCATGAGAAATATTTTTGCACATCATTGCCATATAATAGCAATTACTGTTCTATGGGAGCTATAGGACCTAGTAGTCCGATGGGGCCAATTTTTTTAATATATATTTAAAATATTTTTCTAGATTTTTGGTGAAAATTTCATAACGATATCTCAACGGGAAGTATTTATGACCTCGCCTTCATACAAGCTGAACCACTGAGCAGTGGTCCGATTTTCCCATTTTCGAAAGCAACCCTCTCACGGTCCCAAGGAACATGTGTTCCAAGTTTCATTAAGATATCTCAATTTTTACTCAAGTTATCGCTTGCACGGACAGACGGACGGACAGACGTCCGGATTTCAACTCCACTCGTCATCCTGATCATTTATATATATATAACCCATATCTAACTCTTTTATTTCTTGGTGACACAAACAACGTTATGTGAACAAAACTATAATATTCTCTTTAGCAACTTTGTTGCGAGAGTATAAAAATAAATAAAAATAAAATTGCTTTCATTATCGGAACATTAAGTCCAACAAGAACCAATCCCATAAAATAATCAAAAATTCTTTCAACTATTTAGGTCAAAATATGTCTTTTGAAAGTATTTCGACTCTAGCACCATCTTTTAAGAATCTTTTAATAAACATTTCTGTCTTCTCTTTCGTTAAAATTCTCTAGCTTTAATAGTAATAGAAAATATTATAGTAAAGCAAGTTTAATTTTCGTATTTTCTTTTTTTTACATTTTGCATTTGCAACAGCATTCGTACACCACTACGCTCCAAAGCTTGCACATCGAGCGATTGACTGCGTCCACGCGGCGTTTTCGGTGGTGCCGAAGACTGCGACGACGAGGAGGATGATGACGAAGATGAGTTGGCATAGCGGGAGATCCAGCGTTTCACAGCAGACATTTTTTTGAAACGTAGTATTTATTGAATTAGATTTGAAGTTTTTTAATTGGCAATTTGAGCATTTAAATTATAATAGTAGTTGTTGTATAATAATTAAATCACTTCATATGTATGGGTTTCATATGTTTTCAAAAATTTGCCTTTATGAGTTATTTATTTGCTGTAACTTTTTATTATTACTTTTTTTAATATATTATTTATTTGATTACTAATTTATTTATTGCAAAATTTATTGCATATATATACAGTTGTATATTATTCCAAAAGTGATTTATTTTAATTAATAATTTCGTTATACGTATATATTTATATAAATATATGTTTGCAACTTTTAGTTATATACAATATTATAATTATACTTTAAAAAATTCTATTTATTTATGTCAGTCATTGATCACAGCACTTCAATTCACGAACATCACATTTGATTAATTTATCGCATTCACAGATTTTATTGCATATTTTTCTAAGTATTGTTTATATATTTTTATATATTTTGATTATTTTTTTTCACTTCTGAAATTAATTAAATATTTTAATTTTTCAGATAAAAGCTAAATTAATTTTAATATTAAATCAATTTTCATTTTTGATTAAATTTTTCATGTTGTTAATTATTATTTTTTTAATTTCAATGTTTTCGTTTATAAAACTTCACTTAAAAATATAATTAAATTTAAATATTTGAAGACAATTTCCGCAGATAGACAATACTGGCTGCAGCTTTCAGTCACTATATATGGCTACTCACAGCTAGATGGCGCTGTCCGAGCTTTTAACGTTCACTTGCTTGCAATTATAAGACTGCTCAGTGTGTGTGTGTAATAGGCAAGCTTCCGGCAATTTGTTTTTTTCTTTTTTTTTACGGCATAACATTATATAAAATTTAATTATAATATTTGTTTAGTTAACAGGAGTTTATCTACTTTTTTAGAACTTTAAGAGTCAAATGCATATTACAAAGTCCATATATACAAATAATTTTTTCAAACCAACACAACAGCAACAACGTCAGTCAATAGTACAGTCCAATTAAATTTTCCCTGTTTTTAATTGCGTTTATTTCGGTTGATGAACCAATGCGATTTTTTTACAAAACAAATCTAAATAATCTAATGACCTTAAGTGGCAGTTAAAAATGTAGATTCACGTTGTAAATTGTTTGTATAATGCAGTGCAGGCAATTGCAGATTTTTTAAGCAGAATAATACGCAAATTTCATATAATAATCTTGTGGGAAAAATATTTTCTATGCTATTGCGCATAAGTCTAAGTGGAATTATTTAAATTGTGTAAAAAGATAACGGAAACACTTCAAAAGGCCGATAGTTATGCTTTTATTTTCGAATTCTTGAAATGTGTTGCCGCCAACGCATTAGTTCAATATACATATCAGAAACCTAGAAAAACCCTTGGTAGATATATAAATGTATAATACATATATGCATAAAATTTTTAAATTTTATTTCAAATAAGATACCTATTCTCGTTTAGATACTAAGCCTCTAAGCAACAACACAAAAATATATTAATACTACAGTTGACAGTTAAATAAGTTCAAAAATAACTCAGATTAGATAAAATAATACTAAATTCAATTTGAAGTAATTAAAATTTATTTAAAGATCATAGATTATGCGTTGAAGAGAAAAAATATTAAAATTTTATCATTTTCAGCCTCCATATCAGACAAATTAAAAAATCTTCATTTCATAAGAACAAAGACAGTCTAGAAATCAAGTAAAAAGCAACTACCACATCTGTCTTCAATGTATACATACAAATAAAAATAGACTTCATCATATGACGTATCTTATGAGATTAATTGATAACACACATCACATGCAACACAGATAAATGTTACCGTTATATATTTTACCGATACACCAACAAAAATAAATCAGTAAATAATTAGCTGACATTTTCACAGTTTTATAACAGCGCTTTGTACGAAAAAATATAATCCTTATCTAAATATTTAAGTTAAAATCTACCGAAATGTTAAGTAAATATAACAACAAAAGCTATTTACCCATGCTTAAGTGCGACAATGCAAAAAAGCAACAAGTGAAGCTGATAAGATTATTAACGAAAAATTAACAAAAAATAAAAAATAATAATAATAAACATAGAAAATTTAATATACAAATCAAGGCAGACAGTGCGTTAGAAACAATGAAGGTTAAACATGATATACGAATTTACTTGGATTACAATAATATATGTAAATATATGAGCAATCCCTTTTGAAAACACTCTATAAATTCCAAGTAGTCTGCTAAATGGCAATAATTAAATGAAAAACCACAAAATTACAACAACAAAGGCAATTGTACGCAATGCGCTGAGTAAACAGAAATCTGCAGACAGCAAATTAATCCTTGACCTTGAAATTAATTGAGGAAATTCGTGAAATGAGCAAACGTCAGATAGCGTAATAGTAATGAAAATGAATTCATATGCAGAATATGCAGTTTCATATACATATTTAAGTATGCCTGTATGCCTAGAAATGCAGAAGATTGTGGCATTAGCTTATGTATTTATGGGAATAATTAAATGAAAACGGCGAACAAGAATTTTTGAAAACGTAATGGTTATTCCATTAACGTAAAATAATTTAAAAAACAGCGAAAGTCCGTAGTACAATTAGAACGCGTTGCTGATGATAAGGTAAAGCGTGCAACTCAGCATTTCTAATCAACACTGCGTAATCGAGAACAATAGCGATTACTACAAACTCATGTTAGACTACTTAAAGATTGTATATATTTTATTGATTTTATCGACTTAATACCGTCATAGTGCTGATAATGCATAAGAGTGTCTTTGAAATGACACTTGAAAACTGACAACAATGATTACCTCAAATCTAAGTAATCTAAATAATATCTAAAGGGATTACTTGATACTGAGAACTGTTGAGTTTAACTAATAATATAATGGTGTAACACTGCTAATGACTCCTTGTTAAGTACTTGAAAACACTAACAAATGGATACAAAGTATTTAAAGTAAAAAAATGTGAGTCACGGTTAAATGTCGTTTTGAGCTTCAATCACTTTCAACAAAGTACCTACATATGTACATATTTTCGGTTTAATACTCAAATATGTCGCTATCTATATTTGTTTTTTTCACCACTGAATGAATTAAAATTTATTAAAAACACAAAAAAAATACTTACAATAATAAAAATATGAAATGCAACAACATAAATCACTCAAGACCCCAACCATTTGCAACAAAGTTACGAAAATCGCACGTTCGAAAAACAATTCACAAGTAACAAATTGATCGGAAAAGCGAGCAAAAGAAAATACATAAATGTAAAATAGAATGACGTGCAGTGAAGAAAAAATATTTGCACAAAGCACAAAGCCGAACCGGTAAATAAGAAAATTTACAAAATGAACTGCAGAAAACGGAAATACATACACACACACACACATAAATATGGCGTGGTGCAACGATTTCTATGTAGATATGTATGTGCTTATACTGTGTTCAATATGCAAACGGTAATTTAATTAAAGACAAATATACACAAAGAAAAAGAAAAAAACAAAAACAAAATAGCAAAGAGAAAAACGCTTTGCACACACTAAATGCAAAGTGTAAATATTGAAAATTGAAAACAAAAAAGAAAGCAAAAATAATTTAATATACAAAGTGTGCTAATGAACAACGCACACAGAATTAAATTTAATTGAGTTGGCTTTAGCGAAAAATGATAAAATATTAATTGCATAATAATAAAAAAAAAATCATTTATTTAGTGAACCAACAAGAATGATGCGTGCGTGGGTTAATTGCGAGGTTGCGAACAGTTGACGTTTAAGGGGTTATATACAGTTAGACGGCCGAAAAAAAGTGAATTTTCCAGAATTTTTTCTGAGAAAACTTTTTAATTTATTGATCCAAAAATTTATACACATATTATGGTATCTTTTAACTGTATTTTAAGACTTAGTTTTAGTAAAAATATTTATTTGAAAAAGAGCTACAGCTGATCTCCAGGAGCTCCTCTCAAAAAAGACGTTTTGCGGTGACCACTATATCTCGGAACTGGATCATCCGAAATTAAAAAACCAAACAGATTTCGTTAAAATAATGTTAAATCTAGTAATTAATCGAAGGAATAAGCAAAATAAAATTTTTTTGACAAAATGGCGGTTTCTCAAAAAAAAAAAATCGATTTTTCACCGAAATTTCGGCCTTAAATTGTTTATAAAACAAGTAAGGAAGGGCTAAGTTCGGGTGTAACCGAACATTTTATACTCTCGCAATTTATTTATTTAACTTTATTTATATTATATAATACACAATTTGACCAACATATTCGTCATATATATTGTATAAAGTCCATTGAAAGTTGGAAACCATAATATTAGGTTAGAAGCACCGAGGTCCTGATGTGTGATATATGGGGCCTTGAAAACCTATGGTCCGATTTCGGCGATTTTTAGAAATGGGCTGCCACACTATAAATACAGTATTTGTGCAAAGTTTTGCACCGATATCTTCACTAGTGCTTACTTTATATGTTGTAAAGTAAACGATTCAGATCATCTTCTAAGTTCTGGTATATAGGAAGTAGGCGTGGTTGTGAAGCGATTTGGCCAATTTTCACAACATATTATTGGGAGGTAAGGAAACTATTACAAACCAAGTTTCATTGAAATCGGTCGAGTAGTTCCGGAGATATGGTTTTTGACCCATAAGTGGGCGACGCCACGCCCATTTTCCATTTTGTAAAAAAATCTGAGTGCAGCTTTCATCTGCCATTTCTTATGTGAAATTTAGTGTTTCTGACGTTTTTCGTTAGTGAGTTAATCCACTTTTAGTAATTTTCAACCTAACTTTTGTATGGGAGGTGGGCGTGGTTATGATCCGATTTTGCTCATTTTTGGACTGTATTAGGAAGTGGCTAAAAAACACGACTGCAGAAAGTTTGGTTTATATAGCTCTATTGGTTTGTGAGATATGTACAAAAAACTTAGTAGGGGGCGGGGCCACGCCCACTTCCCCAAAAAAGTTACATCCACATATGCCCCTTCATAGTGCGATCCTTCATACCAAATTTTATTTCCATAGCTTTATTTATGGCTTAGTTATGGCACTTTATGTGTTTTCGGTTTTCGCCATTTTGTGGGCGTGGCAGTGGTCCGATTTTGCTCATTTTCGAAAGCAACCTTCCTATGGTGCCAAGAAATAAGTGTGCCAAGTTTCACCAAGATATCTTAATTTTTACTCAAGTTACAGCTTGCACAGACGGACGGACGGACGGACAGACAGACATTCGGATTTGAACTCCACTCTTCACCCTGATCACTTTGGTATATATAACCCTATATCTAACTCGTTTAGTTTTGGGTGTTACAAACAACCGTTATGTGAACAAAACTATAATACTCTCGTAGCAACATTTGTTGCGAGAGTATAAAAAAAAATATTTATCGGAGAGAAAAAATCTACGATTACTTACTAAAAAATATATTGAAGAAGGTCGTGTTAAAATTTGAGACTAATCGGTCTAGCCGTTTTCGAGTAATGTTGGTCACCGACTTTGAACACACCATTTTGAGAAAAACGCGTTTAAAGTTTGGACCTTGTACTTAAAAGCACTCTGAAACGCCTTTTCAAATTTTTCATTTGCTTGTAACTTTGAAAATATTCACCGGAACGATATGAAATTTTCTGTGTGTATTCTTAAATACATGTACATTAAGAAAATGAAATAAAAAAAAATCGATTTTTTGAAAATTCTAACTGTATATAACCCCTTAATGGGTTTGAAACACGGATATGACATATTCTTTTAGTAAGCAAGTAGAGAAGCTTTCATTTCTTTAAAAATATCACAGCTATATATATATATATATATACAGAATAAAGAAAAAAATACGTAATACAGTAGGTGTGTGCAATTTTTTTAATTTTTTCTAAATGTTATACATAACAAGTAAGGAAGGGCTAAGTTCGGGTGTAACCGAACATTTTATACTCTCGCACCGAGGTCCTCATGTTCGATATATGGGGCCTTGAAAACCTATGGTCCGATTTCAGCGATTTTTAGAAATGGGCTGCCACACTATAAATACAGTATTTGTGCAAAGTTCTGCACCGATATCGTCACTAGTGCTTACTTTAAATATTGTAAAGTAAACGATTCAGATCGTCTTCTAAGTTCTGGTATATAGGAAGTAGGCGTGGTTGTGAAGCGATTTGGCTAATTTTCACAACATATTATTGGGAGGTAAGGAAACTATTACAAACCAAGTTTCATTGAAATCGGTCGAGTAGTTCCTGAGTTATGGTTTTTGACCCATAAGTGGGCGAAGCCACGCCCATTTTCCATTTTGTAAAAAAATCTGAGGGCAGCTTCCATCTGCCATTTCTTATGTGAAATTTAGTATTTCTGACGTTTTTCGTTAGTGAGTTAACCCACTTTTAGTAATTTTCAACCTAACCTTTGTACGGAAGGTGGGCGTGGTTATTATCCGATTTCTCATTTTTGGACTGTATTAAGAAGTGGCTAAAAAAAACGACTGCAGAAAGTTTGGTTTATATAGCTTTATTGGTTTGCGAGATATATATAAATAACCGATTAGGGGGCGGGTCCACGCCCACTTCCCAAAAAAACTTACATCCAAATATGCCCCTTCCTGGTGCGATCCTTTATTCCAAATTTTATTTCCATAACTTTATTTATGGCTTAGTTATGACACTTTATGTGTTTTTGGTTTTCGCCATTTTGTGGGCGTGGCAGTGGACCGATTTTGCCCATTTTCGAAAGCAACCCTCTCATGGTCCCAAGGAACATGTGTTCCAAGTTTCATTAAGATATCTCAATTTTTACTCAAGTTACAGCTTGCACGGACGGACGGACGGACAGACGGACAGACGGACAGACGGACAGACGGACGGACAGACATCCGGATTTCAACTCCACTCGTCATCCTGATCATTTATGTATATATAACCCCATATCTAACTCTTTTATTTCTTGGTGACACAAACAACCGTTATGTGAACAAAACTATGATACTCTGTGCAACAGGTTGCGAGAGTATAAAAAGTTCGTTAGTTTATTTTACTGTAAAGTCACGTGTAATTCCTAACTTTACTATTGTACTTTCAAAAATATTTCTATAACGTGCAGTAAAGTGAACCAATTAAATATGATGTATTTATCAGCGGAACGTGTCAAAAACGTAAACAAACAAACATATTCATTTTTATTTAGTTAAATATTTTGCAACAGACTTTTTTGCTTTCTGCTTTACGAAATATTTATATTATCTTTATGGTATAATAAATATAATAATTAATTAAAGAAAAGGATTTGTAGTTGACACACGAAGACACAATAATTCTCCTACGACGAATAATAGTAACTATAAAAGAAAACTAGATCAATGTGATAGACTCTAATTCAGCTAAAACCTGAAGATTGAGTAGACCACCATTTACAAAAAAAAATGCCTGAAATCTATCTCCAATCTGCTGAGCCAACTAATGTCACCAGTTACTTTCCCCTAGAGTTCTTCGAAATGAAAATAGGTCAGTTAAAACACCTGTAACTAGATAAATACGTGCCTTATAGAGTGTCACATGCTTCGCATATATTTTATGATTCACCTTGAGACAACACCATATACCCCTAGATCGGTAATTATGAGACCAAGTCTTCCCCAGTTATATAGCTGTACGTATTAAGAAATAGCACTAAACCTCTGATTTCTTAAAAAACAGGGTTTTCAAAGTAAAACATCTTCATTTTGTTTTCCTAATTAATTAAGCAGTCCTCTGTATGAAAAAGTCATATCTGGAACCTTAAACTACGGTTATTAAACAGAAATAATTCAGTGCCCAATTTAAAAATAAGCTCAAAACATCTACTTATATTTTTTCATTTCCTCAATAAACGAAGCGACTTTTTTTCTCTCAAAACTTGTACAATTTTAAATAGCTGCAAGCCTCGTTAAAGATTAATGGAATTGCGAACCATACCTAGGCATTCTGGCGTTTATGTTTATGTGGCGTGTGTGGCAAATGTTCTATTAAATTATTAATATTTAAATTGGCAGGTTCTCAAAATTAGAAATTTTTAAAAATTCAACAACTAATTATGATAATCATCTGGCGTCGCAATGCGGCGAGAATTCTACAAAAATGTGCAAGAGTTAATATGTAATTTATATTATACAATTTGTATAATATATACTAATAGTTTTCATCATATTTATGTGGTTTCCCAACGCAGAAGTATTCCGACATTTACTTTTACAAGAATTTGTACGTAAATAAATAAATAAATTTTGGAAAATTTTTGAAAATTTTATTGTAAACAATATGAAAGTTAGCGATAAGTTTCTTCAGTTGATGACTTAGGAAAAAAAAGTTAGTTACATAAAATCATCGTAGATAATGCATGGAACGATAAGAACCTTTGAGTAGACAACTAGTGGACACTTGAGCTAACTAAGGAATCTTTTTTTTTAATAATACTAAATAGCGATAGTGATATTTGAAGTTTAGGCTGTTTTGTTAGCTTGAATACGCTTTACAAAACAGTAGAGAAATACTGATAACCTAAACAGCCGATGTAGATAACATAACCTAAACATTAATTGTTTTCTAGAGAAGATGTTCCCAAAAGAGTTGGGTCTCTGTAATCTGCAAGAACCTGCATAATTGTCATATTCACTGCTGTCAAAGAAAATGTTGAGATTTCCTTTATTCCTGTTATGATAACATCAGTGCCTTTTGAGTGTATACAGTTATGGATTTGATTCGATAGAACGAACACGAAACTCTTGTAAAATCGGTAGAATATTACAATGAAAAGTGTGTTTCCACCTGAATCTTTAAATAAGCATATTGAGCAACGAAAACACAATTCTATTTTGAAATTCGAACTTACGATTGATGGAACAGTTGTCACATACTAAACAATGACTGGCAACAATGAGGAAGGTGTTTATAAAATATAGAAATTTAATATAGAAATATTATTACCGTTACATATTTACTAAGTAATTATGACCTTTCACCCCGTTGGTAGTGAGAATTTTTATTTGTTCCGTACTTATTACAAATTTCATCTAATTTTCTACTATTTACTCGCATGTTATAGAAGTGTACTACAAACAAAAGCAAGAAACAAACTTACGTAACCAGCAAATGTGATGAGTTGTAATAAGTATTACACAAATAGAAATTAACTAGGAAGTATTTACAGCATTACCTTTTTAATTACTTTCTAAATTTCAAGCATTTTTGTGTAAATATTTTCCTTCTTATACGGTTACGCTAGATAAATGCTTATTAAAGGCTATTTTGTCGATTATTTGTTCGTTGTTGTTTGTATAATAAATAGTGTGGTTGGCTGAATTATATAATATAAGGATGTATATTAATATATGGATGTATACATACATATATATTTTAGAATTAAATTTATTTTGCGGTGCCTTTTTTGGATGAGGTGATTAAAATAAATTCGATTTTTTTGTTTAGTAATGTTTAGTGCTACTTGTTTAACGCCTTTTATGATTAATCGTAAATTGATTGCTTTGTTTGAATTCCAATATTTCATTTCATTTTTGTATATTTTTCTCATTTTTATTCTATTAATTTTCTTCGATTTAATAAATTTTTGCTGCACAAAGGTCAGCCACTTTATTATACGAAAACATAACTGTACGCATGATCAATTTAATACATGTTTAAAAATAAAGGGTGATGCAAAAGCATTCTTTGTGCTTAACGAAAATATTTAAAAAATTGGTTTAACAGAAAGTTTGTAAAATTTGCGAAAAATTAATAATGTTTTAATATACATACAATTATGATCTCGTTTTATATACTTTTTGTAAAAATTATATATTTTTGAAGCAAATTTCGTATAAAAAACAAATTTTTAAGTCTTGTGTTCTTCAATAGAAAATACGTTCGTCAGTAGTACAACTTTGCTTCCGTCGTTTTCCAATAGATGTCTCTAGGGTAAAGCACTGGTCGATTAAATCGATTAAATCGTTTTATATCGACCTTGGACATTTGTGTCAACATAACCCAACAAAATATGTGTAGAGATCTGTTTGCATCCCAAACTTCTTCTCAACTGAAAATGTCACTTTTTGAGCCGAATTCTCGACATTGCACGGCATACGCATGCTGCCAGAAAGAATGGTCAAAAGTAGTAGCTAGCGACGGCCAATATTTTGAATAATATTTTTGTAACCGTTTTTATACAAAAAAAGCCTTAAATTTACAACAAAAAAACGGCGGAAGCAAAATTGTAGACCTAATATAAGAATTTTATTGTACTCGTAACATTTTTGAATCAACTCAATATCGCTTTGAGTGTGAAACTTTGCTAAATAGTGATAGTAGGCAATGTTTAGTTTTCTTTGTGTTCTTACGTGCACTTTTTTGTACTTTAGGGTATCTTTAGTATCATAATATCAAAGAATATATACTATAAATATATATATTTAGCTTGAAAATTAATAAAATACAAAATCGCAGTGTTTTTAAAAAGAGATATAATATTTATTGAGTATTTCGATCCAACCTAATGCATGAAGTTGTTGCATGACATTTCTTCAATTAAAAGTACTTGCTTCGCACTTTATTGTTGTTGTTTTTTATTTTTAGTTTTAGTTTTATTATTGCTCAATTAACATTTCACTTCTATTGAGTGTTCTATTATGTTCTACTGTTATGTAGCGGTACATTGATGGGTTGTTGACTCATATGAACTGTGTGCACAGGTGAGAATTTTTGAATGAAGTAGATATTTATTTTGTTACGAGCAAATTTTCTAAACAACTGAAAATAATGAACTTGAAAAATATGAAGGAATTTTTTCGAAGTTATTGTATTGATATTACAAGTCAGTTATATGGAATTGTATGGCTATACATAATTGATTTTTTTAAAAGAATGTGCAACAAAGTCGTAATGAGTATCAATTCACCTTTTATTTTTTACAAACGAAACAATATGGAACGAAGTGAAACTAGTGAACGTAGTGAGCTAAAGTGACGTCAGCAAAATTTTATTTTTTATACTCTCGCAACAAAGTTGCTACGAGAGTATTATAGTTTTGTCCACATAACGGTTGGTTGTAAGTCCTAAAACTAAACGAGTTAGATATAGGGTTATATATATCAAAATGATCAGGATGACGAGAAAAGTTCAAATCCGGATGTCTGTCTGTCCGTCCGTCTGTCCGTCCGTCCGTGCAAGCAGTAGCTTGAGTAAAAATTGAGATATCTTGATGAAACTTGGAAGACGTATTTCTTGGCACCATAAGAAGGTTAAGATCGAAAATGGGCGTAATCGGACCACTGCCACGCCCACAAAATGGCGAAAACCGAAAACACTTAAAGTGCAATAACTAAGCTATAAATAAAGCTATGGAAGTAAAATTTGGTATGAAGGATCGCACTATGAAGGGGCACATGTGGATGTAATTTTTTGGGGCCCCGCCCCCGCAAACTACTAAAGCTATATCAAGGAAACTTTCTAGAGTGATTTCTTTTAGGTACTACCTTATACAGTCCAAAATTCGACGAAATCGGATAATAACCACGCCCACCTCCCATACAAAGGTTATGTTGAAAACTACTGAAAGTGGGTTAACTCACTAACGAAAAACGCCAGAAACACTAAATTTCACATAAGAAATGGCATATGGAAGCTGCACTCAGATATTTTTAAAAAATGGAAAATGGGCGTGGCATCGCCCACTTATTGGTCAAAAACCATATCTCAGGAACTACTTGACCGATTTCAATGAATCTTGGTTTGTAATAGTTTTCTTACATCCCAATGATATGTTGTGAAAATAGGCCAAATCGCTTCACAACCACGCCTACTTCCTATATACCAGATCTTTGAAGACGATCTGAATCGTTTACTTTACAATATATAAAGTAAGCACTAGTGAAGATATCGATACAGAACTTTGCACAAATACTATGTTTATAGTGTGGCAGCCCTATTATAAAAATCACCGAAATCGGACCATAGGTTTTCAAGGCCCCATATATCGAACATGAGGACCTCGTTGCTTCTAACCTAATATTAGGGTTTCCAACTTTCAATGGACTTTATACAATATATATGACGAATATGTGGGTCAAATTGTGTATTATATTATATAAATAAAGTTAAATAAATAAATTGCGAGAGTATAAAATGTTCGGTTACACCCAAACTTAGCTCTTCCTTACTTGTTTTATATTAAATGTTTCATGTAATATGGTCATGGTATAATTCACCTTTCCATAATTTAATGGAAAATTAGTGAAGCGTTGTCCCTCAATAAAATTAATAACGTATTTCCGAGAACCATTAATATATAGTCTATATTTGTCAGAGAGTAATTTTCCATGGTACATATAAACACATAAGTACCAATAAATTAAAAATTTCGTAAATTATTTACATTTTGAGAACACATAAATGAAAATTGAAACAGCTGTTCGTTGACACTCGGCGCTTGTCTGAAATTTTCAGAACTTTTTTCTTTCTTTTTGCTTCTTGCAAGTTGAAATTGTCAACAAAAACACGATTATGTTTGTTTTGCGTGCGTTTAATTTTCATATGCTTAATTCTTTCACACAAAATTTGTGTCATGCCTCATATAAATACACATACACACACTCCCGCGCAATTGCATTTATATATCACACATTTTACTCAACGACACGGCCACTTTTCATTTTCGCTACTTGACCGTCAATGAACTTGAAAATTATTGGCGTCACACACCAACACAAACACATGTAGCGGGAGTGACAACAAGTGAGTACACTAGCATACAAATATTAAATATTTATTTAATGCAAATCATTGCGCTGCATAACGTATGTAATTTATTTATTGGCATTGGACTTGTGATTTTTACGCTTCCTTACAATAAGAAAATTAAATAAATAAATCAAAATAAATTTGCATTTGCCTACGGCAGTCAACGGCTCTTTCCTTATCTCTATTTTTATTTATCCGCCGCTGCACAGCGCCGCACAAATTAATGCTTAATTGTTAATTATTTTAAAGCAAAACTACAAGCGAACGTAAATTGGACGCACGCGGCGTATACGTAATGCCATTAAGCTTAACCGCAAGACTTGACGTGTGTGTGTGTATGTCTGTATGTGAGTGACAGCAGTGTGGCATGCCACAAACGCTTTGGAGCGGCGTTGATTGTAGATGATGTGGAATGAGCTAATGCTTGACAGAATTGACGCTTTCTTGGCACCACTACGGACTGTGGTTCGGTCACGTGCCATCGCTGATATTTTTAAATGAGCGAATTAGTGCGCAAACAAGTGGACGAGGTAGGTCAGAGTTGGTGGGTGTGCAATTTCGCATGCGAGCTTAGTGTTTTATATGTGCAGTAATCTACTATGTTATATTAAAATATCTTCGCTTAAAAATAATAATACAAGATTTTACATTGGGTTCAGCTGAGATAAGGTTCAGCTAACTGGCTTAGACCTTCTGTATTTGCGATCAGCTGTTCTGAAGACATTTTTCAACTTTTCACTAGTTATCGACTTATGAATGTAAAAAATCTGTGAATTGCTGATAATGATATTTTACCGCTATATTCTTTTAAAAGCTAAAATGACATCACAAAATAAATTCTCTCGCATTTTCGAATTTGATTCAATTTTTTTTGATAATGTACAGATAGACCTTAGTATTTTCGATTTTGTGAAGCCATCGTCAAACTATACTTCGGCATTAAATAAAATCACTTTAAAATCATATAATTTGATTTTATGGCTTTTGAATTTATGGCGCAAATGTTTGTATAATTAGAAAATAAGTCTGTCACGATATATGGTTTTAAAATTTTCAGGACTACAATAAATACGAAATGGAATCAGTTTGGTTTTCAGCTTAATAAAATATTTGTACAACTGCATTTCAGATAAGTGATACACAGATATCAGCATATGATAAGCTTGGTTAAAAAATACTTAAGCTTTTTTACACTCTTTGGAATATTTCTGAAATAATATTCTTCTTATAAAACCACTTATTGTTACTAAAACCATATAATTAAAAAAAAAAAATAAAAAAACCGTAAACTGTTTTAATGACACTGGGTCTAATTGAACAGAATCATCGTTTGAGTTTTTTATTTCAACTTTAGGCTGGTATTAACTGTGATATAGCTGTGAAAACCGGTGATCTAGTGTGGAAACACAATAGATTATGCGAGATCTATGATTTTCGATAAGAAAAACGTTTATCTAGACGAAAATATTTATTTGCACACTTTAAGATCTGCGATATATTGAAAAATAGCTTCAGGGTTGAACAGAAAAACTCAATTTTCGTAATTGAACTTAAAATGCACTATTTTTGGTTTAGTAAGTTGATAATCTAATGTATATATAATAAAGTTTATTCCACAGTATACCCTTTTTGTTGCTTCAGCCTCTTTATAAAGTTTTAATATTCACAATAAAAAAATATATAATTTTTTTTTCACTTTTGCTTACATAAGTATATAATTCAATCTACTTAAAAAAAATAAATAAATAATTATATACTATTTGCACACAAATTTATGCACATAACTGTTATTTACACTCATGTCATCTTTTTTTCAACACAATATCAATATTTGCCATATATTAGAATATTTTTAAATAACAATTTTTTATTTGAACAATTGAAAGCGCGTCACTAAGTCAGTACAGGTTTTGCTAGCTGAGCAATTTTCAATAAGCCGCTATTTAAATTGGTTTTACACATACACAGATTGAAATGTAGATTTTTCATAAAAAGTATATTTATACATTTGTATGTAAATAGTAATGTAAAATTGCCACTCATCAATCTTTTCAAGGTACAAAAGGTGATATGTTTTTGTTAAAATTTTACCGTTAATCAAAATATTATGATTTGTGTGATAAGAAATGTGACTGATTACGGTATGACTATCTATATGTATGTTTGTATGTATATCTGTAAATATATTTAATCACTTTTCTTGCTTTGTTTGGACACAATCAATTATAGTAAACAGTTCTAATAAACACTGCAGGTGCATGTTCACTTATATTTTAGATTGAGTAGTTTTCGAGCACTGCTTTTTTAGTTGACAATTTTCGAATTATTATTATGAATAATAAATCTTAAACGATTTTGTATTGTTGTTCGACAATAAAAACTTTCCATTAACTTCTATTTCATGAAACGACAAGCCCTTTTCATATTTTTTCTACACACACACACACTTTCCTTTACTTAAAATTTAATTTTTTTAAGAATTTCACACCCCGTTTTAGTTGTAGATAAGCTTTTTTGCAACTTGAATAAAACTTGGAAGCACTTTTTATATATTTTGTTATTTTTATATTTATGAAATCATTAAAAAAATAAATTTTTTTATAATTTTTATAATTTTTTTTTGCTCTTTACAAAACAAAGGTGGTTTGGTATTGACAATACAGTTAAATTCATGAGCATCAACACCAACTCGTAAATATCACGAAAATACACCTTTTACAAGATACTCGTAGTAAAGAAAAGTAAATACAAAACGGCGCGCGCGTGTTTTACTCGAGCGTTTGATTGCGACAATGTGAGCGAGTCATTTGAATTTGCGCCGAACCCTTGGGCACAGACAGTGACTAGTGTTGCTATCATAACAGCCCAGCAAGCGATCGCAACCGAATGGCCCAACACAAAATAGCGGACAATAGAGAGCAAGCAATAAAGCAGCGGAAACGTACACACACAGAGAGAAAGTAGAAACATAAACAAACAGAGGAAGCAGAATGCAGCTGACTTGATAGAAAGCGTAGGAAAGCGAAAAAGTGAGACAAATTGGGCCGGATGTTTGGGGAAAAGTTATGCAGCAGTGAGCCGGTAATGGCGGTGGAAAGAGAGCTGTACTACTAGAAACCGCACAGAGAGAGAGAGAGAGAAAGAGTGTGTGCATTGTGAGCTTTCAAGTTCAAACTGACTGAGTACACATGATCGTAGTGGAACAGCTGTTTGCTTAATTAATATTTATTTAATTATTGTTTACATATTCGAGCTTTTGTTTTTAATACTCGCCAGATAATTGTATTAACAACTATTTACAATTATTATACTTATTATCTTTCGGTCATTAGCGTCTAGTTTAAATAACAATTCGGTAGCACAGGTGATTTTTATTGTTTAAATTTTTAGTGGTGAGAGGATGAAGAATAATTGGGGTTTATCCATAAATTAATATAGAGAATATTAGACCTGTAGATCTTTCTCTCGAATTTAAACCCGCAATAACGTAACCTCAAATTCACCGATTAGAAGAGAGATTAAAGTGATTCACAGTAAGTAAAATTCTCATGTCGCAAGTGTCAATTTTGAAGGGCGAATAACACTTGAGTCTGTTATAAGGTATTCAGAAATATTTTAAATAGATCACTGCACTGCTCGATTACTTATCGATCAATTGATGATCTATAAATCTGTACAATTTTATATTTTTATAACCAATTATCAAGCCAGAGCGCAGAAAAATTATGAGTATATACCAATTCTCTAAAAAAAGTATTAAACAAAAGTACAACACTTTCATCAAAATATTTTTTGCAAAATCACGTTCGATATAACGGAGCCGATAACTTGGTGAATGTTATATACACAGGTATTTACTACAATAAATTAACGAGATAAACAAAGTCAGCACAATTGAATGAGCGAGAAATGAACAATGATAGAAAAGCATAAAGGCAAAATGAAAACAGTTATATTTTCGTACTATGAAGTAATTTGATTTAAAAAACGAATGGCATTTTTATTGTGCACATGCAATAATTATATATTTTTTTACGAATAGTTGATAGTGAAAATATTTAGATTATCAGAAAACCATTACGAGAAACACTGGTCTACAGGTTTTTTAGTTTTTAAATCTCATTTTAAAATAAATTTGAAAATTTTTTTAGGGATCATATTTATATTAAGGATCTTGTTTATATTCCTTCCTTCCTGTTATAAGAGTTTACAACAAAATACACAGGGTGTTCCTTGAAGTTTATTATTATAATGTTAATCTTTCTAAAAAAATTTGTGTGGAACTTGTGAAAGGACATTCTGCCAGCACCACTCTAAAATTTAGAATTTATTGAAGCATTAACAACGGAGTGATTGACAGCCCTGCAAAAAAATTCTTTATAATTTATTCGATAGCAGTAGAAGCCTTGGAATATATGCGAAAAAAATCCAAAAAATCATATGCCAAAAAGATCTGTAACCAATTTTGAAATTTATTTTCAAAAATCGTTTTCACTTTCATTAACAATGGACAAATGGGTGTACACTAATAACATATAACAACTGTTTCACTCGCTTTTATGATTACGATAAAGTGGGTATTTTTTGCAAACACAATTATTACTCATTACCAATTCAAATTTTTGTTTAATTTTGATTGATGATTATGATGTGGCTGTAGGTGTGTATGCGTGTGCGTGTATGTACTAGGTTTTCTGCTTATAAGGAATTATTTCGACTTTCTACTTTTTCAAGACAGCATTGAGAGCATAGATTGTGGGTAGATACATGCGTGTTGTTGGAATTTTTAAATGCAAAAAATATGTGAAATATTAGGTGTAATCGAGATTTGTTCAAAATGTGATTTAGCTACTGTAGAATTGTTGTGTGGGATATTGTTGTTGTTATTGGTTTAAAAAAAGATTTATTTATATAATTAATTTTTTAGGTGTGATTGAGCATACGAGTTATAAAAAAATTGGTTGTTTATGTATTTAGTATCGGTGTCATTGTTGTTGTTGTAAAAAGGGATAACCAAGATCATCGTAAAAATTTCCATCATTATCTACTGTAAAGGCCTGAATTAAAAATTTGAACTAAAAATTTTGATATTCATTCGTTCATAAGGTTCCCAGCTTCTCTAAGTAATTGTCGGAAACTAGTTGGATCAACCTAAAAGATATCTGGTTATATGTTATGTTATATGAACATACATATAAAAATTATCGATGTCTCGTTGGTATAAAGTGACTAATGAATCACGAGCTAGCTACTAACAATATTTCGCTTAGACCACAATGAATTTAATTTGAAAAAATTTATTATCCTAAAAATACTGATATTTTTTCTTATTTAATTACAAAACACTTCAATTTTTCTCAGTGTAAAACGTATTGAAGTGTGTGTTGCACCATCTGCCGGGCAGTAGGAATGTAATAATTGAGTAAAATTTCAAAGGTGAACGCTTTTCACCTCACTGAACACACCACGAAAAGCTTTATTCATACTAACCACTACTTCATATTAAGAGATTCAAAAAGCTTCTTTATAAGCTTTTCACCACTTAACAAGTGTGTTGAATATAAAACGTTACAAATATAAAAACAAACGTTATTTTCAAACTCACCGCTTTGCGTTTATCAGCCTCGGTGGCCGCTGAATTTGAACGGCTTCTAAACAAATCCATTACTTTGGTCATTGGTGAGCGGGATGCGTCAGCGCGACGTACCGCTGTAACGGTGTGATAGTACTGTAAATAATGTGGAAAGCGAAAAAAATGTAATTAATTAAATATAATTATTTGACAAAATGCCGTAGAACAACAAATAAACGTTAATTAGCAGGTTTTCACTTTCAGATGGTTGAGGAGCAGATCAAAAGAGAAGCCGACACCGTCTTTGTAAACAAAAATGGCGTCGCATGACTTTGTAAACAAATTTGTAAATATCGAAAATATTTTCTTTTGTAAACGAAATAAAATACAGCAACAGCCATATGAATAGTAACGCACTTTCATGCACGATAATAAAGCTCTAATAACTTTTAAACGCTCTATAAACTTCTAACAAATCTTCGCTCATCTACCACCTCCCCCACCTTTCATATCACACCCACACTCACCTGGGCATCGCTGCCTTGATGCGGATGCGCCGATCCATCTTTGTACTTATTCTTCGCACTACCACCCTCGGCGGCGGTTATCGTGACCGCCGGATGTTGACGCTGCTTATCATGATGATGATGACCAATCAGCCCTGAATTCTGCATGACCACCTTCATTTGATTCATTATGCCGCCGCCACCGCCGCCGCCCGTGCCGGAGTGTGTGCTACTCGAGCTGCTGTTGTCTGTGCCGGGCGCACCGGCCACATTGCCACTGCCAGCGGCCAAGAGCAGTGAATCTTTGCGCTTAGCATCGGATTTAGTGCGCTGTCGAAACACATCGAAGATGGTGGGACGTCGATTCGGACTGGCGATACCGTGCACGGTCGACTGATTGAGCACAGGCGAGTCTTCGCCGCTGCGACGTCGCTCCAACGAACCGGAACGCGTTGTGGCGCCAACACGCTCGGTACTGCGCGATATTTTCTCCATATTGCGATTGAGCTTCTCCAATTTGGCGGCCTCGCGTTCTTGACGGCGTGCCGTTTCGCGCTCCAACTTGCGTGCCTCCTTCTCGCGACGACTAGCTTCCTTTTCTTGGCGCCTAATTGAGTGTGTGTGGTGAAAAAGGAAATTCATTTTAAATTGATAATTTTGAAGTGTATTTTAATAGCAAACTCACCGCGCCTCCTTCTCCATCTTTTTGGAAGCCTTTCGTGCTGCTTTGGCATTGGGTTCCGCTGGCGCGCTGGAGGGTCGCGAACCCGGCAAACGTCCATCTTGTTCCTGAAAATGTACATGTCGCTTGTGAGTATGTATTTTAGGCGTTTTTTGCATAAAAGAAATGTGAACTCTTTCGATGTTCTAGCACTTCGTCTAATAATATTAAGAGCAACTGTTCCACACAGCAGCGCCGGTAGCACTGACTAGCAACTTTTTTGCGCGCTGTCTATATTTTGGCCAACATAGAACACCCGCTTACATACATACATATTTATATTTGTAGTTATGCGTGTATGTATGTATGCATGTACAGAGAGAATATAAATTTATTTTCGCACTACCAAACCCCTTGTAATTGCTATAAGTAGTTGTTAGTCAATTGTTGACACAAAGTTAATTAGCCGCAATGAATTTTGGCCACTGGAAGCCAAACGCAGTGGTCTAAATCGAATGCTATCAATTAATTTGTGTGCGCAAGTCAATAAAGGCGCATGCTAGGGAACGGTGTGAAAACAAAAAGGATAATGATAACGAACCACAGGAGGTTTGATTACAATCTTACAACGTTAAATGCTGACGTCGAATTTTTTGGGCGTGAAGACAACCCATAAATGGTGGTTAGAAGAACAGCAACAACATAAGTAGGAAAATACAAAAATGTAAACAGTAAATATTCTAGAAGAAAAATAATTGTTGAATTGGTGAAAATATGAAAAAATTTCGCATAAAAAGTTGGTTATTTGAAACAGTTACTACGTTTATGCTTCATTTCTACTCGGTTATATTCTACATGGGTAAAGCCTATAAGCATAAACGGTAAATACTCTACTCGGGGTAAATTCTGAATTGAATTCAATTGAGGGCTGCCACGAATTATAAATATATCCGTATTTTCCAGATATAAGGGGTGTGCGGCATAATCGATGCGAAATTCGCTACACCATCCGACTACCCACAGTGCCACGGGTGGGCCACAAAAAAACCGGTGCCAAAAAGTAACCAATAACCGGTTACTGTAGTACTACACAGTACCAGGCGTTTGCCGCAAAAATTCGGTAGTAAGTGGGGTAGGGGTTTTCAGCGAAAAATTGGCAATACGGGAACCCTGTATATGCAATTTGTCAAAACAATATACACCGGCACAAAAAATCAGCTGATTTGACGTTCAACTTAACTCTAAATCCGTTCATGCATCCGAGTTAACTCGTCTACATACGTACAGAAAATGTGTATATTCTATCCGAGTAGAACATTTAACTCGAGCTGAAAAAGTGTTTATGCATGTGGGTTGAACTTACCCTTGTACAATATAACCGAGTAGAAATGAAGCACAAACGTAGTAAGTGCTGAGTTTCGGTTCTGCATTTTTCGGAATTCTTATTTATTAAACTCATCCATGTTGGATTCCAAAATTCAGTTTTCAGTTCTAAATTTATAATTAATTATAATTAATTCGAACGAATTCTGAAAACTTCTATATTTTTAAATTTGGCTAGATTAAAGTCTAACAGACCTTAGGATGACCATACTAATTGCACGCCAATGCATCATCATTTTTGATTATTATACAAACAAAATAAAAAACTGAAGAAGAAAAAAGAAAATGTTGACGACCTTTCATTAAATAAACTAAATCTACATTGTATGTACTAGAAAACGTAATCAAAAAATCTGTCCAATTAAATGAATTGCCTGTAATTTATCAAGCTTTAAACAAACATGTCTAGCCAAAATTTCCAAAATGGTTTATTAAAGGGAATTGACAAGCAAATATAATAAAATAATTGTCGGGAAAACAAATAAAAAATTAACAAATTATAACCTCAAAACATAAAAGAAGAATACAGTGAGCTTGCAGTATAAATTAATGGTTGAAATTCGCAAATTTTCCGAAATGAAAATTATACTGCCGCCCTAATTTAGCTGGCAATCCCTTTTTTCTAAAATTATATTTCAACAAACTTTCCACCGACTCTAAAGAAATAAGTACACACATATAGTTTAAGTATGTATGTATATGTATCTCTCAATTTGTATTTACGACTGACTACAAGCAGTTGGTATCAAAAATATGCCAACATGCAGTTATTTGTGGATCAATTACGTCATAGCGTGGCGATGAGCATACCCCCAATCCGTTAATAAGCCTTATATAAATATGTATACAGTGCGAACTTGAAGAACCAGAACCTTGAAGAAATATGTACGTAAAATATGTATGTTTGTATAGGTGCGCAAAAACTTTTGAACGAATAAAAAATAACGAAAATGCGAACGAAGAAGAATAACGAGCGACAATATTCGGCAGGAGAAAGAACGTGCGAGATGAAGCCGTATAAGCGACAAGCGATAATGCAACAGGTTTCTAAGAAGCGGCAAATGAAATAGTGGCTAGCACTGAAAGAAAGTCACGTGTGTGATAACAGGAATACACACATAGTAGTGAAGAATATATAAGAGCAGAACAGAAAAAAAAATTATTCAAGAAGGGATTTATATTTACAATTTTCATATTCAATTTTTATGGATGAGAGAGTCTATGTCATCCACTATCCTTAAACTCTATCAACTGTCAGTATTTCACCTCAACTAATTTTCTAGACATTCTAAACATTGAGAAACATAACAAGGAAAATCACTACAATAACAAAAGCGAATTAATGAATCAAGATCAAAAACTTAAATATCAAACGTAAATTACTGCTCGAAAGTGTTACAGAACTATCGATCGTAACGTCGTGAAATTTGAATTAAAAAGATTGAAAGAGGTGAACATGATTATACATAGAGAAACCTCTTCTAACGGACACCTTTATTACACGCTTAGCTGCCTTCAGCGGACATTTTTTCATGTACCAAGTTAAATTTTTAGAATAAATGACCCACTCATAGGGGCGGACACCTCTCTTGGGCGGGCAAGAATCGCTCGACGGTGAGTGTTCTTCCATGAGAGGTTTCACTGTATATAGTCTTCTGAATAATTCAAGCAGATATGTACATTTGTTTATCGAAATTGTACCAAAACCAGTTGCAAGTGTCAAACAACTGTCTACGATCCACTTATCAACACCCACAACGCGACTTGCCTACATATGTACATATGCATATGTTTGTTTGTATGTATTTTTGATATTCCAACAGCAGAGTATTTGACTAAATCGGAACAAGGCCACAGATTGTAATGAAAAATCAAAAAAAAAATCAATCAAAGTTCTTCAATAGGCACGCGTACCAAAGCTGGAATAAGATATTCTCATCACGTGCCCCCACGACGTATACTCAAATTTGTATGTATGTATGAATGTGAATGTGCCGCGCCAACGGTGAATCGTCAATATAGAAAGAGCAAAGAGATTGTGGAATACGAGCAAGCAAAGTATAAACAAATTATGTTTAAAGCAAATTTGAAAACAAAAAAGGAAAAAAATATATTAAATAAAATAAAACGTTAAAACCGCGAAACCAGTTCAACAAAACGGCAAACATAAAACTATGCAAAACCGCAGAACGATTAGCACAAACAATTGATACTAAATGTATATGTGGGTATATACACAAACACATAGACATTTGTCATAAAAAGTTAAACAAATAAATATATTAAAAAATAAAAAATTATGGAAAAAATAACGATATTCAAGCAACAACAAAATATGTGCCAGCAGAAAATCAAAAAATAAAAGAATTTTGTTTTGGCTCTCCCTCGAGACGTCTACGTGATCGCATATCTACATCAAAAAAAAATTATAAACGACGTCATAAAAAGCTAAGACATCCATAAAAAGCTAAGAAGGCAACAAATAAGCGCTTTGTTTTTTACGATTTTCAAAATAAATATAATACATATCATGTTTGTATAAAGGCTACGTTGGCATTTCAGCTTGAAAAATAGGCATATTTATTTGTTCCACTGTAAGTGACCAAAGCAAACAATTTCTTATCAATTAGCATGACTTTTTTTTTGCTTTGAAGGTTACTTCAAGAATAGGTTCTTCCAGTTGTATGTCTGGAAGATTAAGAATATAGCACTTACAATAAAATAATAAAATGTTTGGGAAATAATAATAAAAGTTTTTGACACAATTGAAAAACAAAGAACTTCTTAAGAACTAGTATAAAAATCATAGAAACTATGTTATCTTTGCAGTGAAACTCTTCTACTTCTAACCTTAGCAAAATATTACAGCGAAGCTTATGTTTTATGGAAGGTTTTAGATAGGACGACTCCTTATCCTTGTTGTGTGATTTCTTGAATCTGTTAGAGTAAATTGTAATCGGCTTAAATATCAAAGAACTATTTTATAATCCAAGAAGGTGGACGTTTATAATAAACGTGAGATGAGACTTCGGTTGTTCGAAAGAGAGATTTATAGATGAACAACAAAACATTATAATTAAAAATTTTTAAATCTGTTGGCGAGTTATGATTAGGAATGCAAACATCGTGAAATGAAAAATCGATGGTTCGATGTATCGTTGTTTCTTCAAAACCCATCGAAATCAAAAACATCGGTCATTAAAACATCGAAACATCGATGTGTTTTTTAACTTTTTTTTAATTTAGTGTGAAAAGCTAAGGGATACAGAAGCAGAAGCATAAATAAATGAAATGTAGTACGTCTTAAGTTGATACATTTTATTTCACTTAAAATTATATGTCTATTAAAGTTTTTTCTCAATAAATAACAGAATTTCAAAACAACGATATGGAAAATTTTTTCACTGTCATTTCTTTTCGATTTTACTTCTGCGTGATAGTTGCCCTGGGTTTAGAAAACGGTCGTTTACTCGGCACTGAAGTGGCCACAATGTGTAAATATTAATAAGCCTATTTATACAACTCCGGAAACACAGTATTCATGTCAACCCAAACTCTATTGGCTTCTGATTGGTAGGGGTAACAGCTGAGATACACTTTCTCTTCAACCTTCCGTCCCTGTAATTGTAGATAAATTTGACAGCTTACATTTCACCCTTTGGTGGACCAAATGTTTATTCTGGTTCCAAATATCAAACGAGTATTCTGTTTCACACTCATCCGATTCTGTTGTATCAGCGCGATTCTTTGAATTTTATATGAAACAAAAAAAAGTATTTCTTTTAGCCATAGCATCTTTAAAATGCAGTAATTTGAATCTCTGATTTAACGCAGTTGCCTACGCCAGAATTAAATTGTATAAATAAATCATAAAAGTAACCGCCGTATTGTCCAAGCGCACATTCCCTTAACGAATGCTCCGTATTTTACAAAAATCGAATTCCAATGTAATAAAGCGTATCCAAATAGAGGGTTTCGAGTTAATAGTGTGAAGTCAAATTTTTATATAAAACATCGACATAAAACATCGTTGAAAGTGGCATCGATGCATCGATATTTTTAAATTCAAGACGAAAACATCGATGTTTCAAAAACATCGATACATCGTTTGCATTCCTTGTTTTGATGCGTTATTGTGACCTCGGTCAAGATTACTTTGAACATTTACTCCAAGAGCTGTTAAGTAAAATGTCATATATAACACAAAATTAAATGTTTTCCGACTAAATTATGAATTTTCAGTGGAATATTAAAAAAATCGAAATGAAATAAAAAGCATATTAGAGATAATAAAGCTACAACCTTATATAAAATAATAACAAAGAGTGACAATTTAAAGATAAGTATGTCTTTGAGTATCTTTATACTCTCGCAACAAATGTTGCTAAAGAGAGTATTATAGTTTTGTTCACATAACGGTTGTTTGTAACACCCAAAACTAAACGAGTTAGATATAGGGTTATATATACCAAAGGGATCAGGGTGAAGAGTGGAGTTCAAATCCGAATGTCTGTCTGTCCGTCCGTCCGTCCTTCCGTCCGTCCGTCCGTCTGTGCAAGCTGTAACTTGAGTAAAAATTAAGATATCTTGATGAAACTTGGCACACTTATTTCTTGGCACCATAGGAAGGTTGCTTTCGAAAATGAGCAAAATCGGACCACTGCCACGTCCACAAAATGGCGAAAACCGAAAACACATAAAGTGCCATAACTAAGCCATAAATAAAGCTATAGAAATAAAATTTGGTATGAAGGATCGCTCTAAGAAGGGGCATATTTGGATGTCATTTTTTTGGGGAAGTGGGCGTGGCCCCGCCCCCTACTAAGTTTTTTGTACATATCTCGCAAACCAATAGAGCTATATAAACCAAACTTTCTGCAGTCGTTTTTTTTAGCCACTTCCTTATACAGTCCAAAAATGAAAGAAATCGGATAATAACCACGCCCACCTCCCATACAAAAGTTAGGTTGAAAATTATTAAAAGTGGGTTAACTCATTAACGAAAAACGTCAGAAACACTAAATTTCACATAAGAAATGGCAGATGAAAGCTACACTCAGATTTTTTTACAAAATGGAAAATGGGCGTGGCGTCGCCCACTTATGGGTCAAAAACCATATCTCAGGAACTACTCGACCGATTTCAATGAAACTTGGAGTGAGCAATGCTGCCGGTTGAAAATATGATTTTCATATAAATATCAATATTTTTTCGCAAGTGAAATTGATGATCATAAAATCGCTTAAGTTTCACTAATATAAATAATTATTATTATGCAAACAAATACATGCATATGTATATGTGTTTTGTTTGTGCGTTTATATATATGCTTGTCTACAGTGTCAGATTTATTGTTGAATTTTTGAATGAAATTTTGCACAAATAAATTTAAATGGATTTTAAAAGTTGAAGACATAAATAAATGTGTTAATAAGCGCATACATACATATATGTACATACAATGTATTTGTTTAAAAATCCATATGTACATATGTATTTGCACAAACGTGTTTAATGGCGAAGCGAACATGTGAAAGGCAAAAATGAAAAAATACATTTTTGCTAAAATCAAATAATGTGCACAACAATTAGGACTTTGTTATGTCTTTTGCAGTAACCTATAAACATACAGACATATTTATACAATATTTAGTTATTATTATTGTATATTATTATTGTATTTTAGGTGGTAAGCACAATATGAATGGAGTGTTATTAAATTTGCTTTTGTTCGTTTTTTTGGTTTGTCAAACCGAAAAAAATGTAGTAGCAAAGCAATTTATGGCTTTTATGACATATTTTAAGTATTTATGAGAGCATTGCATAAGAAAAATACATGTATAATAATCAAGTTTATGGACAAAATCAGAAATTCATAAAAATACATATATGTATATAAAATGCTAAAAATTTAAAAAATCAATTCAAGTTATACTATGTTTACATATAACGAGACTATCTCCATTTACGAGCTTAATGTGCTGAACACATAGAAGACGACAAGCGACGAGCGACATCTGTCAAATATTAAAATACACGCGTTCTTATGGGCACAGATTTTTTGGCAACAGCACGACTTCACCACAAAAGGGTTGAAGTCTTCGCTGTCGCCAAATTAGAAATGTTTCTAATTTTGCCGACGACAATGGCCGCTGTAGAGCTGCCACTAACATGTGAAATGTAAAATTATTCAAAGTTCTCACAAGTATGACGTTATTTTGCCAGCAGAAACGTAAAATAGCTTTGATATATCATTTATAATAACAATCGATTATTTAAAACAAATAAATCGACCATTTTTACATTTTTTACTTAAATAATTTCACTTTAAACTAAATATGTAATTATTGAAGTGATAGATGTTAGTACGGCAACAATGAAATTGCTTTTTGATATGTCGCTGCCGTCTTCAAAATGTTCAAGACGCTGGCTTCAAAGCGACATTTGTGATCAGCCGTCGCTACGTCGTGTCGTGTCGTCGTCTTTGTGTTCAGCACTTAACTCGGTATTCTGTAATTAAGAAACGAGATTTCTCATACAAAATTCCTCTCTTGATAATCCGAGATTATAAAATTATCTCGTTTTATACAACTAGATTTTCGGTGTTATTCCTAGTTTTATCGATAATTTTGCGAAGAAGAGGAGAAATGTCAAATGAAAATGTAAACAAAAATGGCCGACTGCGAGAGAAAGATGTGTAATACAACAACAAATACAACACATTTGACAATTGCAAATCACCTTTGGCTATATGTAAACGGTTAGATTATTGAACGAGATTATTTTCATATGTACTTTACTTTTCGCAAAGCGTAGTAATAAAATCGATTTCGATACTCAAAAATATCGAATAGTATTTTTATTAAGTTACAGTCTTAATAAAAATATAATTCAATACCAGCTTCTTATTAATGAAGGTAGATGTCACATAATTACAAACATATTTTGTTTTGCAATTTTCAGCTCAAAAAATTTTTATAAAAAAAAATTATTATATTTAATCTGACATTAATTAATTATGTATATACATTTGTCTTGATTAAATTTCTCTATGCGGAATTAATCAAACGCGCTTCTCTTATTTCGCTTGGTTGTCGTTTCTTATTATTGCTTTCTTCGTAAACCATTATGCGAATGTTGTTAGGAATAACAATATAATTGGCGTTGAAATTTTTTGTGAATTCTTCATTATTTTCGCTACATTCTTTATTATTATTCACTCTTCTTTACCCTTTTTGTGTGTATTTTTATACTCTCGCAACCTGTTGCACAGAGTATCATAGTTTTGTTCACATAACGGTTGTTTCTGTCACCAAGAAATATAAGAGTTAGATATGGGGTTATATATATATAAATGATCAGGATGACGAGTGGATTTGAAATCCGGATGTCTGTCCGTCCGTCTGTCCGTCTGTCCGTGCAAGCGATAACTTGAGTAAAAATTAAGATATCTTAATGAAACTTAGAACACATGTTCCTTGGCACCCTGAGGAGGTTGCTTTCGAAAATGGGCAAAATCGGTCCACTGCCACGCCCACAAAATGGTGGAAACCGAAAACCTATACAGTGTCATAACTAAGCCATAAATAAAGTTATGAAAATGAAATTTGGAACATAGGATCCCATTAGGGAGGGGCACATTTGGATGTAATTTTTTTGGAAAAGTGGGCGTGACCCCGCCCCCAAATAGGTTTTTTAAATATAACTCGCAAACCAATAAAGCAATATAAACCAAACTTTCTGCAGTCGTTTCTTTTAGTCATTTCCTTATACACTCCAAAAATGAAAGAAATCGGATAATAACCACGCCCACCTCCCATACAAAGGTTAGGTTGAAAATTACTAAAAGTGGGTTAACTCACTAACGAAAAACGTCAGAAACACCAAATTTTACATAAGAAATGGCAGATGGAAGCTGCACTCAGATTTTTTTACAAAATGGAAAAAGGGCGTGGCGTCGCCCACTTATGGGTCAAAAACCATATCTCAAGAACTATTCGACCGATTTCAATGAAATTCGGTATATAACACTTTCTTGACACCCTGATGACACGGGTGGAATGGGCGAAATCGGTTCACAACTACGTCTACTTCCCATATAACTCAATTTTGAATTCCATCTGATTCGTTCACTTTATAATGTATTCATAAGGAATCAATGAAGCTAGCGGAATAAAACTTTACACAAATACTGTATTTGAGCTGTGACATCACTTGTGGAAAAATTGTCAAAATCGGACCATGACTTTTCAAGGCCCCTGATATCGAACATGAAGAACCTAGTGCCTAAGGTTAATTTTTCACCGAAAATATAGGTAAATCCCTCAGATATTTTAATGTAATTCATTCCCTCTGAATGTTTTTCTTATAACAGTTTCTCTCTGTACCTGAAATGGTAAAAATCGGGTCATAACTTCCCCCAGATCCCATATACCTAATTATAAGTAATATTAAATTAAGTGAGCGTATAGTCTTCGATACATTGTATCTTGGTGGTGAAAACGAGTGAAATCGGTTTAGGAATTACCTCAGTCCCCATATACTATTTATGATGATTTTCGTTATTCTATTGAACTTTATACCAAATATATGGGTCGACTTGTGTTATCTTTATAAAATTACTTCAATAAATTGCGAGAGTATAAAATGTTCGGTTACACCCGAACTTAGCCCTTCCTTACTTGTTTTTGTTTGTTGTTTACCAAATTACTCATTTGTTTCCTGCTTAATTTATTTGTTTACAAAATGTCTAGCACTGCGAGGGTCTTTTGTATGGTGGTACCATTTTTTGCTGTCGTCACCGAATTCCGACAAAAGCGCTATATTTAGCACTAATTGTTTATTAGAAGTCAATTCCAATGGCTTTTTCAACAATTCGTTCTTTACACTGCAGCTATGGAATATGGTATGGGAGATTTTGATTTATAATATTCTTGTTTAAATATACTTTTACTATATGTATGGCGCGTCAAGTGTGTTTTGAATAAAAGTGAGTTTTTGTGAAAGAAGAAAAAGACAGCGACCAATTTTGGCAGAATGTGGATTTTTATAATGGATCGCAAATCTCGACAATTATAACTATTATATACCTTGCCGTAAAGTCTCGATATTATGCCAACAAAATTTTAACTATTCTGGTATTTAAGGGTACCAGTCATACTCAGATCAAGATCTTCGAAGAACTTAATGACTTCAGCCCTTTTTAAACGTGGTCTTAAATTTCTTGAAATAAAAATTTTAATATGGATCACCCTATACATATTTTACAATATTTTTATGCTAATTTTTCTTTCATACAGATTTCATTCAGTGCACTTACATAATTTTCCCTTAAAATCTTATAAAGCATTTCTACAAAAATCATATTTTCGCTGACTTAAATAATTTCTTTACACAGTTGCCATGCAAAGAAACTCGTTAAATCAGCGAAAATAAAACGTTTTAGCCGCAACTACAGAAATTTTCCGTAATTACGGAAAGCAATTAAGTAAGCAAGAAAGTGTAAAGTATTTTAAAGTTGGGAGTTTATAAATACATATGTATGTATGACTCTTTTGCTATAAACAGAGTCAAAAGTTGAAAAGTGACTCGCTTTTGTGGCTGGCCGAAGAAAGGAAGCAGTTAATACCCCACACCCATTTACTTTAGGTTATAATTAGAGAAATGGACAAGTGAAACGGTTGGTAAATAAAGGCACAGACGCATATTCATAAATTTTTATTATTATTTTTATATATTTATGTATTTATGTTTGTGTTTACCTTTAAATACATGTATTGACTTATTATCAGTCGCAATTCTTTCACTTGTTGTTAGGCTAATGGCCTGTTGAGAAATATGCGGCGTACTCATACTTGTCACATTTGATTTTATTTTATTTTTATTTATTTGGTGCATTGACCGACAATTGCCGTAGAGCCCAAGGCTACTTACTCATTTACTTCACTCAGTCAAAATTTAAAAGCAGACAAATGTAAATATTTTGGTCTCGTCCGAAGCATTGCCTTGCAATTAAACAACTGAGGGTATTTGAGCATAGATATTTCTTCATATATCAATATTTGTTGTACAAATAGGCGTACGAACTTTTGTACCATAAAGCCAATGACCTAAAATTCAAAAAAGGCGTGTCAAAAGCAAAAATTACGGTTAAAAGAGTTGTAGCTAATAGATTTGAGAGAAATTGGGATCTGTATAGTTTTCTTTATAAATATACTTAAATTTCGTGGGTTGAAGATCATTATTCATGATTAGCACGACTTGTCAATATACTCAAGAAATTTAATTTTAGAACTGTCTCTTTCGAGCTTTAAAACTTACATCTTCCGATGGCGCCGCTGTTGTGCGCCCACTTCCTAATGCGCTCTCATCTAGCGTTTGCCTTCTTGCTGGCGTTGTGATCGCCGATCTCTTGATCCACACATCATCCAAATGCGCCAGATCGCCGCGTGGTTTCACTAAACTATTATCACAATTATTGTAACTTTGGTGGTGATTGAGAGACGCTATGACTTTGGCGGTAGGCGTAGATGTGGCATTCACATTGGTTTTTGAGATCTGTTCACTCTTCGGACGCTCTTCGTTGCCGACCTGATTGAGCGATGTATTACTGGCAGCCGGTGTACGTATTTCAACTAAAGATGCATCGAAAAACTTCTTCGAAAGATGCGGCACGGCTTGGGTAAATTTGTGACTACCGTAACGCTGTGAGAAGAGCCCCTGCACCGAGGTGTAACCACCATAGCTGCTGGGGAAGCTGATAGTGTGTGCATTGGCGCTTGAGCTCAAATGTTTCAACTTGTCGGCTTCGGTGCGCAACTGTTGAAGTTCGGGCGTCTCCTTCGCTTTGGTTACGGTAAATTTACCTTTAATAATAAGCTTCTCAGAACTTTCGGCGTGCGGCAATTGGGTTTGTGCGAGCTTTGACACATTTCCAGTTACTGCATTGTTAGTGGGTATTGTAGTGGTCTTTGAGTGCAAACTAGTAGCTGGTGGCTGCGCATTTGTGTTCACCAATGCTGATTGTTCGTTGTGGTTTGTGGTGACGTTGCTGACGGCAGATTCTGCGACAGGGAGTTGATTATTCGCCATGGTGACTTCGTGTGACGCCAGCTTGGGCGCCGGTAATATTTGCGGTGCAGGCATAATTGCCTTACGTGGTGCGGCTGCCTTAATCATCGGCAGTGGTTTTTTCTTTGTCGACTGCAACAAATTAATAAGCGACGGAGGCAATATTGTTGGCGGTATTGGTGGTGGTGGTGGCGGTGAAAAATTTTCTGCGGTCACAGTAACCGTTTTTATATCGTCCACATTATTGGTGTTGATACTGTCGATTTTATGCATAAATTGCTGGCGCAAACGTTCCAGTTCTTTAAACTTCTCCGCTGATGCCTCATCTGTGGCCGGTGGTGGTGGTGGCGGCGTGGGCAGGGAGGACTTCTCAAACTTCGGCGCCGCATCGCTTGTCTGCGGCTGTGGTGACTTATCGCCATCATCCTCATCCTCCTCCTTGCATTGCGACAAACGTCGACGCTCTACGAATGGCAATAAATATGGTCGCGTATGGAAGATATCCAAGTGGTGTGTATCCCCCGGCATAAACTTGCCCAATCGCTCGTCATGTTGTACAGCCGCGCGTACTTCCTCCTCGCTATCGCTGCTACTGCTACAACTGTGGTAATCGAATGAACCGGTTGGTGGAAAACTGGACAACATCGAACTGCCAAAACCACTTGAGAAAGTCAGGTGATCACTGTCAATGGTACGCAGTCCAGGCGTCACAGAATCGCTGAGTGTATCGTCGTACTCATTGGCGCTTTCCGAGTCCGATTCATAACCATCCGCTTCGGCCTGCTCCAGACAATCCATGGACTCGTCGAAGGCGTCTTCGAAGACATCGTCACCCAACCGATGTGGGCCGATGGCATGTTGAAGACCTGTTGCAACATTATTAGCGCTAACACTCGGTTTATCTGCAGTTTGCGTGTTCGCGCTCTCGCTCTGCAACGTTTCGGCGGTATTCGCGTGTTCTTCGTGCGTCATTGTTGTAGCGGGAATGTGTTTCGATATATTGCATTTACTCGGTTCAGTGCTTTGGCTGATATCCTTTATATGTGTAGAATTTGTGGCCATTTGTGGAAAATACTGCCTTGCAGGTAGTTTCTTTGTTCGTTTTGTATATAAAATCGTTTCGTTTTCGTTCAATTGTTAACTTATATAAAATAGTGTAAGGTTAGGGTTAGTTTCAACCAATAAACTTGCTCTTGAACTCACAATTTAAACTTTTTGGGGACAGGGACTTTAGAATTGTACACAAGTAAAAATAACTCACTACACTTTACGTCGATAATATTTTCTTTTGAACGACATTGATTAGCTGGTTTTTAACACTGTTGAAGAAAATACTTTTTGTGAGGTTATGTATATAAACAGTGTGTATGCACTTGAATTAGTGATATTTGTTGGTTTTCAGGTCATTGATCTGTAAAATAAAATAAATAAGGAATTGTTAGCTGAATGGTTTATGGAAGCTTCACCGCTACCATTTCGTTTGATGTTGATATGACTTGGATGAGACCCGCGCTAGTGCAACATTAAATTGAGTTAGTTATTCTACAAGGGTTCTTAACTAATTATTCGATTATTTTGAGTTACGACACTTTTCAAGTAAACTAGCGTTAACCACAAAAAAATAATTATAACCTTTCCCAAATTATATAAACTACTTACTGAGATGTCAAACATCAGTCGTTAAAGGCAAAGTGTTGATATGCTAGTTTTGGAGCTTAAATTATATTCTTCGTATATTATCATTTTTCATTCGTTAAGGGGTTAAGTGTCAGTCTACATATACAGCACATAAGCGCGCCCGATCAATTAAATTAACATCACAAAAAAAGGTACAATATTACAGCCCCAAGCATCACCACCAACCGTCAGCACCCATTTGTGTCTAATATGCGACCACTAAGCTCCACTTAGGCAGTTTACGAAAATTGCTGACGCATTATATACAATCATCAATCAACTTGGAAGTACACATACCAACGTACATAAGCGTACGCATATGGCTACAAGTGCGTTTATAATAATAAATAAATAAATATTTTACTTTCACATCAGACAAAAATGCGTTAATAACACACAAGAGGTACTGCTTTCATATTTTCAAAATGCTTCTTCGTCTGCTTCGGCACCATTTGTTTACAAACACATACATTTAGGCGCGTATACTCTATATCGACTGACCGCAAAAAAACATTTAGCAACGCATTCGACTGACATCATCGAAATGCCAGACGGTAAAAGCAATGTGGACTCAATATACTTAGAGTTGCTTGTAGCGATTGGCCTTCAAAGCTCTTGAGAGTGTAGTTCATACAGAAAAAAATTGATATGATTTGTAGTAACCACAAAAATATGTATGTATGTATATATTTGGCAGTTAAGAACATACATATTTACATATAAGTACATACTTCCATTCATTTGAGGTAGTCATTGGTACTCATTGTAAGAATATTATTGTATCAATATTTGCGTACCAAGCAAACAGCACAAGTTATCAAGTGTACTTGGTCACCGCTGTACAAATAAACATAATAAAAATATTAATTTTATTTCATAAACAAAACAAAAAACAACAACAACAGCTCAGTTATAAAAAGTCACTTCTGTGGACTTGCCGGAAACTTGAAGCGCTGAAGGTATCAAGTAAAATGGAAAATGCGAAATGCAAAGTGATCAGCATAAAAATATTAAATGTTTACAGTAAATTACAGCCAGTAATTGAGGAAGCAAACAAACAAATTATTTACGCAGAGCAAGTGCTTTATTTTTATAAACAAAAGAATATATTATATATCATCCAAGCTCTTTTATTTCGGGATGTGAAAATAATGCTCAACTCGGCTAAAAATTTCGCTGTTGGTATTTATAATACAATACAATACTGGTAGCTAGAGTCCGACCGATTAATCGGCATCGGATCCGGCCGATTCTTTTCCAACTAGCCGATTAATCGGCATCGGTCAAAAATTGAGGATCGGTCGTAAACTAATGGCAACATCTCAACAGTCAAAAATATGTTGTTATTATTGGTGTTTTTAGGCAGTAATTATTTGAAGAATCTTCAGTTTTTTATTAGTCATTTATTAGATATTAAGTATTCTTAATCCTATTCCTAATCTCCACACAAACTTAAAATGATATTACTTTAAATTAGAACTCACACATTATTATACTTTTTATTTGCTCTATCCCAGAGTATCCCACATTTATGGTTATTCAAACCAGAACAATCTGAAAAAATTATAAAAATATTGCCTACAATTAGGCGCGGGTTGTATAATTTTATAATCGTAAAAATAGAGAGGTTAGGTTAGAATTTACAGATGATTCGTTCGATTGAGATCGCATTTGAAACACCGTTTCCTTGTAAGGCAAAAAAAAAACAAAATTATTCCAGAGCCTTCAATCGAAATATGATTAATCACTTCATAGGCTTGTAGGAAGATACATATCGCTCATTTACTTGAATAGTGTCACAACTCAAAAAAGTCGATTTTTCAGGAGAGCGATTTAAAGTTTTCAATTGTCTCTTATTTAGCAAATATAGAAAAATGCCCTTTTTGTTTTTTTTTTATTTTTTTTAATTTTTTTGTATATTTCAAATTTTTAATTTTTTTTTGTTTATTTTTTTGGTTTTTGCTTTTTTTTTTAATTATTACGTAGATTAGATTCAAGTACGTGATAATTTTAAATAAAAAACAAAAACAAAAAAAAATTAAAAATTTGAAAAATACAAAAAAATTAAAAAAATAATAAAAAATAAAAAACAAAAAGGGATTAAATGTCTGCTACGTCCACGTCGTTAATCCTGGGTTACGCTAAATTCTGATAATAATAGTGCATAAATCAATGATTTTTCATCATGTTCTGAGTTGGGTTTTTATTTGTAGCTCATACAATTACTGCTGTCCCAAAATTCCCTTTAGGGGGTAAAAAGGTGATGAAATAAGGAACATTTTAAGATATTTTCGAAAAAAAATCGAAGAGGGCATAAATTGTTAAAAATTAAAAAAAAAAAATTTTTTCTTTTTTTGCTATGAAATATTAATTTTAAAAATTTTTACGATACACAGTTTTAAAGTTTGAGAAATTCTGTACAAAAAAGTCACATTGTGTTTTAAAATCTGTTCATTAGTTTTAAAGTTATGGCGGTTCGAAAATTTTTTTACAAAAAACTTTGGCCCCTTATAATATGACAACCCCGCGTTACACAGACCTAAAACCATATGATTTATTTTAGGTTTTACATGTACTATAAGATATATCATTGCCAAAGAAAATAAAGAACTTTTTTTTTCAAGTGGCTTTTTTTCCAGAGAATGCCCCATATGTGTTGGAACAAAAGAAATGTGTCGCTATTTCTTAAAAAAAATTATAATTATTGTGGTTAAAAACTAATGCAACATAACAAGTTTAAGAACGGCACATTCTTATATCACGGATTATTTTCCTACGCATCGGAATGAAATTTTTATACAATATGGACGATGAAATTGCGCACATTTCTGCATACTTAACTCAAAAGTCGTGTTTTTTGAGTTATGACACTATTAAATGAGCGATATGTTCGCTATTTTATAAGAACTGTAGAAAAATAATTCAATGAATTTTCACAGGAATTCGTCATCGATTAAAAGTCTACTTTTACCTTCTACACTCTTATACTTATGCATATGTACTAGTACTTCTCTGTCACATACTCTCATGAACAGTGAAAATCAACGAATTAATTAACAAAGTACTTAAGTGCTATTCAATAAAAATAAGTTTTGTACACAGTAAAAACTTAATCAATTTGTCATGTTTCATAAATTTCCTGGTAATTAATTTTTGTATGAAAATATTTATATACACATACATATTTACAAAATGATTGACGAACAAGAAATTGCAAGTCAACTTCATTGAATTGCTACACAAATTATTAGTGTGGGTTGTAAATCACGAATATGGGCTTGACAAGTATATAATATGCTGTACATTTGCAGTCTTTAAGTGTTTAGAGACAATTCAATGCAATGATGCATTACAAAACACGACATTTATGAATATTAGCGATAATTGAAAGTGATCGAAGGAAGGCGATTAATTGCAATATTTGAAGGAAACACAAAATCATGCAATGCGAAAAATGTGGTGAGTTTAGTGTGAGCTTGTGTGATCTTGCGGTGGGAATTTGTATTTGAAATGGGTTGCCAACTGTTTAACATGTTTTTTAAATTAATTTGATAAAATAAAATAAGTATAATAAAGCGGCGTTATAATCAAAAGTTTTGAGAAAATGAAATTGATATTTTTATTCAAAATTTTTAATAAAATTGACATTTTGAAATATGTATTTTAAATGTATTTATACATTAATAATTTAATTATAAATGCATATATATTTTTGCCACTTCCACATTTATTCCTTTCCTCTACTTATCAACCTGCTAAAGTTGTAAAATATTTATGAACTCGACTAGCTTAGTGAACTTTCGATTTATCAATCACCTGATCGATAGCTGCAATAAATACTGGACATATTAACCAACGGCAATTGCCGCTGTGAGGGAATCAATAATTACCAACACTTCCATTATAAAATCGCGAGTACCGCGATATACACACATGTATCGCTACATGTTTGTGAGTCGAAGTCAGAGAAATTCTAAGACAGAGCCGCCGGGTCTACAAAAAGCCATAGCGTGTGGCGATTTAATCAGTAATTAACGACGTGGTATTTATATAATATATATTTATAAATAATGGCATATGAATGTCTTAACCACATATACCCATTAAAGAAGATATTGCGATTCTATTTTATGCGAGACTAATCCCTAATTAGTTACGGGTTTAACTATTGCTCTTAACTTTCCTTATAAAAACATCAGAATTTTTAATAAATTTAAATATCAAATAAAAAAATAAATTGATAGTCATATGTTCCCAGTTCGATTTTCTCAATTAAATTTTCTCAGTTTAATTTTCTCAATTAAAATTTGATTGAGAAACTAGTTTTTGCCCTTCACACTGCCGGCTACTCGATAACCGATCAACTGTTTTATTTTTGTTTTTCTTAAGAAGTTGGAAAGTTTCATCAGCTGCTATTTTGTAGCAGTGACATCCACCGTCGTGGAGCGTGAACAACTCGCAGACAAAGAACGTATACATAATTACAAATACGGTCTTTGTCGCAGAGTTGCATTTAATTTTCAAACCGATTAAAATTCAACCAAAAATTAATGTAGATTTTTATTTTCTATGGTAAATCGATCTTAATCAGCGTTTTAATCGAGCCGAGGCCGGTTAATTGATCAATTAGCTCCTGTGTGAAAAGGCTACAATGCCACTAAATTTCCAGATTATTCTCGATGATTATGGTCATAAAACTGGGAAAACTAAGAAAACGGAACGATACACTAGCATTAAGATCACAGCAAGAACTCAAGATCATAATAATATGGAAATTTATAGCTGGAAAGGGACTGTTTTGAAGAAGAATAAAAGTATTAAGAATACACCAAAAATTATCGAAAAACGTTTCATAGAATCGTTTAAGCTTCGGATAAGTACAAAAGTTAAAAATTCCATTCAATTGAAGGTTATTTCCTATTAAAAATCGGTTTTAGATTACTAATTGAACTCATCCACAATTAGTCCAATACGGACTACTTCTCTGCTTGTCTGGAGACACTTTGACCTACTGTTGCGTCTTTCAACGGCTCATTGGTCACAATAGCGTGTATAAAATATAAATGCATGCATATATAATGTGCAAAATATTTAAATATATACATATACATATATCAGATAAAGAATTCATTGAGATCAGTGTAAATACATGCTAAATGAGTAAACATATTTATTTATGAATGCATGCCATGTTACCTAATATAAAAATAAGGAAAGTCAATCAATACATGGTAATGTATATACAGGCTGGTGTGTTTGGCAGGAAATACTTATATACATACTGACATATATTTATATAAATAAATATATTAGTAAATTACATATATACAACTCAAATCACTTTAATTGGTTGCATGCGCTCGACTCCATTGCATCGCTGTCAAATCAATCAAATCGAGCGAAACTACTCAGCTGCCGATGATCATGTGCTATCACAAATTATTCTATATTATAGAGATCTACTGTATACTTACAAACATTTGTTAGCATGTATGCGCCTACTCATGCCAAATCAACAAAGGTTATCATAAAGATATCTGACATAATGAGACAGACGTCATTTCTCTTTTATTGCAATTACAATTATGCGATAAACCTATTTATTATTGGAGACTTGTACATACATACATATACATATATGTACGTCTCATAAGTATAAATCAAATATGGCACAATTGCAGCAGATAGCGCAGAACAATATATGTATGTTTGAGTGTGTGTAATGCAATGCGAGACGTGGCACATTTTCTATAACTGGCAATGACACTAATTAGAAGCGCATGGGTATTTGTGAAAAATAAAGGGTGTTTAGTATGGTATTTAAATGAGTTTAGCTAGTTTAACTATGGCAAAAATATTCAATAGTTAATGTGCATTTCACCCCCACAAGTATACCGAGTCTACGCTTTTTGACCGTGTAGACCATTTGGTCAATTAGCTATTAATTGATCCGATACTGGGTGACAGCCAAAGTTTTCAAAAAATATTTAAATTTGTTGAAAAACTATTACTTTTAATATTTTATCACTGAGTAAATTGAAATTATATTTATAGCAAAATGTTGCCTACAATTAGGCGCATTAATCAAATAGTATCGAAATCTCCAACATAGTAGCAAAAACTGTTTGATAAACGAAGTTATAACGGTTTAATATAAAATTTGGAATTTAGATTAATATATTAAAGAAAAGTTTTATTATGGAGACAACAAAAACAAACATTATAAGTAATAGAAAGTAAATTAATACATTTTTGGTCATATTTCTTCGAAATATTTTTTTTTTTTGGTCATATTTAATAAAAATATTACAAAAATGTGCCACACTTTGCGATTCTACAAATATTTTTTTGTGATTTATCGCTAACACATTTTTTTTCAAGTTATTATTTTTTTGTTTTTGTGCTGTCGATCCTTTGTGAATTACTGCTAATTAGCCAATAAGCCGCTTTGTTTCACATATTGACTGTCGTCGCCTATGTTATCGCTTTCCAATGAATTTATTTTTTTATGATTTTCTACAGTAGTGTGTGCATTTTGTATGTTATATTTATGGTATTTTAGAGATTATTTGCTTTTGTTTTAAACATGCATAAAACCATATTTAATTGGGATTAAACTGTCAGCGTAATTTTTGAAGATTTTTAAGTATTTAAGAGTGTTTAGAATTAAAAAAATTTAGTGATTTTATCGAAAATTATTCAAAAACAAAAAAATAAATCCAGGAATTAATTGCTATCAAATTGTTTTATGGAGTCTTGCTGAAATAAATGATATACAGGTATATCATATATTTACGGATGAGGTATATATTCTAAATATATCTGAAGCAAAAATTTATACTAACTCATTTATTATAGCATTTATCACTTAATAATCATCATATATATGTATATGTTTACATACAAATAATACAAATTACTCTACAAATAAACTTATTAAGCTTATTTGTTTTATTACTTCACAACTGCATAAAAATAGAACGATTATAAAATAGAATAAGTGTTTGTATACGTAATCCTTGCAGTCACTGTTTTTTTTTTTTCAAATAATTGTTTTCAAATATGAATTAATTGACTTTTACATAATACTCATTAGTACTGAGTTACAGAATTAGCATACAAAACAATTCCCTTTGTAAAAGCTCAATTCATTTTGTAACTTGTTAAAAGCAATTTTCTTATTGCATTATAAATTGCGGTATTTTTTACAACAAGCCATATGTATGAATGCAAATGTGTGTGTATGTGTGAATGGATATTTCAAAACTTGTAGGGCTGTAACTCAGCCACACGCGCGCAATTAAACTTGATTGCTATGCAAGTAAATGGCCACAGATGCGCCTACTTAATAGTTAGCTATATACATACATATACACATATGTACTTTTATGTAAATGCATACGCCCAGCAATGCTTACAGGCGGCTAAACCCACATAAGCTTCGTAGGCAGCCACCCATTGACTGTCCAAGTTCATGCAAGGAGGAAAAGCGCGCAACAAGTTGAACTCATTGCAATTACACAGTGCCTCCACTTAGCCAACACACAAATACACCCACATTAGCTGCAACACGAAGTTCATATGTATGTGTGTATGTGTGCTTGTTGCCTATTGACATTCACTCCCCCGCCTTGTTTGTCATTTTAATTGTAAACCACTCAAATTGATGTGACCTCCTCCACCACCGTCGCTCTGCGAAATGCATCTGCCGACGCGTATTTGTTTCAATTACAAATTCAATTCGTTTGCAAATGTTACAATTAATTAAGATAAATGCACAAATACTATGTAAGCGCGAGTGTATAAGTAAATATTGGTGTTTATAACGGCATAAATTTTCCAATGACAATAGTGAATAACAGTGCTCGTAAAAGTAATAGCATATTAACTCAATTTTATAGTTTCTCATCTCAAGTGAAATATACTTAATGACTTTTGTCTTAGCAAAACAATAAAGATGACGGCATATGTAACGGTATTTGTGTTATATATATATGTACATATATTTTAACAGTTAGGAAGATAGGTGAAGGGCAGAGAGGAATGCGAACGCTTTCATGTCAGAATCTTTGAAAATTATTAAAATAGAAAATATTACTACAACAAAACCTAAACGAATATAAAAACATCCTGAATTATTTAATCATTATCTTATGTCGTAGGTCGAGGGTAGCGAGGTAGTAGACGAAATTGCCAAGAGAGGCGTAAAACTGTCATCTGAAGACGTGATCGCCGTAGGTAAACCCATGTACTGCCTATATGATGATCTAGACTGGAACATGGTAAGAAAATTCAAAGCGCCCTGGAAGGATCTACCGGGATGCAAAACAGCAAATGTTATGTGTAAAGCGGTAAATCAGAAATACATGAAGTTCTTACTGACGCTCGATAGAAGGAAATGTAGGAACATGGTCGGCATACACACTGGTCATAGCCTGGTGGCGGCGCACGCCTACAAGATGGGCTGACAAAAAGCGAAGAATGCAAAAATTGCCAAGAGCAATGTACCACAAAAACAATAGAACATCTCTTGGGTGCTTTTTCTGCAGTGACAAAGCAACAGCTTCAGCACTTGGGGCCTTCACAGTACGACAATCTGGAAGAGATATCGTTAGTGAAACCACATCACCTTTGGAAATTCGCGTCAAGCGCAGGCATCCTAAGGGATTACTACTTCTCATTGACTACGTGACGGCACTCCATCTGGTATCGCAATGGACCGAATTCGGTCTATGTGTGGCTAATTCGCCTACCAGATTAACCAAACCTAACCTTAGGTCAACCTCATATGATAAATGATCGATAATTATCTCAAGAAACTAAAAATTTATCTAAAAATATCGGGTAATGAAGAGTTAGGTGTTCGTAGATATATTTGAATATGATAATTTTGGTCGAGGTAAACCTATATACCTGGTTGAAACCATGATTACTAAGAATAAACAGTCCAGTCTTGGTCTATTATAACTATTATAATTTGTTAAGTCGACTATTTTTATACTCTCGCAACCTGTTGCACAGAGTATCATAGTTTTGCTCACATAACGGTTGTTTGTGTCACCAAGAAATATAAGAGTTAGATATGGGGTTATATATACATAAATGATCAGGATGACGAGTGGATTTGAAATCCGGATGTCTGTCCGTCCGTCTGTCCGTATGTCCGTGCAAGCGATAACTTGAGTAAAAATTAAGATATCTTAATGAAACTTGGAACACATGTTCCTTGGCACCCTGAGGAGGTTGCTTTCGAAAATGGGCAAAATCGGTCCACTGCCACGGCCACAAAATGGTGGAAACCGAAAACCTATACAGTGTCATAACTAAGCCATAAATAAAGTTATGAAAATGAAATTTGGAACATAGGATCTCATTAGAGAGGGGCACATTTGGATGTAATTTTTTTGGAAAAGTGGGCGTGACCCCGCCCCCAAATAGGTTTTTTGTATATAACTCGCAAACCAATAAAGCTATATAAACCAAACTTTCTGCAGTCGTTTCTATTAGCCATTTCCTTATACAGTCCAAAAATGAAAGAAATCGGATAATAACCACGCCCACCTCCCATACAAAGGTTAGGTTGAAAATTACTATCAGTGGGTTAACTCACTAACGAAAAACGTCAGAAACACCAAATTTTACGTAAGAAATGGCAGAAGGAAGTTACACTGAGATTTTTTTACAAAATGGAAAAAGGGCGTGGCGTCGCCCACTTATGGGTCAAAAACCATATTTCAAGAACTATTCGACCGATTTCAATGAAATTCGGTATATAACACTTTCTTGACACCCTGATGACACGGGTGGAATATGGGCGAAATCGGTTCACAACTACGTCTACTTCCCATATAACTCAATTTTGAATTCCATCTGATTCGTTCACTTTATAATGTATTCATAAGGGATCAATGAAGCTAGCGGAATAAAACTTTACACAAATACTGTATTTGAGCTGTGACAACACTTGTGGAAAAATTGTCAAAATCGGACCATGACTTTTCAAGGCCCCTGATATCGAACATGAAGAACCTAGTGCCTAAGGTTAATTTCTCACCGAAAATATAGGTAAATCCCTCAGATATTTTAATGTAATTCATTCCCTCTGAATTTTTTTCTTATAACAGTTTCTCTCTGTACCTGAAATGGTAAAAATCGGGTCATAACTTCCCCCAGATCCCATATACCTAATTATAAGTAATATTAAATTAAGTGAGCGTATAGTCTTCAATACATTGTATCTTGGTGGTGAAAACGAGTGAAATCGGTTTAGGAATTACCTCAGTCCCCATATATTATTTATGATGATTTTCGTTATTCTATTGAACTTTATACCAAATATATGGGTCGACTTGTGTTATCTTTATAAAATTACATCAATAAATTGCGAGAGTATAAAATGTTCGGTTACACCCGAACTTAGCCCTTAGTTACTTGTTAATTACAAATTTGGAAATTTAAGTGAAATACTTCTGATTTCAATAAGTGAACAAAATCGATAGATTCTTTATACAAATAGTGTTCACATATCAGCTACTAACCCCTCCTTAGTTACCATTAGAAGTTGAGTTATACATTATCTTGGCATATATAGTACTGTTCTCTAAAGTTTATCCATTATACGAGTATAGCTCTGAAAAGGATATATTTTAAATTCTCGTATATTTTGGATCACAACATAAGATGGCTTGGTAGTGCCGGTGCTGGAGGCTTCATATTTAGAAATTCGTATTTTCGACAAATTTTACTGACTAAACAAGTAGTATTAGACTTGTTAAAAGAAAGGAACTCTTTGAAGAACAGATATTGAATCCCGTAATTTTCCACTTTCCAACCAATTACCCAATATAGGCAGGTTTATCTCTTACAGAACTTAACAATCGACGAAAAACTGGTATGCGAATCGATCTTTCTGCAATTATGTTTCTGGTCTAAGGATATATTATTTTTATAAACTTAAAACAAGTATAACTCTTAAGAGTTGAGTTGAGTTTACAAGTACATAATTAATTGCATAGCATATCAAGTAAACTGATCCACTGTGCAGTAGTAATTCATTGTTGAGTATAAATGTCAACAACGCAATCGGCTATGGTGCTGGCGTTGAGAGCTAATTTTATGTCGTTCAAATATAAATTAAGTTGGCACATTTTTGTGTTGTCAACAATCGCAATAATAACAAAACACAAAAAAAACATTGTACATTGTTAGAACAAATTGCTGTTGCTAAGGTGATAGCGCGGCAGAATAATTGCATTCAACCATATTTGCATTTGTTGCTCTTACTAGATGTGTGTGTAGATGCATATAAACGTATAGAAATGCAAATATGTATTTATTTGCATATTTGTTGTTATAGCGCTTTTTTTGTTTTGACATTTCTACGATTAATATCAATTTCGGATTTGTTTTGCCATTCACAAGGCGTCATGTGGCAGTTTTCGATCAATTTCAGTGTTTTTAGCTTTTCAATTTCGCTCGATTCATTTAATGTTGTTGTTGCTATTTTTTATCGAAAGCAGTGCAAATGCACTGAATTGCATTGACGAGCTGTTGCCAAGCCACGTCTTATTTATATTACTCATTTTTAGCTTTGAACGTGTATTCTTTGGATACCTTTCAGCTTATGAACCTCGTGATTGTTATTATTGTTTTTAGTTTGCTTATTTTACTAGCAGATCATGTAACTTTGGAATTGTCAATTGTTCGCTTTCATCGCATTTGTCAGCAAAGTCACGCTCATTTGTCTGGAATTTGACTTTAGTTGCCTTTGTTTTTGTTTCTTTTTACGTTTGAATGTATGCATTGACATACATTAACATTTTTAGAATATTAGATAATAATATTTATTTATAATAGGTACTTGAGATGTATATTACCATTTTTCTAATATATATAGTCTATATTATATAGCAGCAGAACCCCCAATATGTCTGAGAAACATATGGAATTAATCAAATTAAATATAAAATCTGATACATTGTAATTCTGGCCGAGATCGTGTCAAGACATCAAGTTAAGCTTTCTAAACGTCAGCCAACCTATAATTCAGACGATTTGTAAGTACATATATGTTAAAAGAGACAATATTTGATGAAAAAGTTGTTAACATAATTTCGGACCCCGGGCCAAATACGAGCATGTAAGAATACGAAAAGAACGCAACGAAAAATCGAATCTTCAGGGAAATCCCAAAAATTACTGAAATGTGGATTCTAGAAAGACCAAAAAATACCATTTTCAGGAAAAAGAGAACCAATGTCTCTCAGAGACCATTGCACAGTATTTACCAGGAGATCTCTCCACTAGAAACTAAATTAAGTTTCGTATATTCAATAGAAAGTGAGAGGCGGATAAGACTATAGAACATGGCTAGGTTTCGAACCATTCCGACGGCATGATATCCGCTCTATATGAAAAACAAACGATGCATGCGAAGGAGCTTACATTTTTTTAGTTCATCAAGTTGTTCTGTTGGCTTTCGCCTTGGATATGTAAATAAATTGAATATCTTGAGAAGCTATTAAATAAAGACTGCATAGACTGAGAAAATAATTTTGCATTAGGTATCTGGACTTGGAATTTTTTGAGGAAAACTTCAAATTTTTACTTTATTTGTATATATTTTCGTTTAAAAAATGGGCTATAAAAAGCTTTTGGCGTTACATTAGTCTAAAAACTTAGCATATAGGCTTTTAAAAATTATACTTAATACATATGGACATTTTAACGAAATTATCTAGTGCTAAAATTATATTAAACCAAAATTGGACGGAGTGACGGGCGGTCGTTTTACTTTTCAATTTAAAAAAAAAAACAATTGCAACTGTTGTAAATGCTAATTATTCATATATTTTTTGCCTTTGGCTGATCCGAATCTATAATGGCCTGCAAACGCTTCGGCATGGATGTGACAAGTGCTTCGGTTACGGGGGAAGTTATCTGCTGCCACTCATTTTCCAGCAAAGAGCGCAACTGCTTTTCACTTTGCACTGCACTTTGTTGTACCATAAAATCTAGATGACCCCATATTTGCTCCATGGGATTTAGATCACTCGACTGCGATGGCGTATACAACACTTTGCCCACTTTGTAGATTAGCCAATCGCGCACCACACCTGTTCGGTACTTACAGTCATTATCTTGCTGAAATACGTAACCGCTAGAGAGTAGGCCGAGCTTCGAGGCACTTGCTAACACATTTTCTTGTAGTATTTTTAGATATTTATCGCGATTCATTTGCGTATCGCAGATAACCAGTTGACCAACACCGCCGGAGGCCATACAACCCCAGAGTGTTATCATGTTATCAGGTTGCTTAGAGGCAAATAAAGGGTTCGTGGCATCCGACTCTGTGCTGACGCGTCGCCATTGCGTCACATGCTGCGCAGTTTGGTAGGTTTGAAATTGGCATTCACTTGAGAAGATCACTGTGCGCCAATAGTTGAGATCGTGCTGTAGATGAGCTTTGGCGAATTCCACACGCTTCCGATGGATCAGTGGTCCTATGTAGCCAGCGGAGTAGAGCACACGGCGTATGGTCTCGGTATTGCACAGTTTGCCCGTCTCACATTCCACCTCCTCTTGCAGTTGTAGCGCGCTCATTTTGGCATTCCGTTGCACTTTCTGCAATATCAAATGATGCTCGCGCTCATCGAATTTACGCGGTCGTCCGGAACGCGCCTTATTTCGTATGCTACCCGAGTCACGATAACGTTCTATCACCTTTTGCACAGTCGCTGGACATTTGTGCACTAAACGCGCAATAACACGCACCGATTTCTTGTCTTTGTAATGCTGGATGATCTGCGCTTTCAATTCACTGGAAAGTTCAACACCACGCGGACCCATGTGAAGTGTATAATGTTTACCAACGAAAATAATTTAAATAATGAATATTTTTGTGTTTTTTCTAAAAGATTTTCACTGCCTGCAATTGTGTAAACAAATTATGTTAAATAATATGGTTATGATTACGTCTTGCCAGAACAAGTGTTAACTGTATACTACTTTTGTTGACGCATACTCTCAAGCCACTCCCAAACACGGCGCACCAATACCAACACCAAAGCAGTCGCGCTCAGCAATGAATAAGCCAAAATTTTAACGGACTTTTTCTTAAGCGGATACCTAAAGTAAGCTTACTTTTATTACACATACAAAAGTTGACAGTAGTACGAATAAGTGTGTGAGAGCGCACAGCAAGTAAGTGGCCGCTCTTCAAAACTGTTTCTTTCCAATTGAATTGACATTTTGTGCCGAAGCGACATATTTGAAGGGTGTATACTTTATCAATAATTGACCTCACACAGGCTGCACATACTAACTCCTCAAGCCGCTAATTTAGGGTTCAGCCAGGTCAGCGCAGATCGCCACTCCCTATGGCTGAGAATGTAGGCAATTGCCACGGCGAGAGCGCAAGATACTAACTCTCTCTCTCTCTCTCAGCATAAATAAAAAACTATGTTGAGAGGTTAGCATAAAAATGAATGTTTTAGTAAAAGTCAAAACAACAACATATTGTCGCATGCATATTATGTTAACCAATAACAACACTAAGCAAGAGTAGTATTCGTACCAAAGTCTTAAGAAAATATGGAGTTTTGACACAAGTTTCTATTTTAAAATGTTGATAAATGTAAATTTAAAAAAAATTACTGATTAGAATTTTTAAAGCAATATTTTTATTTAATTTTATTATTACCCACAAAAAATATATGTAGAAGAAAGATTGAAGATCTTTTCATGAAAGTGAATAAAATAGAATATGGAAGTAAACTTCTGAAACTAGTTTGGTTTTTGACCTTATCTGCCGCGATCTTATTGGGCCTAATCATAGAATCCGCAGCGAATTCGATTTCGATACTATAAGGATTTCCCATCAAGTGAGAACGTAAAACTGTTTTATCCACCTTTATCGACAAATACCAATATTTTCGATTTTGCGGATTTATTAGCCGCGCAATGTATTTTTTCGAGTCGGTAAGGGAGTTCAATGGGATAGTAAATTTTATTTTCGATACGGTTTCAATGATTCCGACGTAAAATTTTCGATCGAATCGAACCATTTTCCGATGAAACGGATCGCCATTGTCAGTACTTTGCTTGATCTTAAAAAACACACATTTAAAGAAAATGTGCACTAAGACACCAGACTCTGGAGATGACTATAAACGCTGTTAATTTATTTATAAAATAGAATATGGATGTAAACTTCTGAAACTAGTTTGGTTTTTGACCTTATTTGCCACGATCTTATTGGGCCTAATCATAGAATCCGCAGCGAATTCGATTTCGATACGATAAGGATTTCCCATCAAGTGAGAACGTAAAACTGTTTTATCCACCTTTATCGACAAATACCAATATTTTCGATTTTGCGGATTTATTAGCCGCGCAATGTATTTTTTCGAGTCGGTAAGGAAGTTCAATGGGATAGTAAATTTTATTTTCGATACGGTTTCAATGATTCCGACGTAAAATTTTCGATCGAATCGAACCATTTTCCGATGAAACGGATCGCCATTGTCAGTACTTTGCTTGATCTTAAAAAAAAACACATTTAAAGAAAATGTGCACTCAGACACCAGACTCTGGAGATGACTATAAACGCTGTTAATTTATTCTGTTCAGAATACAAGGAGTACAAAACCCCTTTAAGGAACCGGGAATACCTGAGTATTTTCAATTTAATTTTTTAACCTGCTCGCTTGCTCAATGTTTTCAATATTGGTTTCTATAGCATTCTCACCCACTGTATGCATATATGCTGTTGCGCTGCATTGCTTACGGCTGCATAATTGTATTCAAATGTGTTGAGAGAACCGGTTTTGACGTTGCAAGCGCTGTTGCACGGCCACTCACACATGGTTAGACATTATATGTATGCATGTTATGTGTGCGAGCTGAAAATCGAAAGAAGCACGTTGTGACCCGCTTTTTAAGATTGACGTGCTGGTAAAACGAGAAAAGCGTAAAGCGGAATGAACAGGTTAATACACTTTTCTCGTTTTTTTTCTATTTACTTTATTACATTTGTTGTGCTTTCCATTTTCTTATAGTTGCTTGTGCATCAATGAGTTTTTTTTTAATGTTATTTCTTGGCAATTATGTGTTAAGTGTGTTATTCGCGTTTAAGCTGGAAAATGCAAACTTTGACTTGTCGAAAAATCGAGAAAAATTACAGATACAAGGGAAAGCATTGAATATTTGGCGGAAAATTATAATTTGTTCATTGATTTGGGTAAATTTTTATGTATTGCAGGATAAAAGATGTAATCATTCAATTTATTAAAGAAAAAATAAATATGAATAAAAATAATTTTTGTATAATCAACAAAATTATTATTTTAGCTATTTTCTAATTTTTTCTATTTTTTTTATTTTTTTAATTTTAGAATTTTTTTTGATTTCAAGAGAATAAGTTGCAATTTTCATTATTTTTTTCATTTCTATGTACTTCTGCAACAGCCTTGATTCCAACGTTTAATTGATCTATGCATTTTTAATTACAAATATATTGTATTTAACAATTTAATTACACATCATAAGCACATGTTTCTTTTCTTAGAAGCCTTCAGTGTTTTTTTTTTTCAAAAGCCATATTTTTTTGAAAAAAAAGAAAAGAAAAACACCATCTGAAGTGTTGTAATTTGAAGCAATTACTAAGTTGCTTGAATTTTCAAGTTCAGCTGTTTTGCAAATGATAAACAATATTTGCCAGATTATGGAATTTTGAACAGGTGTTGAGGCGTTTCCAAGCTATTTCCGACAGTTGAAATTTTCATTGCATAATTGTGTCAATTAACAAGATAATAGGAACGCATAAATTGCAGGTTAAATGTGTAAATAAGCAAGAAAGCAAATAAGGTACTATAGTGATTGCCAGTTCGAATATTTGAAAAATAAGTTCATCTCAAGGAAAATGTCATCTTTCTTAACTGGTTACACTCAAAACATACGACTTCCTTCATTTGTTGGCTGAATGGTAGTTGTCGTCGCTTTCTTTTCTTGATTTGTTTTGTTCCGCTTTACTTTTAAAGCTTCTACAGGCAAATAGTGAGCCACTAAGAAGAGATTCTGACAATCACAAGCAAGTCCACATTAGGATATTATTTATTTACGAGTATTTCTTGTGATTTATACTCAGTATGATAGCCAGAACTGAACAGATACCGTCTACCACAGATAAGATCAAACAGTGCTACAAACATAACACCCAGCGAATCCTTCAACAGTAACAAATTACTCAACGACAGAACTGCAAAACAAGAAACGATAGGATAAAAAGCAAATATGGTACATATAAACACCTATGGTCAACAGGACCATGGCCATTTTGAGAGCAAGCTACGAAAACAAGTTTCCTTTGCTACGAATCTCTAAAAATTATGGATCTCTTGGATTGTAATATTTAAAGTAGTTTTATGTTATAGAGTTAATCAAGAAATTTAAATAATTTTCAGGATATGAAATCAATTCTCAAAGGAAATTAAACGGCAACCCTGCTGCAAATAAATGCTGATTGTTTTGTGAGAACTTTTGCACAATCACAACACGATATTAAGAGGGCGTTCTCTTTACAATTGCTTAAAGTTTCCATACAAATAGTACAATTAAAAAACAAAGTCAGGGACAATGGATATTCATACCACAACAAAACTAATGAAAAGGACTTTATTACCATTACCCAATACACAATTAATATGAGTCAAAGAGGTGGAGGAAGTGGAGTATGATCGGCTGTAATGATGTGGGTCGTGTCCGGTACACATGCTACTATTTCCAGGCCACGACATCATGCGTGTGCATTTTTCGCTACTGCTGGACGAACGGGCGTGTTGCGAACGGCGTCTATTGCGAAATCTCGTAATATCCACACAATAGCCAGGTATCAATTGCACATATTATAGTATTTAAAGCGAAAAATATTAGCAATACATATGTATTGAATGGATGACTGACTGGCGGCAGGCAGTTAAGTTAATAATGATTTTATTCTCAGATTGTTTTGTACGTACGCCGATGGGGAGTAACGACTTTGAATGCTTTTCACCGCAGTTTTTAGTGCTTGTTGTTGTAATATATATAATTTTTTTTTTTGTTTTTTTACGACATACATAGACATCTGACGTCTGGGCAATAACTATATCTATTGCCAAAGTTTGCATGTTCTATGAAAGGAAAAACTATTAAACGCGTTTAGTGTGTTCGAAGTAAGCAAGGTTTGCAGTTGAGAACGAAGCGTTCCGGTGAAGTTGAAAAGTTCATTTCACCAAAAAAAGCATATAAGTTTTAAGTTTAGTGAAAATGAAAACCATGAGAGTGCAAAGACATAAACTTTTGATCGCCTCTGTGTCGGCGATGTTGTTTGGCGTGATTTTTGGTTGGGTCGGATTTCCGAAAATACTCAAAATGATGATAAAAAAGGTGCGCATTAAAAAATACTCCAAACAGTTGATTATGAGAACGCAAAAAATAGTATCAATTGAAAAATATTTATAAAGAAAAATTGAATTAAAAAATATTATTAAATATATATAAATTAAAAAATAAAATAAAATAAAATAAAAATATATAAAATAAATTAATAATTTTATTTATAATTTAGATAAAATTAACAAAAAATATAAATGCCTCAAATTCAGAAAGAAAAAGTTATAGATTGAAATGTTTAATTAAAAAACTAAATGAAAATGTTAACTAAATTGTAAATAAATAAATAAAACATTAAAAATATTAAATCTAATTAAATAAATATAATTAATTTTTTTATACTCATTAAAAAATTATTATTTTTTATTTAATAATAATCCTTAAAACTTGAACAATTAATATTTTGCATTAATTCACAAATACAATAACAACTTTTCAATCACCATAAAGCAAGTGTCGCTTAAACCCGGCACCGAAATACGTGATCTCTGGACACAGACGCCATTTCCACTACACTTTTATATTTATGTATTCAACATCACCAATCCGGAAGAGGTGATTAACGGTGAAAAGCCAAATTTACAAGAGGTCGGACCATTTGTTTTCGAGTGAGTGTATTAGAAACGTATTTGAAACTAAAATTGCACTAAATGCCACCTAAAGTATATCCACTCAAAAAAATATTTTTGTATGCCCCTTATAATGCTAGCGAATGGAAGGATAAATATGATCTGGCCGACGATCCAATTGAAGATTCGATCTCATACAATATGCGTAACACATTTTATTATAATGAAAAAGCTTCAAAGGGACTAACTGGTGAAGAGCTCATAACTATTCCACATCCATTGCTTGTGGTGAGTTGAAAGTGATAATTTTTTACAAAAGTATTTTTACACTCGGTTCCGTTTTCAAATTCTTCGCTAAATGTCTAACTGATTTATATGAGAAATTTGTTATTTTATAATTAAATCACTTATTTGCCATTGTTTGGCGTGTGATGATTTTTAATTAGAAATTAGATAGATGACTTTTGCTATTCGTAAACAGTATGGCTGTTTAGTGCTAGTTACTATTAGATCATATTGGGTATGCTGGATCTCCAATTTGACTTATTTCATTCTTCTAATTTATAAATTAGTAAGCGAATTAATAATATTCAATTTCTATCATTCTATAACAATTTGAAATCAAAATCATTTCAGTTTCTCAAAAAATTCTGGATTAACATTTTTTTTATCACGAAAAAATATACTTCTAAATGCAATGGCATTTCTGGCAGAATTTTTTTTTTCTATTTTTACCGTTTTATCGCTTTGTGAATAATAAAGTAAATGCAATTAAATTAATAACTACTAATTATTCATTTAGTATGACAAATGCAGTAGGGTCTGCTACAACAAATATAGAATAGTGTACAATTGGTTATAGAGAGCGAAGTCGCATATTTAAAAAAAGAATATTTAATTTGGCATTCACTTAGAGAAAATCAAATGAGAAATTTCGCCCTACTTTATTTCAAAGCAATTTTTTATTTTTTATAACCACCTTTGCAGCCAATCTCCGTGGTTGTGCAACGTGAACGTGCCGCCATGTTGGACCTGGTCGCTAAAGCTATAAATATTGTTTTCGCCGGAGAGAAAGCAGTAATCACGGTAAAATTTATGGATTTATTCTTTCGAGGACTCTACGTTGACTGTTCGTCACCGGAATTTGCCGCCAAAGCGCTCTGTACGGCATTCTACACGGGTGAGGTGAAGCAAGCGAGACAAGTGAACTCGACACATTTTCTATTCTCATTCATGGGCAATGTGAGTCTGGGTCAAAGTGGTAAAATTGTTTGTAAATATGAAATTAAAAGTGTATACTATATTCATTCTTCCAAATCACCGCTAATGTGACATACTTTTTTTGATTACTAGTCTTCTAAACTCATCAACAATTCTTTTTCCCCCAGAACAATCACACCGATGGCGGTCGTTTTACCGTCTGTCGTGGCGTCAAAAATTTCAGTAAACTGGGTAAAGTCATACGTTTCGGCGATGAACCCACATTGGATATGTGGGCTGGCGATGAGTGTAACGAATTTATCGGCACTGATTCGACGATTTTTGCACCATTCATGACCAAAGAGCAAGGCTTGTGGGCCTTTACGCCCGATGTTTGTCGCTCCTTTGGCGCAGTCTACAGACGTAAGTCCTCATACCATGGCATGCCAGCAATGCGTTATCACATGGATTTGGGTGACATAAAGGTATTTGCAACAAATATTTCGAGTTAACCAATAGTAAAATAAAGCATCGACTACTCTACAGGCGGACCCCAGTTTGCATTGCTTCTGTGACGATCCGGAAGATATTGACAGTTGCCCACCAAAAGGCACTATGAATTTGGAACCCTGTGTTGGTGCACCAATTATGGCATCAATGCCACATTTTTATAATGCCGATCCCCGCCTGCTGGAAGAGGTGAACGGTTTAAATCCGAATGAGCATGATCATGCGGTTTTCATTGATTTCGAATTGGTAATATTTTACAATCCGGAAACAGTACTTTTCATTTCCAAAACTTTTTTTCGCTTAGACCTCTGGCACACCATTTCAAGCCGCCAAACGTTTGCAATTCAACTTTGATATGGAACCCGTTGAGAAAATTGAACCCACCAAGAATTTACGTAAAATGATTTTTCCGATCTTTTGGGTTGAGGAGGGCGTGGCATTGAATAAGACTTTCACAAATATGCTAAAATATACATTATTTCTGTAAGTTATTGTTATGGAATGCAGTAAACAGTATAATTTTCAAAAACATCCTTTACAGCGGTCTAAAATTCAACTCTGCATTGCGTTGGTCGCTCATCACCATGGCCTTGGTGGGACTCATGTCCACCTGTTACTTGTATTACAAGAAGAGTGATAGTTTGGATATCACAGTGCCACCGAAAGCCATAACGGAGCTCACTAATAAGGTAGAGGATGTGAAGCCAGTGCCGGATAAAAGGTCTCATCCTCCAACTATCGCACAGGCTGATCTCTCGAACCCGCGTGACACGAGGAATACGTTTTAATTTTATAAATAAAATAGTTGTAATTTGTATTACAAAAAGCACATTTATTCACAATTCTCTAGGACTAGCGATAATGATCTTATCACATATAGACTTACACACGCAATATATTAAATAAAGTAGCGATTTTTTTTTCGTTTAGTTAAGAAATTTGGTGTATACAAAGTGTTGTAAAGTGTAGAAACAAGGATAAAGACCATAAGAGGATGTCAGACATTTTAGAATAATAGCAATATTCATAAAGTCAGTTTATAGCTTTGGTATCTTGGCATAACAGAGTGGGGAGATAAGCCACATGAGTACAAGCGACTGCAAAAAAGTCGATTTTCATCCACGTAAACCAATAAGTTTCCCAGAAATAAATTTACCCAAATCGGTTACAGGGTCTGACTCAGTCGATGGTATAACCTTTCACACAGCCATTCGGCAGAATTTAAGCTTTGGTCATCTACTTGAAAGATCCTTGAAGGGACCCACACCTTCTTCGGACATGTTTACGAGCTCTTGAACATTGGATTTTAAAGATAACCAAGCTACAAGCATTTTACGTCGAAAGTTTCAAGTTCTGTGTAGACCAATTTTTCTTTGACTTAACATCTGATTTATTGTGTGGGAAATGACTGCGATTTTATTAAAATTCGAGAATATGTGATCTAGAATTATATATGAAGACATTTCTTTTAATTTCAATTCTTTAGAATTTGTTATCTAAGCATTACTCTTACGTGTTCCCCATTTAATTGCATCGTGCTCGTGTATATAATTTTCAACACCACGAGGCGCTATAAATCACTAGTTACACCAATGACATAGGCACTAAGTATAGGCGTATTTTTATTAGATTTTGCTCAATAGCCGGAATTTGCATACAACAAGTTGTAATTAAGAATTACGCTCGTGCAATTACACGCACAGAGTATAATCCGATTTTTCTTGCTCCCATGTTGTTTTTGCTGTTATGTGTGGCTAATCTCGCTTTGATCTTTCCTTTGATTTATGTAGTTATGTGTTGTCTTTCGACATGAATGATGTCATCTTTCTTTCATTGTTGCCATGTAATTTGTCGTGTTTTGCATTCGTTGCAATTATTGTTTTTTTTACTCACTCGCAAGCGAAACAGTTCTTGGCGAGCGTGCTATATGTATCTTGAATGAAAATTTGAATGACAGCTAATTTGCAGGTGTTTAGCGACGACGCAGATTAGAACAAATACGAAAAAGGCAGAAGAACTGCAGAAAATTAATGTAAAAATATAGAATATCCTGGAATTTCTCGTTTCTTTGAACTACGAAAATTGTAAAAATTTCGGTAAAATTAGTTTTCCAGACTCAAATTTAAAATTAAGCAAAATCTGTTTTTTTACTTGATGGAAATATCTTTTTTTGGAAGTAAAAATTTCCTATTGGGTTGTTTCAAATTCTCATGTACCTATGTATGTAAATTCAGCTTAAAACACTGTGCATGCATGTAATTCTTTTAATGGCGAAAAATGGCAAAATTTCAATTTCTCTCAGTGAATTTCAGCTTTTGTTATTTTCGTTTTGCTCTAAGAATTTCCTTACCTCTCTGGCGTCTATAAATAGCTCAAAACGAGTCAAATGTGACAAATTTCTATTATTCAATGAAAGTGAAAAAGGCGTGTAGACAATGAAATTTGAATTTAAAGCAGCTGCAGGTTTTGCTTTAGAATGCCTTATAATCATTTAGCTTGAATGTATACTACGATGCGATGTATATTATATAAACAAGGTTATTGAATTTTCTCGAGATTTATTATGTTATTAAATTAATTATAGTTTTGGTTAATTTTTTTTAATTTAATTTAGTGAAGTTTTTCATTTTTTATTACTTGATCAATTTTGTTATTGTTTAGGTTAATTTTAAATGTTTATTATATTTTGTGCTTTCATTATATGATCCACATTAAATGTATTATAACAGTTGAAATAACAATTTTCAATTAAAAATAGTTTTCAAAATGATTACAAATAGCTTCATATCCCTTCCTTTAATTTTGTACACAAATTTGAATTAATTTATGAAATTAGTTATCTAACTTCGCTTAATTCATTTTAAACGCCAAAAAGTAGACCATATTTCTTTAAAACAATTATTTTATACCAACAAATGTGTTGCCTACATTTAAGATGCGTGAGAAAACCTGATCTCACGTAAATAAATTAAAATTTCCTTACGAAACAACATAATTTAGCCAAATCGCTATCTTCATTGTTTCTTATTTAAATCTTATAAAGTGAAGGAAACAGATGGAATTTAAAATTGAGTTATATAAGAAAATCCATCAAGCTACTTGGCTGTCCCCGGATCGAATCACTCGCAACCAGATCGATCATGTTGTGATAGATGGACGACATGTCTCCAGTGTTTTTGATGTGCGTACGCTTCGTGGTCCCAACATCGACTCGGACCACTATCTTGTAGCAGCTAAGATACGCACCCGCCTCTGTGTAGAAAAGCGCACACGTCAACAAACACAAGGAAGGTTCGACATCGAGAAGCTGCAATCACAACCGACAGCCGAACGATTTTCTACTCGACTTGCACTCCTGCTCTCTGAGAGCACTCATCAGCATCTCGGTATAAGGGAGCTGTGGGACGGCATATCAAACTCCTTACGTACAGCTGCAACCGAAACCATTGGTTTTCGGAAAAGCCAAAAAAACAGCTGGTATGACGAGGATTGTCGTCTCGCAGTGGAGAGAAAACAGACTGCCTACCTCGCAATGTTGCGATCGACCGCAACACGAGCGGGATGGAAAAGATACCGAGAGCTGAAGAGGGAAGCGAGACGCATTTGCAGACAAAAAAAGAAAGAGGCCGAAATGCGTGAGTATGAAGAGCTTGACAAGCTGGCCGACGGGGGTAATGCTCGAAAATTTTACGAAAAGATCCGTCGACTAACTGAAGGTTTCAAGACCGGAGCACACTCCTGTAGGACCCCCAGAGGTGATCTAGTTATTGATGACCAGAGTATACTGAGTTTGTGGAGGGAACACTTCTCTAGCCTGCTGAATGGCAGTGAAATTACAACACCAGGAGATGGCGAACCCGATTCCCCAATCGACGACGATGGAGCAGATGTTCCATTGCCCGACCGTGAAGAAATTCGAATAGCAATTACCCGCTTGAAGAACAATAAGGCGGCGGGGGCCGATGAATTACCGGCCGAGCTATTCAAATACGGCGGCGAAGAGCTGATAAGGTGCTTGCATCAGCTTCTTTGCAGAATATGGTCGGAAGAAAGCATGCCCGACGATTGGAATCTCAGTGTACTCTGCCCAATACACAAAAAGGGAGACCCCACAATTTGCGCCAATTAACGTGGGATAAGCCTCCTCAACATCGCGTATAAGGTTCTGTCGAGCGTATTGTGTGAAAGACTAAAGCCCACCGTCAACAAACTGATTGGACCTTATCAGTGTGGCTTTAGACCTGGAAAATCAACATCAGACCAGATATTCACCATGCGCCAAATTTTAGAGAAGACCCGTGAAAATAGGATCGACACACACCATCTCTTTGTCGACTTTAAAGCTGCTTTCGACAGCACGAAAAGGAGCTGCCTTTATGCCGCGATGTCTGAATTTGGTATCCCCGCAAACCTAATACGGCTGTGTAAGCTGACGTTGAGCAACACCAAAAGCTCCGTCAGGATCGGGAAGGACCTCTCCGAGCCGTTCGATACCAGACGAGGTTTCAGACAAGGCGACTCTCTCTCGTGTGATTTCTTTAACCTGATGCTGGAGAAAATAATACGAGCTGCAGAGCTAAATAGAGAAGGTACGTGGCGCGCTGTTTTGGACTCGGCTATAACCGCGTAAGCGGTGTCTACGCCAGTCAAGAAGAAGAAGAGAAGTTGTCGTGGTTGTGAACCGATTTCATCCATTTTCCACACGTGTCACCAGGATGTCAAGAAAATATTATATACCGAACATCATTGAAATCTGTCGAGTAGTTCCTGAGATATGGTTTTTGACCCATATGTGGGCGATGCCACTCCCATTTACATTTTTTAAAAAGATCTGAGTGCAGCTTCTTTCTGCTATTTCTTTGTATGAGAGATGGGCGTCCGATTTCTTTCATTTTTGGACTTGGATATTGTTCAATTTCGAAAGATATTTCAATTTTTGCTCAATAAAGTTTGGTTTATATAGCTTCATTGGTTATATCGAGATATAGACAAATAACCGATTTGGGGGAGGGGCCACGCCCAATTACACAAAAAAAAATTACATCCAAATATGCCCCTTACTAGTGCGATCCCTTATTCCAAATTTTATAACTTTATTTATGACTTAGTTATGACACTTTATTTGTTTTCGGTTTTCGCCATTTTGTGGGAGTGACAGTAGTCCGATATTGCCCATTTTCGAAAGATATTTCAATGTTTGCTCAAGTTATTCGTTGCACGGACGGACGGATAGACAGACATTCGGGTTTTGACTCGTCTCGTCGCCCCGATCATTTTGATATATATAGCCTTATATCTAACTCGTTTAGTTTTAGGACTTACAAACAAACGTTATGTGAACAAAACTATAATACTCCCTTAGCAACTTTTGATGCGAGAGTATAAAAATAAATTACATGGAATTTAAAATTTTAGAAACCCACCATTTATATATGTAAATACAAGTTGTTGGCAATATTTTAACAAATATGCTTTTAAAGAGTACATTGTTGCCCTCAAGAGAAGTATAAATTTTTCAGCGAAGACGTCATTAAATAAACAAAAATTCCGATTACAAAATCGTTGCGATAAAACTATGCCAAATCTTGAAAGGCAATGAGAAGAAAAAACAAATATATGTAAGTATTGTGTGGCTTTTATTAGAAATAGGCCATTAAGCTTTTCGATGTAAGAAATGATGGGACAATTTAAAAAATACATCTTTGTATGAATATATATTTATAAGATGGATATTTATTTAAGTGCAAATGATTTTTATTTTTTAATTATCAGTAAGAACTAAATGCATACATATAGTATAAACATTTATATAATAGCCGTATACAGATACAGCATCATCTCAACATTGTTTGTACATAACTTTCATTATTGGGGACGTTTCCCATTCCATTCTATAATATATACTATATTTATATGTAAATGTTTGCATCTATCATTAAAAGCTTTTGTTGTTTCAATCTCTGTAGCTGTCTGCTTTTGCTCTGTTGCCGCCGCCAACTTGTCTGTTACGATTCAACCACAAAATAAAATACCACAAAAATACCTAGCAACTTTGTTGTTAAATTTTCATAGCTCTAAAATGCTTAAGGCAATGAAAACAAAACATAAAACAAATATCAAAATAATTGTTTATGTATGCATAGCTTAATTTAGAGTACATTATAGAAAATAGAGGCAACTAAATATACATATATACCTATGTACATATGTATTATGCAATATCCTAGTTTTTTTCTTTTTGTTTTTTTGACTTTTCACTTGTTAGTTTATCTGGTCACCATGTAATGATTGTTAGTTGCGGTAAATGTAGTGTTTGTGGTTTCATAAAGTGGTTTAATTACAGTTGAAATCAAAGATAATTGTTGTGTGCGATGGATCGAATTGTGGTAATTTCTGATGAATTCTAAAACAGATATTGTACGTACGTATGTATATATCCCTTTATATGATTAATCAAGTGAAAATTGCGATAATTTCACGCTACAACGCAAGCAGGCTACTTTGAGGTTAAGATAGGTTGCTATGGAAGATGGGAATTTTGAAAGGAGTAACGCCCATGTAGCAGTATTATTCGTTAAGGGGTTAGGGGTAGTCAGAGACACGAAAAAATTCGAATTTTTTTGCTATTAAATCATGTTATTTTACAAAAGTAATAATATGTCATTATTATACAATGTTTTGACTTAAAGTCACGAAAATTTGAAAAAAAAATTATAATTTCCAACGTTATAGCTGTCTGTGTTGACCCAGTTTCAAAACAAGGTTCTTGCGGTGACAATCATAAGTCCTTGGAGATTCATCTAAAATCAATCGGATAAAAAATTAGTTTTATAAATAGATAATCCTGGGCCTGATCGAAACTTTTTTTCAAAAATTAACAAAATGGCGGCCTCAGGAAATTTTTTCTAGATTTTCGGGAAAAAATCAACAGTTAATTGGTCTTAAAAAATCGAAATTTTTGAAAAAAAAAAAATCCTTCGATCAGGCCTGAGTTTATTATGTATTCTAAAAGCTGTATAAATTTCATTAAAATCTACAGAGCGGTTTTCGAGTTACAGTTGTCACTTGTTCAAAAAACATAGTTTTGAGCAAAACGCATTTAAAGTTTCACACCAGCGATTTGGAGTGCCCGAGAGCTCTTTGTTATTTGTCGAATAACTCGAAAGTAATTATCGGATCAACTCAAATTTTCAGACTATATTTTTAAGATATTACACTTAACGAAAATGCAAAAAACAAAAAAAAATAATTTTTGAAAATCCTGACTACCCCTACCCCTTAACAAAATTTAAAGCTTGAAATTTTCAAAAAATGGTTAGCTCAGATGAAGACATGGTTACAATCAGATAATCTCAACATATCCTTTAGTACCCATTACATGGACATGCAGACTACGCATGAGCTCGTCAAACGCTGGTCAACTACCAGTACTTGTGCAGTGGCGGGGTCCTTTTCGCCCTCTGTGGAGCGTAAGCGGTCCTTTCAACTGCTTTCTCTGGACAAGGTCCATCTCAGCGTCATCATGGGTGTACTTACTGGACATTGTCCAATGGGTACCCATGCGGTGAGACTTGGGATCGTGACAGATGCAAGTTGCCAAAGCTGTATGGAGGAAGGCGAGATGGAATCATCTAAGCATTTCCTTCTACATTGTCCAGCTTTTGCCAGACTGAGGTTGAAACACCTCGGAAGGCCCTTTTTCGGCGATCCTAGCGAATTGGCTAGAATCGATATTAGCCGTCTTAAGAAATTTGTAACGGATTCCAAGCGTTTTGCTGAATCCTAAAGGTCTTTGATCCACAGGGAGTTTTATTGGTACCACAATGGACAGCGTCAGGCTGTCTAAGTGAGATCTTTTGTTTTTTTACAGAGATCTGCCTACAAACCTAACTTAACCTAACCCATTACTCTCAAATGAAAGAAGCCGTTAATCTGGATGTCTTAAGAAATGATAGCCAAGCTACTGCGGCGATTTTTATTTAATATATGTTATTTTAAATATTTACAAATAAAAATTAAATTAAAGTTCTTAAACCCTCTTCTATTATTCTAAGAACATTTAACAAAACTCAATGAGAAAAATTTTTAAATTTAGACCATTATAGTGCGTTAGTATGACTTTAAAACTACCGAAGAACCAAAAATATTCACACAACTACTTAAATAAATAAATCTAATTAATCAAGATTAGTTTCTTGCAGGCTATAAGCGTGTCTATAAGAAAACTTCATAGTTCTCTGACTGTCTTCTACATTTTAGATGACTTCGAAACCATAACTTTGTAGCTGAATGTCTACAATGTCATCGATAATAAACGGAGCAATAACAATAAAAAAACGAAGTAAAAGAAACAACATTAATTGAGGAAATCATTTTCTAATAATGCTTCTGCAATAGCGCTTGGGCAGCCAGCCATCCACGGTTACGGACGTAAGGTAGCATATAAAATGCGAAATGTTTTTGTCCATTACTAACGCCACTTACTACAATATTTCTTGGTATCAACATTGTTGCAACACACACATATCTACTCAGATATACAGCCATACATACATATTTATGTGCATGCAACAAAAAGTTTTTATTAAATGTACACCTGCCAGCTCAAGTGTACGCCACCATTGGTCGCTCGTCTCCATTGCCATGCGGATGCGTCATCATTATATAAAGTTCGCCCGGGCGGTTTGTTTGTTTATTACAGTGGATAAAGGCAGCCATTGTAATGCCAGCGATTAAGCGCTCCAGCGGAAAGCAACAATTATTTTTCCCGCTATTATTTTTTTACTGTTTCTTTCTTAGAAAACGTTAATGCTACCTTGAAGTAAGGATACCGCTTGCTTGGAATGTGGAAATGTACAAATGCTTTATATTCCTGCATTTGTATGGCTGATTTATGACTTGCATTAGTTATGAGTGTAATGTAAAGGTAAAACGTAGTGAAGAGTGGTCTTTAAGTATTAGGCAGCCTCAGATGGGGTACAAGTTGATTCCAAAAGCTTTTTTTCTATTTATTCAAAGATATACCTGACCACTTGTGATTTCTGCTTTTTAATATAAATAATTGAGAGACATTTCACAAATAATTCACCAGCTTAAAAACATATTGAACAGTTTTCGTTTTGGTGCGTAGTAGTTTCTCCCAGAAGAAGAATAAATCGTAGACCGTCTTAACCTAAGCTGGAAATATTTTTCAGAAAAAATTTAAAAAGATGCACTGTACTGCACGGAATAGCTTGATTAGAAACTTTTCGTTAATAAACACCTTTGCAGCCATATACCAGACGATCCACTCGATCAAGCGTTAATGACATTTTAGATTGTTTATTTGTTTTCCATACACTCGCTATATCATATTGCCAATTTTACTGGCTAATAGTGTTTATATGAAGGGTGTTGTATATTGCATTTTGCAGCTGGCAACACCGTTCGACACACTTGTTTGTTTAGACAAGTTCTCAGGTCATCGTGTCGCCGATACCTTTCCGTTTTCTAACTCAATTGTTGCTGTCAACAAGTATTTAGCCTGTTTACAAACAATTACAGGTTGGTATGTATGAAGCATATGTAATTAGAAGTGTGTCGTGGCCGCTAGTTAGACGCTTGGTGCCTCGAACTTGTTGCCAGCTGCCTTTCTATGCTCTCTATATTGAACAATTACAAATTGACAATAAAATGTACGTCAATTAATTGTAATTGACCGAGCGTAGAACCAGAGATGCTAGCCGGTCCTATTCGCATGTAGAATTACTGAACGATTTTGAGTGGAAAAATTTGGAAATACTTTTTTTATGGAAATATGAAAATGTTGTAATTAGTATTGTTTTTATTTATTTGTGTATTTAGTTTTTTTCTAGAAGCGACTTAAACACTTTTCCTAAAGTATTCATTAAGTAATTATCACTTTAACGCGCGTCAAGTGAATACCCCTACTTTTAAGTTTGTGCATATGTAAGAAAGTAAGGTATGCCTCTAGAATCATTTATAATTTATTGTGCCGTCACATGACAAACATACTTACACAGACCCAAGTAAATTGCCGCAAATTCATCAGACAACCTAACAATTGAATTAACTTGTGTCATGTCAATGAGCCTTAATCATAAAATTACTCGGGACAAAGCAAAACTATTAAGGAAAATCTGATTTAAAGTGAATTGCTTAAGTTGTCGGTTAGTTAAAGGTAAATGCCGTAAACTGTGTGGGAGGATATGTAGTGAATTCAATGAAATGAGTGTATATAGTGTCTAGTATATACATATATATAATTCTGAATAAATTCAAAATTTAAATATTCTAGCATAAAGTGTGAAATAGACAAAAACATAATAAAATGTAAGGCAGTTTACACTCAGAGATAGTCACAATCAGTTTGAGAGCGCGCTTTTGCTTATTAAAAATCAATTAATGCTTTTGCATGCCACTGGAGTATAATGAATTTATTTATATTCCCCTTGAGACCAATCAATTGAATCAAAATAAGTTTTTCTTAAATGAAATTAAATTGAGAATTTATCGGTTTTTACTTTGCCTTACTACTTGATTGTATACATATAAATACTCGTATATACACATACACATTAAATACCATTGCATTGTTGTTGTATACGCTAAACGAAGTCATATGCTGCCTCAATTGAAAAAGAAATAAAAATGCGTGGAAATAAATACGAAAGCATATCGGTGTGGAATCAATAGATTGCATATTATTGGAAATTAAACATTTCTGATTAGTAAGAAATTGGGTCGAGTTTGCGATTATGGAAAACTATATTTTTGTATAAACAATAAGAAAGGTTTTCCATGTAACCTAGAATCTCCGATGATCGAGACATGCAAATACACTCACAAAACATAAAATATACAGTCGAACTTCCCTAACTAATCGCATCCACACAAAAATCTCGAGTTAGAGATACAAGTTACGGAAGGTAATTTGTATGAAATTTTATTTGTATTGCCAATTCAAGAGTTCGAGTTATGGAGAACTTCGAATTATAGAAGTTCGAGTTATGGAAGTTCAAGTTCAAGTATATCATCATGTCTACAGTTCCGAAGTACTATCATTACAATCGATTCGAATAAGTCAGCTTTTACAATTGAGTATATCGGCTCACAATAATCTATGTTTGACTATCCTGTTACGCAAGATCATAGATCATAGAACAAATATTTTCGTGCAATTATATGATGAAACAGAAATAATGAAGAGTTTATTTGGAAGAGCAAATGATAAATGCTATAAGAAACGAGGGAAACCAAAAGCTGAAATCCGCTAAAGTACTTAAGTACAACATCAAAGCATTAACATAGCTTTAGCGATAACTATTCCTCAATATCGATCTGTTGAACAATACACCAGCCGTAGTTTTTGGAAACCATCATGCCGAACAAGTACATATCCAGCACATCACCGCAGAGAGCTCAAGGTCACACAACTGTTATTGACCGAACCAAATTCCGATCAATGGAACGTTTGTCATCTTCTCAAAACCCACCTCTAGAGTGCGTCAGCAACAGACAAAGTTATTATACAGACCTCCACCTAGGTCGCTCTCTCTCTCTCTCTCTACTAATTAAGTATTAGAAAGAACAGTGATCTTTCGACCAGAAATCTGAAGACTTGAAATGTACTGCGAGTGGCTACGAACGATGAATGATACCTGATGATGGAACAGTTCAAGAGTACTGTAAAACTCTTAAAAGGGATTCATAGGGCTAAAGGAGATCCGTACAAAGGGTAGATATTAATAGACACATTTGGAATCTAATACAACTTAGTATCATTGCATAGGCAAAGCACGTACGTATAGAGTCAATAGTCAATACAGCCCTCCTACACAATCTATGAGAGTTGTACGATTGCATAAACTATAATATCTAAATTACACTTTCGATCTTAACACGGCGGAGCTCACATAGCAATTAATACCTCAATTCATAAAAAACGTAAGCTTAATTGCACTTAGTAATATGGGTAATTTATAGCTTTTAGCAACAGATAATAATACAAAGTGAGTCACTTGTTGATTTTCGTGTAAGTGATGGGGTATTTCCACAGCACGTTAGTAGTATGTATGATAACAATGTAATTGCAAAAACAAAGTAAAATTCCAACAAAACAGAACAACGAAATGTAACTGTTGAGCCTTTAAAAGTTAACAAATCTTCGTTAAGTTAATTTCATTTGTACACAATAAGCTGTACATTTTAATGTTAAATTTTTTCTCTAATTGTGTTTTTTGTGTTTTTTTTAGTGAAACGCTTGGTGTTTTTAGATTTATCACCGACAAGTGGCAAAACAAATTGCCAACCTTATCAGACACTCAGGCACTTAGGTAAATAGAACATGTGCACAATAAATGAATATATATGGAAGTAAGTGTTCAGTGCTTATGTGATACCGAAAATATTATACCACACACATTACTTCAAAAATACCGAAAATTTCGGGATTCAAAAATAGGCATAGTGCGACTATCATATATAGTTTTAATAGTGATGTTACCATCACTGAACATCTTCGTTCATTTATTCGCGATTATTTTAAATGTAGTAAATAATAAATTTCGGGATCCCAAACTTGATCCCGAAAAACTCGGGATCGCAAAAAATTCAAAATAATAATGGGTTACTGAATTTTTGCGTCTAACTTTTTCGCGGCGGACAAATTTTGTACTTTTTCCTTCCAATCAGAGTTCATCAAGGTATTACAATAGATTTGTCACAATATTTTTCCCAAACCTTTTTTTTACTAATTTTATAAGTCTGCCTTGATTTCATTATCAGTTGACATTATCGCTGATATTTTCATATTTTTTTGTATTTTTTTTTTGCGTTGAAATCAGTAAAGTGCAAAGTGAGTGACATTAAATTTGTTGATTGATTATAAAGTGACACATATACTTATATATACACAGTTCTTTACATATATAAAATTCATTAACGATTGCTATTTTAGTTTAATTTATTATCAACGGTGCAAATTAAATGTGTTAAACTTTATTGGAAGCTTAAAAAATGATCCCCACTCAAGTAGCTAAAGCGATAATGCGAAAAAATAATAATTCAATATAATAACTGTTATACTATTATACTGTATAGTACAAATTTATATACAGGTATTGTTTTAAGTTAACTTAAAGTTATATGTATAAATGTTGGAAGGTTTATTTCAAGACGTATAATATGGACAGTCTATGTGCCTATGGAACGTGCTATAGATATTTAGTTGATATCTGAGTATTTCGTGAAGAGGAAACCTAGTTGCTGTAGAACTAAGGAGGCATTGCGTGGCGGAAACAAAATGTGAGTAGACTAAGGCATATATTGTTAAGGGTTGCTCTTAAACGATCGATTGCGATGTATGTTGTACTGCGATTTAATTCCGATTTCACTAGATTTACCTTTAAAAACATTCATATGTTTCTTCATTCTACTAAAGACGTGCATCTTTTGGAACCCCGAGGTCAGGGGTTTGTATAAAAACGGTTACAAAAATGTTATTCAAAATATTGGCCGTCGCTAGCTACTACTTTTGACATTTGCGTATTCCATGCAAATGTCGAGAATTCGGCTCAAAAAGTGACATTTTCAGTTGAGAATATGTTTGGGATGCAAACAGATCTCTACAAATATTTTGTTGGGTTAATGTTGACACAAATGTCCAAGATCGATATAAAACGATTTAATCGATTTAATGGACCAGTGCTTGACCCTAGAGACATCTATTGGAAAACGGCGAAAGCAAAGTTGTAGAGCTAATAAGTTATTTTAAATAGCATTTGAACTACATATTTATTTGAGACTGGATGCCCAAAATGATAAACAGATAGTTTATTTCATTCAAGAAGCATTAAGTTTGGTGGAGTACCCTTAGACCCGTCAAAAAAGCTAATCATATATAAGAAAGAAGAAGTATAAACATTCCACAGGACTTATCCAAGATTTTAAACGTTTGTCAATAAGATTACAACCACAGTATTACAGTATATCAAGCCCATGAAATTGATCAGATGATCATCAACGAATTTTACTCTCTGGTCGGTGAAGAGCTTTCAATTGGATATCAGGCACTGCCTCTTCGACAATTTATCTCGTTGAGAGAGATTCGCAAAAAATGATTATCGTATGGAATGCTCTACAGCAGCCATTAGAACAGCAGTTTTTAATTGCAAAATAATATCAGATAATGCCCACCAAACGATATGGCAGCTAAATTTACTCAAGCGTAACTATTTTAATCGCTTCACGGTTATTATCAGCGCAAATGTTATTAGAATTAACTGCACAAACAAAGGCTTGAGCGCACAAAGCACTATGAGTACTATACTATAGTAAAGGGTTTTTAAAAAGGGACGCTACAAAAGTAGACCGATAGCGACAGCAAACGACGCCATATTTTTTCCCGCTCTTTTGAGATTTCTCTTCAGTAAGGTTTGCCATTTCATCAATGAAAGATATACGAACCAATAACGAGTCGAAGTTATTAAAATTTACTACTGAATTTCGGAGTAGGGGCGGCCTCAACTTTAAGAGCGCTAAGTCCTACGTTGCGATGAGGCTTCGTACGAATATCGAACGTGAAACTTCACCAATATCGGCCAATTTATGCTTGAAAACCATCGAAAATTGGGTTCAGCCTCTTGACTGCTGCAATCGTGCCCGTGGTGACCATGCAATAGAAATCGAGTTCCATACATATTGGCAAGGAATATAGCTTTTTAACGCTCTTATTGAAAAACCCTTTATATGGCGTAACTTTGTAAGCTTTAAATATAGTCTATACTCGTGCCTCGGGCGGGATGATGTGCCGTTTGGAAAGCGTTAAGCACCGAATGCTATATATTTCACATTATTTTCTATGTAATTTGGTAACAAAGTATATTTACGAGTGAATTACAAACTTACATACAGACAGACAGACTACCTCAGAGTAAGGCACGAGAGCAGGCAACACAATAACAACAATTGCGAAAATTACACGATGCCCTATTATTTATGCGGAAAATATGAAAAAAAAAAACAACGAGAACACAAAATATACAATATAATCGGAAAAAATATAGAAAAAAATAAAAATTGCTATGAAAACGGTAAAGGTCATTTTTATATATGTAAATACAAATCAAAATGATGATCTATTATGAGCGCCACAACAACAATAATTGTGTAGAATTTTGCAAATAATGTTTTCTCATTATTATTATTATTTTTTCAATAAAAGCACAAAACAACAACAAAACATTTTAATAAATATCATTAAAATGAAACATACAACACAATTATTAGTGCGAGCGCACACATTCAGAACATTCAGAAGATCAGCGAAATTATAGCAAATTTTAGCACGAAAAATATCAATGCATTAATGAGATCAGTCAAAAGGCGAGTGTCGGCGAATACGGAGCGAATTTGCTAAAATCGAATAAAAGTACAAAAGTATACAGCAACAAGAAGGGAAGCCTAAATAAGGCAAAAAAATATAGAGCATAGAACTCAATAAAAAATATAATTTGAAGATAACGCGAAAATCAAGCTTCGCCACTTGAAACATGATTTTGAAACGCGAACTCGCTAAAACGCTTTTAATTTTGGCACTTTATCTACTCGCGCCGAGTGCCGCACAAAGCGAAGAAGAAAGTGTAGACTCTGACTCCGAAACGGTTGAAGACAATGTCGAGCTAGGTTTGCTAACGTACGACTCGGTTGAGAACACGCCCACAAATACCGCCGAACCGACAACAATAAAAGCAACTGCAGATTCAAAGAATTTTGAGAGCACAAATAATTTCGAAGATGAGTTAAAAACAACTGAGGATTCGAATAATTTTGAGAACACAAACACTTACGAAGATGCGCGACCACAACTACGTAACATCAAGAGTTTGAACGAGAATTGTCTTGAGAGCTATTGCTACAATTTCCGCTATGAACGGCTCGATGAGGTGGCCTTCTTCGATATTAAAACGGAGGTGCGTATTAATAAAGAAGCTACCACCTATGATATTGTGAATGGACGCAATTACGATACGCTGATCTTTGAGAATTCCACATTCGCGCGCTTTCCGCTTAATCTCTTCTATGCGGTGAACGTTAAGGAGTTGGATATGCGTAACTGTTCCATACAAGTGGTGACGTGGGAGTGTTTTCTGATGGCACAAAATCTACGCATACTGTTGCTCTCTAACAATCGCCTGCAGGTGATCACCACGAACACTTTCAAATACGCGAGTGATTTGCAATATCTATTTCTCGATTCGAATCGTTTGGCGCAATTGGATAGCGATAGTTTTGAGGGTTTGACGGCTTTGCGTTATTTGGATATGAGTCATAATCGGCTGACACAACTACCGAAGCGTCTGTTTGATTATCTGCCCGCTTTGGAAGAGTTACGTATGGACTATAATCGCATACGCACGCTAAGCAATCAGCCTTTCGTAAATAATTTGAATTTATTGATACTCTCGATGAGCGGTAATCAGCTTGAGCAGATTGACGATAACACTTTCCGACGTCAGTCGAAGCTCATCATTTTGGATATTACGAATAATACCAAATTGAGCAAACTCGTCTTGCTGTTGCAATTGCATAATTTGGTCGCCGCCAATTGTGCGCTTACGCGTGTCAACGTTTACGGTTATGTGCATAACGTCGATCTCAGCTACAATCGCATACAAGAATTGTACTTTGCGCAACCGGATCAATTGAAAACGTTGACATTACGCAACAATTCGTTGCAGCAGGTTGCCTCGCTGTCGCGCGCCACCGCATTGCAAGTGCTCGATTTGGGTGATAATCCGCAGTTGCGTACACTGCCCTCACCGTGGTTGGCGAACTCTTTGACACGTTTGGATCTCGGCAATACGGGCTTGCAGCAATTGCCCGTCGAAGCAATCCGCGAGCAGTCACAATTGAGCTATCTCAATGTATCCTACAATCAGTTGCACGAGATCAATCCGCAAAACTTTAAGTATCTGGAGAAGTTGAGCAATTTCGATATACGCGGCAATGATTGGAACTGCTACAATTTGAACATACTTATGGATATATTGCTTAAGCCGCACAACATTGCTTACGGTCACGATGTGATGGACAGCGAATTTCCAGGTGAATATATCAACGATATTGCGTGTATGTATCGCATAGAGGATGCGGAAGACTTGGACACAAGCAGTGATCAGTCTAGCAGTAGTGCAAATGCGGTGGATAAACTAGCACAACTGCAAAAGTATCCACAAGAAGAGTTGGAAAGCTTGCGTAGGGAGCTTAAAGCTATTGTCGGCATTTATGAACAAAAATTCGATCGCGCTTTTCAGTTGATCGAGAACTTGAATGCGCGTTTACGCGCCTTTGAGAAAATGAATGCTACGCTCTTCCAGCATGTTACAATAACTGTTTAAATATGCATTATAACGGCAAATATTTCAATATAAATTACATGTTTTTGCTGTCATATCAATTTATTTCAAAATATATATGTATGTGTGTGTATTAATAAAAAAAAATGTAGTTTTTATAGTTTAATGGGTGCGGTTTGGCATAAATGTGAAAGTTCGAATGAAATATTAGACTTGTTTTAGTGAAATACATCTGAATTCTAACTAAATCCACTTATTGTTTGGTTTTCATTGATAAAAATATATTGTTGGCCCTGCTGTGGAAGTTTCAGTCCTGTATCTGACAGTTGTCAGCTGTCATCTGTCAATATACTACATTAATGTGGAACAGTCAGAAAAACCATAAATTCTTTAAATTGAATGCTGAAATTAAAAGAAGTATTATTAAATGATGGCACTGAGGATGTAAGTATTCCAAGAAACCGGCTCCGTCATACATATGTCACAAATATAATGGAGGTCGGCATCACATTAGTTTGGTATTTGCAATTAGACTTGATATATTGATTTTTTAAAGCATGTTTTCAAGTTTTTATTACTCGTGAACAAAAGTTGAGAGACCTAGAGACTTTCTCGAAGCAAACTATCATCTACGTAAGCAGATTTTTGAAATAAAAGCGGTATTATTCATTTTATTGATTATCTGATCATACAATTAAGTATAATTATTGAACATCGCTGAAAAATCATCAGAAAAATAGTAGCCTTATCAGCAAAGAGATAATTCATATTTATATATATGATGGTATATATAGTTTAGTCGTTTACGATAGTAGAACGAGGGAGTTCAGCCAAAGCTGGTACAGTAGTCAGTTCGAATCTATTGACTAAACATTAAATCACTGAAAAACATATATGTAATGCAAAAAATAAAAAATAATAATAAAATAGTAATAATAAAAAATATATTTTTCTCATTATTTCAATTATTATATAAAATATTTGGAAAAATTAAAAATAATAGAAAAAAATTGTATCAGAAATTTTAATTACCGATAGATTATACATATATCTAAATTAAAGTCAATTAAAAAAAAATTTAATTTGAAAAAATAAAGGTTAATGACACGAAGATCTCTGATAGAGCTGATCTGATTACTTGAAAATCACACGTGCAAAACACACAATTTTTAATTAACACAATACATTACCCATCAACGGAAGTTCTATCTACACATAATGAACCAAATTTTTTGATTTAATTCATTTTAATTACCAAATATTTTCATTTATTTATTTGTTATTATTTTTTTTTTTAATTTTCCATTTTTTTTGTCTAAGTACACATATTGTTAATAAAACAAACAAACACAAATCAGAAAAAAAAATTAGTCACAAAAGTCTGAAAGTCATGCATGACGCTTGTACAATCATTTATCATACAAATATGACAAATTTAAGTGTTTTTTTAGGAATTTACGCTCAGCACCTATTTTTAGAAAAAGCAAACTGTTTTTGGTTGCCAAAAAGTGGCCACAATTGGTTAGAGAAACATCTGCATATTTTTTTCAGAAAATTTTTATTGCAAATAAGTGCGTAGCGACGTATGAAATTTCACGAAAAATATGCAAATTCTAAGGTGCGCAGATACAAATATATATATATTAATATGTCAGTGGTTACAATATATTTGCATTTTAATTGTGATTTATATCTAAAAGTTGTTGAAAATATGATAAATTTCTTTGAATTCATGAAGTTGTCATTAGATTGAAGAACAAAGGATACATATACAGAATATTGATTTTTTTAAAAGCATTTAATTTTATACGATATTTTTATTGAAAGTACTTAATTTAGGACTTTAATTTTGGACTTACTGTGTGAATAAAATCGAATTTTCAAAAAATTTATTTATTAGACAAAGTCTGATTATTTTACAAGAATATCACAATATAGAAGATTGTCCAGGAAACGTGAAACTCTCAGCAATCTTATTCGATATTCGATAGATCGGCCTCTCTAAAACATTTATAATTTAACATTTCAATACCTGTTCCATTATTGAACGAAAACAGTGCACAAGTCGTCTTCTTGATTTATTTTGTAATACCGAAAAAAAACTAACAGGGAAGCAATTAAAGAATACTTCCATATGTAAGTGAGAAAATTGGTAGACTTCAGTTGATTTACGTCAAGCAAATTATATGACAATATTAATAACTCAATAGAATTATTAATTATTTACGAGATGTGATTAGTATAACAATAATTGTAGTAGTATTCATACAAAAATATTTGCAGCTTAGCTAAGGCTGTGAACACAGTAATGCAGCCTGCAAATGAGATTGCTTTCTCGTTTCATTTTTATACTCTCGTAACAAAGTTGCTAGCAACAGAGTTGCTAAAGAGAATATTAAGTTTTGTTCCCATAACGGTTGTTTGTAACAGCCAAAACTAAACGAGTTAGATATAGGGTGATACATATATACCAAAGTGATCAGGGTGAAGAGTTGAGTTCAAATCCGAATGTCTATCTGTCCGTCCGTCCATCTGGGCAAGCTGTAACTTGAGTAAAAATTAAATAAAATTTGGGTTTTCATAGGTTTTCAAGGTCCCATATATCGAACATGAGGACCTCGGTGCATCTAACCTAATATTAGGGTCTCCAACTTTCAATGGACTTTATACAATATATATGACGAATATGTGGGTCAAAATGTCTATTATAATGTCTATTATAATATTAATAAAGTTAAATAAATAAATTGCGAGAGTATAAAATGTACGGTTACACCCGAACTTAGCCCTACCTTACTTGTCTATATTTTATTTTAGCAATTTCTTTTTGAGCTATGCATTTTTGTTATTGTTTTATTTTTTCTAAATATATGTTTTAATGATAATGTTTTTTAATTTCTGTAATATATTTTTTTCAGTCAATTACGGAAAAGACCGCCAAGCTGACGATCGCCGATCATAAAAAAAATATTTCCGCTCGCATTGTATTTGATAAGCATCAATTAGCGCAAATTATACGAGAATAATAAATATAATTGGAAAAGTAAATAACGAAAAACACGAGTATGTACTGTTGAACTAAAGCTTGTTGTACAATATCGAGCGTTAATTAAGTGTTGACGATCACTACACACGGCACAGCATTTTGAAAAAGTAAGCTTCACATTTTAAATTCTATAAAATCGCGTATTGTTGGTTAAAGATTTCTATAATAAATTACATTTGCGCAAATGCAGAAGGGTCTAAATTGCGCTTAAAGTAGAGAAATCATTAGAATTTAATTGAAAGTTTAGACTGATAGTCACTCATAGCCATCACGTGGCGTCAATCAATTGAATTGTGCGCTTTTGATGCCTACAAATTATATTTTAAATGGTATTTTGTATGTTGCTCTATATCAACAATCTTTTTTTTCATTTGGTTTACGAGCAATAAGCGTTGCCATGTGATCGTCAAATGATTGTTGACGCTGAAGGCGCATTTACGTTTATTTCAGATTAAGTAACTGCGATTATGTATCTGAAGAAAGGTGGGACACTACACTTATCTGCATACGTATGTATGATATATTTATATGTAAGCATATTTAAGTGGCTTGACACTCGAATATGCTTATTTCATTGTTGTTGCATTGTTCTTAAACATTTCAGAAGAGTCAAGTTCCGCTTTCAAGGTGTTAAAATACGTAATGCTTAAAAATATATGCAAAAAGTAGAAATACATAGTTGTTATTATAGTGCTTTCATATCTTGTTATAGAACATTGTGTTTGCTTGAAAGTGAAGTAAACATTTGAATAACTCATTTACATTTGCACTTATTTAATCATATTTTCTATGTTTCTGGTGAGTTGTGTGTATATTTATATGATTTCTCGCAAATGTATTACACTTTGATTTTGTAATTTATAGCAGACAAGGCTGGAAATGCACACAACATATATATATATATATTAAACAACAAGTATAAAAAATGTTTTAGTGATAGAACTATTGATTTAATTTTTAAGCCTAATTGTACTCAAATCTCCACTGATCGCAACTAATTTACGTGGTGCACCTTTTAAGTATTGAGACTGGCCCTGGAATAAAGCAATTCTATAGTCTATATCAGCTGCCAACTATGTATTTATCTAATGATCCTTCTATCCATTGTATAATGCACCATAAAAATCTCCTGCATGCATTCGCTACAGGGTTGCTGTTTTATTACACAAGAAGAATATTACAATAAGGGTACAAAGAAGAATTATGAAATCACAAAAGACAGCTGGGAATCCCCTATTGATAAAACACACTTATAATTTATTGCAAAAAATGTATAAATGAATTATTAGTAACATAAATTTAAATCTTCTCAATAAGGGCGCTAATACTTTGAAGTTGAGCCACAGTAGCGTCAAACTTCCACACTTAAATTGGAGTACAATTTTTCACAAAGTATCAGGCGCATTCTTCAAAAAGATTTCCATTTTCGGAATCTATAACATTCAAGTTTTTTAGGTTATAGTTTTTAGGTTATATAGCGAATCAGCAATGAGTCGAAATTATTACAATTTACTAACGAAATTCGGAGTCAGTGGCATCAACTTTAAGAGCGCCAAGTTCTACGTAGCGATGCGGCTCATTCCTGGCCGAATGGCTTCGTCAATAAGCGAAATATGCGTTATTGTTCAGGCAGCAATCCACACATACTCCATGAGTCACTCCATGAGTCGCCAAAAAAACGACGGTTTGGTGAGGTTTATGGCAGGCGGCGTCATTGGGCCGTACTTCTTCCGTGATGATCAAGACCGGCCAAACCAAATATTTTTGGCCCGAATTGGATGATATGCACTTGGACGAATATGTGGTTCCAACAGGACGGCACACAGCAAATGTCTCAATCGATTTATTGAAAACCAAGTTTGGTGAACGTGTTATCTCACGAAATGGCCCAGTCAATTGGCCGCCTCGGTCGTGCGATTTGACGCCGTTAGACTATTTCCTGTGAGGCTACGTCAAGTCTATGGTCTATGCCAACAAGCCAGCGACGATTGATGAACTTCGTACGAATATCGAACGTGAAAGCTGTCGAAAATTCGGTTCAGTGTCTGAACTTTTGCTAGCATGCCCGTGGTGGCCATGTAAAAGAAATCGAGTTCCATACATAATGGCATCGAATGTACTTTCACAAGAATAAAGAACTTTTTAGCGATCTTATTGAAAAATCATTTAGTTTTATTAATAATTCTATATATTGAAATTTTTTAAAACTATTTTGAGATTGTTGAAAATAATTTACGTAAAACTTTATTTTTATAAACTCAAATTCATACAGTAGTGCTCACATTTTAACACCCTGTATTGTATGTGCTCACGCAGCAAAGTCTAGAATCTTGAAAAATAGTTATTTTTTGTTAAACTTTCCACATTATGGTAGATAGCTGACAATTTTGACACCCCGAAATCATAATGAAATCCCTACGCATAAGCCTTTTCCCCGCACAACAATTTAAGATAAATATCAAAATACTTTTGTGATAAGATAAATAGTAATTTCAACATGAAACAAATTAACACCAAGTCATATCAACACAATCGAAGAGTAGCATATTTGGTGACAGATAAAAAATAATAAAATTTTGATAAATAAAAAAATGTGTATATAAAAAAATTATTTCGTCTACATACGCACCTATTTTTGTGTTTTTATGTAGTATGTATAACAGTGAAGCGTGTATTTTTTCCGTTATTGCATGCAGCCATGCGTTGATGTGGTAAATTGTAGACAGCAATACGCGGGGCACTGATCAAGTTTACGCACATACAAAAACAAATCGTAGACGAAAATAAATTGATATTTATGCACAAGTATGTACGTTCGTATATAAAATACACAATGCAACACAATAACAAAGAAATCGAAAATATATATAGATACACACAAACAAACTGTGGAAAATGGTGCACAGAAAATTGTGGGAGCGTGTCAATAAACTGCGTAAATGGATTTTCCACACGGTTATTGAGGAAATTCGGACTTTTTTTATTTTTTAATAGAACTGCAGCAATCAATTTTTAATCTCTTTTGTTTGAAATGCTTTTTGAGCTTGTTTCATACAATTTTTAATAATTTATTTTATACACTTTTAAATATTTGAAATTTTTTATATTTTCCTTTACTTCGTACACAAATTTTATATTCACATTTATTATGATTTTTTTTGCTCTTGCTTTTCAACAAGCTGGCATTTCGTTTTCACAATGACGTTTAGTATGCAGCAGTTATCGAAAAATTTTAATTATTCAAACCTTTGGCTTGCTCATTTCAATATACAATATTTATTTGCTGTTCGTTTTTTATTTTACACTAACATTTAAAACTTTTTTTTATTTTATATTGCTCCGGTTTTGCACGTTGAACGTGGTATTATTTTACACACAGTTTACACTTCGAATTACACTGAAACAAAATATGTGCTGTTTGCTTGCTTGTTTTTTTCAATTATTTTTAAGCTTCGTGCATTTTCGTATTAATTACAAACGTGTACATTGTTAAATTAACTGAAAAATTAAAATATTGAATTATTACAAAATGTAGAGTTTAAAATTTTGCACTACAACGTGACTTATTTATCAGCCAATACCAGTGGCATAGATGGAGCAGAGAGTAAGGCAAAAATCGCATAAAAATTTTGGTTGCCTAACAAATGTTTCTTCACCCACCGAAAGGCAACATAAGGAGGTCATTCATATCTTATCAGCAACAGTGCGCGACCGGGTAGCGCACAACTAACATGTAAACAAAGCGCTAGTGAACGAGAGAGAGAGAGAAAAAGCATATGTACGAGAGTAGCTACGCAGTGCATGACGATTGTATGGAAAATTTGTACAAGGCTTTGCGCAGCACACAAAATAATGTGTAGAATAAATGAAAAGAAAAGAAAATACTAAAAACAATTCAACAAATGCGAAAACAAAATTATACACAAATCAAATACAGAGAGAGCAAAACAAAGATTATTTAGTTCCATATATAATATTTATATGTGTGTAAACGAACAATGACTGTCGCCGTTAGTGACGTCGTCGTAATGGTCTGGGGATTCAGTGTACAAGATACATACATATGTATGTATTTCGTTTCATTACATTTCATTTCATATGATTTCGCACTACTTTTACGACTGTTCTATTTGCGCTCTCAGGTAATTCTACGCGGTGCGACGCAAATTCTATGCACGTTGCTGCAATATTTATAGCTACATGTTTGTATGTATGTATTTATGTATATGTATTTATGGTAACTTTTGTAAAAAAATCCCACCACTTCATGTCGGATACGTAACTCCTGCAGTTGTCACATCGCTGCATTTCTTTCTTTTGTTTTATATTTTTACTAAACTTTACAACACTCACTATTATATGAATATTATGCCGATATCTACTCGTACTTTATGCCTACACTTTAGTTATTTTTTTTAATTAAACAATTATTTCCACAATTATTTCATTTTGCTTCCAATCATACAAACTACTTGTTTTTTGTTTTTGTTTTGACATCACACGCACACGTTTAAATCGTTTTCTTTCGTTTTATGTGTTCGCCCCATTTCTTCCAGTGGGCCTATCAGTCAAGTGTGCGTTCATTAGTCGCCCGAGCTGGTTGTTATGTAGGCTGTTTGGACGGTGGGGTGATGACGTTGTGCCACCAATGACACCAAAACAGCTGTTTGCCGTTAATGGCTTTGATTTCTTTTGGAATATTTTTCATTTTATGTAGTGCGATCAACTGGTTGTTTTGCCACGTTATTCTGATTTTTTTGTTAATTAATTGTTTTTTGTAAATATTTAAAACTTGTTGCTTATTCAATTTACATACATTTTTAATAATACTTTTACAGAAACAAAATATTGAGTTTAGCCAATTATAAATAGAAATAGATATTATTGCGCGCTTTTTGAGAAAAAAAAATTAAAAAATTAGTTAGACTCTAAACCATTGTTTAAAAAGTTAAATTTAGAAAATTATAAGGGAATTTGTATTTATATTATAAGTATGTCTACACACTTATATACACATATTTGCGTATATAAAATTCAATATTTTACTTTAATATTTAATAATTAATGTTACAAACTGGACAGAAGTGATGTATTCGAAATTTTAAACTGGTTTTTTAACATCAATATTTTTTTGCAATACACTCAATTAATTATTGTAATTGCTTTTTTATTATTTCCAATTCAAACAAATTTTCTTTATTTTTACAAATTTCATTTTCCAGTCACGAGGTTTGATTTAAACTTAATATGCAGTTGACTTCGTTTCAAATCGTTCTAAATCTCATATGTATTTTTATGTATGGTATATACAAGCCAATAATTCACAAAAACTTTTTTTATCATTTTAACCAGTTTCACAATTCAGTCACATTGAAACAAATACATACATATATGTATATAAACGAATATTTAATATCACTTTTTAATAATATAATCAGTTAGGGGGGTTTGCGGAACGCAACCGGACTTACATCCTGTTAAGGATTTTCACCCCAGTAGGATTCTTGGAAACTATAGAGAAATTTTCATTTTTAACACAAATTATTTTGTATTTGCAGTTTACAAATGAAATATTAATTTATTCATATTTTTTTTTATTTTTTATTCATATACATATGTATATACATATTTATATATACAGTTCACGTTATTTATCTTGATATCATATTAACTTTTATTCATTTAAAATAATTTTTTATCAAAACTACACTTTCAAGCTAATAAATTTTATATCGTCACTGTAAAATCTTGTTATTATTATTATTAAAGTTTATTTTAATTATTTTAGTATAATAAATTTTATGTTATTAAAAAACTGAATTTTAACTGTCTAGCTAGTCATATTTATTTATTTATTTATTTATTATGCATATAAGTTTTTATCTTTAACTCAGTCTTTTAGAAACTTACTGATAAACTTTATTGTGACTTTACTATTATTTTGAGCTAATCCAACTGAAAATTCGACCAAAGTCATTATTTAGTTACTTGTCGCTAAAAGTTATGCTAGACGTTATTATGCATACATAATTTTGTTTAAATCTGCGCTTCTTCCAGACAAATTACAATTAATAATTACAATAATTCTACTTAGAAGGAAGTAAGCTAGTAAACACAATTAAAATTTAGATTTTAAGAAAAGCTGAATGCAATAAAATATTTTCTATGCAAATAGAACGTGCAAATATTAGCAAAGCTCAACCTCAAACATTCAAATTTTAATAAGAAATTGGTTTCCAATCCCCCACTTTTTTTTAATATTCTATTCACAACGCTTTTTTAGTATTAAAACTATTTTTTATGCTTTCAACTCAGCTATGCTAACCGGCTATTAAAAGATGGAATAACCAGCATATTCTTGTTCTAATACAGTTTTAGTTTTTTTTTTCAATCTTTTTTATAACTTTATTCTGACTTTTACCGCTCTCTTTGGCTCTATCTACCATTGTCACTAAATAATACGATCGTGCATTAAGAACTTTTATATCGGCTATTACAAATTTTAGTGTTGTTGCTCTTTCTCTAATTTCACACAAACTTTTTGCCACACATACTTTACTTTGCGCTGCACTTCGTTATGCTTCACTTTTGCTTTCGCACACGCTTGGAAATCTCGAAAATTCAACAAACGTTTATCGAACGTTCTTTAAAAAAACTTCTCAATTAATTACTGAGATTTCAATTGCATTTATATTTTTATTTTTTTTATTTGATACACAGACAAACAACAATTAAAGTATTAAAAGCAGTAAATCGTCGAAGAACATCAAACACTCGCGAAGTTAACTAAACTTACTGACGATGAGCAAAACGGTTGGCGCAGAAATGCATACGAACATGCACACGATCGTTGGCGTTACGACCGCACAAACTCACGCGCCGTCTTTTAATTAATTAGTTTTCATCAAAATTTAACTTTTTGTAATTAATTTTATTGCTTACTGCAATGTGTTCGTTTTTTATCGGATCCGTATCCGCCGTTTTGTATCGGACTCAACGACCAAAAACATTTAAACGAAATAAACACCGACAATATTGTTAGACGTTTACACACTTCGCTAGTTTGCTAAGTACTAAAGTCGTTCACTGCCAGACGATTGCCCGATTCCAAGCCGTTTTCATTTCTTTTGCCTTCTGTTGGATGGCAACACTTACCCCACAACTACCGGAGTTCCACTTCTTGTTATTATTCTAAGGCCAGCCTACCTACAAGAGTATTAGCAATTTGCTGCTTTCTCGTTACAGCTGTTCGCCAAAAAGCAGCGTTTCCATTTAGAATTCACTCGTTTACGTTAGCACGCACCAATTTAGACGATGCTATTTGGTGTTTACTTCTAACTACTTTCCCGTCTTATTTTACCTTTTGCACATTTTGTTGTTACAAAGTGAATGTGTTCCAGTTGGTGTATTGTGTATTTCCTTTTGTTCTGCTTAATGTTTTACTAGCCTGTTACTAAATTGTTCCAATTCAATGCTTTCGTTTCCCATGCGTTCTCGCTACACCAACAATGTTCCAGTTTCAATTCCATTTTCCAGTTTCCAATTGTCAAAACACACATTTCCATTCGTTAGTCTGCGCACGTTTTGACAGCACAGCCACTCAGCTGGTTCGCTCGCCAGCCATTGAAACTCGTTACCCTCAATGCACCCCACTTATCAACCCGCTTTGTTACCTTTGTAAACAGTGGAATAGTACGTCGACTCTTTGTTTGTATGCGCCGCTTTACTATTTATTCACTCAGAATGATTATATGTGCACTCTTTGTGTTATCTGTGCGTGCATGAGACAGCATATGCTTTGTTGATGTTTATTATAATTTTAACTTCGCTTATAGGAACTTCATGCAATTGGTCAGCTATCAGCTGTTTTCATGTTGTACGTTGTTTACAATTTTTTTGGAAGTCAACTCGTTGCTTTGTGTTTTGTTTTCATTTATTTCGCAGTAAGATCCGCAGCTTTTCCAGCAGCGAGCTCTCACTGACTAAGGGCATGTTTACAATTTTTCAGTAGTATATTTAATAAAAAAAATTTATTTATTTTAATTTTTTTGTTGATAATTATGAACTTAAATTCGAATGAAAGACTTATAACATTTTTCACCACCTATATTTCAGCCTGGGAAGTGGTCATATGATATTCGCTGAGAAAAAAATTTTGGAACTTTTTTCACTAAAGTCTTTGGTTTATTTCCAAATTGTTTTGAGTTTTATTTTATAATGTTATAAAAGTCGATAAATATATTCTAAAACTTTTATGAAAAGAACATAGATTTTCATCGCAAACTCTCGAACCGGTCTAACCGCCATTTACTGTAAATTTGGCTCTTAGGGTTAATATTTTACTCGAAAAGGTAAACTTTCAGACGACTGACAGATGATCAGTTTTTTTAAGAATCTAAATAAAGAACCTTGTCATGGTTCCTTAAAAGTTCTCCCGTGACTGCGAATTTTATCAATGGAAAGAGAGGGGAATATTATTTTTTCAAACTCAACAGATCTTTTGTTGTTAAGCCATAGTTTCATGAACCATGTCTAATATATAAATTAGCAACCCAAACGACGTGATTTAAGATAGAATTATTCGAGTGATAAGAAAAAATAAACGATTCTTTCAGATGAATAATCGTTAAAATCTTAAACAACGTAGCCAAAGTGACGAATAATTCACAGAGATCCTATGCAAAAATAATGTTTAATAATATAAATTTAAGGAAATAAATTTTTGTAATTTAATTTTAAACTAAAAAGCACTTGAGAACACCCTGTATGAACTCAATACTTTTAATAAATTCAAGATCAAAAACTAACAAAGCCTGCAGAAATTGAATAAATAAATTCTAAGAACTATACACCATATCCAAAAACAATAAACATAACGGTAAAAGTAATGGATATGTAACCATTTATATAAGATTAAATACAATTTTCTTCGAAATAAGTGAAACCCTAAAGCCAAGTTTGCGAAGAACAGTTGCTCGTTATTATTACTACCAAAGTGAAGGCTGCATAACTGAATGTATGTATGTATGTATATAATCACACGCCTACATATTTATTTTTCTTATTTCTCGTATAAAAATGTGCCCTCCACTTACCTGTTCAATATCAAAATCCCATTCCGGCGAGGGTGAGCGCACCGCACCACCAGTGGGTGGTGTGCCCTGTGCCGGTGAACCTTGTGGTTCCTCGGGGATAACAGCGAAGCGACCACGATGATGCAAAATGGGCGAAATGGCACCATAATTAGCTGCAAAGCAATGAAGGGAATATGTTAATTACTTGAATAAGAATGAGCCTAAATAATTATGAACTCAAAAATCGTTATTTTTTCCTAACACACAACTTCTTCAATCTTCTTTGACTCTAATTTAATTGCATTACAGCTAGCTAAGATAAATTTTCAGTGAGTGGGTAGGAATGATAAAGAGGAACCTTAAGTTAAGCTTTTCTACCAACTCTTGAACGTATATATAATCTGGCATAAACTCTTTAAATTGGACTTTATTTCTTCTTTCTAGTCGACAATTAAACTAAATCGACGCAAAGCCTATTTCAAAGGCTTCAAGGAGTTTCTATTTGGTTTATTCGAACTTGAGACATCCCTATCTATCATTCATTGAATAATCCACATAAATAATAATAAGAAGAATATTCGAAGAAGCTTTCGGCTGTTTGTAAAGTATTCATCAACTAGCCATTATCCACCTAACAATGAATGGAAATGAAAAAAAAGAACAAAGAATATTAATTTAAATTTCCGACGAACTGCAGAAAATACTCTTCAGTCAAAGTCAAGCACTTATCTGCAGTTCTGCGTACAGAACAAAACCTCAATCTAATTAACAATTCTTCTGAAGCTCAATTTTATCTCACTTTTCTGCTATGTCCTCTACTATATACTAGATATAAGTACACGCAAACATTTAATTATACTTACACGTGGGCATTAGACGAAATCGCCCGAAGGTCGTCTCTGGTGGTCCTTGTGCTGCCGTTGAGGTCACATGAAAGCGACCGCGTCTGGCGGCAGCCACCTCCTCGTAGCCATTGCCACCACCCGTACCGCCAGGCATTTTGTTGTTGCTGCTGCAGGTTCAGGCTGTAATTAAATACGCAAAAACAAAATAATATTAAATATGCAGGTAAAACATGAAAGGCATGGAGTTTACATGGAGGATAAGTATTACTTGTTGCAATACAGTTAGTGTTTAGTATATTAGAGAGGTGTTGCCCAAAACTCAAACCGACCATAAAGAAAAAAGAAAGAGGAAGAGCCACAAATGCTATATAAGTAACATAGTAAAATGCGTCACATTTTAAAACGAGCTTTCTCATTTTGAATGTTCTGTATTATCTGAATGTCTGAAAGATTTTTTGAACCTCATAGTTTTATAAGAAACCGGATAGAAACATGTCGATTTGGCATTATATAGATTAGAATCTATAATTTTTTTTTTTTATAATTTCGGAATTTGAACCGAGCTGATTTCGAAATCACGTGACGGTATTTAAACAGTTCCCATTAGAAAATGTATTAAAAAGTCAAATGAACACCTCTAAAATAATATGTCATTGACATAAAAGCGATAAAATGAATGCCAGAAAAGCTGAATATGCTTGCAGGAAATCGAAACTCTTAATAACTCAAACTTTAGCTGTACTCGTACATATATGGAAATCAAGAATAGCTGTGGGGAGAATTGAAAATAGCGGCCAACAATGTGGAGGAGACATGGCAACGCGCCTAATGAACTGCAGACATGCGATTCAATTGATGTGTATATGTTGTTTCTGCTATGAGTGTGTGCAACATCGATTATATTTGGTTAAATAAAAACGGAAATGACAAAACCACATAGATGAAAGACAAAAGTGTACAACGGAAATTAAAGTGAAATTAAAGCGAAATTGCTGATGATATTGCGTTGTTGACAGACTTTCGGTCTAATTAGTTGCAGATCAGTGGTGGAGAGTGAAAAATCATCGAGACCAGATAGCTAAGATGTGAGGTAGTGGTTCCTAGGGAATCAATGAAGAGACAACGACATTAATTTTGCAAGTATTTGATTCTCGGAAGTCAGTCATTCGTCAATCCCAAAAATTCGAATGCAGATTGACCTTGGAAAGGAACATATATTTTTATTCTATAATCGAGATGAAGTCTAAAACAAGTTCTATTAGCTTTTCCTACTTTCGTTTACAAAATGTTAGCGCTGATGAGGACTACCTTACATTATTCGAAAACACCTCTTTGAGAAACCGTAAAAGACCACTAGAAAAGCGGCCTATACATATACTTTCTATACAGTAAAAGCTCTTTATTCGCGGGGTATATGTTCCATAAATATGCCGCGAATACAGAAACCGTGAATACGGGATGGTAATTTATATGGGATTATACTGTTCAAAAACTTCAATTAAATATTTTTTTTATATACCTATTTGTTTTTTTTTGTCACCTAGGAACGGGGATATGTTATAGGTATATAAAAAAAATATTTAATTGAAGTTTTTGAACATTTCAACTAATTCTCTTAAGGCTTAGGCAATGGTTTGAACAATTTTGTAATTTTTTCTTACTTAGCAGTTTTCAAAAGCTCCTTGAATTCAGACTGATACACAGCAGTCGCATTAGCAATTTGTCTCTTAATAATTAGACTTCGTTCTATAGACGGATCAATGTTCATAAAGAAAGAGCTCATTTGCCATTATTAAACCTTCACTAAAATTTTTCAAATTGAATGTCATGTTTCCAGTGCTTGTTAAAGCCTCTTCTTCAATAGGTTGTGTTCAGTTCCATGTGAGCCCCTTCTATATGGAAATATTACCAAAAGTTCAAAAATATTGCGAAAATGTGGACATTTCTTGTAATAAGATCTATTTTAATTTTTTATTAGTCCATTCGACAAGAATATTGGGTTGGATACCTATTGGAATAATTTTATTATTATGTATGTGCTTATTAGATCCGCGAATAAAAAAAAATTTAGTCGCGAATATAGAAATTGGGTCTCATTTTTTTAATCCACGAATAGTGAAAACGCGAATAAAGGAAGCGCGAATAAGGAGCTTTTACTGTATATAACCAATAACCAAAGCCGAGTCTAAACCCCCGAACAATGATTTTAATACTTCACTATTCTTATTAAAGCTCACTGCAGTCTACAAGTCTACCCGAACATGTAGAACGTTGGCCAACGCGTGAAAGCTGTGGCGTCATTTTTATTATACAACGGTTATAAAATCATTTTGCTGATGTCATTTGTCAACAGTTGGTAAACTTTTCCGCAGCGAAAATGCGTAAAACCCACACAACAACCGTTAAACTGACAATGGTGCATGCAGGAACACCCTTCCAATAAATGAATGAAGAGAACGCACAAATTCTAAATACGCAAACAATATTAGCCATTGTAATGCGTTGCTTAACTAAACGACGTCAGCATGGCATTCCAGTTAGTTGGACCCCCCTCCCCCTTTAAAAGATGTTATGGTTGTTGTATTGTATTATATTACAGCGAGACCATGAATGTGCTAAAAGCAACAAACATGAAAAAATAAGTCGTAATAACCTCGATGGCAATCAGATTGTCTGGTATTAGCTGGCGCAATAACGCGTTGGTTGCTGGATTGACAGGGGATCTTACATAACCCAACTGATTCCGAACTTATGATAACCCAGTTTAACGTTTTCTATATATGTAATGATATTAGTCACAAGACTATAATTTTACGAGAACTATGCAATCTAATAATAAAGTATGAAAATTCCGATACAAAGTGCTACTTAGTGTCTTTGAGACTGAGTTTTAAATGAGTATTAAAATTTCCCAGAACGATATTTTCTTTCACATTAGAATTCAAATGATGGTTAAGTAATAGTTTTTTGTTTTCAACCTGCATAGAAATCGATTACTTTCTTGCCAGTACCGAACTAGTTTTAAAATTTTCTTACTCTCGACTTCAATTTAATTGACCATGTGGTTCAGGGATTGCGTGTCCTTAGGCAACAAGTTAATAAAAAATCTTTCGCACACGCTCTCCACACAATTCTCAGCGGACTGCCTGTCAAAGAGCTACTTAATATGGGCATTCAGTAACGTTATTCTTTTAGCCTCAATTCCCTGTTCATTCAATGCAAATCAATGGCTAATGGCGTTACACAATATGTTTGAAACATGAATATGTATGTACATGATGTATTTGAGCCAAATATTGAATTTACATATGGCTACATTACAGTAAATTCTCAAATATAATTCATCAATAATTAAAAATAAAAACAAGTAAGGAAGGGCTAAGTTCGGGTGTAACCGAACATTTTATACTCTCGCAATTTATTTATTTAACTTTATTTATATTATATAATATACAATTTAACCCACATATTCGTCATATATATTGTATAAAGTCCATTGAAAGTTGGAAACCATAATATTAGGTTAGAAGCACCGAGGTCCTCATGTTCGATTAATGGGGCCTTGAAAACCTATGGTCCGATTTCGGCGATTTTTATAATGGGGCTGCCACACTATAAAGGTAGTATTTGTGCAAAGTTCTGCATCGATATCTTCACTAGTGCTTACTTTATATATTGTAAAGTTAACGATTCAGATCTTCTTCAAAGTTCTGGTATATAGGAAGTAGGCGTGGTTGTGAAGCGATTTGGCCTATTTTCACAACATATCATTGGGATGTAGGGAAACTATTACAAACCAAGTTTCATTGAAATCGGTCGAGTAGTTCTTGAGATATGGTTTTTGACCCATAAGTGGGCGACGCCACGCCCATTTTTCATTTTGTAAAAAAATCTGAGTGCAGCTTCCATTTGCCATTTCTTATGTGAAATTTAGTGTTTCTGACGTTTTTCGTTAGTGAGTTAACCCACTTTTAGTAAATTTCAACCTAACCTTTGTATGGGAGGTGGGCGTGGTAATTATCCGATGTCTTTCATTTTTGGACTGTATTAAGAAGTGGCTAAAAAAAACGACTGCAGAAAGTTTGGTTTATATACCTCTATGGGTTTCCGAGATATGTACAAAAAACTTAGTAGGGGGCGGGGCCACGCCCACTTCCCCAAAAAAATTACATCCAAATATGCCCCTTTATAGTGCGATCCTTCATACCAAATTTTATTTCCATAGCTTTATTTATGGCTTAGTTATGGCACTTTATGTGTTTTCGGTTTTCGCCATTTTGTGGGCGTGGCAGTGGTCCGATTTTGCTCATTTTGCTTGTACAGACGGACGGACGGACAGACAGACATTCGGATTTGAACTCCACTCTTCACCCTGATCACTTTGGTATATATAACCCTATATCTAACTCGTTTAGTTTTGGGTGTTACAAACAACCGTTATGTGAACAAAACTATAATACTCTCTAGCAACTTTGTTGCTAGCAACTTTGTTGCGAGAGTATAATAAAACAAGTAAGGAAGGGCTAAGTTCGGGTGTAACCGAACATTTTATACTCTCGCAATTTATTGATGTAATTTTATAAAGATAACACAAGTCGACCCATATATTTGGTATAAAGTTCAATAGAATAACGAAAATCATCATAAATAGTATATGGGGACTGAGGTAATTCTTAAACCGATTTCACTCGTTTTCACCACCAAGATACAATATATCGAAGACTATACGCTCACTTAATTTAATATTACTTATAATTAGGTATATGGGATCTGGAGGAAGTTATGACCCGATTTTTACCATTTCAGGTACAGAGAGAAACTGTTATAAGAAAAAAATTCAGAGGGAATGAATTACATTAAAATATCTGAGGGATTTACCTAAGTATATTTTCGGGGAAAAATTACCCTTAGGCACTGAGTTCTTCATGTTCGATATCAGGGGCCTTGAAAAGTCATGGTTCGATTTTGACAATTTTTTCACAAGTGATGCAACAGATCATATACAGTGTTTGTGTAAAATTTTATTTCGCTATCTTCATTGGTTCCTAATGTATACATTATAAAGTGAAGGAATAAGATGAAATTCGAAAATGAGTTATATGGGAAGTTGTCGTTGTTGTGAACCAATTTCGTCCATTTTTCACATGTGTCATCAGGGTATCAAGAAAATATTATATACCGAATTTCATTGAAATCTGTCAAGTAGTTCCTGAGATATGGTTTTTGACCCATAAGTGGGCGACGCCACGCCCATTTTCCATTTTGTAAAAAAATCTCAGTGCAGCTTCCTTCTGCCATTTCTTATGTAAAATTTGGTGTTTCTGACGTTTTTCGTTAGTGAGTTAACGCACTTTTAGTAATTTTCAACCTAACCTTTGTATGGGAGGTGGGCGTGGTTATTATCCGATTTCTTTCATTTTTGGACTGTATAAGGAAATAGCTAAAATAAACGACTGCAGAAAGTTTGGTTTATATAGCTTTTTTGGTTTGCGAGTTATATACAAAAAACCTATTTGGGGGTGGGGTCACGCCCACTTTTCCAAAAAAAATTACATCCAAATGTGCCCCTCCCTAATGGGATCCTATGTTCCAAATTTCATTTTCATAACTTTATTTATGGCTTAGTTATGACACTGTATAGGTTTTCGGTTTCCGCCATTTTGTGGGCGTGGCAGTGGACCGATTTTGCCCATTTTCGAAAGCAACCTCCTCAGGGTGCCAAGGAACATATGTTCCAAGTTTCATTAAGATATCTTAATTTTTACTCAAGTTATCGCTTGCACGGACAGACGGACAGACGGACGGACAGACATCAGGATTTCAAATCCACTCGTCATGCTGATCATTTATGTATATATAACCCCATATCTAACTCATATATTTCTTGGTGACACAAACAACCGTTAGGTGAACAAAACTATTATACTCTGTGCAACAGGTTGCGAGAGTATAAAAACAATACAGTGGAACTTCTCTAACTCGAATCCCCAGAATCCACAAAAAAACTTCGAGTTAGAGAGACTTCGAGTTATAGAAATTTTCATTAAAGCATACATTTTTCAAAAAGCTGTAAAATATAGATTTACCCACAGTTTTAATTATTTACTTAGCATAACGTTTTTTTTAAATACGTTAAAACATGTATTCTGTAATTTTATTTGTTGCACTTTGCTTTTGTTTGGTCTGTATCCCATGCTTTTGTTGCATGATTTATGAAATCCATTAGTGTAATAATATATTTTTTATTCCCCTTCATACGATACAGGAAGGCTCTTTTAAGATTCTGCCTCGATAGTATAATTTTAAATTTTGTATTATGCTCTGACCAAAAAGTTCGATTTATGGAAGGAAATTTGTATGAAATTTGACTTCTATTGCCAATGTAAGAGTTCGAGTTATGGAGAACTTTGAGTTATAGAAGTTTGAGTTATGGAAGCAAATTTGTATGAAATTTAATTTCTAAACGCTATTGCCAATTCAAAAGTTCGAGTTATGGAGGTATTCGAGTTATAGAAGTTCGAGTTATGGAAGTTCCACTGTAGTTTAAAATTTAATTTTTAACTTTCTTATATCCATATGTATGTATGCCTGAATATTTAGGTATTTGGCTACAGATAAGAAGCCCCTGATTTTTGATGGCATTAAAACACCATGCACATACATACAATACCAGAATATTTACCACAATTCTGTACACCTTCATTCATAAAAGGAAACATTAAAAATTGATTTCTTATTATATATTTTTGGCATTCTCAAGGTTGCATGGTTCACCGCCATTTCATGCTCGAAGCTATAATAACATTTACGCAAGAATAAACACACACAAATTCATTGATAAACCACACATTTGTATATGATTTGTATCCAACCTTCTAATGCCTTTTGTTAAATTTAGTGGAAAGATGTTTTGTGTTCGCAAGTCTTTTGTTAAACGTTTTTTTAGCCCGGTGATATCGAAAAAAAGGATGTACAGGTATGTAAGTATGTGGCGGAATTGACGTAAGCTACTTACTGCCCATACTAATTAGGATACAAAAAATTTGAACATCCTTACACGTAATGAGATTTATTAATGAGAATGTGTAGTTTAAATAAAACAATGACTGAAGGTCATAAGGTCAGACAAGCAAAGCCTTATTGAAGTAATTTGTAAACAAAAAATATTTTAGAAGCATATTTAGATTAGATCTCTTGCAAATATATCATTGAAAAATTATTTCTAAAATCGTTCGACAAGCTACTCCTCTGTGAAGTATCAATATTAAGTTTTGTTCGACATTTCTCTTCAGTAAGGTTTGACATTTCATCATGGAAAGATATACGATCCAACAACGAGTCGAAATTATTAAAATTTGCTACCGTAATTCGGAGTCAGTGGCCTTAACTTTAAGAGCGCTACGTCCAACTTATGGTCCTCATAATCATCCTGTCAGATCAACAATTAAGAGTCTAGTGGAAAAATTTGAATCCACAGGCACAATACAAAATGTTCCCGTGCCAGTGAGACAAAGAAGTGCCCGTATCAATCAATCAATCAATATCAATTTAGGAAGACCCAATTCAGTGACTCTCACGTCGTTCTCAAGCGTTGTGCATCTCTGTGACGTCGTTGTGGCGAATTTTGCGAAAAGATCTTCGCCTACATACTTACAAGACCAACTTGACGCAAGAACTGAAGCAGCTTGATCACCAGAATCGTCGAATGTTCGTGAATTGGGTTGAGCAAAAATTTTAAAATTATCCGGATTTTCATCGAAAAATCATCTTCAGCGATGAGGCTCATTTCTGGCTGAATGGCTTCTTCAATACTCAATCAGTACTCCATTGCATCCCGAAAAAATTACGGTTTGGTGTGGTTTATGGGCCGTACTTCTTCCGTGATGATCAAGACCGGCAGGGATTTGTGAATGGGATCACAATCGATTTATTGAAAACAAGTTTGGTGAACGTGTTATCTAACGAAATGGCACAGACAATTGGCCGCCTCGGTGGGCGATGGCTACGTCAAGTCTATGGTCTATGCCAACAAGCCAGTGACAATTGATGTACCTCGTACGAATATCGAACGTGAAATTAGTATCGGGCGAAAATTGAATTTATCTACATCTACTATATAGTAAATATGTATATACATATGTATGTAAAGAGATATAAACGCAGTTTTGTTTTATGTCTGTTTTATTATGACACACGATGCCTCATTTAAAATTCTAATTTATGGCATAATATTTACAAACTTATCAACGGCGATGGATAACACAAAGTAATTGGCAACAAGTGATAGGCTTAATAGATTACACGCCTGCATGTAATAAAATTAATAAATGAGATATGTATGTAACGCAAATGAAATTTTATAAAAGCTACGGAAGCTACTCACCGCTACAATTTGTTGACTGCCACACAACTGGTGGCGGCAGCGACGTAGTACAGAAAGTTTGCTGAATTAAAACTACTGTGTTTTCTTTGTTTTATAAACTTTGTTGTTGTTTTTACACTTTTGCAGCAGCTTATTTTCTGTAGTTAAATATTTTTTTCGCGCAAAATTACGCGGCGCGGTTAGTATAGTTATTCAAGGTTTCCACGCAGCAAATGCACCTGACACAGGAGGCGTTAATTAGTTAAGCCGCAAGCCAAACAAACTGTGTGAACGTTGGTGAAGACGTGGCAAGTGTAAATTGCTGTATATTACATTCGGTTTTTTTCTTTTTTTTTGAGATTGCACTTTTTATTTCATCACTTCTGCTTGTAGCTTTTTTGTGCTTCAGCGGATATTATAGAAATAAGCATTTTATTACAGTTAAAAATTACAACAACTAGTATTTGCTACTTTAATTTGATCATCTTCTTTAATCATATATATTTTTTACCAATTTATTATTTTACTATGTTTTGGTGCAATACACAACACTCTTTAGTTCAATAATGAAGCTGTTGATTTCTGTAGTGTTTTGTGTAAGCAATGACACTTTAAATAACTACAAAATTAAATAATATTTTATTAAAATAATGCTGAAGTATGTTTCATTTAATTCATTATTTAATTAAGGACATTTAAAATAAAAATAAAAATAATATTCTGAGTGAATTTGACAATCTTGGCTGTTTTGCTGACGTCACAATAGTGCATGTCCATACATAGAATAATTTTAAAAACTTGTTTTTCCTAAATTTTTTGTATGTTTAATGGCGATTTCAATTTTATAAAAATATTCTGAGTATTCGAATTTATAGTGGGGTGAGTAATATTAATCAGTAGTGAGTGCGAATTGTCAACAGTATGATTAACTACTCGTTACTCGCTTGACGAATATCGAGTAATTGTAGTGAATAAGAAAGATTAACGACGTTTAAAGGATATTTTTTTTCCAATTTTTCTAAACAATAATACATTTTATTATTTATTAGTACACTTCTAATGCCTTTAAGATAGTAAGGATACGAGTTTTATCCATAATTGTTGGCAATAACGATTGCTGAGCTCGATATTTCTTTGAAGTACTTCATTTGAGTAGTGAAACCCATCATTTCCTGAGAGCATTTTCAGCGCTCAGTGTGACCACTGCTGTGTGATTCTTTACTCATATTTAGATGAAATTGGGTTTGGCAGCTGGTAATTGGAATTTTAAAATTATTGGAAATTAGTTACGGCATTTGTAATGCTATAGTAGATAGATAGAAAAGTTCAACACATTAATTCAGCTGAAATTCGTAAGAACTGCCAATTTAAGTATAAAGAAGAAATTGCAAACCAGAAATTTATGTTAAGAGAGTACGTGGTGGAATTACTAACAACGTCTACAAAGATTATTATTATAATTTTTAATTATAAAGATTATTATTCCGATTAATTTTGACTTTTTTAATTTTTTCTAAATTTCTATCCACAAAATTTGTATAATTTATTTTCCTCTTATCATTTTTTTTTAAACAGCCAAACAACTAATTTTGCACCACTGAAACTGTAAAAAACTCTTAAACGCCCCAATTTGAAATTTTTTAATGATATTTCTAAAACAGTTATAATCTTTCTTCACATCCCAAACACACCATAAATAATTCACGAAATCAATTTTGCTGATTTGCATTTCATTTACAATTTGCAAAGCGTTTTCGTGGTTCGTGGTCGCACTGCCGAATTTTCGCGAGTTTTCTTGCACGCTGCAGACAAAAGTCTGTGTTGAAAACACACGCTCGGCATGTAATTTCGCCACCAACACGCTTGCCACTTGGCAGCAACGGCGACTATTGATTTTGTCTTGGATTTCGTTGTGTCAATTGCGTTGCGGCGTTTTTGTTTGTCGAGGTGTCAACAATAACAACAACACTTGAGTTGTTAAAATTTCCGACACACACGCCGTGCAATATTAACTATGCGGCACTGCTGCTGCTGCTGTTGCTACTGCGACTGCAATCGTTGCTGGTACAGTGCAACACCGGAAACTAACTGCAACACAACGCCGTCTCTGCAAACATGCACCCTTACGAGCGCGGACATCAACACAAACACACACACACACTTGTATACGATTTTGTACTGCAGGCGAGTGTTTGGTAATCAAATAAATACCAACAACAATGCTGATTGCTTTTGAAAACTTAAAACACAAACTTTTCCCAAGCGATTTATGCAATCTTCTGCTGAAATCCATTCACTTTCACTTTAACTTGTCGATTTCATAAGAATTCATTACGTTTGAAAATTTTTCATTTTCGCTTATGAAAACACGCTCACTCACAGTTAACCGCTAACTAGACGTAATAGCAAAAATACTCGCCTGTACTGTGCGTATTAGTCACACTGCGCGGAAAATTTTACGAATTTTCAACCCGTTCACTGTCCAAAATTCTTTTTTGTTTTGAAAATAATATTTTTTATTTTGATTTTCAGTTTTGCACAAAATAACTTTTGTCTAGCTACTGTGTGCTGCTGGCTAGCTTTGAACAGCTGCCGTACGTACAGCGTTCGCAAATAATGTACAGCTCTTCGGGTAAGCATGTGAAAATGGCTAGGCATTCACTTGCTTTACGCTCACAGCCTTTCATACACTCTAACTCACTCTCTCCGCCTCTCTCTATCACTCGCTATATACTATACATTTCAATTTTGGTGCGCCTGCTCTCTCGTGCGCATGTGCTTGCGCTCTTTTCATGTGTTCCACTTTGCCAATTGTATAAAAATAAACACTTGAGTTCATTTACATTTCAGCATTTCAAGAATTTCTGCATTTTCACGTTGACGTTATAGCAAATTGTGTCTGTTACTGACGTTGAGAAAAAGGAAAATATGCTTAAGGCATTGGCTTATAGTATTTTCTTACGTTGTACGCTGCGTATGAGTGACCGGGAAAAGTTGCACGTGTTCGGCGATTACGTATACGCTGTGTAGGGCGGTCACTCTGCAAATTTATGAGCGTACGCTAAACTATATAATTATCAAAACTTTATTGGATTTTGACAATATCGATCAGTTTTGGTGGGTAAGGGCGAACACCGGAACTCTGCTTATGCCTCTTGGTGTTATCCGAGAAAAAATATGTACTATGAATTTATAGACACGTGTTTATTGAAGTCATGATGGTTCTCAGATTGGATCGAAGTATTTTAAATGTTGAGTCTAACATAAAATTATTAAAAATTATCTTGTGGAAGATTTTTTAATATCTAGGAACCACCTTCCTAACACCTTAAAATGTCAAATTAGGTAGGGTTCCCATATTGAAATGAACGATGGATTAAATGTCAAGAACAGAATATAGAGCACGAATCTTCAAATGCAGAGTGGATGCTATGAAACTCCAGAGAGTTGTTATCCATGTGTGGTTCACATTGAATCGTCATACACCTTGGACTAAGTATTTATAGATCTGCTGGTATGAAAGTTCAACAGACTAGGATTCTTTTCTCTTTCCAACAACATTTGATAAAGATTATTATATCCGATAAGACTATTTTCGGTTCTTATATAAGACCAATCGTCTTTCATCGATCTTATTAAGTATCCACTGTTTATAAATCTGTTTTCAAGACAGATTTTTGGTAACTAACTGTAAAATTTTGGAATAATTTAAAAAATTATCAAAGAAGAAAAGCTCGAGAGACTAAAAACAAAGTCAAACATTCAATGTGACTTCAAAAAATAACGGTACGCCCAATTTCTAACCCTCATCTTTAACTTTCAAGAACGCGGCATAACAGTTAAAGCCTCAAAGTATGCACCATAACAGGCACGTAACGGTAACCAGTTAAATTTTGTAAAAATATGAAGAGAGAAAGAGCGCGAGAAGAGAGTTATTATTCGTGCAGAGAGCATAACAGCGCAATGGCGCAAAAACAAAGCAAATATGCGCACGACAGCACAGCAGCACCGCAGAGACGACGACGAAAGCAAGTGGAAAATAAATAACAATAATAAAACGAAAATGCAAAAACAAGTTCGTCCAAGATAACCAAAATAGAGCGCTGCTGTGTGTTGTGGTTTGACTCACTGGCTTGTTGGCTGTTTGCTGCAGGCTGTCAGCGATGGACTCGAACTGCATGCGAGTGTGTGTGTGTTAGTCTGGCTGTGATAAAACACGTGAGCACGCCTGAGGGTTGTACCAAAGCACAAAGAATGGGTGGTGGGTGAGTGGGAGAGTGGTTGACGCGCCCCGCTGCTAGCTGCGGGCTGTGTGGCACAGTTGTTGTGGCAAAAGAATGCAATTAATGCAACATTGCTGCATTCGGTGAAATAACGCAAAATGTTGTAATATTTTTATGGGCATATTCGGTGATGGCAATAAAAATGAGAATAGTAATTTCGTTAATTACACTGAGTTGAGATCATCAGCGCGCGATTAAGTGAATTATTAGTCATGGTGTTAATTTCACGAATTTCACAAACACTACTGGACATTTTTGCGCGAAAACGAAAAGCGCTCTCGCGTATGCAAGCGGCGGCGTGAGCGGTGTGTTTGTTTATTAACACATTCGCGCTCATGTGGCATGTGAGTCATGCCTGCAGGCAGCAAGCCAAGCCATGGTAGGTTGCATGACTGCCGGCTGACATTGCAACTTGTCATGAAGTGTGTATGTACATATGTATATTGTATGGAAGTGTGTGCCGTGTCACGAAAGCGCAAATTTGAATTTTAGTGCGAAAAATGTTTCAACAGAAAAATCGCGCAGATTGAAAAACTAACTCTCTAATATTTTAATATTTTTTTTTTATTTCATATAAAATTATTTTTTGCTCATAATATTGTACTTTGCATTACAGCCTCTCCGACCTTCGCTCACGCAACGTTGCCAATCTATCAATCCATCAGTCGGCCAACTGCCGGCCATCAAAATGTATGATGAGTCTGTGTGCCTGCTAATCTATAGATGGCCCCATTTAATTCATGACTGCCTTGTGCATACATACATACCACTCATATATTATATAGAATACCGCTACATATGTTTTTTGCATTTTTGCGTGATTTAACATTCGCCGCGAACGAATTGTTCAATTCATTCATTAAAATTTCAATTAAAATTTATTGAAATTGATGCACTACGGCTGTCTATAAAAATTAAAAGGAAAATCTCGTTAAAATACAAATAAAAATATTTTCCAAATTTACAATTTTCTTTAAATGCAATTCTTTTCAAGTAAGACATAAATTTTCTTCAATTACGCGTCGCAAATTCATGACAGCTAATCGCAATAAAAGCGAAATTCAAAATTGTTTTGTTAATTTAGGTATTTATTGATTTTTTCATTACTCAGCTTTAACGACAGTCAAATTATTATTTTTTTTTGTTTTACACCAATGTTGCTTGGCGCACATTTTGACTTTCGACGCTTGTTTATTTTCATTTTTTTTTTGTTTCTTCTTTACTTTAATTATTTTGTGTATTTATAGCGCGAGCAAATGGTGGGCGTGCCAAGTATGTAGTGCTGACGATGATGGTGTTCGCTGCCATGTAGTATGGGCGCATGTGACTAATGACATCATGGCGAAAACGCTGACAGGAGCGAATCAGCGTAAGCAAAGGAAATTTTTAATTGTACTGTACCTTAGACAAGCAACAATTGAGCAAACAATAATTATTGCGTTGAAAAGTATCTGAAATTTGCACATTTTTAAGTGTATGTGCGATCTGCTTTGTTAGACAAGTTTAAGTATTTTTTACAGTATTTGGTGCATATACTCAAAGAGACAATATACACACAAACATACTTTAATACAAATACATACATATTTGAGCACAAAACCTATGACATGCCTGCCTTTTTCACTATATTTGCTTTTTTAAAGATTTACTTCTCTTTTTCGCTTTTCATTAGCTTTAGTTTAAATAGTTGTAGTTTTTGTTGTGCATTTACTTTGAAATCAATTACGTCTATTTGCCACAAATCAACACTTTTTACTTAAATGGCCCAACATTGCCGTCAAATAATCCGTTTACTTGCTTTTGTTTTTCATTTCATTTACTTTTAATATTTTTTGTTGACTATTTTTAGTTGATTTGCTTGACTGTCTGCTTTGTTGTTTAAACATGAAATTGATTTCGACCGATATTGCAATGAAAGTGCGGGGAAAAATTACACGTTACCAGCAGCTCACGAACAAAGAATTTCTATATTAACGCAAATAAATTTCAAATAATGCTTTAAGCTATTGTGACGTCATACAAGCTACTTTTTTATTTTATATCAAAGAAAAACTGGCAGCGAGATTTTGTTAAATTCACAAATCGAAATTTTTCGATAAAAATTTCCATCTCATAAACCAATTGGTCGATATACATTCATATTATGGCACACTTTCAGGCGTTAAACAGAGCTTCAAAGTACTTTTGGTAGACAATAAATAAATTTACTAATTTATAAGTAAAATAGTATAATCTTTTGCTTTTTATAAAGAATTTATCACTAATATATTGTAGTGCCAAAAACCAAAAAAAAAATTGCATGCGACAAATAATCATGATTCACACACACATAAATATGTACGTCAACACTACAGAAATGCTTAAGCGCGCCACTTTGTATCACTTCAAAATTGTATAGATTACATAACAACGAATCAATGTTATTAATAATAATAATATCCAGTACTCGAAAATAGACATGAGACATGCCATTGAAATGTATTAGTTTCGATGAAAGAAATGTGAGCCGAAACAGCGATCTTATCACTTTCTATGAAATGCCGCAGCAGGTGAACCCATTGCTTATATTTGCTGATAATCATATCAATCGGACACCGCGACAAAGCGTATACAAACGCGCTATGAACACGAATACGCGCGCGAAATATATATAAATTAGAGCTCTTGGTATTCGACTAATCGACTAACCGAATTAACCGAATAGGGTATTATTCGAATAATAATATTCGGTTTGCACTATTCGGATAGTCGTCAGTCATCGACTATTCGATTAACCGCTCATTTTCGACTATTCGGTTAACCGTTCGTTGTCGACTATTCGAATAGTGCAAGTTCATTAATTTTTTTATTTTTATTGAAAAAAGTGAAACATTAAAACTAACAAAAAACTCGCTATTTTTTATGACTGTCAAACCAAAACTGTTGTTGTTTCACATGCAAAATTAAAATATGACTGATACAACACTGCGTGGTATGTTTCTTGAGTTCGCTATTCTATACCCCTACCCACTTGCTGCCGAATTTTTTCGGTTTTTTTGCGGAGTTGCCTAGTACTGCAGTAACTGGTTACTTTTTGGAACCGGTTTTTTTTGGGACACACTCGTGGCAGTGTGGGCGGTAGGAGGGTGGGGCTTTGGGGCATTTTGGGGCAAAACTTCGACGAGTGGGTAGTCGGTTTTCTGTGAAGAACCGGTTTTTTTGGGTCGGTCAGTGGTCGGTTTTGCTCTTGCCCTTCTGCCCGAACACTTCTCAACCGATTTATACCGCACATTGTATATATCTGGAAAATATGGACATATATCTGGAAAATCAAAGGCTTTTAGACTGCAAACAATTTTCATTTATTCGAATAGTGACAGTATAACTATTCGAATAACCGCAGTAGAACGACTATTCGAATAGTCGGAACATTGCGACTAACCGAATACTGCTAACCGGTTAATATTCGTACGAACGGTTACAAACCGGATATTCGAATAATCGGTTTTCGGGTTAATCGAATAATTTTAAGTGCCCTAATATAAATATGTACATAGTAATATATGTTTATGTCTGTACGTAGGTACATATATAAATACACACAAATGATATTGTTGATTTCGCTAAATTTAACCGCGTCGATGTGTTATAAATCTCCAATAATAAATTATAATATTCAGTTTTATGGGTGACAGCAAGTGTGGGGCTTTTATTATTATAAGCGTAGTGATAAGCGGGAAAAACGAACGCGCAAATGTACATACTTTGAGACAGTTAATGCACAAGTTGAAGACAAATTTAATAATATGAAATGAAATACAAAATATGTAAATATACTTGTATTCATATTTCTTTATATAAAAATACATGTATCTGTTGTTGTTTATTGTAAATACAATTAAATAATTGATTATTTTCTTTCGCATTGCACCAACACAAACAAATAGCTAATTGTCAGAAAAGCACACAGCTCAAATTGCTTTATGAACTAGTTGTTTATAAAAGCTAGGTTAGGTGCACACTCGATTTAATGGCAATTCTTGAAGCTATATTTACTCACACAAATCATTACAATGCATTAAACTTGTCAAAATTTATGTAATTTTACTTGTATTTTACTATGTGCGCACATAAATTATAATTTACTTGCACTTTTAACAAAATTTCACAAAATTTACAGCGTCATTTATCAAATTCAATTTCAACAATTCGTTAAAATGCTATAACAACGAACTAACAATAACAACAATTTGTCTGCGGAAGCCAGCCGGTAAACGATAACAAAACACTCGTCATTTGCCGGTTATGTTTGCATGCGCTTACATACATACACACAATATATGTATACATACAAATATATGCATTCACAAATTAACTTCCTCTGCTATCAAATGGATGACAGTTCCTGCAACTAACACTAGCAATATTCTCTAATAGCCCGGGGCACATGCAACGACGTTCGACAATGTTAAAGTGATGTCCACGAAACTGACAGCAAACGGTCGGTTTAGTAACAGCAGCATAACAGCAACAAAAACTCGCGTAAAGTAACGACTTTTTATAAAAAAAAAACACTGACACTATCGTTGCTACATGCCTCTCTTTTTTTCTATTCTTTACATGTTTTCGTTTTTGTTTTTGATTGTCATATGCATGCCTTTGTTCTGCTGGTGATAATTAGCCGACAGCCCCTGGAGGGGCGTAAAAGCTGCACCGCGCGTTACTATTTAACGCTAATTAAATAGCGTATAGCAAATAAATTTGCTTTTATTTTTGTAGCTGCTACTCTTTTTTACTTAATACAGATTTTAAGATTATGTACTTTTATGTAATGCAGATAAGCGCGTATGTACTTTTTTCACATTTAATTTACACTTTTCATTTATAAAACAATGCCGAATGTAATGATTTTTCACCGTACAACAGACAACCGTTGTAGCACCAATAGCTCACTGGTCGGCCTATTGGAGCGAGTGGCGACCACAAGCAGGTCAGGCAAACATACGCTATGTATATATTACACACACAAACACACATGCACAACGTTTTCAATGCGCAGCCTCGGCCCAAGCTTCAGCCTCTTTTCTTCTTATCGCCATTAGTGTATTGGCATATTCGCTAAACTTTTCATTTTATTTTATTTCATTTGCAATAATCACCTCCTTCACTACACTTGCACATTCGTAGTCGAGCGCTCGTTTTGATTTATCGTTTAATAGCAAATATATATTTTTTTATTAATTTAATACAACTCATTCGTTTGCGAATTTTTAAAAACTATAGGATTTTTTCTGTTGTAATGCCATTGCACACACGCACACACTAATGAATGAATATTATATGAATATGACAGAAAGAGTGCCTTTCTGATTGCAGTCAACTGGCGAAATGTCAAAGGAAAATGCTTCATTCACTATTTTTTTATTAGTTTGTTGACTATTGTGAATGATATTTTCTTTACTGTTTGACTCACTTCCTGTTATCCGTTTGATATTCGGCAGAGAACGTCTCTTTATATGATGAACGAATAAGTGAAAATATAAAAGAGAGAATTTAAAAAAAATACTCTCTATTGGCGGGCGGTTGTAATAAATGGATAAATAGCAGAACAGCAAAATTCATACTGACAGTTCACAATTAAAATAAGCGGCAATACGCGCGCTTCCGCAGCAATTTAGAAACAATTAGAGATGTAAAAGTTTGAAAAACAGGTTAGGGCATACATATTTCCGTGTACATTCCACTATGCTATAAAACTTAATAAACCTACGATGTTTTCTTTCAAATTGTGTATCTCCGAAAATAGTGCGAGTTATTGGTGCAATGGGGTCGAGCTTCGGGTTTGTGATGTAAGTCAATTTGTACGTTGACTTCCATAATCGTATCAAAAAACTATTAGTGCTCGATATTAACATTTTAACAATAGTTGTAAGGAAGTATTTTCGTTATTATACTAGTAAAAAACTCCACCCAAATAATTACTTTGGTAGAAGGCACCTGTCGCAACAGGTCGGCCTGACATCAATTGAGGCATTTTCAATTTAAACAGACTTCAATGTTTGCGCGATATAGAAGTCTTCAATCTTTTTAGTTATATAATGTTCTAAGTTATATAAAATATATGTAAATTTGAAAATAATTCGTTATGCAAAATGAGTGATTTACATTTGGATGCAATAATTGTAGAGTAAGACAAATTTATTTGTGACTTTTAACAAATTCACATATATTTTTAGCTATTTTATTTGTACAATAGAACTATTACTACTTTCATTTCTTTTATGGATAAAAGTAGTGAGACCACACATAATTATAATTTTACTTCATACAGCATAAAACACTATTTAAGTAAATTTGGAAGTTATGTATATGTTATGTCTTAGATATATCATTGATATATACAGCAATTAAAAAATATTTATTATATATAATATAAAGTCTATACTATTTCATCTAAATTCTATGATATCAACTTTTTCTTGTCCTCCGCAAGATCTCCTTCAGCTTTCTTTGCAGCTGCAGCTTTCTTGTCATTCCCCTTTCCATAGAACATATCAAAGAACAGCGCTGCAAATACCAACAAAGCGCCGAACCATTGTCGTGCAATAAGCACATTTCCAAAGAGCAAAACCGAACATAACACAGTAAAGAATTTACGCGTTGTTGTCACCACAGAGCAGGCTAGTGGTCCGAATTTCGCAACCATAAGGAAGATAAACAATTGACCAATAGCACCGCATAATGCAAGCATTGCTAAATGGCTCCATAGTTCAGGATGACGAGTAGCAAAATGAACGAATTCCTTAGCTTCGCCTGAATGAAAATATTATTTTACTTTTTAATGAACTTTGCTGAAATTCCAATTATGCACATACCTGTCAAAACAGTAGCAAAACTTAGCATAATAGTGCTCCAAAAGTTCATAGCCAACATCATTTGCTGTCCAGATGGTGCGCTCGAAGCACGCATTCTCTCTTGCACTGCACCTGTTAGTCCATCCATAGCTAAACTGAGGAAAAGCAGCAGTTCTCCCAAACCCGTTGTCTCTTTAGGTAAATGTGCAATTTGGCTTTCTTTGTACATAAATAGCACTACACCAACAACTATAGTTGTAACGCAGGCATAACGTACCCAGGAATATGACTTGCGACCAATTAAAACACCCAATATCATTACTGGAATCGGTTTGGCTGATTTGCCCACCACCTGTGTTGGGTACGGTACCCAACGCAGCGCCATATTAGACGATACCATAGCTAATAGGTAGGTTAGCGCACTAACAGCATAGTATCCAGAATGTGTTTGATCCTCCTTCTTTGGTTTTTTGGCCCATAACATACCTTTGTGATAAATCAATTAAATACAAACGAACGTAATGTACTTGTGTCTCTCTTACCTTTAGCAAAAACGAAATTACAAAAGCACTGCACCCATACTAACGCCAGAACGTAAGTGAATCGCTCACCTACTTTGCCATCTTCATTAGGTTCATTTCCATAACGCCCCCGTGTAATTTTCTCCTGCACAATGCCGAATAGAAAGTAGCAAAAGAATATACTCAAGGAGTATATAAGAAAACTACTCTTTTCTGGTATTTTCATGGCTCCGTTTGTGCTGCTAGAACGCTGACTTTAGTTAATTCTCGTTTGCTTTGATCGCTCGCAATAAGTAAAGAATTTAGTGCAGTATTTAACTTTTTTTGGGAGCACTGAACTGTTTTACTTTAATTGCACACGTCAGAAGTTTTTTAAAAGCGTTTATTTCTGCATTCGGTAAACGACGCTACGTCAATTTATGCGTTTGTCAAAATCAGCTGTTTGAGTACATGCAGGGGGTTGCCACAGTGTTAGGGAATGCGGTGGTAAATATGTGCTGCCGGATTTTTAATGTACAAATGTCTGTGATATACGTACTTAAACTGCAGGAAACTCGACTGTACGCATGGCGTAAATGTCGGAAGCGTATGTATAAATATACGAGATCTGTATAAAAAAGAAGGCGAATTCTCAAATTTTATGGGTTACGTAAATTCGATGATACATTTTTATACTCTCGCAACATGCTCCACGGAGTATAATATTTTTGTTCACATAACGGTTGTTTTTGTCACTTAGAACTAAATGAGTTAGATATAGAGACATAGAGTGACGGGTGGAGTTCAAATCCGCATTTTGTGTCTCTGTCTGTCTGTCCGTGCAAGTGATTACTTAAACACAAAACTTGAGATATCTTAATGAAACATGATACTTGGTATTGCATATGGGCGAAATCAGACCATTGCTACGCCCTCAAAATAGCGTTAACGGAAAAACTGTAAAGTTCTATTTATAACTAAGCCACAAATAAAAATGATGAAATCTATGAAAATCAAGGTGATTACAATATATAGGGACATTTTTGGATGTATTTTTTTGGGAAAGTGAGCATGAACTCGTCCCCAAAACGCGTTTTTATATATTTCTCCTAAGCCAGCCTATCTGAATACACCAAACTTAATGGACACATTCCTCATTATTATTTGATTATACTCGTACACTATTAAATTGATGAAATCGGATAATAACCATGCCCACCCTTCATACATAGGTTATGTTGAAAACTACTAAAAGTGCGTTAACGAAAAACGTCAAAAACACTAAATTGTACAAAATAAATGACAGGAAGCGGTTGCTCCTACAATAAACAAATTGAAATCAGACGTGGCGCCGCCCACTTATGGGTCAAGAACCAATGTCTTCGGAACTACTCTACCAATTTCAACGAAATTAGATTCAAAAAAATTCCTTGGAATCGCAATGATATAGTTTGAAAATGGGAAGAATCGATTAATAACCACGCCTACTTCCAATTTACCACAATTTTCAAGTTCATCTGAGTCGTTTACTTTACAATCTATACATTTTGCATCGGTGAAGACATCGGAACAAATCTTTGCACAAAAACTACTATCAAATTCACGTCCAAAAAGCGCTGAAATAGGACAAAAAAGTTATTAAGGTCGCAGATACCGAACATGAAGTGCTTGTAACCCACTTTTTACCGAAAATATCGGTAATTCTCTAAAGGTTTTCAAACTTCCGGTGGAGATGTAAGAAATCAAAACAAAATGAAATTAAAGTATAATTTTGTATTTGATGTACAGTTCGTTAGTATAGTGGACTTTATGCGGAATAAACTGGTCAAAGTTTGTCTTAACTTAGTACACCCGAACTTAGTCCGACCTTACTTGTTTTCTAATAGCCTTTTGTATATTCGGCTCGAGTAAGCTCCTTATACTTCGTTCGGAAATTGAACCATAAAAGAAATTTATAGCTATAGTATAGTAAATAAGTCACCGTTTATGGAACACTAAAGGTCTTTGTATGCTTTCCAGAATTTCATAATGTTTTTAGCTACGTGCCTTGATTGTTTTTACTTATCTTCCAAATAATAGCTAAATTTACATTTAAGCTTTTATGAATACCTAAAATAGTAACAACAATAATAATTTTCAGCAGACCGGAAATAATTGTCCGCCCCCTTTATGTAACCAGCGTCGCATACGCAAAACATCGGTCATTATATTCCAATATAACACACGTTATGCTTTATTAAACGATAAATATATACATACATACAGAAAGACAGACTTAAATATGAAATTAGTTTAAAAAACGCAATTCTCTATACCCCTCTTCTATGAACTAATGTGTAGTGAGGGATGATGAATCCAGGTGTTCAATAAATTTGTTAGTTCGGCAGCCGATAAGAAATATTTGTGGCAACTAACAATCGCTCACATCTAAACAAACATACAGATTGCATATAATGGCAGTAAAAAAGGTGTGTAGTGGTGGCGTTGGTGGTTGGAGTGGGTGCATGTAACAAAGTGTATTTTTAACCCTAGTTGACATGTGCACAAGTGCAACAATTATCACTACAAAAACAAAGGTTACCTGTTAGTCTTTCATTTTTATTTTTAATATTTTTGTTGCTCAATTAATAGTTATTGTAATACTTTGTACGTAAGGCCTATGCCTTGCATGCGTTTAGTGGGTGTAGGCCAATATAATTTTTTTTCGTTTTGTTACGTAAAGGAAATCATAATTATATGCTCAGCGGGTGCAACATGTAATTACGATACGATATTTGAGCGAACATGTTTCAGTGAATGGCGTGACATATTGCAGCAAGTAGAAAATATAATTTTTAATAGTTGGGCGCCCCAGAAACTCCAACAGGGAGATATATAGATTAACAGATTTCGTTTACTAAACAATTTTTTTTATCTATACTACTATTATAAAGAGGTAAGATTTGTATGTATGTTTGTATTGAATAAACTCTAAAACTACTGTGCCGATTTCAAAAATTCGTTTACCATTGGAAAGTTACAATTACCCCGAGTAACATAGGCTATATTTATTGCTAGCATCTCAGCTTTCGGGAAGTAGTTCCCAGGTGAGGGTATCAAACAGACTTCGTGATGGAGAATCTTAATCTGAAACTGAAAATCGTCTTGCAAGTCATTCTCTTCGCATCGCAATCGCGTGCCAGAAAGTCGAGGAACGAGCGCTCGCAGCTGCTTGCTGAACAAAAAATATTTTGGTTATAAATATGTAACTTGTGATGGAAAGAGAACACTATAACGGAAAATAATCCATTGTATTCTTATTGCTTATTTACACTCTAGCTAATCCCGCAGTCGTTGCCCTGCGTGAAAGTATTTGTTTTGAAAAGTAAAGAGTGTTGTTGAGAAGTGTTATTTTGCGATTTATTTACGATTTTTATACATAAGTATGTTTCACGTAACGCAGCTTGATATACAACATTCTTTGTTTTCTGCTCCTGGGCGTAAATGTACAGAGAAGATGGTTTTCCAACTCGTGAACACTCCACGTATAGCTCGCCGTGTGAAAAACATGGCATTTCCAGATTTACCACACATTTCCAGTGACTGTCTTTGTGACCTGTTGATCGCATATGTAAGTCTCACTGGAAACTGAATAGGTTTGAACTGAAATGGCGAATCTTTGGAACTCAAAGGGATTCGTGAAATCAATCACTCTGCGCCCTTGTAAGTCCCTTGCAAAATTCTTCCAACTATCACATTATTCGATAGCTGCGTCACAATCAGTCAGGTTCAATTACACAGTTTCGGCGCATGAAGATTGTGAACCATAATAATGTCAGATCCAACTTTGAGACGCAAAGGATACAGACAAATCCAAAGAAATTCTTCTGGATAATTCACGGCTTTGTCTTCAATTTCATCACAATCGATAGATTTGTATGAACACAAATCTTCCGGAATTTGACTTTGAATCGTACACTGAAAAAATCAAACCCCGCAGTTAAATCAAATACTTTTTGCAGTTAAAGTACAGTAAAACAAAAGTATTTGTTTCAACAGCAAAACTCTTGACGGAAATACTTTGCTCTTGATTCAAATACTTTTTTTAAATGCGGCACTTTTGAATCAAAAGCGGCTGTGCTTTTAAAAATCATCTTATTAAAATCTAATATAAAAATAGTTGTTTTAAAGGTTTCGTATTTAATTTTCATTGATTACAGTTTTTTAAATGTAAAAGTATTTGTCACAACCATTTCGCATTTAATTTTACTGTTTCTCCATACGATGACAGAGAAGTTGACGCTTACATTTTTCCATCGATCATTCTAACAGAAACACGTGTTGCGTGCGCAAATACTTTAATTTGGGTTTTGTAGGTAAATATATGTGCTGAAAGTATTAATTTAAGTGAAAGTGATTACTTCAAGACATTTCGCGTTTAGTGAAGCTGCGCAAAAGGAGCTTACATAGTTTGCATTAGTGTGCCTGCCGCATCGGAGGCTGTTTAAAAGGGACTTCCACAGTGATTTTTTTTATATAAAAGACGACATTTGCGAAAAGTCTACTCTGCAGGTATGTTATGGTTTATATACACATTTATTTCAACAAAAATATGTGTTTAAAAACAATTTTTGTGCATTTTAGTTTACACTATGAGTGAGGAGTTGATACCATCAACTGAGCTGTCGTTATTTGCCGAGCAATGTCCGTTGGGAGATGAGTCCCCTACAACGAAAAATGTCGACAATGAGTCCGTAGTAACTTTGGATAGTGATGAACAGTTAATTAATTTATTGTGTTCGTGGGATTTGTCGTCAAATGCATTGATACAGTTCAATAGATGTGGTTTAAAGAGTGTAGCAATTTTGCAGATGATCCATTCCCACGACATTGACGGACTAATTGCGGACCAGAGAACTATTTGCGGACAAAATTAAGTTCCGGTACAACTTGCAAAAATGGCGTTTAGAAAATAATGTAAGCAAATCATTTTAAAAATTCGGCGTAACTTCTGTTTAAATTTTCACATTGAGGGTTTCGCACACATTTATAACACGCTTATAAATTATTTATATTAATGTCTTTCTAGTTCGATATGCTCACGTGCTGTAGTGGTGATAGAACTATAACAAACCTTTCATCCATTCAAAGCTGGCTGAGCTCTGCAAGCACACCTTCAACATCCCCAAACAACGAACCCAACGTCGAAGAGGTTTTAAAAGAAACAGTAGCAGGTAACGACATAATAAAGAAGTACGAAAACTGTGGTTGCCTCCAAGAAAGTGACCAATCTGCAATAGTTCGCATTATTGTGGATAAACTGAACCTGACGTATTACGACGCCATGCTTGGAGCACTTGATGCAAGTAATGTCGATTTCTTCTATTGTGTGATTTTTGTTATTAATTTCAGGTTTTTTATTTAGATTGCAGGCATTATTATCTTATAAACTTACTACACGCAGTAATAACACCGCCGAGAGTAAATAAAAACATAAAGCCCTCCATTACAGATGCACAAATGGATATGATGGTGCATCTTATAAATATTAATAACTTCCAGCAAAAATTTGACGAGCTAAATGAAAGCGCTCACAACGAGGGATTAACACTGCAACCTAGAGTTTTTGTTGTTGGTGAGAGTCCTCAAAACTTGAAGGAATTCTATGTCTGTATTGACAACATTAAATATAAAGTAGGTAGCTTAATTAGGGCTATAGATTTAGTTGTAAAAATGTCTTTTGTATTCAACATTGAATATTCCGTAAAGAGCAAATATGTGTGGATTTTCCTTCAACGATATATTCATGATATTTTCTCTAAGGAAAAATTTCCCAAAATTGAAAATATTTTAAACAAGTCAATAAAAATGCACTTGAAGAAAGACCCGCACATACTTGCTCTATATGCGGAAATGAATTTATATTATTTGAAAATCTTTTTAACCATCTTAAGATTTTACATCGAACTCCAATTACTTTTAAGTATTTAAGCAGTAGTAGTAGTAGTTGTCACTTTTGTAAACTTTACTCTGTATATTCTCAAATAAAATATATTTTTTATGAAAAAAGTAAATTAATATTTAAATTTTGACTGTGCATAGGAAGTGGGCGGAGAGAGGTGGGAGGGGGTGTTAAACACAACAATAAAACAAATACGATTACATTTGAATCAAGAGCAATTATTGTTAATCTCAAATACTTCTACTGTTAACATAAATGTATAAGTATTTGCTACAACAGTGCCCCGTATTTCGATCAAAAGTGTTCCACTGTTAATTTAAATACTTGACGCATTTACTTCAACAGTGCTCGCACTTTTAAAACAAATACTCAAAGTATTTGGGCACGTTTCTAATGCAAAAAGTATTTGTGGCAAATGCAGAATACTTTGGTTTTACTAGTTTTTTTTTTCAGAGTATAGTTCAAGTCATTGACATCGGTATTTTTGGCAGCTAAAATTGCGCGTGTGCTCAACCAATCGTAGTTACTTATAATTTTGGCCAATGTATTCAGATATACATTCCTGATGAGTTCATCTTTCGTTGAAGTGAATTGACAATTGGCAGGTGTAATTGATATCAAACCATTGAAAAATCAACCGGAATTTGCCCATTCCCAACTTTTAACAGTTCTTCTGCGGTGCTATCCTATTGAAGAAACTCTCGCATATTCATGGTCAATCGTGTGGTTTTCACGTACCGCCACAATTACGATGAATTGAGACATGCATTCAATTCATCCGCCGCTGTTGATTTTGGAATAACAGGAAGTATTTGTCGAAAATCGCCTGTTAACGGTATCATTGCGCAACCAAAGCGACGATTATTATTCCACAGATCTTTCATTGTTCTGTCAAGTGCTTCTAGAGAATTGCACTTATCTCATATTATTTTTACCTGCACTTGGTATTTACGTAAACTGAATATTATGTCAAAAGAATTAACGTAAAACGAAAATAAGGTAAACTAACCTACTTATTTAATTAATAATCTACATGAAAACAAAACAAGAATTAATTACTGCGAAACTATTAGAAACAAAGTAATATACTAAAACAAAAAAAATATATACTATATAGAAAACAACTACAAAATGAAAATATGTTTAAAAAGTATTATTACGATGATATATCGCAAAAACAAATTAGCGCTGCGTTCGACCGTTCAGTACGGAGCCGACCGCGCGAGTGAGCCGCGCGTCATGGTATCTCGTAGAGCTACACCACCCTCCGGCGTGTCCGCAAACACCGCTTCTCGCCCGCCGGCCAGCGCAGAATGCGAGTTGATTTTGTTTCGGAGTTATTTATTTGTAATATTATCTATTAAGTTGTTCGTTGAAATTAAGTATCGTCAAAGACAATTTTATTCAGAATTAAATACTCTTAACCAACAACACATTTATTTGGATAAATATTAATATTATTATGTTAATACAACTCTAACAAATAATTTCGACCAAATTAGTTATTACAAAAACGGTACTCACGGACTTTTTTAGATCATTTAAAGAGAAATAATTCTTTCATACATAACTTTTGTGTATCTTGAACCGCTCATTTATTATACTATATATAAATCTTTTCCATTATCTTGAACGCCAAAGATTCATCCAATATATTTCTTCAACTTCGTCGGATTGGCTTTTAGTTTTCTTAGCTATTTTTGTTTTCATGACTGCAATCGTACGAAAGCGATTATCTGAGTACCGGATTTTTTAGTAGTATTTTTTGAGAAACAAAGACCTTCTTCAAATTGTCTGTCTCTAATTTTTTTTCTAACCTCGGTAGTATTTGGCGTATATTTTCTTAAAACAGTACCAAAAGTGCTTACCTGCTCATTACTCTATCGGTCTCCTCAGTCTGCAATTATCCATGAAACCAAAAAAAATTGAGGTCTCCCGAAAATGGGATCTCAGCGAGGGGGTATTAGAACCCTTCAATTCTAAGTAATTATTTTTTTCGAAACTCCCGGAATAAAATCGATCTTCAACCTTCAGATTCTGCATAATATTTCCCCTTTCCTATTATCATTTTAATTGCATAATCTCCATAAATATACATATATAAACAGGCTTATTATAGTTTTAATATTTTTATTGACTTAGAACACTCTTTTTTCGCAATTTTCTAAAGAGTTACATTCAGCTTTAGCCTTAATATTAGTTATTCTATTAAATAAATATTCACTTAAAATTAATATACCACAGAAGAACTTGTTTTAATTAGTAAATAAGTATGACTTATGATCATGACTTAGAAGAGTTTAGGCTAATGTGTTTCGCGAGGAGTTTATAGCAGAAACTTGGTGTTTGCCTTAACGCTGAAGAAGAACTTTTACTTATTATTTGTTTTAAAATATTTTTACATATTATATTTAGTTACTACTAACACGCTTTTGACTAGCATCGTTTACAGAAATCACCACATCATTATCGCTTGTTTTTGTTTTTTTTTTTTGTTAATTGCACGCTCGAATTGCTCCTTTACTCTACCACTTAGATGCCATTTTGGTGTATGCCATTGACATTAACGCCTTGCTGCTTTGATGCTCCAATCCCATCCGCAGTTCCACCACAATATCCCTCAGTTGATGTGCTGCCGCCACCGGTACTGCTACCTTCACCTAAATTACTATAGCCACTGGTGGAATCATCGCTTTGATTGCTATTCTGATTGTGATTGTTAAACTGTTGTGCTGTTGTTGTTATTTGGTGTTGCTGATGTTGTTGTAAAGGCATTTGTCCCAATGTTTGGTGTCCATTGTGCTGCTGATGTGCGCTGTGGTGTGTAGGTGCACGCGGATCTTCTGGTGTCCAAGTGCGTGCATAGAGTTTACTACCCGGATAGCGATCCCCCTTGCGATACCACGAGAGTGAGTGAGCAATACCGCCGCCTGTAAAGGTAGGAAATTTGATATATTATAAAGAGTTGAAGAATTTATTTTATATTTATATATTCAAATATGGCGGTTAAGAGCTGAAAGGGTGCATGCATCAGCTTCTTTGCGGAAAATTGTCAGAAGAAAGCATGCCTGACGATTGGAATCTCAGTGTACTCTGCCCAATGCACAAAAAGGTAGACCCCACAATCTGCGCCAATTACCGTCCTTAACATCGCTTATAAGGTTCTATCGAGCGTACTGTGTGAAAGACTAAAGCCCAAGTTAACAAACTGATTGGACCTTATCAGTGTGGCTTTAGACCTGAAAAATCATCCACCGGAGCGGCTTTAGACCTGGAAAATCAACAACTGATCAGATATTCACCATGCGCCAAATCCTGGAAAAGACCCGTGAAAAGAGGATCGACACACACCATCTCTTTATCGATTTTAAAGCTGCCTTCGATAGCACGAAAAGGAGTTGGCTCTATGCCGCTATGTCTGAATTTGGTATCCCTGCAAAATTAATACGGCTGTGTAAGTTGACGTTGAGCAACACCAAAAGCTCCGTCAGGATAGGGAAGGACCTCTCTGGTCCGTTCGATACCAAACGAGTTTCAGACAAGGTGACTCATTATCGTGTGACTTCTTTATCCTGACATAGACATAGTCCAGCGAATAAAAAGACAGCGGCTATGCTGACTAGGTCATGTTGTTCGAATGAACGAAAGTGCCCCAGCTCTGAAAGTGTTCGATGCAGTTCCCGCTGGTGGAAGCCGAGGAAGTGAGAGGTCTCCACTCCGATGGAAGGAGGACCTGTCTTCACTTGGTATTACCAATTGGCACCAAACTGCCAAAAGGAGAGATGCGTGGCGCGCTGTTGTGTACTCGGCTATAACCGCGTAAGCGGTGTCTACGCCAGTCAAGAAGAAGAAGAGTTTAAATGTAGAGGTTCCTTAGACATTTATAGAAGAATAGTTTAGACATTTATAGAAGAATAGTTTAGTTTAGGTTAGAGGCAGAAAGATCTCACTTGGATCACTCCTAATGGACCAAAAAGGCCCTTGTAATTAGACATTGGAAGAGGAAATGTTTTGATGATTTCCTCCAAACTGGTTTGACAACTTGCATCTTCCAGGATCTCAAGTCTCAACACATATATGTCGGACAATGCCCAGTAAGCACACCAATAATTGCACCAAGATCGATCGAGCGCTTGATAAGCTGTATCTATATACAAAATTAATTATTGAAAAAAAATATCTTCTTGCAATCTCAGATTATTTCAAAAATATAATCTTACAATTCTTCATAGAACACCAAGTAACTGTATCTGCTACATTTTAGGACCACAAATAAAGGGCTTAATTTCCTCAATGAAAGTGTCAACAATTTCAACGCCCAAACAATTAAAATGCCAACAATTGCAATTACAACGAAACAAAAACAGCAACAACAACATAACATGTTGCAGAATCCTTTCGTTGCATGTCCCCCTTCATGTTTACACGAACCCCAGCCGTCTGCTGGCTGGCTGGCTGCACTGGCAATCAAGAATCCATTAGCAGCAACATTACAACCCCATTAGATGGCATGATGAGCAAAGGTAAGCCCAACTTGACGACGGCGCATAATCTCTGCCTCTGCGCACACACTCGTGTTTGCCGTTAGCCGCTGTTTGTTATTGCAGCTGCATGCTGTGCCACAATTACGCTTCCGCAAGTGGTTGCCGCTTTGCTCTCGTTTTTGTTATTGTTTGACAAATAAGAGTGCGTGTGTTTGTGTGTGTTTGCGTAAAACGCTGATTGCCTTTTGGCACTTTGTTTTTTTTTAACGAATTATCCTTTTCTCGCACGTCTGTACTGTGTTGCATGTAAGCACAGGATTTTCGGCAGTTGTAACAACAACAACAACTTTGCAGGAAAGCATAAGCTGCCAATCAGCGCGTGTTGCAGCACCGAGGGTAGCAAGTATCTATGTTTTCTATGCTGTGCGTAAGGATGTGCTTGCTTTCACTGGTTTACATATACGTTGGTTTGGAGGGCGTTCCGCTCATTGCCACCAGCTTCCTGCCAAACAACTTAAGTTTCGTGCAATTTGTTGCGGCGGTAAGCGATGCGCTTTCCTAGATATTTTGTGTGGGTGTCCGAAGGGTGGGGTTTTTGCCAAGCTGTGTTGTTTCCCAGATTTGAAGTGCACGAATGGTGTTGTTCAAGTGCTTACGCTTAACAAAAGTGCAGAGCTCACTTCATTATTTACATCGGTGTCAGTTTCTTTGTGAAGTGTTTTCGTGTTTGTTGTATTTACTCTTATTTTGGGTGCTTATTTGTTGTTTGTTGGTGTGAAAATGCGCAAGGCGTGCGCTTAATACGGACAGTCATTAAAAATTTCGAAAATTTCTTTCATTTTGAATGCTACTTTCTTTCACGTCAGATATGTGATGAAGCTTCTACTCTAATTAGGTTGTGTAATTTATGTTAGTTCGGAAATACGTTCATTGTGGTGAAAATTTGTCGTTTATGGCTAGAATTATGAATGTATGGTTAAAGTTCTAAAATGATCACTCAAATTAGTATTTTCCTGGCTTTTTATGCAGTCTGACTGACAAAACCCTCAGTTCAGTCTTGGAAACAACAAGATATCAAAGTACATCTAATCTGGACTGTACAGAGGATAATATAGGTGGTGTGTTCAAAAAATGACGGGAAATTTAAAATTCTCTAAAATCTTACGGGCTTAGAGAGTCCAATTAAGAATTTATTTATTATGATTGATATACCCCTGAAGGTATTTCCAGCTGTATTTATTGCTTACTATGTCTGTAGCCCTTACTTTGCCTAAGGTTAGACGTGTCCTGTTAAAAGCTCTCATGAGGTACTTTTTTCCTGAATTTTTGAACAAAAACGATACTGTAACGATGGCGGAGCCACCATACTCTGTTTCCAAAAATAAAGAGATCCTAAAGGACCGTCGTTTTACAGGCATAGGAATCACTGAAAGAACTAAAGGCTATCAGAAAAGAGTTCGAGTTTGCGAAGTGTTTCGATAATTGGAAGAACGCTGGCATAAGTGGATAATATCGAATGGGGAATATTTTAAATGCGACAACAGTAATGTAGATGAATGAATAAATATTTTATTCCCAATAATATATCTCCCATCCAGCTTAACTTCACGTACCTGGTTCTACGTCAGTTGGTCTACACAATTTTACGAATGCAGCCGTATATCTAATTTGTCACATGACAAGCAATACCCAAAACACTTGCAAAAGTTTAAATATAAATCATTTGTCGGATCTCCTTCTTTGTTTTGGTTGTGCCTCTTCATGCAACCCGAGTTTCTAAAAAGAGCTCTTAAGTGCTGAACTATCATTTAAGAACGGGATACAAGATTACTAGTTTCCTTTAAAATTCTTTTGTATCACTATGACGATTTCTACAATGCTCGCCTCCTAAAACATGAAATATACATTAAGCGCTCCCTTTTTACACCGCCACCCACAATTATACCTGCACCACTTTGTACATCCATCTTCAACGTTGTTTATTAGCTGTTTATACCTTTTGTGCTTTGTACAAAATCATTCTACATTTTCGTATATACTCATACATGAATTCCTAGTGTATGGGTGTAAGCCTGTCTATTGAAGTATTGCCATATGTTGGCGTAAAATGAATTTCTCACGGTATGATTATGTTGATTTTCCCCATTTCACTGCTTTTTGCTTTATTTTCATTGCATGTTTCCTCTTATCAGTTGTTACATTATTTTTGTTGTAGTATGGACTTGTTTGTTTAGACGTTTTTTTCTGTTGCATCGCTATTAAAGCTTTATTCAAGAACAATTTTCAGTTGCTAGAGCCAGAAATCAATAAATCATTGTATGTAAAGTATCTTTAATGCTATTGGAATCATTCGTTTTGGGCAAATGTTTCGTAAGAAGTACATATATAGTGAGGAGGATTCATTAACTTTAGTAGCTCCCCAGCTAAGGCTCAAGCTTTCCAAAAGCTTTTAAGGCCTTGGCTAAGCTGATTATTTATTATTATTTTTCAAAAGCTCTACACTAACTAATGAAAAGGGAAGGACTTTACGGCAGGGAACTCTATAAGCATGTTAGGTATGAGACTTTGAGAGCGCCAATATTGGGACACATGTAGCTCGCATAACAGTTTTCCAGCTGCACATAGATTTGACATATTCTTTGTTTAAAAAACACTTGAAGAATTGATCTTTTCTGTCGCGTCAAACCAAAATATATGGATCTAATAAGACGCCGATTTTTTTATACTCTCGCAACAAAAGTTGCTAAGATAGTATTATAGTTTTGTTCACAAAACGGTTGTTTGTAAGTCATAAAACTAAACGAGTTAGATATAGGGTTATATATATCAAAATGATCAGGGTGACGAGACGAGTCAAAATCCGAATGTCTGTCCGTCCGTCTGCCCGTCCGTACAACGGATAACTTGAGTAAAAATTGAGATATCTTGATGAAACTTGGAAAACATGTTCCTTGGGACCGTGAGAGGGTTGCTTTCGATGGGCAAAATCGGACCACTGCCACGCCCACAAAATGGCGGAAACCGAAAACACATAAAGTGTCATAACTAAGCCATAAATAAAGTTATAAAATTAAAATTTGGAACAAAGCATCGCACTAGGAAGGAGCATATTTGGGTGTAATTTTTTGGGAAAGTGGGCGTGGCCCCGCCACCTACTAAGTTTTTTGTACATATCTCGCAAACCAATAAAGCTATATAAACCAAACTTTCTGCAGTCGGTTCTCTTACGTACTCCACCACACACCATGAAATTAGTTGAAATCGGATAATAACCAGGGACAAAGGTTAGGTTGAAAATTACTAAAAGTGAGTTAACTCAGTAACCAAAAACGCCAGAAACACTAAATTTCACATAAGAAATGGCAGATGGAAGCTGCACTCAAATTACAAAATGTAAAATGGGTGTGGTGTCGCCCACTTATGGGTCAAAAACCATATCTCAAGAACTACTCGAACGATTTCAATGAAACTTGGTTTGTAATAGTTTCCTTACATCCCAATGATATGTTGTGAAAATATATAATATTTATATAAAATTTACGATTTTTAGTGAAAAAATCGAAAATTAAAGCAAATTATGGGTATATACATATTTGTGTGTAACCGTGGATTCACTTGTGGGCCTTACATCCCAATGATATGTTGTGAAAATAGCCCAAATCGGTTCACAACCACGCCTACTTGCTATGTACCAGAACTGATCTGAATCGTTTACTTTACAATATATAAAGTAAGAACTTTGCACAAATACTACCTTTACGTGTGGCAGCCCCATTCTAAAAATAGCCGAAATCGGACCATAGGTTTTCAAGGCCTCATATATCGAACATGAGGACCTCGGTGCTTCTAACCTAATATTAGGGTTTCCAACTTTCAATGGACTTTATACAATATATATGACGCATATGTGGGTCAAATTGTGTATTATATAATATAAAGTTAAATAAATAAATTGCGAGAGTATAAAATGTTCGGTTACACCCGAACTTAATACTTGCCTACTTGTTTTTAAATAAAAATCATAAATAATGGGGTAACTGCTTAAACATCCGCGGTATATCAGTTAAAAAAATAAAAACCGGTTCAAATATTTCACTCTCTAAAGTGGTTCTCGTAAAATAGAAACTAAAAAAAGACATCCTTTTCCCCGTTAAGATAAAATTTATTTTTGTTTTGACAAACTTAAAAAAATATACAACAAATTTGATAAAAAAAAACTGTGTTCGAAATGATAAACAAACCTTAACCGCTATTCCCGTTTTAACTTGCACCCTTTGAGCTGAAAGAAGGTCTCATGTTAACGTAGATCAGTCAAATCTACATAGATACTCTTGCTGGCTACCCTCTTTTATTTTTGCATGCGCTGCTACATCATTCAATTTGAATAGAAAAATTATTAACCAAAAACCGTGACTAAAGATGGTTTTATTAGCGACGGCAAAAGGGGAAGCAGTAGGATGGAATATATGCATGCGTGTTTGGTGCTGCGTGCAACATTGCCACAAACACTGCGAGCCACAGAAATGCATTTGATGAAGAGAGTATCAGCAATTTATGAAATTCGCATTGCATGGCACAGAATGATCGATACTTCCGCTTCCCCTTCCAACTTTGCCGAGCACCTTTTTTTTCGAAGGTTTTCATGAGAAAAGTGTGAAAATTCTAATTAGTCACACTTAACAGCTTATTGTGGCTGCTGTAAGCGGTTACTACTAATATACAACGCGCACGCAGAAGAACGCAGAGCAAACGTATTTTGTGTTTGCCACCCTATCCGATCGCATTAATGGTGCGGTGTATTACATCGAGTTCAAGCTGGTGTTCTCGATCAAAGGATGTTCATTTCAGTGTGCAGCTTGCGGCGTAAATTCGCGGAAACGCACGAGTCAAGCCATGAGTCGTCAATTTTTTCATCTCTCAACCCAAAATATACGATTTTTAGTGAAAAAATTCGAAAATTAAAGCAAATTATGGGTATATACTCGTGTGTAACCGTGGCTTCACTTGTGGGCGTACACGCTTGACCAATTTGATTGATGTTCATGCGTTATAAAGAATGATTGTATAACATCAGCATCGCGTGCCAGATCTGCTTATGAGTAATAATTAGTTCAATTGTTTTGGGTAATATTTCGATGGACAGTTATCATTTTTCATTTTTACAAGTGAGGGACTAATGGTGGATACGTATATGTATGTATATAAAGATGTACGCAAAGAGTTCAATACTCCTCGAGCACTTTGTGAAGCCCGATCTTTTGTTAATTATGAAGTAATTTTTGACCTCAAGACTGCCTACTGTATGACTCAGAGACTGTCTACGTTCCACGACGTCGTACGGAAACTGAGAAATCACTAGCAAAGACGAGCGGTCACTCATTAGAGTGAACAACATGGGACTCTAACAGTATTAAGGATAACAACAATCAGCAGTATATCGATTGATTCGATCTAGTGTTATTTGAAACTGAACGATGAAACTGTACATATTTTCATAGCAGAAAACGTACTTGAAACTCTAGTAATTATTATCCACCAAAAGCTCCATATATTTAATGACAGCGGTACTCTACTACTCAACTTTATAGATCCGGTGCTGATATAACTAACATACTTTTATACCGCATTTAAAGAACTTCTATATGACTTTTCCAACTTCTTTCAAGATCCTTCAGATTAGTTTTTATAGCATCTCTTTCCTACGAAACTGTCATAGAATCACCCACTCACCTCCGACGGTATTCTTTTAAAGATCATACACATATTTTACCATTCAAATATCGAACATTTTAACTTTTCGTGTCGTTAAACCAAAGAATGTATCAAAAAACTTATAAATATTATTACACAGTGGTGGTACTCACTTCTGTCTTTGAGGATAATCTTCTTGGGCGGCTCTTTTTGATAATTGCGCTGCAACGTCAAACCCGGTTCATTGCCATTCTTATCCTTTTTCACCATTTCACTCAGGAAAGTTATATAACTGATGGCCAACTTCAAGGTATCCACTTTACTCAAGCGTTTCTCATACGGCAAGGTGGGTATATGCGAACGTAGCCCCTCAAAGGCCTCATTGATACTCTGCATACGGCGTCGTTCACGCAAATTGGCCGCCTGTCGCTGTTGAGCCATCTGCGAGGCGCATTTCAAGCGACGCGGCTTGTGCAAGCGACTATTTTAGGGAATGAGGAATGAATTGAAATCAAATTGCTAACGGAACGGAAACAACTACTGTAACCTTATTATTTGCAACTCACCTCTTTTCATTATTTTCCTGATCACTATTGAAGCCACTACTGTACGCATCGTCCTCGTCACTCTCCGAACTATTATCATCATCTCCGAAGAAGAATTCCGAACTGGAGCTGGAACCATTCGTTGCTTGTGAGCCTTCGAAAAAGTGTCGCGCCATTGTCGCTTCCAAATCGAAATTATCGAGTGAGAACATTTTAGCGGTAATATTGGTTAAAGGTGCGGCGTGAAGTGTATTAATATTATTAAGATTGTTCTTGTTGTAGTTCCATACACTTGTTGACTCGTTCAATCGTTTGTAAACGCAATTATTTAATTGAATAATTGGCATTTAATGGTTTGCGCATTTCCTTTCAAAAACTCAACTTTCTAAGTGCGCGCACGCGTCGCCTCCGATTTCCGTACTCGTATTTGACTTATGACTTTCGTCACAAAACGATATGAGTATGCCTCGTACTCGTCAACACAAGCTTGCTAAGGGCCGCGTGTCCTACACGTGCGCTTGACACCAGAACAAGTGTTCTTCGGCAGCATACAGCTGTTGTCGTCTACTGTTTGTAGATTCTTTGTTAGATAACAATTAGTTTGTTTATGATCGGAATCAGTGTTATTACCACCCTCTCTCTAATATTTTTTCCGATGATGTATTTGAATTCCTTATCAATTTGCTGGAAATACGTTCTATGTAAAGAGATAAATATGATTATTATCTGATGATGTTAGTTTGGCTCTTATTATATTGTTTATCATTAATTTATGATGACATTTTAAGTACGGATATTAGAGGTTATTGATTTTAACGTATTGTAATAAAAATGTTTTACATGACTTTGGTTATCAAAATCGTTGACTCATAAATGTGGCTTTTAATATAAAAGATTGCTCTTTATATGAAAAAAAAGATAAAATGTAAAAGTAGTAGTTAATTTTAGAGAGCGCTCGGCTCGATTTGGGACGGCAATCATGCTTTTTTATATATCCGAACTTAGTATGAATGATTGATTCCAAGCTAAAATCTAATAAATTTTTATAAAAGTTCTTTTTTAGTTCGAATCGATCAATCTTGAGACATCTGTGGTGTGATAAAAGGAGCTTAGCACTTTGTTCGTTAGATAGTCTTTTAGAACCTAATTTGCATTTTAAAACATTTCAGAATCACGAAGATCTTGATACAATAAAAAATTAGAAGTATTGAAGGAAAAACTTGATGAACTATCTTCAAATATTGCCATCTCTCTAAAAAAGGAAATTGATAAATGACACGTCTTCTAATTGAAATTAAATCAAATACTAATCGGTTTCAAATGAGATTTTTTAAAAAGTATTTAAATCTAACTGTACATAAAAATTATATTTATTTCCTATTTATTATAGTAATAATTTCATTCAAAATATTTCTATACGTTTAGCCGAACAGATATTTTATATACATACTAGCAGACCCGGCCACACGTTGTTGTGGCTAACTTATACATTAAGGGGTTATATACAGTTAGAATTTTCAAAAAATCGATTTTTTTTTATTTCATTTTCTTAATGTACATATATTTAAGAATACAAACAGAAAATTTCATATCGTTCCGGTGAATATTTTCAAAGTTACAAGCAAATTTGAAAAGGCGTTTAGAGTGCTTGGAAGTACAAGGTCCGAGCGGCAGCGCGTTTTTCTCAAAATGGTGTTTTCAAAGTCGGTGACCAACATTACTCGAAAACGGCTAGACCGATTAGTCTCAAATTTTAACACGACCTTCTTAAATATATTTTTTAGTAATTAATCGAAGATTTTTTCTCTCCGATAAATATTTTTTTTATACTCTCGCAACAACAAAGTTGCTAGAGAGTATTATAGTTTTGTTCACATAACGGTTGTTTGTAACACCCAAAACTAAACGAGTTAGATATAGGGTTATATATACCAAAGTGATCAGGGTGAAGAGTGGAGTTCAAATCCGAATGTCTGTCTGTCCGTCCGTCCGTCCGTCCGTCCGTCTGTGCAAGCTGTAACTTGAGTAAAAATTAAGATATCTTGATGAAACTTGGCACACTTATTTCTTGGCACCAAAGGAAGGTTGCTTTCGAAAATGAGCAAAATCGGACCACTGCCACGCCCACAAAATGGCGAAAACCGAAAACACATAAAGTGCCATAACTAAGCCATAAATAAAGCTATGGAAATAAAATTTGGTATGAAGGATCGCACTATGAAGGGGATGTATTTGGATGTAATTTTTTTGGGGAAGTGGGCGTGGCCCCACCCCCTACTAAGTTTTTTGTACATATCTCGCAAACCAATAGAGCTATATAAACCAAACTTTCTGCAGTCGTTTTTTTTAGCCACTTCCTAATACAGTCCAAAAATGAAAGAAATCGGATCATAACCACGCCCACCTCCCATACAAAAGTTAGGTTGAAAATTACTAAAAGTGGGTTAACTCACTAACGTAATACGTCAGAAACACTAAATTTCACATAAGAAATTGCAGATGAAAGCTGCACTCAGATTTTTTTACAAAATGGAAAATGGGCGTGGCGTCGCCCACTTATGGGTCAAAAACCATATCTCCGGAACTACTCGACCGATTTCAATGAAACTTGGTTTGTAATAGTTTCCTTACCTCCCAATAATATGTTGTGAAAATTAGCCAAATCGCTTCACAACCACGCCTACTTCCTATATACCAGAACTTAGAAGATGATCTGAATCGTTTACTTTACAACATATAAAGTAAGCACTAGTGAAGATATCGGTGCAAAACTTTGCACAAATACTGTATTTATAGTGTTGCAGCCCATTTCTAAATCGAAATCGGACCATAGGTTTTCAAGGCCCCATATATCACACATCAGGACCTCGGTGCTTCTAACCTAATATTATGGTTTCCTACTTCCAATGGACTTTATACAATATATATGACGAATATGTGGGTCAAATTGTGTATTATATAATATTAATTAAGTTAAATAAATAAATTGCGAGAGTATAAAATGTTCGGTTACACCCGAACTTAGCCCTTCCTTACTTGTTTTATAAACAATTTAAGGCCGAAATTTCGGTGAAGAATCGATTTTTTTTTTTTGAGAAACCGCCATTTTGTCAAAAAATTTTATTTTGCTTATTCCTTCGATTAATTACTAGTTTTAACATTATTTTAACGAAATCTGTTTGGTTTTTTAATTTCATATGATCCAATACCGAGTTATAGTGGTCACCGCAAAACGTCTTTTTTGAAAGGAGCTCCTGGAGATCAGCTGTAGCTCTTTTTCAAATAAATATTTTTACTAGTACTAAGTCTTAAAATACAGCCAAAAGATACCATAATATGTGTATAAATTTTTTGATCAATAAATTAAAAAAATTTCTCAGAAAAAATTCTGGAAAATTCAACTTTTTTCGGCCGTCTAACTGTATATAACCCCTTAAATTAAGTTGGTCCAATCTTGGCTTCGGCGACGATATTGATTACTCGAGGTCGATTTATGTTACGCAGCATGATGACAACTCACACTACTTTTAATTGCAAAGTGAGTGGTGATAGTACAGGCAATTTTAAATAGTTTGGGATAATTGACTACGTCATCCTGGTTTGTAGCTGTGTCAACTCTCCTGGACCGAAACTCTAAATTGTCGCATTAAGATCATCGATATCTTTGTTTTTTTACCACCAATATAGGTCATTCAATCATTCATTTAAGGTTATCATATTGAGGTTTCATGTCAGGAAAACTTCTCTTTCAAGTCAATGAAGTGACAGAAATCTGTTGGAAATGCTATTAATCCATCGAGGTGTCAACTGCGACCCTACCATTTCCAACTGATACTACAATCGCAATTTGATATTGTTGCAAAAACACTCATATGTTAGTTGTTAATTGGCGATACTTTATGTGTCGCCACAAATTAAATGACTTTAGGAATGCGATTAGCCCGTCAGTAACAGTTGATCCAGGATTAATTGGAAGAGTCTGGCGTAAATCACCTGTTAACAGAATCCTGGCTCCACCAAAAACGTTTATCGACAATCAAGATCTTTTAAAGTCCTGTGCAGTACCTCCAGCGACTTCTTGAATATTTGGAAAATATTCGTTATAGCGCTATTTTTGGTGATTTTGCCAACTGGTGTTTCGTTCATTTGCAATTTAGGAGTAATTTTGTTTGCCTACTAACAGGTGCCAAGTTACCCCTATTCCCGTTAATCTTGGTGGTGAAAATGAGTAAAATTGGTTCTGGAATCACATCAGCCCTTATATACTATATGTTATGATTTTCTATTGGACTTTATGTCGAATATATAGGTAAAATTGTGTGTTATCTTAATAAAATTACATCAATAAATTGCGAGAGTGTAAAATGTTCGGTTGGACGTGAACTTAGCCTTTCCTTATGTTTTACAAATTGTTTTGGGCTATCGACACAACCTTATACAATTGAACAATAACAAAAATATTTTAACAAAGCAACAATGACAACCTTCAAAATATTATTTTTTTGTTTTCTCTTTTTATATTTTTCTTGTCAACTCGAATAAAATTATCTTATTGATGTCTTCCTCGCAATTTTTCAATATTTACTCACTTTAGGAGGATGAAAAATAGATGTTGTCCGATTCTCCACCCTAGCCGATATGCACGCTAAGATTCACGAAAATCGGTCGAGCGGTTTCAGAGGAGTTCAATAACGTACACCGTAACACGAGAATTTTATATATTAGATATATGTATCTATGTAGGTATTGTTCATAAATGAAGCATGTTACCGGTTTGAGATCGTCTTGAAACAATAGGGTGTTTTAAGAGATGCTAGTAGTTTTGAAATCGTTTGTCTGTCACCTATGACTGCTCCGAAAAAGTATTTCAATTATTCGAGATCCTATCTATACCTAATGTTCCAAAAGGACAGAGAAATAACGAGGATTTTGAAAAGAAAAATTTTTGAACATTAGACAGTGAAATGTACGTTATGGAGAGAAAACATAAGATGAAAGATAGCAGCGAAATCGTTTAAACCCGCCGCCCAAACCAAAATCCGATAAAACTATTATATTTTTACAAAGTTCAATTCTGAGGAGCATATCTTTTTAATTCTTTCTCTATTTATTTTCTTTTTAAAGATACGTTTTTTCATCTTGAAGTATACGTAGTCCTGAAATCGTCTGCCTGTCACCTATGTATGTCCGTTCCTTCAATCATTTGATCAAAAAGACCGAGAAAAAACGAGAATTTTGCAAAGAATAAACCTCTTCTATGAATAATAGTAAGAAATTATTTTGACCTTAGAAAAATACCGTTATTTTTGGTTATCCTGAAATAATGTAATAAAAATGCTTTATGTTTACGAAATACAATTATGAGGTTTTTTACGTCAAGATTACCTCTAATTTTATGCATTTTCAACTTTATTATTCATGATTTCATCGGATCCTTGATCTCGTCGAATTATTTGATATATTATTTGTTTTCTTTTAACCTTTTTTGATTCTGTTTTTGAAATAATTAGTAATTTTTAGTATTTTCAATTAAACACAACAGATATTAGCACATTTCTATTCACTGGCAGCACTTTCTTATTGAGAAAAACTTGATATGAAATATTTTTTATATAAATTTTTTATTAACTTTTATTCCATACACGCACTTAAATCTGCGACTTCAAAGCCCGTCAGTTGTGACAATCGCCAATTTATATTTAAAACGTTTTTAAGCGCATAATCGCGTACCACTTCCGTTCACGAGATCGAACGACAAATGAATGTCTTGCGGCAGTTGAAAGTGGCCGTAGCGTCGCCAATATCCTGACAATTGATAAGTGAACGTTCCATGCAACCGCTCTACCTCCTCATAATGCAGTTATGTTCACTCATTTGAGGGGGTTGTTTCTGTGTGCTACAGGGTGGTAACTGTGCTGCCAGATTGTTGTACAGCTTGTTGAACCAAAGCAACGTGTGTGTGCTTTGCTGCAGTTAAGGCCTCATGTTGGTTGGGTGTGTGGACATTTTTCGACAATGATGGCGGCAAACTTCAAGGAATGAACTTACTGGGCGGAGCTTAGCACTGTGCCAATCGGATAATGATTCGTGTGCTTAGTGTAGGAATGTTGTTATTTTATTTTTTTTACTCGCCAGAGGTGTCGAAGTTTAATACGACAGGTTGGACGGTGAAAAGGTTACATTTATGTGTATGTATATGGACATATGTAGGTATTAAGACGCCTCTATCAAAGTTATTTAATGGCAAGATAACAAGCAAGTAATTACTTTATTTATGTCAACGAAAACTAAACGTACAATATGGCATGTCCTTGGAAGGTACATACAATTGCACCTGTCTTCTTAAATATTTGTTTAGCAATTCTTCTATAAAAGAGTGTTCTGATGCATTCTGTTCGGAGATTTCATTTTGTGAGCTAAAGAATTCTCTAGGATACTTATACTAAATATGGGCATTCCAAGAGGAGATAACGATTTTCCATAAAATTAGGCCTGTTGAGGTTTTTACTTGTACAAAGATGTTCCATCTTTACGATTTATGTCACGTATTTCATATCTATGCTAGATTGTACAACCAGCCTCTAAATCTTTGACTATGACCCGACTATTAGAGTAAATCGGAGACTTTCTTTAAACCTCCATAAGTCATTCATTGTTAACCACATCTAACCTAGTCTCTAATGTAGATGTCAGTCAGCTAGTATTCTGATATCCTTGCTATATAATTCTTACCTTATAAAAAATCTAGTTTATATGTTTGCAGTGAGTGTTTTTGCCTTCAAACTAATTTGTTTATACAGCTGCACAGCTGCTCATCGAACAAATTTTCGTTAGTTCGCATAAATATAATTTGTTTATCATTCGTATCCTTAGGACAACGCAATCATAAAAGTCTACTCGTAAAACAACAACAGCAACGATTGAAATGATAAAAGAACAATATGTAATTTGTACAATGTTAACCTCAAGCAACAACAATTCGATTGATAGCCCACTGTAGATATCAAATGCCCGAAAATTAACCCTCATAAAAGTATGTGTAGGGTGATGACTTTCATTCACAAAGCAGTGCAGTACCATTAGGAAATTTTGAACAAGAAAGGCATCTGTAAAATGAAATGAGATAATTTCTACAGTAATTTACGAGTAATTATTGAAATATATTAAATGACGTATGAGCGATTAAAAATAAATATAAACAAATTTGAAACATATTTTTCAGATATTTTTATACAATTGGGAAACATTTTGTATTCATTAAAATAAAAAACTTCATTCCATGACGATATTTATATATAGAAATATTTAAAATAATAAAAAAATAATAATATTTTAGAAATACAGTGGAACTTCCATGACTCGAACTTCTATAACTCGAACTCTTGAAGAGGCAATAGAAGGCAACTTTCTACAAATTTCCTTCAATAAATCGAAATTTTTGGTCGGGACTAATCCAAAATTTAAAATTTTACTATCGAGGCAGAATTTTCAAAGAGTCCCTCTATATTGTACGGAAGCGAACAAAAAATATAATATTACACTTATGGAGTGCATAAATCGTCTAACAAAGGCATGGGATATAGACATCAAGAGCCAATAATAGCAAACTACAACAAACTATCACCGTCACCGAACTGATTGGACCTTATCAGTGTGGCTTTAAACCTGGAAAATCGACGATGGACCAGATATTCACCATGCGCCAAATCTTGGAAAAGACCCGAGAGAGAAGAATCGATACTCACCATCTTTTCATCGATTTTAAAGCTGCCTTCGATTGCACGAAAAGGAGCTGCCTTTATGCCGCGATGTCTGAATTTGGTATCCCTGCAAAACTAATACGGCTATGTAAACTGACGTTGAGCAACACCAGAAGCTCCATCAGGATCGGGAAGGACCTCTCCGAGCCAAACGAGGCTTCAGACAGGGTGACTCACTATCGTGCGACTTCTTCAATCTACTACTGGAAAAAATAATACGAGCTGCAGAGCTAAAGAGAGAAGGTACAATCTTCTACAAGAGTGTACAGCTGCTGGCGTATGCCGATGATATTGATATCATCGGAAGCAACAACCGCGCCGTTTGTTCTGCTTTTTCCAGACTAGATAAAGTAGCGAAGCGTATGGGTCTGGTGGTGAATGAGGACAAGACGAAATATCTCATGTCTGTCATCAAACAAACAGTCACCGCACTCGCGTCTTGGCTCCCACGTCACTGTTGACAGTCGTACCTTTGAAGTAGTAGACTGTTTCGTCTACTTGGGAACCAGCGTTAACAACACCAAAAATGTCAGCCTTGAAATCCAACGCAGAATCACTCTTGCCAACAGGTGTTACTTTGGACTGAGTAGGCAATTGCAAAGTAAAGTCCTCTCTCGACGAACAAAAATCAAACTCTACAAGTCGCTCATTATTTCCGTCCTGATGTATTGCGCCGAAGCGTGGACGATGACAACATCCGATGAGACGACTCTTGGGGCTTTCGAGAGAAAGGTTTTACGTAAGATTTATGGTCCTCTGAACATTGGCAACGGCGAATACCAAATGGATGAAAACACTCCAACTCTGAAAGTGTTCGATGCAGTACCCGCTGGAGGAAGCCGCGGAAGAGGACGACCTCCACTCCGGTGGAAAGACCAAGTGCAAAGTAACCTGGCTTCACTTGGTGTTTCCAGTTGGCGCCAAAAAGCAAAAAAGAGGAACTCTGGTAGATTCGACTATAATCTCTTAAAGCGGTTTCTACGCCAAATATATATATATACTTTGCATTGCAATTGCCTACTCAGTCCAAAGTAACACCTGTTGGCAAGAGTGATTCTGCGTTGGATTTCAAGGCTGACATTTTTGGTGTTGTTAACGCTGGTTCCCAAGTAGACGAAACAATCTACTACTTCAAAGGTACGACTGTCAACAGTGACGTGGGAGCCAAGACGCGAGTGCGGTGACTGTTTGTTTGATGACAGACATGAGATATTTCGTATATATGTATATATATTATATGGTGATTCGAGTTAGAAAAGTTCCACTGTAATTTTATAAAAAAAAGCATAATTTTTCCTACTGGGTCACATATTTATTTGCGTTTAGTATGCGTCTGTTTCAAACGCGTTTTAAAAATTATGTCGTTGAATGTGGCTAAACAATTGGATGAGGAATTTATATTTTGACACCCTTGTCAGTGGAAGTGCCGTTTTGAATAAGCAAATAATAAGCGCTACCCTCAAAGCGTGAAGGCCGCACTGGCGTTATGATGAACAGTTTATAGACCAAATGAAGAAAGAAGAAATTACATCGTGATGTGTTAGAATAAAAAATTTAGTAAATTTTAATAGTTTCAAAAAAATATTTTTTTTGTAATTTTTTTTTATTTGATTGTTTCTAATATAGTAATTTTTTTTTAATTTTTTTTATTTGATTGTTTCTAATTTTTTTATAAAATTATAAATTAAGAAATTCGTCTGATAAAATTATTTCAAAAACGTTCAATATGAAATGCAATTAAATTTGTTGATAATTAAAACGACATAACGTTAATTCTTCAATGACAGTGTTAAAGATATCACGTATGTATAAATGTTGGAGCTAGTTAAGACGTGCCATACTGTAAGTTAGATGCTTTGACCCACATTAGAACAATTTACAATTAGTCATTTTAGTAACTCCTTTTTTGCTACATTTAAGAGTCAACCCTATATATGAACATTTGTAAAAAGTGAAATAGTAAGTTTCTTCCACTTTTAATGCTGAAAAATTAAGATAGCTGACAATTAAAAACATTATCCAAACAGTAAATAAATTTGACAACATGACAATTAGAAATAGTTTGCGACATAAAACATCATTAATCAGAATTTGAGTGATTTGAAAACATTGAAATACATACATATATACACACGTGTACAAAAAGAGCGAACATAGGAGCAACATAGTATCATAACTTTTACTGCCTACTCTACGAGTTATCAAATCATTTTCAAGCCAATTTTTTTTTCGAACCAAAAGTGACTAATTCAATAGTATATCTTTAGAATTGCCTTTATCAAAGCTTTAGGAGTCCTCCAGCTGTTAGAGAGCAATCTGATCTAGAACCAAGTTTTCGGAACAACCAACTGTCCTAATTACAATCATTTTTATTTAAAACACAGTAGAAATTGCACTACTTATTGAAAAAAGTTTCAATATGATGATTTTGAACTCAGTTGGCTGTTTAAGACTTGCTATCTCCTAGCTATTCCAAAAAAATATTAACAGATCCGTGGCAGCGCTCTTGGTCATAAATCGGTTCAATGGCTTTTATGTCAATCTGTTACGTTTCGAAATTGTTACAATTTAATTTGCTTATTGAAATTTAATTAATTCACTTATATAATATCTTATGTACAAAAAAAATGTCACATAAATGCTTTACTTTCGCTAAATAAATTTGTTTGTTCTATTTTAACCGCATTTAATTTTTAACTATTTTCCGAAATGATTCCAAAATCACTTTCCGAAAATAACCCTACTTAAGATCGCCTATCTTAAAAGGATTATGCAAACGATAACTTCATATGGATTTCTCCCCTCCACAAATTTAGCCAATGTAATAATGCAATGGCTGAAAAATATGATGGAAGGGACGAGAAATAAAAAAAACCGAGTTGAATGAATATAGGCTTATTGGAATGTCACTTTAAATTAAAAAAAACTATAATCATATATATATGTACATATGTATATACTATAAAGGTAAATCCGCAGTTAAAGCATATCTCTAAACCAAACTTAACTACACTGTAGTATCAAAAAAGGATCAAAAATTACAATCCCGACGCTTATCACACACACAAAATCTTCCCTCCTCTTGAGTAATCGCGTTGGCAGTGTATTGACGCAGGGTATTAAGTGCAAATCCTCTTGAGTACACGCTTGAAAGCGCAAAACTGTGGATGCGGTAAACAACCAATAAAGGTATTTTGAGCGTATTATATACATACATACATGCACATACATACAATAACAATATCATACATTCATAGAAATACATATCTGAAATTGGACTAGCAACAACAAATAACTGCGTTGCGTTAAATGTGTTTGTCATTACATAATCAAGCTTTTGAAAATTTTCCCTTTGAACAAAGAAATCAATTTACAAGTAAGAATAGTGAATTCTAAAATATCTTTTTTACTTATAAACGAAAACTAGCCCTACAAAAAATCACAGAACATAGCTGTTTGAGATTTTCAAAAGCTTTCGAAAGCTCACTATATACATAAGCTGAGCTTTTAAACTTTAATTAGAATCAATTTTGAAGTCAATATTCGATATTTGACGAAATTGTGAAATTATTACCACCAATCAGAGGTACGGAAATCACCATCTAGAATAACGGAAACCATGGGTTGATATCGCGTGACCCCAACATGGCCTTGATTCTTCTCTTGAACCCAAGAAAAAATTATTGTAAGTTGGCGTAGATTCTTTGGAAATCGTTTGAGGGATGATATTCCAAACATAACCTCTCTCCAAGTTAACGGCATCTGCTGTTCCAAGGTAGGATCTTTTAAAAACAGTTTGAATCCACAAGTCTTACTTCTAATACTCTGCTTTGATTTACTCAGCTATCGCAACATTAATCTAAGTTAGTATTATAAAAGAATGAGAGTGTGTGTTCGCTGGTGTAAAATTAAGTGTATTGATTTTCATATTTACAATTTCTCGAAGAATGAATCTTCTTTATATTACATGTAAACATATTCAATTTCCATTCGACACCACTCGTCCAAACATTACAGCCTCAAGGCCTCGAATGTGGAAAACGTATGCTTGGGATCTATGCGCTCGGCAAATGTTTTTCCCTCAAACGAGAACTCTGTATATGGAATTTGATTTAAAATCTCAAAATTAAATTTTCTTCCAATGCGTTGCGTATAGATCGACGTGAACACCGAGCAGACGGCACTTGGTTTTAGCGCACGCACTACTTCAGCTGGCAAATCTTCCGGTGGTACGGTGCCCTGCTGCAGACGACGCGCATACTCAATCGAATATTCGGACAGGGAACTCGCTAAGCCACGTTTCACATATTTGGTGCTAGTTGAGAGGAAAACAATCTCAAAGACACAGTCAACTTGTAATGTCTTATAGATGTCAGCATTGATCTCAATGCGTTGCAAAAAATCGTTGATACATGCTATAGAAGGAGACAGCACCTGCTGCACCGAACCAAATAGCGGCAAGTTATCGGGTTTCGCAGACTGTGGATATAACAAGTGTTTGAAATTAAAATTAATTTGGCTTAAACTCATATATTTATGAGAAAATAAATACCATTAGATGATTGATGGCGATGGCGGCTAACTCTCCATTGGCAATATTGCGTGCAGCGAAGGAGATGTTCTCTGTGAGTAATTCCCGACAAAACCCCTGTAGCTCTGCAATCGCTTGTGGTGAACTTGGCACTTCGGTAGCGATGCAAGCATTCTCTTGTTGCATAAAATTGTCGGTAAATAGCTGGAAAACAATATGAGAGATTTCGAGGTTATTTCAAATGGTCTAACTGACAAGCACAATTACAATAACACTTGAAATGTACCTAAATCAAATGTACCTAGAGATCGGTTTTCTGAATCCGCTTATAAGTTTAATATTTTCCTTGGTGTGAAAGTAACCACCAACAAGAGATGGCGTTCTTAAATATAGATTTTTCATATATCTATCTGGTGAAAAATAGTATGATTTTCGAAGATATTCATCATTGATTTGTAAAAAAAAACATTTTAAGTTAGTGACTAATGATGTTAAATATCTAAAAATATAAATTTGTATTCAGATAAGAACATGATATTAAAAAAGTCAAGTATTCGCAAAATTTAATTCAACTCGAATAACTATAACCAATCACACAAAACTGATAACTGAAAAAAAAACACTTGCCGCGCACTCGAAAATGTTTTTATGAAATGAAAGAGATGAAAGATATAAAAAATCGATCAAATCAGTTCAGATAATGGATGAGTTTGTGGAGAAAGTGGCTTGTGTTAAACTAAAAATTTTTCATTAATGAGATTTTTATATACAAAATCGCAAAAATATAGCAAAAATCTATATATGGTATTAAACGTTAATACTAGAAATGTTAATGGCCTGATCCAATACGAAACTCATCCAAAACAACTTGATCGATTTTATAACTTTTAATAATAATAAGTAAAAAAACGAATTTCGATTTCAAATGAAGAAGCCGTTATAGAATACAGAAACATAATCACGCAGCTTTATATCAAGGATAACAAATTAATTAAATTACAATGTTACGACTTACCTTGACCGCATCATCGTATAGCTCTTCGGTGATCTTGACAATCTCCAATTCACCTTAAAAAATATATATTTTTAAATATTTCTTAATTTTGTTGTCAAAATAATTAGAACTACCATTGCTGATAATATTCGAGGACTTCTCACTCATTTTTTTGTATATATTTTCTTGTAATGATGTAGTAAAACAAATGTTGTCCAAAATGCGACCAAACTTTCGTCTTAAGAATCGAAAAAACTAAAAATCAAGCAATGTACACATAAACGCCGCCAAAAATCAACTGACTGAAGAATATGCTGGATATGTCGAACCAAACTACCGACTGATCATGGCAACTGAGCGGAGGGCAGCTGAATGATGCAAAAAAAAACAACAAAAAAAAAACAATAAAATTCCTACACTCTCAATAATGCTCAAAAATTTTTACCGCCACTGATTCGCTTTACCATACTGCGGGTTCGTGTGGAAGCAAAGTATTTTCTTAATGAAGCAATTGACAAATATTGCCTAGCTGTTTATGCTCACAAATCTACACACATAGAACTCTATGTTCTTGTATGCGATAACAGTGAAGGGTGTGTGAGGAAAGTTTTGGAAATGGAATAGTTAACATTAGGGAGGAAGAAAACAAAAAAAATTTCAAAAATATTACAAATATATGTAAATTTACTTATAATGAATTAAATTGGACAATAAATTGGTATCTTATTTGTAGTAATAACTCATTCACAGCGCCATCTGTTCCGCATTTTAAAATACGATCAGCTAAATCAAAGCCATATAACATTACGCCAAAGCTATTTGTCGGTTATTTTAAATAAATTCAATGCTTGTACTAACCTCCATCATTATTTATGTCTTAGCATTAATAACATACGCAACTTAGTCTTATCAACAAACTAATAAAGCCTATAACACTAATGTAGCTACTGATACCCAAATAATAATAATATTTATATATGTAGTGCGTGCTATGTTAGCTTTCTGTGGGTACTTTGCACTATTTTTGGAACAAATAACAAAAGCTCGCCAACAGTTGGAGCATATCAACAGTTCGCGGCGACTGATACGCGAGTAATTTCATTAAATTGAAGCGTTTATTTTAAATTGAATGAAATATTGCTTGTCTCCTATTCTTATTTGCACATATACATATCTACATTAATATATAGGAAAACAAGAAGTAACCCTGTAGACAAAATTTTGGGGCACGAATAATATGTAAATTTTAAACAGTTCTAAATTCACCAAATGTTAGGCTTTATGGCTATTAGACTACTTTCAGGTTTGGTTCGTTGGGGTTACTTAAGGGTATCGATTTCTATTTGAAATAAAATTCATTAAAATTGCGACACTCGTTAAAAACGTATGGAGGCTCTCAACCACAGTCAGGCGGCGCTCCTGGCCTTGTCGACGCCACTGACTAACTACAGCGTAGTCCATAACTGCAAGAAGGCATTGAGCACTCTGAAAGACAAAGTACAATTAGACTTGGTCTGGGTTCCCGGCCATAGGAACATCTTCGGTAACGAAAGGGCAGACGATTTGGCAAAAGCAGGAGCCGTTCTAGACGAATCCGATGCTGTACCAATACCATGCCCGCTAGGAACGATCAAAAGAGAGCTCAACATACAATTTGAACAATTAGCAGAGAACAGATGGAAGAATACAACAAAATATAAAATAACTAAACAGATATGACCAAAATATGATAAGACTAGATCTGAGGTATTATTAAATAGGTCCAAGAAAAGTATTTTCAGACTTACAGCTAACCTAACGGATCATTGACCATTTTTAGAACATGCAATGAAAATGGGCATACCCTATAATAACATTTGTCAAGGCTGTGAACTAGAGGGGAATAAGGAAACAATATTCCACTTTCTCCAGCCCTATCGCAGATCCGACACAGGACACTTGGAAGACATCAGGCATCAAGCCTTGAATGGATGTCCACTAAAAGCATATCGGACATAAGTAGCTTCATCGAAAACACAAAGTGCTTTGAACGGGATAACAGTAAATTATAAGGTCTGCGAATAGTGTATCAAAATGGCACATCTAGTGGTAATTGGGCCATAAAATTATATGGCTGCACTCCTACCTACCTACCTCAACCACCTGCCGCAATAATAAAGTAATAGAATAGAGATTAATTCGAATTGAGAAAAACTTTAATTTCAGTTCTTTTTCCAATAGGGTTCTTGTATATCTGTGCAAATACGAGTAAGTGTACTTTAGTTTCTAAAGTGTGAAAAATTAACAACTAATCATGAAAAGAGGCGACACTGAAAATTCTCTATGAACTACATAGATTGGTGTGCAGAACATTAGGGTTGTGATGATTGTTGGAAAGAACATTTAAGAATTACAACTGTATCTTACTTTCAAGCATAACTGTTATATCACCTAGATTTCCCAAAGCATTCCATACGATTTTGATGGCAAAAATATAACCAAGATGAACTTGTGAAATAAGCTTATAAAACATCAAAGAGCGATTCTTGAATTAATATAATTACCAACTCATTCAATATTTTGATATACATCGTGTACTCAGACTCATTTCGAATTATACTATCAACATACATATTTTGACAATGATTTAGTGACATCACTTTGGCCTTTGTCCAAGCTATTTTATCCCGACCACTATACAAAATTTATAGTTTTAAAATGAGCAGATCGATCGTTATCTTATCGATGGAGGGGAAGCCTTTAAAGGTATTTCTCAGTGCTCGTGGCAATTAAATATGCATTACTTTATTTCCGATAAAATTTGTGATGTGACTTATAATCAATTGACAACAAACGACTAGCGCAAGCGTATTTCAGTTAGTCATGAACATTAGCATTGCGCGATCACTAAAATATTGAATTTATTTCACCAATTTTAGCGGAAGAGAACTGATCAATTAAAATTGGTTTCTTGTGCTGATTTATTTTTGCAACAAATAGTTCACAAACGATAATTATTTAATACTAATATTTACTAAACAAACACCTTTAGCAAAGTCGATTAGAAATAGCGTCTCCATCGTATATATTATATAGGTATATGGTTATTTGAAAATTTATATTTTCAATTCATATTCCTTTCAGATAATGTGTTCACAAGCTTCTAAGTCTAAGTCAATCACGCCTTAATTTGTAGTACTTCTTTACAACAAAAACACAACATGTTCTGAAGTTTTATGCAAAGGATTAATAGTTTGATCAAATGTTTTGCCATTAAAGGTGAAGCGTGTATATGGCACACTGTTGATCACTTTGAAATTTTGCGAACGACCGGCTTTCTGTGAAAATATGGAGGTAAAGATTGCAGTTACAGCTTTGGGACGCCTATCGCGTAGTTGGGCATGTACTTCATCGACGCCAACCCCCTCGGAGAGTTCACGTGCTAGTTGTATCGTGTAGCGCGCCAATTCACTTGCAACACCACGACGACCCCATTCTGGTAATGTGGCCAGAAACATTAACTCTAGGAGTGTGTCAATTTTATACAGCTCAAATACATCGTTCTCCGAATCTACATCGATCATAAAGTCCATAAGGCATTGAGCTTGCGGTGATTTTGTGCGCTCCTTTCGGAAATGTATGAAGAAAGGATCCTCGCCGTTTGGTGGAATGTACTGTATAAAACGGGAACGTTGTGAGTAAAGAATGTACAATATTTAAATTTTATTCTTATCCACCTGTATTTTATTGAATGAAACACCCACTATTTTTCCACTCTTCACATGCTTGGCAACTAATGATACACCATCATCTGCCGTTATGCGGCATAGTTCGCGAAGTTCCGAACGCGCTTGCCCATTTTCCGGCAAATTGATTTCACACGCAATGCTAACGGACTCGTGCAAAAAGAACGATTTATCAAGTACCTAAAGTAAAGTAAGTAATATACATACGTAAAATTGATCATTTATAGTATTCAATGTTCGGTCCCGTCCGAATTTAATTTTCTCTTAATTTTTTTTAGTATGCCAACGCGTGACAGTTAAAGACGTTCACAATTAGTTCGACTAGAGATTTTTATGTTGTAAATACCTATGTAGCTGTTACTCTTTATTTACCTCTAAAGCTTCTTCCAAATCAGTTTCGGTTAAACTTCTCACTTCGAACTCATCTGTAATAAGAATTTGAGTTACAAAATATTTAAATTATTAGGTAAACACTTTCAATTTGTATAATTCATCGTTATACTTGCCGTTGCTACATTTACCCCACAATCGACCATTGTTGACTCTCATCTTGTGTTAATTTGGACGGAATATCTAAAATATAAATTCACATATTAATAATATTATGTTTCAATCTAGCTAATAATGATAAAAATAATAGTGCTAATATATACTTTTTAGTTTTAGTGTTGATTGTCGAGAGTCGAGTGCTAACTGAGCTGAGACTTGTTTGTTTTTCTAAACGTTGCTATTCGTGTGAACTGTAATCAGCTAATGACTGAGTACCAGCGGCCGCCAGCACATTGCCCACCAAGCGCTCTCTAAGCGTGCTCTGAATCTTTGTGTTTTTCACAAATACTTTCAAATTACTAGCATGAAACGACGACAGTGCTGACACTCTATATAAGTAATTTATAAAAAAAAAAAATTAAATTGTCTTTGAATTAGTAGAAATTCATTCATAAATTTATTTCATTTTGTTAAAGCAGAAGATTCCTACTTTTTTGGATGTAATATTTTCGTACCACAACTGTTGTGAGAAAACTAGCTATGAACTTAATTCCGCCCGAATCGAACAAGTTCGGGAGCAATTGAAAGTGTTACTGGGACAAAAGAGTAGCTCTCAATACGCACACAATCTCACAATAAAGTGCTGAACACATAGACGACGACAAGCGACGAGCGACATCTGTCAAATATTAAAATACACGCGTTCTTATGCGCACAGATTTTTAGACAACAGCACGACTTCACGACAAAAGGGTTCAAGTCTTCGCTGTCGCCAAATTAGAAATGTTTCTAATTTTGCCGACGACAATGGCCGCTGTATAGCTGCCACTAATACATATGTGAAATGTAAAATTATTCAAAGTTCTCACAAGTATGACGTTATTTTGCAAGCAGAAACGTAAAATAGCTTTGATATATCATTTATAATAACAATCGATTATTTAAAACAAATAAATCGATCATGTTTACATTTTTTGCACAAATAATTTCATTTTAAACTAAATATGTAAATTTTATTGATGTGAAAGATTTTAGTTCGGCAACAATGAAATTGCTGTTTGATATGTCGCTGCCGTCTTCAAAATGTTCAAGACGCTGGCTTCAAAGCGACATTTGTGATCAGCCGTCGCGTCGTGTCGTGTCGTGTCGTCGTCTTTGTGTTCAGCACTTTACTGGGACAATTGAGTGCAGCTCTCAATGCGCTCAAAATCTCACTGAGCCGTTTGAAAGTGTAAGTTTGGATAATCTGAATGTAGAGTGTGGTGAATCGAACAAACAACCGGCATATTAGACTTGCATAATACAAAAATTCAAAAACAGTTTATACCACTTTATGGGGTGACTAAGCACTCTTTTGTATCGAATTCTACAGTACTTGTATGTGAATTGTTCATTCAAAGAGCCTTATGATAGCTTTTTTTATTGATGTTCCTTTTTTTGGTACTGCCTAGTTCAAGAGCTCCGTCTGTCCGTCAATAACATAACACAAATGGAAGCAAAGTGCCACTTATGACTTGTGAATTATCACCAAATTTTGTTATCAAAAAGCATAATTGAGAGCACTTAAATACATACATACATATGTATATTTTTTAAAATCTCATATTTATTATTAATTCTAACTGTATAATTGATGCAACTAATCAATAAACAATATACCGTTATATCTGTTTATTTAGAAATAATTATGCCGTGAAAATTACCTTTAAGTTAGAAACCGAAATATTTTCAAGTGTATTTTGATATTTTTTTCCGTAGCAGTGTGTTGGAGCACACTCAACAATGACCGTTATTACAGTACGACAACGCGCGACTAAAATCTACGATTTGAAAGCAAGTGTAGTTCAAACTGTACGGTCTGTTCTGCTAGCCGCAAAGTGTTTTATCAGCTATGTAATCTAATCGCGTACTTAATAATAGTTTCAATCAATGCTTAAGTGTACATATGTACATACATATGCGAAAGCATGCAATTGCAAACAGTTGACACAGCTGTTAGTATATAAACACTTAATTAGATATTCAGAAGCACAACACTTTCCTCGTGCAAATTGCATTGTTATATAACATTAAGTTATTACTGTAAATTAGGTAAATCGGTTTGGAAAGCACCTTGTAAAATTTATAAAATACTTATGCGTGCTTCTAATTATTGAAGTTTAAAGGGTGATCCATTTCGAGGTTCCCTTTATTATAGAAAAACACAGAAAATTCAAATTTAATGGGGAATGCTTATTATCATTCGAAACAACATTATTTTTATACTCTCGCAACAAAAGTTGCTAAGAGAGTATTATAGTTTTGTCCACATAACGGTTGTTTGTAAGTCCTAAAACTAAACGAGTTAGATATAAGGTTATATATACCAAAGTGAACAGGGTGACGAGTAAAGTTCAAATCCGGATGTCTGTCTTTCCGTCCGTCTGTCCACCCGTGCAAGCTGTAACTTGAGTAAAAATTGAGATATCTTAATCAAACTTGGAACACGTGTTCCTTGGCACCATAAGAAGGTTAAGTTCGAAGATGGGAGGAATCGGACCACTGCCACGCCCACAAAATGGCGATAGCCAAAAACACATAAAGAGCTTTAACTAAGCCATAAATAAAGTTATGTAAATAAAATTTGGAACATAGGATCGTATTAGGGAGGGACACATTTGAATATAATTTTTTTAGAAAAGTGGGTGTGACCCCGCCCCCTAATAGGTTTTTTATATATATATGCAAACCAATAAAGCTATATAAACCAAACTTTCTGCAGTCGTTTCTTTTAGCCGTTTCCTTATACAGTCCAAAAATGAAAGAAATCGGATAATAACCACGCCCACTTCCCATACAAAGGTTAGGTTGAAAATGACTAAAAGTGCGTTAACTCACTAATACTATGTTTACATATAACGAGATTATCTCCATTTACGAGCTTAACTCGATAATCTGTAATTAAGAAACGAGATTTCCCATACAAAATTCCTCTCTGGATAATCTGAGATTATAAAATTATCTCGTTTTATACAACTAGATTTTCGGTGTTATTCCTAGGTTTATCGATAATTTTGCGAAGAAAAGGAGAAATGTCAAATGAAAATGTAAACAACAATGGCCGACAGCGAGAGAAATCTGTGTAATACAACAACAAATGCAACACATTTGACAATTGATAATCTCATTTGGCTATATGTAAACGGTTAGATTATTGAACGAGCTTAGAACGAGATTATTTTCATATGTAAACATACTATAACGAGAAACGTCAGAAACACCAAATTGTACATAAGAAATGGCAGAAGGAAGCTGCACTGCGATTTTTTTACAATATGGAAAATGGGCGTGGCGTCGCCCACTTATGGGTCAAAAACAATTTCTCAAGAACTACTCTACCGATTTCATGAGCGAAATCGGTGCGCAACTACGCCTACTTCCCATATAACTCAACTTTAAATCCTTCTGATTCTTTCCATTTAATGTATACATAAGGAACCGATAAAGATAGCGAAATAAAACTTTACACAAATACTGTATTTGAGCTGTGACATCACTTGTGGAAAAATTGTCAAAAACGGACCATGACTTTTCAAGGCCCCTGATATCAAACATGAAGAACTCAGTGCCTAAGGGTAATTTTTTACCGAAAGTATAGGTAAATCTCTAAATAAATTGCGAGAGTATAAAATGTTCGGTTGCACCCGAACTTAACCTTTCCTTACTTGTTTGTTAATTATCTTTTTCGAATGTTAGCCGCGGCTACATCTCAGATGGTCCATCCGTTGAGTCCAATGACACGTTCGAGCATTTCGGCTAGTAACTAACGAATGACAAGCGTGATGTTGCGCTCCCAAGCCTGGACAGAATTTGGATCGAAATCGTCGGAACTTCTTGGAACTTTTCAAGAGTCCATAGAGCGAAGCGATGTCGCTTGGGAAGGTCAATCGTATGATTTAGAAATTTTCTAACATTTAATGCTAACACCTCAAAACAGCAACAAAGTTATACTTATACTATACATCACCAATTTCCCGCTGGGTAGTCATGAAAGATGCTCTAGCTAGTTAGTGTCATACACTTAATCATAAGCGTGTTCGTAATTAGTATTTGCTAATTGCTTAAATGGAGTGTAATAGATCGCACCCAATATAATAATAATTACGTGGAAGTATGCAATTTATTAACGTAGGATCGATAAAGTAAATATTTAAACTAGTAAATAATTAAAGTTAAGTTAAGTTAAAATACAAATTTTATACTCTCGCAACATGTTGCAAAGAGAGTAATATAGTTTTCTTCATATAACGGTTGTAAATGATATTAGATATAGAGTTATATATACCAAAGTGATCAGGGTGACAAGTAGAGCTCAAATCCCAAGGTATGTTTGTCCGTCCGTCCGTCTGTGAAAGCTGTAACTTGAGTAAAAATTGAGATATATTGATAAACACATGTTTTCTGGCACCATAAGAAGAGGTTGCTTTCGTAGAAGGGTCAAATCGGACCACTGCCACATCCACAGAATGGTGAAAACCGAAAACATACAAAGTGTCATAAATAAACCATAAATAAAGCTATGAAAGTAAAATAGTACAAAGGATCGCACTAGCGTGGGGCATACTTTGATGTAATTGTTTTGGGAAAGTGGTCGTAGCTCCGCCCCGTACTAAGTTTTTTGTACATATCTCGTAAACCACTAAAGCTATATCAACTAATCTCTCTAGAGTCGTTTCCTTTAGAGAGAATAAATTGTTGAGTTACACCCGAACTTTGCCCTTCCTTACTTGTTTTCATTCTGATGATAAGTATAGATAAGGAATGGAAAAATATCTTCAAGCTATTCTTTATGCAACTGAAGAAAGATACATACTATTCCGAACATCGCTCAGATTCACAAATTTGATCGTTTAAATGCTTGCCGACTTTATTGTTCTCGTCCTGAAAAGTCAATGTCCCATTCGGCACTTTTGTTTCTAAAGACATCAAACCCTGTGTTTCTTGAATCCCTAAGAAATTTATTCTGAACATTTTTATGAGACAGGTGACACGTATGTGTAAATTGACAATAAACGACTACTGCCAGCCTAGTTAGTCATGAATATTATCAAATTGAATATTCAATTTATTTGACAATATTTAGTGGAAGTGAACGGATCTATTAAAATTGCTTTCTTGTGCTGAATTATTTATATTACATATACAAACGTACATAAGCCAATAAATATTTAATACACAAACACCTAGAGCACAGCCGCTGGGCTATAGCGTTTCGATCATATAAGTAGTTATTTGGTTAACTATAAACATTTTTTCCAATAATGTGTTCTTTAGCTGTATCAAATCTGAATCAAATCACTCCTTAATTTGTATTCCTCTTTGTTTTACAATAAAATCGCACAATGTTCTGAAGTTTTGTGCAAAGGATTGATTGATTGATCGAAAGTTTTTCCATTATAAGCATAGCCGGTATAGGGCACTCTGTTGATCACTTTGAAATTCTGCGAATTACCAAATTTCTGTGAGAATATGGAAGTAAAAATTGCAGTTACAGCTTTGGGACGCTTATCGCGTAGTTGAGGATGAATTTCATCGACACCAATACCCTCGGAGAGCTCACGTGCTAATTGTATGGCATAGCGTATCAATTGACTTCCAATACCACGGCGACCCCATTCTGGTAATGTAGCAACGAACATTAACTCCAGGAGTGTGTCAATTTTATAAAGCTTAAATACATCGGTCTCCGAATCTACATGGTTCATAAAGTCCATAAGGCATTGAGCTTGCGGTGATTTTGTGCACTCTTTCCGGAATTGTATGAAGAAAGGATCCTCGCCGTTCGGTGGAATGTACTGTAAAAAAGGGAACGTTGTGAGTAAAGAATTTATAATACTGAAATTTTATTCTTATCCACCTGTAATTTATTGAATAAAACACCCACTATTTTACCACTCTGCACATGGTTGGCCACCAATGATACGCCATCATCTGCCGTTGCCCGACATAGTTCACGAAGTTCGGAACGCGCTTGCGCATTTTCTGGCAGATTGATTTCACAGGCGGTGCAAATGGGCTCGTTCAAAAAGAACGATTTATCAAGTATCTAAAGAATTGTAATAAAAAAATATACGAATCTTGAAATCGGTTTACAGAACTTAAGGAATAGACAGTTTGATTTAACCGTATGATTTCCGAGACTATATTCTTAAATGAAATACTTTTGAAGTTGTCTCATATATTCTTCAACATTATTTCAATTTGTGAGGTTATGACTCTTTGCTTTCTTTATAATTTCCAAAGTCTTTTATTTACTATACTCGTTGTAAATACCTTATAAATATAAAAGAACATTGGCTGTACTCATAATTTACCTCCAAAGCCTCTTCCAAACCAGATTTTGTTAAACTTCTCACTTCAAACTCATCTAGGTAGAATAGAAAATTAAAAGTAGTTATTTAAATTATAAAATCCTTTCTATTTGTATAATTGACAAAACAATACTTGCCGTTATTAAATTTACCCCATAGACGACCATCGTTGGCTCTCATCTTGTGATAATTCCTATAGAAATTAACCCCGAATAAAATATAATTTCTTCTATTAATAATATTCATTTCAATCTCTTTAATAATGATAAAAATAAAAGCAATAATAAAGCGTTATTTTTCTGTACCAGCTGCAACAAGCTCAACTATAACCGATATGACAGGATGACAATGCTCGACTAAAATATTATCTCCTTTGGGCACAAATGTAATTCAGCCTGTTCTGCTGGCGGCGATGTCTTTTATCAGACCTAGTGAATCTAATCGTTTATTTATAAATATTTATATCGTACGTGCATTAAGTATACAAAAAACACACATTTAAACACATTTCGCATTAAATTTTTATTGCGAAAATAGGTGTGGCAAACACCTTGTAAAATTTATATGCAAACATAACGGGACTAAAATTTCGCACAAGTCATACATTGTCAATTTCATAGTTGGTCCCTTGATGTAATCATAATACAGTAATCTCCGCTTAAGTGCCACTGCTAAAAATGTAACACTTTTGAGGATAAATGATAAATGAATCCCTCTCAAGTGCCTCGAGGTACTTACCAAAACTTTATACATTAAACGATTAACTAATTATATTAAAACAAGTAAGGAAGGGCTAAGTTCGGGTGTAACCGAACATTTTATACTCTCGCAATTTATTTATTTAACTTTATTTGTATTATATAATACACAATTTGACCCACATATATATTGTATAAAGTCCATTGCATTGAAAGTTGGAAAACATTATTTTAGGTTAGAAGCACCGAGGTATTCGTGTTCGATATATGGGGCCTTAAAAACCTATGGTCCGATTTCGGCGATTTTTAGAATGGGGCTGCCACACTATTAACATAGTATTTGTGCAAAGTTCTGCGCCGATATCTTTACTAGTACTTACTTTATATATTGTAAAGTAAACGATTCAGATTGTCTTCAAAGTTCTGGTATATAGGAAGTAGGCGTGGTTGTGAAGCGATTTGGCCTATTTTCACAACATATCATTGGCATGTATGGAAACTATTACAAACCAAGTTTCATTGAAATCGGTCGAGTAGTTCCTGAGATATGGTTTTTGACCCATAAGTGGGCGATGCCACGCCCATTTGCTATTTTGTAAAAAAATCTGAGTGCAGCTCCTATCTGCCATTGCTTATGTGAAATTTAGTGTTTCTGACGTTTTTCCTTAGCGAGTTAACCCACTTTTAGTAATTTTCAACCTAACTTTTGTATGGGAGGTGGGTGTGGTTATGATCCGATTTCTTTCATTTTTGGACTGTATTAGGAAGTGGCTAAAAAAAACGGCTGCAGAAAGTTTGGTTTATATAGCTCTATTGGTTTGCGAGATATATACAAAAAACTTAGTAGGGGGCGGGGCCACGCCCACTGCCCCAAAAAAAATACATCCAAATATGCCCCTTCATAGTGCGATCCTTCATACCAAATTTTATTTCCATAGCTTTATTTATGGCTTAGTTATGGCACTTTATGTGTTTTCGGTTTTCGCCATTTTGTGGGCGTGGCAGTGGTCCGATTTTGCTCAAGCAACCTTCCTATGGTGCAAAGAAATAAGTGTGCCAAGTTTCATCAAGATATCTTAATTTTTACTCAAGTTACAGCTTGCACAGACGGACGGACGGACGGACGGACAGACAGACATTCGGATTTGAACTCCACTCTTCACCCTGATCACTTTGGTATATATAACCCTATATCTAACTCGTTTAGTTTTGGGTGTTACAAACAACCGTTATGTGAACAAAACTATAATACTCTCTTTAGCAACATTTGTTGCGAGAGTATAAAAAATATTTTCTGAGGAAAATTTTCAAATATTTAAAAAAAACATTTCCTCCAAATGTTCAACTTCAATATTGTTGTTGTATAGGATCATTTTCCGACAATGCTCAGCGCATTCATTGCTAAAAATATTAAAAGACACTTAAAGAAGAAAATTGCAAATATTTTATTTATAATAAAGGTCCTTGCGGTGACAATCAAATCCTTGGAGAGTCATCTAAAATCAATCGGATAAAAAAATTAGTTTTATAAATAGATTTTGGGGAAAAATTCAACAGTTATTTGGTCTTAAAAGCTGTATAAATACGATTAAAATCTACTGAGCAGTTTTCGAGTCACAGTTGTCACCAGTTCAAGAAACATAGTTTTGAGAAAAACACATTTAAAGTTTCACACTCGCGTTTTGGAGTGCCCGAGCGCTCTTTGTTATTTGTCGAATAACTCGAAAAGTAATTATTGGATCAACTTCAAATTATTTCAGAGAATATTTTTAAGATATTAAACTTAATGAAAATTAAAAAAAAAAATTGATTTTTTGAAAATTCTGACTACCCCTAACCTCTTAAACTAAGTGCCTTCGGACGGAAGGGGGAAGTTTATATGTAAAAAAAAATGTAGGCACTTAAGCGGGCATCACTGTATGTAAATATTTGATTTAGTTAAGCGATTAATTATTATTGATATAATAATAAATAAGTAATAATATTTTTATTATTATATGTACTATTGTTATGACACAGGTTTACATTGCGTTGTTTTTATGCTGATAAAGATGGATAAGGAACTATAAGAACTGTTCATACAGGTTGAGGTTCATTACAATTGAATACAACACAATCTTCAATTTGATCAATTGTGAGCTTGTATGCTTCCATTTTACACAGAGCTCTTGCAAATCCAACTATTCCTGAACAATTTGTACACCATTTCTTCGCTATCTACCGAATTTTAGTATTATATATATTGTATAAAGTCCATTGAAAGTTGGAAACCATAATATTAGGTTAGAAGCACCGAGGTCCTCGTGTTCGATATATGGGGGATCGTGTTCGATCCATGGGGATTTTTAGAATAGGGCTGCCACACTATTAACATAGTATTTATGCAAAGTTCTGCACCGATATCTTCACTAGTGCTTACTTTATATATTGTAATGTAAACGATTCAGATCCACTTCAAAGTTCTGGTATATAGGAAGTAGGCGTGGTTGTGAAGCGATTTGGCCTATTTTCACAACATATCATTGGGATGTAAGGAAACCATTACATACCAAGTTTCATTAAAATCGGTCGAGTAGTTCCTGAGATATGGTTTTTGACCCATAAGTGGGCGACGCCACGCCCATTTTCCATTTTGTAAAAAAATCTGAGTGGAGCTTTCATATGCCATTTTTTATGTGAAATTTAGTGTTTCCGACGTTTTTCGTTAGTGAGTTAACCCACTTTTAGTAATTGTCAACCTCACTTGTGTATGGGAGGTGGGCGTGGTTACAATCCGATTTTTTTTATTTTTGGACTGTATTAGGAAGTGGCTAAAAAAAACGACTGCAGAAAGTTTGGTTTATATAGCTCTATTGGTTTGCGAGATATGTACAAAAAACTTATTAGGGGGCGGGGCCACGCCCACTTCCCCAAAAAAATTACATCCAAATATGCCCCTTCATAGTGCTATCCTTCATACCAAATTTTATTTTCATAGCTTTATTTATGGCTTAGTTATGGCACTTTATGTGTTTTCGGTTTTCGCCATTTTGTGGTCGTGGCAGTGGTCCGATTTTGCTCATTTTCGAAAGCAACCTTCCTATAGTGCCAAGAAATAAGTGTGCCAAGTTTCATCAAGATATCTTAGTTTTTACTCAAGTTACAGCTTGCACAGACGGATGGACGGACGGACGGACGGACAGACAGACATTCGGATTTGAACTCCACTCTTCACCCTGATCACTTTGGTATATATAACCCTATATCTAACTCGTTTAGTTTTGGGTGTTACAAACAACCGTTATGTGAACAAAACTATAATACTCTCTTTAGCAACATTTGTTGCGAGAGTATAAAAAATAGTGACAAATATTATTTTATTATTTTTTATTATATTTATTTCTTGTCATCTCGTCTCTATAAGATACTTCACACACCGTTTCATAACAAAAATATCACATGCTCTGCATATTGATGTATTGGATTGACGCGTTGATCGAAGGTTTTGCCATTGTAAGACATTTTTGTATAGGGTACGGTGTTGATTACTGTGAATCCCGTTGTGCGACCCGCTTTCTGCGAGAACTTGGATGTGTAAATTGCAGTCACCGCCTTCGGGCGCAACGCGCGCAATGCTGGATGTATCTCGTCGATACCAACACCTTGTGACAACTCTCTCGTTAATTCAACGGTATAACGTACCAATTCGGTGGCGATACCACGCTTCCCCCAATCTTGTAAGGTAGAGAGGAACATCAGCTCCAGTACCGTGTCAATGTTATATAATTTATAGACATCTCTAGCTGAATTGATATCGATCATGAAGTCCATTAAACGTTTAGCTTGTGGACTTTTCGCTTGCTCATTGCGGAAGTTGATAAAGAAAAGTTTCTCGCCGGCTGGCGGCAGGGGCTGGAAGAACAATATATATATATATAGTAGAATTGATACGATGCATCACTGAAACACACCTGTATTTTGTTGAACGATACGCCCACTATTTTACCGCTCTCCACGTGTTTGGCTACCAACGAGACACCATCGTCGGCAGCGATGCGACAAAGTTCACGTAGTTCGTCACGTGCTTGCGCATTTTCTGGCAGATTAACCTCGCTGCCAATGCAAGCGGACTCGCACAAAAAGAAAGATTTATCGAGTACCTGGAATGGTGAATTGGTTGAATATTATTATTATACTGATTGAACAGATTGCTATTCAGAGTGTAATATTTAAACTTCAACGTGTCTTCGTCAGACATAAAATATTATATAAAGCAAGTTTTTTTAAATAACGATAATTGTTTTTCATACTTGTTGACCCCTCTCTAGAATTATCATCACTTATAATAAAAAATATAACAAGAAATAATTAATCAACCACTTTTACAGCAACAAAGTACTGATAAGAGAAATAATGAAAGTCACTATAATTGAAATGATAATGAGCCCTGTAGAACCCCTGCGGATAATTATATTTTAGCGAAATTAGACACAATAAGCTCAATAGATTTTCTATTTAAAACAAAAAAAAGCGAGTAGATTAGTTCGTGATACAAATCGGTTTTCCCCGTGTTCACAACCGTTACATATGATATATTGACAGTTATAAATAATAAAATTCTAATTAAAGTGAGATTGCGTGCTAGAGTAGTATATTTTATAAAAATCCGACAATCGTTAAGAAATATCAAAAGTGTTATTAATAAATTAAAGAGAAAATTTAAACAGAAGCACGGCCTGACTGCTGTCAGTAGGAGTACACGCGAAATTATACATTTTGCAACATATTTACATATTGATATGTGAACTTATAAACAAACTGTGAGCGTGACTTAGGAATATTCATATGCCGGCTTATGTGATAACAGACCCTGCGGATTGCTTGTACTATTAATAAATTATTAGTAAATTTTGGCACTAATATAGATAGGGGCGTCACATGGCTTAGTTCGAAAGTGTCTTGTGTCTATTTCAGGGGTCAAATTTGATAATTCTTGTCTTGACTAACTGATTAAGTCGTTTTAACTGTTGTTATAAGATCATTTTCGTGTGGCTACATAAGCGCTTAACCTACAAAGAATTATTATTTAATTACTTGTATTATAGAATCTATGAAGTAAACAAGTGAGAACAATATACAATGAATCACATGCTTATTTTTTTTTGTAATTTAAATAAAACTTCTACACGACTTTGTATTCTATTTAAGATAGTGACATGACAATATAAGTTTTTTTTATTATAAATTCCATTTCTATGCAAATGGCTTCTGTTAAAAATGTTCGAAAGAGTCTTATAGATTACTTGAAACTCTGAACTGTTGTGAACTGCTAAACATTCATTATTTATGATATCATTCTATGAAGAATTGTTACATTCATTTGTAGGTAACATATAGAAAATAATGTAACCTAAAATAGTTTACTGTTATATTATAAATTACCTCCAAAGCTTGTGGCAAGTCAGCCTTCGTCAAACTTCTCACTTCAAATTCATCTTAAATAAAAATAAGCTTGTAAATACAATGTTTCAATTTGTACCAAAGCCATATTCACCATTATAGAATTTTCCCCAAAGGCGACCACCGTTATCACGCATTTTATAAATGTTGCTAGACGAAAATTAAAAAAGCGTTATACATTTTATAAACAACGAATTAATCGATATACACTACAACACTAAATCACCAAAATATGTAAAATTTGAGTTATAGGATGTACACATGGAATTTTCTTAAATTCTCGATCAGTTATTATTTTCACATGTTTCACTATTTTTTAAATAATTTTGTATGTTATTGGTTTGTTTATTTTTTTTTTCTTCTTTTATGCTTATTTCTTAATTGAATAATATTTTAGAAACATCAAAATAGAGACAATATTTTAAAATGGTTTTTATTTTTGTATATTAAAATTTAAAACATTCACCGCATATTAAATCAAATGTCCTTTAGCATTTCAATTAAAACTATTTAAATGTATTTAGTTTGCTATCCTGTACGTATAGTCCTGTAATGCACTGTATGTCGCCTAATAGTATACCACTAAAATTAGCAAAATTTAAAAAAAATCACCTTTATATACACAGGATTCAGGAACACAAAATAATTTATTATTTTCTGAGTAAATCGGATTTACTAATAAAATTAATAAACTGTATTAGTGTATGTCAAAGCACGACTATGGCTTAGCATGAATACTTTATGGGTTTATATAGCAATGATTATGTCTTATCAAAATTTGAAATCTAACAGTCCCTTTTCCAGGTGCCTGTGTGTTGTTTGTGTATGTTCGTAAATGTAATGTTTTGTATTAGCAGCATACCACGTCATAGCGAGCAGAACATCACGAGTTCAAAAAAAGGCGATACAATATAATTAAATATAATACGTACATATATAAATATCTCAAGAGAACGGCTTTGCTATTTATATTTATGGTTAATAATTGAAATTTCTGCAAGTCATCACTACCAAAACACCAATACATTGAAAAATTAGCATGCGTAATTATGTGTTAGCATGTATAAACAAATTGCAAAGGGATAAACGTACACAACAGTTTCCGGTAGTTTTGTCAATGTGGCTTTAAGAAACTTATAGAAACTTTAACAGAAATCTCTTACAGCTCCCTCTGCTAATTAACGCATGTTTTAAGCGTTTGCTGACTTGCAGATCTATGTCAGGTATAAGAACAATGTTTCATTGTTTTTACAATGGCATTTGACTAAAAATATTTATAATTTAAATACTTTATTTCCACAAATTTATTTAAAACAATTATTTATTGCTATCTATTGTATGGCAACGCCGCTAGATTCAAGCTGATTTTGACATTTGATAGTCTTTATTTACATTTGCACTGAATACAAAAATAAATCAAATCACCTCATATAAACGCACAGAAATCAGCCGAGAAATAAATGTATAAGCTTTAATATACAAACGCATAGGAATAATAATCAATTTACATACGTGTCTCATGACAAATTTCACCACTAAAAAAGTAAAGCAAACATCGAGATAACGTCAAGGATATAAGCAATCGTTATATCAATAGGCAAGTTTCCATGACAGCGTAACCATAACACTGCCGCAATATTGCTGAATGCTTTTTTATAACAAAACAACAAGCAAAATTCATAAATAGATACACAACGCCTACGCTTACGGCATAGAAGGTATAAAAAATGTTTCTGTTTGACTGGGTGCTGCAACGTATTTTGCCAGTGATCTTCCTTTATCTAAGACCGTTCATCAAATGGTTTTTGCATACATTCACGCGGCTAAGCGAACTGCAACGCATTGTATACGGTGCACAGGCAGGTGCAAGTCGCACTCGTCAAGTCGAACGTTCACTAATGCAATCACAAAATGTCGAAATACAACATTTACTACGCGAATTAGACACTGCGGTAGAGACATGTAGTGAAGAAGAACTGCGTCAATTGCCTGCACGCGCTGTTAGTGTGGTGCAACGCGCCAAGCATATTAAATCAAAAATACACCCTGACTTTGCGCCACTCTTTGGCACTTGTGTGCTGCACATATGGAGTTACCGCCAACTGCTGCATCAGGTCGAGCGCTTACGTGCAGAGGCATACGATGCAAATAACTTGGATCACGAACAGAAGTTGTTGGAATTGTGGAACCGTTTAATGCCAGAAGAGCCGTTGGAGGGACGCATCACAAAGCAGTGGCAGGATATTGGTTTTCAGGTATATAAAGATATTTGAGGAAATTTAACTTAAAAAGTAAATAACTTCTTATTATATAATTATAGGGTGATGATCCCAAAACGGATTTCCGTGGTATGGGTATACTTGGTTTGGAAAACCTGTTATTCTTCTCGCGCGAATATCGTGACGCCGCACATCATGTGCTTTTACATTCAAAACATCCTGTATATGGTTATACATTTGCCATAGTAGGCATTAATCTCACCGCGATGGCATATCGCTTGCTCAAGTCTGGCGATGCAAAAGTCCATTTCTATAATGTGGCAAGTTCGCTTAATCAGGCCTGCTCATTGACTCATTTCCATAAATTCTACTGTTATTTACTTTTCGAATTCGACCGTTTCTGGCTGGAATCGGAACCAACGAATATAATGGATTTCCGTGAGATATATCAACGATTTGAAATATTAATACTGGAAGCCTTACATAATGACAAAACTATATTCAAAACGAATCTTGTTGTGGAGGATGTTTAAAAAATGAGAAAGTAATCTATTAGCTAATAATTATATAAAATCTAAAAAAAAATTAATCTCAAATATGCATGTAATTTTAAGTAATCTTATAGCACTTTTACTTAAATGTAATAAAATAAAAATTTTAATTGCTAAAAAAATTAATTTTGTAGTTTTTCACACTTGTTTTCGCAAATTTTTAAGAGAATAATATTAGACTAATCGTTTGGGAATAAAGTGAAAAAAAATAACAGTTATGTTTCCAAATAAATTGTAGCACTACAAATAACAAAGTCAATTATTATTATTTTTTGCATTTAGCTTTATTTCAATTGCAATCGGTATTATCCATCATATTAGTGCGGAGCGCAGCGATAAATAAATTCAATAAATCTAAATATTTTTATGAGCTTCAATGTATTATCAATTTATGTATATAAAGTTCTTTATACATAATCGTAATCATGCAATCATGTGTGTGTATGCGTATAAATATATGTATGTAAATGCATATGGATTTTATATATTGTGTTTCTATCAATGTTATGCTTACTGTTACACAAAATTTTTCACTCAAGTGAGTGGATGAGCTTAAATCATAGCATGCTTTATAATTTTTCATATACTCCCGTTAATCTTCGTCAAAAACGTTACGTTGCAAGCTTATCGTGCTGAATGTTAAGTGCCTCGTTATTCTTATAAATACACATTTATATGAAAAAAAAGGAAATAATACTTATCGAATGAATGTATGCAAGCATCATTATGTTTATCGCAAAACTAAAAGCATTTTAAATAATGCATATATAAAAAATATAACTTTAACATAAGAAGTCGCGGCTTTTATAATCTTGTTCTTAAATTTACAGTCAGAGAAATCAGTAATCTTTACCTTAATACATGAATAATATACTTATATATACGTGTATAATAAAATAGTCATGGAAAAATCACACATTTCGTCTTAAAATTAGGAATGACAAACATATAAAAACAAGTAAATTGCAAATAAATTAAATTCGTATCAAAATAAAAAAAATATCACTTAAGAAATGCATATTTAGCTTTAAAATAGAAAATCCGTTATTTCAAAAGTCTAATAAATGTCTTCAGCTTATAATTTACGAAATACTATTAACGTTTATGTTTGCGCTTATTGTTTTTCCCTGCTTAACGGTAAAACTTAACCTCAGCTTCCACACAGTCTTTCATTAATTCGTCCAACTCCTCGTCAGCAGTTGGATGTTCCGCCAAATAAGTATTTAACTCTTCAACGCATGCCACCTCCAGAGCTTTCAAATCCTCTACAGCAGCCGGTTTGCGTTGTGCATGGAGTTTATGCAAGAGTGTATGTGTGTTATCCGGTGGCACTTTGGTGAGTGGTGAAATTTTGGGATTAGGTGCAAAAACGAATGGTTTAAAAACTGATTCCGTGGCATTGGGTGTCGCAGTAAACCAATGGCATGAAATGCCAGTCGTAAGCACAGAGATATTAGCCGACCGTGCTGTTGCGGTATCGGCCGCCGAACGTAGTGTATCAAACATGCTAGTCAAAGTGTAGCTACCATCTTCGTTAGGTGCCTCACCGCTCCATTCAACGTCCGCGGCATCGGCTGCGCCAAAACAAGCGGCGAAATTTAATTCACCCTACAATTGGTATTAAGTAAATAAAAATAAATATATGTATATAAGAAATATTGTTAAACAAACTTATATACCTCGCCATCCCAGAGTCCCAGCGTTTTGAGTGCTTCACCTAACTCATCAGTTGATTTATCAATCACCGTTTTTACGCTGAGTCCTTTACTTGTTATACGCAGGAAACCGTCTGCCACTCGATGTGCAGCCCATAACTTACCACCGCTGCTCACTAGCCACACATCTTTCGTATCACAGACCACAAAACTAAATTTTGCATTATCGGATCCATGGTTAGTTACCAAACCGCCAATACGTTCCACTGCGTCAACAGCGGTTTTGGCAATAGCCAAAGTCAAACTATAAATTTATGGAAATATATATATCAAAATATATAATAATAAGTTACAGAAAGGCAAAAAAGATAACTCACCGCACAATATCAGTTGATGTGACAGTGTCGCTGTCGTTAGCAGGCTCCTCTGCTGACCAGGAAACTGCAATACACACGTTGCGGTCATTAGCGCCCACGTCACCACCCCAAATGCCTGAACGTGACTTTTGCAATATCATACGCAAAATTTCACCATTCGCTTTAACCACATCGGCACCACCGTCGGGCTAAACAAATCGAAGGATGTGAGAAATGAAAACGCCACGTCATAGTAAAGTGATCAAATTCACCAAAGATTACTCATCCAAGCAATCTTCAGTTAGATACAGACAGTAGACAATTTTTTCTTACCTTCCCCTCAAGTGCGGCATTAGCGTTGTAGTATTGCACCTCTTGTGCTTCTGTTATGGCATCTGCATCTAAAGCATTTCGTCCAAAAATTATAGTATTTTCAGCTGTATTTGGAGATTGCACGACAAAACAATCACCAGATGCAGACATATCGAAAATTTTACTCAATTCAAAAACCCAAGCAAGTTATCAGCTTTCAATTGATTTTTCGCACTGGCTACTTCTGCCAAGTATTGCTTTGATTTCAATTACACGTATTATGGAATCTTTAATAAATAATGGCACACAAACGAGTAATGGCCAATTTATATTGATTGCAACAGATTTTTTAAATAGTATTGCAAATCTTAATTTACTGCAATAATATTAGCAAATTAGAAAATTTTTCAATGGTGAGCAAATACCGGCCACGGGAGGAATGTGAAAGTGAAGAGATATCGTGTTACCAGATTTCTTCAAGAAATAGGACGAAAGCAAATACCAAAATATGGCTATATAAAACAACTCTTGTAAAGCGTGGCAGCACTTACTCAGTTTTCTTGTTCTCTTTCAATATGGTTGGTGTGATGGTGTAGTGATCACGTAAAAACAATATATTTTGCAATAAACTACACTTGAAGTGTAGGAAAAAGTTTTAGACGCATAATTTAAGTGATATTCTGGTAAATTAGAATGAAAAGTGTTAATGATTTCAAATTTTAGCATCTTAAATACCATCTTAAAAATTAGTGCATTCGCGACGTATCTATCGACGAGGTGTGTTCAGTGTTGGCGCGTGTAAAATTTTTCTGTGGGAAAGACGTGTGTTACACGAACAATATTGTCATCCCTTTTCCACTTTTCATTAGTCCAATCGGAAAATGTGTTGCTGGAAGAGCGTACAAGGTGGATTATTTTAGCGGATAATGGCTAAAGGCAAAAGGATAAATGTTTGAGAAGGGGAAATCGAAGTGAGTGTAAGTAAATACAGAGATGGTAATGTAGTTTTTGTTTTTGTGAGTATTTCTAGTCGCTATTGTTGGACTATCTTTTCGCATTCGTTTTGTGGTACTCGTTCGTCATGCAGTTAGTTGGTTTTTGCTGTAAAATTCTTCATTGAAAAATTTGGTTCAAAGACAAATAAAAGGAATTATATTACATTTTCGTCAATAATTAATGCAAAGTTATATATTATACAATGTCTGTAATTCACAAAGTTCGATTGTATCTAATGTGTACAAGTGGAGAAAAATATAAACTGAATTGTAACAAAATGCAGTGAGCAGCAGAAAATCAATATTATTCTTCAAAGTATAATAGAAAATTTTGCTGCATAGTTCTCGTTCTACAAAGGGCGCAGCTCCTTTCAAGAATATTAAATTCTTTCGGTTGTGATATTGAAAAGTTATAATGACTTAAATAAAGAAATGTGGTGCAATATTTAGACAATATTTGTGTTTAAAAATAATAAGTATATCTGTAAGTACCAGTGAAAAACAGGGCGCCAATGCAAACGAGTTTTCATTTCAGTGCTTCGTTAGATTTTAATGTCTTTCGATACATGTTAGCTATTACTGGGGCCGGTATAATGCTTGAATGGCCTAAATAGAAACGTGTTCACCTGCTACAAAGGATTTTAAACTAAAAATTACAGGTGCCAAACAAGTGAATGAATTTTAAGTAATTTCAGAATTTGTCTACAATGCATACTTTAAGAAAAATCAATACTTTAGGTTTTTTTCATTAAAATGCGTTAAATTTGTGTGTGTACATGCATGTATCTTTTGTGTATACTTTGACAGAAAGTATGTACTTAAGTTTATTTGACTAACCAAAAGGTTGTACGTGAGTACATTTCTGTGCCTCTCTTCCCGTAGTCTACAACTTTATATATTTTCATCCCGGTAAAATGGATCCCCGCATTAAAAAAGGAACACTCCCACTTTCAAACTCTTAAAACCACCCTCAATGTCTTTAATTTAATGCGTTAAATGTTCAGAAGAATTCCATGCTTATGGTTATATACGGATATATTTTTTATTTTCTCCGGCATTCGTATTTTATATATTTGAATGAAGAGGAGGAGAAGAATTTGTACTTATATATAAATAATAATATCTCATTATAGTTTTTATTTTGTATGCTTATTAAATTTATATAAAACTTTTAAATGGTTAAGACTGTAGTTTTCTCTTCAAAAACTCGCCCTTTATAAAAATAACCTACAGCTGCATTAGATAGTGTATTGAAATGTTGGTATGTAACGTCATGGCAGATACATACATATGTAGATATGTTTGTAAACATCCTTACGCATGTATTCTCTTCCACCCTATCACAAACTACACCAACCCAGATTTATGACCTAAATTCCTCAATTTCCTAGCCCACATTCCGTTTACCACCCACTATGCTGTATGTACCTATGTGAATTTATGTTTTGGTGCTACAATAGCAGTAGTCTATATCTGTTAACGCCTGCCTTCTCTTCAGAACGCTAGATATCTGAGGTTTCATCCTAATTTATTTAGATATATGTACAATAAGTGTGTAGTGCGTGTTAAGTGATGTAAAATATTAATTAAACATATTTTATATATTGTATATGTATGTTGTGACACTTATATCTTTGCTAGATACTTTGACGGGCCTCTACCATTTTTTTGTTTAATGACTCTTGATGTTATCCCAAAAAATAAGGAACCTGAAAGTACTAAGCCTAGTCCGGAACATGTAAAATATTATGAAATTAACAATGTGTTCTATATTGTTAAACTTCTATAATCTTAGTTTGCTTTTCAATTGTCACGTTCATCGAGATATTACATACAATTTCCTTGTTGAACATATTTTTTTATATTGCCTTCAATTATCGCTCTAAAAACTACTATTTTCTAAATATTTCACAAAAAATTGAATATTTTCATATCTTCATTGTTATCAGTTACAGTTCGAAAAATCTATACAAAATTATTAAATAATGCATTCTTCGTATATAGCCAAACACATGTTATAACTCTATTTTCACACAAAAAAAATTATGATGAATGAAGAGATAACGAGCACTGACCCGATTTATATTCAATGGTAGCGCATTATTTGTAAACAAAAAAAATTTAAGAAATCATATTTTATCTTCCATGCTGCTATGCATTGCTGCTACTTTTAATAGAAATATGTACAATTGCTGCGTTGAGAGTATTTTTGGCTGTCGAAAATACTCTTCATGATATTCGGACAAGTTCGTTCACCTTTTCTTCTACACACATTCTTTCACTACTTCACACGTTTGCTGCTGTTGTTGGTATTGTTGGGAGTATAAGTTGTTTTTTTTTTTTGTTTTTCACGTTACTCAGATTTGTTAAAGCAACCGAGAATCATTTATTTAACTAGTTGCCATACTTTCTGGCCAACAAGATGTGGTCATTGTGGTCTAGTAAGGATAAGTTCAAAAACTTCCTTGTGAATTATGCTTGTACCAACCAAATTTCTACCTCAACAATAAGTTTTTTAGTTTTTGGAAGCTACCGATTTGTTGGGTTAGCAGGAAAATTGTCGCTTATGAGCATAAGATGCAACAGTTTTTACAAATTTAAGATAAACCATTTTGCATTTAGAAAATAAAATTGCTTGTTTTGACCATAAAGATATCCAAATTTTATCAATTCTACGGTTCTACCAAATAATAAAAAAATTATATTTGCCTATTTAATAACCCGTATCCAAGTTTTATAGTACTTTTACAACCACTTTACAATCGTATTCAACATTATTTATAGAACTTGTTGCTTATGCTGCCTTAGTGGCTGTCGGCCCAATTCACCTTGACATTGATATTGTGAATTCATCCGCTTCGTCGCCTCTACCAGAGTCAGCTGTTTCTCCCGCCAACGCATTGTTGCTCACATTCGCAGAATTTCGCCATTTGTTTGCTTTTGTTATTGTGTACATTTAAGTGAATGAAAATACATAAATAAATAAATATACTGAAACTGGTCGCGCACGCATTTTACAATGACTTCTGCAATCAAAACAAAATTCGAACACAATAATTAACTTACTGTTGTTGTTGTTGTAAAAAAAAACTGTGTGGGGAAATGAGTGGAAATTTGTACTTTTAGTGAAGTTATGGAAAGTTGTTGACAATGATATCAAAAAATTAATCGATTAATTAAATACAATATAGCCATAGCCGGTCCCAAGTTCGTGTTGTAAATATTTTAATTGAATATTTTCACTTTAAGTTATCTAATAAAAATATATATTTTTCCTTTTTTAGTGCTTGTGAAATCTATGCATTATATTATAAATGCATCGCTAAAAAAATCTAGTGAAGACTCGGTTCTTCGGAGAAGTGTCAAGGCTGACACGTCTAAGAACATATTTATTTTTTTAAATTTTATACTACTTTCGACTGTTATGAGGTACGCTGGTTAACCTACAATAATTGATTATCATCATTGTTGGTTGCGGTGAAGTACGGGTGAGCGCTTGCATAAATCGTAACTAACCAGTATGAAGGAGATGGTCGGCGGATGTTGTGTTTGTTCGGATGAGCGTGGATGGCCCGAAAATCCGCTCGTCTATTGTGATGGTCAGAATTGTACTGTTGCCGTGCATCAAGCTTGTTATGGAATTGTCACTGTCCCAACGGGACCATGGTATTGTCGCAAATGCGAGAGTCAAGAACGTTCAGCGCGTGTACGCTGTGAATTATGTCCATCGCGTGATGGAGCACTTAAGAAAACCGATAATCAAGGATGGGCCCATGTGGTATGTGCCCTATATATACCGGAGGTGCGTTTCGGAAATGTCACCACCATGGAGCCAATTATTTTGCAGTTGATACCGCAGGAGCGTTATGCAAAAAGTAAGTTTTAATACATTTCTATATTTTCTGAAAAAATATTCATAATAACTATTTTCCATTGCAGCATGTTATATTTGTCAGGAGTCGGGCAAACCTAATCGCGCCACTGTTGGCGCATGCATGCAGTGCAATAAATCTAATTGCAAACAGCAATTTCATGTTACATGTGCACAGAGTTTAGGCTTGTTGTGCGAGGAGGCTGGCAACTACTTGGATAATGTCAAGTATTGTGGCTATTGCCAACACCACTACGGAAAATTGGTTAGTTTATTTATAAAAAATTGCAGAAATTTTAAAGTAAATAATATATATTAATTCTTACAGAAGAAGGGTGGCAATGTTAAGACTATACCGCCTTATAAACCTATAACACACGATACGTCATCTGATTCGAGTTTATCACCCGAGAAGGAACTTGACTCCGGCATGAATGCCACTGCCTCGTCAACTTCGGCGACAAGCATCAAAATTACCACTAACATAAATGCTGCTTCTTCCAACAAGCAGCGTAAATCATCTACCGCCTCCAAGCAGTCGAATTCTTCATCCTCATCATCTAGTGCTGCCGCCGCAGCTACCTCCTCAAGCGGATTTTCTAGCAGCTTACATGGCAGCAATTTCTCAAATTCCGGCAATGGATCTGGTAATATTAATTTAGGGGGCGTTGGTGTCAGTTCAAGTGGTGCTAATAACAGTGGCAGCTTATCGGCCAACAACTCGTCCATTGGTAGTGGTAATTCTATAGGTGGCGGTGCAGGCGCCAATTCCACAACTAATCTGAAAAATTCTTCGAACAGTTCGAGCAGCTATAAAGAAAAAGATAAACATAGTAAAAATGTTAACAAGACTTCTAGTTCAAGCAAAGATAAAGATGGTTCTTCGTCGTCATCGTCATCACGTGATTCACGTGAAAAATCATCAAAATCATCTAAAAACAAAGAGTTCGCCAATAATAACACAATGAGTGGCGCATCCATGTCCAATTCAAATGCCACATCGTCGAATACTGCGCTTAATATGAGCAGTTCCATGCATGATAGCCACAGTCATGGTAGCAACATGTCCACTCAAAATTCAGCACAAAATCTTACAACTACAACAGCAGGTTTGAGCATGAACGCTAGTGGCAATTCAAATAGTAGCAACAGTGGCGGCAAGGAGGCTGCCAAGTCGGCCGGTACTTCGAACACAGTTGGAAACAGTGGTTTTGGTGGCAATAGCAATACGGCAGATTCGCATGTTAGCGCCAGTGATAACAGTAACTTTGGCGGCACACATATGGATACTTCGACAAGTGCGGGTAACATGAACGTGAACTCTGTAAGTGGTGGCGGCGGTATGGCAAATGCTAGTGGCAAAAGCTCAAGTAGTACGGTAGCGAAGAAACGAAAAGCTGATTCAAAATCGAATAATAGCCTTGGGGACGACATAAATAGGTGCGTAATGACGGCAAAAATTAAAATATTTTTTATATATATATTTTTTTATTATTATTTCAGCCCATTTAGAGATATAATTAAGGACGTCAGTGTTACTTTAACGCCATTAACGGATTTTGAGAAGGAAATTGAAAAGAGTGCAAAGAAGGTAAGTCTTTTGAAATTCATTAAAAGCTGTGAAAAATCCAATCCATTAGTAATAAAAAAATCATTAAATCGAGAATCAAGTGAGGTAAAGCATCCGAGAGTAATATCAAACATTAAAGAATCAATTGCAATCTTACAAATTGTGCAAAACATTGCAAAAAGTGGTCATATTAGAAAGGAAAACTAACATACTATCTAAACAACGTATATTCCAATCTAACCAACGTATATTCAAAAGTAGTTTAAGATGTACAATACATTTTTAATCGATTTTCATTTAGTTTGTGCATACTTTACGTATTTAGTAATAATTGATGATGAACTATATTAGTAAAACTATTTTCATAGTCAAACGATCAAACGATTTTAAAATCTAACATTTCGAGTATCGACTATTGTAACTAAGTAAACGTCTATTATATGAGTATCGATGATATTAGAGTAAATATAGTTCCTCGAGCTGCTAATATAATTGAGAGTACTTATTTTTAACTCTTGTAGGTAATGCTGGACCTTCACTATTTTATGCAATCGTACCCCCTTTATTAATTTTCTAGCTATTGGAAACAGTTTGCCATTGTTAATCATTATATTTTAGTTTTTTGACCATAAGTGCTTCCAAAAGATTTAATTCCAGCCCAGATGAAAACATATTTCTGTTAAATTTAGATTTATATCTGTACACGGATTATTAGCTACGCTGAGTAGGTTCTATACCTGAAATGAAAGTAATAAATAGTGAAAATAGTTTAAAAAAGTTAGCAATATATTTTTATTATACATATTCTTAGTTAATTTCCCAGGAAATTATAATTTTTTCTTCTATTCTGCTTATGTGCAATGAAAATTAAACATACAGTGGAACTTCTCTAACTCGAATCACCATAATCTACAAAATAACTTCGAGTAAGAGAGACTTCCGAGTTACAGAATGTAATTTGTATGAATTTTGACTTCTATTGCCAATTCAATAGTTCGAATTATGGAGAACCTCGAGTTAGAGCAGTTCGAGTTATGGAAGTTCAACTGTATCAGAAATGTAAACAAACCAATAGCTGTTACAATAAGCAATTAACAATATTGAAACAATTGTGATTTTTTTTATAAAAAGTAATATTTTTTGTTTTATTGATGGAATCACAAAATGTTTCATAAATAATTGTATATGATTTATTATATTTTATTATATATTCACTTTTTATGAGTAATATGCCAATTATATTAATATATTAGTCAATTTGATAGCCGTATTACCAATTTTGACACAAAATTCGTCCAAATCAGCCAAATTGTCTATCAATAAATGAATCTCATAAATTACAAGTGTGCGCTTAAAACGGATTTGACACATTCATAACACATCATTCCACTTCCGTCTCCCATTGCTGTGGAGTTGTTAGTTTTAAACTCTGTTGTTCTCATATAAATTTGCCCTGAAGGGATACTACAATTCCCATAATACTTGCTGTTTGTACAACCACAAACAGGCTATTAAATTTCCTGCGTGCTGCAGCGTGTTTAACCTTTTTCGGTTTTTTAATAAATGTGCTACTTTTAAAGGATTGTTCCCTTAATATTGGACAAACCATAAACGAAATTGCTATAATAAAATAAATGAAGCACAACTGTCAGGAGTCACAAATTGTAAAACATTTCCCCTTTTAAGCGAGAGTGCAATTTCACTCACCACAAGTATGTATGGTATGTACGAGACGGCGTAGGAATGGGACACGTAATAAATTACCACCTATCGATTTTCCATTACGACGTGCAATAATTTCTTGTTTTTTTTTTTGCAATACTTCCGGGTTGAAATAAACCCAAATAAGTTCGCAGCTAGTGGCAGGCGGTGTATGCGTCTTATATGTATGTAGACCGAAGCTCGCGCAAATGTATATTTATTGTTTTACGGCTGAGCAACAGTCGCGTGCAGGTTGCATTAGCACCCACCCCCTTTTGATGTAATTTTAAGTTTTTTTTTTCTATTTTTGTTTTTCTGCTTTGGACTTCACGCACGCTTTGGACTTTTACGCATTGCAACTTGTGCGTTGAGTTTTCGGTGCACTCGTGCTGACTTAATTTGTGAACATTCCCTTTCATGCGTTTACTTTCAATACGACAGTTTATTATAAATTGTAAAATTAAATCAATCGAAAGAATTGTCTTCATGCATTGCTACTGAAAAAGGGTGAGTTTTTAAAATACTTCGCTTTCTAATATTCTTCTCATACTCTATTACGGGGTGTTGGAAAATTATTCAAGTGTGTTTTTGTTGTTTCGAACAATAGCGTAATGAGTCTTTTGTTCTGGTGACACAGGCGTCAATAACACCACGGCCTTTTCAAATTAATGACTCTCGAAAAACAATGCACTGTTTTGCTTACATCATGTACGTCTTTCAATGGTGAATAATTCTATGATATTTAGATTATTAATGTATGAAATCCATAAATTAGCTTGATTTTAATTACTACATATAAGAATATAAAAATATTTAAAAGTAATTTGTTTGGGGATTTCCCAGACTCATATATGTTAAAGAAGATAGTAAAATATGCCATTAAATATGAAAATCATGTTCATGATCTTTATAACTCAAAATTCAAGTTCTTAGTCGTAACTAAATTGGATTACTTTACTATTCTAAAATCACATGAGCGACGAAGTAAGTCGAAACCACGCCTACTCTGAATATAACATATAATATTTACATTTTTTTCTCATGAAGGGATAGCTGAAATGTGATTTAGCCAGTAAATTATCTTTCATTAGCCTATTGTATTCTGTGACAGTTTAAGAAAGCAGATACCGTAATAAAAATTTTCAACTTATTTAAATAAAAAAACTAAATATATCCTATATTTACAAACAATAAAAAAGAACCCAACACCCAAGGTGGTTTAAAATAATGCTTTTTCCTAAATTTCTTTAGCATGCCGCTTTCGTGGAACTATTGCCTTTTCAACCTTTAAATACGTTTGACTGCTGAAATTAATGGTCATTTCGTTTACCTACTTGCTGACTTCACAGCCTATGGTAATTCGAAATTATTGTTAAATGTTTCGTAAAGAATTGCCATTTTCATGCTGTATTCGCTGTTTACAGCTTATGCTTGTTCTCCTTACCTGCAGTTTCCAGCATTTTTCACAGGAGTTGTATCTGCTTGCGCCTCTTGAAGGTCACTTGCAATTGTTGTTCGCTTCTCTGCGCTCACTCGCGTGTTAATTGCTTTTCTTTGAATGTTACGTTGAAAAATGTGATTTTCACAAGCCCTTGCCAGAGCAATACGCTAGAGTTCCTAAAATTATGTTGTTGCTATTATTAGAATGACTCGAGTTGAAGTGACGTGTAGCCAATTGCTGCAGTGGAAGAAGCCCATCGAAAGGCACAAATTCACTTTAGTGGCAATAAAGTCCAAACAGTAGAGTCGCTGGAAGTGTTTGTTGACAGCACCCGCTGACTATGTGTTGTTGCTTTGCTTTCAACTGCCGTTGCAAATGCCTTAGTTGTTGTCACGTGTTAGCCCAAACAACGTTTTATCTCATTTCCTTTATTTTAGCTACTTTTCGCATACCTAATCTGTATTTTATTACTTTCGTAATATTTTTTCTTCATTCTATTCATTTTTTCATGTGCAACTAAGGCAGCGTTAACACTGACGGCGGCACGTAGAGCATTCCTTGTTGTGGTGTGACGACCGCACGCTTGCAGTTTTGGCACTTTGTCTGCAACGAATCGCCAATTTAACATAGCTGTTAAGCGCAAAACTAATGGCAAATATAACGTATCAATGCGCTTCGAAAATCATTCTAACTGACTCAACTAAATAGCTAAGTGTGACGAATTTACTTATAGCTATTATGCTTATATCGGTAATCTCATCGTTTTGGTTCAATTCTTCAAGTGTCTTACTTTACTTTGCTTTTAGCAGCCGTAGGATTGTGGGGTTAGGGCGCAACGAATTTAAGGTAGTCATTTGTTATTTAATATACATGTTTTGACTTATTAGCTTGTGTAATCTTAGAAGTCGAGTAAATGATTTAGGACAATTTGCTATTCATTTGTAAGTAAATAAGATTTTTATATTTTTCTGAATATAAGTATCTCTAAGATTTCATTGCTGATAATCACTTCAAGTAATTGGGTTAGTTTGAAGTTTTGTGTTGTTGATCTATTGAACGCTCATGTCCTATGCTGCATTTTATTGATTTTCATTTTGATAACGATTCTCTAGATTTATGTGATTTGTTACGCTTGAATGCACTTTTTTCTGATAATACGTTGAAATATTTCATAGTTGATTTTGTTTTTGTAATACTTCCGAATATACCCCAAAAGGTATCGGTTGTTGCTGTAAAAGTGGTACTTTGTGAAATAAAAATCTTAAATTCTTCTATTGTTGACACGACAGTCTAAGCTAAGGCTAGGTTAGTAGGCAGATCTCTGCATATGCTGGGAGATCTCACTTAGACAGTATTGAGCACTGTCCTAATGCATCAAAAATACCCTTATGATTCGGCAAAATGCTTGGAATCTGTTTTGGGATGATAACATTTTGAGTAATCTCGGAGTGTAAGACAATATTCTACATATGTTAATAGAAATTTATGTTAATTCGATTTGTGCTACTTTCGTATGTACGTTGATGTCTCTCTTCTTAACTCGCATTCTAACCTAACTTTTGTGTAACCTTCTATTGGAAGCGCTATAGCAACAAACACTTCAAATTTACCGCTTACTTACACAAGTTCTTTCGGCCAAATATCATTGACTCAACGTAAATGGTTGTTAGCGTTTGCCACAAGTCTCTAGAAGCTAGTTTGTGTATGTTTGATTATGCGTTTCCTTATTTAAATTTTTGATTTTTTTCTTTATTGCTTCTTCGTTTTCATTCTCTTTTATTTACTTGACTGTGCAGCACGTTCCCCATATTTATTTTAACCAGTAACGGTACTTACGCCAATCACGTAGTCAAACTTGAATAATATTCTTTACCTGGAGCTGCACACCTGCCAACACTCGTCCACACATATCTATATGTATGTGTATGCATAAATTTGTGTGTTGTGTTGTCTCATCTACGTCATTTTGTTGGTTTTGTAATTTTAGGCGATTACACATGCAACGCCCACCATTACTAAGTACACATTATGTCTATTTGAGCCGGTACGCGTGTAAACATGCGCTTGAGTGCATGCCCTGTGCACCTGCTTCACACTATCAAAGCAAATTCTTTATAATAATAATATTCTATGATAATTAAAATCGTCTTTATTTTTATTCTATTCATCAGGACCATACAACAAAAAAATGTGTAATGTACTGTAATAACTAATGTACCGTAATATCAAGAGATGGCACTACTTATAAATTTCTTTTGACAGGTTAAAAAGGCTGTAGTTCTTCTTAGACCTACCTTTCGAGTTCTCTTTTCAAGTCTTGACGAACACTCAAGGAATATATATCACTCTTGCAATACTCTCTTGTTATTTTACATCCATTATCGTTATTCATCTACGCCTTTCTGATCCTTGGTGTTACACTTTTCAATTTCCAGATAAAAGTAGAGGCTCATGTTACATACGAAACCAAATTTTTTTATAGTCAAGTTGTTATTTCCTGATTTTGAAGTTTTAATAGACCCTATTCTGAAATTTAACCACCTTTTAATGGGATGAATTGCTTAACGATCAAGGAACCTGGTCTCGAGTCTTAGATCTAATGAAAAACATCTGGATCTTTAAGGGGCACACCTAGTGTAATGGCCTAAAAAAGGTGATTTTTGGGAATTTTTATTCAAAAAGCTATTTTATCAATTGTTTCAAAATTTCAAGAATATATGTATTTATACATGTTTCAAGAATATACAGTGAAATTTTTGAAAAAAAAAAAACAATTAAATATTTTTTAAGTTATAGTCGATCTCCAACGGCGCGAAAAAAAGGTCCTTCACTGCTGCAGTGATTCCGGCATTCTCCGTGGATGAAATCTAAAATCGTTTTTGGCCTGCCAAAATTCGATTTTTTGATTAGATCAAAAATCGATAGGTCATTGTACGGAGAACTATATAAAGAACATGTAAAAAATACTCGATAGTGATCGGATCATTTGTTTTTGAGTAATCATTGCAGCAAATTCGGAAAATGATGTTTCGAGAAAAACGCGTTTAAAGAAATGTAAAGAAAATGATCGTATTCACTGTTACCGAGCGGCTGCTCTTTAAATTGCTATAACTCAAAAACTATTTGAGATATCGATTTGAAATTTTATTATGTTAGTTTTAAAGGTGTAATCTACCGAAATATGATGAAAAAATTGATTTTCACACTAGGTGTGCCCCTGAAAGTACCAGAAGAGGGAATCCAAGTCTCCATAGCGTGGAATTTAAATCTTTAAAAATATTTGTCATTAGTTGTTTTTTAGATTGAAATAGTTGTGGTACTTTATAGATCCTTCATTTGTAATACCTTCCAAGAGTTGAGAAGTATCTAGTTCTCTTAAGTTTCATTATCTGTCGGCATATGTTGGCAAGTATCGACTCTTTTTGTGGTACTGAGCACTTGCTCGTGAGTTGACACATGTTTTAATTATTACCACGGCATTTAGATGCCTTATTAAATCATTAAATATATTAAAACAACAACAAAAATGAATTCAATAGCTTCAGCCTCACGCCATCATGAACAATTAAACCACAATGGGTGTAACAGCACCCAAAATAATAACAACGGCAATTTCACGTATGTTTATTTACAGAACTCAAACCACTAAAATCCAATTACAATGATATTTCCTTTCACGGTTCATTATAACTTTTGCTTTGCAATTTAATTAGATTTCCCTGCACGATTCATGCCGATTATCGGCAGTTGCTCTGTTTCTTTGTTATTTTCTTTTGCTTTGCGAAGATACCGCATGTTTCAGCAGCCGTCTTCAAGATTCTAACATGCTTCATTGTTCTTTCATTCCAACATGCGAGTATACTCACACCTAACTACCATCACACACATGATTTGTATTTGCCTAACAATTGCTCTATTTAAATATCTCGACGACAATTTCGCAAATAAAACACGTTTTCCAGCTTCCTTCCTGTGCGCCAGACGCCCATAACCATCAACTAATTAAATTGCCTTCGAAATACGAACATACACGCACTCGTTTACAACAAATATTTGCGTTTGCACTCGTACCACGGTACACATAAATGCTCAATCTGCGGTCAAAGGTTACGCTAACAGCCCAAACCGGCAACAAACCAATTGCTTTTGCTTTCATGCAATCAATGGGAGATCTGGCGACAAGCTGATTTACATCGTTTACTTTCGTGAATCCCACAGCGCCAATTTTGCATACTGAGAGTCTTTCATCTGCTCAACTAGTGAGCATGCAAAATTTGTTCACAACAACAGCCCATAGTAGTGTTGGCGCTGCAGCTCCTTGGCCGTGTGGTGTCCTTATTACTGCCTGAATTTATTTCACCACCACCACCACAACACTGCCGTTGCATTTCAATTTATGGGAGAGTCCCTTTGGTGGCATTAACTTGTGCTCATTGCTCGCCAACTCGTCTGTTCAATTTCTTGCTATGTGTATTGCTACTCTCTCGACATTGTATGAGTCTACTTCCTGTATCCTGTTTCTTCAACTCTGCCCGCTCTCTTCTTATGCTGTCTAAATATTACAAAAACATCCTGCACAGTGTCATTGCTTACAAACTTTTTTATTTTACTTCTGTTCGTTCGTACTTTACCGATTTGCTGGCGCCCTTTGGCCTTTAATCTACTTGGGAAAGTTTTTCCATCCCTTATTGGCTTGTAAGGCGCAAACGTTTACACACGTGTGTATGTGTATGTAAAAGCTGCTGAATCCTGAATGCAAATGGTGCGCGCTCTCTATAGCGTCGTCTAGAGATTGCTTTGATTATTGCCAACTGTTGGCTGTTTCCTTATGGCGGGATGACTGTTGTTGTTGACTGCGTCGACTGAATGTCTACGTGATTCCCATAACGCACTACAGCCCATTAGACAGTCGCCAGTTAAGTCATTGACGTGACGTCTGCAAAACAACCCTCCTCAGACATGCTGTATTTGTGTGCCGATTTCTCAGTTTTAATTTTCTGTTTTCCAAAAATTTTATTTTCAACGCGTTCACGTGCATTGCCGTGTGCTCAAGGTTACACATCCATTGTTGCAGTGCGTCTAATGCACTCCTCCGTAACACGTTTGCTGTGTGAATAATTTGGACAGCTGAAAAAAAAAGCTTTGTTATAAATTTGTCTGAAAGCGAATTAATCGAATTTGATATCTATAATTAATTTTTGTAATTGTTTTGTGGGCATTCTCTTCACACCCGGCACACGGTTTATAATTTGCATTTCAAATGTTCACTCCCATCATCTGCAGCTTTTCTAAGTGTTAAATTTCGAAGTGGAAAGTGGAAATGGTCACTTGTGACCTTCAGCGAGTTTAGATGCGAGAATTCATAATAGGTTTGGTTTCTATTGACATTGTCTTATTGTGATTGTTTTGCCATAATTCCAAAATTTGTAAGCAAAATCAACCAATTAGAAAGCAAACAACGAAGTTGAGTGCTTCAGAAATTTTTCATATATCAACATGACCTTGACATTACTATAAATCAGCTCTCACGTGATATTGAACCATGAATCTCCGGTTCCAAATTAAACAATGAAAGTATCTTCTGTCATCCTTCAGAGTAAATAACTCGCTCACTTTCGTCTCCTAGATCCATCCTAAAATAGTAAGACCGTGATTATGCGGGACGACTTATTGATATTTTATCAGCCGATATAGTCGTAAAAGTTCCGAAAATATAGGCCACGTTGTAAGGTCACTTGACATCAACAATGTTAAGCATTCTATTCAGGGTCAAGCACTGGTCGATTAAATCGTTTTATATCGATCTTGGACATTTGTGTCAACATTAACCCAACAAAATATTTGTAGATATCTGTTTGCATCCCAAACTTATTCTCAGCTGAAAATGTCATTTTTTGAGCCGAAAAAAAGTAGTACCTAGCGACGGTCAATATTTTGAATAATATTTTTGTAACCGTTTTTATGCAAAAAAATCCTTAAATTAAAAAAAAACGGCGAAAGCAAAGTTGTAGACCTAATTTTTAAATCTCTCTCCTTTGTATACCGTTTTAAATTAATTTAAATTGCAATTGCTTCTACATCTGTTTCTACTTATCAACTTCTCTAACATATAAAAAAAAACAGTGAGTTTTCCCCCAAAAAATATGCTTAAACAAATTTATTTCCTACAATTATTAAGTGTTGTAATCAGCTTTATTGGATTAAGTAATTTTGTGTTGAAAATATGTTAACATTTGCAGGCAATCTATTTTTAAAACACTTCTTATACAGATACATATACTTACGTATGTATGTATCTAATTCCTTTGACTTTTACTTTTAAAAAGTTTCTAAAATATGTAAATCTTTGCTGCAGTAAACATAAATAGCGTTGCACAATCTTGCGGCTGTCTATGCTCGTCAATCCCATAAGGCCCCTGCGTCTGTCTGCAATCAAAATTTAGCTTCGCTCTAAAATGTTCAAAGTTTTCTTCTTCCATATTTGCATCGAGTTTTTCTAATATTTTTTTTTACATATTTTCCAGTGCTCTAAACTTATACGAACGTCTTATTTTATGCCCTGCCTTTGAATCGCCATGCATCTATGCAACTATCCAGTCCACGCTGCATTCGGTCCGTCACAGTCACAGTCTCTGATCTCTTGATCTATTTTGGTGGCCCTTAGCGGCGGTAGCTTCTTCTTTTGCCTGTCATGTCTTTGTTGTGCTGTCTTCTTAGCTCGCTGGTGTTTTGTGTACGCAATCGACATCTTCTTCGTCTATTGTGTTTTATACTTTGCTTTCTATTTACTTTTTGCGCTTCCCTACTTATTTTTCTATGTGCACTCTATTTTCCTAGTCATTCTCACAGCCAAATCAGACTGTGGACTGAGAACTTCATTATCGCGTTGGCTTTACTTTGCGTTATCGTTATTGACAACGTTTTCGCCAGCACTAACTTCATAATTACATGCAAAGCAGCAAATATACACATGTAATTATTATCATTTCGTATCATCGTCGTCGTCATCGTCAGTTCTTTAACGCTACCTCGTTGCATAAAGGTTTCGGTGTGTGATGATAGCAAACAAAAGGCCGCTGACACTGTGCCTCTTCCTGGTATTATTATGCCAACAAACATAGAAACACACACTGCATTCTGTATTCACTGTAGTTCACTATTATTGTTGTTGTTGCATTATTACACCATCATTTCTTACAGCACCAACGAAAATGGAAAACACCGTGAGCAGCTACAAACGATTGCAATTCTCGATTTCATTCAGTTCTTCTCGTTTCTTGTTTTTGATATTTCCATTCCATAACATTTTCCTCTGAGTGTAGTCTGTCGTACTCTCTTTCATTGCGCTCACGCTCTTTGTTCTCTTAGAATTTTACTCTTTAAATGTTGCTTTTTTTACTTGTATTGCTTGCCACCACAACTGTATGCAGTGCTAAACGCTAATCTTCAGCTGTTTTTGTTGTTGCTTTGATTAATATTTGTTTGTTGTTTTGTTTTATTGGTTATTTTCTTTTCACCGGTCTAACGACCTTCTTGTGTCTGGCTCAAGCCAGCGAACGTACATTTGTTTGTGCTTTCGTTAGATTTGTAATAAGTAAGCGACCACGAGTCAGCCGGTCTTCTACTAGTCATATCTCGATAATCGCTGGAAGACAACTGTCAGCAGTATTCGTACAGTGTGGCAGTCAACGTGTTGATTTTAGCTTATGAATATGTTGTGGTTAACAGCGGTGTGCAAATTAATACAACAACTTTTGAGGATTTCATTAAAAACAATGTGAAATTTATCACTTATTGGTTAAGCGCCTAAAAGTATGCTATACTATATTTTTTTGAACTAATAAAGTATCCTCAATGATGTTTAATCATTCTCAAACCAATTCGGATAATTTCTTTTCCACTTTTTAGACATATTCCATACAGAACCATCCCCAACCTTTCACACAACCCAAAATTCGGCAATAAACCACAAAATTCTTGGGATACACACCTAGAGCTTTTATAAAATTGTTCTTCAACCATTGTCACTCAAACTTGTTCTGATTATTTCACATTTTCCACGATGACAGCGTGACCTTGAGAACTTTTTCTGCGTCTTCACTTTATAAATTTTGTATACTCAAATACCAATTCTTGACAAATTTTATACACAGTACTTCTCTCGAGAGTGATGGTCTGGACCGATGATGGATGAACCGGAACAAATCCGAATTTTAACCGGACCTGACCATACTTGGCCCGGCAATATTTCTCAAAATTATTTGAAGACACAACAACAGTTTATATAAATTTTTTCTTAAATCTCGGTGAAATTGCTTATTGCATATTTTCCATGATCTATTGCGACCTTTAGATTTTTTCGAGACTTCAATTTATAAATTTGATTTGCCCATAAATTTATATTCCAATTGAATTAAAGATGTGTTTCCAATATCTTGAACGCATACTGTATTTGTGCATGGAAATTGTTCTGAGTATTTGGTGAAGCGGCAAAACACACCTCAACTTAACGCAACGCCACTATAGTAAATACAATAAACAAAACAATCGACCAAAAAGCGACTTTACTACAAACATACTTAACTCTATGGATATGCTATGTGCTATATGACTTAGTACGCTTAATAACATTGTAAGGAACAATCAAATATTGTGCTGCAAGCATACGAGTCATTTACCTTACACTCTTACTCTGCCTACCCACCTCAATCGACAACTCTTTTCCCCACACAGGCGCGCCGACGTTGTCGCCGTCAACGAACGCCACATAGGAGTCGCCTAACAAATTTATCAAATTCACTAACCTAAGTACATATGTATGTGTGTGTTAACAACACTAAAACAACATAGAGAAAATAAAAGAGTCAACCGCAACATACAACAAACCTATAAATTCAACCATGCGAGTGCGAATGAACTTCTACACAGGATAAGGTACACGGTACGTACCGTACGATGTTGCAATGGTGGATTGCGCCGACGAGGAGTGTGGCAAAGAGTAGCCAGGCTGCCAACAGTGCCACCTTTGTTATATCACGACCAACTGCAAACACCACGAACCACACGAGCATTTATGGCTGCATGTTTGTATGTATGTATGTGTGTAGTGTTTACTATAAACAACAACAGGCCGTTCATCAGCCGGTAATCGGTAACTCAACATAACATAACCGGTGTACTCGTACATATGCGGTTGGTTGGTTGCTTGTTTGGTTGTTGGGCTGGTGAGCGTGTAGCGCAGAGAGCGCACAAAAAGAGCTAGAGACCTAGCAACGCAGAGAATGCAAAAGAACACAACAGGCAGCAGTAACACGAAGCTATGAAGCAATGAAGGGCGGCTGACTTTGCCGAGTGGAGTTGTAGAGTTGTGGAGTAGCTGAGCGCAAAGGTACAATGGCTAGGCCGTTCAATGTAGGCACAGGCAATTTGCTAATGTTTCGTGGTGGCGGTGAGTGAGCTGAGAGCACACCAGACGATAGACCGACCTTCTGAGCGAATCCCATTGCTGGCGTGTTGTCAGTACAAACCGTTCGGTCTTTGCGTTCACGCCACTCGTTTCAATGTACGGTTAGTAAATGTGTTTAAGTGTTATTGCCTAGCAAGCGTCTATGCTGCCGCTGCTACTGCCTGTGCCTGCACTGTTGCATCAGTTGCAACAACAAATAAGCAAACAATTTATTAACGCCGCATTTGCTGTGTTGCAGCGCGCATGCATACATATTGTGTGCACTATAGTTTCTAGGAGTGATCTCAGTGCTTGTGTTTGTGTATGTGTGTCTGTTTATATATATATGAATTTCTACCTCGACTGCAGCAAGCAGGCAGGCAAGCAGCCGCCAGATATAGGCAAACAGTCAGTCAGCCGGTTTGTTGGTTAGTCAGTGACTCAAGTCAAAGTGTCAGCCGGTCGTTGGGTCGGTGCATTCATACGTATATTCGTGTGTTTATAATACAAAGTGTTTTTGTTTAATATAGCTTTCAATTTGACGCGTGTGTTTGTGCATTCAATCGCTTTTCATTCTTTTTTATATAACTTTTGCTCTGTCGGCCGGGTTTTTGTCGTCTCGCTTTTGTTTGGTCTTTCGTCGGCGCGCTGGCCTTCCTGTGGATTCTGGTAACAGCGCGCATACATCTGTGTCTGCAAGACGGTACCACCGTGTATTGCAGCAAATAGTCGCCGTCGCGTTCATTGTGGCAGACAGGCAGCCAAAATAGGCAGCAAATTATCGTTGCCGCGTTGCGTTTGAGCCGTTGTCCGCATTGCAGTGAATATACTATGTGCATATAAATATATATACGAGTGTATATGTTTTTTTTTACATAATTCGTGTTTCGAAACGTTTTTGGTATTTAATTTGTGCATATCTGCGTGATTATTCGACGGCGGCAGCAAAGAAATATCCACATAACAATAATAAGAACAACAATTTGAGTGCAACACAAAATACGGAGCTAAATTGCTTTGACCGCACCGGAGCAATTATTTGTGATTTTTTCTTTAGAATGTAATTATTTGGCCTTTCGTTTTTGGTTCGCTGCAGCTTTTAACTGCACTTTGGGGAAAAAAGTCGAAAAGCCGTGCTGGGAGGCACGCTATTTTGAGCTTTGTTGTTGTAGCGGCAGCCTAATTTAATAATTCATAATCATTGGTTATTGGTATTTTAAATATATTCTGTCAATCTGTAAATTGGTGCAACAATTGCTAAGCAAAAGCCAACGTGTTATTGAAAGCACTTAATTGTTGTTGCTATTGTAGTTAGTGATTATCATTGCTATATCAAAAGCTCAAGTGTTTCGAATTTTGGGCAAAAAAAACTATACGCGTACAACAATAACAACTACAACAATAGCTGAAAATTATACTAATATTATTTATTTATCAACACAGCAGACAACAAAACCAACAATTGGAAAGTAATAAGACAACACAGCATAAACCTAACAGCAAAAGTTTGGAGTAGATAAAATAGTATTTATGAACTACAAGTTTTGTGAAGAAATCTACAAAAATAAAAAAGAAATGTATAATTATTTTTAGCAAAGAAAGCTACCTACGTCAAAGTGAAGTTAACTAAAAGAAATACAAAACAAGTTAGCAAAAAGTAAAGAGCACGTTGGTGTCTATGCAAAAAGTATATAACAGTAACAAATGAATAAGCGTTTAACTAACACAATTGCAAGCGTAAAACCAGTAAAGAAGCTTTGTAGTTAAAGTGTAGCAACAAAACAATGAAATAAGTAAAGCTAATAATAAAAGAATTTCGTCTACTCTCAAGAAAGCCAAAAAAACGCACACCGCAACTCTACAGGTGAGCTGTATGAGTGTTAGTGTTGAGCAGTAGAAGACGGCAAGAGTGAATTAAGCAACGTATAGCTTACAAAGCAGTCGGCTAACCACGAGCATTGCTCGAAACGGTGTAGAATGAAGAAGAGTTGAAAAAGTGTACAAGAAGAATAGCTATTTGGCTAAAAAAGTGCGACAATAAGTTAACGACCACACAAAGCATTCCCAAGAAAGGGACTGAAATACACACGTGTATACAATAATAAAATTTACAACAAATAACAAATACAATTACTTCAAAAAACCGTGTATCCAAAGCATAATTGATAGTAAAACGCTACATAGAGTGAAGAGTACACAACAAAAACACAAAAAAGTTGTGAATACTTGAGGTAAACAGCAAAGAAAAAAATTAAATAAAATCAACAAAAACAACACCAAAAATCAAGCAAACACGCACAGGAAGCCAACAACGTTGGAGCAAACAAAGTTAACTCGACACACGCACACGCATACAAATGTACAAACATATATATTTACTGCTGTGATCCGTAAAAAAAGTAGCCAAAATCACGCCAAGAGCGTGTTCTACAGAGTAGAGCATCCACACGGTGTAAGCCAACAACTCTGCATCCTTCAGCCTAAACTCAAACGCGCACATGCACGCACATAGCTACCTCCGAAAATTTCTAAACCACCGATTATTTACATATATTTGTTTATTTATGTAAAACAAATTTTGTGTTGTTGTCGCATTGAAGCAGAAAGAAAAAAACAAAATTAACACTTCATCAAAATGATGATGATGGATACAACTAGCGGCGAACAGGCCGGTCCACTCGATAGTCCACGAGCAGGTGATGTGCCCGCAATTGCGGCCACCTTCACAGTCGTGAAAATGGACGAAGCACACACGGAGGCAATGGATGCGGAGAGCAATAATAATCACATTGAAGTGCACGAGTATAAGGAGCATCGTAAGAGTAAGAAGAAGAAGCGCGATAAGCGTGATAAAGAACGACGTAGCGAAAAGCATCATCGACGCGAACGCGATGGTGAACGTCATCATCATCGACGTCATCGTGAGCGTGAACGTGAACGTGATGAAGCCGAACAACAACATCATAATGGTCATCATCATCATCATCATCAGCACCAGCATGCGCATCTGAATCACTCTACCTCAGCATCGTCATCGCCCTCCTCGTCGGCGTCATCGTTTTTATCAGCTACAATATCAAATGAATATATTGCCGTGTCACCCGCCTCATCATCGCCCTGCTGCAGCGTCGTGTCAGCGGTGAGCAGTAGCGCCAGCGTAGTGACGGCAACTACGGCAACGGCGTTGTCATATCCGCACAATTTGAAAATACGTTTCCTGCTTTCCGGGGTAATAATAATACAAAAAAACAATATTTATATTTGTCTAAATATACTCATATATACGTAAATATAGGCATAGTGCAGTGCAGTGCTTGTAGTTATGCTAAGCAGAACCAATACACGTCGTCACTTGTACCCCCCTACATGTTGTATACATGTGTTATTTAGTATGTATATAAGTGGCATTAATGCTTGTGTAACAACAATTGTTGTAAATAAATGTTTCGTATACAAGAGTTGTCGGCGCCTATCGTGTGCTAAATAAACAACAAACGTGCATTTATGTACACCTATGTATCCAGTATATTTTGAGATACATATCTGCCGCATAGGTCGTCATATTTGCTGTGCGCCTGTCAACAAATGCCGCACCGCATATAAATTTGTATGACAAGTTTTGCCTCTCGCTCTCGGTCGGTCGCCGCAATATGTTTGTTTGTTGGTATTATTACTTTGTCGGCGCGTTGTAGTCTTATTGCCGGTCAACGGCACCATAATCGCCTGCTTACCTCACACACCCACCACCAACACCATCACCACTACTACAACTACTACCATAAGCAACTGCGCTGCTTTACCTCTCGCGGCAACGTCACCAATACCACCGCGCTATCACGCAATTAGTTGGCTTCGTCATCGACGCCAGCAAAGTCATAGTTTTTTTTTCGTTTTATTATTTCCTTTCTTATTTGAATTCCACTTTTTCATCTGTTTATTTTTCATTTGCATTCGTTTCCCACGTGCTTCGAATGTTCCCAACTACACGTTTTACAGTTTATAAACACACACTCACACACACACGACGAGATTGTTGTCGAGATTTCGTTCAGCCACGAAAATCGTCTAAAAAATATTGTAATATTAATTATAAAATATTTCACGAAAGGGGTGGTTTCGTCTACTCGGTCGCCTGTCGGCTGTCGCTTGACGGCTGTCGGCAGCTGTTCCATCCTGTCGCTTTTTCGCGCTTTTTGCACACATAAAACTTCACTTCGTTCATATCTCGCTGGGAGTGTTCCGTAGCGTAGCAAGCACGAAAGCAAGGCAGGATATCCTGTCGTGCTACACTCCTCGAACTCGTGTGCTCACCGCTCTTTGCTTTTGGGCTTAACGTATTTTCGAAGTATCTTTTTATTGCCGCGAAAATCAAACCGTTTAGCATTATGCAAAAATTCAAATGAATTTGTAGTCTAAAGCCCAATTCTATTTATGCTTAATTGTTTGTGTAAATGTCTTGAGAATATGTCCCTTTTCATGAAATCACAAATGTTATTTTGTGTGTAGGTATACACCCTTTCTTTTTTGTTGTGTAATTCAATGCTACCAGTGTTTTTTGTACGTGTTTACTTATGTCATTTAAGGATGCGCAAAATATTCCCACGTTTATTATTGGCTCTTTTATAAACGCAAGGAATTTGCTTGAAGAATTCTGCACTCACCTTGGGATACTTGATACTTGAAGTGGCAGATAGGTGTTTTTTTTCACTAGGAGAATCAGGCATACTTATAGGTATAAGCGTAAACTGTAACTCAAGACACTTAATTTCTATTTTTAAATCAATTCAATTTAATGCTTATATAAAGAAAACAAATAGTTAAAGGGCTGTGGTTAAACTTCACAGCGAAAGTAAATTATTCTAAGAATCATCTGAGAATCTGTAGCTTGTTGAGTTTTTTGTTGAATAACTTTTTTATTTTATAGCTGTTGAAAGCTAGCTACTGTATGAAAAAGCTTACGATTAAATGTGTCTTCTAACTGCTTTTCTAATTATGTAATTGGTAAATATTTTAAATAAGTTAATTCGCATTAAAATACAATTTTTTTTTTATATATTGACAAATAATTTATAAAAGCTCACAAAGCAGTGTAAAAGCACAATTATTATCATGAAAGCACACAATTTTTATTAATTTTTTCTCTCAAACTTATTGGCAAACTTATTTTTCTCATATCTGATGAAAGTGGCAATATGAAAAGTGAAAGCTGTGTCTTCTAATAAAGCTTCTACTTTTTAATTTTTTTTCTAATTATGTATATTGCTAATATTTTAAATTGGTTTATTAATAATTGAATCCAATTTTTGTTTATAATTTGACGATTCACCAATAAAAGCTCACAAAGTAGTGTAAAAGCACAATTATTCCCATGAAAGCTCACAATTTTTGATTGAATTTTTAATACAAAATCTCTCCGAACTGATTGTGTTTAATGTTTAAGTGTTATTTAATAAAGAATAACCAATCATATAAGCATACTTTCTCCAATTCAGAAAAAAATATTAGTGAAAGCTCCTAGGTTTGAGCATTTTAATTCAATAAAACGTTGAGTTTCACAATTTAAATGGAATACTTAACGAGAGTGGAATGATTTTCTATAATTATAAATAATTCCAGCTAATATATTAATATTATTATTAGAATATTAAATAATAAAAAATTTCCAGTTTCGCTGCTTTGACTAATAAAGGGCCTATTGACGAAATAATGACGTGTGATTTGATTTTCAGTGAAAAAATACTCTCAGTTATTAGCTGTGTGCTGCAATTTACTTTATAGTTAAATCATTACGAAATCTAATTTTTTATACCTAATGTAGTGTTTAAGTAATTGCTCATGACTAATAGCACAGCCAATACAGACGCATACACATCCAATAAACGGGTATTTCCCGATTGAAATACAGTAAAGCAAGCGGCAATAAAATTGCAAAGCTTTAACAAACCGGCTAGCTCTGCACATTTATTACAAAGACCTCGTGTGTTTGTTTGTACGTTTGAGCATTAACAATCGAAGCCTACTTCAATTATGGTCCAAACAACGCTAAGCCTTCGAATTAAGAGTACATGCTTTTGTTTCTTTATTTCTTAAACCCGCTGGCACATTGCACTAAATTTTCGTATTATATCAGCGCTACCGCTGGGAATTAAAAAAAAAAAACAAAGCAACAACAACTTATTTATTAGTAAAAAAATGGCAGAAATTCATTATGGTGTAACACGCACACGTTAGAGGTATGAGTATCCCAACTGATTTCAGATTTCATTACGCTCGAATGCACTGAGGGCTGTCTAATGCAGCGTGTTTTTACCACATTGGGAAGCTGCTTATGCTTTCATTATTTGTTATTTATGTCTTCAAATCAGCTTTAACCTTTATTTTTTTTCTGCACTTTCGGTACCAACCACAACTACATACATGCCATTTACCTAATACACATTAGTTTAGATAAGAACACTTGCAACACCTGCTCTACGAGTGCAATGTGCCACATGTCTTGAACGCTCATATCCGACAGTTGCATTGCGCTGCTCGGACACGTCATTTATGCAATTGTTTAACTCCACCTGTTTTTATTATTTTTCGGATTCTCCTGCTATTTCTGTTCGATTATCCGCGGGGAGAACTTGTCTTTTCTCCACAAATTACCGCCACTTTCTAGGCTATAATCTTTAAGATAAATTTGCTGTTGTTTTTTATGCGGGCTAAAGGCAGACAGCATAAGGGTTGCTGAGGGCCCCCTTTTTTGAAATATCTGAATTTCGGTTTGGCCCGCAGCCACCAGCTGCATGCTGTCGACAATTGATCGACATGTTCCATAGGTGAATGGCGCACAGTATAAGGACAGCTGTTTAGTCAAGGGACTGTTTTCTTCCGATTTTATTTTTTCAGTGGTTACCTTAGTTTTTTATGTCACACATACATACAGATGTGTTTGCTTTTCTCGACATCTTCATTTTACTGCGTTCAAGTGCGTCCATAAATTGTACTCGTACATATGTATGTATGTAGTCGTTTCCATGTCTTCCGCTTCTTGGCACATTTACCTTGTTGTATGATTTTTTGTTTTACTTTAATTTGGGTCTTACATTGCTTCTTCAAATTTCGGATTTTCCTTGTTTACTTCTTTACTTTGCTGTGCTCATTGTTGTTGTTGCACATCTCTTTTGTGGCACTGGCAGCTGCACACTCGTATACAGCTGTTTGCTTGCAGCTATCTCAAAGAGATGCTCCTCAGTCGGGATTAACCTTCATCAAACTCTCAAATAATTTAGTGAAACAGCTTACCTCATGTTCGGTGCTCTGGCATGTTGTGCTGTCGATCATTTTTCATTCTCCGCTCATCGCTTATTTTGATATTTTTTAAGCACTTTTTTATGTCCTTTAAGTAAGATTGAAACATACTTTATTACACATTCAGCAAAAGCAGGTATGTAAACGTGTTGTCAAAGAGTACATTGCTTACAGGGTTTGGAAATCGAACATACAGCATACCTACCCCAATCTTTTACAACAGCATACACTTACATATCCAATATGGATCCTCGCTTATCCTTTTGGCATATCTCGGCTGTATGCGCTCACGGAAATCCGATATGAAATTTATTATTTTCCTAGCAAAATTCGCACTCATACCCACATTACAGCATGTTGCATATTCTATATATTCTTGTTATATATTTATACGGCCTTTCATAATTATTCACCCTTTACGAGTACTTTGCTTTTTTATTGGTCTTTTTGTAGAGTTGAGTGTTGCAAACTTTCTGTCTGGTCTACATAATATCATATTATGCATATTCTTTACATTTGTTTTTGTTTTTTGTGTCGCTAAACGTGCACGTACACTTATAATGCTATGGTTTATTAAATTACAAACCGTTCCCGGAAAAACCACCCCTTTTGACGTTAATCAACCACCCCTGCCATTACTACATACATATGTACATATTAGCAATTTATCACACTATTTATAATTGAATATACTCGCTACTCGAACTGGAACTTTATTTAATCGCCCCAAAAGACATCAGCTGCTAGCCAATTCACGCATGCACTCGTATTCCCTCGTGTACTTGTGCGTCTAAACCAAAAATTTCAATTGTTTTTCTGATAGAATTATTTTTCAGCGCTTCTGTTATCGATTTATGCTTGTGCATATGCCATATTTCAGTGACAATTTATGCAACAGCTGTTGAATATAGCCAGCGAACTTCCGCAGGCATTAACAGGAGCAGGAGCAACTCGTCAGTTTTTTTTTCACATCGCCTTTTGAGCTTATCTGCAATCGATAAATTTCATTTGACAACCTATTACTGGCATTTCGGTGCAAATTTACAAGCATATTGCATATAAAGTGCATATTATTGAAAGAATAAGCCTTAAAAGTAACGATTTTATATATCGTATGCGTTATTTGAGCTTTAAGCTATTTTCTCTGCTATGCTCCCTTGGCGCAAAATTTACGTGTGAAAGCAATGTAAATGTTTCCTTATTAATGGAATATCAATGAGTGTTAATAAAGTGGTATAAACTCGTTCCATTTTATCTACTTTTGATTTATGCCAGTTGCTTGTTCGATTCGCCATTCCTACATAAGGCGCAATTGACTAAAAAATTTAAATTTTTACAACAGTAAACGTATGTATCATATATTAAAATATTACTAAAGCAAAAAGTCATGTTAAGAACCACAAAACAATTTATTACACCAATAACCGTTATTGAAGGTCATGAGTCATACATATGTATATATTTTGTTTTTTTTCTGATGTTAACCATTTCTAAGCGGTTGTGATCAGAGGTACGGTCAAAGGTTAGAACACATACATACATAAAAATGTGTCAAATTTTGTTTTAAGATTAACATTACTCGAACAAATTTGTGGCTGGATTAAATGTGTGAATATATGTAGATGTAATGATTCACGACATATGTGTCAATATAAATATCATCTAGATTATTTGTGCTGCCGCTTGTCTCACCAAATATTATCTAATTTAGCACAAAGATAGCATATTTTGCAGCATAAAATTAATATTGACAGTATTGAAACGTGACCAGATAAGTTCTTAATAAAATACATACATATATGTACTCTACTTACTGTACAAGATATTCGTAAGCGCAATGTGCTCATTATCAGTAAAAAATCTCTTGAATGCATACAAACATATATAAATACAAAATATACAAGAAAAAAATCACATCTAACTAGAAACATACATACATACAAATGTGTGAAATATGTTACTGATATCTCAATCTTAGCCACATTTTTATTAGTTTCTCATTTGACTGCTTTATCATTGTCGTCATTTAAAACTGTGATTGTTAAAAATAAAAGCAAAAGTGTATGTCTATTTATAAAAAACTGTATCATATGCAAACGCTTTCTTGCTATCAGCAATTCAATTCAAGTGCATATGAGATGAACATTAGTGTGTATTTATACTACTACTTGACTAACTGCTACTTGACTATAAACACAAACAAGTGATTCACTAAATTTCATTTGCATACATACATATACATAGTATGTAGATTAAAGCTGCAGTCGTGATAACATGTGCTCAAAGTTATTAATTTTCTCACATTCTAGTTATGGCATGATGATTTTCCGGTAAATTCCACAATCCCACGCTGCGGTTTAAGTACATTGCACGTCGAGTTGGTTTGTTTGGTTTTGTGGGTTTTACATAGTAAAACACATTATTATTCAATATACGATTATATGTGGTCAGTGCACATGTCAGCTTTTTAATCGCCTAATTTAATTGGGTGTTAACTATTTTAACTGTTTAAGCCAAAATTTCATGAACGTTATATATTCAACTCTATTTCAAAATTCATATTATAATTATTTCTCTTTTATTATTTTGTGCACAGTTGGCAACTCTGCTACCAAATATGCTTAGTAGAAAATTTTCGAATAGTTTCTGGAAGATTTTCTTAAACTTTATTTGTTCTGCACTTATTTTTTAATATTTTCTGTTTCATTCGTATACGTTGGGTGGCAACTCTATGCCAAATTCCAAATTAAAATAGAAGAGTAATGAATATATTTCAATATTACTTGAAATTTGTCTTGTCGCACAAATATTCAGCAGAACATTCAATTCTCTGGACCAAATGAGGAAAAGCTTACAAACTTTATTTACTGAAAAATAATCTTCGTTTCCATTTCAAAAATCGTATTTTGAAATTTTGTATTGTTATTTATAATACAAAAGAATAATTCGCAATTTATCTTCTTAAAATTTATATACATACATCTACCGGTCGCGTGCTTTCAGCGATTTCGTTGGCATGCCATTAAATCTTTGCCTGATGCACTTAAAGCTCTAAACAATAACTTCCTTTTCCTTGCATGTGCTTAAAATGTAAAAAATAAAGAATTAAGGAAGTTGTTAACATGACCTTTTAGTCAACTATTTAATTAGACTTAAAGGCTTATGACCCTTCAAATTGTACGTGAAAGCCAGCTTGTATAATAAGCTTTTAAATGTCTACCAACTACAAATAACAACAAACACCAAGCTAAGTATGTTAACAAGTCGCGTGTAGTGGAGTAAGTGAGTAACCATTTGGCGGCTCTGCATAAAAAGGGTGACTCGTGTGTCCAACGACAACGCGCGCCGCATTGCTCATCGTCTCTTTTGCAAAACCAAAATGTGCAAATGTTTGAAGTTTCCTTTGTTTCCTTGCATTTTCGCATGCCGTATGCCGCCGGTCGCCTGCCATGCCCCCAACCCTCAAACGCTGTGCTGGTGCTGGCGCGCTTCAACTCGTGACTCCACACGAAGCACAAGCGCGCATTGACCAACTCAAGCGCGGACCATTGTCCATGGTGAAGTTGTCACTGACCGACAGTTGGCGGTTTTCTTTCAATTTTGGTCAACGGCATATGCCGTGTGGCAACAATAACAACTTTAGCTGTAAGCATGCGTGCGTCTACATGTGTTTGTTTGTGGCGCGTTGAGCGCCAACGAATATGCATGTGCCACACATTAGTTGCCACTAAGCATTTGCAAATTTCCAATGGGGTTGCTGTTGCAGTCTCGTTCAAGTGGGCACTCGCTTGCCTGTGGCTCTGGGTTATTATCCTTTAATGTACACCGACTGTGAATTGTTTGGAAAAAAAAAATATATATATATGTATGCATGTATGGGTAGGGTAAGAATGTGTAGCGCTTCCTGCTGTTGCTAAACCTTTTGTTGGCTCGCAAATTCACTTAAGCACTTATTTGATTATGCTTGCTGTGCACTCCTCTTCTTTATTTATAAGAGTATAGATTTTTTTCCAACTCACATTCTTGCCACAAAGTTGAAAATGAACGCAAATGGCGCAATTCGTGCTCTTCTTTTTGGCAAAATTTGCTTTCTTTGATGGTTTCATCTAATTTTAAACAATTACGAACCTCACATGTTGCCGTTGCCATTGCCATTGCCTGTTGTTGCACATGTTGCCGCTGTTGCGGTTGATGTCCATCTTTTATTGCCATTAGCATAGCTTCCTTGCTGCGTCGTGGCTTCTTCTACTGGATATTGAAATTCTTTTGCATCTGTTGTGTTCTTTTGTCTGCTCAATGCGGTTTGCAAATTGTCATCATTTGCAATGCACAGTTTTCTCATTTCCTCATCGTCGCCATGATGCATGCAACATTGGCAACATTTGTTGCTCATTTACCTTAGGGAGCGAAATATTGACATGCCCATTTGTTGCTTCTTGTTTTCGTGCCACATGTGTCTGCTTACACACATAAATATTTAATTGGGCTGAAAATTTCACAATTTTGAAATACACTCCCTTTTGCACTTAAAATCCGATTACCTCGTAGTAGTCCTTGGAGATTGTAAGACGAGACAATCGGGCGTGCAAACGATGACACATGTCCGCATGTATGCACCACAGGCAAACATATTCATTTGCATACAAAAAAGTCAAGTGTCGTTAATGGTTTTGTAAATGTGGCATGTGGCAATTCTCGCACATCCCTTAATGGTGGCATGTTGAGGAAGTGCTTGATCACCCATAAAATTTATGCAAAAGATAAAAGGAATTATGTTCTAAGATTTCGGTTAAACTATTTAATTAAAATGTTTGATATGAGTACTTTATAACGTGTTAACGGTTAATCAGAGACCAAAGTTTCGTTTTATACAAATTGGTTGCTAATAATTGCCGGAAATGCGTAACTTAAACACTTTCCTAACTGTTTTTACGTCTGTTGGAGGTATGTGACCAAGGTTGTGGTTGTTGTTATCGTAAGCTGAAATGGCCCAGGTCTTGCTTCTTGCAAATCCAGTCGAAATATATTATATAAGAATAGAACAGAATTCCATTCGAAATCATTTTTAAGGAGAGAGGGTGTGAAGGAGAAGTTTGAAAAATATTAATTAAAGTCGTTCTAAATTGTTTTTCATTCTATTCATCTTATTCAATGTAAAATTGATTTTTGTACTTTTGGCCAAATCTCGCTCTGCAATTTGTGTTGTGTGACCTGATACACCACAAACCCAAAGTGCCAACATGTCAAGTTACTTCCTCATGTCAAAAGTACTGTACCGACCAACTATTTGAACAAATAAAACCATACAACAACTTTAATTTTTTTTCCGCTTTGTGCTGCTTTTGTGTTACTCTGCATTTAATGTCTTGACAAACTCCATACCATTCCATTATTGCCCCCAACAATGTAATTTTATTTTTCATGCCACAAAATGCCATTTTCTTTACCACATTTAGCCATAATACGATTTATGTTTGTGTTTGTCTGTCTTCACACGTCTTGGACGCGCATTCTCACTGCATGTGTGCTTTATCGCCACTGCATTGTTTGCGCTTTGCATTTGGCTTACACGCGGCCTATGTAAACTTCCTGTGTGCATGGGCAATTGTTGTTAATAATGCCCATGTGAGTTTCTAAATTGATTTAAATGTATTTGCCTTGTGTGTTTTCCTGCATAGTTTTTGCTGCAATAATTTTGCTGCTTTCACCACATATCTGCAGTTCTGACGCTAAGCAAATGAATGCTACATATGCATATATGTATGCAGCTTGTACCGATCGCCTTCCGTCAGTCAATTTCAGTATTTTCCGCTTAAACATTCATACATACTGATGTAAATCACATATAAATCTATACAGATCTATACTATTAGCTGTTTTGTTTCAACAATCTGTCAGTCAGACACGCACTGACTTTTTCCAATACTGTCAGTACGTCACTCAAATGTTGGACTACACACAGTTTTTGCCTGCTGTCGCCTACAGCCAATTCTACATACACACATTTGTACTTAAATTCGTTCGTTTATGGAGTCTAGAACTTAAATATTGCATGAGTCTTACCTCTAAAGCGTGTGTAATGGCATAAGAGACGAATGTCAATATAAAAGTTTAAAACAGCAAAGAACAAAGAAAACATGGCTAAGTAATACGTTTGTCTTTATATGCCTACTTCACACCTGTAGAAGTGCCGTTGTGCTCGAATCTCTCTTGTTTACCAGGTATTTAGGTAACCTAACAAGACCAGTATTGTAATTTCGTTGTAATTGCAACAAAGCTATATTCTGCTATTTTTCAAACATTTTATAAAAATTGAGATAAACTATTGAAACATGGTTCACTTGACCTGCACGATAGGCCTTATCAAACACCAAATCCACCAATATCTTTACGCATAGGCATTTTATATCTTATTTCTACCATTCCTCTTTATATCTCTCTCTTCTCGACACTCCTACGTCGCTTTGTCACATGCATCACGTTTTCAAAACGTTTACGGTTCTTACATCACACAACAACATTATATTATGTACACCAAAGGTTTTTCTACACATTTCCTATTTTCATAATATGTGTCTGTATAATTTTTTATGCTCTTCCTTATTTGTGTATCTGAAATTTGTTGCATTTACTGTCAATTCCACGCACTTCCATTTATTTAATAAAAGTGACTGGAATTGGAACTGCAGTGAGAGCAAGAGGCGAGAGCGATAAAGAGTGTCGAAATGAGACGTCAGGTGGAGAGCAAGAGTTCACGGTAACATATGTTTGCACCATGCATTGTAGGCATACATTCGCAGCAACAACGCTGATTTGTTGCTTTTGTTGACTGCATTTGCAGCGGAAATGGTAAAATAGCAGCAAGCAACAACAAATAGCAACGATAATTTTTTATTTTCTTTTTCTTTTTACGGTATTTGCTGCCACAAATGTATGTACACTACTTGGGAACTGTGCAACCAGGCACTCAGCGAGCAATTTTTGTAACTAAGAAGCTATGCGTGATGGTTCTGTGAGCCCAGCAACATTGTTGTTTTTATAGCACATAATTGCTGCAACAAAACTTAGATAAATGAATAGCATGTGCTCTCATTAATTTTCGCCATTTAAATTTGTCCAATAACATATTTAATTAAAGGTATTACTGCAGTAGCTAAGTGTGTCTGAGAATTTGTGGGAAGCAGGTCTTCCTCTTGTAGAAAAAATTGTAATTTTTCGAAGAAAATTTTCGCAGAATTGCTTTATTTGAAGTTGACATTTTTAGCATAGATGCAAATTGTAATTCCCAATCGTAATCATATTAAAAAATAAATCGTTTTCATTTCTATTTACAGCAAAAAACCGAACTAAGTCCACCCGCACATCAAACACACAGCACCGATGCGAATAGCACGCAAAGCGGCAGCAATGGCGCTGGCAACAGCAGCCACAACCCGGCCTCATCAGGTACAACATCCGCTTCAATATCCGCCTCAATCGCCTCCTCATCGGCGGCATCAACACTCTCCACCACCACCGCCTCGCACAAATACACACTATCGTCGGATGCTAAAAGTGGTGGTGGTAGTGGCGCAACCAATTTGAGCACCAGCAATGTCATCTCGTCGGCGTCGAATGCGCATAAATCCAATGCCGCTGGCAGCACAAATAGTAACAACAACAGCGTTAGCAATTCAAATGCCCAAAGTTACGCGAGCGCTAAGGAGCAGCATCATCGCGATGATCGTTACACAACACAAGCGCAAGCGAATAACGCTGCGAATGCCGCTGGCAATGCAGCGAATGCGGCGGCCAATGCGCCCAGCCTATACGTCTCTGTGCCACTCTCCACCGCCAATGTACCTGGAATCAATCTGCCAACAAGTAGCGCAACAGGTGGTGCCACAGGTAAGCGCACGTGCCAAAACTGTATAGACATTTATCTAATCATTTTCCACTTCCACTTCTCCGTACAGATCACCATGCTCCACCCTCGCAATCGACGCGCGCTGCCGCAGCAGCTATAAGTCAGCAGCAACAACAACAGAGTGGTACTACAGCAATTAATATGCCGGGAGGTGGCACGTCGGGCGCGCATGCCACTGCCACATCAACACCACTTGGCGGTGCTGGAGTGGGTGGTGGACCGCTGGAGCGACAATCACCGCGCATTCACCATCAACCGCCGGCGCTTTCCGAACATCATAGTAATAGTAACAGCAGTTATTTTGCTAGCACGGCCAGTGGCCTGCCAACAGCGGCGCATAGTAGTGTCATACATCAGAGCGGTAAATCGCCATCGGGTAATATGCTGTTGAGCGCAAGCAGTAATCCCAATCTGATGGCCACTACAACGGAGACTGGCAACTTGAAAATCAGTTATGAAAAGCAAACAACGCGTGTCAGTCAGCTGCAAGAGCAGGAAACAGCACCAGTGCGTAGGAGCAGGTGAGTGCAAATCGTATAAAAAATTATAATTTTTTTGTTGCTGTGCTACCATATTAGAACACATAATACACTCATAAACAAGTGCACTTCACCAACCACAAGTTCTTTTGCATGCCTCTCTAGTAATATACTACACAAAAGACCAAAAACAATTTCAAACTACTTTGTAGCACTTTGTTTAGCTAACACAGATTTATTTTTTTATTTGCTATTAATTTTTTGTTTTTACTAATATTATAAAAATTCTAAATTTATTGTTTATTTTGTACTAATATCAATTAAAATTAGAGTTTATTCTTTAACTTATTTTAAACTCAGTTACTTTCTTGATTACCTAAGTTATTTGCTTTTGCTGCTGTTGTTGTTAATGCCCAACTTCGAAACCCGTCAAACATGAGTGATTATTATTACTGTACACATCACAAATGCCGTGTAACACAAATGTGACTTAAAAATTGCGTAAAATTGGATCCAGAAATGCAATTAAAAAGTTTATTTAAAGAAGATCATTCTACAAAAAATTGCTGTGAATTTGCTTAGGCACCTTCAATGATTTTTTCATTGGAATCGACAAAAATGAGATGCCACTACATTTAACAAAACAATCTATCATTTTATAAAGCAATATTTTGAATGTAGACCTACTAAACTGAATAACGAACTAAACCATATGAAAAAAAAAACAAAAAAGTATGTTGAAATAATTTTTTGCAGGAATCGGAAAAAATATTGTGGCATTTATTTTAGCTGCGTAGTTTCAAGTTAAAAAAAGCGATTACATTTTATTCAGATTTCAAATAGTTCTACTCTGAAAGTGTGACCATTTGACCATAATGAAGTCTAATACAAGCAACTGCATACTCAAAACCTCAATTATGTACATATTATGAGTGCTTTTTTTAATTTTTTTCGATAATTTTAAATTTTTTTGTCCAATATTAACCACACCCAAATACATGTAAATATACAACTCAAGCTGAACAATTTACATACAAACACAAATCCTTGGTAAAGCGAAATGGAATTTTCAAATTCAAGCAATATTTAGATTTCCTAATTTAGTTATTATTAAATATATTCAAGAATGTACATACATACATCGTATAGTTTGTAATAATGTAAAAAAATCAAAGAATAGCTACAAACCATTCAAAAAAGGATTTTTGGATACAATCATTACATACGTAAACCCATAAATATATCTATTGAACTATAACTCGTAATTAAACAATAAAAAATATTTATTGCAATTCAGCACACGCATTCAACCGCCACACACACACACACCTACATAACTATACCAAAGACAAAAAGCGTTTAACACACATTTAAAGTGAATACTGAAGAATGTCAATATTTTTTCTCTGCTTTTTTTCTAATTTTTCTCGCAAATCAAAAAAAATAAAAACTCAATGCAAAATGAATTTTTTATACAAAAATTCATCACTCACGCAATGCAATACAATGACTGTATGCACTCACCTTTCTCCAAACAAACGAAAAACAACATCGTACAACGTAAAAAACAATAAAAACTACCAAACTGCTGGTTGCTGTGTAACAGATCGCGTTCCGGTGAGAGTAGTATGCAAGCGTTGCATGCGCAACAACTACAACAACACCATCAACAGCAGCAACAACAACAGCAACAGAGTGGCCAATCACAGCAGCAGCAGCAACAAGCGTTGGCAACACAAAAAACAAATTCTCGTTCCGGCAAGAAAAGGGCAGCCGCTGCCGCAGCAGCAGCCGCAGCCGCCGCCGCTTTGGGTGGTAACAAAAATCGCGATTCTCCCGTCGAAAAGCTAACGAAATCATCACCATCGCCAATACAACAACATTTTCGCAATGAATTAGCCACACCAACACCACCACCAAACGCACCCTCACCACTCTCCCTGCCGCCACCCAGCGCTTCAACACCGACACCAACACCCACACCTACTCATACACCCTCACCATCGCCGGTTGTAATGTTGCAAGCTAACAGTAACAGCAATGCATCCAATACCGCATCACCCACAAGACAAAAGAATGTGAGCGGCAATGGTGGCAACGAAATTAACGGCACCGGGAATGTCAATCTCATTGGAGGAAATAACAATGGTGGCGGTGTCGGCAGCACATCAACAAATATGGTTGCGACGAATCTTACGTTGGCCGGCGCAACATCCGGCTCTGCGGTAACATCCGCGTCATCGTCTTTCGTCAGTCATGATTGTGACAATGCCATGGGTACCACCGCCAAATCGGGTAACAACAACAGTGAAGTGGTTAATCTTAGCGCAAACCAAGGCGCTGTAAATAATGCTAGACGTAGTGGTGGTGGTGGCAATGGTATAAGTACTACAATAGATGGTAGCAATATGGGCGCCACTGGAGCGGGTGTGTCTGGCAAGAACGCAAACGATGCGCCGTTGGTCGCCACCAATCTAAGTGGCAAACCACTGAATAAGAAATTGTTACGTGCTCAACAAACGCTCTATCAGCAACAATTGGCAGCGCAACAACAACAGCAACAACAACAAAAACGTTCTCCTGACCACAAAAACAGTGGCGGTAGAAATGCAAACCCCACCACTAGCGCATCGGCCGTCACTTCCTCTACTTCCTCCCCCTCCTCTGTCGGTTCCCCTTCCTCTAGCACGAACAGAGTTTCGCCTGCTAAAGCTTTAACTAACATAGCGAACTCTAATCTTAATTGCAATCCTTCCACTGCTTCTCCTACAAATAACACTGCAGCAACAACTGCTTTTACTAACTCAACCACTAGCAACAATTTAAATAACAGTAGCAATAACACTAATAATAACGGCAATAGTAATAGCAATAGCGCCACTAACACAAATCAGCTGCAAACGCAACAGCATCAGCAACAACAACAATCAGCGCAACAGCAACAGCAACAACAAAGCAATGTTGCTGCTGCTAGCGACAACAATAATGATATCATTGAAATTATGCAATTAACCCCAACCAACTCTTCTACTTCTTCAACGCTAACTCATCAACATCAACATCATGCCTCGCATCATCCATCGCAATCAAAAACATTGCAATCCCCCGCAAACATTACAACAACATCAACAACCACATCGGCTGGTATTCATCACAGAACGCCAGACAGCGGCATCTACTCCTCCTCGTCCTTTGTGGCGAACAGCAGCACCGTCTCGAATGCGTCCTCGAGCAGCAGTAGCAGTAGCGGAGGTTGCGGTGGCTTAAAATTCAACTATGAACCACAAACCGTCGGCATCGGTACACCACCTGGCATCGATTCGTCGGCAGCGCATTTACTCACCGCCGTCACAACTGCGACAGCGTCGTTAACAGCAATGGCGGCCAATATCACGACAACCACCTCCACCACAGCCATCAAAGACTCGCCGCCCAGCTCACCAGGTTCGGAAATGGGTGCTGTTGCAGCTGCGCCACGTAAACGCGGACGCAAAGCTAAAGATCCACTTGCAAATGCCAATGAGGCGAAGGTTGATGTGAAAGTATTTCAGAACGGTGGTCATGTTATAGGTGCCACGCCCACAACCGCCGCTTTAACAAATGTGGCGAATAGTGCGCCGTCAGGTGTGCCCACCAGCGGTGCCTCGTTGCATACCGCTGCCCATATGCTAGGCAATCAACTCAATCCGAATAGCAATGTGGCACAGAAGCTCTCCGACCAACTGCACATGGAAATACAGGATCACAGCATCTACACCGCGGATGCTGTAACACCGCAATTTGTGGGCGTACCCTTCCCAGGCAAATCGACGGTAAGTTACATATTTAAAACACCCCTGGTACATTTTTAATTTCTATCTCACATTTTTTCCACAGCGTAATTCTACAGCGACGCCGAGCACAACTAGCAACAACACGATCAGCATTAATTCAGTCAGCGCTGCAACGCCTGCAACAGAAATGGCCGGTGGCACCTCACTAGCCTCGATGTTTGGCAGCGGTGTTAATGGGAATATGTCCATACCGCAAAGTTTGGAACAACTGCTCGAACGTCAGTGGGAGCAAGGCTCACAGTTTCTCATGGAGCAAGCGCAACATTTTGACAGTAAGTCGGTTCTTCAATGCAGCTATATATTTAGAAATATTACAACATTAAATAGTTTGCTGTTGAAAATTTTTATATGGAAAATGAAATTTAATTTTACTCTCTTTTCACAGTCGCTTCCTTGCTCTCCTGCCTACATCAATTGCAACGGGAAAATGTACGCTTAGAGGAACACGTGACCAGTCTGATTGCTCGTCGTGATCATCTGCTGGCGGTTAATGCACGGCTCGCCGTCCCATTGAAAACGAATACCACACAGAGCCAAGGTAAGTGAAATAGCGCAGTGCGAAGAGAAATGTAAACAAAACTATAAAAGCTTGTACCAGTGAGAGAACGAAATGCGAATGCGCGTATGCAAGAAGCTATGTGCGAAGCGTTAAAAATCTAGGAAATTGCAAATAGAATGCAAAGTTTCTCTCACAATTCTTTTCCGGAATGCAGGCTATACCCACATGTGCATATGAAAAAGAAAATGTGCGCGGCTGCTTTTTCACTTACGGCTCTAAATTTCAATTGTTCGAAAATCAGAAACAGAAGCTCACAAACAAACAAGCGAAACACTTGTGCGAAAACGTGCATACAAAAAGAAGAAAATATCTATTATATATACAGTTTATATAGTTTAGAACGAAATTCAAGTTTAAGTTGTTTTTTATGTGTTTGGTGTTAAGCTTAAAATTAATTGTTTTTGTTTTATTTTTTACTAGTTTCTAGCTTTGCTATGTACTTTTCCTCTCTATTTTGGGGCCCAGTATTTATATATAGTTAATTTAATTTTTTCTTTATTGGTTATTCATTTCTATTTATAGTTGATTAAGTGTAACGTGAATTGGCCTTTTTTGCTTTGGATTATAAATATCTATACATAATACTGCAATAAAACACAAATGATGCATTTTTGGAAATTCAAAATTTTTTTCATGCTGATTTTTTGTTTATTACTTGTTTAAACCACATACATATATAAACGTCATTAAAACCAGACGCAAACAAAATTAAACTCATTGTACATATATTTGATTAGCATTTAAACGTTATAAGATTTAGTTAATACACCACTCTTTATATTTATATCGATGTATATTTATGTATGTAATATATACATTAACGTATGTACTAGTATGTGTGTGCATACACACGCATCAACGGTTGAATATACAATATTTGTATGTATTAGAGATTTTTTTTAATATAATTCGCATACTCCTATACTTAAATCGTGAATTAAAAAAGAATTGAATAAAATAGTGCATAAATTAATAGTTTTGCCAAAGCGGTAATGAATTGAGTACAAAAATAAATTTTGTTTGTAACAACTAAAAAACATAGTACATACTATATATATAACACACGCTCATAAACGCATACATAATTTGTAACTAATTAATATTAATTTTCTTTCTACAACTTTTGGTTTGTATAAAAATTATTACATTTTCTTATATTGGCTGGAAATAAGTAACACTGGTATCATTACATCCAAACTGTATAGTATATGTATGTATGCGTGTGTATATGCTGGTGGTGAATTAGAAATTAAACACAAATTTAGTGAATAAATTCAGAAAACGTAAAACAAGAATTAAAATTTTTTTAAAAGCTTAAGAAAAAGTAAAAAATCAAAAGTTGAGTTGGCGTTTAACAAAACCTCCACACCATCAGTACTCACAGTGCATACATATATACATACATTTTCATTTTCATCACTCACCGCAAGCACTCATGTACACATACCACACTCATTTAACATTTAACACCAACCATTCAAACCCCTTCTGTGTAAAACGCTAAGTTACAAAGTCTATATATATATATATGTATATTACAAAACCAATATATACCTACTATGTACATACATATATGTATATATGTGTGTTATGCTATACAAAAATATTTACTTTATACATATAATTAGTATATAAATTTATATAATATATTTATTTTCCCACAACTCTGTCGTATATTCACCTATTTACCTATAAATCAACCCACCAGTCAATCAATCAATCATTCACGTACATTTAGATTAATATTAATTAAATTAGTAATTAAAATTTTTGAAATTTGCTGAATATAAAATGAAAAACTTTTAAAAAATTTAAAATTAAAAAAAATGGTGTTTGTTTATTTTCTTTGAATTATCTTTTTATTGAAAACATAATAAAAACAACCTCTATTCGTGGCCATAGGTTTAATTTATTTCCCAGAACCATTCAAAATAGTATACATTTGAATGTGCTTTTATGCATTTATTTATTTTATACAAGAAATCCTAAAGCTTTTACTTTCGTCAATTTCATTTACCCCACTATACTGTCTATGGTTTCAATTATATATTCCACTGAAATTACACTTCTGTTTCTCAGCATTTCCTTAGTGTTTCAGCATTTATTTATTCGGTGTTGTTCTCTACTCGTTTTATACTCATGGCAACGGTTGGCATTTTACATTCACTATTTTAACTTAACTCATAGCAAATCTTTACTCGGTACAATTTGGTTCTTGTGTAATATAGGTTAGGTTATTATTGCTTGTGATTAGTGAGTTTCAATATATGTAAATTCAGTTGAAATTTACTCAAAATAATAATGAGAACGTATAAGCACAAATATTTCGAAATGATTCGAACTTAAACACTGCATATAGTATAATACTAAAATTCAAGTTTGTGTTACAAAGTGTCAGGGAGAAGCGATCAGTTTATGTCATTTGAAAAGTAGATTTTTTTTTGTTAAAAAAAAAAAACAATTTTTTTTGGTTATAGTTTTTTCGTAAAGCCAAATTTGTCGTTTAAAAACTAAATGAAATGCAAATTCGAAACTTTTACTTACCCCCGATCAGTTGAAGTGCATTACACATTGCCTCTATATAGATTTTCCTTAAAAAAAAGTACAAAAAGTTTGAATTGCAACTAACGATGTTACAGCCACGGCCGTATCATCAACAGCTATATCGACCAGTGTTGCCTCAACAGTCTCGACAACAGTCGCTTCCGCAAGCGTTGCGACAGCGACCTCAGCAATAGCAGCTGCCTGTGCAGCAGCAGCAATAGCAACAACAACTGCAGCAGTTAATGCACTTGGTGGTAACAATGCGGGCACTGGGGGCAGCGCTGCTGGCGGCACTGGTACTACTGGTCCAGGCAATGTAGGCACCGCTTTAACAACTGTGGTAACAGCTGCAGCAACGTCACTCGCCACCGCAGTGACCACTTCACTCACTGCTATGACTGTGAATACACGTTTGCCCAATACGTCGACCACGACGGCTACAACCGGTGCAGGGGCGACACCAACATCGCGTCTAAATACAAGCGTGGCACAACAACACGTCATGGAAAATGGCATCGACTTTCGGCAGGCAAACGCAGCGGCAGCAGCAGCAGCAACGGCAACGTCAACGCATGTTAGTACAGCTGGCAGCGTTGGGGGCGTTGGTCCACCCATGGGCATGAGGTGAGTCTTGTGTGGGCAGTTAAAGGCAAACAGTGAAATAAGCTAAATTTTTTACATAATTTAAGCACTAAAACTTGAAACTTTATTTTATAATTTGTTTCGATTTTTATTTCTATTTCTTATTACCGCTTGTCACCACTGCGTCACACATTCGTTGCTCATTCACATCATGTCGCTGTCTCGCTATTTTTGTGCACACCCCGACTGCTCTTGTACGTCTACGTTGGTTGTCACATAGGCACTCCACGGCGAGTTATGTAAATGCCTCAGGAATACCGGCGACCAGCATTGCGGGTAATCTGTCAGCAGCAATGCACCCGAATAGTCTTGAAGGGCTCAGCAACATGCATACAACAGCTGCAACGACAGGTGGTGCAGCAACTCCTGTAGTTGGTATGTCCACGATGACGGCAAATCGTCTTGCACAACAACAACAACAGCAGCACCAGCAACACATGCATTCATTGCATCAGCAGCAGCAACAACAACAACAGCAGCAACACCAACATCATCAAATGTCATTAGCGGCTGCGCAACAACAACAACAGCAACACATAGCACAAAGTGCCGCCGCAGCAGCAGCAATGCATCATCACCAACAACAACAACAGCAGCAGCAGCAACATCAGGCTGCTCATACGCACTTGCACGCCACCCATCCGCTACATCTAGCACACACGCATACACACGCACCGCACGTGCACACGCATGCTCCTCATACACATCACGCACATCCAACGCATCCGTCGGCGGCCACCGTTAACGTCAACGCTGGCATCGGTGTAGAACCACATGCGCTAGCGTCGACGCGCCTCGGTGGTGTCGGTGGCAATGGCAGCATGTTGGGCATGGTTGGCGTTCACATGGGCAACAATAACAATCCGAATAACAGCAACAACACCGCGGCATCACGAGGTGGGTCAACAACTGCAACAACAACAACAACATATGCCATTGGTATTGTTGGCGATGGCGGTAGTGGTGTGAGTGGTGGTGGTGGTGTCGTTGGTGGGATAGTTGGAGGTGGTGGCGGCGGTGGTGCCGGTAATACCACATTACTCGCATCGGAAAGCAGCCACCCCACATCCGCCGCCGCGTATACTCCTCACTCGCTCTATACTCATCATCAGGTAGTAGTGGTGTGGCGTGATGGCTTATTAAATGTTTAATGTTCCAAAACAAATAAAAAATGTTCAAAAGTGTCCAATTCATAATAATCGATTATTCAGCGCATTCGAATACTAATTGTTTTTGAAACAGACAAAACAACTCATCAACTTTTGCATTAACATTTAAGTGTTTGTTGTTTATTAAAATTAGCAAATTTATGTGAATTGTCTTAAAACAAAACAACAGGAATTCCCAAAACCTTTTTAATTTTTATTTTTTTTTTATAAATCGTCTACAAATTATATCTGTCAGCAATTTTTGTTTTTAATTAGTTTTCGATATTTGCTTATTTTGAATGTCATATATGAAAGTCAAGTCAAGATATTTTGAGTCAATTCGTACTTATCGTCCAAGTCTCTTCTTTATTCTTATTTAAAAAAAAAAATAAAGCGTTCTACAACAACAAACACATTGCAGTCATCATCATCATAAGCATTAAAATAATTGGAATTTTGAGCTAAACGTAAATGTTTTAATTGTCAAAAACTATATTAACCACCCTGTTCCCCACTTTGAAAAATGTAAAATATTTTGTAGAAGAAATTAAAAACAGTTAAAATTGCTTGCATCAATTATGAAAATTCTCATCAGGCCACATCAGTCACTAATCACCAACAACAACAACCACAACCACACATCATTGTTAAATGTTGGATAATAACATAAAAGTAATATTTTCAAAGCAAAAATGTATAAACATTATTCTTTTTTATATTTTTCTACACACACAAACATCACTTTCGCACGATGCAACAATAGTCGCAGCTAAGACGCGACGATAACCTAGTAAAGCCCAGCTGAAAATCGACAGCAGCTTTATTGGCATTTCGCCCTAGCCGCCAGCCACAACAGCACCCGACAGAGCAGCAGCGGCAGAAACAACAACAAGCGGGAAAACGAGCGTCAAAAAAGGCAAAAACCCCACAAAAAGCAAAGGGAGAAAACACAGCGTCGCCGCAGGCAACACAACAACTACCAAAGCAACAACAAAATGCGCAAATACCGAATTCTCAACAAAAAGGGATTCCCCAAAACAAAAAGGCGAGGAAACAACAAGAAGAAGCAGCTGCCGACAGTGATACAATTAAAATTTCCTCCGATGAAGAGCAAACTACTGAAAAAGCAATCAACACCGGCAGCGTTGCGGGCCATATTTACACGCTGGGCAGCAATGTCGCGTCATTTGCACAACGAAATCGCTGTCGAACACCCAGTCGCAGTCCGTGCGAAAGCAGCAGCTCCTCGGCAATTTCCTCCTCACTACGTTCGTTAGACTACGAAGCCGAAGCCGATGAGGAGGATGCCAACGATTGTGAGGGCATGGAATTGCAGCGCAAATTGGCTGGTGGCAATGACAATCTGATGCATGTGCAGAATTTCCTCAATTATTTCGATGGACAGCAGCAGGGAAAGCAAAAACCCTCAGCAATATGTTATGTCACACAGTTAAAAGAAGAAATGTTGCGACAGCAAGAGCAGCATAATGTGAATAAATATGTGGCAATGGCTGTCACTGAACCTAACCAACTTACCGCGTATGTTGAGCCACGTGCAGTCGATGAGTTGTTGACACCCCAGCAGCAGCAATTGGATTTCATGTCGACAACAGCAATCACGACAGCTACTTCCGCACTGGCAACAACAATCACCCCAACAACTACGGCGAGCGCTGCAAAAGTAAGCAGCAAGCCATGTAAATTTACAATATCAACAAAGTTTTTGCGCAAGCCGCGTCACAAATTGAAATCGGTAAATTTAGCGCCGACAGCGGATGTAAACAATGTGTTGGCGAAAACAACGTCAACAATGGCAACTGATAAGGTGTTGCAGGCATTGCAAGATCAGCAACAGCTCAACGGTAATAAACAGTTGTTGTTGCAACAAGAACAACAGCAGCAATCACAACAACAACAACGACAACAATCTTTGTATGTCGACGAACCGAATGTTAAGTTCAATTCGAATTTCTCCATAAATTCACTTTTGAATAAAAAATAATAATATTACGTAACCAAATTGAAATTCCATAATATGTACTCGTCTACAGCTGTGGCCATCAATATTTGTACATATAAATTATAATGTTAGGAATTGTACCATAGTTTGCTAAAACAATTTTTCTATTGTTTACTCTGGAAATTCATTTGTTATCAATATTACTGGTTAACTTAGCCTAACATATTGACATACATCCTTTGTTTGACAATTTTTTTCAATTCGCGTCCAGTCGCTATTTCCTTTCGAAAGATCTACCCGCCCAAATTTAAAGTTTTTCTAATCTATTGTAAAGTTTTAATATTTAATTTTCTATAAACAATTAGCAAAAAAGAAATTTTGTTTGGAATAAATTTGTCTACAAATAGCTTGGGATGTCCTGCAATTCGAAACGCGAAATTATTTTTATTTTTATTACATTTTACTACCCAAGTGACATTATCTAAATGATAAAAAAATATTTTATAGACAAATCGTTTATTTAACTATTTAAAAACAATTATGTACTAACTAACATATTTTTTGTGAAAGAAAGTGTGTTAGAAAACAGGCAGTTATATGAAAACATAACATAAAAACCCACCAAATTCACCACTTGTAAACAATAAACAGTCAACTGGTTGCTAAAACCAGAAAATAGCCTTCAAATCCATAGTCAAAAGCAGTAAATAAACTGTTGCAAAGCGCATACCACAGTTGCCAATTAGAAAGCATTATATATATATACATATACATATATATCGAAAAGTAACCTTAATATATAGAAATAGTTGTTTTTCTTTATATTAAATACGCGTTTATATAGTATATTGCTGATTGAGAAAATGTCTTAAAATTCTAATATATCCTTCTCTATTATTTACTATTTATTCTCATGTAGGTATGTATGTATAATCAACGAGCTGATTTCCCTAATAGCTATGTAAGTTGTAATTTTAACCAAATTTATTACAGAAGAACCTGTATCTCTTTTATTAAATAGTCTTACAATTAGTACTTTTTGTTTTAAAGTCAACGATCACATAATTTTAGCGAATAAACGAAATAAGTACTCATACTCATAGTTATAAAAGTTTTAGTTGGGTATCTACTACTCAATAATATCGTGCGTCTGTAACTGTATAATTAATGTTTGAAGCGACACATTGTATATATAATATTTAAGTATAACGACTATAAAAAAAAATTAAACAAATAAAATTATTAAAGCAACTGCTAAACACTTCGAAAGAATTCTGTAATTTTATTGGACTTCTTGGAAGCAAACAACTACAAAATAAAGAATGAGTAAGTATCAAACATCAAAATTAATCTTATCGAAAATAATACGGATTAAAAACAAAAAAGTTAAAAACAATGTTTGTAATTCCTAGATTTCGTCACAGCGCCAGTCTGTAAGTCTGTATGAATCACTGGCAACACTTTGTAAACAAATTAATTAGCAAAATGAAAGAATCTAGGCCAATAGTAACAAAAACAATGAGAATGAGCCACAAGTGCATCATATTAATCGCCAAATAATAAGTTGAATCTTAATCATAAGTGGATGGGGTACATGAATGCTAGAGGGTAGGTCGGGAATTCGAAAGTAAAGCATTAAGGGGTTAGGGGTAGTCAGAGACACGAAAAAATTAGAATTAAAATTAGAAATTTGAATTTTCAATTTTTTTTTTGCTATTAAATCATGTTATTTTACAAAAGTAATATGGCATTATTACACAATCTTTTGACTTGAAGTCACGAAAATTTTAAAAACAAAATAATAATTTCCAAAGTTATAGGTGTTTGTGTTGACACATTTCCATAAAATGGTCCTTGCGGTGACAAGTATTTGGATTCATCTAAAATCAATCGGATAGGAAAAATTAGTTTTATAAACAGCTAATCCTGGGCCTGATCGAAGTTTTTTTGTTTTCAAAAATTAACAAAATGAGGACCTCAGGAAATATTTTTTCTAGATTTTCGGGAACATTTTTGAAAAAAAATGATTCGATCAGGCCCAGTATTATTATGTATTCTAAAAGCTTTACAAATTATATTAAAATCTACTGAGCGGTTTTCGAGTTACAGTTGTCACCAGTTCAAAAAACATAGTTTGGAGAAAAACGCATTTAATATTTCAGTAATTATCAGATCAACTTTTCAAAATTTCAAATTTTCCGAGAATAACCTAACCCATTAATAAATAATGATGATACAAGTTCCGCTGCTGAGATACCAAACCAAAATAAGAGTCTAGCGATGTGTTTGAGTATTTATTGCACATAGGATATAACAAATTCAAGAACGAAATCATGTATTCCATTCAAAACCAGAACTTGATTTATCATTAAATTTAACAGCATGTCATTCATTGGTTCTCTCAACTTTCTCTCTTTGTAGTGGAAGGTCATGATTTTGGACTGAAAGCTGAGCAGATATATTTTCCTGCAGGGTATTTACGAGTACAATATATAAATACCAATCTAAATACTCTTCATAATTGCGGGCATCTATCTATTCACTTGCCAATCGATGAAAATATGTGCAGATCAGTGGTGTTCTTGAACTTTCTTGTTTGTTTTTCCCCATTCAATGTTTATATGTATGTAAATCACGGTAATTAAAAAATGTAAGAAGTATTGAAATTTAAATTTATGCCGAAAAATGCATACACAAACTCATCTACGTATAGTTATGTATGTATGTCATTTCGCCAAGATAAGTAATAACTAATAAGAGTATGGAAGATAAATTTATAAATGTGCGTGTGTGTATAACCAACGTTATCTTCAGCTCTTATTTGTACAGGCTTATATTAGGACCATCTTTTATCGACAACATATCTCACGATTTTCGAAAAAAGTGCATATCTCAAGTTAAACCAGCTTCTTTTTTAAGTAAGAAATGCTGAAATTTTTTCAATAAGTCGATATTGTTGTAAAACAAAAGAGTTATTTAAGCACATAGCCACAACAACAATTTCTATTTGAATATGGGATGCCTATAAATTCACATACATACATATATTACTGCTCGCAAAGAAGAAACTGTTAACGTCACTTATGCCTTTTTAGCAAATCTTGTATAGATTAAATGCAACACATCACGGCTATAAAAGCATCGCCTCGTTTTCGGGCGGTTTGAGTAGTTATTCAAAAAACGGTAACGGTATATTTATTTAAAAATCGTCAACACACATCGGCAGCACGATCGCAACAGTGCCGACGGCTTTTGCCGATATATATTTAGTGTTCATATTTGAAGGACTTACCAATAAAACAAGCTTAAATAAATTTAAATAAAATAAATTGTTGGCAGATAATATAAAAATGTACTTGCTGCTAATAATTTCTTGGGCAATATTTGTATTTGGTGCGCTTTGTGAAGGTACAACAAATTAGTTCATCTGAGAAGTGAAATTTATATATACTTATATACAATACAAATTGAGTAATGATAATTGTTCGTGTAACTATAAAAAACTGAGATACTGAACCTGGAACTAGAACATATATAGTGAAATATATGTTTCAAATTTTGAAAAATAGTACCTTCAACTTTTTTTCGCAAACCAATTGGTTCTGTCAGGCCTAAAGTGAAAGTTAAATTATTCTGTTTTCGAAAAGTTATATAAGTTGTATCGGCCAAAATATGATCTCCACTGTAATGAGACTCAAATAGTATCTTCCCGTCGTCACGACATGCTGATCTAGGAATTATTACAAACTACTCTTTAAGCGGTTTGATATTAATATACAGTGGAATTTCCATAACTCGAAGATCGCCATAACTCGAACTTTTGAATTGACAATAGAGTTCAGAAATAAAATTTCACATTAATTTCCATCCATAACTCAAACTTCTATAACCTCTTCTATAACTCGAACTCTTGAATTGGCAATAGAAGTCAAATTTCATACTAATTTCCTTCCATAAATCGAACTTTTTGACCAGGGCATAATAAAAAATTTTAAATTTTACTTTCGAGTCAGTCTCTAACTTTAAGTTTTTTTGTGGATTATGGTGATTCGAGTTAGAGAACACTTTATGTGCCTAAAAGTCGATACTTTAGAGCTCTTCTTTGAAAGAGCATTTACCAATCAAATTTAGATACATACATTTAAAAATCTCCTTTTCCTCAAGCCTACATTAGCAAATATGAGCAGATGCTGCAGCTATTTCCTAAGCCCTCGTATGCGGAATCCAAGACTTGGCGCAACGGTAGCATTAAGAAATTCGACGACCACCCTTGTAGACGCACGTGCCGCGCGGATCAGTCAATGACATGCTATTACTATTTCGTCGTACACTACGATGATACCTTTAATCCGAGCTGTGAGCGTTATCTTGATCAACGTTATCGCTTTAAGGTAGGTGGGCGTGAGTATATCGACCCATTTGCCGTGCGAAATTTTGAGGGCTTCGACGATTGCAAATATGCAGATGGCGTGAAAATGGCAGTTATGGTTGTTAATGGGCAATTACCGGGCCAAACGATTGCAGTGTGTCAAGGTGACACGATCGTCGTAGATGTTATCAATAGCATGCATGACATCACAACTATACACTGGCATGGCTTACATCAGCGGCAGACACCGCATATGGACGGTGTGCCATATATTACACAGTATCCAATTGAACCCGGTCAAGCATTTCGTTATCGCTTCGAGGTGGATCATATCGGCACACATTGGTGGCATAGTCATGTGGGTCATCAACGTGGTTTCGGCATAGCCGGCGCGTTGGTGGTAAGACAACCGAAAGAGGAAGATCAGCACGCATCTCTCTATGACTTCGACTTCTCCGAACACACAATTATGCTACAGGATTGGATGTACGATAAGGATGGTTCAGTGCCGCAGAGTATACTTATCGATGGTGTTGGACGCAAGGTGCCGCCAGCAGATGGCAGCAAAGCGAAAAAGAGGACGCCAACGCTCTACTCGACCTATTCCGTTGTGCGGGGTGGCAGATATCGTTTCCGCGTAATCTTTAACGGTAAATCAAAATTAATTACCACTATTTTGATTGTTTTATACGCATATCGCTTCGTTTATTATTAACCGTTACAGGTATAGCTAATTGTCCGATAAGCATGCGTATTGATAATCATGAACTCGTCGTCATTGCCAGCGACGGCAATGACATTGTACCCGTTAAGGTGAGCAAGATCACATTGCATGGCGGCGAACGGTTCGACTTTATCTTGCACGCCAACCAAGAAATCGAAAACTATTGGATACGTGTTAAGGGTTACAACTTCTGTAAAATGAATAAGTTACATCAGGAGGCCGTACTGCATTACGAGGGCGCCAAACGACGTGCGTTACCCAAAGGCAAGGTGTTTTATGATTACGAACCGAACGGTAAGGAACTCAATACCGTCGACAAACCACCCAACAATGACGGCAATCTAATCACAATTGTCGACTTGAAAGCATTGGAGAAACGCTCGGTAGCAGCGGCCGTGCCACAACACACCTTTTACACCAGCATGACTGTGCGCACCAAAAATCAGTTCCTCTTTCAGATGGACGATATTACTTTTACAATGCCGTCACGCGTCTCCCTGCTGCAGACACGCAATCTCGGTATTGGTCAATTCCTCTGCAATAAAACACAGCAGGCTGCAATGGGCCTGAATTGTCGCAGTCGTCATTGCAAATGTGCGAATGTGATTGAGGTGCCGGCGTTTACGGATGTCGAATTCGTGATTTCTAGCACCTCGCAAACGGCGCATCCCATTCATTTGCATGGCTACACATTTCGTGTGGTGGGCATTGGCGTACTGGGCGCCGATCGAATCCAAAATGTTAGTAAAACCGAATGTTACTAATTCCCAACATATTTACACAGATAAATATTTGTTTGTTAATTTTGCAGATCGAAGAAATTGATCGTCGCACTCCATTGACGCGTCGGGAGCGAGGCGCACCACTTAAGGACACTGTGCAAGTACCAGCCTACGGTTATACTATACTCCGTTTCTACACAGATAGTCCCGGTTATTGGATTCTACATTGTCACATATCTACGCACTCGGAGATCGGTATGGCAGCGGTGTTGCGCGTGGGTGTACATAAAGAAATGAAGACCTGCCCGGTGAGCAACTGTGGTCTCTGCAATTCGGTGCTCTAAGGATAACTTTGGTGGCAGTATTAATATTTTGTAATAAAAGAAGAGATGTTCTTATGCATTTATTTATAAAAAATAAATTTATAACTAAAGAGACTCAATTAATTAACATATTCATTTATAATGCAAACATATCTGTTTAGTGTCTATGTGGTTGTATTATAGGTTTGTGGAGTCAGTTTTCCACCAAGAAACTGTATATAAGAGCCAATGTATGTTTCTGGATCCGTTCTGATCACCTACATCCAACAGGTATGCGAGCTTATGGATCGTTGGATTGCTTAAATATAACTAGTTATTTATAACATAAAGAAATCGTTAATTCGCTTCTTCAATTTTGTATACACAATGTTAATTTGTTTATTTAAATATTAAAGGAGGGTCCACGTTAAACAAATAGAAATTGTGATTTTAAAAACATAATCCTTTGACTAAATATAATATGATTCTCTAACAATATTATCAGCATTTATATATAGATATTTGTATAATTAAAATAGTTGATTCACACCATCTCTGTTTGATATCAATTTACAAGTCGATTCCTTCTTGTGCAGCTAAAATTGCCTTAATCTTCATAAGTAGCTCCTTTTTCACAGCATCGGGTACAGATGCACGAGCTCGCGGCGTCACATCTGCAATCAATTGTTCCACCTTTATGTTGTTGCCCTTTTCTTTGATTATATTACGGCACATAAGACGCACCTCGTCACGCCAACCACACTCGGCCAAACGATTACATAGCAGATCTTTTAGCCTAGTACGAGAAAAACGCATTAACACAAACTTCTCTTTACTTTTCATTGGAATGTCACGGTAGTTGCAAAAATTAACAAATATTTTAATTTTACTTGCATTTATACTTACTTGGAACGATCACCACTCAGGATGGTAGCTTGGTCCACAGTCTTTGTTAATGTCATGTTAGTTCGTAAATGCTATAGAAATTTATATTCCTTCCGAAAATGTTTCAAAGAATATTGAATGTTTGAATTATCTTAAAAATTAATTCACTTCTACTTCAATCCTTGCAAATTGCTTTTTACGCTATAGTTCGGTTTTGTTTACAAAAGAGAATGTTTGACATATCCACAAAACATAAAAATCGATAAATTTGTTGATAAAGCAAATGAAGTAGTGGATGTAGGGATTTAAAGCTAAGGATAAATATATTGTAATATTGAGTGATAATAAGAAAATTGTATTTATTTTATTTTTATATTGATCAGTAAAATGTATAAATGATATTTACGCAAATATTATTGCCTAAAATAGCGAATTTCTAAACGCAATTTTAAAGTTTCAAAAAACCCAGTGGCAGCTCTTGTAGGTAAGGCAGTTTCATTTACTGCTTTATTTAATTTACTGAGCATGTAAGAAATTAATATTGATTATATTTTTCGAGAACTCATTTCCGTCTTCAAAATTTTAGTAACTTAAACCGGAAATCGGAATTTTACTAAATTTTTATCACAGATTTATAAGATTCATCTATTGTAGTTTTATTTTCATTATTCTTGGTGGCCCAACTATTCAAATTTTTGAAGTAATGGATCTTGCAATGGTTAATTTTGTATGAATTTCTAATTAATTTTAATCAATGAAAACTAACAACAGATAACAAAGAAATTTTAATACTTCTCTAATTTTAGATATTGTTAAATGTTATAATTACCACCAAATTTAGAGAATGCAAAATTAGGTTTCTGTAATTATTCAAAACGGAAAGCATGAACATATGTTGTTAATTTGCCGGCATACCATCATTCATCCATGAAAACAAGAGCAATGAATATAGTCACATGAATGTATGCATGTATGTAGTATATAAAATAATAAAATATACTCGTCAGATGATCAATATTGATACTACTGAAATGAGTAGCTGTATCCGCTCACGCAGCATGTCTCAGAGCCGGCCTCCGCGTTGACCGTAGTTGGATACATTTTCAGAAACAAGTTTCCCTACACACTTTTGAGTATTTTATATGCATGTGTGTATGTATAACTTTATGTTTGTAGTAATCTGTTTTTGTTGCTTGGCTTTGACTTTAAATGGCAGAGAATTTTCTTGCATCACCAGCCAGTTGTTGCGGTCTTTTGAGCACTCGCCTAATATTTTTACAAATTTTTCGCCGCTCCTAAATACATATTTGGGTATTCATGTTCACATATGTACATATACACATACATTTACTTTGATCTATTTTCGCTGACGTCGCCATCTTAATAAATCTATTTTGAAAGATGGAGATATAAGCTGTATTTCATAAACTCTTCCCAAATGAAATTGCTGGGAGAGAATGCTATGCAGCCAACTAACTGCACATGTGTATGTATATTTATTTGTATGTGTATCTACATGTGTATCTACTAGTCTACCTTTCACGACTTCCACTCGTTCAAGCAAAAATAAACCAATAAATTCAAAAAGTTAATGAACAAAAAATGGCAGATGTTCGTTTTTGGCGAAATTTCCAACTTCATGACTGATTTTTTGCAAATATTAGATTGGATTGTAAAACAGATTTTTACAAATTTTCCGAAAAGCTACGTTAAGTGGTAAATTTATTTAAAATTTTTACTTTTAGTAACATAAAAATAGGCATACAGGCAGATGTCTGTCTTTTAAGTGGCGCACATCTTTCATGGTTTAAACTTTCTCAACTCCATTATTTGTTGAAGTTATGTATAAAAATGCATACATTGACACATATGTATGCACAAATTCATTTTTATAGAAATAATAATTTATGCTTATTCAGATAAACAATTTGGGATAATGTTTTCAGTGTAAAACTCGTATTAGTTCCAGGTGTGCAGTTCTTTGCTACTGGTTTTAATAGCTTTTATATCCTGCTTTTAGTTAGATTTACTAAACTACTAGTAACCAACTTGCTTCCCGTCCCAATGGGATTTAGGAATCTCGAAACTGGAACGAAGCCGTAAAATCGTATAACCTATGCTTGTATATGTATGTATAATTTATATAAATCAAATAATTATTTTCTAATATTTCTTAATAAAACAGGAAGCAGCCAAGTGCTAATTCTTGTATTTCATTTCCTCGTTATATTCCAATTTTCTTGAATCTGGACTTTTGTATTTCTTCCGTATAAATGTGCACCTGCAATTCTACATAAATGCACACCCAAAAACCTCGCTCAACATATTTACAATGAATGCGGAAAAAGTATTGATTTTTAGCGGCCAAACCCTGCGTTGGAACATTTGAAGAAGAAAGGACAATGCGGCAAATACAAAATTAAATGAGTCATGCTTATGTATAACGACCGGCTACCTAGCGACAGCTGTGTAGGGTATATGTGAAAACTTGTACACGAAATCAACAAATGCTTATGTACATTTTGGTATTAAAGACTTATCTACAAGGCGAATAAGGGTGTATTTCATAGATACGTGCAAAGGTACGTGTGTTCAACAAACCGTTACCTACTTTCATAACCTCGCCCTGTGTATGGCGATGTGGAAGCATTTATATAGTACATATCTTTGCAGCTGGCAGTAAATTACTTCTTTCATTAGAATATATGTATGTACTTATGTAATTCCAAAGATACACATATATACTTAAATAAATAGCATCTTACAATATAAAATAATAACAAATAACTTTTTAAGCTCAACAACAAAAGGTCTTATATGGAAATCAACATTTCTCAACTCAACCAACGCTTTGATAATGATGATGTCATTTTCGTATTTTTATGTAGAAACTGCTATGCGCATAAATACTTCACGTTGGTGTTATTATACTCATGCGATGTAGTCACCAATGACGACGTCGACAGCGCTGTTTTTAATTTAACGAAAATTAAAAACAAATCAACATACATATACACTAGTTATATGTGTATTTGATACTTATATGTACAAACTCCAAAAATGTTTTGATTGCCTTCAAAGGTAAAGTAAAAACTCTTTGGGAAAAGCACTATAAACGACATTCGCTACAAACTGAATGGCTCACAAATAGCAACCGATCGCTGCAGGGGAACTAATTAAAGAAATTTATTTTTAAACCATAATGAGATCACTGATAATTGCATTCTGAAGTTGCAACGTAATGCGCTTGAGCATGAATGTATGTACATAGTACCAAAGCAAATCGTAAATGGCTACCTAGAAAGTAGCTAAATATGCCGGTGTAGAAAGCGTGAAATGCATTTAGACTCACAAACACAGCGCTATAAATATCTAGCACTACGAGTGCAATGAACTTGGGCGTTGAGAAATGTACAACGAAGAAACAGCTAGGGAACTGGAGATGTACGATTGCTACAAAAATTCAAAGGAAATTTGACTTTTTATTTACCCCACTGCCCAGCCCATGTAAATTGAAATACATATTTTTGAACTTCAAATGCAATTTTCATTTAATTAACTCTTCTTTTTAGTATTCTTGTGCATGTTTCTTTTTCAATGTTCAATTTTTTTTTATATTATAATCGTCAAAAATTATTCGTTTTACTCCTTGATTCGAAAATCAGTTTTGTTCAACTTAAACAAAATAAATTTTTCAGCAATGGGTATGCTTCTTTCAATACGCTCTTCATTTCGCCGTTTAATATTCTTCAGCACCTTCACCCTCACCGTCGCCAGAGTCCATACCGACTTCCTCGTAATCCTTCTCGAGGGCAGCCAAATCCTCACGAGCTTCGGAGAATTCACCTTCCTCCATACCCTCACCGACATACCAGTGCACGAAGGCACGCTTGGCGTACATCAAATCGAATTTGTGATCCAAACGAGCCCAGGCCTCGGCAATGGCTGTGGTGTTGGACAACATGCAGACAGCGCGCTGCACCTTAGCCAAATCGCCACCAGGCACCACAGTAGGTGGCTGGTAGTTAATACCGACCTTGAAACCAGTGGGACACCAATCCACGAACTGGATGGTGCGCTTGGTCTTGATGGTAGCAATGGCGGCATTGACATCCTTGGGCACAACATCACCACGGTACAACATACAACAGGCCATGTATTTGCCGTGACGTGGGTCACATTTCACCATCTGGTTGGCTGGTTCGAAGCAAGCGTTTGTGATCTCAGCAACAGACAATTGTTCGTGGTAAGCCTTCTCAGCAGAGATTACAGGAGCATAGGTAACCAGTGGGAAGTGAATACGTGGGTAGGGCACCAAGTTAGTCTGGAATTCAGTCAAATCCACATTGAGGGCACCATCGAAACGCAACGAAGCTGTGATAGATGACACAATTTGGCCAATCAAACGATTCAAGTTAGTATAGGTAGGACGTTCAATATCCAAGTTACGACGGCAGATATCGTAGATAGCTTCGTTATCAACCATGAATGCGCAGTCCGAATGCTCCAGTGTTGTGTGGGTGGTCAAAATCGAGTTGTATGGTTCGACTACAGCAGTCGACACTTGTGGGGCTGGGTAGATAGCGAATTCCAATTTCGATTTCTTTCCATAATCGACGGAGAGACGTTCCATCAAAAGGGAAGTGAAACCGGAACCGGTACCACCACCGAAGGAATGGAAGATAAGGAAACCTTGCAGACCAGTACATTGATCGGCCAATTTGCGGATACGATCCAAAACCAAATCGACGATTTCCTTGCCAATGGTGTAGTGACCACGGGCATAGTTGTTGGCAGCGTCTTCCTTACCAGTGATCAACTGTTCAGGGTGGAACAATTGACGGTAGGTACCAGTGCGGACTTCATCAACTACAGTGGGTTCCAAATCGACGAATACGGCGCGAGGAACATGTTTGCCGGCTCCGGTTTCGCTGAAGAAGGTATTGAATGAATCATCACCACCGCCGACAGTCTTATCAGAAGGCATCTGGCCATCAGGCTGGATACCGTGCTCCAAGCAGTACAATTCCCAGCAGGCGTTACCAATCTGGACACCAGCTTGACCGACATGGATGGAAATACATTCACGCTATTGAAAATTAGAGAAAAAGAAAACAAATATTTATTAGTTATTGTAGTAAGATTAACTATAGCAATAGTCGGTGTCGAAAAGATCAAAGAATTAATGCTTATTTTACTATTTAGGTTTTCTTTATATATTTAAATGACCGTACATGTTGAAAAGTAACTAGGCTAAGTGTCTAAAAATAATAGTTTTCCCTATATATTAGTACTCATTAGCTTCCGGTAAAACGAGTTCGGCTGTACATTTTTTCTTTGAAGACCAAATGACACAGCCGACGTCAGCGTCGCCGTTTACTGCATTGGGTGCGGTCACCGGCATATACTATATATTCATAGATATATGTATTTTTCCCAAGATTTCTCCAACGAACAAACTAGTTTTCAACTTTCTTTCAAATCGTTTTTCATATTTTTAATGAAAATCTTTCATATAGAAAATATTTGAGGAAATCCTTTTTCTTTTCTAGTACTTTTGCTACGTCATCAAATCACGTTTTCTATTGCCGTAATCACTATAATTAACACACATTTTTCTTTAAAATTCACTATTACTTCTCCTTTCCTTCGAATTTTTCACCGATTTTTGCAATTTTCATTTTAATTGTATAAACAGAAATTTTGATTTAACTTACCATTTTGAGTTTTTAAGTTTTAATAATACACACAAAAATCACAAAGAGATTGGACTATTTAATTTATCGACGTTCGGATTAGCCGGTTATGAAGCTTACCAAACTGATATCGAATGAGTCAAAATTTTCCTGCAACTTCTATTTATACGCTCAACAAAACGATGACGACGCCTACTGTGCGTCGTTTTTCTCGGCTGACATTTTCGTTCAGTGCTAATAATTCGTTAGGTTTATTCGTAGAGGTTGGTATGAGAACTGTGTTTATTGCTATTTTAGGCGTGTTTCATGAATTTATTGATTTTTACCCAAAATACTTGCTTAGTTAAAAACTCTAAATTTTATAGATTGCAGTAACTAAATTAAATAAAATTGAGAAAATAATTTATAGATATCCTTTCATTTATGATCTAAAATAAAATTCACATCATCATATATCATTTTACGCCTACGAGGAGTTAGAATAGTTGTAAATGCACTCACTGTGTGGGTGCAGCTCAATACGTAGTTTGAAGCCATACATGGATATTTTCAAGCGTTTTACCAAGTAATCAATAAGGAAGACTTTAATCTTACATGATATGCAAGATCGAAGTTTATAAATGTAAACTTAAGGGGTCTTATCCACATTTCCAATAAAGTTTTATTTAAAATTAGCCTGTGATATTAATTTTTGTTAATTGTCTGTTCTCCTTTATAAAAGCATTAGCTGTTTCAAGGGTTAATCACGTAAACCAAATTGTATGTACCATATGATTCATTCTGTGGTTTTTCGAGCGTTAGAGTAAACAATTTCAAGAAAACAAGGATTATATATCTTAGTAATGATCGTGATTGAAATATATATTATGCAAAAATCAATATATATTGCCCAAATACACCTAAAAATGTTTTGTGAACACCCTTTTATGTAGCTTTTTAATATATAAAAAATATCGCAAATAAATAGAGAAATAAAAACAAAAGAAATAGGAACTTATATAATACAATCGAATTGTATATAAATATATTTTTATTTTACATAAATATATTTTGTTTAGAATTTATTAAAGAAAATGTTTTATTTTATTCAACAAATACATTCCTGCTATACAAATTATATCGATAATTTTGCAGTTTACTTAGTGATAATGCAGTGCGATGTGACTGAAATGTGGCTGGTAAAGCGGTGCGTCTTTCTTTCTGTTTGACCACGTTCCGTGCGAGACGTTTTTTAATACAAAATGAGCCTTAATATCTCGAAAAAACGCAAGGTAACCAAAAGAAAATGAATTTATAGTTATTATTACGATGAACTATTGTCTACGCTATTGATTGTTAGTGAAATAAGGCTAAAAATTATTATTGATGTTAATATGGAAGGATTTCATGAAAACTAACCTCAAAGTGCAAACGTCAACTGGGTGTCTCCTACTATAGTAAGAGAGTACTTTGTTGGGATTCATATTATTTTCGTATAAATGTTGAGTTACAATATTTAATGGAATTATTATATTTTGTGTTTACATTTATAGTTCGTTGCCGATGGCATGTTCAAGGCTGAATTGAACGAGTTCCTCACTCGTGAACTCGCCGAGGATGGTTACTCTGGTGTGGAGGTCCGTGTTACCCCTGCCCGCACTGAAATCATCATCATGGCCACCAAAACACAACAAGTGTTGGGTGAGAAGGGTCGTCGTATTCGTGAGCTGACCGCCATGGTGCAAAAGCGTTTCAATTTCGAACCTGGTCGTATCGAATTGTACGCCGAGAAGGTGGCCACTCGTGGTCTGTGCGCCATTGCACAGGCTGAGTCTTTGCGTTATAAGTTGACCGGAGGTTTGGCGGTGCGTCGTGCCTGTTACGGCGTATTGCGTTTCATCATGGAATCCGGTGCTAAGGGCTGCGAAGTCGTTGTGTCCGGCAAATTGCGCGGTCAACGTGCCAAGTCAATGAAATTCGTTGATGGTCTGATGATCCACTCTGGTGATCCATGCAACGATTATGTTGAAACAGCTACCCGTCACGTCTTGTTGCGTCAAGGTGTTTTGGGTATTAAGGTGAAAATCATGTTGCCTTATGATCCCAAGAACAAGATCGGCCCCAAGAAGCCACTGCCCGACAATGTGTCGGTTGTGGAACCAAAGGAGGAGAAGATTTACGAAACCCCTGAGACAGAGTACAAAATCCCACCACCCAAGCCATCGGATGAATTTGGGGAAGTACCAAAAGTTTTGTAAATTTTTAATTTAAAAGATATGCTTTTATATAGAAAAGTAAATGTGTGAAAAAAAATAAATGAAAAAAATTAACTCTGTCATTTTCAGTTTGGAATAATATGGATTAGGTTTTGGTAAATTGATGAAATTTTGTTAGGGTGAAAGTTGTGCTGCAGTCCAACCCAAAATGGAATACAAATACAGGTTGAATATATCTGTTAAGTAATTTCACTTTATTATTAATTCTTTTTGTTGGAACTTGTTTAAACATGCAGAACACATTAAATAGTTTTTTCATGGAACACTTAATATACATTTATATATATAGTACTTTGTAATATTATCAATAAATCGTTCAATATTACATATTTAAACTATTGCGAATACATATGCATGTATATTTGTATATTATGCAGGTGTTATATATATGTAAGTATATTTGGTATATAAAAGTATATTGCAGCTGAGGAAGTAATGGGTTCAGTTTGGTGTTATTCAGTTATTCCATACTTTAGTATGCGGTTACATATATATTTCTGTTATTTTTTAAAAGCTACATAAAAGCAATTGTGTGTATCAAGGGTAAAATGGACTATCTGTCGCGGTAGTATTGGCGTATATATTTTGGATGTATGGTATGTTTAACTTTCATATATATTTGCGTCTATGTAAGCACACAGTTAGTTAAATACACAAATCTATATATATATTATATTATATGTTATTAAATGCATATTAGTTCATTTCCGCTGCATAGTTTAAGTCTTTAACAATTCATAGCTGTTTACATTAATTATTATTTTTTTTAACTTTCGATTTAACTTATACAAATACTGAAAGTCTTGTGTATGTTTGTTTATGCCTGTATTTAACATTTCTTTTACAATTAGCTTTCTATTAAATATTCGATTAGATTGTACAAATTGTTGGAATTAATTGTAAATGTTATAGAATTTAGAGGTACCACAATGAATGCCATTAAACAACACTTACCATCGATACAAGCCGAACTCATTACAGCTAAAGCTGAAGTAGTGCAACGTATACTTACATATCGAGGGCTTAATATAGAAAAGGCGTATCTACACTTTTCGTTACTTTTCAGGAGAAGGAAAAAACTGAATAAAACCTTAAAAACTTAAGATGCAAAAAACATTTATATTGCAATTTTTATTCAAAACAGGTAACAAATTCAATTGTGGTATAATTTTGTTATTATTTTTAATTTCTTTGAAGTTATTTGAGACATGGCTTTATGTTCAAAAACAACTTCGAATGAGTTAGGGCTTTTTTTTATATGACTATAAATCCGTTATTTACGATCATAGCCCACTAATTTTTTAAGGGGAGGAGTATTTGACAGTGGTCTATCAGAATACATTAAAAACGCGATTTCGAAAAAAATGTAGATACGCCTTTTCTATATTAAGCCAACGATATGTAAGTATAAGTTTGTAAATAAGAGTTTTACAACAGTCAAATAATTTACATTTTGCTTTAATACATTTACATGTATATAGGTATGTATGTATGTATTTTAAACATTTGCTGCTAACATTGTTAGATTCTTTTTTATATATTTTTTGATTGATTTAAACATTAACAAGCGAGTAACAATTTTGAAATTATAGACACTCATGATAATTAAGCTGCTGCGACACTTTCGAAAGTTATAGCAGCGAATTTCTTTTGATTTTGATATTTAATTTTTTGAAAAGATAACGGTTACATTTTATATTAATAGCATTAATTTTTTTTGTATATACGTATATTTATAGTCTAACATACATAAATGTTCTTAGTTTAAATAAAAGTGGAAAACTTGTTGGCAAGCAGGGACCGTAACTCTTATGACTTTTATCAAAAAAATCAAAAAATAAGAGTTATTTTTGATTTTTATATATTTAGATCAAAAATAAAAGTTATTTTTTATTTTTATTTTTTTAGATCAAAAATAAAAGTTATTTTTGATTTTTATTTTTTTAGATCAAAAAATAAGAATTATTTTTGATTTTTATATTTTTAAATCAATAATAAAAATCAATTCAAAATTTTTATTTATCTATTTATGCCGTATGTATTACAATATGCTGCATCATTCCAATTTTTATATGTCACAAATTTTGAATTGATTTTTATTATGGATTTAAAAGTATAAAAATCAAAAATAATTCTTATTTTTTGATCTAAAAAAATAAAAATCAAAAATAACTTTTATTTTTGATCTAAAAAAATAAAAATCAAAAATAACTTTTATTTTTGATCTAAATATATAAAAATCAAAATTTAAAAATCATACAATATTTCGCATATACTTCACCTAAATATCATGATGGTGTAATCAAAACTTTTCTACGATGTTCCTTTATGTATGATTTTTTTAATTAAAAATTGTAAAATAACTCTTATTTCCGGTCCCTGTTGGCAAGTCTTCTTGATATTTAAAAAATTGCTAGCTTTGAGATACGTATGATTTTCGTTTGCATTTCGCATTTGCACTACCTTACTTAACATAATCGACACTTTTACTACTACACATATGCATTTTCGAATATTTTATAATTTTCTTTATAGCTTTTGCCACTTTAAATTATAAAAATACTTTAAATTTAACAGAAAATTATTTTGTGTTTTATTAAATAAACTTCAGTTTATTTAGTGAAAGCAACAAAACTTTTAAACCTGGAGGGTGTGGTGGCTGTTGAGTTAAAGTAATTGCTAAAGTTCAAAGCTGTTTTCTATATTGATATCTAATTGTGGTTTATGTCAAATTTAATTGTTTTTGAAACAGAATAGTTTTCAGTTTGACTATGACTGCGCCTTGTATTATATTTATTTGTCTAATGATTAGATTCTTTTCTGTAAGTTTGAATGCTAATGTCGTTAAAGCGTATTTGTATTTAACTATTTGTGCAACTACATTTACTAATGTGATTCTGTTCATTAACATTTCTAACAGTTTTATGGAAAATAAGTCTTGTTTTTGCGCTTGATAACTATAGACTAATTATTATTTATTTCGTTAGCATATACTTTTCTCTTATGTTTTTTGTGAATGATTCTCTTTTTCAGAATGTATTTATGTACAATTAAAGAAAGTAGTTCAAGCATACATTCATACATATTTACTTATACGTACATATATGCATTTTATAAAAAGGTAAGAAAAGGAAAAAAACATATTTTTTTATATTTAAAAAAGAAAAAATGTATAATATTAACCATAAGACACCCCACCCAAAACCTGATGGCACAACCTTTCTATCCAAAAAGTGAGCAACTAGTATTTGTTTTCTTCTATCCTTTTTTGTTACTTGATATATATAATGTTAAGAGGGGTAACTATATTGTTTTTATTGCTGTTGACACAAACCATTCTACATATATAGTTTGCAGTGAGAACACCTTAAAAATTTCATATTTATTTAAAATAATAAAAAAATAAATAAATAAAAAATAAAATAAAATAAAATAAAATAAAGTAAAAAAAAAAATAAAGTAAAATAAAATAATAAAAAAATAAATAAATAAAAAATAAAATAAAATAAAATAAAATAAAATAAAATAAAATAAAATAAAATAAAATAAAATAAAATAAAATAAAATAAAATAAAATACAATACAATACAATACAATACTATACAATACAATACAATACAATACAATACAATACAATACAATACAATACAATACAATACAATACAATACAATACAATACAATACAATAAAATAAAATTAAATGAAAGTTAATTTTCAAACTTTTAGTTTTTTAGTTTTAGTATTATGAATTTATTTATTTTAAACTGTTAAATTCAATTATGATACGTAAGTCAGACTCAACATTTTGGCTTTTCTCATATTCCGAAGTAAAATAATTATTTTTTTAGTAAATATGTTTTCTGTTTGTGCGAAATATTAGATAAAGTAACAATTATACAGTTTTATTGCTTAACCTTTAGATTCAGATCGCAAATTTGAGAGCCGAAATCTTACAAAAATGCTTCAGTGCTAAGGTGTGTTATTACGAACTCATTTATTTTTGATTTTAGTGGCAATTTGTTTATTATTTATAAATTTATTTAATAGATAACTATTTGGTGCTTTTTCTTTCAAACTATTCCAAACGCGACGCAAAAAATGAAACCTTTTAATAATAAAAATTTAACAAAAATTAACTTTTGTTAATAATTTTAGTAAATAATATCTAATATATATAATATATGTAAGCTATTAGTTGATGAAATGACTATGTATATTTTTCTTTAAGTGTAGAACATTAATTAATGACTGTTTTTATATGATACCCGTATTCTTATAAACTGTCAGTCTTGTAAAAGTGACGAGGTTTAATTTAATTAATTATAAATTACACATAAATATTTTGATTAAAAAATTTTGATGAAGAAGTAATAATGGTAGCAAATGCGTGTGAAATAATTGGGCATTTTTGATTATCAAATTTATTAAAAATTATTTATTTTAATTTTTTTTTTAATGTTTAAGCAACTCTTTGTTAATAATTTGTTTATTAGTACTAAAATTGCATGCGGCCAAAAAAATTTAGTCTTAATAATTGCAAATATGCCTTGGTGTTGGTAAAAAATATTGTTACCGTTAAAATTGTGTACAAAAAACAATTAAAATCACTTCTTAAAATTTAAGCTTAACAATCGAAGCGCTAAAAATATTGAAAACTTCGTTAAAATCTTTAATAAAAAAAAATTAAAATTTATTCAAATGCTTTACTGCTACTTTCAGTTTTGCTCTTAAGTTAAATTTTTATAATAAATTTTCTTTTTTGATTTAAGCAACAATTTTTTTAGTGAAATCGACATTTTTAAAACATAGTAAATAACTTGTCATAACGATTTTCACTTAATAGTATTTTGCAGAATTCAGCTAACAGCGTTATATACATATACATATATATATATCTAAAACTTGCATTTATATATTATATTAATTAAATATATTTTTTTATTTAATTTATATATTTTTATTGCGCACAACATATTTTTGAGCTAAATAGTTATTTAATAGTCATATTTCTTTGTTTGCTCTTTTCTATTTTCTTCTCTCTGCTTGAGAGTGTTCACTCAACTGCCACGGCTTCAGCAGTTTTGGCACCACTGAGTAATGAATTGCCGCTGAACGCGGTCGTTGTTGTCGTTGTAATACCGTCTCGCAATGCCAATTGGTAGGCCACCTCGAAGGCTTGTCCCAGTGTGAGTATGATATCGGTAGCCAAGTCCTGTAGGGCGAGAGAGAGAAGTATTACTTAAGTAGAGTTTACTTCGGAAAATTGTATGATAATTCATGAATATATCATATATATCTTATAGAATATAAAAAGCAAGATCAAATCGAAATTAGCACTATATTCGACTTTTTTTTACTCACCGAACTCTCGACATAGAAAACATGGCAGTAATGCACGTCCAACTCCTTAGTGATGTAGGCGAAATGCTTCAAATCGTCCGAGTCTTGGCAGGCGCAGTTAATATTTTGGATTTCATGTTCACAAATCGTTTGCTGAAAGTGGTGAAATAGTAGTTAACATCCAGGATATTTGTAATGGCGGGTAAGTACTAGATATACATATGTAATAATTTAAATAGATCGGTAATGGATTTATATCTCAAAAACCTATAAGAAAGATAATGGGCATATGATATTTCAAGGTTAGTGACGATTTCTCAACCAATAGGGAATAAAAACAGTAATCCTCCACGCAAAGAAATCGAGGTAACCGAAACGGAATAGGATTTATATCTAGATATGGTCTGAGATATTAGCATTCTTCAAAACTGTATGAAACAAGCTTAGTGACTAGTAAAGACAATAACTACGAATAGAGGTGATGATCTCTTCAGAGAGCTCTTCATACAAGTCATTTGGTTCAGTGAATTTATCCCACAATATTGGATTTCCATAAGATATTATGTGTAGTATTTTCAGAAAGTTATGTAAATAAAAGCGGCGGGTGCCGATGGATTACCGGCCGAGCTATTCAAATACGGCGGCGAAGAGCTGATAAGGTGCTTGCATCAGCTTCTTTGCAGAATATGGTCGGAAGAAAGCATGCCTGACGATTGGAATCTCAGTGTACTCTGCCCAATACACAAAAAGGGAGACCCCACAATTTGCGCCAATTACCGTGGGATAAGCCTCCTCAACATCGCGTATAAGGTTCTGTCGAGCGTATTGTGTGAAAGACTAAAGCCCACCGTCAACAAACTGATTGGACCTTATCAGTATGGCTTTAGACCTGAAAATCGACAATGGACCAGATATTCACCATGCGCAAAATCTTGGAAAAGACCCGAGAGAGAAGAATCGATACGAACCATATTTTCACCGATTTTAAAGCTGCCTTCGATAGCATGAAAAGGAGCTGCCTTTATGCCGCGTTGTCTGAATTTGGTATCCCTACAAAACTAATACGGCTATGTAAACTGACGTTGAGCAACACCAAAAGCTTTGTCAGGATCAGGAAGGACCTTTCCAAGCCGTTCGATACCAAACGAGGCTTCAGACAGGGTGACTCACTATCGTGCGACTTCTTTAATCTATTACTGGAAAAAATTATACGAGCTGCAGAGCTAAATAGTGGAGGTACAATCTTCTACAAGAGTGTACAGCTGCTGGCGTATGCCGATGATATTGATATCATCGGAAGCAACAACCGCGCCGTTTGTACTGCTTTTTCCAGACTAGATAAAGAAGCGAAGCGTATGGGTCTGGTGGTGAATGAGGACAAGACAAAATATCTTCTGTCATCAAAAAAACAGTCAGCGCACTCGCGTCTTGGCTCCCACGTCACTGTTGACAGTCATACCTTTGAAGTAGTAGATAGTTTCGTCTACTTGGGAACCAGCGTTAACAACACCAACAATGTCTGCCTTGAAATCCAACGCAGAATCACAGGTGTTACTTTGGACTGAGTAGGCAATTGAAAAGTAAAGTCCTCTCTCGACGAACCAAAATCAAACTCTATAAGTCGCTCATTATTCCCGTCCTGATGTATTGCGCTGAAGCGTGGACGATGACAACATCCGATGAGACGACTCTTGGGGTTTTCGAGAGAAAGGTTTTGCGTAATATTTAAGGTCCTCTGAACATTGGCAACGGCGAATACCGCAGACGATGGAACGATGAGCTGTACGATTTATACGACGACATTGACATAGTTCACCGAATAAAAAGACAGCGGCTACGCTGGCTAGGTCATGTTGTACGAATGGATGAAAACACTCCAGCTCTGAAAGTGTTCAATGCAGTACCCGCTGGAGGAAGCCGCGGAAGAAGACGACCTCCACTCCGGTGGAAAGACCAAGTGCAAAGTGACCTGGCTTCACTTGGTGTATCCAGTTGGCGCCAAAAAGCAAAAAGGAGGAACGAGTGGCGCGCTCTGGTGGATTCGGCTATAATCGCTTAAAGCGGTTTCTACGCCAAATATATATATATATATATATATAGATATATGTAAATAAAAGAGTAATTTCTGAAAAAACGTCGCGTAAAGACCTCCGTAAATTTCTTGGTTTCGAAAAGTAGTTTGAAGAGGGAATTTGTTAAGACTTCTGAAAATCTCTTTACAAGACCGGTCTAAAATCTTCTGCTCTTGGCATTATAATCTCCAGAAAGCATTATTAAGACTGGAATGCAATAACTAAAGGAGCTCTATCTAAGGGACAATAAACTACTAAAGACCTTTGTAAAGTTTGTAAAAAGTAAATTTACTTTAACTAACCTTGCTGTTCACATCGATAAATTCCACGCCTAAATGCGATATGGCCAAGCAGACTAGCGCCGGTTTCTTGCGGCTAACTTTGCCAGAGCGCTGTTGTTCAGCAACATCGTCACGTTTCAGTTTTTGTATGGATTTACGCGTCGATTCGGTGCCACGTAACTCCTTCACAACCGTCGAACCCAGATACTGGAAAATATTGCCAATTAATACTCATCTTATGCTCTCAATTTAAGTTCTTTTATACCATGATTAGCATGATTAAATAAGACCACAAGAAGATAATTAAGCTATATTTGGATCTGTACTCACATAAACTTCGTATTTGATTTGTTCGTTAAGTAAAACATTCGCCGAATGCCGCCATTTTGTGCGTAAATTTGCTGGGAGTCCGAGCAGTAATTCCGATGGTGCGCGTATTTGCAATTGCGGTTGTTGTGGCTTTTCACATGGCGGTTGTGGGGCAGGTCTGAAGAGAGTGTGTGATAAAGAGAGAGAGAAATATGAATAAGAACTCCATATGATACTAAACACCAAAAAGCTTACCTGTTTTTTCTATAACCCGTAATTGAGGTTCGTTGCTGCGGTTGTGCTTGTTGTGGTTGCCGTGGGGTTTCTTTGTTGCCAGATTCACCATTTATGGATGTCGCCATTTTTGGTACTTCGTTGTTTTCGATCTCGCCACTCTTTTCGGTTTTATTCGGCTCTCGTATATGCCTTATATAAGCAACTGACTGCAGTATACGTTTTCGATGTCCAAGCTTGTTGATCTCTAAAACGGTCTGCAGTTCGACATCCCAAACACCGCAGACGCTATCGATGGTGTTGTACAGGTGTTTACTAGCAAATATGGAAAATTCCGTTATTTAAATGTGTGATACTTTTTTCTAATGCAGTTAACGTTACCTAAAAGATTCAATATACTCGGGTAGACTGATACTCTGCAGCCACTCACTAAGCGTCGTGACACCTTTCTTTTCTGTTGCGACATCGCCATTTTTATTTGGTTTGTTAAATTTTTCTTTGTTTCCAACAATAATTTGTGGTTGAAATTCAGCCTTCGGCAATGTGCTTATAAACGATATCAATTTATTCGCATCTGTTTTCGGAATATCCATCAGTTGCGCATCGCTGGGCTCAAAGACACCATTCTAAAAAGTATTAAAAGTTTAAGTTTGGTTTTGTTCACAAAATATTTTCCACATTTTATAGATCTGGAGGTACTTCTTACCACAAATTTAAAGTTGTCATAACCATTCTCGAAGAGCATGCGTTCCAAGTGTAACAATCCAGCATTTCGCAAGCGCACAGCTAACTCACGGCGTTCGGTTGGTTCGATACCCTCATCGAACTCCAAGTCGATATCGTTTGTCGGTGTTAACGTCGTATTCAGAATACCGCTGCCGAAAGACTCGATAATCTCTGAGATCTTCTTACGTGCCTCTTCAGCGTTGAAGGGACTCAGTATACCGCTGCTTTGTGTTGTGGCCGTTGTAATTGCCGATAGAGCCGCCTCGATATCTTCATTTCCATTACTTGCATCGTTTGCATTTTCGTTTCCATTTGAATTTTCCACCTCCAAGGAGATACTTACATTTTGACTCACACGACTAGTATTATCACTACGGATTTCTGTTTCATCACAACCTTCTTGGTTACTTGGTGTCTTGGAGTCCTTAGCGTTTACAGTTAAGGATTTGAGCATTTTATTACAATCGGGCAAAACAGGTTTGGTGGGTATGGGCGGGCGTGTGCGTTGGGGCTGTTGACCCTCTGCAGCCGATGCGGATGCACTTCGTGCAGCTGCTGGTATGACGAACTTACGATTGCCCATTGTGCGTTTCTCATGTCGCAAATTAACACTCGAACCCTTGAATAGTCCCGCAAAAGGCGCGTCGCCGACAAATTCTTCCACACAATCGGTGGAGATGCTGTGATCTGAAAGTGAGACGCTCGAACTAAGCGATCCAGAAGAACCTTGTATGGCACCAACGACGCCGCTACGTTGCGCATTAGACAAAGTCGTTGTCGGTGAAGCATTGGCGCTTTGCTTCGGCGAAAGACTGCCGACGGGATAATCAAATGTGGGCGTTGGTATGAGTGCTGACTGCCAATGCTTGGCGGGCGATGTACTCGAGTCGATCATACTTTTGCTGTGCTGTTTTTGTTGTTGTTGCAGCTGTATAAGCGCTGAACGACGCTTGTACTCCATGCTGAGCGGTCGTATGCGTTCGTGTATAGTGCGTTCGGCTTGACTTGAAGATGGTGGTGGGTGATCCGGTGTCGGCGGTTGTTGATAGTTAGTCGGACTAAGCGGTGTTTGTGGCTTATCGTTAATCTTATTCTCTTTGGTGTCGCTGATGCTCAGTGAGCTGAAGAACATTTGTAGAAATAACACATTTTGAGTCTTATGTCACATGGATACTTACTAGCTATTCCGATTTCTTTTGAGCTTCCTATTTGGATTGTATGACTTCAATGTTGGGTTCTCGCAATTTATAATTTCTGTGCTCACATCACGTGACTTGTTCAGTGGTCGTTTCATAGAGTTCGAGGTACCCAGTCCCTCTACAGAATCGGCGCGTTCTTCGCTGCTATAGTTCATACGCTCCAGCATATCGTCTGAATGTAGAAAATTTTCATAAATTTTATGAAGTATGAACTAGAAAATACAAAATATACTTGAACTTGAAGCCAGTAGCGCACCCGTTGTGGAACGCGTGCTCTCCCGTGCGCTCGCATATAGACGCTCGCCTCTCTGACGATCGCGCAATTGCGCAGTCTCATCGAAGCTCATGCCGCCCACACTGCCATGACTTTGATGTCCACCATAAGGACTCTCCGCCGACGGGCTGTGGTGTTGCTGACGCGTACGCTGTTGCGATTGTGGTTGTTGGTGATGATTTGGTGATGTGTAGCTAAATTGTTGCCCTGAGTGGGTTGGCGAAACGGATAAGTTACGTCTTGGTGGCTTTTTGGGTGGCGCGCCGGGCGCAAAGGTGCTCATATGCATGGGATTGTTGACTGTCACAGCGATTATGCCGCCTGTTATGTAAGCAAAATGGGAGTTAAGAAGTAGGATATTAAATAAGTGAAAATTTCAACTTACCTGTTGAAGAGCGTGAACGTGGTGAGACCGAGACTGGCTCAAAACTACTCATCGACGATGATGGACTCACACCCATTTCACTACACATAATAATTAAGTATGTGAAGTATATTATTGTGAAGTCATATGGGTAAGGGAGCATAAAAAAAGTGATAAAACCAAAAGTCGTTCAGATTTTTAATTCGAATATTTATACGATTAATTCTTTAAGATAATCCAGAATCAAAACTTGTGTCCATGCAAAAAATGATTTATCGTGCTGTAGTTAATGTCTGTATTAAAACCGTATTGGTAAACAAAGTGCTTAAATACAACCCTGATAATTTTTTATAGAGTTCTTAACTTTTGACTAAAATTATATAGCAAACCGGACTTTATTCGAATCATGGTCTAAAGGGAGTACAATTTTAAAGACGAAATTTCCTCCGAATAATTTTACTACATTGAATACGTATATGTATCTAAGTAGACTGGGGAATATTTTTCAACAAAGAATAATTTTAACCAGCAATCAAGTGTGATGGAGATCTGATTATTGTTCCATGAGTAGATAGCTCAATTTCGAGAGAGAGATACTTAAAAAGAAAAACAATATACCAGTAAAATTTAGAATTACACATGTTTCTATAAAACAGTACCCTCTGTCATGAAAAAGCTTTCACCGCACATTTGTCAGCTTCTTGGAGATTTATTTACCGTTTCAGGACTCTCTAATTGTTCATTACCATTACCATAAACACGAACGTCAATCTGATCGGAAAGCCGACGACCTCACTTCCATTAAGACTATCTTAGGCTCATTTGCGTTCAGCAGAGTTGGTGTTTTTAAGGAGAACTCCTAGATATTTGCGTTTCATTGAAGTTTTTGAAAGTTACTATATGCCAACATATATATTTTCCTTAAATATATCGAGAAAGTATAATAGCGAATAAATTAACGGTTGTATGGGTACTTGTGTGTGACAGTACACCAAACGTTACTTTAGAGTAGTGAGATACTGTAGTAGCTCTTAACAGTAGCTTTGCTGACGTCACGTTAGCGAATATTTATAAAATATGTGAATGATTATATGCCGAAGACGGTTAATGTGTGGTAGTAATAGAATTTAAGTGCTATTTATAAAATAAATTAATGCAAAATGATTAAGAACACTCAGTAAATTGTGAATAGATGTTAAATACATTCTTTAAATTGAGAAAAATGAGTACAAATGTCACATAAATTATATAAATAATAATGATTTATTTTAATTTTTATTAAAATGCATAACATTCCTGAAAATAAAATGATATCCATGCAGCGAAATAAAAAAAATGTGAGTCAAATGAATTGTATAACAATCTATAAGTATTATAACACATTAAAATAATATTATATTGAAAGTAAAAGTATTTGAAACATGCGTTAACAACAAAAAGAAGTGTCTGATGACAATAACTATTAGTGAAAACGATTTCATTCTGCCATTAACATACTTCTGAGAGTTATTGGAGGTGCTGTGCACAGGAGAGTTCACTTCATGATAACCACCACGCCCTGCGGTGGCGTAGTGATCCGGTTGAAGACCGCTATCCAACGATTTACCGCCATTAAGATTTGTGCCATATCGTTGTTTACTGTTATTAGTAGTTCCGCTGGTGCCACCACCATTACCGCCTGCACTGCTGCTACTGTTAAACGTGGAAGACTGTTGCAGCGAGTGTGCGTGATTGAGTAAATGATTGTTTGAATTGAAATGATAGTGATTGTTATGTTGTTGTTTTTGATAGTGACTCAGACTGCTGCTCTGACGCTGTGGAGGTGGCGGTGGTTGTTGATGACGGAAGACGACCACCTCGTCGCTATCCACATCCACGTCCATTTGATTGCGAAAATCTGAAAAGTAGAAGTGGAATTAGCTGAGTAAATGGAATGAAAGTAAAGCTTAAAAATGCGGAAAAATGTGAGATGAATGACCCTAAAGAACTCAAAGGTCTTTTGCCAGCTTTGTGGAGTCTTATTTGGAGAGAGTTTTTTACATTGGCTGTTGACCTCTAAATGCACCGAAGTAAACTGAACGCTTATATCCAATGAAGACACGGGCATCTTGGGTACGCGTAAAGCGTCCCTTATATCAAGATTACACCAAAAGGTGTACCAAAGATTCCCACATGAGCTTCATACGTCTTTTACGAAATTATTTTCGATTTCATGGAATTTATTCGTAATTTGAGACATTGACTTACTATTTATAACAGCAATAATATGCTTAGTGACGTGCGGTGGAAACTCCTTGAGTATATCCAAAGCAGTGCGTCCTTCCGCATCGGTCGCATTCAAATCAATACCCGCTCTAAGTAACGTACGCACCACTGACTCTTTGCCACATAAGGCTGCTTCATGCAGCGCTGTACCCGATGGCGTGAGTAAGTTTACGCTGACCCCAGCAGCGAGCAACACATCGACCACATTCTTATGACCATTTCGACTGGCCACATGAAGACAAGTGTGCGGGAAGATGTTCCGTGTCGGCGTCACAGGCGAAGAAGTAATCGATGGCGACGAAGGTGAGGGTGTGGAAACCGAACCAGAGTGTGGCAGTGGCGACGATCGACGCGATTTCTGATATTGTTGTCCGATAATACTGCCGTCGCCACCCTCAATGGCGGCCACACTGTAGTGTGCGATCAATTCCGGGTGGGCGCGTATCAACATCTGTACGGCCTGCAGACGGCCATATTGCGCCGCCAAGTCGAGTGGCGTTTCACCGCGTGCATTACGCATATTCGGGTCAGCATTATGCGTTAACAGCACCGCTAAGGCGCCCGTATGGCCGTGCTGTGCGGCGCAGTGTAGTGGCGTCTCGTTTTCGATGGTCTGAAGTGTAGAAAAATAAACATTATAACCATATTAGAAACCACTTAATATTGCTTTCATCTTGCTACGTACTTGTAAATTTGGCTGCGCCGGCTTGAAAGGATGTGTTAACAGCATTTTCACGATGTCTTGATGGCCTGCCCAAGCGGCTAAATGCAGTGGCGACGAGCCACGCGAGTCGGGTAGATTCGGCGATGCTTCGTTGTTCAACAACAGTCGCACTATGTCACCATGTCCATTTAGGCAGGCATGATGCAATGCCGAATAACCACCGCTATCCTGTATATTAACGCCGGGTCCACGTCGCAAACTGGCTAGTGGACCGGCGCGCTTTGCCCGTTGATTGAGCACCTTTTCGATATAGGTAATGTTGCCATTGCGTGCTGCTTCCAAAAACTCCTGATCCTTACCCATAATGACTAGTCAGTGATTGATGTGAATTCGTGAGTTGCAAGTTGCTAAATGTTGAGTCTAGATAGTGTCCGTCTTGTAACCTGAAAGTAAATGAAGACGGAAACTTATGATTAATTGATCTATGACGGAATTTAATTGTGTTCTTAAAGCTAGCACTCTTAATACGAAAGAAAAATCGGAAAGTTAGAACAGAAATCCTTTCCATAAAATATGTAAAAGCCTGGGATGAGATTGTAGTTCGACAGTTGTTGTAGTTTAAATCTCGTTGTGAGTCGGAACTTAGTATTAGTAACTGTTCTGGATTTCTTTCTTCAAGCGAATAAGAATCCTACAGTAATATGTAAATGTTTTCAATATCGTGGAATATTTATCCAATCCCGAGCCCAAATTTCTTTTTAAAAACAAGTTTAATCTTGTTTTTATTTATATTTTCTCAATTAAGTAGGTGCCGGTATTCTAAGTGTCTAAGTTTTTATAAGAGTGTACAGCTACTGGCGTACGCCGATGATATCGATATCATTGGAAACAACACCCGCGCCGTTAGTTCTGCTTTTTCCCGCCTGGATAAGAAGGTGAAGCGAATGGGTCTGGTGGTGAACGAGGACAAACATCAAACAACATCAAACAAACAGTCAGCGCATTCGCGTCCCACGTCACTATTGACAGTCATAACTTTGAAGTTGTAGATAATTTCGTATACCTGGGCACCAGCATCAACACCGATAATAATGTCAGCCTTGAAATCCAACGCAGAATCACTCTTGCCAACAGGTGCTACTATGGACTGAGTACGCAATTGAAAAGTAAAGTCCTCTCTCGACGAACAAAAACTAAACTCTACAAGTCCCTCATCATTCCCGTCCTACTTTATGGTGCAGAAGCGTGGACGGTGTCAACATCCGATGAGACGGCACTATGAGTTTTCGAGAGAAAGGTTTTGCGGAAGATTTATGGTCGCTTAAACATTGGCAACGGCGAATTCCGCAGAATGTGTTGTTCGACGACATAGACATAGTCCAGCGAATAAAAAGACAGCGGCTACGCTGGCTGGGTCATGTTGTTCCAATCGACGAAAGTGCCCCAGCTCTGAAAGTTTTCGATGCAGTACCCTCTGGTGAAAGCCGAGGAACGGAGACTTCCACTCCGATGGAAGGACCAGGTGGAGAAGGACCTGTCTTCACTTGGTATTACCAATTTGGCGCCAAACTGCCAAAAGGAGAGATGCGTGGCGCGCTGTTGTGGACTCCGCTATAACCGCGTAAGCGGTGTCTACGCCAGTCAAGAAGAAGGTATTCTAAGTGACCATGTTTGACTTTCAGAGGACAATTTTTCAAGGGTTGGATGAATAATATAAATAATCATGGTTCGGCTAACTTAACCCCTTCTTTTAAATTTCGTACTGTTTCTAACAAGTTGTTTGAAGAATAGACTGGTTTCTTTTCATCTCAGCGTAGATGAGAGTTAACCAAAACAGAACGAAGTCCTCAACATAAACGAATGTTAGTTTTTGGGTGTAGACTGACGAATTGATGTAGGGGTCTGTAATTATTAGGGAATGCTAGGGATCCTAGGATTGCAAGGATAAGGAAAGCTATGTGACTTCCAAGAAGTTTCATTGCAGGAATTCGACTCCCTCTCCTTCTCGATTTGTCCTGCTGGCTCATTCTTCATCAAAACCTAACCCAACTTTTGCAAGATGTATATTTATAAAGCTAAACGTCATGCCTGACGTAATGGTAGATTATCTCTTACAACAAATAACCATTTACAAAAAGGGGTGATCCTCTTTAATTATATACTACATGAGTAAACATTCAAACACGCTTGCCTCCAATCAATTAATTGCCAACAACTCCTTAAAATTTGATTCACTATATTCAAAGCTAATAGTTTTAGGGTGTGTACGGCCTTCCCTAGAGATTAATGAAAATAGTCTGCTTTGAACATAGTGCCAAGAGAATAATATTTATTTATAAATATACTCGTATGTGTGCTAGGAAATTTCGACATATTTGTGTGGCATTCATGAAGTGTTAAATAAATGCTTGCGTGCCACAAAACAACCAAATATTTAACACAAACTTTAATGGCAAATGTTAATGGCATTCTATAGACTTCAAGCATAAACAAATACGCCCAGCCCACAAACTTATATACACGCTTATAGAGTTACATATATCTGGCGAAGTGTAAAATCGCACGCGACTTGTTATAAATAGAAATGTATGTATGTATGTTTTTACTCAAATCTAAACACTCATATATATGCATGTGTGTACGTACTTAGCACCTCCAAATGATAATATTTACTTAAAAGAAGTGTTGATAAGAATCGTGTACACATTGGAGTTCTTCATTGCAAACGTAAACAGACATACAAACAGTGATACATACATATACAGTGGTGATATGCGGTCGTGTGTAAAGTAAGGTAATTAGCCTGTAAGTAGATTAAGAAAATTTCTAAAAATAAAGTTTCACTATATAAAAAGAACGGTAATTTAAACTGTGTTACATATACAAACAGATGAAGAGATATAAAAGTGGAAATTCGGAGCAAAGCACTGATGCGAATCGAATTACATTTTATTAGAAAACTTTTTGAAATGTGTATTCAAAAAGGAAAATCGTATTGAAATTTTCACTAAGTTTATTTTAAATTAAATACTTAAAATTTATTTCTTTTTTCTTCGCCGCGATGTGGAACAATTTTTAAAATTAAGAAATTAAATATATACTAATAATTTAGCTAAAAGTTTGACATCATAAATTAACCTCAAAAAATATTTCTCAATGGTAAAATTTCTTTTTTTTTGCTCTCTCTTTGTATCGAAAAAAAATTTTAATATAATTTGATTTATAAAAGTTGGCGTTATGTAATAATCATGATATTAATGGGACTGGTGCTTAAAAAAATTAAAAAATGTATTGCAGATAGAGCTATTTATACTATGAGGACAGTATGATAAGTACTTTGCCACATTGTCACATGGCGCACTATCATACGAGATTCTGAAGTACTCCTATTAAAGAAGTAATACACATTTATGGGAGGTTCTAATAGAGACCTCCAAGAGAGCTATATTGAATGTCATAGAAGCTTCAGCTATCTTACATACTCACAATGATTTATGACAAAATAAAGTCCATGTCTTTCTAAAGAGCCCCGTCCTTTATGTGATTCTTAAAAAATATATATATGTATGTATGTATCTAGGAGCAGATATATTTTTCTTGTTCCAAATAATTATTATCTGCTCCTACACCAACCAATCAGCCCAAGATTAAGAACACGCACGGAAAAACAACTCTCGTGGAGCTTTTTCACAAACGTTGCCTATACTAAGGCGCTTAAGCTGAGTACGTAGTAGATGTATACAAAAAAATCATTGGTATGCGCTTGTATTGTGTTTTTGTGTTTTCGTGCGTACAACCAGAGCACACATACTCGCAACAAACGGAAGGTAGGTTAGGTGTCCCATGACTATAAAAGGAAACTCCAAATAAAACAATAAAAAAAGAGTAGACAACAAAATGTGTTTAGGGTAGGCTAACAAATACGAGGCATCAATGGGACAACTCCCAATAATGTGTAACGACATTACACGACAGACAATGGCAAACGACGAACGAACGAAGTAATGGAAAAGTGGCAAAAAATTGCATGCAACACGATTTTCTACGCTACGCTAGAATGAAGTGGACATTTACAAATACAATACAACCGGGAGCACGGAGTGCGCGGGAGAGTGTCGTGTATGCGAAGCGATGGCCGATAAGGAGTAAAAACAAATGAGAGTATGAGCCTGAATGAGAGAATGAGAGTTAGTCGGTTGGTGGTGTGGGTTGTGAAGGCTGCGACATGCGCTTAAGCTTGCTATTGAAGTACACATACGTCCATGAGTAGTAGTGTAACGTGAAAATATGTCTGTGTATGTGTGTGCGAGTCGTGATAACGGTAGTCAACCAGACAGCCTGTCGGATGGGTGAAATTCGAGTACGCTTAACCGACAGGTCATCACATTGTCACTACGGTAAATATGTACACACACATACATATATACGTGTAAATATTGGCTTAAAAAATGGCTTGAACAAATAACTGTAGTATACATTGCAGCGCCGTTGGGCTGAGCGGACGGGCAGGCAGCCAAATTGACTGGCGAGCGAACGCCAAGTCGCCGTCGAGCAGCTGCTTTTGTGCAAATACTACTCACCCACGCGAACAATGTGCCGTGACGAAGTCAGCATGCAACGGTAATTTTGATTTATTCGACCACGAACACAAATGTATTTGTAATTTGAGTGCAAGCAATTTGCTATCATAAAATCGTTTGTGACATCAAATTACTCGAAATATGACCAAAGAATAGCCACAAAATTTGACATCGGTTTTCGGAATCTGTGTCCACGTACATCTGTATATTTAAATAAGTGTATGTATGTATGTAGTGTGTGTGTTGAAAGCGTGAATGACTCGGATGCGGAAAAGCATTGTTGAAACTGGGTCAAAGGATATTGACCTAGAGTAGGTACACAATCACACACATACACACACGCACAGGCTTTCGCGCAAATACTCATAACTGTTCTAGCAATAACAAAGCTCTGGATTTATTTGAGTTGAAAATGATGCTGAAAGAATCGCATTCAACCGAAAGTGTAGAAAACTTTGAGAAAACAAATGCTTCCACATATTTCTTTTTCTATGCCGTATATATTGTAGGTTTTTGTGGTATTATTTGTGGTTACATTAGTAAACGTAAAACACAGTTTGATATCTAAAATAAATTGTATCAAAATGTAACATAGAGAAAGGGTGTGGTTATCGGTTGATTTTTCATTCTTTTAAAAGGTTTGGTTCAAGTTCTAGTTTCTTTAAAATATCTAACATCCGTTTCAAGCATCGTAGATACGTTTGGATAACTTTATCTATTATTTAATAATATTTTACTGAATATAAAATATATAATTTTTATAATTTATATAAAATTGTAATAATTGAGGAAGACTTTACAAAAAAAAAAAATAATAATTTCTTTGGCACGTAGCATGTTCAGTATATGATTAACCATTATTTGTCTTGATTTTAAGAGCGTGAACAGTCAATTCTATGTATCTAGATATGTACAGCGAGCGTTGAAAAAATTTAATCCTTTTTTGGAAAGTGGATGTTTTAAGTAGAGACCAAGGACAATATTTGACTTCTATTGTCAACTTAAGAGTTCAAGTTATGCAGAAATTCGAGTTAGAGAAGTTCGAGTTCAACTGTATTTGAGTTTCATTGAGCTACTGTACGAACATTATCAGCAACTGGACCAGGCATAAGAAGTAATAGCTTAACGATTTGACCGAATTGTATCTGGATTGATAATTTTCCAAGTTTTTAGCGTTTTAAAATTCTGTTGAAATAATAGTAATTTGATACAGCTAAGTAAACTCTATACCAACGGGAACTAAAGTACGTCTTTAAACAGGAACTATATTTCTTTTACAATAACTCTGCACAGAAAGTTAAGAATATTTGATTGGATAAAATAAAAAAATGTTTTTTCTATAAAAATTAAGTTCTTAAGGGGTTAGGTGGGTTTCAGAGCGTAAAAACAAGGGTACTTATATTTCATTTAAACAATTTAGCGATCAAAGATACATGTTTAAACAACATTTTGTGAAATTTTTATTTAAAATATCCGATAAAATTGGTTCATCTAAAAACAATAAACCAAAAATATTTCGTTAATATATGTATGGATAAATCTAGTTAATGAACGAAGGAAAAAATAAAATATCGAAATTTAAATTTTTGACAGAATTTAAACCAAATAACTCACTTTTTAGTCAAACTTTTCGGCATATATTGGCTCGAAAAAAATTATAACAATAAAAATATAAAAAAATCCTTCATTAACTAAATAATGTTATTCCAAAGATGTGTGCAAAATTCGAACAAAATCGTTTCAAAACTTTTTGAATTATCGTATCCACCGACTTGAAATATTGAGTTTTGAGATAAAGTTTTACATTCAAACTGAAGTGGCCTAATGGGCAGAACTTCCAAAGGATATATCTCGTAGAATATTACTCGGATTTGATATTTTTGGATAATATTTTAAACATATTGCACTATTTAATAAGACAAAAACATTTTTTTTTAATTTGAAACCCACCTAACCCCTTAAGAATCATATTGTTGATGATATTATTATTATACTCTCGCAACAACAGTTGCTAAAGAGAGTATAATAGTTTTGTCCACATAACGGTTGTTTGTAAGTCCTAAAACTAAACGAGTTAGATATAGGGTTATATATACCAAAGTGATCAGGGTGACGAGTAAAGTTCAAATCCGGATGTCTGTCTGTCCGTCCGTCCGTCTGTCCGTCTGTCCGTCCGTGCAAGCTGTAACTTGAGTAAAAATTGAGATATCTTAATGAAACTTGGAACACGTGTTCCTTGGCACCATAAGAAGGTTAAGTTCGATGTAGATGGGCGGAATCGGACCACTGCCACGCCCACAAAATGGCGATAACCAAAAACACATAAAGAGCTATAACTAAGCCATAAATAAAGTTATGAAAATAAAATTTGGAACATAGGATCGCATTAGGAAGGGGCACATTTGAATGTAATTTTTTTGGAAAAGTGGGCGTGACCCCGCCCCCAAATATGTTTTTTGTACATATCTTGCAAACCAATAAAGCTATATAAACCAAACTTTCTGCAGTCGTTTCTTTTACCCGTTTCCTTATACAGTCCAAAAATTACAGAAATCGGATAATAACCACGCCCCCCTTCCATACAAAGGTTAGGTTGAAAATTACTAAAAGTGGGTTAGCTCACTAACCAAAAACGTCAGAAACACTAAATTTCACATAGGAAATGGCAGATGGAAGCTACACTCAGATTTTTTTACAAAATGGAAAATGGGCGTGGCGTCGCCCACTTATGGGTCAAAAACCATATCTCAGGAACTACTCGACCGATTTAAATGAAACTTGGTTTGTAATAGTTGCCTTACATCCCAATTATATGTTGTGAAAATAGGCCAAATCGCTTCACAACCACGCCTACTTCCTATATACCAGAACTATGAAGAATATCTGAATCGCTTACTTTACAATATATAAAGTAAGCACTAGTGAAGATATCGATGCAGAACTTTGCATAAATACTACGTTTATAGTGTGGCAGCCCCATTCTAAAAATCACCGAAATCGGACCATAGGTTGTCAAGGCCCCATACATCGAACATGAGGACCTCGGTACTTCTAACCTAATATTATTGTTTCCAACTTTCAAAGGACTTTATACAATATATATGACGAATATGTGGGTAAAATTGTGTATTATATAATATTAATAAAGTTAAATAAATAAATTGCGAGAGTATAAAATGTTCGGTTACACCCGAACTTAGCCCTTCCTTACTTGTTTTATTATTAATTTTGAATTTCCTTCAATTAAAAGATACTATAATCTTATTAATATGATAATAACATAGAATTGGATGGAAGTAGGATTTAAAATTACTAACAAATATTTGTGCAGGAGCAACTCGAAAGAAATTGCAACAACTAAATTAATATAATGTAATATTTTTATACTCTCGCAACAAAGTTGCTAAAGAGATTATTATAGTTTTATTCACATAACGGTTGTTTGTAACACCCAAAACTAAACGAGTTAGATATAGGGTTATATATACCAAAGTGATCAGGGTGAAGAGTGGAGTTCAAATCCGAATGTCTGTCTGTCCGTCCGTCCGTCCGTCTGTGCAAGCTGTAACTTGAGTAAAAATTAAGATATCTTGATGAAACTTGGCACACTTATTTCTTGGCACCATAGGAAGGTTGCTTTCGAAAATGAGCAAAATCGGACCACTGCCACGCCCACAAAATGGCGAAAACCGAAAACACATAAAGTGCCATAACTAAGCCATAAATAAAGCTATGGAAATAAAATTTGGTATGAAGGATCGTACTGTGAAGGGGCATATTTGGATGTAATTTTTTTGGGGATGTGGGCGTGGCCCCGCCCCCTACTAAGTTTTTTGTACATATCTCGCAAACCAATAGAGCTATATAAACCAAACTTTCTGCAGTCGTTTTTTTTAGCCACTTCCTTATACAGTCCAAAAATGAAAGAAATCGGATAATAACCACGCCCACCTCCCATACAAAAGTTAGGTTGAAAATTATTAAAAGTGGGTTAACTCATTAACGAAAAACGTCAGAAACACTAAATTTCACATAAGAAATGGCAGATGAAAGCTGCACTCAGATTTTTTTACAAAATGGAAAATGGGCGTGGCGTCGCCCACTTATGGGTCAAAAACCATATCTCAGGAACTACTCGACCGATTTCAATGAAACTTGGTTTGTAATAGTTTCCTTACATCCCAATGATATGTTGTGAAAATAGGCCAAATCGCTTCACAACCACGCCTACTTCCTATATACCAGAACTTTGAAGACGATCTGAATCGTTTACTTTACAACATATAAAGTAAGTACTAGTGAAGATATCGGTGCAGAACTTTGCACAAATACTATGTTAATAGTGTGGCAACCCATTATAAAAATCGCCGAAATCGGACCATAGGTTTTTAAGGCCCCATATATCGAACACGAGGACCTCGGTGCTTCTAACCTAATATTATGGTTTCCAATGTTCAATGGACTTTATACAATATATATGATGAATATGTGGGTCAAATTGTATATTATATAATATAAATAAAGTTAAATAAATAAATTGCGAGAGTATAAAATGTTCGGTTACACCCGAACTTAGTCCTTCCTTACTTGTTACATATTATTTTCATATATTTTATATATGCAAAAGCGTAAATGCACGTACACCTTTACAGATTACCTATATATCTGTGCAAAATATGTATATAAAAAATACCGTTGCTCACTTTGTATTAAAAATTTTATGCAAATTTTTTGTTTTTAGTGCTGAAACTGCTTTCTAAGTTTTTGCAACAACACACATACATACATACTTATATGTGCTAGTGACTCATTTGAGGTGCAACAAAAACAATAAAGAACTATTTGCATAACTAAAATAAATAATAATAATAATATCATACATATTCTCATTGAAACTTATAAGCAGTGTGTAGTCACATATATATTATATATTTATACATACATACATATTTACATGTTCTTTCCAATAATATTCTACACTATATTTATGCATATTATTTATTCTAATAGCGTTTTGAATTTTGCATTTAAATGACTTTCGCAGTTAACTTTTTCTAGGCTAACCTACCATTTAAGGCTGCGCTTGAAATTCCTGCTCGCTTTGGTTGCACTACTCGAGTTGGTTGTAGCTCTAGCGCACTAGGTGATAGCTGCTTGCTAGGTGCTGCTGGTGCCTGGTGGTTGTTGGTTGTTGGCTATGCTCGGGCTTCAAAAGGCGTGTTCCCGTTTTCGTTTCACTTTCTGGCACATACACATTTTCTACTTATACACTACACTCCACAAAAGCAACAAAAACACAAACGCGCTTCAAATTCGTTGTTATTGTTTCACTTGTTGTTGTTGTTGATATTGCTGTTGTTGTTCTCGTCGTTGTCGTTGTCGCTGTTGCTGCCGCCACCCAAAAGTGTATCCCAAACAGCAGGCAGCTAGTAAAAGATTTTCTTCAAGTACTTCAATTCCCCAAAGCACATACACCAACAAACACATACACACGCACTCACAAACACATAAACGCGCAGGCACTCACATATGTATATGTATCTACATTGGCGAGTTACACGAATTATTCACGCTTTTGTTTGCTCTATAAGGGATTTTTCTTCAATTAATTCAATTGAAATTATTCATTTAATACACGTTTGTCACATTCAATTCAATTATTGCATTTCTTATTGTCTATTATTTCCATTTATCATTGCATTTATACACATTCATTTAATGAGTAATTTCTATGCCTGCACATCCGCTTCGCATTTCTTTCTTTGCTGTTATTACAACGCTACGCAACGCTTCTGAAAACTGACTGAATCTTGATTGCTCCAACAGAGTTTTTGGTTGCCCCAGCTTGGTGAGTGAGCGAAAGCAAATGAGTAAATATCGACACAACAACAGCAACAACATGCCTGTATGTGTGTGTATCTGCGTTCCAGCGCAAAACCGTTTTGTATATTCTATGAGATACTGAATTAACATACATACATACATACATATTTACACTTGTTCACATGTGAGCACTGACACTCGTGCGCTGAGAGCAACGACTCTGTCAACGTAGATAGTGACAGCGCCAGCGTTGAGTTCTTTCAATTGTTGTTGGTAGGGCGAGTGCACTGTCGTGCAATGGTGCCGCAGTCAAAACACATGCGCTGCTAGTTGGCGCTTCTGCCTCAATGTACTGTTATGTGTAGTGCTAATGCGTGTGGCGCTACGTTGACACCCACACATACTGCGAGAGCACGCGCCACAAAAAAATGAGTATGATACACTGCCGTAGAGAGCGAGAGTGCTTTGTTTACAATTGTATTCTTAATGGGGGATGTACAAGTGATTGAAGCGTAGAGTTGCCAATAGGAATGATTTAGAAGAAGAAGGTGAGTAGTCTAATATAAGAAGAAAGGAAATACATAAAAACGAGAAAATTTTTTTTTTATTTTAATTCATTAAAATAAAAAGGTTGTTCTATATTATTTAATTTAATATTTTATTTTACCTAGAACATAGAACGAGTTCATTTTAGTACCCAAATTCAACGCTTTTTTAGTTTTTTGTGTAGCCAACACATGGTAAACTTGCTTACTGCCATGGTAAGGTTTTTAGGAATCCAAAATAAATATAATTTCCAAAACTTTAATGACCGACCTCAAAATGTATAGCTATAAAACTAAACTTCCATATGAAGGTAGAGTAGTGTAAATATATATGTTGCCTACATTTTGGCGCATTAATTTAAGGGGTTAAGGGTAGTCAAAGACACGAAAAAATGAGAATTTTCAGTAATTTTTTTTGCTATTAAATCATGTTATTTTACAAAAGTAATAATATGGCATTATTATACAATGTTTTGACTTAAAGTCACGAAAATTTGAAAAAAAAAATTATAGTTTCCAAAGTTATAGCTGTCTGTGTTGACCCAGTTTCAAAAAAAGGTCCTTGCGGTGACTATCATAAGTCTTTGTAGATTCATCTAATTTCAATCGGATACAAAAAATTAGTTTTATAAATAGATAATCCCGGGCCTGAACCAAACTTTTTTTTTCAAAAATTAACAAATGGCGGCCTCAAGAATTTTTTTCTAGATTTTTGGGAAAAAATCAACAGTTAATTGGTCTTTAAAAATCGAAATGTTTGAAAAACAAAAAAATCTTTGGTTCAGGCCTGAGTTTATTATGCATTCTAAAGGCTGTAGAAATTTCAATAAAATCTACCGAGCGGTTTTCGAGTTACAGTTGTCACCAGTTCAAAAAACATAGTTTTGAGAAAAAAGCATTTAAAGGTTCACTCTAGCGTGTTGGAGTGCTCGAGCGCTCGTTGTTATTTGTCGAATAACTCTAAAAGGAGTTATCGGATAAACTTAAAATTTTCAGAGTATATTTTAAAGATATTACACTTAACGAAAATGCAAAAAGAAATGATTGTTTGAAAATCCTGACTACCCCTAACCCCTTAATTTCATGTTAATTAAGTTTTGTATTTAAAAATTTAAGTATAAAACCTGCTCTTTTCTCTGTTTATAATTATAAAAATATAAACATGAGCGACTATCAATTGACATATTAGTATTTGTAAACAATTGAAGTGTCAAAATGGCACATGCGCCTGAGAGTGTGCTACGCCCACAGAGAAATGCCATTTTATATTGTACTTGCCACGTTTTCCACAATTATATTGTTTTCCCCAATATTTTACGCACAGTGATGGCTAAAATATTTCCAAACATACATTTAGGAATATTGTTTTTGAAAATTTTCAAAAGTTTTAATCGAGAAATTCGCTTCATACTTCATTGGTGTCATTTGTAAAATAGTTTGATATTGAAAAAACATAATTTAATGTAATTCAACAATACCTAGAACTCTGTGGCCAATCTTTCAATGACTCGATTGTCTGAGTTCTAAATAAACTGCATAACAAAAATTATATTTCAATTGTATTTCAATGCTTTTGCAAAACTTGTTACAGCCAATTATTTCCGACATAAAATTAATAAGTAATTTTCTGTAACCGAAATTATCAATTTGAGGTGTCATAAAAGCCAAAAATGCGGCGTTTCTTGAATTCATTACCGTATTGGGGGCGTGAATTGCTGCGTTTAGCTAAAAAGCACACCCACATGGTGGCTTTGAAAGCGAAAATATACAGTTGCTGTGCAATAATATACAGCAGAATAAATGAATGCCAACAACATTCTTGATTCAAGCGAGCTAATGAGTCATATGCATTGCTTGTTGCTCAAACAGTGACGTCAATAGGAAATATTTGATGAAATGAAAATTTAATTTATTAAAATGAAAGTATTAATTACGAATATATTTTTCACCTTATTATTTTGCAGACATCAGATACATCATTTCTATTGATAATGCGCCTAATTGTAGGCAACTTTTCCCTTAACATTCTAATGTTACAGATTGAAAATAGACAAAATCGGTTCACAATCACGCCTACTTCCCACATAACACAGTTTAAAATCCCATCTAATTTATATATCTATATATATAAAAAGAAGTTACATTTCCTTGGTAATCTTATAACTCAAGAACGGGCTTACCTATCCAAACCAAATTTTTAGGCTTTGTTTGGACTATTCAGTAGATGGTTTGTGTTTTGAAATTTTAAGAATCGGATACCAGGGTCTCGAGAAATAGGCCAAAACGTGGACCCGGGTAACCCTAGGGTGTGTTTGTACAATATGGGTAGCAAATGGAAGCTGTTGATGATATCTAAAGGATAGAGTATTTTTGATGACGCTCCGTGACTAGGGTCTCGAGATATCGGCCAAAATGTTTCAAAAATTTCACCACACATGTAGGTATGTATGTAGCAGGCAATCAATCGGATACCAGGCAATCAATCGGATACCAGGGTCTCGAGAAATAGGCCAAAACTTGGACCCGGGTAACCCTAGGATGTGTTTGTACAATATGGGTAGCAAATGGAAGCTGTTGATGATTTCTATAGTATAGAGTATTTTTGATGCCGCTCCGTGACTAGGGTCTCGAGATATCGGCCAAAATGTTTCAAAAATTTCACCACACATGTAGGTACGTATGTAGCAGGCAATCAATCGGATACCAGGGTCTCGAGAAATAGGCCAAAACGTGGACCCGGGTAACCCTAGGATGTGTTTGTACAATATGGGTAGCAAATGGAAGCTGTTGATGATTTCTATAGTATAGAGTATTTTTGATGCTGCTCCGTGACTAGGGTCTCGAGATATCGGCCAAAATGTTTCAAAAAATTCACCAGACATATGTTACATTTTTGTTTATTTAACTCGTACCTACTTGGAAAGCTGAAAAGCGCTCATATTAGCATACATACATCAATAATAGTTTAATCATTTACTAAACGATTTGTTACCTACTTAGCTACGCTCTTTCGCTCTCAAAATTTATGAACTTTCGTCTTAACTACCATACTTATTATTCCCACCTACAAACTTACTGCATTATATTTATATCAACATGTAGGTATGTATGTAGCAGGCAGATCGACAAACAAAGTAGGCTTTGAAAAGACATCGAATTATATTACGGTGCATTTATTTTGCATAAAGAAATACATGAATATTTTGTTTTTGTAGGTATATAGAACTTTGACTCTTAGCATTAAGAAAATTCAAATTAGGAGAATATATGACATTGGAGTGTAAACATCGCCGGAGCGTTTTCTTTGGCCCCATACGTTCAGTAGTGTCCGAAATTACCGCGGTGCAAAATTATTAGTTATTATATTTTTTTTAATAATTATTGAAGTTTGTGTGAATTTGTGAAAAAAATAAATATAGCGCAAAGCGAATTTCCAACTAGGCCAAAACATGGCAATGAGGCAATGAATTATCCAACTGAATTTTTAAATTCATTAGAACCGGCTGGTATGCCACCGCATTGCTTGAAACTGAAAGTGGAATTATTGCGAAATATTAATCCACCAAAACTGTGTAATGGCACCAGATTGGCAGTGAAAAATTTATTGCCAAATTTGATTGGAGCTACGATCTTAACTGGTAAATCAAAAGGAGAAGTTTGTTTAATACCGCGTATCCCTATGATTCCAACTGATATGCCATTTGAATTCAAACGATTACAATATCCTGTGCGTTTATCATTTGCGATGTCTATCAACAAAGCTCAAGGGCAAACACTTAACGTTTGTGGTGTGAATTTGGAGGAATCATGTTTTTCACATGGACAACTTTATGTTGCCTGTTCCAGAGTCGGTACCCCCAGCCGTTTGTTTATTCATGATCAAAATGGAAAAAAAAAATATTGTTTATCCAAATGTTTTGGATAGCTAGCAAATAATTAAATATATTTTTTTTATAAATTAGTTATATTTTATATTTCACTTTATACGTAGCGAAGCACGTACCGGTCCGCTATAAATATTATATGTATTCATTGTATTGCTTTCAAAAAATCATAAAGTTCTGCTTATCTGTAACACCACATTCATTGACTGTTAGGCGGTACAAAGTTCGCCGGGTCAGCTAGTTTCATATATTTTCATCGTCTGCTGCTCACCACTCAGCCGCTCATTACGTAGCCGAGGCCTAATTGGTAATTTACAACTAAAACTACTTCAACATTTATCCAAGCTTCTAGAAAATGGCAACTAAGAAATAGTTGAAAATTACTCGCTTGTTCACATTAATGTAGTGTAGCGCATGAAGTGAAACCTAGCTGAGGTGTTGAGATAAACTTCGCTAACTCAATCGTAGATGTACAAAACGCGCGGAACTAAAAAAAAAAATCAAACGTTTAGTGTTCTCTGTTCACCCATAAGCATATTTTTGTTGCTTTATATTTCGTGTTTGTGGGATTTGCCATAAGTATCTGAGTATACACCTATACATAATTAAATATATGGAAGTTCCCTATATTTAAAATGCTCTCCATGGTGATTTATCCGCTGTGGCATTTTCTATTGCCGCGCAAAGGTCCTTCCACGCTACCATCAATTTGCAACCAATTGTTAACACTTCCATTAGTTGATCTGATAAAATTGATGCGACAACGAAAGGTAAACAAAAAAAAAAAACAAATTGTGGGCAAATTTTGAATGAATTTGATTTTTGAATGTTTGAATGAGCGTATTCTTGGAAATTAGTCTATAGCCGGGGAGCCAAAAAAAATGTCCGTTACAAATACAAGTGATTGAAAAAAATAGTGACAGATAATGTGATCTCTGAGCAAATCGAATTAGAAATTAAATAAAATAATTAAAACAAATCGAAGTTAATTTTCAAAATTAGAAATTCAGTGAAGTGTGAATGAATAAGAGAAAAACTGCCGACTAAATAAACATACATAAATATATAAAGTCAAGTCAATTTTAAAATTGACAAATAAAATAAGAAACGAAGGTCTTAGTTAAATTTATATCCATAATGCACTCTAAGCAATCAAATTGTATGCGAACGTGTTCAGCGTATTAGTGCGGGAAGAAAGTAGTGATCGTTATTATTTATTTTGTGCACGGAATCCCATTTTTCTAAGTGATATACATATATACACTTTATTTTTTTGATTTATTTCTGCCCTTATTTATTTATAGGAGCTAGAGAGATATCTAAATCGATATCATCAAAAATTTGAACCATATTAACCAATGAATGAAGCTATCTAATAGTATTTTCACACAGGAGCTATTAACCGGCCTCTACTCGATTAAAATGCTGATTAAGATCGATTTACTGTACAAAATAAAGATCTACATTAACTTTTTATTGAATTTCAATATACTTGAAAATGAAATGCAACTCTGCGACAAAGACCGTATTTGCAATTATATGTATATACGTATATACTTTGCGAGTTGTTGTTCATGCTACACGACGGTGGATGTCGCTGCTAAAAATGGCAATCAGCTGATGAAACTTAACAACTTGAAAAGCAAAAACAAAAATTTATAACATCTGATCGGTTATCGAGTAGCCCGCAGTGTGAAGGATAAAAACTGGTTTCTCAATCAAAATTTTAATTGATCAATTAATTTGGCTGTGTGTGGTATAATATAAATTGCAAACCATTTGAACCTTTTTTCTCTATAACGAGACTCATATACTTGTATAGCTCGTCTTACAGCGCGGTCAAAGTTCTATAGATATATTGAGATAGCTAATATCCAAAATATTGACTCTAAAATTGCTCGAGTAAATCAGGAAAAAGGAAAATTACAAAAATTATTTATGACGGTTAGTCTTGTGTGATAGATACCATAATGATATCAGACCATATTTGTACAGTTAGAGCTTGTCGCAGTTCGTCTATATATTTCTGAAAATTAGTTTAAGACACCACTCCATAAATTTAACTTGTATTAAATTTGAAATTTCTTCAATCTTTCAGTTGAAATCTGTATATCTCGTAACACCTTATATTGATCGCATCATAGAGGTGAATCCTCATATCAATGCAGTGGTGCAATGTCATTTTGAAAGCGCTATAGAAGAAGTCGCTCGAGTTGATGCACTCATTGACAAAGCCACCAACGATCAATTGCCAGCACTTTTTAGTCGCTACACTCTATTAGGTATACCATTTACGGTGAAGGAGTCCTGTGGATTGAAAGGTAATCAATTGTTATTAAATTATATAGTATTTAAGGAAAAAAAACTCCTTAGGCATGCCACATAGTGTTGGTAATCTCCAACGCGCTCAACTGATAAGCCACGCGAATGGTAAAGTGGTGAACAATGTGATAACAGCTGGTGGCATACCGCTACTAGTTTCCATAACACCGGAATATTGCTTTAGTATGGAAACTAATCCGTCAACACAAGGTCGTTGCTTAAATCCATACGACAGTAGACGTACAAAATGAAATATGAACAGATGCAGTATCGATGCATTTTTCATTTTTATGTAGGGGGATTTGAATGGTGCCGGCACAAGTTTATTTGATGTTGCTTCCGATATTGCTGGCTCGATACGCTATCCGAGTTTTTTAAACGGTGTCTTCGACCACAAACCGACCGACCAGTCGGCATTACATCAATTGAGGGACATTTTCCACACTCCAAAGATAAGGTTTCCCTTCAGTATCTGCAATTGGGTCCAATTACACATTTTGGTCGTGATTTAGGCTTACTAATTCAAATTATGGCCGGCAAAAATGCTGAAAAACTGGATCTAGTAACACCGGTGGAAACAAAGGATATTAAGGTATATATGTATTATTTGTGTGCAATGCGCCATAAGTTAAGGGCATGCACCTGGAATGTCCGGACCCTTAATGGGGAAGGTGCCTCTGCCCAGCTGGTTGATGTCCTCGTAAGAGTAAAGGCTGACATCACCGCAATCCAAGAAATGCGATGGACGGGACAAGGACGGAAGAAGGTGGGTCCTTGTGACATCTACTACAGCGGCCATATAAAGGAGCGCAAATTCGGTGTGGGATTCGTGGTGGGAGAGAGACTCCGTCGTCGAGTCCTGGCATTCACTCCGGTGGATGAACGTCTAGCCACAATCCGCATCAAAGCGAGGTTCTTCAACATATCGCTGATTTGCGCCCACGCCCCGACGGAAGAGAAGGACGAAGTGATCAAAGATACCTTCCATGAGCGCCTAGAACGTGCCTATGAGCGCTGCCCCCGCCACGATGTCAAAATCGTGCTTGGCGATTTCAACGCTAGGGTGGGTAAAGAAGGTGTCTTTGGCACAACAGTCGGAAAATTCAGCCTTCATGACGAAACATCACCAAACGGTCTGAGGCTGATCGACTTCGCCGGGGCCCGAAATATGGTCATCTGTAGTACTAGATTCCAGCATAAGAAAATCCATCAAGCTACATGGCTGTCCCCGGATCGAATCACTCGCAACCAGATCGATCATGTTGTGATAGATGGACGACATGTCTCCAGTGTTTTTGATGTGCGTACGCTTCGTGGTCCCATCATCGACTCGGACCACTATCTTGTAGCAGCTAAGATACGCACCCGCCTCTGTGTAGAAAAGCGCACACGTCAACAAACACAAGGAAGGTTCGACATCGAGAAGCTGCAATCACAACCGACAGCCGAACGATTTTCTACTCGACTTGCACTCCTGCTCTCTGAGAGCACTCATCAGCATCTTGGTATAAGGGAGCTGTGGGACGGCATATCAAACTCCTTACGTACAGCTGCAACCGAAACCATTGGCTTTCGGAAAAGCCCAAAAAACAGCTGGTATGATGAGGATTGTCGTCTCGCAGTGGAGAGAAAACAGACTGCCTACCTCGCAATGTTGCGATCGACCGTAACACAGCGAGCGGGATGGGAAAGATACCGAGAGCTGAAGAGGGAAGCGAGACGCATTTGCAGAAAAAGAAAGAAAGAGGCCGAAATGCGTGAGTATGACGAGCTTGACAAGCTGGCCGACAGGGGTAATGCTCGAAAATTTTACGAAAAGATCCGGCGACTAACTGAAGGTTTCAAGACCGGAGCACACTCCTGTAGGACCCCCAGCGGTGATCTAGTGGTTGATGACCAGAGTATACTGTGTTTGTGGAGGGAACACTTCTCCAGCCTGCTGAATGGCAGTGAAAGTACAACACCAGGAGATGGCGAACCCGATTCCCCAATCGACGACGATGGAACAGATGTTCCATTGCCCGACCGTGAAGAAATTAGAATAGCAATTACCCGCTTGAAGAACAACAAGGCGGCGGGGGCCGATGGATTGCCGGCCGAGCTATTCAAATACGGCGGCGAAGAGCTGATAAGGTGCATGCATCAGCTTCTTTGCGAAATATGGTCGGAAGAAAGCATGCCCGACGATTGGAATCTCAGTGTACTCTGCCCAATCCACAAAAAGGGAGACCCCACAATCTGCGCCAACTATCGTGGGATAAGCCTCCTTAACATCGCTTATAAGGTTCTATCGAGCGTACTGTGTGAAAGACTAAAGCCCACCGTCAACAAACTGATTGGACCTTATCAGTGTGGTTTTAGACCTGGAAAATCAACAACTGACCAGATATTCACCATGCGCCAAATCTTGGAGAAGACCCGTGAAAAAAGGATCGACACACACCATCTATTTGTCGACTTTAAAGCTGCTTTCGACAGCACGAAAAGGAGCTGCCTTTATGCCGCGATGTCTGAATTTGGTATCCCCGCAAAACTAATACGGCTGTGTAAGTTGACGTTGAGCAACACCAAAGGCTCTGTCAGGATCGGGAAGGACCTCTCCGAGCCGTTCGATACCAAACGAGGTTTCAGACAAGGTGACTCACTATCGTGCGACTTCTTTAACCTGATGCTGGAAAAAATTATAAGAGCTGCAGAGCTAAACAGAGAGGGTACCATCTTTTACAAGAGTGTACAGCTCCTGGCGTACGCCGATGATATCGATATCATTGGAAACAACACCCGCGCCGTTAGTTCTGCTTTTTCCCGCCTGGATAAGGAAGCGAAGCGAATGGGTCTGGTGGTGAACGAGGACAAGACGAAATATCTCCTGTCATCAAACAAACAGTCAGCGCATTCGCGTCTTGGCTCCCACGTCACTGTTGACAGTCATAACTTTGAAGTTGTAGATAATTTCGTATACCTAGGAACCAACATTAACACCGATAATAATGTCAGCCTTGAAATCCAACGCAGAATCACTCTTGCCAACAGGTGCTACTATGGACTGAGTAAGCAATTGAAAAGTAAAGTCCTCTCTCGACGAAACAAAACTAAACTCTACAAGTCCCTCATCATTCCCGTCCTACTTTATGGTGCAGAAGCGTGGACGATGTCAACATCCGATGAGACGGCACTAGGAGTTTTCGAGAGAAAGGTTTTGCGGAAGATTTACGGTCCCTTAAACATTGGCAACGGCGAATACCGCAGAAGATGGAATGATGAGCTGTATGTGTTGTTCGACGACATAGACATAGTCCAGCGAATAAAAAGACAGCGGCTACGCTGGCTGGGTCATGTTGTTCGAATGGATGAAAGTGCCCCAGCTCTGAAAGTTTTCGATGCAGTACCCGCTGGTGGAAGCCGAGGAAGAGGGAGACCTCCACTCCGGTGGAAGGACCAGGTGGAGAAGGACCTGTCTTCACTTGGTATTAAAAAATTGGCGCCAAAACGCCAAAAGGAGAGATGCGTGGCGCACTGTTGTGGACTCGGCTATAACCGCCTAAGCGGTTTCTACGCCAGTTAAGAAGAAGAAGAATGCGCCATAAGTATTCCTTTGGCATAACAAAAGTAAATTAATATTTTATTTTCTCACTGATATTTTACGCACTTGGATTTGATGGACTCAATGGTTTGCTGCATACTTCTCCCGAACCAGGAATAAAGCTTTCTATACTGATAGCTTTAAAGTACTTGAAAAGTCAGAATTGCGAAGTTGAACAAGTATGTATCTATGCGTGATTTCAAAAACTCACTAGAAATCTCGCTCAGTAGTCTGGTATTGTTAGAGGATTTAACCAATTTAATCAACACCGCAAACCCAAAAAAAGTACGCGAATATTTGTGGGAATTGGTTAAAGTAATAGTAGGCAAATCGGAATACACCAGAGATGCTTTATACTTTGAATTAGTCAGACGATGATGCTTCAATGGCACAATGCGTATGGAGAAAATATTGAAATACAAAGCTGAAGCTGAGGTGCTGAAGACTAAGTTTGTAGTAAGTCTAGAAAAATAAAAAATAATCCCACTTTTAAATTAGAAGGAATTTTCTTTTTGTTTAGAAAATGCTCGGCAATAATGGTGTACTCTTCTTCCCTACATTTCCTGTAACTGCAATTTATCATAAATCTTCGAGACTGCATCTTGGTAATGTGGACTATTGTACGATCTTTAATATGCTTGGATTACCGACTACATATATACATTATATATACAAGGGCTTACCAGTTGGCTTTCAAGTGATAGCCACGCCATATAAGGATAAGCTATGTCTTCAAATTGCTGCTGAATTAGAAGCCGCCTTTGGTGGCTGGATTGCACCCATTGCACGCCATTGGCTTTCCTACAGGCATGCTAATGTATTCAATTGATCACTCAATGACTCAATTCTAGTTCAGAAATACATATATGCATATATATATATAGTTCTTTAGTTTTTCCAACAACAAGTCATGTTCGTTATCATTTTAGTTGGTTTCTAGCGAATTCGTATTTTGTCAGTTTTATGACAGGTTTAGCGCATTTTTCACCCACCATAAGTACCGTTAAACGCGCCGCAGCTGAATGAAGTGATTATTGTTTGTAGTTTTTGTGCAGAAAAATAAAAACATAAAAAAAATGAAAATACAAACGACCCAAAATGTTCTACAAAATCGTGTTTAGCGTATCAATGGCAAAGCTACGGTCAACGCTTGATACATACACAGATACACACATACGACTCAATCGGAATTGTCCGGACAAACGTGCGGAACTGGCATGTTCGCCTCGATTGCGCAATACTTTAACTATTTAATTGTGGGAATGCTTTACCCGCTTGCCCAGTTTTGAAATAAATGCTAATTGAAAACGGTCAACAGCTGGACACTATGAAGTTTTCTCTCGTTTTTATTTCGTCCATTTTTATAACTCTGCGTGAGTTGCAATATTGCCAAAGCAAGTTGCATAAATTGTCATCAAACCGTTGGTGTTGTAAGCTGAGTGGCGTGGGTAAAGTTTAAATATCCACCCAGACATACTTATACGAGTATACATGAATGAGTAAATGTGTTTGTGTCTGCATATTTTAAGTTATTAATTTCCTTAGCTACCACTGTTGTACATTTATTGTCTATTGATTGGGACACACCCGAGTGTAAATGATTAAAATCAACAATTTTGATTATAATTAATTAATCAAATTCATAGCCAATTAAGATTTATTGCTTTCGCAATGTGAGACAACATCATAAAACAACTGATCAGCTTATTGATTTGCGATCATTTATTAAACTTCTATGAAGTTAAGTAAATATTTGCTTTTCCATTAGTTCCGAAATATTGGCGAGTGTAACTAAATTCGAACTTGTACACAGTTTTCCCATCCGATTTTAGAAAATTTAAACCGATTTTTCCCCCAAAATCTAATAAAATCTAAAATCTAAAATCTAAAATCTAAAATCTAAAATCTAAAATCTAAAATCTAAAATCTAAAATCTAAAATCTAAAATCTAAAATCTAAAATCTAAAATCTAAAATCTAAAATCTAAAATCTAAAATTTAAAATATAAAATATAAATTCTAAAATCTAAAATCTAAATTTCAAAATCTAAAATCTAAAATATAAAATATAAAACCGTTAAAATAAATGCAAATCACATAAAAAGCTCTGAAATGAGCTAAATATACTACAAAGCCGCAGAAGAGGCTACAGCATCTAATCTAAAATCTAATTTAAAATCTAAAATCTAAAATTTAAAACCTAATTTAAAATCTAAAATCTAAAATTTATAATCTAAAATCTAAAATTTAAAATCTAAAATCTAAAATCTAAATCTTGAAATCTAAAATCTAAAATCTAAAATCTAAAATCTAAAATCTAAAATCTAAAATCCAAAATCCAAAATGTAAAATCTAAAGTCTAATATCTAAAATCTAAAATCTAAATCTTAAAATCTAAAATCTAAAATCTAAAATCTAAAATCTAAAATCCAAAATCTAAAATCTAAAATCTAAAATCTAAAATCTAAAGTCTAAATCTAAAATATTAAGTCTGAAATCTAAAAAAAATTTAAAACATAAAATCCAATTCCCCAAACATTGACATGAACGGACGTGACCACTCATCAGACCATTCCCAGACTTCACACACACACGCTCCAAATGTAAACAATTCTAATTTACGCGTCCCCCAAATTGTAGACTAACTTAACCCCTAATTGTACCTCAAAATGTAACTAAATGTTAACCCGCATCATGCCGATAAATAAAAACAAACATGATCCTAGTGATTCTCTAAATGTAAACCATGATACATGGGATGAAGCCATGCGATCGTCAAAACTGTGACAAATCTAATCCACGTGACGCTTCAAATTGGAAAACAAATCAGACCCCATAAAATCTTAACACCTACATTTCCTAAGATTATAAACACATCTTCCCCATGTAGGCTCTCAAAGCGTTAACAAACCTGACCACATGTGATTTCTCAAAATGGAAACAATCTTCATAGTTGACCTCGACCAAAAGGTAAACAAACGCCTGTCAAAGGTCAATGACTTCGGCCAAAAGGTAAACAAACCCCGGCTATAGGTCATTGACCTCGGTCAAATGGTAAACAAATCTCAGCTGAGGTCAATGACCTTTGGGTTTGGGGGTTTGTTTACCTTTTTATCCGCGGTCATTGACCTTTAGCCGGGGTTTGTTTACCTTTTGGCCGAAGTCATTGACCTTTGACAGGCGTTTGTTTACCTTTTAGTCAAGTTCATTGACCTTTGACAGGGGTTTGTTTAAATTTTCGTTGAGGTCATTGTCCTCTGGTCGAGGTTTGTTCACATTTTGGGCTGAGGTTTGTTTACTTTTTGGTCAAGTTCAAGGATGAGGCTTGTTTTAGGAATCACGTGTGGTCGGGTTTGTTTACTTTTTGATTAGTCACAGTTTTAAGGATCGCGTGGGATGAAGTTTATTTTAAATTTGGAGAGCCACTGGGGTCATGTTTGTTTTTATTTAGCGGGATCACATGGAGTAAAATTTAACTACATTTTTGGGTGCCATGTAGGATTAAGCATGTTAACAATTTATGAGATTGTATAGATAAGGTATGTGAAGTGGCCACGTCGATTCAAGTCAGTGTTTGGGGAAATTGGTAAATGGATAGTCAAAGATAACAGTGTCTGGAAGTATTACAATATTTTTTATTTGTGGAAATCGCAAGAGTATGTGTTATTTGGCCTTCTTTATTTTTTCCTTAAAATATTTACATTGTTTATAATTCATGACATTTGTTTTAACGGATTTTGTTTCTACAAAGAACTCATAAATCATAAAGCAAAAGACACGCTAATTTAAGGACACGTGGAAATCCGTGCAAACTTCACCTCATCATATAAGTACATTACTCATACGACAACGAATATTTGCATCACAAAAAGAGCCGAAAATTTGAATAACAATGGCAATAATCTGCAATGAACTAGTTATGCTTTAGTATACACGTGGTGTATTCCACGGAAAGTCTCTTTAGACTAGAAAGTCGTAATTTCCTGGACTTATTGCAGTTGACATTTTAGGAAGAGTTTAGATTGCAGTTTTTAGATTTTAGATTTTAGTAGATTTTAGATTTTAGATTTTAGATTTTAGATTTTAGATTTTAGATTTTAGATTTTAGATTTTAGATTTTAGATTTTAGATTTTAGATTTTAGATTTTAGATTTTAGATTTTAGATTTTAGATTTTAGATTTTTTATTTATATTTGATATTTTATATTTTATATTTTATATTTTATATTTTATATTTTATATTATTTCTGCATTCAAACTTTGGAATGTCCCCTTAGTGATTATAAGAAATCATTCGACGCCGATGCTTACTACAGGAAACGTTAAAAGACAATAAAGGTTAAGCGATCACTAAGGTATAGTAAATCTGAATTAATAAAAAATGGAAACGGTGTACAGCTGGGCTCGAGATTTGGCAACAGGTGTGCAATGGCGCTCATGCAATCGTTATAAGAATTAGAATATTACATTTTTTGCAATATTATCTTTTAATGCCACCGGCCATATATGAACATAGTGTGTGTGTGTAAGCATGCAAAGACAATGCTGTAGCCTCTTCTGCGGCTTTGTAGTATATTTAGCTCATTTCAGAGCTTTTTATGTGATTTGCATTTATTTTAACGGTGCTCTATTGACATTTGTTATGATTAATGTGTGTGCTTTGGTTTATGCGGCTGCCAAATGCGAGCGCAAAGTCCGCTGTTTAAACACTAAATTAGAATAATCAATTTGCATTGAATTTGCTCATATATTTACTTTGAGCGGCGGCTGTGGAAGGTATATGCACGAAATTTGCATAAGCACAAAGTTAAGTACTCTGTATATGTATATATGTAGATATGTACGCAAGTTAATCTGTGCAACTGCCATTCGTAAGAGTTAGAGCATAAAATTTATGCAAAATATGTAATGAACATTAATTTTGTGTTTGTTCAACTTCCGTAAGGGTTGTGTGGCGGCTATTATGGCTGTGGCATGCCTCAACGGCAGCGCTAGGCGCTTAACCAATACCGCTATTATAAATGTCAACAGTTTGTGGCGACGTAAATCAAATTGCCTATAAACCGCAGGGCGCAAATACAAATTATTATTTTTCATTTTTTTTTGCCATAATCGCCTCTATATTAGTGTTTAGTTAAATTGCTGTATTTGCATATATTCCGATTTATTTACATTGTATTTCATATTTGTATGCAGAAGTGATAAATCTTTTTGCGTTTTATTAATATTTGAATACAATTTAAAATGGTTTCCAGCTACACGTTTGATTTACGGGTTTGGCGGTTGGGAAAGCAAACAAATTGAAAAGGAGTGTTGAAAATTGCTTTGTTCTTTGTTGAACAGTTACAATGCAGGTTGAGTCGAATTAGTAGGTAAAAAGGTGTATAAAAATAATTAAGATAGATAAATTTTATTGGTAGTAATATATTTATAATAACGTTTTTTGTAATGTTTTATTGATATCCTGATGAATGAGAATAGACGAATGTTAACACTTATTTCGAATATAAAACAAGTAAGGAAGGGCTAAGTTCGGGTGTAACCGAACATTTTATACTCTCTCAATTTATTTATTTAATTTTATTAATATAACACACAATTTGACTCACATATTCGTCATATATATGGTATAAAGTCCATTGAAAGTTGGAAACCCTAATATTATGTATATGGGAGTTAGGTGAAGTTATGACCCGATTTCACGTATATTAGGCACGGAGACATATTATTAGATGAAAAATATTCCCTCTGAATTTATTCAAAATATCTGAGAGACTTAACTATATTTTCAGAAAAAAAAAGGTCTTAGAAGCACTGTGGTCCTCATATTCGATATATAGGGTCTTGAGGCGATGACACACTATAAATGTAGTATTTGTGTAAAGTTCTGTTCCGATATCTTTACTAGTGCTTACTTTACATATTCGGTTCAGATCGTCGTCAAAGTTCTGGTATATAGAAAGTAGGCGTGGTTGTGAACCGATTTAGACTATTTTCACAACATATCATTGGGATGCAAGGGAATTATTACAAACCGAGTTTCATTGAAATTTGTCGAGCAGTTTCGGAGATATGGTTTTTGACCCATAAGTGGGCGGAACCACGCCCATTTAAAAATGTTTATACCATTTTGGTGCAGCCCTTCTGTACCTTCTTTATAATGAAATTTAAGGTTTCTGTTGGTTTTCCTTACTGAATTAAAGCATTTTTAGTAGTATTAAACATAACCTTTGTATGGAAGGTGGGCGTGGTTATAATCCGATTTCCTCCATTTTTGGAAATGCCTGAAAAAAACGACTCCTGAAAGTTTCGTTTATATAGCTTTAGTAGTTTACGAGATATGTACAAAAAACTTAGTAGGGGGCGGGGCCACTCCCACATTTCCAAATAAATTACATCCAAATATGCCCCTTCTTAAAACAATCGTTTGTACCAAATTTTACTTTCATAGCTTAATTTATGGCTTAGTTATATCTCTTTATGTGTCTTCGGTTATCGCCATTTTGTGGGCGTGGCAGTGGTCCGATTCCGCCCATCTTCGAACTTAACTTTCTTATGGTACCAAGGAACACGTGTTCCAAGTTTCATTAAGATATCTCAATTCTTCCTCAAGTTACAGCTTGCACGGACTGACAGACAGACATCCGGATTTGAACTTTACTCGTCACCCTGATCACCAAATATATATAGTTAAGTTTTAGGACTAACAAACAACCGTTATGTGGACAAAACTATAATACTCTCTTAGCAACTTTTGTTGCGAGAGTATAAAAATTTGAGTTCTGATTCGTTTGCTTAGCAAAATATAAATGAAGCACTAGTGAATATACCGGGATAAAACTTTGCACAAATTTTGCGCTGACATCGCTCACCTAACATTTTTCGAAATTGAACTATAACGTTTTAAGGCCGCTCATACCGAACATGAGGACATCTGTGCCTGTGACCATGTTTTAGCAAATTTTATAAAATTATTTATTTTTTTCGGTTCTACTTACCATTTTCTTAATTGTTTAATATATAGATTTGGCCACATAGCTCTGTACATACATATATTGTGAGAGTATAACATGATTTCTCAAGGCTCACTTGGAATCGGCCTTAAACAAAAGTACACTTTTACATACACTTTTCAATTGGTTGTAATTTTCAGTATCAGATTGATTGATTTTAGTAAGTTCTGGAGTTTATTTGGCGACCCCATGAATGACTGAAACCACATATGAGAATGAATAAATCCCCTTCTTATACAGCATATTAATAACATTTCCAATTGGAAATAATGAGTTTATTTAATGAGAATAAAAACCGACTGGAGTCGTCATGAAATAAAAACTGTCATAGGTTACCTTCGATAAAGCTAAAATGCATTTATTGTGACGCTTTCAATTCCTTCTACTGTGTTATAAATATGCAAGCAATAAGATCGTCTACTATTTCTAATAACTCTTATGAGCGGAGAGTTAAAATAAACCACCTATTGTGAGTATAAACATGTTTGAAGTGTAAGCCTTACACTAACTACTAGCGCAACTTGGCATAATCGGATAATGTTAGCTTGCAACCACAAGAGCATTTATTCCAATAAATCCTTCATATTCTGCCCAAAGCCCATGTTGTTCATAAACGTGTACAACGTAAAAGCAAATTTGGCAATCTTGAAAAAAAAAAAGAAATTCGAAATTATATTGCGCTTTGTACAGATTTACTCACCGACAAGTTAGTTGTCATATTGATTTTGAAGAGTTTAAACGCTACGAAGGTTATGTCCTCTTGCGCACATTGCATGAAGTAGATGATGAGTTTGCGACAACGCTTGTCCATGCCCAACCAATTGCAATGAAAAATGGCGTTGGGCAATTTGGCGCTATCCTCCTCTAGCATCGATGCTTGATAGCATGTAGGCATAATCTGTATCAGCACGCTAATATAATAGGAAAAAGTGGACAGCTGTTCGAGTCCGTCGGCAAAGACGAAAAAATTAAGCAAAGAAATGCAATTGGCTATAGCAACAACAATGAATTGAATAAATACTGTTATCGAACAAACGGATGCTACGATATTTTTCGCCCTTAAAATGAAAATAGATATCAGAGGAGGGAAATTAATTGACCAATTCCAATTGAACTTACTCCAACAATTCCTGATGTGTAACGATACAATCCACCAATTCGTCGTAATTTTGTTCATCAGTTAACTCCGTATTCTTACCTAATCGACTCACACGTTTCGTCAATAGATTTAAGTGCGTGCGTAAATTTCGTATATAAATCGGCGGGAATACATCATTCGTGGCTTGTAGCGACAGTTGGAAAGATATGTGAAAAACTTCGATAATAAAATGCAAAAAATATTTTATGGTCGGATGATGAATATAATCGATAAATGGCAACCATGTGTTAAGTGGGTAAGTATGAAGGACAAGCGCTTGGAGATATAAGAGGGTGGCATAAAAATGATACATAAATCCAACGATGGCAAATAGACGTGTGCAGTAGACAACACAGTTTTTGACCTCTTCACGACTCTCGGCGCTATGACAGCGTTCATCCAAACGCGCAAATATCGGTGTGGCACTACGCAAATGTGTTTTTAATATTAAAATGACAATGCACTTGAGTTGCAGACCCACAACATTGACGGTTGCTTGTAAAAGGTTAAGTTGTATCGATACGGGTGCTGTTCGTAATGTCTGTATGTAACCCATATAGAAGGCAAAGGGACATACGGCAAGGCAATACCAGCAGAGGCACATATGCAGGAAATGACCCAAGCGATACGGTTGCATTGTTGTAAAGCCAAAAAATGTCCAACTTTTAAATAAAAGCTGAAACGATTCACTGGACTCAAATTTTGCAGCGCCACGTCCATATAATAAATCGATGAGTTTACGCATATTTGTCTTGTACGCGAGCGGTCTGAAATGATATTATACATATATTAAAATAATGATAAACAAGTAAGGAAAGGCTAAGTTCGGATACAACCGAATATTTTATACTCTCGCAATTTATTGATATATTTTTATTAAGATAACACACAATTTGATCCAATTTGAAAATCCTATAAGTAGGTATATAGGGGCTAGGGGAAGTTATGACCCGATTTTAACCATTTCTGTTACAGAGACACACTATTAGAAGAAAAATATTTCCTCTGAATTAAATTAAAATATCTGTTACCGAAATTTTCGGTGAAAAATTAACATGGGGCACTGAATTCTTTATATTCGGCATTTGAGGCCTTCAAAAGTTATAGTCCGATTTCGACAAATTCCGATTTTCACGAGTGACGCCACAGATCATATACAGTATTTCTGTAAAGTTTTATTTCGCTATATTCATTGGTTCCTTATGTATATATTATACAGTAAAGGAATTAGATGGAGTTCAAAATTGAGTTACATGGGAGCTTGTGGTTGTGAACCGATTTTATCCAATTTCCACACGTGTCAAGAAAATATTATATACCGAATTTTATTCGAATCGGTTAAGAAGTTCCTAAGATATAGTTTTTGACCAATAAGTGGGCGATGCCACGCCCATTTTCCATTTTGTAAAAGAGTTTGAGTGCAGCTTCCTTCTGCAATTTCTTTTGTAAAATTTAGTGTTTCTGACGTTTTTCGTTAGTGAGTTAACCCACTTTTATTAATTTTCAACCTAATCTTTGTATGGGAGGTGGGCGTATTTATTATCCGATTTCAACTATTTTCATGGTGTGTGGTGGGGTACGTAAGAGAACCGACTGCAGAAAGTGTGGTTTATATAGCTTATTTGATTTGCGAGATATATACTAATAACCGATTCGAGGACAGGGCCACACCCACTTCCCCAAAAAAATGCCCCTTCCTAGTGTGATCCTTTGTTCCAAATTTTACTTTTATAACTTTATTTATGGCTAAGTTATGACACTTTATGTGTTTTCGGTTTTCGCCATTTTATGGGCGTGGCAGTAGTCCGATTTTGCCCATTTTGCAACCCTCTCACGGTCCCAAAGAACATGTGTTCCAAGTTTCATTAGGATATCTCAATTTTTACTCAAGTTATCCGTTGCACGGATTTGGATTCGGATTCGGATTCGGATTTTGACTTGTCTCGTCACCATGATCAATTTGATACATATAACCCTATATCTAACTCGTTTAGTTTTATGACTTACAAACAACCGTTATGTGAACAAAATTATAATACTCTCTTAGCCTTTTTTTGTATCAAAATATAGACACTTTCGTAAAAAGTTTTGCATTTTTTAATTTCAAGTAATAATTACTCTATTCATAATCAATTTACATCAATCTTAAAAAAATGCTTTAAGAATTCACACTAACTTTGTTCGAATTCACAATGAAGCTCACTGAAGCAATGACTCTTAATATTTAGTTGAGACTGTGGCTAACGGCTTAAAGTGAAAAACCTTTCTGTTGGCATTTTCTCGGTGCTAATGTTTTTATAACTGTTAGAAGCGTGTACATATCCTATTAATTACAGGTTGCGATAATTGGTGGGCAGTTTCGATTGTTTACAGCGAACACCCCTTTTTTAAGTAGCATTAATAAAACAAAGCAACCACCTAGAGAGCTTAGCGATTACAGACAAGGGCGCAGTAAAGATAGGATAGAATATTGGCTATATAATCTCAAGTTGAGATTTTTATTAATATGGGATATGGATTTTTTACCGAGTCCATATTTAAACAATAGGCCTTAATGAATTTCATACGTTGGAAGCAGTGCTTCATGAAATATATGTTTCAATGTTTGTTTAATATAATTTTTGGACTACGCCTATGTCGGTAATTTTTGTTGAGCTGTTACATCTGGAAGTTGTTTGGAAATTATTTCGTCGTAAACAAATAATTACTTGCACTTTCTGCAATTTGCTTGAGAAAGTGGACATTGGGTACATGGGTAATTCGCTACTTTAATGGCAAAGTGACGAATTGGTTCTCATGATTTTGCAAATTTTGTTGCGCACGCAAATATTTTTTCTCACAAAAGTCAGCAAATATCGATATAAATAAATCAAAGTTAGTATGCAACCTACTAGCCATTATCTATCCCTAAAAGTACAGTCCTTGGAAAAAACCCTCATAATATAGATCATAATTTTTATGTTTTTGTATTTTTTTTTTACATTTAACCGTAGCCAATTACTCACGAATTGTTCTCGACTTTCGGAATTAGATAGAGAGGGTCTTTCACTAGGTCAATATATTCCCTAGACTATCTATACGACTATTATAAAGAGGAAAGATTTGTATGTATGTTTGTAATGAATAAACTCAAAAACTCCTGTGCCGATTTCAAAAATTCTTTCACCATTGGAAAACTACATTCACCCAGAGTAACATAGGCTATATTTATTGCTAGAATTTCAGCTTTCTGAAAATAGTTCTCAGGTGAGGGTATCAAAAAGACTCCTTGATGGAGAATCTTAATCTGAAACTGAAAATCGTCTTGCAAGTAATTCTATACGCATTGCAATCGCGTGTCAGAGAGTCGAGTAAATTTCAAAACTTCCCAAGTACTCGCTTGGGAGTCGAGTACGGAGCGTGTTCCCAACGCCTTCATAATCAGAGAGAAGGACAACGGTGACCAAAGACTAGAGATCGTAATCAAGTTTTAGCTCATTACAAGTAAAATATAATTTGGTATTCGAATATTCCTCATTTCACTTTTTTTTTAAATGAACTCACGCAAGAAACGGAAAAGTACTTGCATATGTATGGAAGAGTGTGTATAAGTTTGTAAAAACTTGGCGTCGCCCACGTGGCGTCGCCCACATATGGGTCAAAAAACATTTCTCAGGAACTACTGGACCGATTTCAATGAAACTTGGTTTGTAATAGTTTCCTTACATCCCAATGATATGTTGTGAAAATAGACCAAATCGCTTCACAACTACGCCTATTTCTATATACTAGAACTTTGAATCTCTGAATCGTTTGCTTTACAATATATAAAGTAAGCACTAGTGAAGATATCGATGCAGAACTTTGCACAAATACTACGTTTATAGTGTGGCAGTCCCATTCTAATCGGACCATAGGTTTTTAAGGCCCCATATATCGAACATGAGGACCTGGGTACTTTTAACCTAATATTAGGGTTTCAATGGACTTTATACAATATATATGACGAATATATAAATTGTGTATTATATAATATTAATTAAGGTCAATAAATAAATTGCGAGAGTATAACATGTTCGGTTACACCCGAACTTTGTTTTTATATAAATAAAAAAAAAACTCAGCCTTCTTGTCATTGCTAAGAGCTTTTCCATTGTAACAGACACATTTGCTTTCGACATCAAGTCAAAAATATGAGCACAAAAGTGAATGTATCCCAATTTCAGTTTAAATTTTTACAAAACACTTTTTTGGCATTTAAATCAAATTTTTCACAATAAATTTAGATGCATTTTTCATTATACATAATGCAATAAGTGTTTAGCATGCAGGCAATTTATATGTACATACATATATCTATTGTAAAGGTACACATGTGCATACAGCTATAACTACACAAACATACATATGTATTTAAAACTAATAATTGCCTGGCTGCATGGGCATTAAGTCAACGGGGTGAGAAAATCTCAGTTATTTTGACAAAGTTGTAAGCATGCGATAGCATTAAAGTATTTATTTTGGGCAATATTGTAGTTTTGTAGGCAAAAATAGGTCAGAAGGACATAAAACACTACAGCCTTTCAATAGCAAATCGAATTTCGGCAAGCCACATGCACGGCTACAATGTTGTCAAAAAGTTTACTTTGTAATTAAATAATAAATTAAAAACTGAAATTGCCGAAAATTCAAATGGCGAGTCCGTAAGAGCGGCAAGTAAAGCAAAAAACCGTAATTTTACACGGTTAAAAAAACATAAATTACCATGCAAAACAATTTTATCCATGAAAATTTAAACACTAATATATGAACCTGTGTTGTACCTGAGTGTATGTATATATGTGTGTAAGCCAATATATGTATAATATATACATACAAACTATATTTATTATTAGGTATTATAAATGCTTTAGCAAGTTTGTTGCTTAATGCTTTTGTTTGTGTGTTGGTCAGAGGAAGCTTGGTAAGGGAATGGGTGGTTCCTTTGTAGTATCTTATATATAGTTTTGCATTGTGGATTGTTAGGGCGTTTATTTTCGTTGGTAGATTTTTAGAATCTCAAGTCTTGTATTATAGCTTTGAGGCTGATGCTCATAAACCTTACATCGGTAGTCCCTAAGAAAGTGCTTAATATGAATCTTAAGTTCAAATCAGTATATGTATATATTTTATATATATTCGAAATTTCATATATTAAAAAGAGCTTTAATCAAAAGCTCAAGCAACTGTGATTATTGAAAATCGAAGTCTTATAAATATGTTCAAGAATTTCAACAGTATCACTTACAAATGAATCGATTAAAATTTTTTATTCCATTTCTAACAATCCTCTCTTACAAACCTCGTAGAGCGTTGTGTCTGCGTAAGCTCACATGAACGCTTTTGTTTAAGTATCGTGTGTTAGAAACACATGCTCACAAATTTAGGTTATATTAGCGCATGCAAAATAAAACGAAAAAAAAACGAAAAAAAAAAACAAAAAAAATATTGTCAAAGCTACTCATATTGATCGCCGTCGATTGCTAAACTTTGGCAGCTGACAAATCGCCCATTGATAATTGACAATCGATTTTCTGCACTACTTGCCGCATTGTTTTCACATTTCTATTATTGGGTCGCACAAACATGTAGAGAAAAAATGATTAATTAGAAAAAAATATTTCTGTAGAAAATATGTATGTGTGTGAAATGCTTAAGAAATTCGAGCAAAGGTATGCGAAATGCTACCAAAGCGCCAGTTGACACAAAACAAATGAAATGAATTATGAGTTTTGTTTATTTTTTGTAAGCGCTTTACTATTTGTTGTTGTTTATAGTAAGTGAAATAAATTAAGAGATTAGACATCATAAAAATATGTATGATGAATGTAAGCGCCGGTTATTGTGATTTTTTCCCTCCAAATATACAGTTTTGTATGTGATCACACAAATGTAACTGTACCGGGAGCAAAAGCGAATATTTGGCTGTGAAACTAAAATAATTACAAGAATTTCAAGTCTAAAAATGAGTTGGCAATTTTATAAATAAAGACCTGCTGAATCTAAAAACCTAAAGCATGGTAAAACTACTAACCAAAAGAACAAAATAAATTCGACTAATGAGCTAAAATTTGAATTAACACAACACAAGAATGAAAACTAACAATATAAACAAGAAACCTTAAAACTAGGTTTGAACTAATGAGAATTTGGAGGCTTTGAGTTATTTATCCCCAACTAGTGAATTGTAAATAGTCAAGGTTGTGAACTGGCAAAAGTTTCCTGACCTTTTTAAAACGTAAAACTTTTTGATCAGTTTAAGAGTTGATTAGATTAGATTAGTAATATATAGAGATCTGGGAAAGTATGTATATACTTTTCCCGATAGGTGGCGCTATTGTAAAATGATTAATCTAAATTAATATAAAAGCTTACTACGAGAAATTGCTACCAACAACAATTGCTTGCCAGCCTTGCTACGATTTATGCGGATATCAGAAACCGCCCACCAAAAACAGGAACGAAAACAGCTGCAACACATTTCTTTTGGTGGCAACAAAGCTTTCAAGTTATCAAATCACGCCAGTGCCGTTATGACAACGCTATGTGTTTGAGTTGATATATATATATACAGTCATACGACTATTTTTGTCTGAACGTGTGTGCTTTTAGTGGGCGCGGACTGTATCTCGAATTTCCAACAACAGTTTCAACATTCAAGCAGCAATTGCTGCGGCATGAGCACGCTGAATGCCAGCGCCACCACGAGGCAGCTGGATATAATAATTAATATGCTCCGGTTTCTTTGGTTTTGGCCAATGACAAGGGCAGGGTTACGACCGACTGCAGTCAACTGTCAACTGCGACAAAATGTAAAATCTACAATTGCAATGACAACACAGCAACAGCCGGTAGCTGCAACAATAGACCAAGCAACAATAACGACAACAAGAACAGCAGTAGTCAGCAATAATAATAGCGAGCAGCGTGCAACCAGCAGCCGGAGTGGTCGTACATCAAAAACGGCCTATCAATTGTAACTGCAACTGTAACAGTAGCAAATGTTGCAAGATTAAGCCGCCAGCTGCTTGAAGTTGCCATGTGTCGCAGCTGCTAGAGGTGGTGGCCTTGCAGCGGCAATGACAACAGGCAATATCATTGACTTGTCGTACGCTAGTAGCGGCAGTGATTGCCACATAGGCAATAATGCGGTACTGCTTACAGTTTGTATGCGTGTGTGTGTCTGTGTCCAATGGTAGCAAATGCTCTTGGCTGCAATGTGGTCTAGCTGCGATGATGGCGATCGTTGCAGTGTTTTCAGTTCGATGAGCTCAGGTGACAAATTTTATATTAGGTTCAATCTATTGAGTTCAGTTTGGTGAAAGCTTCGACCTTTCTGAATGGTTCTGATTCGAAAAAATATTCCTTCACACACTCACTTCATGAGTCGTCCAATCGAATGCTTCGATTAGCTTTACTTCTTTGCCACAGTTTTAGACCGTTATTATACAGTTTCTGATGGTTGTACTTTAGATATTCAAAATTTCGGACTTGTGGAGGACAAGATGAAAATATGTTTAATGGATGTATTTCAGGGTCGCACAGACTACAGTAACTTCATAAAATCACAGTTCTCGGTGTCGGCAGTGGTAATCGGAGTCAGGAAGAACTATACTGATACTATAACACAGTGAAGTCATGGTATCTACACATAAGTTTTTACAAAGTTCGGTTCCAAACAAGAAATAAATGTTATGACGAAGAAAGGATGAGATGATTTGTGTTCTAGCCGTGTAATTTCAATAAATTCGTCCATATTTTAAGCCAATTTTTTATAGGACAAAGAAGTTAGCATTTATAGATGATGAGTAACAGTCTAAGTTATCCAGGGATTTATTACATGAGGGGATCTAGATGTGGACATAGAGAATATCGATTTTGTATTAAAATAGTTAATCGAGAGAGATTTACTATTATCTTAAAAATCATAAGGAAGAGTATATAACGGGTGATTTTTTTGAGGTTAGGATTTTCATGCATTAGTATTTGACAGATCACGTGGGATTTCAGACATGGTGTCAAAGAGAAAGATGCTCAGTATGCTTTGACATTTCATCATGAATAGACTTACTAACGAGCAACGCTTGCAAATCATTGAATTTTATTACCAAAATCAGTGTTCGGTTCGAAATGTGAAAATCCGCTTTTTTATCGACAAATTTTGTTCAGCGATGAGGCTCATTTCTGGTTGAATGGCTACGTAAATAAGCAAAATTGCCGCATTTGGGGTGAAGAGCAACCAGAAGCCGTTCAAGAACTGCCCATGCATCCCGAAAAATGCACTGTTTGGTGTGGTTTGTACGCTGGTGGAATCATTGGACCGTATTTTTCAAAGATGCTGTTGGACGCAACGTTACGGTGAATGGCGATCGCTATCGTTCGATGCTAACAAACTTTTTGTTGCCAAAAATGGAAGAACTGAACTTGGTTGACATGTGGTTTCAACAAGATGGCGCTACATGCCACACAGCTCGCGATTCTATGGCCATTTTGAGGGAAAACTTCGGAGAACAATTCATCTCAAGAAATGGACCCGTAAGTTGGCCACCAAGATCATGCGATTTAACGCCTTTAGACTATTTTTTGTGGGGCTACGTCAAGTCTAAAGTCTACAGAAATAAGCCAGCAACTATTCCAGCTTTGGAAGACAACATTTCCGAAGAAATTCGGGCTATTCCGGCCGAAATGCTCGAAAAAGTTGCCCAAAATTGGACTTTCCGAATGGACCACCTAAGACGCAGCCGCGGTCAACATTTAAATGAAATTATCTTCAAAAAGTAAATGTCATGAACCAATCTAACGTTTCAAATAAAGAACCGATGAGATTTTGCAAATTCGTTTTTTTTTTTAAAAAAGTTATCAAGCTCTTAAAAAATCACCCTTTAAATATTTTATCTTTGAAACCTCATTATTTCACTATTTTTACTGTTCGGGCGATTTCTAGCCGGATGTCATGGAAATAACAAACGGAGCTTTGGCCATTTCTGACTACTGTAAGGCATGTCGTGCAATGTGTGTCGCTGTCCTCATCTTCAACAACAGTGACCGCAGCGTCGTGCCGTGCCAACAACAACGCTAACTAACGGCTTCTGTATGTTGCTGTTTCTAACTGGGCAACTAGCTAGCAATATTTCCGCATATCATTGACAGCAATGCTTATCTCTCCACACACATGTGTTTGTATGCGGAACATTACTATTATTGTTCCTTTTTGCGGACATTTGGTGCACGATGCTGCGGCAACAATTGCAACAATTCAAGTGCAACAAAGTGCAGAGCGACAAACGAAGCGGACAGGCGCCGCCACCATTAAAAGTTGAAAGGTAGCCAGTGCAATGCGCCCAGCGCACAGGTACATAGCACCACTGGTAAGCTGTACGACTTGGTCTCTAAGCAATTTCATTCTGTTCCACAGCGACAGAGGCGCGACCAAGCGTACTGATCCCCAGTGGTGGGCCAGTGCAGCGGCACTTGTGTGCATGTGTGGCGTGGCACAATCGTGCGCGTTTAGTTTTAAATGAAAGATGCTTATCTCGGGCAGCCGGCGAGCACACCACACATCTCCCAGACTACAACCAAGCCATTGATTTTTAACGCGAATGCTTATTCCTAATGGAATTGCGAACAACGTTCGGTGCCCTTATAACTTCGTGATGCCGGAATTTACCACTTCTCTGCTTCAGCTACTTGTTGTGCTGTTGTGCCGCGGCCGCAACAACCACCTGCTGCCCATTCGAAGGCAAGCAATGCCGGTATTTAATACTTGTAATTGTTTCAAATGTTCGTGCCCACCAACAGTTACTCGGTCATGGTTCTACTTTGTCCTGTTTCTATTTTTGCTTTTTTATGCTTGCTTACTGAGTTGCTTGCTTTGGTTGTTGGTGCGACAGCTGTCATTTTCATTCATGCGCTGATGATGACATTTTCCAAAGTGTCCGAGTGCTCGAATGGACGTTGAAATGGACGTGCTGTAATTACTGCACTGACAGCAGGAAGACTCCGTGACAACAACAAGGCGGGTTAAAACGAAAATTTGGCATACGTATTCTTACCGTTATTTGTACAGTTAGACCACAGTAAGCCGTTGATTGTCGTGAAAATGTAGAGAAAATACTCTATAGCAAAATATTCATTAAAGTCAAATAGAATTGTTGCTATTTCTTTTAGTGAGGTTAAGTAAGATAATAAATCCTTTTAGATAATAAAAAAATTGCGAAATTATAGTGATAAGACCAGGAGATTAAAGATTTTAGTCAACCTCAGACTATAAGTCTCAGTTTCGGTAACAAAATACGTTGAGTTGTGGGCCTTTCTTTGTTCTAGAAAAAGATAAACAGAACTATATTATTCGAACCACAAAACAGCCTTTTAAGATTTGTCACTTGTCACCTGTCACTCATCATATTTTCATACTTCCATTTTGCTTGTATTTCGGTGGTTAGTATTTAGTTGATATTCGGCTCGACATTGTACGGAATTCCTTTTAGCTGACAGTAGTATTGAATAATCGAGTGTCATGTGTCACATGTCATATATAATAAGTTGTGTTTCCAAGTACTTTATCATTTATAACTAAATATTTAATGTTAATGACACAAACTATTTGTGATTTGTCGCTAGTCCCTCGTCAATGTTCGCTAAAATATTTTTATGAAATGAATACTGGATGAACATAGGTCACTAGTCAACAAGCGTCTGTCACTAGTCACTTGTTAAAAATATTTTTATAGTACATACAAAGACCTTATAAGCTATTTTGGTATAATTGTAGTAAAATATAATAGCAGACAGGGTAAATAATCTTCCTCTATTTTCTCAATCTATATTACACATTATTTTTGATTGAGTGGAGTATCATTTTTCGAATATCTTTTCGTGTGCCCAATTCTGTTTAGTAAAAATTGTCTAAAGTCTAAATTGTCTAAAGATTATTCTTTTATTTCTGTAGTTTTCTCTTCAAACCATTAACCTTTCTCTTAAGCCCAGACCGAATCACTGGAAAACATCCATCACTTGATCATGCAATTGTCATGTTACGTTGGTGGTGAAACAAAATATGTAGTTCACACCAGCGGCCAGCTCGCCTGACATGGTCATCAATATTGACAGCAACATGTGCTTAACAACAATTGCCACTGTTGTTGCTATTATTAATGCATGCAGATTTACATAAAGCGACTGTTACGCTACTGTCACTGCTGCGCGCATTGTTGTGATGAACGATATCGCTACTTTGCATATTTAATTCATAAATCAAGGTGACAGCGATTTTTCTGCGCGCCACTGTCACACTTTCGCAGGCGGTCAATTGACAACACAGTGGACATAGACCGAGTTTAGCGCATAAATCGCTTTGTCATTGGCATGTCGCAGCCACTGTACGTCACTTAGTTTTGCGCGGCAAATGGTTAGTGCAGCTTGGTATGCGGCCATTTTGGATCGAATTAATCAATCAATTATTGTTCAATGATACCGTCATGAATGTCACCGTTTGAATAGTGCGAATGGACAGCACGGCTGCAGCACTATGTGACGGCAAAAGCATTGGAAAGCGTTGGATAGGCATCACGAGAGCTAGCAGAAAGACGGCGGCTAGAAGTAGAAGACGTGGCTGCTGCAGAGGATAACTTTGTTGCGGCGGCAAAGTCGAAAATGTGGCGCACATTTGTTATCCGCAAATGCCGCAGCGTTCAGATTTAATTACCAGCGACATGATGGCCGAGTAAACTACCCAGATTGCGACGTCAAAATGGAGAATTTATTATGCGGCCTAGAAGTCAAAACGATCAAACCGTCAGCGAGGAAAGATAGTTGCAGCTTTGATGGCGCGCGGCGACATGAGGAGCGCGCCGCAAATGATTAAATTTCCAACTCCAACTGCTGTGCGAAGCATCTGTGCGCTGTTTCTTGTCGACGTAGCGCCTCCTCAGCTATGCCTATCTTGCTGTGACTGCAGTGAGGTGCGTATGCGAGCCAATATACATATACAGATGGACATACAAAAATACATATGAGTGTCTGCACTTTCAGCTGTGTCTTCAGCTATCAGCTACGGTTGTATGTCGTAAACGAAACGTCATAGGCATGTCATTTCATAACTCATCGTTATACGCGCACCGCGGCGCTGATGTGGTCTTATATTCATAGCTTACGGCGTCTAAAAATCAATTTTCCAACACTGCGTACAGTGAGAATCGCAAACGCATACATAAATATGCATATTTATGCGTAGAATAAATGCGCGCTTACCAGTTCGCGGCCGGAAGATGTGATGCGCCTACATTTGTACAACACGCACCGTTGCATTGCCTCCGTCGCTGCTGTTATCGGTGGCACTCTGCATACGCATCTACTATATCTCTATAGGCGCGTTAAGTTCTCTTGTCTGTGCGTGCATTTTACAGGCGGCATGTTTGCACTGCCATTTACATGACGCGGTGTTAACTGTCAACACTTGCGTAAATGAAAATAAATTCCTCAAGTGGCTGGTAATTTGGTCGTTGCATTGATTTATGCCCTCATATAAATGATTATGCGTTTATATACGCGAACAATTTGACTCCCGTGTCAGCGGCTGAATTTTCCTACCGGCATGACAGTTGATGAGCAGCTGTTATGCCCATAACCGTGTCTGGGCGGGTTGGTTGACAGGGAATTTTTCGGTATTGTCAAAGGAATGTTTGACTCTGTAAAAAATGAATATAAACTCATATTTTAGGGGGTCATAGTGCAAATAAGTTGTGGGTATTTTCCGACAGCCGGAAAACCGCCAAAAGTAAAATTGTAAGGTAAGCTCCAACTCACTGACCATTTGGCGGTTTAGTCCATGAAACTGAAAAAAAAACATAATTTTGGAGATATTATTTTTTACATTTTACATTAATTGAATTTAAAGGGGCGGTCTAGCTAGATACCACTATTCTTTTCAATCTGGTACGTTGTAAACTGTTGTCCAGTACTTGGATCGAAAATATATTTTCATAGTGCTCTTCGATTGTTTCCTTTACAGTAATCAACTTTAGATCTCGGTGGAGGACACCGTTTCTCAAACAGAAAGAGGCCTTCACTGTGGTGCACAATAAGAAAAGTGTTTCGAAAATGTTTCATACAAGAAACCATTTATCTGAAGCTAGTTCATATAAAAATTGCGTCAAGTACTCCGACCTCGGTAGCACCGAAGATTCAGTAATGGGATCTTTAAACTGTCACTGGCGATCAGTTGTAGTACAATACATAATTCTTGTAGAATAAATAAATATGAAGTAAGTGAAGCCGGTCGCCTCCTAGCGGTGTATCCTGAGTAAATATGACTTTGGACCGACACGGACTATGATTTAGAATTTGATTGGATTTGGTTGTTATCATTTGGTTTGGTGATCGTGGGATTCCACCATCTGAGTATGTAGGGGTGACACTCTACAGAAATGGCTGGTGGGTTAAAGCCAAGGCTGCCTCCGTTCCGGTAAAACCTTGGCAGGCCTCAGAGTACGTTCCTCTCCCGTCATCATTAAGTTGATGTGGTAAGAGTAGGTTGAGAATACTCTCTCTTTACGCTGGTCGGCTCTGAATGCATTGCTTCATAAGGGCGTGCGTCAACCCTCGTATTTGCCTCTTAACCTAGATAACCTTGTGACCATATAAAGGCGACTTCCTTCCGGAAGATGGATAGTGGCTCAAGATTTATTTAAGGAACTCGTAAAAAGTGAAAGTATTTAATACTGTTTCAACGTTGCTAAGCTAAAATATTTCAGCATCCAGCTCTCTTATTTAAACATATTTATTTGTTTGTCAAATTCCAGTGACAGCAATAGATCTTAAAAGAAATGCGTCATAAATATCGGGAAAGTGTTTCAAGCGCTCTTCCTTCTCGCTTTCACGGGGCTCAGTGCTTCAAATAACTGCAGTACTGCACAAATGCAATCTCCTCATATCTGCGTATATGCGACCATAATTTGTTTACACAGAAATCCAATAATGGTTACCAAATTGAAAATTACGCTGACGCTACATATTAATTGGACTGACGGATGCGTGTGCTCACGTTATTGCTGGCGCAGGCGTTGAGGTATCCCCATTAGTGGATGTGGGTTGAAAATGTGCCCGGTGGCCACATGTAATGGCGCACGCACGCCATGTGGAAAATATTTAATTTGTAACCGATGGCGTGTTTGATACCCAAGGCATTCGGGAATACATATGTGTACAAGCGGCCACGCAAGGTATAAAAATAAAAATTGTCACTCAACTCTGGCTACTTTGGGTGGCACATGTGATGGATGAATGCTTGTGCAACGCGGCAAAATGCAAAGGCATCGAGGTTAAATGGGTGGAGAGTTATTGATGCGGATTAAAAAATATGCAAATATGATGGGTGGAGTTGAAATAATTGTATAAAAAATTAACTGTTAAGCAAAATTAACTGTACCATCAAAGTTGAAAAATGGTTGTGAGTGGGATTTTACACACAAGTACTATATATATTTACATATATAGAGTATATGCATATAGATTTAAAACACCTTCTAATGGCATGCTAAAAATGCGGATGCTTTAGCGCTTTGCCTAGCCACGAAACCGGCAATTGTTATTGGTGTTGAACTGGTTCATTGAAAATCATTTTGCCGCAACGACACTTGACAATTTAGTGCAGCACAATTGCTATATTTAACCGGCACATGGCCGCACCTACGCCCACTGCGGTCATGCCGATCGAACGATGACGTGTCAATTTAGTCATGTAACTAAATTGTTGTTAGCAGAACCCGGTGTCTCTGGACCATTATTTGCAAGTAATTATACGAAAATTTAAAGAGCAGATCGTTATGGATATGTGGTGTTGAATCGTGGTTTTCAGTAGTTATGCAATCACAAGATAAACAAGAAGCTAATATACCCTTCACAGGTGCATTTCTTTTAGTAACTAGTGTTTAAGCAAATCTAAAGACGTAAGAAAAAGTAAGTAAAAAAAAGAAACCTTTTTACTAATTCTTTTTAGCCAGGTTGTTTGCTAGAAACATTAAGGTTATATAGTTAACCGACCTGAACAATTTCTTCGGAGATTATATTATTACCTTAAGCAGTAATCTATGTCAAATTTTGTGAAGATACCACGTCAAATGCCAAAATTTTCCATACAAGCTCTTGATTCCGATCGTTCAGTTTGTATGGCAGCTATATGCTATAGTGAACCGATCTGAACAATTTTTTCGGAGATTAAATTATTTCTATGAGCAATAACTCACACCAAATTTCATGAAGATATGTAGTAAAATGCGGAAGTTTTCCATACAAGCCCTTGATTCCTATCATTCAGTTTGTATGGCAGCTATATGCTATAGTGAACCGATCTGAACAATTTTTTCGGGGATTAAATTATTTCTATGAGCAATAACTCATACCAAATGTCGTGAAGATATGTAGTAAAATGCGGATGTCAAGCCCTTGAATCCGATCGTTCAGTTTGTATGGCAGCTATATGATATAGTGGTCCGATATCGGCAGTTCCGACAAATGAGCAGCTTCTTGAAGAGAAAATAATATCCGCAAAATTTCAAAACGATATCTTAACAAGTAAGGAAGGGCTAAGTTCGGGTGTAACCGAACATTTTATACTCTCGCAATTTATTTATTTAACTTTATTTATTTTATATAATACACAATTTGACCCACATATTCGTCATATATATTGTATAAAGTCCATTGAAAGTTGGAAACCATAATATTAGGTTAGAAGCACCGAGGTCCGCGTGTTCGATATATGGGGCCTTAAAAACCTATGGTCCGATTTCGGCGATTTTTATAATGGGGCTGCCACACTATTAACATAGTATTTATGCAAAATTCTGCACAGATATCTTCACTAGTGCTTACTTTATATATTGTAAAGTAAACGATTCAGATTGTCTTCAAAGTTCTGGTATATAGGAAGTAGGCGTGGTTGTGAAGCGATTTGGCCTATTTTCACAACATATCATTGGGATGTAAGGAAACTATTGCAAACCAAGTTTCATTGAAATCGGTCGAGTAGTTCCTGACATATGGTTTTTGACCCATAAGTGGGCGACACCACGCCCATTTTCCATTTTGTAAAAAACTCTGAGTGCAGCTTTCACACTTCGCCAAAAAAATTACATCCAAATATGCCACTTCATAGTGCGATCCTTCATACCAAATTTTATTTCCATAGCTTTATTTATGGCTTAGTTATGCCACTTAATGTGTTTTCTGTTTTCGCCATTTTGTGGGCGTGGCAGTGGTCCGATTTTGCTCATTCCGAAAGCAACCTTCCTATGGTGCCAAGAAATAAGTGTGCCAAGTTTCATCAAGATATCTTAATTTTTACTCAAGTTACAGCTTGCACAGACGGACGGACGGACATTCGGATTTGAGCTCCACTCTTCACCCTGATCACTTTGGTATATATAACCCTATATCTAACTCGTTTAGTTTTGGGTGTTACAAACAACCGTTATGTGAACAAAACTATAATACTCTCTTTAGCAACTTTTGTTGCGAGAGTATAAAAATTGGAAATCGCGCTCTTAGAGTGCATTGGAAAGAGTTGAGTGTGTTGTTCAGAACCCATGAAATTACTAAGTTTTCTTCAGAGATATTTTAAAGGATCTGAGAACCAGGGAGCATTACTGACAGCTATGCAAGGTATTATCGATCTAGCTAAAGAAGTTACGAGACCTTCTGTAAATAAATTAAGTGTAGGTCATTTTGTGGTATCGAGCGGACGTCGAAGAAACGGAATGTTTCTCTATCTTTACAGACCTTACAAAACATGATCTCAGCTTGAAACAATACTCAGCTCATTTTCTTTTTGTTCATATTTGACGGAAAGACTCGAGATAATTTTAATATTTAAACTATCCAACTTGAAAGCATCGATGGCGAATAAGTGTCTCACATCGGAGATATAAGATACGATGTTTTGAAACGCATAGCTGAGATCTAGTGTAATCTTTCAGTTTTCAATTCCAAGAGCTTTACATACACATTATGAGTATATATGTATATCATGAAGAAATTCTCAGTAATTTTCAGCGCTGTCATAGCGCATACTAAAACAACAGCAACAAAATATCCCCCCTTCTATCGCTTGCATTTTTTATTCACTCGCCGCGTTACTGTACATTTTCTTACAAACATACCAGCTGAGCTACTTGAGCAAATGCAACAAAATTAATTACTTTGTTATGAGCGTCAATAAATTACCACAAGAAAAATCATAGCATAAAGCAAAGAAAATAACAATAACAACATATTTATGACACTATGGCAAAAAAAATGCGAAGAAAAAACGTTAACTACACTGGCATTGTGCTGATCTCATTGAAGTGCGGAAATTATTAAAGCAGCCTATTGATGACAGCATTATTGTTCGTCTGCGTTAAAAAAAAAAGCAAAAACAATGCAATAAAAGCAACAGTAAAAAATATACCGGCGGCAAAATAGTAATCGATCCATGGAGTTGTGATGGAGGGAAGAAAATTGCAGTTTATGAAAAGGGGACGGCAAAACAGTGTAACTCATCAAGTCTTTGGAGATGTGACAGTTGGTCATAAAAGACGATAACATATTTATGGTATTAATCGATTTTATAGCTAATATCTAAGAAGAAATTTAGTGTTGTTATAGTTTCAAAAAGTAGTCTTCTTGAACTACATAAATATTTTTGCATCGTTATATATAATACGAGTATCTGGATGTCTTAAGAGAAAACTATCGATTTATAAAATATCGATACACCACAACCATCTTCACAAATGAATAGTTATGACAAAGCCCATAAAATAATCATTAATAACAGCAGTAGCAGCATAAGTGAAACGTAATAAAAAAGTGGCAGCAATTAATTGTCGTCTGTTATATTGTTTTGCACTTTAGCAATGCAACTCTGTTCGACAGCATTCTTCATGCTGACTATGGTGATAATAATATATGAACTATGCGCGCACGTATTGAATTATAAGTAGCGGAATTAGTTAGAGGGTTCTCGTTTGGTTAGTGGAGTTCGACATGTTTTTACGCGCAGGTAAACCCGCTTCATGCCGAGGTGCTTGTATTAAAATTTTAGAAAATTTTACATTTAATTGCCTCAAAAAAATTATAATTTGACTTCAAAAAAATTTTGTAACAAACAATAAAGTCTATTCCATAAATAGTAGCTACCAAAGATACAAACAATTTCTTGAAACATGTTTTTCTTTATTATAATGAAACCACAGTTATAAATAACAATTATATATAAAAATGAGTGAAATACAAAAAAACTTTAATTGAAAATTGCTGTGAATTAAATATAGAATGTCAATTGCGGCAACCCAAATGTTTTCTTGATTGCCAACATATAATTGTTCAGCAACAAATAGCAAATGTGGCGTCGCCATGCGCATCAGCCTAAGGCAAGACGCCTAGTGAAGTGAGTTGTAAAGTAGTTTACTCACTTCTAACTTTGCATTTATCACACAACTATGATTTACTCTACGCTAGACTATGCACTTAGTCTTAGAGTAAAGCTCAACTAGCAATGAGAACAGCAAGCAAGCTACAACAACTGCAAAAAATCAGTTAATCGATTGCTATCGTTGCACAGTAATCAATCGTTTATTTATTTGTTGTTATTTTTGGTTTCTTTGTCGCTGCTCCCGATTTTTATTGTGCTATTGAGTGTGGTATATTGTTGTTGTAGCCATCACTTACAACAAATGTACGCTCTTTAGTCAAGTGTCAAGTGCTTGTGCAAGCTACTACTTTTTTGTTGTTGTTGAATTTTTCAAAGGCGTGTGTGAGCACGTCAGCTGAATGTATTGATTTAAATGAATTATTACATACCGTTATTTTAAATTCAAATAAATAGTAAGCGAATTTTGATCATCATGGATGTATACCTATTTATCGATTATCGATTTTTTTATAAAATAAAGTTTGGCCTCTCAAACTGAAAAGAAGAATAAATAGACTCTGTAGTTACTGCGGATGTGATTCGGAACAGTAGAGCGCCCAAATTAATTTTTTTGGAAGAACCATCAAAATTATTATATGTGAAACAGATCAGCTTTCTCTCCTTTGAGAGTTAGATAAAATGAGTTGCTTCTTCGAATATGTTCCGACCACACCTAACCTTATAATTTGACATTTCGTTCCAACTCTAGCGACTATTCGAACTCTATTTCTGCAGTACTACAACAATCTGGAATAATCCGACAGGAACCCGCTGCATCTATACAATAACATGCTAGAGAGTCCAGTCAGCCTCTTTGCAACATTTGTAACGGTTGAAATTGCCGAAAAACATTTCAGGAATGCAAGCGTGTCACAATGGCGAGAGCGGCTACATGTTGCAGGCAATGAAGCGTAGCTGCAACAATTGCTATGTGATTTGACAACAACGGAATACTTGTAACATTTGTGAGCTTGTGTGGTAATGGTAGCCAAAAAAATGTAGAGAAACTCTTGGTAGTTGAAGAAAGGATGTGCGCCGCCAATTTTTTGTGATGTTGCTTTAGTTTACTGAATTTTCGGACATTTTTTTGACTGCTGATGGTTTGTTTGGTATTTTGGATATATGACATATATATGTATTCTTATACTTAATATATTCTTTGCATATTTCTGTATATACATCTATATTTTAACCGTTAGTGCAACAAATTGGCTTCACTGTCTTATTCTCTATCTATTTCTTTCATTTTATATTTCCATAGTTTCCGTTTATGCTGCTGGCATTTTAGTAGCTCAAATCTATTTACTGTTTTTCAGTTGACTTCCTCATCTGCTTAAGTCGTTGGCATCTGCAACCTGCAACTGTCCGTCGCCAGCCACCTACAGCTGCCACTTCCTGGCCACTTTGATTTATGCAATTTGCCGACAGTCGGTGCTGACTTAAACTACTCGTCACTCGCTACTTCCTTACTGCTGCCAATGTCTATTAATAATGCCGCCGCAGTAGTTTGTAGTTTGCTTGCTTCCGATGTTCCCTCAGTAGCACTAACTGTAAAAATGTAAAATAATTATAAATTTTTTAATAATTTTTATGGAATTCAAAGTTCTTAAATTTGGATACCTACAGGTCCCTCCAATAATACCAGAGTTACTTGTATATTATGACAATGTTGACAGTGTTACTTTTGTCCTGATTGTTTTATAAAATATTTCGCTTAATTTTGATCGATTGTATATGATATAGGATGTAGTGTGACTAAGATATAATTTCGTTAGGGGATGCTGCAGAATAACCTGAGGCAATAAACTCTGAGATGTCTAATATATAGTATTACGTATAAGTTAGGACCTAGCCTAACCTAGGGCCAATATGATATGAACGGATATTACTTTTTGATATATTAAAGGATTTAATTTTTTTAATCAAATGTTCTCAAGACAAATTTCTGTGTCTCTTCCCAAAACGACAAAGAGATGCAATTTGTTTTTTTCTTGATCTCTCTCCTCTCTCGTTAGCTCACTTAATTTACACGTTGTGCTCATTGTTTGTCACTGTAGACACGATTGCCGTTTTGGTCCACAATTTTGGTCCATTGGTCCATTACTTTGTGAAATGGCCCATTTTGAATGCAACATTTTATCAAATAAATGAACAGGGATTTTTCATTATAGCTACAATAAGATTTCAATTTAATCGAAAATCCGACGTATCAATTTTGTTTGACCAATTTCCTTAATTGGTACTTGATCCTAAATTGGTACTTGATTCGAACGTAATCGAATCTCAATTGTATGTAGAACTTTTTTGGCAAAGAGTAGGTTTCATAAATAATAGATTAGGACAAGCAGCTTGCCGAGCGAAAACTCTTTGGATTAATTTTAATAAAAACTAAATTAAGAAACCGGGGCACTCTCATTACATTTGGTCGGCAAAAGATTTTTTTAAATATTCTTAGGATCACTTATTTTAAGGTGTTATATGTGTTGAGGTGCGGGAAAATGGGGAAAATTTTGATTTTTTGTTGAGGTATGAAGTCATATTTCTTGGGTCCATTTTACACTATTTGGTCCATAAATAAAAAGTCAAACGGCATTAGTGACTGTAGTTATTCGCTCGCTCACATGTATAGCTCAAGACTTCTCTCAGAGAGCTGGCAGGAGGGTCGGTCGGATTTGGTTTGACGTAGCGAGTTTAGGGATGCAAACGATGTATCGATGTTTTTGAAACATCGATGTTTTCGTCAAAAAGCATCGATGTTAGCTATCGATGTCTCGAATCTAAAAACATCGATGCATCGATGTCAATTTCAACGATGTTTTATGTCGATGTTTTATATAAAAATTTGACTTCACACTTTTTCGTATTAACTCGAAACCCTCTATTTGGATACGCTTTAAGGGAATGTGCACTTGGACAATACTGCGGTTACTTTTATGATTTATTTATACAATTTAATTCTGGCGTAGGCTACTGCGTTAGATCAGAGATTCAAATTACTGCATTTTAAAGATGCATTTAAAAGAAATACTATTTTTTTTGCTTCATAAAAAAATTCAAAGAATCGCGCTGATAGAACGGAATCTTCGGATGAGTGTGAAAAAGAATACTCGTTTGATATTTGGAACCAGAATAAACATTTGGTCCACCAAAAGGTGAAATGTAAGCTGTCAAATTTATCTACAATTACAGGGACGGAAGGTTGAAGAGAAAATGCATCTCGGCTGTTACCCCTACCAATCAGAAGCCAATAGAGTTTGGGTTGACATGAATACTGTGTTTTCGGAGTTGTATAAATAGGCTTATTAATATTTACACATTGTGGCCACTTCAGTGCCGAGTAAACGACCGTCTTCTAAACCCAGGGCAACTATCACTCAGAAGTAAAATCGAAGAGAAATGACAGTGAAAAAACTTTCCATGTCGTTGTTTTGAAAAAGAAAAAACTTTAACATACATATAATGCTAAGTGAAATAAAATGTATCAACTTAAGACGTACTACATTTCATTTATTTATGCTACTGCTTCTGTATCCCTTAGCTTCAAAGTTCAAAAATACATCGTTGTTTCGATGTATCGATGTTTTAATGGCCGATGTTTTTGATTTCGATGGGTTTTGAAGAAACATCGATACATCGATACATCGAACCATCGAACCATCATTTCACGATGTTTGCATCCCTAAGCGGGTTCCACATTCAAAAATTTATATAGCGTTGAAAATCTTTTCATAGATATAATCTGCTGTCATAACATATCACATGACTTCTTCCGTTAATTTTTACTTGAGAAGTTAAGTTGTGAGTTAATAGAGTTTTTTATGCAACTCACAAAATGCCATTTTGTATTTCCTAGCTACAATTTGAAGGTGGTAACAAAAACAAAAAAATAAAATATTAATGAGAGCAGTGGAAGCTTTATGAAGAAATATATTATGTATAATATAATATAGATATTTTCGACTTAGTAATTCCTTCTGTTTTGTATATACATATATTCATATATACGAAAGAGCAAATCCGCCACAAATGAAAACACAAAATAGCTGCATGTTGATGACACCAACGAACAGTTAACAACTTCCCGGCTTCCTTGCAAATAATTTGTTGTTGTTTTTGTAATATAGCATACAACATTTTGCATATGCTATGCATGTTTTACGCCGCAACCATCAAATAGTCTGCAGGCGCGCTGTTTAGTGCTTCTCCCCACTACACAAAGCCGCGCTTGGCAGCCGACATGTGTCTTTTGCAACATTAGAAATTTTGTTATCTTCAGTTCTAAGCACCACCTCACCTAACACATAACTGTAATGTCTTTTTCGTTTATTACCTTTTCGCCCATTGTTATTGTTCGTCTTCTTCATATTTCGCGCTGTAAATTTAACGACAAACTAAATTGTCAATTTGCCATATTGACGACACGGTCATTTGGCTGTTAAGTCACTTAGCTAATCACTGTTGTGTGTCTGCAACAATTGTTTATGTCATAGGTGCTTTTATTTTTTCACAAATAAAAACAAGTGATTAAATTTTTTATTGACAACAGTTAGAAGTAATGCACCATATATTAGTACATACTTACTACTTACATAAATACATACATATATATATTTAGTGTTCTTCTGAATATATGTATGTGCATAAATATTTCATGTGACTGGCAACAAATTTGAAAATGTTTATAAATAAAAAAAATGTTTTTGGTTTGCTTCGATTATTAGACTAAAATTTTCCGTTATGACGTCACATCAGCAAAAATGTGTGCTTTCTCTAGAACGGATCAAGATTCCCAAATTTGTACAACATTCTCTTTTCCATTGCATAAATTATATTTATAATACAATATTTATTTATTTAGTAAAAATTATTATCATTAAATTTACTTAAATATAAACATCTCCAGAAATTTTTTATTTTCAATATTTTCGCGCTTTTACTCACCTGCAATCGGCGCTAATAAGCGTTAAATCTCACACGCGCATGTGCGCCCCAGGTCAGCACTCGTGTAATCCATGTACATACATACAGGTATCTTCAAAGCTTCTTGGGGTCACTGGCGCTGCATGCAGCTCGTTTGCGTGCAACAACAGCAAGAAAAACTAACGGTAAAACTAACAAAAAATAATGTATGTGTTTTGTAAAATTAGCAAACATTATGATAGCAGCAATGATGGCGATTCTACACGCTTCACACGCCAATCGTCCAAATCAACAAATTCACCGTGAAGTAAAGGCACACATGCGCAGTAAGTTCATGCGCACAAATTATTCAAATACATACATATATGTAAGTACACACAGATTCACTAACTTTGAGTTATCGGCGAATTCATTTCTTTATTTGTTTACTTGAGAAATTAGCTACTTTTTCGATGCCGATAGCTTCGTGTTGCCGATTTTGTTGTGTAGCTTTAATGTTGGATTTGCGGTTAAGTGTTTTATTGACCCGCATTATCTGCATGATTATAATTGCTTTGTTGACAATTGTAGTTTTGTAGAAGAGATATATGTAGCCATAATTATATTATTGTGGGTATAGAAGTGTGGGGTATCCATATTGTAGGCTAAGGGACAGTTAAATCCCCGAGATTCGTTGGTCGATTTCTTACAGAAAACCAAGTTTACTTTCATGAGAATATTTTGAGGACCCTGAAAACCCCTCGTTATTTGGACGGAATGCAAAACATTTTCCTAAAATATGTTCCAACTTATTCGAACTTCGAAAAAGATTTATATATAGAATGATAGAGAAGGAGAGAGGAATATATATATTGATTGAGATATCCCTCTCGGATATGTAGATTAATAAAGAGAGGGTGAGAGATAGAGATATATACAGATTGATAGAGTGATATAGGGAGTGCAAGACGGTTAGAAAGAGAGATAGGTAGGTAGGTAGGAGTGTTATATTTCGGACTCAAGTAGACTAGTTGTGTCATTTTGATGCACTAATAGTAAATCTTTTTATTATTGCTATCACGTTTCATCTTTACGTTCAAACCATTTCGTGGTTTCGAAGAAGCTAAAAAATGTCCATATGATTTTTGTAGACATCCATTCAAGGTTTGATGCCTCATGGATTCAAGTGTTCTGTGTCGGATCTGCGATAGGGCTGGGCATATCTATTATATATTTCACCCTTAATCTAAAATAGTAATCAAACAGAGTTCCTTTCCACTGATAAGAGCTCGAAGAACAGAACCAGATCCAGATAGAACCATAATAAACATATGTATATCAAATCCATGCTTAAATCAAGTGATCTTCTAAAAAATGATCCGAGAAAAGTGTATTCATTTTAGACTCAGGAAAGACCCTACGGATTCTAAATTAAAACTAAAATTGTGTATTTTCTCAAACAACCCCTTTCATCCATTTCAAACCATTATTTATCTAACATCAGTGTTTAAGTAAAGATGAAAATAGTATCAAATTTCATATTTGAATATTTATGTATATGGTAATATGTAGACCTGCATATTTGTATCTACCGATGACAGCTGCGATGATGCTTATATGTAGAAGATTTAGCTATGTGTGTTAGTAAGTCTGTATATTATTGGCGATTCCGACTGTGATTGCATTAATGCTCCAGCTGGGCTATGACAGCGCGAGCAGCATAAAATGAAGTCAAAGTGCCGTTGCAATAACATGACTACGTGCCACATGTTATCATATTCATATATACTAATAATTATACTCATATGTGTATTCATACACTAGTCATATGCGCGAGTATAGTCATATGTATATATTTTTGTAACGGCAAATGTGCAATAATACAAATCAGCGTGTTGCACGAACGACACATGTGCAATGGCAATAAGCAGGCGAAAAATCAACAACAAAAAAATAAAAAAAAACGCAAAACAAATCATAAAAATTCGCAAACAAAAATCAATGCATGGAAAATAACAAAAACAACATTGTCCAATTATAAAAACAAAACTCAAAACGCAAAAAAAAAAAATTATAATGGAAAAGAAAAATCATGAAAGCATTTAAGTGTAATAGCGGAAAATGGCTGTGGAAAAACAGTCATCGCAATCACAAACAAACTTATATTTTTGTTTACATGCTTATCCTTTCATAATGCTTTGGAAATGTGATTTTTTCCTTCTAAATTTTGTGTTGTAGCTTTCTTAGCGCACTCTTAATGCTGTTGATTGTAAAATGTCTGACCGCGTGTGTCATGTGGCATGCCACGCGCATGCTGAGCTTATTTCTCCGCTATTTTTTTGGCAACTTACACCACAGTAGTGTACAGCTGCGGGCAAGCAAATGAGAACAAGTCATGCACTAGCGTGCAAGCTGTGGTTGTTTGGTTTTGGGCAGGGTTATCAATGTTAAATGAGAATTATGTATTTAAAATAAGTTTTCGAAAATAAAAATAATTTAAACAAGTAAGGAAGGGCTAAGTTCGGGTGTAACCGAACATTTTATACTCTCGCAATTTATTTATTTAACTTTATTTATATTATATAATACACAATTTGACCCACATATTCGTCATATATATTGTATAAAGTCTATTGAAAGTTGGAAACCATATATTAGGTTAGAAGCACCGAGGTCCTCGTGTTCGATATATGGGGCCTTAAAACCTATTGTCCGATTTCGGCGATTTTTAAAATGGGGCTGCCACACTATTAACATAGTATTTGTGCAAAGTTCTGCACCGATATCTTCACTAGTGCTTACTTTATATATTGTAAAGTAAACGATTCAGATTGTCTTCAAAGTTCTGGTATATAGGAAGTAGGCGTGGTTGTGAAGCGATTTGGCCTATTTTCACAACATATCATTGGGATGTAAGGAAACTATTACAAACCAAGTTTCATTGAAATCGGTCGAGTAGTTCCTGAGATATGGTTTTTGACCCATAAGTGGGCGACGCCACGCCCATTTTCCATTTTGTAAAAAAATCTGAGTGCAGCTTCCATCTGCCATTTCTTATGTGAAATTTAGTGTTTCATTTCGTTTTTCGTTAATGAGTTAACCCACTTTTAGTAATTTTCAACCTAACTTTTGTATGGGAGGTGGGCGTCGTTATTACCCGATTTCTTTCATTTTTGGACTGCATTAGGAAGTGGCTAAAAAAAACGACTACAGCAAGTTTAGTTTATATAGCTCTATTGGTTTGCGAGATATGTACAAAAAACTTAGTAGGGGGCGGGGCCACGCCCACTTCCCCAAAAAAATTACATCCAAATATGTCCCTTCATAGTGCGATCCTTTATACCAAATTTTATTTCCATAGCTTTATTTATGGCTTAGTTATGGCACTTTATATGTTTTCGGTTTTCTCCATTTTGTGGGCGTGGCAGTGGTCCGATTTTGCTCATTTGTTGATCGAAAGCAACCTTCCTATGGTGCCAAGAAATAAGTGTGCCAAATTTCATCAAGATATCTTAACAAGATATCCGGACGGACGGACAGACAGACATTCGGATTTGAACTCCACTCTTCACCCTGATCACTTTGGTATATATAACCCTATATCTAACTCGTTTAGTTTTGGGTGTTACAAACAACCGTTATGTGAACAAAACTATAATACTCTCTTTAGCAACATTTGTTGCGAGAGTATAAAAATAACTATATAAAATAGTAGAGTGAGAAATAATATACTGTTTTTATGAATAAGGTTACCATTTGGTGAAACTTAACCATATTTTTGTTTCGAAAAGGGAATTTACTTATAGAAGTAATAAATACGTATAAGATTATAGTATAATTGCGGAAAATCTTTGCGATTTTTCAAAATGTGGTGAAATAGGGTTGCCATTCTTAGAAATTTTCTAAAAGAAAGGAAATTTACTTATAGAAGTAATAAATACGTATTAGATTATAGTACAATCGCGGAAAGTCTTTGCGATTTTTCAAAATGTGTTGAAACTTGAAATAGGGTTGCCATCCTATAAAATTTTCTAAATTTTTTTTTAATAACTATAAAAAATAGGAGAGAGTGAGAAATGACAAAATTTTTGAGTAGGGTTGCCATCCGGAGAAAGTTGTCAAGAGTTGCCAACTATATTTTTGTAAAAAAATGGAATTTACATATAAGAAGTAATAAAAACTAAGAAAAATGTTATACAATCTTTGTGATCTTTCAAAATGTGTTGAAAGCTTTTATATGCTGATCTTGGCACGGGGCGTATACGCAACTTACAATGTAAATTCTTTAAGTTTACCGTATAATTCTTCTTAAAGGTTTTTCATTCTTCAATTATAGCATTTAGAACGCTACAGCATTCAAAAAATCCCGACCAAACATTATTTCTATGTGCTTGAAATTTACTGTAAAAGACTCCATTACATAGGCCTTATATGTACCGTTGATTTCTTCCTTCATACATACATATATGAAAAGACCTACATATATTTGTATGCGCAATTACACTTGAATGCGAAATGCAATAAAACGCTAAATGCTCACATCCCAACACATTTTAGGCAACTTGTTGCATGCCGCATGTGGCATGAACGTGTGGCGTGTGTGATGGCGTGTTGCGCTCATGTCAGGCGCGTTGGTGGTATAATGGCATGGGGTGTTCGCATGTAGCTGCATACACATTTGGACATATAGGCACGTTTACATGACGAGTTCTCAGCCAAAAGCAACAACAACAACAAATACAATAAATAAGCAAAAAGGAAAATCTAAACTAAATGCAGGCGCAACCACCAAAGTTCAATGAATAATATGAGTAAAACACTGTAATCACGTGTTGTTGGTGCATTTATTTATGTGCAACAACAACAACAACAACAACAACAAATATTTAATAAACGAAATAAAAAGAAACTTCAAGCAAATAAAATTTATTTCGCTGTTCTATCAAATTTATATTTATTTTATTTTTTGTTTTTGCTCATTTTCACAACAACAATGTACGCTGTACGCCTTTGGCCTGCGCACTTGTACTGCTATCGGTGCGACGGTCGCGCATGCGCCGCAATCTAAACGAAATCACCGCGCTGCTCGTTTGCTGGGCATTTATTCCATTGCATCGCATTGCATTTCGTGCATTTCTACAATTTCATTTGATTTCGGATTTCTGATTTGTTGTCTTTTTGTTCTCGACTGCACTTTATTTTCGCTCGCTATTTACCCTCGGCATGCGGGAGCGTGCGAATATTTGCTTTGGGCGCCCAAAAACGCTCGCCAACCGCCAGCGTCTGCTTCCAAACCAATTCAATCCAAATGTGCGACACACCAAACGTTGGGGCAACAGACAGCTGCCGGTTGCTACAGCGGGAGCGGTGGTGGTGCTGGTGCAAGTGGAGCGCAGTCGGTCGTTTGGTGTGGTGAAGTAATCTTAAATTGTTGCCGATCGTGTTGTTGTGATTTGTGTTGTACTTTTTTTACTCGCTTCTCTACTCGTGTTTTTGTTGTTCTTGTACAATATATTTTTTCTGTGTTCCTGCGTTGTTGCACTTGTCTAGCGTGGCAGCATGCACATGCACCTGTGGCTGCTACTTTCACACCACAAATTCTCTATCTGCATTTGCTCGCCTACTTCCTTTTTGTTTTAATTGTTGTAGTTGTTGTTATTGCCGTAGGTCATATCAAAATGCAGTTAGTCAGGCAATCTGTCATTGGGACGTCTGTTTTGGCGTTAAAATTATTGCGGTGTTGCAACGCCTGTGGCACACAGTTGTCGGTGAGACACAGCCTCGTTGCTGCTGATTATCGGTGGAGGAGGCTCGTTTGATCTGGTAAATCAGCCATGTGAATGTTGGCAGGTGATATTCTGTGACACTGTAATTTATAATGTTTTGTGTCTGGATAAGTGTCTTCTTGGAGTTAGTTAGTGGGTCTTTAAAGAGAAGTTAAGGGTTAGAAGTTTCGAAAAAATTTGCAGACAATTTCTATATAGTTTTTGGAACCTGTCATCTAAGGTATATCCAATTGGTCTGGAGTTTGAAAAAATATAATATTTTTCTATTAGTGATGACAAAATAATTTAAAAGCTGTTGTATCGAAATGTATCGATTATTAATTGTTTTTGATGATTAGATGATCGGAATACATATATCGATTATTAATTAAATTTTCCACAATCTGTAAATATCTTACTGTTTTATTTGATTCTCTAAATTTGTATAAACTTCATTTTTAAAACTCATTTAAGTCAATTTGGATATCGAATTTCGAATATTATATGATTGTTTTACTTTTGAGTGCCCCTTTTTGAGGAACGTACTTAGTTTTTGGCAATTTCAATAAAAATATATATCGATTAATTGAGTTTATGTTATCGATTTTCTTAAATGCAAAATAGTCGCACAATCGATTTTCCGATTAAGTAACATACTTAGTGTTCGATAATTTCATAAATATCTATCGATTAATAGAATACATGATATCGATTTTTAATCGAAAATAGTATATCAAAGTTATCGATTTTCTTAAGACAAAAATAATCGTATAAATGATTTTTCGATTAAAAATATACTTAATTTTCGGGAATTTCACAAATATCTATCGATTGAACTTAATTTTACAAACTTTTATCGATTAATCGAACACATTATATCGATTTTTAATCGAAAATAGTCGTATAATCGATTAATCCACTTTACACTAATTTTAGATTTTTCATAAGTGGTTTTTAATGGCTATTATATTGCCATCTCTTGATCTGATTGTGTCCCAGTTTTGAAGGATGCCTTTCAAATACAACATTTCTCCCCTCTCTTTCTCACTATCTCACTTAAGATAACCAATCGCACACTCAATATGTAATTTAACCCACTATCTTTGGGCTTTCTAAAACCACAACTCCCACAAAATGTTAAAATGTTTAACAGAAATTTTGCATTTTCTCAAACATTTTGCAACATTTTGCAACATTTCGCAAACATTTGCTAACAACATAAACATTTCTAAAGAAACATTCACGAACCATGGGAGACATTCACTTAAAAAGATGTTTTGTATTAAACAATTTGTGAAATTAGCGTTAGCAAGAAATTGTTGTTGACGAAATGCCACCGTGCCACAAGTGAGTGATAAGAAGAAGAGCGCATACTAAACTGATACAACAACAACGTGCAACAACATTGCAGCACAAATGGCAATTTATAAAATTCACTAAACGCGTGTGTATCAAGAATATAAACATTAGCCATAATAATAATAATAGTGGTAGCAACAACAATGAACAACAACCACTAATTCTAATGCTCTTTTTGCGTGTTGCCACTTTAAAGTCAATAACTCAAGCTTCTTTGTAATTTTAGTGTAGTTATTGTAGCGCTGTTGTTGTTGTTGTTGCTAGTGTTTACTTGTTGTTGTCATGGTTAAGTTTATTGTGTTTTATTGTTCGGTAATTTACCGCAACACGTTTGTGGCGCAGCAGCCGCGCTGCAACACTTATAAGTAATGATTACCAGATGATTTAGCGATAAAATGGCAAAACCATTGACCTGACAGAGTTGAGTTGGTCGCTCTTTAGTAAACCACCGCCGTTGCCGTTGCCATTGCTGCTGCTGCTGCGCTTGCTATTGTTGGCATTGTTGTTATTATTGTTGTTGTTGCTGCTGATTGTGTGCGAAAAACGGTGTTTGCTTATATTTTCGATTTGTATTCGCTGTTTGTGTTATTGTTGCATTTAATTTTGCCGTTACCGTTCATAATGAACTAGTGTTGCTGGTGTTGTTGTGCTTCTTCTTTTCCACCACTTCGTGTTGCTATTGCTGTTATATGTAGCTGCTTCAGCGCTTGCTTACATAAAACAATGCCGCCGCATTCAAAGCTCGATTAAATATCTGCTGCATGCATGTTCGTTTGCTCGTCCGCTCGTGTGTGTGTGTGTGTTGGCTTGTGGAGTGTGTTCGCGTATGCGTAGTTTTAACGCAACATCGGCATCACCTCTGCCGCTCTTTCGTGGCTTTCGCGGTTGCGGTTATAGTTGCTTTAACTAAATGTATCGACTAAGCATGGTGTGGGAAAATTTTTTCGCTGCAAAGAAGATTTGGGAGCAATGGCAGAAGAACAGAAAAAAACACATTTGAAGCGTAAAGAAATCACAACAGCTATTTGGCAGATAATGTGTAGCATACATAAGAAAAAACATTAAATGGTGAAAAAACTGCAGTACATATAAATATTAAGCAACACTTGTGACGTCATGAGTTGGTTTAGTAGTTTAGCATTTATATTATTTGATACCTTAGGCATAATGTATGTCTTCTATTTTCAGTGCATTAAACATTTTCAGTTTAATGGTAATTAGTTCTACCAGATTGGCGTCTGAATACAGCCAGAAATCTAACCTCAAAATGTGGATTTCTTCACGTAAAAATAAGCTCGGGGACCTGAGGGTTCATAACTTAACCTCAAAAGCAGCTTTCGTCACATAACAAACAGAGTAACTGTGTCTTATGAAAGCGTCGGGAAACTTTATAAATGTTTCCGAAATTCCTCAAATGAACTTTGTTAGGATAAGAAACTTTATAAATTGATTATTTGTAGATCAAACAAGAGACTTATCCAGCAAGTTTTGCTCTTTTACCTTCGTCTTTGAGATCTACTCTTTGCGTCGATCTAAGAACAAAAGATATTTGATTTTAGTTTGCTAGCTATTCTCGCTCCTAAGTAATATCTTGATTTTTAACCCTAGGGAGTCTGCTTAAATAAAAATAGAGACACAGAGACTTATTGTTAAGATTTCATTTCAATCATCCAGAAACGACAAAACTTGGGAAAACATGTTTTCGATCACACTACCTAAGATTAAGCTAAACGATTTTCAAAACAGTTGAGGGAATCTTTAATGATATAATAACAACCACAACGACGACCAATAAGGTATTTTAAAATAGATCACGTTAAATCATTTAATGATAGTAGTTAGTCTAAACTGAGGCCAATCTGGTCCGACAGATAATAGACCCTGGAATTGTACTCTAAACATAGACTAAGTTAAACCGATCTTCTTAAAGGTACAATATATCTATTTGAAGTAGAAGGAGCTAATTGTAGAGCTTTTGCGAGACGCAATTATGTTCCCTTAGTTTAAGTTTAGTAGAACCCCTTAGGGTCCTGTTAGCATGTGATATTTTATAAATATGTGATGCTTTCAAGAGTTGTGCTTTTAAGCTGTGCTTAACAACTAACATTGACTGCGATATTTCTCTTTGGTGGAAATTCTTCGGTATGCCCCTGAACTTGGACGATTGGTATTTTGCTGCATTTAGCACTTAGAGTTTGCTACATTTTACGGCTGTTGCGAACGCTCATTTAGTGTGCTCTTGCGGGGAGCAGCCGTAGGCGCCCAACAAGAGCGCGATCAACAAATGAATGCAGTGCAAAGTGCTGTTTCCAGCCGACAAGTGTTCATTCGGATCGCTGCTGTGGAATTTCTTCATCTTTCATTTGGCTTTTCCCTCAACAATTTTGTGTTGTTTGCTAAACAGCGCTGCTGTTGCTCTTCGCTTTTGGCTTTTCACATTTTGCATTTAAATAAGTTTAACCGTTTGCGCATGCGGCGGCTGCGGCAACAACTACTTAGTGCTGCCATTTGATGTTTGGCTGCTGCTTGACTTGCACCTTTGCTTTGTCCCGAGGCGCTGACAATTGACGTTGCTGTACAATTTCGTTCGCTTTTTTTTGGATTTTTTCGCTTTATTAAATAGCATTTATACTGTTTTTTTGTTTTACTCTTCGTTGTTTGCTCGTATTGCTTGTGGCAGTGAAGTGTCGTAAATTTTCATATAACTCACTCATTTAGCTCTCAGTTTGAGGTTCGACACTGCTTTTGGGGGTTTGCGACTCTGCTGTAACCTTGGCTGGTGGATTTTATTAGGTGGAATTTATCACAAATTCAATACTGAGTTGAAGTTTTTTTGATTGGAAACAATTTTATAGATTTCGTAATGCAATATGGGATGAAGAGCCTCTCTTTTGATCGTATAACTAGCAAAAAGTAGCTTCTGCAATAAGTATCAAATAAATTTGACCAATTTTAAAATATCTCGAATATCTATGCAAATTTGAAAATTCTTAAATGAATAATAACAGTAATATGCAATCATTTTTATACTCTCGCAACAAATGTTGCTAAAGAGAGTATTATAGTTTTGTTCACATAACGGTTGTTTGTAACACCTAAAACTAAACGAGTTAGATATAGTTAGATTAGATAGATTAGATATATAGTTAGATTATATATACCAAAGTGATCAGGGTGAAGAGTGGAGTCCAAATCCGAATGTCTGTCTGTCCGTCCGTCCGTCCGTCCGTCCGTCTGTGCAAGCTGTAACTTGAGTAAAAATTGAGATATCTTGATGAAACTTGGCACACTTATTTCTTGGCACCATAGGAAGGTTGCTTTCGAAAATGAGCAAAATCGGACCACTGCCACGCCCACAAAATGGCGAAAACCGAAAACACATAAAGTGCCATAACTAAGCCATAGATTAAGCTATGGAAATAAAATTTGGTATGAAGGATCGCACTATGAAGGGGCATATGTGGATGTAATTTTTTTGGGGAAGTGGGCGTGGCCCCGCCCCCTACTAAGTTTTTTGTACATATCTCGCAAACCAATAGGGCTATATAAACCAAACTTTCTGGAGTCGTTTTTTTTAGCCACTTCCCAGTACAGTCGAAAAATGAAGGAAATCGGATCATAACCACGCCCACTCCCTATACAAAAGTTAGGTTGAAAATTACTAAAAGTGGGTTAACTCATTAACGAAAAACGTCAGAAACACTAAATTTCACATAAGAAATGGCAGATGAAAGCTGCACTCAGATTTTTTTACAAAATGGAAAATGGGCGTGGCGTCGCCCACTTATGGGTCAAAAACCATATCTCAGGAACTACTCGACCGATTTCAATGAAACTTGGTTTGTAATAATTTCCTTACCTCCCAATAACATGTTGTGAAAATTGGCCAAATCGCTTCACAACCACGCCTACTTCCTATATACCAGAACTTAGAAGATGATCTAATTGTTTACTTTACAATATATAAATGAAGCACTAGTGAAGATATCGATGCAGAACTTTGCACAAATACTACCTTTATAGTGTGGAAGCCCCATTCTAAAAATCACCGAAATCGGACCATAGGTTTTCAAGGCCCCATATATCGAACATGAGGACCTCGGTGCTTCTAACCTAATATTAGGGTTTCCAACTTTCAATGGACTCTATACAATATATATGACGAATATGTGGGTCAAATTGTGTATTATATAATATAAATAAAGTTAAATAAATAAATTGCGAGAGTATAAAATGTTCGGTTACACCCGAACTTAGCCCTTCCTTACTTGTTTTTTACTATTTTTTATACTCTCGCAACAACAAAGTTGCTAGAGAGTATTATAGTTTTGTTCACATAACGGTTGTTTGTAACACCCAAAACTAAACGAGTTAGATATAGAGTCATATATACCAAAGTGATCAGGGTGACGAGTAGATTTGAAATCCGGATGTCTGTCCGTCCGTCCGTCTGTCCGTCTGTCCGTCTGTCCGTGTGTGCAAGCTGTAACTTGAGTAAAAATTAAGATATCTTGACGAAACTTGGCACAAATATTCCTTGGCACCATAAGAAGATCAAGTTCGAAAATGGGCAGAATCGGACCATTGCCACGCCCACAAAATGGCGAGAACCAAAAACACATAAAGGGTCATAACTAAGCCATAAATGAAGTTATAAAAGTAAAGTTTGGAATAAAGGATCACACTAGGAGGGGGCATATTTGGATGTAATTTTTTTGGGGAAGTGGGTGTGGGCCCGCCCACAAATCGGTTATTTGTATATATCTCGCAAACCAATAAAGCTATATAAACCAAACTTTCTGCAGTCGGTTCTCTTACATACCCCACCACACACCATGAAAATATTTGAAATCGGATAATAACCACGCCCACCTCCCATACAAAGGTTAGGTTGAAAATTACTAATAGTGGGTTAACTAACTAACGAAAAACGTCAGAAACACTAAATTTTGCAGAAGAAATAGCAGAAGGGAGCTGTACTCAGATTTTTTTACAAAATGGAAAATGGGCGTGGAATCGCCCACTTATGGGTCAAAAACCATATCTCAGGAACGACTCGACCGATTCGAATGAAATTCGGTATATAATATATTTCTGGGCGAAATCGGTTCACAACCACTACTACTTTCCTTATAACTCAATTTTGAAATCCATCTTATTCCTTCACTTTATAATGTAAACATAAGGAACCAATGAAGATAACGGAATAAAACTTTACACAATTAGTGCATATCATCTCTGGCTTCACTTGTGAAAAAATTGTCGAAAATGGACCATAGCTTTTCAAGGCCCCAGATATCGAACATGTTGAACTCAGCGCCTAAGGATAAATTTTAACCGAAAATATGGGTAAATCTCTCAGATATCTCAACTTAATTCAGAGGAAATTGTTTTCTTCTAATAGTGTGTCTCTTTTCCAAAAATTGTTAAAATCGGGTCATAACATCTCCATATACCTCATTGTAGGTTTTTCAAAAGTATCTTCTCCTAGCTCCCATGTACCTAATTATAGGTTTTTCGAAAAAATATCTTAGCAAAATTAAGTGAGGGTATCGTCTTGGATATAGTGTACCTTGCTTACCTCAGCCCTCATATACTATATATGACGATTTTCGTTATTCTATTAAACTTTATGCCGAATTTATGGGTTAATTTGAATGTTATCTTAATAAAATTTCTTCAATAAATTGCGAGAGTATAAAAAGTTCGGTTGCACCCGAACTTAGCCTTTCCTTACTTGTTTATTTATTTAAATTTATTTTTAATTTAATTTAAATTTATTTTTTCATATTTTTTTATTTTTATTATTTTTTGATTTCATTTAAAGTACTGAAATGTCAACAGATTAATAACAGCCCAGAGAGGGCGATGAATTTATTTCTTATAGAAAAAATATAAAAATTTATATAAAAATTCTTAGCTGTCACAGTAATGATCTCCTTAAATATTTATAACATGCAACGCAGAATAATTTTTGCGTAACCAAATAATTTTTAATTGCCTCACCACATTCACATCGACACAAATTGTGCACTTGGCTTTACCGATTTGCTGTTTGCTGCGCTTTTGTGGTCAATATCGTCATCTTTGTCATCAGCGCCAACAGCGGCATCATTAGTGGACAGTTCGAGTTCATCATCGGCCGCACTGTTGCGCTTGTTGGCTAATGTGTCAAGCGTGCTACTTGCGGCAGCAACCACAGCGGTGGCAGGGGCAGCGTCGGCGCAGCAAAATAGCCAAACAATTTCAAGCTGCCATATTTGCGGCAGCCGCTCGAGTGATATATTATACCAGCCATTATAACGAGCAACGAATTTGGTACAAACCAAACGGACCCTATATATGCCGAGCATACACATCTTCATTCATATATATATATATATATAATAGATGTGTATATAATATAAATAAATAATTGGCACTTGCGACGTGTCGCGGCCGTGTTTGCCACAAAAGAATTTTAATTTGTACATCTTACGATGCGCAACATTGTTGTGCGGCATGTTTTTGGGAAGAGGTCAATGCGAGCGATTTTATGGTGGCAGCAGCTTCTTTTTGTTGTGCGTTGCAACATCAATGTGATGGATAATAAAAAAACAAAAACAAAAATTGCGAAATTACATATTTGCAATATTTTGCTAGCTTTTGTATATATTTTTTTTGTGAATTTAGCATTTGTGATTTTCCAACTTTTAATTGGCTACCAAGCGTGCAGCATACGCATAACAACAACAATAGCAACAGCGTAGCTGTCGCTCTGAAGCGCTTCCAACTCTGTAACCTCGTTGTTTAACAAGCCGCCAAGCTAAGTGATGCCATTTATACTTTTGGGCCTAGGCATGCAACAACAACAATGAGTGTTGCGGCTTTGTGGCACGCAACTGTCACTACACTGGCAGCTATTTGCGTTGGCTCTTCATGCTTGGTCGCAATGAAAAGTCGAGCATCAAGTTAAAATCGCTCACGAAATGCGCTGATTTTGGTAGTGTTGCCACATTGTCCCCAGACAGCATACACGAGCATCGTCATGTGGCCAGTGAGTTTTCGGCAAGCAAGCAGATGCAATAGCGCTGGCGACAACAACATCAAACTTGCACGCTGTTTGCTAAATAAATCGCAAAACAAAAAAATAAACAACAAATCTATAAAATCGATATAAAACAAAAGACTTAAGCAACGAACTTCGCTTTGGCTTTGGCCCGATCACCTGTCTCGAGCGTGACGAGCGCGCTCAGGTACTTAACATCAATGCACATCCAAAGCTCGTTAATGTTTCGCTTGTCGTCGGTTAATATTATTGTTATCGTTGTTTTTGTTGCCGTTGTTCTTGCGCCATTTAGTCTTGTAAATTTTCATTATTCGTATTGCTGTTGTTGTTAGTGCGAATGTTGTTGTTTTTTTGCTATTATTGTCGCTCTTTCTGCTTTTAGTTTTAGACCGAGTTTATGACCGCTTTAGTTAGTAAATACTTAGCTTGTTTTCGTAATGTTTATTGCATATTTTATGACTTTGAAATGTTCGTTTCTCACCGTTTTTCCCAGCTATGTTTTGAGTTTTTATACTCGTTTCTTGGTTCGATCCCAACCAGTGAAATGCTGACTAAGTAGCATTTCGTGTTCTCTTGTGCAAAGAAAAACAATTTACAGGTTCATTGGCTTGTCAACAAGTGCATTTTTGGAAAGAAATTAAAAAGAATAATATTCCAATCCCTTACATCTATTTAAATACGAAGAAACAAGACGGAAATTGTAAGTACTTCAATGTGCAATGATCAATTGGAATTCGCAAGTATAATTTTGCAGAGATCGATTTATAGATTAATTACTTTAAAGTGGACCATATTATCTTGGAGTCGCCAAAGAGTTCTGTAAAGAGAACGCCATATTTGTAAATTTAATCCAGAATCAAAGTTTCTCAGTTCAGGTGGGGGAGATTGCTTGAAAAGGCCTTAGAGTCGCTGGAGGAGAGGCGCTGTGATCTTCTTCACGGATTGGTTGATGTTGGCGAGAAACGTAGGCGAGGGAGTTCTTATCAACTTTAGTTTCAGGCTACCCGACTATTGCAGCGTTTTTCAAGCAGAAGTGACTGCTATTAAGGCAGCAGTGGATATTGGTCCGCAGCAACATTTGGAGAGGTAACGATTAATTCTAATAGCAGAACGGCGATACAAGCATTGAATTCGCTGACTATGCATTCGAGGCTGGTTAAGGATGGCTTATCTTCTCTATCAGTGATATCGTTCTACTTTTCGATACGACTGGTCTGGGTTCAGCTGGCTGGGCCAGCGGAATCTCAGAAAATTGTAAGGCTGATGATCTTGAAACGTCAGTTACGTTTGTCTCACTCTCAGAACAAGTCGGAGCCGCGTTATCCTATTGTGATTTACTACTGGACAGGTGTGTCTCGGCTGAGCTGAGCAAGCGTTGATCACCAGCACTTGCGCAGTTGCCCAGATTCATCTGGCCTTAGATGAATCGGGGGAGGTCTACCGAACACTTCGCCCTTAGCAAAGTTCACTTCACCTTAGGCCTTCACCTTAGGTGTTCTAACTGGCCATTGTTTCATACATAGTATTGTTCAATAAGTTAAAATAAAAATGGACAGAAGAGGGCTTACGACTATTTCCATGCTATCAATTTTAAAATTATTCCATCTTTCTTGTTCATAAAGACCTTAAAATAGCGAAGAAAAGTTGTTTTCCAATACCAGTGCCATCTATCTTAAAAGTTACTCTCCAAAACTATTAAAACTCTCTTAAAAGCTCAGAAAAAATTTCCGCAGTACATTGTAAGCATCGCAGTTAAATTTACTTGCGCCATTGCCCCCCTGTGATCACCTTCGATCGGTGTTTCATTATTCAATTAAAATGTGCAAATAAATGAATATTTCTTTTTCAACTCATTACATTCATCGTTTCATTTCAATTCCGATTTGTATGACAGCAGCGCAGCGTGTGAGCAACACAGGTAATTTTTTACAAACGCCGCTGGAGTAGACGCATGCTTGTGAAGGCAGGTCCTTCGGGCTAGAAATAAATGCAACAACAATAGCAACAATCATTTAAGTTGGTCGAGATGAAAAATGAGGCAGGAAAATCGTAAAACGCATGATTATCTTAGTGAAAAACTAACAAACGTTGGCAACATTAAACAGCAACAACATGGCTAAGAGTACTTTGAGACTTATCGGAATGCTTGTGTGTGCTTATGTGCTTAAGTGTACACTTGTATGCATGCGTTTCGCGCAACCTACACGAAATGACAACGACAACAACACAAGTATTTAAGCACACAATGTAAATATGCTTTAGTGGCAGATTCAAGTGGTGTTTACAAGCGCGTCGTTGCGTCTGTTGAGTGAGATGCAAAGTCGCAGATGCGTGGCAGCAACATTTCACGCATTTAACGATGAGTTGTTTATTAGTTATACACGCACTGCCAGCCAGCCAGTTGGCCAACAACAATGAGCGCTGTAAGAAAAGTAGCAACAACAACAAGTAAAAGCAACAAATATTTTGTGTCCATACATATAATGTATAATGTTGACAGGTGGTAATAATTCGCACGCACATTTGCCACAAGTTGTTTGTTATGGCCACATAAGTACTTACTGGAAGGAAATACTTAGCGGCCTTGTAGGAAATGCAAACTGAAAATCTGTATTTTAAATTAACACTGAAAGGTGGTTATAACGGAAAATTTGGAGAGTGCTGATCTCTATGGAACATCAGAAAAGTATAAGATACGTACGTTCCTTAGAAGAGTTCGATAAGCCTAGAAACACAGACATATGTCATAGTGATAAGATGGTCGATATTCGTAATAGGTAGAAATGTGTACATTGCCATCAACTTGTGGAATATGTTTTAAAAATGTGGAAGAAAGTGTGGAATATGTAGATCAAGGCTTACACAAAAGAGAACTTAGGCAGGAAACACATTTTGAGAGAGAAAACCAACATTTTCTCGAGCATATCCATTGAATGAATGACACTTTCGATACCAATGCCCAAGTTAAACTCATTTTAGGAGTCTAAAGTTAATGTATATTATCAAATAGTAGAGCCCTCACAAGTATAATTTTTCCTACAGCGTCACACGCGTACGCATGAATTGCTGGTGCGGCAAATTTTTACTATCACTTATATAGTAATTTCAATTGCTGCGCTAAGTTCCAATATTATGAGTTTGAATGCAGCTGCTAAGAAATATTTGCTGTTCGTGAGACAGATGAGAAATTGCTAATTAAAAAGAAAGGTGAATAAATTAAGAGTATAATAAAGTGTCTAATACCGCAGATAATGAAATTATGAGCTGTTATATTGCTTGAGGCTGAAAAAAAGAGGTTTCAAATCGATCTTACAACTCGGCGATGAGAAATTCTGCGATCGCATAGTATCAAAGGCTTCAAATCTTGTCAAGAGTAATATTGACCTAACCCCAAAAAAATAGAACTCGCAAAAAATACCGATCTAAAGTTCCAATTTGGAGTCCACAAACTGTCTGTTATATAGAAGTCAACAACGAAATATGTTGAAAGAAATTAATACTAGGTTATGTATGTTCATAAGTCTCATAAAGTTCTAAAACACGCTAATCAAAGCGCTGCCACCCTAAACAATCAGTTCACTTGCTCGCTGCAGTTTCGCAACCTCCACCATGTCATTGTACGCCCTTTGTGCTGCACCGTTACAAAGTCGTAAAAAAATGTCGAAGCTATAAAAGCGTTACATCAGTCATTATCTCACATAAAGTAGGCAGAACACTGTCGGTCTTGTTTGTAGCAATTCTCTGCGCATTACAATTTTTTATGTTCCTTATTTGTTTCGAAAGATTTCCTTGTGATCGTAAGTACAACGCCGCCCAGTTGTTGCCTTCGCGCTGTTTGGGTCCGTGCAAATCGACCAATTCGTATTGGCCGCAAATCTTCGCCGTAGACAATGTGTTAAGCTCATCAAAAATGAAAAAATAAAACGATTTTGCAAATTTGCTTGAAAAATTTCCAAAAACAGCGCTGATTTGGTGGAACGAACAAAGAATCGATGTTGAAAATATTTAAAAGCACGAAATTTTGCATCAGCGACGAGTTATGCATTGCTAGCAATGGTTGAATGGGAGTGTGTGTGTTTAAAAAATTGACATAGAAGGTATGTGTTCAGAAATGTGAGGCTCACTTATGAAGAGTTCTTCAACTGGGTTGGGGTGGTCTTTTTTGACCATGACATTTGACATGATTACAGTTATTTATGATATTACAGCTCCGAAAACAATTGATCCCGGCATGGACTCTGAAAACCCAGACTTTTTACATTAGTTCAAACTCTTAAGTTAGAAATCTAGTTTGAGAAATTGCCTATGTTGTGAAGCGTTCTCAGACATTCCTTGAAACAGAACGATTTTTTCGGCCGAACTACTGTTTTCACTAATCCCTACAATTTAACTATCTAACAGTGCGGGTTTTGGAAATTACAGCAGATGTTTTTAAGTTTTTTGATTGGAGAAACTCTTCAAGGAAAGAAAGAGTTTTTAGGGGTTTTAGGATAAGAACAGATATGTTCTCTTAGATAAGTCAGAATTTTGACATGAAAGATCAGTATCTCATTATTTCTGAGTTGAGGAATATTTATTCGTGTTTTGAGTTTAAATATCCTGCTCTTTTTTTTCTATCTCAAAACAAAAAAACCAACGAAGAAGACGAACAAATTTATTTATCATATTCGTACATATACAACACGTCTACAATTTTTTCTTACAGCAAAATCTACGCCAAAGTGTTTTCATAAAAAAGGTCATTAAACGCTTACGACGAAAGTAGCAATGCTCAGCCAGAAATAACACAAACATTATAGCGCAAGCAATGCCATAACCCATCCAGACATATTTCATATCCTCCACTGCCATGGCACTAAACTCATTACGACGACTCAAGTCTTCGAAACCCAAACGTCCGGCTCTGATGAGCTCTAGAAAGCCACCACGCATCCAATACTCAGTTAGACCCGCCTGAGCCGTCTGGAAAATCATGTCTCGTAATATTATCGAAAATATCGAATTAGTATGAATGGGGAAACACATCGGTATATTATGATAGAAACACAAATCGGTGCGCATACGAAATATGGGTGTGGTGAAAACTTTCTGCTGTTCACTGTAAATACGCCACTTGGTCGTTGGTATCATATACAGGTATTTTGTGTCGAAAGTGTCACGTGTTGCTAGGTAATTATGATAATCTCTTTCGACATGAAACATCGGTATATACTTCCGCAAATCGGCTGCGCGTGCAATCAGCTCCATATACTCGGGCGCAAAAACGTAAACCTTTTTATGCGAATAGAGTATGTCGTCGAAGTTGCGATACGGGGGCACCTTAGGTGCACTCGTCCAATAGGTGGCAAAGTAGGCATTATACGAAGTGGTCAGCAGTATACCGAGCACACATATTTGCAGATAAATGAAACGTATAACGAACGGTGCGCGTGCGAGCTCGCGAAATGGCTGACTCAGAACGCCGCGCAGGCAGGAATCGTGCACGAAGAAGCGCAATATGTCCGGCTTGTTGCCATGCTGCCAGAGCGCGCAACTCAGCACGAAGGATATGAGCAGTACAGCGCCGAGCGTCAATGCGAAGGTCATACCCTCGAAGACGATCCAGAAAAAGTCATAATTCGGTATATCCGCTTCCACCGGTGTCCAAACGCACCAATTCACATGCTCGTATGGGTAAGAGAAACCATCGTACGGTATATTCGGAAAGGTTAGCGCAACCGAAATCTCAGCGGTATTGTTGCGCACAGCCGCAATTAAATCCTGTGAGGGTGCAAATTTCGTATTCGAAGGTGAGGGAAGCGGTTCGTAGAATGTAAAATTGTATTTTTTTGAAAAGCTGCTGAGGAAGTGACCAACGAAACCGCCGACAATGCGCCGTCCATTATATTCATAAATAATAATGCGGGGATCGGCGCCACCTATTATATAGGGCAGCTTGTAGCCTTTTAAATTGCGTAGGCGATCGGGAAAGACGGGCGCTTCGTGTAGCTGCAAGGCGCTTAAGGGTTTATACTCCAATGCGAATACGGGAAAGTGCGTGTAACTGTAGAATTGCTTTGTGCGCTAGAAGTGAATATAATGTAATTATTAGTATGCCGTACGTCAAAATGTGTGCCTACCTTATAGTCAGCACATAACGCTGCCACATTAATCATTTTACTTTGCCAGCAAAATTGAAAGAGTTGACTTAGATAGATCTGGTCACAGTTCGCCGTGGTGTTGACGTTGTTTATTAAAAATAAAATATTTGCGTGGGTTCTATGCTTCAAACTTGCCACTAACGCTTTGAACAGCGCGGACTGCGCCACAAGTGACTCCTCCAAATACACCACCAACAAGAGCGCTCTACTAAAGTGCTGCCTCAGCTGCACAGCGCTCAACTCATTGAAGTGTATAAGCGGCACCGCAAGTTCTGTCATCACATTGCGTACGAATTGCTCCTCATAATCCTGGCTAACAGGCAGACGAAAGTTCTTGTAGTCCACGACTTCCTCTGGTTCCGTTAGCTCTAACTGCGTCGGTGCACCGAATGCCGGTGCCAAGGTCGCATTTCGGTTGTGTGCAAATACCAGTTGGTCGTAGTGATGCAGTTGTCGCAGATCCTGCAGGAAACTCAGCAAAGTATAGTCCACCAATTCTGATTCGTCCGTGCTCTGCTGGCACCTGACTGCCTGCATAAGTAGTAGTATTGCGAGTGCGCGGCCAAAGTTCCAAACATGCTTCATTCTCTCCGCTGCCAAAGTTTATGGCTTTACTTTCTGTTTACTTAGCGCTTTTATAACTTAACATACATATTTGCAAAGCCGTTACACTGTAACATCAAGCTACATATATTGGGTGCGGTCTTGTGCGTCGCTTGTTGCTGCTAATTGATTCCCAGGAGTGACATAATTAAGCATGTTAGTTCGTGTGGCTGTTGTGTTGTCCCTTAATTATGCCAATTTTATGAAGACGTTAAAAGTCGTGTTGTACACACTCGGAAGGGGGTTCTACCATAAATGTGTGTGAGTTGTGTGTTGATTCATTCAATTAACCAAAATTAACCATGTGGGATATGTTTTTATGAAAAATCAGAGGTGTTTTCTACATGGAATTTTTGAATAATTAATAGTAGGATTGACTGCGCACGAATCGGAACTCCGTAAAGTTCATACAATGCACCTTGTATCGGCTCTATTAAAATTTTTTGTTTGGCTATAAAATTTCATGGATCATTAGAAGAAATTTCCACTAAGCAAAATTGATTGCTTTGGACTCCAAACGGAACAACGACATGTGAAAGGTGTAGGGCGATTGAGCGGTAGAGGAAAAGTACATTCGCTAATTAAGCCTGACAAGTTCTTTTATGGTTCCAATGGGTTCTTCAAAATAATCACCGCAATACTTCGAACCACTCAGACAATTCGAGAGCCTTTACTGAAGTTATATCTAAAATGTTTCTAAAACACGGTTTTAATAAACACAATAACCTAAACTCTAGTTTATGACATAATCTAGGTTTAATTGACTCAATTAGTCAAATAATTTAAATTTATTCTAAGCTGAAAAGTCCGGAAGTAGTTTTGTTTAAGGACTAAGACTCAATTAACCTCTTCTGAGTTTCTTAATCTCGCCTTTTCCTTAAAACAATAGCCCAAACTCGAGTTTGCGACATAAGCTGAACTTAAGGGGCTCAATTAGTCACCCAATTAAAAGTAATTTATGCAGAAGAGTAGCTTAAAAGATTGCAGTTTCTTTATAAAAATATATTTATTTTTCCAAAAAACCATAGCCAAGACTTAATTAACTCTCTTACCACTTTATTATCGTAGTTACTTGAGACCTACCGCTTGATGCGCTTCAGTCCACTGTTGGCAACTTGCCACATGCCGCATGCCGATCGCTTGGCACACGCGTCTTAATTGCCTTTAATGCCGTGAACTTTGAGGTTAAATGTGGCAACGCGCAGCTCAAACGCGATCGGCATGTGCGCCGCATGTTTAACTAACCCCTGACTTGGTGTTGTTGATGGCGCCTGGCATTAGTGTTATTGTTGCTTATAAGTTTTTCACCATTCAATTCTCTGGTGGTGGATGTGTGCGCGGTTAAAGGCTAGAAAAAACAGCTTTGCTATAGCGCATATGAACAGTGGCTAGAAGAAAGAAACAACAACAATAGCAAAAAACAGCAAAAAATATTTTATATGATGACAGCAAAGAGTGTAGTCCAACAACAATACATAATAATAATAGTGTTGTGTATTAAAAGCTCATTACTTTGACAAAAAAGAGCGAAGTTAGGAAAAAACTAAAGGACGGACCTACACCGAAGACTACACCGAAGTCCTATTCATAGACTCTAAAGAAAGCGGTCGGTTTTTTCTTGTTCCAACTTTGAAAAAAGTTCGTTTTCAATTCAGCTTAGATGTAGTGGCTCTGCGTACTAGAATCACACATTTTGTTAAACGTGGATCAGAATATATTTGTTTGGATTCGAGGGTAGTGACTCTTAGAATCTGTTTCACTTGATTAGCTGGTTATGTAAAATGTGTCCTCGACAATATGGTTGTCCTTAGCAATTCTTGTAAAAGCTCCGAGTATAGTTCTTAGATGGAAGAGATCAGCTATAGGATAAAGATCTACTTTAAAATATACTAGTTACTCTTGACACGTTTATACTGTTCTTTTTTATAACAATGTTGTTGTTGTTGTACTTCATTTAATACGCATACTAAAACAGTTTGACTAATTAATTAAGAAATCGTTCGATCTTCAGTTATGGACGTACGAAAAAGTGGAGTTAGATACCTCTACATGAAGAATTGCCAAATGGCTTCTCATTGCTAGGTTCATTTACTATCATATGTGAACTACATTGTCTCTTTACTTCTATGTATTATCTTTTCCCATTTAGTAATACTGTCACAGTGCCTTATTGAAGAAGTGGCGCTAGCGACTACAGCTGACTACACAATTCCCCAATCGATTATTGCGGCGTTGCTTTGTATAAAACTTGGTTCTCGTTGCATGAGTAGAATGAGTACATAAGTACATGCATAAAACATGTGTGCCACTTGTCACTTTTAATCACCACACGTTGGTAAAGTGGTTGTGCAAAGAAAAACCATACCAAATAAAGAAAGAGAGCCGACACCACAACTAGCGGTCACTTGGGGTTAGTGCGGTATGCTACGCTCTGGACATGGTATGTGATGCGACCATGATTAGTGCTGTGCTGTTGTTGTGCATTAATTGTGGCAAATGTTGTTGGTTTTTGCTACTAGTTTCAGTGTGAAATTTTGTAGCGAATCGGCGATTATTTTTCTTTACTTTGTTTTTCATTGTTAGCTTCTTCCAGATTGGATAAAAATGAGATGCATGAGGTCCACAATAAAAATTTTATTTCGGGATCATTCTAAATATATTTCAAAATAGAGTTGTAGCTCTCTAGAAATATTACGAATAGAAGTAATTATTCTCAAATTATTTAATTGAATTATACTTCGGTATAGAGTTGCCATCTATCGCAAATACAAAATTGAACAAATATTCAGTTAAAACATGAAGCGCTTTAGCTTTAGTAAGTCACTCGGAAATTCCGATTACTATTTTATTACAGACATAGTAGAAGTAGAGTTGCGACCTTTGTAAATGTTTAACAAATTTGCATGTGTTAAAAATTGGTTGTCAAATGTGAGCTGGTCGCGTAAGAGTTCCGTAAATATATTATATTCGAAAACGTTGCAAAAATTATTGTTAAAAAGAGTTATCCCCTATCAAAAAATTAAATTTGTTGATATTTATTTTGAAAAGGTTTCAAGACATATTAGAAATAGAGTTGCCACATTTGTAAATGTTTCGCAAATATATATGTATTCATTTTAAAATAGGTTGTCAAATGTGAGCTGGTTATGAAAGTGTTCCGTAAACATATTTTATTTGAAAAGGCTCATAAAAATATTGTAATGTAGAGTTGCCACTTATTGAAAAATAAAATTTGTTGAAATGTATTCTGTAAAGGTTTCTAAAATATATTAAAAGAAAAAGTTGCCACCTATCGAAACAAATATTTTGTATAATATGATCCCCCATCCCCTTATAAGAGTCAAACACAAATTTATTATTTCTTGAAAAATGTTAATGTACATTATAGTTTTATTAAAAAAACACACGTTAAAGGCTAAAAATTCTTTAATTTAATTGCTACAATTGTAATTCATATGTAACCATAAAAAAAAAACAATTACTTACTTATGCACTGGAGTGTATTATTAATATAAATTTCATACATTTTACACTTAACTTAATTACAATTTATTTATTTAAGCAATTTGTTATAATTATGCAACTTAAACTAAATGACGCATCAACGCTGCTTGGCAACAGATCAACACAGTTTCCATTTTCAATAATTACTATATTAGGTTTAAATTATTCTGTTTTTTTTTTAACAATTACATAAAAAGTATTTATTTTTTTAGCAAATTTTAATTATTTTCGCTTAATTTTTATTTTTATTTTTTTTTTTAATTCTGCATACAGAATATATATAAATTACTGACAAAAGGAAAGGCGCACAAATAATTACGCGAGCATACAACTAAAACTTATAGTAAATAGAATACAAAATACACCCAGCTAATAAAGTTAAGTAAAACACAGCATGAAATTAAACATAAAATTTTAATTTTTTAATTATTAAGAACATAAAAATTGCGCCAAACGTTATTATTAACACTATTTACAAGCTACATATATACATATACAAATTAATTAGTGAGCGGAAAATTTTGTACAAAAATAAATATTATACAAAAATGAATACTTTAAGTACATTTTGAGAAGCATAGAAAAAAAATTAAATAAAACTGATTTTTATGTACGCTTATGTAAGCGCATAGCATCGCAGAACATTTGCGCCACACATACATACAATACATACCGACACCGTTGAAAATAATTAAATCACATGCATTATTGGCAGTTAAATACACCACAAGTACGTGTGTGTAATTAAACGAGTATTTATGATTACATATACACTACTAATTCTGGATATTCGCTAAAATAATTATCTAAGTTTTCGTTGTACAGATTCTACTCTTTTGTTAACTACAAAATTTTAATTTCTTGCTTGCTTATGACTAAGGCGACTACATATACGTTTCTATATGCTACAGCTACAGTTTTATGTAGATTAGTTTGTATGTATGTAGGTATGTATTGTGTTTAGTAAATACTTGGCAATTATTCAATTATACACATTAATGGCAAGTATTCATTTAACAATTAACTAGTTATGTAACAAAAAAATAATATCTATTAGAAGTAAAGAATTGAGAAAGCTTGAAGTGTGTTGTGAGACTGAGTTTTAAGAAACTTATTATATATTTTTCCATAATTTGCGGTGATAAAAAAATTATTAAGGGTAGTCAAGAACATAGTTTTCGGAGCAGGCTGAGTGTAAGTTAGTCTCAATAAAGATTTTCGTAAGCTTACTGACTGGATTTTGGCGTTTGAAAATTTTATTTGATAATATTTATCAGTTACAGAATGTTCAGAATTTTTAATTTTTACAAAATTTACAAATCTGAGAGTAGTCCACTTAGAGAGTCAAGAGAGACAATTCAAATTATCTTACAGTGGGTCAAAGTTTCGCTTTTTCAAGTAAAATTTTGAATTTATTGTTACTGTAAATCATTGAGATATTATAATTTTTTTTTATGAAAGTAACTCAATTTAATAACACCAACTCATTAAAGCATTATAATTGAATTATTACGTAACAAAAGAGAGTATTAAAATTTTAACTGTCAAAAGTTAAGTGTAAAATATTCAACTGTCAAACAAAAATCTCTAAAATTTTCGAATGTCAACTACTCTGTTATCAAAAGGTTTGTAACCACACTTAAGCTATCAAATAATATAATGACAAATAATCAATTAAAAAATATTAAACGGTCAAATCGAACAACTGTCAAATATGACTGAGCTGTCATGAAACTAAGAAACAAGCTCTTGCAATATTTTGTCCACCACAGTTTACAGTTACTTGAATACCCTTAATAGAAAAAATTTGCTTCAACTCGCCACAATTTGGTGGCAGAAAATTTTTCATATTTTAAAATTAGAAATCTGTAGAAATTTGTATTACCGTTTTATTTTCAAAAGTAACTATAACGGACATTGAATCACATTCGTCTTGTGAATAATTTTAATATTTTTATTTATATTTATATTAATATGTTTTTTTTACTGGGCAGCAATGATTTTTTATGCGAGTGAAAGTACTCGGCAGTTATTATTATTTGTGGTTTTTTCTTTTTTGCATTGCAACATTAATTTCAGTAAAGCCTCCTTTGCCATTTTCGTTTTCGATTTAGCTTCTAAATTTCACTGTTTGTATTATCGCTGCCTCTTTTATTAGCTAATTTTTCATGAATTTCGCTTAGGTAGTGATTTTCATTTATTGTAGTAGCTCTGTCACTTTATATATTTTGGCACATTTGCTTATAATTAACTTAGAAGTATAAAAATATCTTTGTTCTGTATAAGCTTTATTTGTCATTTTTTTATTGTGAAGACTTTATTGCTGTGTTGTTTTTAATATTGAATACCCTAAATGAGTATGGAATTCATTAGAGCTGCATTTAAAGAAAGTATCGATTCAAAACTGTAGATATTCATTGCAAGAATTCTTGAAGTCAAAGGAAATCTGAGTTGCTTGATTTATGCATTTATTCGAAAAATTTATTTAGTAAATAGTTTCACTCATTTAAGATTTGATCATTTGTTAGCCTAAGGTATCTTGGTACGATTTTATAGCAGCCACGAACAGCGGCACGCTTTTATTCGTTGATTAATCACCCACTAATTGATTGCTGATTTGAAGTGTTGCCAACTTGCTTGCGTATTTATTCGAATGAATGCGTATTATTAATTTGCTATTTATGACTATTGATTTACATTTAAAATGAGACAAAGCAAAATTTGTGTGTTGGTCAATAATGAAAAATGGTTTTCTTCACAGATTTTTGTATTTGTAATGTTTAGTTTGATTGCTCAATATTCATTTGAGCGACTGACTAACATTGTTTTAGGCAAATCGAATTAGACAAAAGAGAAGTGTTAATGGACAATCGAGATTTAATTGATTGATTAATTTTCAGAAACAGTGATTAATCGCCATTTCAACATGATCGATGCGGATACACACAATGTTTTCAGTTATTATTTGATTTGTGTGAAAAACTACAATGAAGTGTGTAAATATGTCATATATTATATTAGGAGCAAGGTTGATTATGGTGACCAAAAATAGTAAAATTTTGAGTACCAATACACTTCTGTAAATTCTTTTTCTTATAAAGTTGTAGCCAAGTATGGAATTTTATAGAATTTTTTGGAAGATTTTTGGCAAGCAAAATTTGTTTAGAAAAGCTAACTAGCAGAGCAATCATCTATTTTGTATTTATCAAATAGATTTTCGAAAAATTATGCATTTTTACTTTCACTTTCTTTTCTTGTCTAGTTATCATCCTAAATGTAGGCAACGTTTACTTAATTAAACGGTAGAAATGAAATGTGGCCTACATTTAAGAGCCAATCAAATAACAAATCACAAATTGTTTTTAATTTAATTAATTTTTTAAACAACACTATAAAAATATATATTTATGTAAAAAAAAGAGAATATAAATTAATAGAAAATAATAAATTTTTAAAGAGTCTTCTGAAGCAAAAAAGGGTAATTTTCATATAATTATAAAAAAATAGCTTTGTAAAAAGCGGGTCGGGTTTGAGTTGTAACAAAGAACTAACAGCTTTGAATCGAGACGGTAACAATAAATTATATTTTTAATTCAATTTCAATTTGAGTATATATGTATGTATTTAAGTATATTTATAGGAATGTGCGAATAAATTCGATGAGTCGGAAGTCATATGAGTGTAAAGTAGAACACACATGACTGAGTATATAGGATGTTCATTGAAGTATTTAGACACTTTGATGAGTAGAAGTAGTTTCTAAAGTATTTTATGTATATTTAAGAGTAAGACTAAGTTAACAGAAATAAAGGGAAACTAGTAGCAGCGTTATGTGAGTACACACACATTTGTACCGTGATATTTGTACACGAGTGTGTGGCAATAGCTGGTTTTGTGCATAGGAGTATTCGTATTGAGTATTAGGAACAAGATATTTATATTTAAGTAAGTGAAAACCAATACATACATTAAACTGCTAAAGGGCTACAACACATATGTCTACATATATACATACTTTTACCGATTCGCCAGCAGGCCATTCGCCGGTGGCAAGACATTGGCATTCACAGCGCTTAGCGTCGGTAAGTTCATCGGGCCACCTACGGCGACAGTGGACACCACACCGCCGGCCACAGCACGCGCACCGGCGCCCAAGCCCAGTGATGTTGCCACATTCAGCTGCCGCTGATGCACAGCTGCTGCCACCACGCTGCCCGCGCAACTATTCGGCACAATCGACATGCCAACGCCGCTGCCACCGATGCTATTCGCTGATTGCGCTGAGGCTGCAGCCGCTGCCGCCGCTGCACGCTGATGCTTGCTCGCGTTGCTACCACCACCGCTGCCGCCGCCGCTGCCCCCACTACTTTTCACCAAACCACCGTTGTGCTTCTGCGCCATATGCGTCTGGTAGTGCTTGGCCAGATGCGCCTTCTGGCGAAAACTTTTGCCGCAGAGCGAGCAGGTGAAAGGCTTCTCGCCGGTGTGTGTGCGTATATGCACGTTCACTGAGTACTTGTCCTTGAAGCCCTTCGAACAGATGGAGCAATAGTGTAGCGAGCGCTCCTTGCGCTGCCCATTACAGTGGGTGGGACTGTTGCTGCTGGTGCTCGAGCTCGAGCCACCGCTGGCCGGGCCATTCGTGCTATTCGCTGCACCACTGCCCGCTGAGGCAACATTGCTGCCACTTCCTGTGCCGCTGTTGTTGTGATTCGTAATATTTGGATTGTTGTTGTTGTTATTATTGTGATGCTGCGTACTCGAGGTGGAGCGCTTGTACTTCTTCGTCACTTTGGTAGTGCTGTTGCTGCTGGTGCCGCCACTGCTGCTGCTCGTAACCGCGCTTGATTTGCCGCTAGCTACATGTTGTTGTTGTGCGTGCAACACGCGCGCTTGTTGCTGCCCCACCGTCTGTTGCGGCGTCATGTGAAGCGCTGGCATAGGAGCTTGTGGTAATGGCGATAGTTGTTGTTGTTGCTGCTGCATACTCGTTGGCGTTGTTGCTGGTGAGAGTAGTTGCTGCTGCTGCAGTTGCTGCACAGTCGTGCTACCCGCGCTAGCGCCACCTGCCGGCGATATCTGCATCAACACGTCGTTGGCGCCATAATCAGCGCTCGATGTGGGCGAACAAAATTGTTGCACTTCGTTTGCGATGCGTTTGATCTTCTCGAAGTCGTCGCTGAAGGCACTTTCTAGTGATAGGAACATATCGTCAACCATGAGACTGGACACGCCTGCGCTGTTAACACCCCCATTGGGATGTTGGCTGCCAACCAGCTGCGAGGGATGTGTGTCCTCAAACATTTGGGCCGCGCTGAGCGCTGAGTCGCCGAAAGAGAGCGTGTCCTGTGAGAGGGTAAAGAGAGAAAGGAATAGAGATAATTGTTTTAGATTAATACATTATGAAACATGTAGTGTAGTTATCAATATACAGGTGGGTCTCTCAAACGAAATACTAGAAACTATTTTATATGGTTTTATGACTAGTTGTGTAGTTTACGTTTGCTTACTTACCGCATCGGGTGGAAAGAGTAGCCGTCGCATTTCCTCCTCCTTAACGGTGGGTGAGGAGGGCATAAGTGCAATGCCATTTTGCATATGTATGCCTTTGGAATAACCTTTTCCTTGCAGTGCGCTACGCAACAAGGACTCAGCGGAGTTCTAAAGTAATGAAAGAAAAAATTGTAAGACATAGTTTTCATTCCATTAATTTTCATGAATGGGAATGCAATTTGTATAAAAAAAAATTAAAAAAGTTGGGAAAAATTAGAAAAATCAGTCTTGTTGTAAATAAATGCAACCCTTCGCCAAAAATAATCTGGAATTTGATTATGACTTCGACTAATTCAGGGCAGCATATTAAATGTTTAATAGAATCCGTGAAATGTCTACGAGTATTCTTATATGAATATATTTTCTGGCCGCTACAGGCCCCCTGTTTGCTGGACGATGAGGTTAAAAAGATCTCTCAAGTATAATCTAACCCTAATTTGTTTAAATTTCGAGCTCCTTCAACTCTTTTCATATGAATATCAATAAATTTGCTTCTCACCTGCTCAGCGTTGTGGTCCGCCATATGCCAGTCGTTGTTATTGTTTTGAAATTGTGCCAATTGCGTGTGGGACGGACTCCCGACACCGCCCATGCCACCAACACCACCACTAGCCAATGAAATGGCCGTCACCAGTGAAGGCAGACGCTGACTATTCCCCACACCACTCCCACTATTGCCACCATGCAGACCTGTTGCAGTCCCCGCGCCAATACCCAGTCCATTTACCATATCACCTGCAACATTGCCATCTCTGCCGCTGCCCTCAGCCGTGCCATAACCAGCCGGACTTTCATCATAGGGATACTCTGATTTTATATAACCCGGAAAGCTACCGAGCAGGCTGTCCAGATCCAATGTGTTGGACAGTTGGGCGGCGGAGTTCTCGGGCTCACGCTTCAGCCACGGCTCATTGCCATTTAATACTGTGATTGTGTAGATTTGACCGTCGCTGTTGTCCACCGTCATACTCGTGTTGCCATTACCGTTGCTGGCGTTACTATTATTGTTGTTGTTATTACTGCTATTGTGGTTGTGGCTGAGTGATGTGTTACTATTTGTTGCATTATTGTTGCTGTTGTTGGCAACTTGATTGGCGCTTTGTGCACAGGAACTGCTATTGTTGAGTGACATTTGTCGTTGCGTATGATGGATGGCGGCTGACTGTTGTTGGTGTTGTTGCTGCGTGTGCATATGCTGATGTGGTGACTGATGATGTAGGTGTTGTTGTTGCTGTTGGTGTGTATGCGTTTGATTTGGTGATGTTGGGCTATGCAGATGCGAGTTGTGCTGCAGGCTGTTAGCGGGTGTGGAGCGATGCTGATGTGTTGCCGCCGTTGTGGGCACCGGTGACGCCGCTGCATTCACAACAGCCTGTTGTTGCCAGCAATAGCGATCGAGGTCCTCAAAAATGGTGGCATCCAGACGGCCAGTGGGATCCTTGTCGGTGTGCCAGAACTAAACGGGAGTAAAAGATGTGACAATTGAAATTGGAGGATTGCAATTAAAAAAGGGACTAAACTTGATAATTACAACGGTATATAGTGTTACAGACCAATTAGATGAAAACTAAAGGAGCAGAGAGATAGAGAGGAGGAAAGAGAGAGAGAGAGGGGAGGAAAGATAGAGAGAGGAGGAGATAGAGATATAAGAGAGAGAGAGAGAGGATAGGTGAGAAAGAGCGAAGGAGAGATAGAGAGAGGAGAATTCGAAAGAAATTTAGCGCTTATTAAGAGTTCTTCTATAAAAATGGCATCGAAGACTTTAAAGCCTCGATGATAATATCGAAATAGTCTACAGCTAATGTTTATATGCTCCGGAAATTAATAAATTTTGCTTTGTAGGCTTATGTAGGAGACCCGAGTTTCAGTTAGTTTTGTTTCGTGTTCGCATAGAAAGGATTAATTCCAAGTAAGTATTTTATAGACCTTAAAGAGGTCAACTCTCCAAATTATGTTTCATTAATATTAATATTGAATATTCTTAATAAGCCAAAGTTAATTTGCCTGAAAAATCAAACTTTTCCGAAATCGTCGATTAGCATAAGCAAACCAGTTGCAAAAGAGGAGTTTACCGCTAAAAGCGCACACATTAGTGATTCCTATCTATGTACATAAGCATTTACATAACCTCACTATTGTAACCAACATAAGCTATTGTCTAGAGCTAATCAAAAAAAGAAGAAAATGAAACAATGAGCAGAAAAAAAGGCGAAAAAAGCATAAATCAAATATAAAGGCGGCAACAAGTTTGGTGCTTAAGTCCTTTGTTAAGCCATTGCAAAATGCAAAAAATAAAGAAAAAGAAGATGAAATATAAAGAAAACTCAATACAAATACGTATGTAGCTATGAAATGGAAAGACTTTCGAACTTTTTCTTTGCTATAAGCAATTTAATATTTCAAGCGCATATGCATACAGACACTCATTCCTTATATATAGAGACACACACATACATAGAGAGAATTGCAGTTGTTGCCTATGTTTGCACTTTCTAAGACCGCACCAACTGCGCATTCAAATGCCACAAAATGTGCAACAATGAAGCTGCCACTACTGCCGCTGCCCAGCTACTGTGCCGTCCAACCAACTGGCTGACTACTTAAGCCGGCAAGCCGACTAACCAACTGGCTGACTGGCTAACTGTCCATCGGATTGCACGTTGGCGCGCTCATCTGGTTGTGCATTGCGGCGCTGTGAAAGCAGCCAGCCAGTCAACGCGATAAGTCGTGGCAAATGCAACACGCAGTAGCCAGCTGTTGTTTGGCTCGTGCCCCACATCGTTGTGGACAGCGAGTGTATGTTGGTTGTAAGTTCACCTAGTGCATTCAGTGCTTGTTGCATGCAGCACGTGCCATGTCAAATTTTGGCTATGCCCTCCAAGGCTATTGTTGCAACTTGATACACTTATGCAGACACACACACACACTCACATGTGCAACATTTGTATAGATGTGCTGTTGTTGTTGTTGTTGGCATTTATGGCACTTCACCTAATTCGTCTATGCGCTCACCTTTTAGCTACTTATTTTAGTTTTTTTCTAGAATTGTTGTGTTGTTGTTGTGCATTTTAGCTACACCCTCCTACCGCTGTCCCGCTGCTGCTGCCGCTCTCACTCACTTGTCTAACAGGCAAAATAACAAGCATTGTCTACAATGGAAATTCACTAAATTTTACGAGTATTGAATATGCTTGCAACAGGATGTCTGTAGGTGCAACATGCTTAACAACAACGGCCACAAGTGGCTGCAGCGCTAGCGGTAGCAGCAGCAACAGCAAGCAGTAGCCGCATTTTGGTAGCAGCGAGCACATTGTTAGCCTTGCTCAACACACCGAGCTCTAAACACAAGTCCACTCGCATTGAGTGCCAATCGATTTTTCTAGTCCACTGCCTTTCTTTCATTTATTCGTTCGACATTTTTTTTTTTCATTTTATTTCTGCTACTGTCTACAGCGACTCTGAGTACTGCTGTTGCAGTTAGTTCAGTTTAGTGTTGTTTTCTTGTTGTTGTTGCATTTTGATTTTGTTCCTTCAATTTTCTTGCATTCACCGTTTTACGCGCAATCTTTTGTTGTTGTTTGTGTTGAATTTGTATTATTTCGGTATTTAAAGTCGACAACTGACATGACAGCAACACTAGTTTATTGTTGTTGTAATGCATTTTTAGTTATACTTTAAGATTTTTTTGTTTTTGTTTGTTGACTGTGAAAACAACATAATCTTAGGTGAATTCATTGAAATCAAGTGTGACCACTCTATAAAGGTTAGGTTTTCCTTTAGGTCAGTGAGAAATGAAAAATGTATAGGGCTTATTTAGATTATTATTTATTGTCGATAAAATGAATAAAACTATGGCACTGAGAGTGTGAGGGTATAAAGTCATTAAAATTTTGCCCAAAAGTTATTAAAGATCACTTGTTACTATAGAGAATATATGTGATCGATAAAGCAATATGTTCTAATGAAAATATAATCCCGGACTCACCTCATAGCCCTGCAATGTTGGATCACTACTGTTGCCATTGCTGTTACCATCCGAGCCATCGATGCAACTGCTGCCGTTACCTGGTGTGCCGACACGTCCACCAATACAACCGCTCCCACTGCCGGTGCCACCAGCACCACCACCACCACCATCATGTGGCATGCTGCTGGCTAAGTTATTGCTTTGCTCATGACTGTGTTGTTGATGATGCGCATGCTGCTGCTGCTGCTGGTGACTGTGCTGTTGATGATGCGTATGCTGTTGTTGTTGTTGCGCATGATGCTGATGTGTGTTGGTGCTTATGCTGCCCGCATGCAGACTGCCCACACCCATACCGATGTCGACCACATCGGCACCGACACCGATACCAATGCCCATATCGGGCGCCGAGACGAAGTCGAAGAAATCCGTTTTAGTCAGCTCCTCCGCGCGAAATGTTTCACTTATATCCATGCCAGTGGATGACATCTCATCTGTGCCAATCATTTAGCGCTTGACGTGGCGCTGCGCAGCCGCTTGGATGCTGCAGTGCCGGTGGTGCGAAGTGTGAATTCGAGTGGCGTTCAAGTGTGGCGATTTTTTTGTTGCTGTAGTAAGTGTGGTGAAATTCGGAGTTGTAAATTGTTGTTGTTCTGAAAAGAAGGGAGAAAACAGTAAAGATATGAGATCTACATAAGTAAGCCTTAGAAATTTTGATAGGTTTAGAAAGTTGGAATTCTAAATCCTTTCAATTGAAAATATATTCGAGAAGAGTTGCCAACTCTGATTTATAAATAAATATTACCATAAGGTCATAAAACTGAAAAAGTTAAGAAGATTTTTGGATCGAAATTTTTTAGAGAAAGGTTGCCATGTCTTTTTAAATTCTATTTAAAATAATTTAAGATTATTGCCGAATTAAAAAGTTTCTGAGAAGGGTTACCAAATGTTAAATATTTAGTCAAAAGGATAAGGCAAAATATTTTTTCTAAATTTAAGAGATTTAAAAAGTATGTTGATAGTTCCCAATAGGGTTGTCATCTGTTGTATATGTTGCCATATGGGTATTTTTTAGAAGTTGTGACAAATATTAGTTTAAAATAAGTGAAGTGAATGAACGGTTATGGAATAAAGAAATTGAATAAATATTTATATTGATTATATTATTTTATTATTATATTTTATTATTTTTTTAATTCAACGTTGCCAGAGGCATAAAAACTTTGATGAAGACTTTAATGAAAAGTGATTAATATAACGAAATCTTAAAATATAGGTAACAAAGAAACGAGTTTTTATAATTTTGTTTCATAATTGTTTTTGAGAAGGGTTGCTATCTGTATACAACTTGTGATTAATTTCAAATTTCTTTTTTTAATAATTTTCAACACTATAGACTTATATAAAAAATACAGAAAATTATTGTCTCAAAAGGCAATTTTTTTATCTAAAACTTGAACTAATCACAATGTGTTCAGATGCAGAAAATTCGAAGATCACAAACTTTAACGACACAAATTTTGTTTTGCCAAATTTCAACTATTTTCTTAGTTTGCCTGGCAATTTTGCAATCGCTGCAAATTCAGCTTGCAGACAATTACCTGCAAACACAAAATTTAGCAATCAAACGAGAATTAAATTTTTATTACACCACATTTTTACAACGTTTTTCATAATTTTCGGGGCGCCTGGCTTGGCTTGGCATGACAAATCCACAACTAAATAGTAGTTAGGCATAAATAAATCAGGTACAATCAGTTGGGTGACAAAGTGTAAACACGATTGTCAACAGCAGCTGTAAATCTTATACAAATCACGAGCGTGAAAAATCACCGAAACCCCAAGGAAAAAAACACAAAAATTGACGAAATCGCACAAAAAGCAACAACAGCAAAATAACATAGAATAGAGCGCACCGCAGATCGAAACTGCAAAAATATTTAATAATGAATGCAAAATTTGCATTAGATTCGTTAGTGAGGCTGTCAGCGCCAGCCAAAGTGTGTGGTGGAGAGGGGAGTCAGCGAATTGACCGCAAACTGTTGCAGCGCATTTTAGTGCTGACATTAAAAGCAAAGCAAATATGCTTATGAGACATAAAAGAGCATAAGAAATATCGAAAAATGCATAAACTTCGGTTTAATGTGAAAAATTGAAAATTTGCTGTGACACGAATTTCGTACGCTTCAGTTTCGCTCAAATTTTGGAGTGAGCCAAAAACGAAAAATTATTTTAATAAAATGAAAAATAATAATAATGGCTATAAATAATGTAAAATGTGAGAAATTCGCTTTAGGCAGATATGAAATTTCGTTATGGAGTCTATTAGCACAAATTTGGGTTTACCCAGAAAATGGAGACCATAGATTGCTTTGGAGCGCGACAAAGTTTGCTTCATTACTACTGGCAGGGATAAACTTAATCTGTGGAGGAAAATTCGACTTCGTACGAAAGATATTTTTCCAAATCGATGAAACCGAACCCATTGAATACTCCTGTTTTCATGATAGTCGGGTTTACGTATCCAGAAAGTACCAAGATTTATCTACGGTCATGGACAATCAAATCGGCAGCATTTATCTAGCTTTTTAGAGAAGGAGATCAGTAATAATATTTTGAAATTTATAAAAATAAATAGAACTAAAAAAAATAATATGTGATTCAATCATAACATTAAAGCAGCAAAAAATCAGTTCTATAAAATGTTTGGCCATCAGCACCATAGCTTGTCAGTTATACATTCATATGTATATAGATTTGTATTTCGTTTCGCTCGCTTAGTTGGTTGCTATGAAATTCACGATTGCACTTGTCACATTACTCAATCGCAAGTACAGCAAATCAAGCATGAAAATGCTCGAGTTTCGTACGAACATGTATGTCTGTGTGTGTTTGTCTGCATGTGCTTTGCTTAGTCATGTTGTTGCCCAGTTTGTTGTGGTGGCGGTTGCGGTGGTTTTAGTTGCTGTCATTGTATGTTGTTGCTTGTGCTGGTGGCTTTGGTGTTGACATGTGTCATGCAGTGTGCGCGTGCGCGTCAAAATAAAACGAAAATATGCAATTCGACGTCGGAAACGTGCAACACGAAAACTTGTGCAGTTCAAAGTAGCAAAAAAAAAAGAGATTTTTTTGCATGTAATTTTGTGGCAAAATTTGGGTTTATTTGCCTGCATGGAGTACATTTCGAGGTTAATAATAAATATATAAAAGTAAAGAGAAAAGAATAACCATATATATGTAGTTTTTCTAAATTCAATAAAACGCAAATATTTAATATATGGTTTATAAAATTAAAAATTTGAACACAGCTGCGGTCATATCACATGATGCTTTACCTTGTAATAATTTCAAATCGCATTATTGTTATTTAAAAGATGTGTTATAACACTGCAAGTCATTCCTGTGATATGACATTTTTGGTATAGATACTAATTTATTATCATATGATGTGAAATCACATAAAACGCCTTGTGAATAAAAATCGTTAGAATTCTTAGTATTGAATTTTAATTTTATACGCTAATTCGATATTTTTTTTTATCATGTGTGCACATCACATGATGAACTATCATATGACATTTATATCATATATTAGGAAATCATATCGCACAACGTAAAATTGCCATAAGAATTTAAATCAATTGCATATTTAGTGTAAACCCTTATTTTATTCACTTATCAGAATGGTTTATATCATATATTCACTTCACGTGATGAACTATCATATGATATTAATATCACATGTTAGACAAATACATCACATGGTCATATATCAATGAATTCATTACTATTTAATGGACTGCATGAACATACATACACTTACATTCCATAAGCGTTTTTGAAATGCACATCAAATCGAATGAATTACTATATGATATTCAAATCGCAAGTTTAAACATCGCATCATGAAACCACAATTGTATCAGAAGCATTATCACGTCATATACATATGAAAACGGTAACAATTAAGCAGCATAGCAGTATATAACAGAAGATCATACTCTATAGGTGTAACGTCACATTATCATATTGATGTGATATCAAGCGAACATGCCCGAAAACTTAAAATTAATAAATCTACATATATCTCAAATGAAAGATAATAATATCACATGATTCGAATGCAGATCCTTTATTGATTTTTTTGCTTTCTTTAAATTTGTATGTATCTACTACATTTATTCTTCACTCTGCACATAGCCAAGTACAATATAGTGACAGGAATGCTTACAAAGTATTAAAAGCCTGATGCCAGCAGACGAGTTTCGCGCTTAAGTCTTCTGATTTCGCAGGCGTGTACTTGAGCCGAGTTTCAGTACCGCTAAATTATGTTTTTTACTATAAACACACCTTCTACTAAACATTTATTTTTGTATTAATTTTTTTGTTAATATTACAAAAAATGTGTAGAAACTGCAATTCCAATCAGCTTAAAGCTTCATAAATATTTTATTAAGTGTTGCAAAAATTAGTCTGCAATGCATTTTATCGTTCCATAAAATACTGAAATAATTAGCAAATTTTTATTACAACCATACATACACACATGAGCGTGTCTTATGCATGCCTGCAGCACTACACCAGCCTGCACTACGGTTAAGCAGTTAATGATGCATTAAAATTGATTTTTTGTATTTACATAATAAATGTTTGCAGCCATAAAAGTTTAAAATAAATTTCACTTAATTAAATTACACGTAACTTAATATTTTAAGTGCGCGACTTTAGCACTTACCGAGATTTTAGATTTTATTTTTAGTCATTTATATTTACAACATTTGGTTTATGAGGAGTATTTGCGGTAATTAGTTGCGATTTTGGAATTGTGGCTGGGCAAAAAGGTTTGAAATTCTTCAAAAATTTATATAGATGTAAAAGGATATTCTCCGAAAAATTTTGGATTTTGTGGATAGTCTGGTCTAAAAATAAACTGTTACATCATTGTTATTAAGAATCGAGAATGAATTGTGGTGAACAAATTAGCCTATTATTAATGTATGCTCGTTTAAAAGCCTATATATGGTTATACATAGTATGTATGCAAATACAACATTTATGCATAAAAAAGATCTAAACCAAGGAACTGTCGAAATGGGAAATTAACAAACTAATATTTTTGGTTAAAGACTCACATCAGAAAAAAAATAAAAATCTACGCGAATGTATATTACCTTTGATTATAGCACATGGTTGCATTGGCAATTTAGTTACTGTGATTAATGACATTTTTGTGCGATATCTGGTGAGCACGATTAACAATCTACGAGCACAAAGACTCAAATGTATATACAAATGTGCTTCAAAGCCAAATGAGTTGCTCCAGAAGTAACAACGATCATAATAAATAATATTATATATGTATGTGCATAGAAGAGCATGCATAATTGTAATGGCAAGTGAGATGGCAAAATCGTGCCCGTAGGCGCTTTGCAATTGCGCATCGTTAAAATAAGAGTGTGCGCACAGTGCAAAATGCAAAAATAAAAAAATAAAAATAATGAAAAATACAAAGTGCATATTTGGTTAAAGATGCATACGCGTTTATGGCAAGTTGATGCGATTTGAATTGGTTAATAGTTATACAAAAACAACAACAACAAATATTTAAAGTGGTTGTGTAAATCAACTAAAAATAAAAAAGTAATAACAATTTGGGCTTGTAGTCTACATGTGGCTAGATTCTCACGCAACATTTGGCAATTTTAGTTAAAAAAAATAATATTTTTAAAACTTAGATTAGCAAGATTGAAGTCTATAATTATAAAAGTTAATACTAAAATATTAAATTTTATTAAGAAGCAATAAAAGTTGGAAGAGAATTTTTACAAAATATTTTGTTAAAAAATAAGTAAATAAAAAAAAGTCATGGTTTTACCAGTACAATATTCAAAATTATTTAAAAAAAAAATAATTGTTTCATAATTTTTAAATTTATTTAATATTTTGTTTTTATTTTTTAAAATATTGCCAATTAAATTTATTGTTCAAAATAATTAAAAAAAATATATTTTTCTTAATCTTTTAATTAATTTAAATTTTTTTTAATTTTTGTATTTAAGTACTTTTTAATAATTTTATTTAAAATAGCTTAAAAATATATATTTTTCTTAATTTTTTTATTTTTTAAAATCATTTAATTTTTTTTTCAATTTTTGTATTTTTATAATTTTTTATATTCTATTTTTTATTATATTCCCAATTAATTTTGATATTCAAAACAATTTTTAAAAATATAAAAATATATTATTCTTAATCTTCTAAAGTTTTAAAATCATTAAATTTTTTTTTTTTAATTTTTATATTTCTTAAATTTTTAATATTTTATTTTTTTTTATAATATTCCCAATTAATTTTAATATTCAAAATAATTTTAAGAAAATATTTTTCTTAATTTTTTTAATTTTTGTATTTATATACTTTTTAATAATTTTATTTTAAATAGTTTAAAAATATATAAATTTCTTAATTTTCTAATTTTATAAAATCATTTTACTTTTTTTTTTAATTTTTGTATTTCTTAAATTTTTAATATTTTATTTTTATAATTTTCCCAATTAATTTAAATATTCAAAATAATTAAAAAAAATATATAATTATATAATATATATTTTTATTAATTTTCTAAATTTTTAAAATTAAATTTTCTTCAATTTTTTATATTATTTTTTGTTTAAATCAATTAATTTTTATTAACACGTTGCCAACTAATCAATATGCTCCTTTACTACTTTCGCACAACTTTTATTTTACTTTATTTTTCAAAAACTCTTAATTTCCATGTTTCTTTTTCATTTTCGTTTTCGTTTTTGTATCAAATTACTTTATTTATTGATGTTATTGCTGGCGTTCGTGCTTTGTAAGATTTTCAACGCTCATGCATGTATGCATGTTAGCCCGCTGCTACGTGCACTTGTTTATTGCATTGGCATCGTTGTTTTCTCATTAATGCAACCTGATGTAGCTATGCAATTGCAACTTTGTTGCTAATATTTTTTCCCAGCAACATTGTTGTATGCAAAATTGCATATTGATTGTGTGGGAGAATGTTTATACGACTTTATGTGTATATGTATGTATGTGTGAGTGTGTGTGTGTAATAGGAAAAGGAATAGCAATAATTGTATGCTCTGTAGACATGTATGAATAATAATTCACATACGAACATATAATTAGCATGAAATATTGACAGATGAAACAAAATAAAACAATAATGATAGATCGGACAGGCGTCGTTGTGGAAGATGTATTACTATTTGTTTATAACTAAGCTGTTATATGAATAACACATGCGAGAATGCAAAATTTCTTATACTATGCTCATATATATTAATCGATAAATGCTATTATTTATCGATATTTCATCAAGGTTACTGGAAAAATATTATATAATATGTATAAGTTGTTAGTACTGTAGTCTACTATTACCATAGTCAAATTCCTTTCAAAACATTAGGGACCTTGTTGCCGCTAGTAGCAGTTATAGGAGCTCTAGACAATCCTATCTAATCTTAAATAGTTTGCTTATAAATCGATCAATACATTCCTTGAAATTTGTGAAATAATTGTGAAAGCTTTTATATCAGCGAGGCAACTATTGCACTCAAACTGAAAAAAATACAAAATACAACAGTGTTTGGAATAAATTAAATGCATTTAATTCTATGCAAAAATTATGAAAGTATTTGCCGCTACTTGCAACCTGCTTAGCTGATGAAGTGAATGAAGCGACTGCTGGAGTCTGAGAAGAGCATCATATGCATACTGATTGTGTGGGGCATTCAGTTGATTTGCAAAATACTGCAGATTCACTTGCAACACGCCGCAAAGACGAAATGCAGTGAAAAGCTGTATGGCCACAAATTGAAGATGTTTATCGGAGCAGTGTCTCTTTGTTGTTGTGATTTTAGCATAATGGCGCTTATTCTATTCAAATTTGTGGCGCGCAGAGCTGGAGAGTGGCAGGGAAGGATAGCTGCGACAAATCTTCGATTTTTATCGATTTGCATCAAGCAATTGAATTAAGAAGAGCGATGGTATAAAGTATACGGGAACGCGGTTATTGGAGAAGATAAGATTTGAGTAGGCAAGTAATTATATTACAATGAAGATTAAAATGGGGTAACAAATGTGGAGCTTATTATTTTTTAAATATTGTAAAACAGCGTCAGTCACTTTTTTCATTCAATAAAACCTTGCCTATATTTAGGATTGTGTCAGTTAGAAAAAACGTGTTCATCTTTATCGTATTAATGATTTCTCTCTGCTCAAATATACTTAAACGTTGCCTACATTTGGGCAGTGTATGAATTTTCTGTTCTCTTTTTGACTGCAAGTAAATATCAACTATCTGATAGAATACTTTCTAAAACTACTTTGTAGAATGAAAGTAAAGCGTTGCCTACATTTAGGCTGAAACGATTTTCCGATAATATTTTGAATAAAACGATGTAAAGATTAATGAAATATTGTCTACATTTAGAATAAATTTATAATAAGTTTACAATTTCAAAATATTATATTTTATTTAAGGGTTTATAGCGGTACTCCTCTTAGCATAAAGAAAGTATACGTTGCCTACATTTAGGGTGAATTAAACTCTCCGTTAACTTTATAATTGTCATCTTTTGCATTTTTTTCTTAATCTGCATAAACTGCTAAACGAGCCACACTTGCTCATGGTGACACATATTTCTGCCAAACAACAAAGTGGAGAGACGAAATAAAGAAATATGCAAAATGAATAGAAATCATTGATGTCGATTGCTATCGGAAGGCGCATTTGCGCCAAACAGCAAGTAATAACTTTTATTTATTTATTATTTCTTTTCGCTTTTACGAGTATTTCTTGTTGGTCGTCGGACGTTTTCGTTTTTTGCTCAGCTGCGTGTAACTGTTGATGCGCACTGGTAGTTATTGGCGGCTGTCACATAGCCGCTAGATAATCATATTTGCAGTATTTTATAAATTGCACGCTGCTACAACAAAAACACAACAACGACAACAACAAGGCCAATACAATTGCCATTAGCGAGGACGGCTTGCTTTGTATATTTTTTGTTGCTTTTTGTATTTGTTGTGATCGAAAAGCGAAAAATGGAAATTTCAATTGCATTTCACTACACACTCATTGCTGTTGTTGTTGTTGTTATTGTTGCTTTTGTGCTTTCATAGCATTTAGCGCGAACAGAAAGCCGATCAGCGACAGTGGCAACTCTTGCGTATAAATAACTTTATTATAATGATTAACAGTGTTGCAGCAACAGCAACGGCAATGGCAGCAGACAGCAGAAGCAGTCAACAGTCGTCGGTTTTGTTGTTGGCAGTGGCGCACACTGACAGTTGGCGCGCGAAAACATCAATACTGGCAGCCGGCAGGTTGGCTGCCTGACTGGCTGGCCATACTTTAATAGCCGATTGACTTGAGTGATAGGCCAGCTGCCGCACAGCTGCCTAGACACAAGTGTTTGTCTAACTGTGTGTGGTGTGGCGGCACTTGTTGCCGTTGGCAAGGCGTTTTTTGTGGTATGCCACTGCGTGTAAGCATCCCAGTTGTTGCTGCCGCCGCCATCACATGATGATGCTGCCGCACGGCTGCAAAGCATCTAATTTCATATCTCTTGTGGCATGAATGCGTGCTTTGATTTGCATTTGCATTTTTAGTGGCGCTTTAATGTGGCTGCGTAAAAGTGTTGCCCACAGGAAATGTGTGCCTCCTCGCTATAAATGCAGCATAAGCGACACAAAACGCTAGCTGCCACACAGTGTTTTTGTGATTGCAATATTTTATTGTGGCAATTGTTATGCAGTTATGTGGCAAGCGGCATTTATTCAACTGCACAATAAACCTCAAGTGCCGTCTCTGCTAATTTAATTGATGAGTCGATTTCGTTTTATCTCAGCATTTCTGTTTTTGTTGTTGTAATTTTTTTTGTGTTTGTTTGTTTGTTTGTATTGGGTGTTTATTTTGTGAGCGGTAGCGCGCGTTGATTGAGATCTCGTTATTGGAAAGGCAATTGCGGCAGTAGTTGCAGTGATTTCGTATTTGTTCACTTTTGCTGATTTGTCCAGCAAATTCGATTGGCATATTATTGTGCAACATGCGATTGCCATAAGGAAACTTGCGCAAAAAAAAGAAGAAGTACGCTTTATTGAAATTAATAAATTATGGATTTCAGGTTAAAAAAACTTTAATATGCGAAGCTGCTCATCCTCTCAGGGAATAGTGAAAAATATTTGCAGTTTGAGTGATGGGCTGTTTCGTAATCAGTAGTGGTTAGGCAAATGTTGTTCATCTGGTATTAATAACTGTGTCATAAATGATAGGATATCATGTAGATAAGGCAAAATTTGTAAAAGTGTATTTTTGTGAAGCTTATATATTGGAGTCTATTAAGCGAATCAAATTTTTAAAGTCTATAATATTTGTGCTGAATGTTCTTTGCATCATTTTTAAGATTTGAAAGTCAATCAAACAAATCTCTAAAGCTATGAACGAATTTAATATCGAGCCATAATTGATAAATATGTTGCATCGAGTATAGAGCTTAATACCAGTCACTCAGTTGAAGGTTTAATGAATTGTCCTAATCGAGTGCTGATTAATATTTAGAGTTGCTTAGTTTATACGTTAATAATCAAAGCAATCTATAAATGAAAGATAGATGAAAAGCAGAATAATAAAAAAAGTTTCGGGTCAGAATTTGGGTGATCTTAAAGGTCAATACGACCTTTTCCACAATTCTATATAGACTTACTAACAGATGTCTCTAGAAATCTCTCATAAGTCGTCCCCACAAAAATCGAAAAAAAATCCCTCGCTAAACCCTCCTCGAGGATGCCAACTGGTAATAGCTGCTACAGTGTTGTGACAGTAGCAGGGCGAACTAGAAACAGCTCGCCAGGCTGCAGTCGAGAGGTTTCTAGCTAAGATATGACTCTAGCGTTGAGTGTTCCTTGCTCTTCAATAGCAGAGCATTCAAAGATGGAGTCTGACCATGGGTAAGGGCTAGATCACGATGTCATGCAGTCATTGCCCATGATTAACCTGCCTGAGGGCCCTTAAATAGTTCAGTCTGGAACGGAGCTTACAGATACAGATAAGGCTTCGATAATAAGATTGCCTTACTTGCATGGCCAGCGCTATGTGCAAGCGCACCTTCTTTCCTCCACACTCCTGCGTCCACTATATGAATTCGGATAAAATAAAAACAAAAACGACCAGAAGAGTACGTCCCTCCTTCAAAAAAGTCGGAAGGAAACAGCTGTTCCGTGAAGAGAAAAACGCTCTAGAATGGATCAGTCAAAGCTAAGCCTGGTACAGAGACAAAGGCTAGCACCAGTACTGCCAGAATCCGGTTACTAAGCAGAAGGCGAAGGGAGATGCCAGAGGTGAAGTTACTGGAAGTGTTTTCGCCAAAGCATGGCCTATGGCTAGTACAAAATTGTGCTGAAAGGGAAAGCTATAAATTAAGCATTTAATTAGAATTGTTTCCTGAGTTTAAATAAACATATTTATACTCTCGCAACAAAGTTGCTAGAGAGTATTATAGTTTTGTTCACATAACGGTTGTTTGTAACACCCAAAACTAAACGAGTTAGATATAGGGTTATATATACCAAAGTGATCAGGGTGAAGAGTGGAGTTCAAATCCGAATGTCTGTCCGTCCGTCCGTCCGTCCGTCTGTGCAAGCTGTAACTTGAGTAAAAATTGAGATATCTTAATGAAACTTGGCACACTTATTTCTTGGCACCATAGGAAGATTGCATTCGAAAATGAGCAAAATCGGACCACTGCCACGCCCACAAAATGGCGAAAACCGAAAACACATAAAGTGCCATAACTAAGCCATAAATAAAGCTATGGAAATAAAATTTGTTATGAGGGATCGCACTATGAAGGGGCATATTTGGATGTAATTTTTTTGGGGAGGTGGGCGTGACCCCGCCCCCAAATAGGTTTTTTGTACATATCTCGCAAGCCAATAGAGCTATATAAACCAAACTTTCTGCAGTCGTTTTTTTTAGCCACTTCTTAATACAGTCCAAAAATGAAATCGGATAATAACCACGCCCACCTCCCATACAAAGGTTAAGTTGAAAATTACTAAAAGTGGGTTAAAGTGGAAAAACGTCAGAAACACTAAATTTCACATAAAAAATGGCAGATGGAAGGTGCACTCAGATTTTTTACAAAATGGAAAATGGGCGTGGCGTCGCCCACTTATGGGTCAAAAACCATATCTCAGGAACTACTCGACCGATTTCAATGAAACTTGGTTTGTAATAGTTTCCTTACATCCCAATGATATGTTGTGAAAATAGGCCAAATCGCTTCACAACCACGCCTACTTCCTATATTGACCATAGATTTTTAAGGCCCCATATATCGAACACGAGGACCTCGGTGCTTCTAACCTAATATTATGGTTTCCAACTTTGAATGGACTTATACAATATATATGACGAAATCGGGTCAAATTGTGTATTATATAATATAAATAAAGTTAAATAAATAAATTGTGAGAGTATAAAATGTTCGGTTACACCCGAACTTAGCCCTTCCTTACTTGTTTTAATTAATTTTTTTTATTCGAAAAAGATTTTTGAAGAAAAAATATTTGCAAGCACTATCAGATTTGCTAAAGCTTGAAATATATGAAGATTATGTAAAGTCGTTCGCATATTTTATTAATATTCATACTTGTTCCCAAAATTTATACTTATTATTACAATTAAAAAAAAAATATTTATAATTGAAGCAATCAAATTTAAATTGAACTCACTATGCAACATACTGTGGGAGTTGCTAACAACTTGCCATTTTAAAATTGATGAAGTTAGTCAAAATTGTAACTGATATTTAAATGGTTTTCATAAATCAAATAAAAGTGAGTAATTAACAAATTAAAAATTTAATCAAAACTACAAAAATTACAGCTTTTAATACACTGCAGTCAATAAGAAGTTATAAAATGTGCAAGTTTATTTGATTAAAGCACAGCGAACCCCTCGAACATGGCAACATTGTAAGCATTTATCGCGCCATTATATACTTAGAAACATATGTATAATATATATGTAAGAGAGTATGCTAAATAAAGTATAATGTATATGTATGAATTCACGTGTATAAGTGTTTGTTTGTATGTTTCAATCAAAGGCGAATTTAGTGCGCGCCACTAAGCACTTTTAAATCAAGCCTGCCAAGCGTTTAAGAATCACTGACTTGACGTGAGTTGAGTTCGGTTGAGTTGAGTCATGCGTGTCGGAATGCGGAGCAATTATTTAGTGCTACTAACTATAAAGCAACAGCAACAACAACCATTAGTGCGACTAATGCCACCGCCTGACTACTGCATACTATTAAAAAAATATTCCACACACAAACACTGCTGCGCACTTAGTGAAAATCTCAGTGGAAGCAACAACAAATTCTCAGCCAGTAAATGCGAAAGACTTAAGACACAAACTCGTGCAGTGGCGGCGAACGAGCTATTCGCGCAAAACAGCGCAAATGGATGGCAAATTACGACGCTAAATCGCCGACAATTATTATGCGCAACCAGCAAAAAAGATAAAAAAGAAAATTTCAAAAAAAAAAAATTAAAAAATAAAACAACAACAGCAATAAAATGCTACAACAAAGTGACTATGCGGTTCACAGTGGTTGTTGTTGTGATAGGGGGGTGCTGAGTGACGCCCTCGCAAACGCTGCGTGCAAAATGCCACTAAAATCAACAACAAAGTTGGGCGCCGCAATCGGAAAAATAGCAACAACAGAGTAGAAAACAACAACAAAAACAATTTTTACTGCATTTTATTGCAACTCAGCATCTCAACCAGCGCTAACGCGGGCACATAAAATATTTACAGCAACAATATTAACAACAAACACCTGTTGCGCCGACATGACACTGACAATAACAACAGCGGTTACTACGCATTCTGGTGCACTTAACCTGGAAAAATGCGTTTAGTATGCGCAGCAGTAGCGACGCCACCTACATAAGCGCCTCCACACTCACACACACACAGGCGCAACACACGTACACTTGTTGCAGCTTAGTTGAACGGCAAGTGGCAAATGCTGTTGCTGCCACACGCTGGTTAACAGTCTTCTCAAACCAAACACGTGAGTGTATGTACATATGTAAATGCCGCCTGCCACATGCCACTTGTACGTTGTATTGGCAGGCTGACAGCGGCACGTACGCATCACTAATGTGCGCCTGCCTGCCTGCCTGCCACGACTGGCTGCGTGTGCTGCAACAGCTGCAGCTGTTTGCCTGGCTGTTGGCTGATCGACGACAAAGCGATTTGTGATCTCAAGCGATCTGTGCAACTATGCAAACGAGCAGCAACTTTAACAACAACAAATGCCACAAAAGCAATAAGCAAACGTTTTCTAACTGTTTTGCCGCCGACAACGACAATCGGTGAGCTTCGACTGCCGCGCTATCACCGCCACCATCGTCATCAGCAACAACACTAACATCTGTTGCAACAAAGTCAAGTGCTGTTGCCTACTGCTGTGCGCCAAGTGACGCTTAGATATTTGCTAAACTTATTGATGTTTGTCGCTGAGTTCAACAAGCCAAGTACAACAAATAACAACAACTCTATCGCCGCCATCGCGTTGATGTTGTGTTGGTGGACACTTGTTCTGTGTTGTTGCTGCGCTTGTATATTAAAGAGTTTTGCTAGCTGGCACCAACAGTGGCAATTAATGTTGTTTAACGCTGCTGTTGTTGTTGTTTTTGTTCATGCTGATATTAAGCGCTTTGCACTTGTCGTAGCTTGTAAGCAAAAAAATTGAAAAAAATCCAAAATTTTGAAAAGAGATCATCAGTTGATTACAGTAACAACTGTATTTAGCATGTAAGTGAGGTGACAAAATATTATCAAGTTTGGCTGTTCGCACCAAAAAGTATTTAATATAGCAAATGAAATATTGAATACATATTAGAACCAACAAATGTCTTTGTAAAAGAAAGTAAAAAATCCTAGTTTGTTTCTACAATACGAATTTTTAGTACATATTTATGACACACTATTTGCTCAATAGTTTTGCTAAAAAATAAAAAAATGCTACATACTCAGTATATTTTTAATATCTTTTTGTACAAAATTTTAATACTTACTTTTAATACAAAAAACTTAAAAAATTAGTACAATTGTTTAATAAAAATTATTGAAAAATTACCAACAGTTTTTTAAAATATTTTTTAGCACAACATTTTAGTATCTACATATTTTTAGTATAAAAAATGAAGGAAAAATAAGTAAAATTATTTTAGCACATATTATTGACAAATTATACAGTACTTTTTCTTATATTTTTTAGTACTATATTTTAGTAGATATTTTTAGTACAAAATATTACGAAAAATTTTAGTACAAATGTTTACTTAGGTACTTACTAAGGTTTAGTACACTTAAAAATTTACTTCATTAGTTTTAGTACACTAACTTAAAAAATACAAATATTTCATAAATAAAAAAAAATTGTACGACGAAAATACTATTTTAAATAAAGATTTTAAACATTTTTATAAAAAAATATTTTACATAAGTATATGCTTTTCTTACAAATTGTTTGGGAGAACTTTAGTACAAACTATTTTTAATAATTTCGTACCAATTCAGTGAAAAATAGCTGCTAACATTTTTAGTTATTTTCATTTATGAGTTTAAATAAATAGTTTATTAATTTAGTACATACAATTCATTTTATAAGTTTTAGTACCTACATTTAGTATCCTACTAAACAAACTCCAACTTTTGGGTCGGATATATATAATGTTTTTGTACGATTTTAGTAAATAATATAATTTAGGGTTTTTATGAGCATTTTTTGAGAATTTACAAATTATGAAATTTTTTTTAGAACTAAGTTTGGTTCAAGAAACGGACATTTTTATATTATTTTCAAGAGCAAAACTGATTTTTTGTAATATTTATGAATGTATTTAATAATTTAATAATACTACATTTAGTACTAAATTTTACTACTAATTTTTTAAATTTTTTTAGTACTAAAATTGTTGTTTTGGTTTAATCAAATTCTGCTTTAAAATATTTAAATAATTGTTAGTACACACTTCAGTGACTTTAGTAAACTATTTTATTACAAAAAATTTCATTCATAGTAGAGCTTTGCATAGAAGTAACAGATTAACTTTGAGCTATAGCATAAATGGTATATACTAGCTCTCAGTATGGATTCAATAAAAAATAATATTTAATAGATTAAACCACAAAGTTGCCAGTTCTAATGCGCGCATGCAAATAATGTGTGGTCTACCAGGTGTTGATACTAGCGCACATAAACAAATACCTATACTCAGCAGTGCACTTGAGACTTCGCACACACCGCTATTGAGCTTGGCCAGCGAGACACCTGTTAATAAGAAGAAATATGGACTTTGCAGTGTTTGGCCGTTTGATTGCTCTCTTCCTGCTTACAGTCACAACGAACTGCAGAAAACAAAATAAAAGGCAAAGTATGTGTGTGTTTCAATTTCGGTTTGCAGCAACCCACTTGCTGTCACACAGAAGGAAATGCTCATTGAGCATACTCAAAACTCCGCCGACCTCGTTGATGTCGTGTGCAGATTCTAGCTCACACTTGCACATGCATACACACACACATGCAGATTATTAAGTCGGTAATTTGCGCTTGCTCAACGATTTTACACTAAAATACGCGTTGGCATGTGTCATAAAGGCATAAGCGCTGATTTGAGCCGCTAAAGCAGCTGCAGCTTTACAACTGCGATCTTTGAATATTTGTTGCAGCTTTGCTTATTTTTGTTCGATTTTGATCATATTTTCCATGAGTACCACCTGTTTTAGTTAGTCGATGCTGCTCCAAATGCCAGCTGTAGGCCATAATGTGCCGCAAATGCCTTGTCGACCCACTGCCACTTAACTGGCTGGCATTGATGCGCTCGACTGCGCAGAGCATGTTTGGCGCTTAAGTCTTTCGCTTGTCGATTCCATCAAGTGTGTTTGTATGTCACCTGCGTAGCAGTTTAATTCGATTTTTTTTGGGTTTTTGCATTTTTCTAAGCATATTCTCACGATTTGTCTGCTAATTTGTTGAACGCAGATGTGCGCGTTCATTGCTTCAGCCGATTGATTTTTCTGAGGCATTTTTGCGGGTTTCGTGCGATTTCCTCGCTCGCATGGCGCCATAAAGTATTTAAAATATTGGTTGTAGCCGCGATTAAGTTCATAAATAATTCTAATAAATTTTAATCGTTTTTGATGCGTTTTTAGTATTTAGATGATGTTGATAGAAAAAGTTCAATTCTGTTTTGCTGTAGAAATTCGGTTTTTCGTAGCAGAAAATTTAGACTATTCGAAATTAATTTTAATTGCGTTTGACTTCATTGCTCCAAAATTTGCATTTTAAGCTTATAATTAGGAATGTTACATATTTTGAGCGCTACGAAAGCTGAATTTTACTACCAAAGGCGAACTAATTGGTTTCCAAAAGACATTTGACTGTAATTGCAAAAACAAAAATATCGAATTACCAAGTAATAAGGTTAAATACCATGGTGTTAGAATGAATATATGAATAAATTGCTTTTTTATAATATATATGTTGCTGTCTGGCATTTTCCTTCGATATTGTAATCAAAATCGTAATAGTACTGAAAATGTAATGGTAATTGTAATCATATTCGAATTTATAGTGGAATTTTTAATTGTAATTGTAATAGTAATGGAAATAGTAATGAAAAATGTAAATGTAATTGTAATCGTAATAGTAATTGTAAAGATGAATGTAATCATATTTGAAGTTGTAGTGAAATGTTTGATTGCAATTGTAATAGTAATCGAAGTAGTACTGAAAAATTAAATGAGAAGTATAGTCAGATTTGAAGTAATAACGAAATAATACTGAAATAAGTAATGAAAATTATAATCGTATTCGAAATAGTAATGGTATTTGTAATAATAGTAATAATATTAATTGTAATCGAAATATGTAATAGTAATTGTAATCATAATGGAAATATTATTGCAATATTTAATGGAAATCGTAATCGTAATCGTAATAGTAATATATTTGTAATAATAATGGTAATGTTATTTGTAATCATAATGGAAATTGCAGTACTAAATATTTTTAATAGGAAAGGAATATTAATCGTACTAAAAATAGTAATGAAAAATGTAATGGAAATTGTAATCGTAATAAAAATAGTAATGCAAAAAGTATTGGATTTTGTAATCGTAATTTATAATAGTAGTCTTAACTTTTATGTTGTTTAATATTGATTTTAATGGCAACAGCAACCGTAATTATAATATTGACGTCGTATTGAGAATTTATGGAAAATTATATTCATAGCTTTATTGCTAATAAAACAACAACAGTAATGAGAATTTTAGTAATAGTATTGGTATTGGTAATCAACAAACTATTACGCTTAGATGATTCTTCATATATTTCTTTTACTTTTACTTAGTAATAGGTATAACATTAAATTTTACTAATGTATAGATGATTGTTTCCAAGAACAAGCGCGTGCATGCCACATTACCCGCCAAGTAAATACTAATGTTTAACTCACTTGTTGCACAAATGGTCGGCAATTGTGTGAGTCATTATTGCCATTTTGTTGTCATTCAGTATTATAGTTATTATGTTTTATTCAAAATTATTGCTGCTAATCATAGAAATAAGCATGCGAATAAAATGCGCACAACGCTATACAAAAGCCGCTAGTGAGTGCTGCTTTGCTACTTTCCTCCACAGACACACAAGCCACCAACGCTAGCGAAAAACAGGAAGAAAACACACAGAAGAGTTCACAAATTGGCAGACAATGGTGGCGAAGACACAGAGCACGGAGAAAAATATATGTGTCGTGGACATTTAGCTGCATGAGCGCCAGAGTCAATGATTGGGTAGACAAGCTAATTCATACACCGGCAGCCAGGCAGCTGGTGAAGGCTAATTTATGTACAAATAGTGGTTAATTTAAGCACGAAATTCTAATAATTGGAAGGCGACATCCATGCGTCGACGTGATGCGCCGGCATGTGTTGGCATTTACCGCAACGAGTTTGCTGGTGGTAATGTGACAGCGTAATCACACACGCTATGTGTGCAACAAACAGCGGCAAGTAAAAAACCAACAACAACACCAAGGTAGTATGGCCAAAAATTGCCGTAAAAACTGAAGAATTGTTAAAAAAGTATGCGGTAGAAAATGCTCCTTGATTCGCTAAAGCTATCGTGCATGAGGCGTCGGGCGGCAACAACAATGAACAGCTGGCTTCACAGCAAACGACAGTCAGGAAGTCGATGGCGCGCGAGTTGCGCGCTCGTATGTGATAAGCAATTTATTTTATTTACACAACAAAATTTTCGTTGATTGCATTGTCGAGGTGGCTGTTGCGGAGGGTGGTGCGGCGGGTGACAAACTAAAATAATGATTTTTCTTTTTTCGTTAACTTGGCACACTTCACAGTCTGTTTTGTTTAAGAGAAATTTTGCAGTAATCATTATTACTTAATATTGGAAGGGTTATTTATTATTTGAATGTGATTGTAATTGTATTTGTAGTTGTAATTGCAAGTTGTAAATTAAGTTGTAGTTTTAATTGTCATAGTAATTGTAATTGTAGTTGTATCGGTAACTGTCCCAGTAGTTCGCTGGTGTCAAGCGATTACTAGAGCGCTAAATCTACTAGCGATTTCATGCATATACTAGTAATTAGTCTTTTCGCTAATGATTTGTAATGCAACGAGGCATTACTCGAAAAATGAATTGGCAAAACCCACCCCTAAAAACAGTACTCTTGTTTTTTTCATTTCGCGCTCTCTCTCTCGTCTCTTTTGTCACACAATTTTTTTCCAAAAATTTGACGCGTCATTTCACATTTTTCCGACTAAGAGGAAGATGCGTAATTTGCGTACGGAAAATTGGAAAATTATAGAATATTTTTACATATAGTGAAAAAGTATTGTGCAAAAAAGTGAAAATTAATTTAATAAGTGAATAAATGTAATAATAAAATAAGAATAAGAACGCAAGACAAGAAGAAGGGAAAAACAACCACGGATGGAGGCGCCAACACCGGATCATCACAAACAACAACAAAATCACCGCAGATCACCCAAACTCTGCAACCCATAGCGGGATTTACCACCCATAGATCAGGTTATATACTTAATATAATTGAAAACTTATTATTACAAAAAAAAAACATATTATTATACTAAAAACTAATAATATTTTTTTATTTTGTACAATCATGTATGTGTATTAAATAATAAATAACAAGTAAGGAAGGGCTAAGTTCGGGTGTAACCGAACATTTTATACTCTCGCAATTTATTTATTTAACGTTATTTATATTATATAATACACAATTTGACCCACATATTCGTCATATATAGTGCATAAAGACCATTGAAAGTTGGAAACCATAATATTAGGTTAGAAGCACCGAGGTCCTCGTGTTCGATATATGGGGCCTTAAAAACCTATGGTCCGATTTCGGCGATTTTTAGAATGGGGCTGCCACACTATAAACATAGTATTTGTGTAAAGTTCTGCACCGATATCTTCACTAGTACTTACTTTATATATTGTAAAGTAAACGATTCGGATTGTCTTCAAAGTTCTGGTATATAGGAAGTAGGCGTGGTTGTGAAGCGATTTGGCCTATTTTCACAACATATCATTGGGATGTAAGGAAACTATTACAAACCAAGTTTCATTGAAATCGGTCGAGTAGTTCCTGAGATATGGTTTTTGACCCATAAGTGGGCGACGCCACGCCCATTTTTCATTTTGTAAAAAAATCTGAGTGCAGCTTTCATCTGCCATTTCTTATGTGAAATTTAGTGTTTCTGACGTTTTTCTTTAGTGAGTTAACCCACTTTTAGTAATTTTCAACCTAACTTTTGTATGGGAGGTGGGCGTGGTTATGATCCGATTTCTTTAATTTTTGGACTGTATTAGAAAATGGCTAAAAAAAACGACTGCAGAAAGTTTGGTTTATATAGCTTTATTGGTTTGCGAGATATGTACAAAAAACTGAGTAGGGGGCGGGGCCACGCCCACTTCCCCAAAAAAATTACATCCAAATATGACCCTTCATAGTGCGATCCTTCATACCAAATTTTATTTCCATAGCTTTATTTATGGCTTAGTTATGGCACTTTATGTGTTTTCGGTTTTCGCCATTTTGTGGGCGTGGCAGTGGTCCGATTTTGCTCATTTTCGAAAGCAATCTTCCTATGGTGCCAAGAAATAAGTGTGCCAAGTTTCATCAAGATATCTTAATTTTTACTCAAGTTACAGCTTGCACAGACGGACGGACGGACGGACGGACGGACGGACGGACGGACGGACAGACAGACATTCGGATTTGAACTCCACTCTTCACCCTGATCACTTTGGTATATATAACCCTATATCTAACTCGTTTAGTTTTGGGTGTTACAAACAACCGTTATGTGAACAAAACTATAATACTCTCTTTAGCAACATTTGTTGCGAGAGTATAAAAATTAATTAACATAGCTAATAATAACAAGTAAGGAAGGGCTAAGTTCGGGTGTAACCGAACATTTTATACTCTCGCAATTTATTTATTTAACTTTATTTATATTATTTAATACACAATTTGAACCACATATTCGTCATATATATTGTATAAAGTCCATTGAAATTTGGAAACCCTAATATTAGGTTAGAAGTACCGAGGTCCTCATGTTCGATATATGGGGCCTTGACAACCTATGGTCCGATTTCGGTGATTTTTAGAATGGGGCTGCCACACTATAAACGTAGTATTTGTGCAAAGTTCTGCATCGATATCTTCACTAGTGCTTACTTTATATATTGTAAAGTACACGATTCAGATTGTCTTCAAAGTTCTGGTATATAGGAAGTAGGCGTGGTTGTGAAGCGATTTGGCCTATTTTAACAACATATCATTGGGATGTAAAGAAACTATTACAAACCAAGTTTCATTGAAATCGGTCGAGTAGTTCCTGAGATATGGTTTTTGACCCATAAGTGGGCGATGTCACGCCCATTTTCCATTTTGTAAAAAACGCTGAGTGCAGCTTTCATCTGCCATTTCTTGTGTGAAATTTAGTGTTTCTGACGTTTTTCGTTAGTGAGTTAACCCACTTTTTGTAATTTTCAACCTAACTTTTGTATGGGAGGTGGGCGTGGTTATGATCCGATTTCTTTCATTTTTGGACTGTATTAGGAAGTGGCTAAAAAACACGACTGCAGAAAGTTTGGTTTATATAGCTCTATTGGTTTGCGAGATATGTACAAAAAACTTAGTAGGGGGCGGGGTCACGCCCACTTTTCCAAAAAAATTACATCTAAATGTGCCCCTCCCTAGTGGGATCATATGTTCCAAATTTCATTTTCATAACTTTATTTATGGCTTAGTTATGGCACTTTATGTGTTTTCGGTTTTCGCCATTTTGTGGGCGTGGCAGTGGTCCGATTTTGCTCATTTTCGAAAGCAACCTTCCTATGGTGCCAAGAAATAAGTATGCCAAGTTTCATCAAGATATCTTAATTTTTACTCAAGTTACAGCTTGCACAGACGGACGGACGGACGGACGGACGGACAGACAGACATTCGGATTTGAACTCCACTCTTCACCCTGATCACTTTGGTATATATAACCCTATATCTAACTCGTTTAGTTTTGGGTGTTACAAACAACCGTTATGTGAACAAAACTATAATACTCTCTTTAGCAACATTTGTTGCGAGAGTATAAAAAAGTAATATTAATAAAGAAAATAAATAATTAGTAAATAAGAATAAGATAATTTTTAAGGACAAAAAACGGAGGAGATAGAATATAAGAATAGTAGAAAATAAGAAAATAAATTGAAAATAAATATTTGTACATGAACTAAATAAATATATATTTCTTTGTATTTCGTAAACATTTGTTTTATTTTTTGTAAAGTGTTGTTTCAAAAGTTTTTCTCAGGCGTAGAACCACAAGCGTTATTGGACGAGTAGAATCGTTAGCGATTTTGAATTAATGAAACCTCTAGCGTGTTCGAATTAGTCAAATCACTAGCCATTTTGAATTAACGAAAACGCTAGTGATTCTGTACTAGTGATTCACTAACGATTTTGGAACTAGTCCTTTCACCAATGACTGGTAATGCATAGTCGCACCGCTCGATTACACTCGTAGGACATTGCAATGTAAAAATCGTTAGTCAAATAACATTGCATGTAATCGGGCTGGGACCTGTGCTAATGATTCGGGATTAGTTATATCGTTAGCTCTTCTCCGATGGTACCGAACTACAGGGGTAAATGTAATTGTAATCTTATTTGTAATTGTAATTGCAGTTGTATTGGTGATTGTAATTGTTGTTATAATTGTAATTCTGATTGGCAAACAAAACGTAATTGTGATTGTATTTATAATTGTAATTGTGATTGTATTTATAATTGTAATTGTATTTGTAGCTGTAATTTTTATTTATACAATACATTACGAGTATTTATATATAAAGGTCTAATGCATACTCATTTTATATAAATGATACTCCATTAAAAGGACCTGCGTGTTGAGTCTCGATTACATTTAAATTACTATAGCCATTCTTTATTCCAAAGCCTAATTGATAAGCTTTCGAATTGTTCAAATAAATGAATAATTACTCTCAATTAAACTATTTTCCCTCTCTTCCTCATTAACTAAGCTACTAATCCACTATATTCTATAAATAATTACATTTCAATATCATTTAAAATCATCTTAAAATAATTAAATTACTTGACCTGCTTGTACCTTCAAGTTATCTACATTATTGCCTATTTGCCTGAGTGAATTCGATTGCAAGCACAAACACATAAACACACAAACATTTATGAAATTTATTCGAGCTTTTTCATGATTACAGGCTTCTGATATTCTTCCAAGTTAATAGCAAAATAAATTCGTTACAGTACATCAAATTAAAATTCCAACACGGAAGCTTCAAAGTCGCCTCCATTGTTGCAGTTGTATGCAGTATTAGGCTATCGACACACAGTATGTAATACAAATTTTCGACACGTTCTCAGTGGTGGGTAACAAAAGCAAAAAAAAATTAAAAATAAAAATCAAAAATAAAAATAATGCATACAAAAAAAATCAAAAACAAGTACACGAAATTGTTACTAAAGAAAGAAACGCTTCAGTAGCGCACCTGTTCATGTCTCGGTAGCAAATGTCTCAGTTGGGGAGAGTACCGTTGCTTGGCTGATGAAGAGGATTTCAAATTTCAAAGTAATAAATTTATAGTGAAATCAAAAAAATAAAAACAACGACAGTAAACAACATCACCAACAATAACAATATAATAACACACAAAAACAATAGCAAATATTGTATGTAATTCCGCAAAAATCATGCAACAAAAAATACAGCAATAACAATATTTGTTGTGGCTAGCTAAGGCTAGGTAGCACGAAAGCTGTCTGCTTTGTAGAAAAATGCATAGAGTTGATATGTATTTATTTGTACATATTGTGTAACGGTAAAATATTGTACAGGATTCCTCGACGTTTCCTAGTGGACAAATGTTGACCATAGATTACTTATGTAATTGTAATTAGGAATATGGTTGTAATGAATATAGTTGTATTATATTATCTTGTTGTGTTTGGTGTTGTAATTGTAAACAGTCTTATGTTTCTATACACAGATGAAATTGTAATGATTACTTCAATTGAATTTGTTAATTTATTTTATATTTAGAATTATAGTTATCCTCTTTTTTATATATAGAATATTAATTGAAAATTACATACTATTTGTTTTTGTAATTGAAATTACATTTTTAATTTTAATTATCAATTAAATTATTTTGAAAGATCGATTTTTATGTAATTAATTGAAGAAGTAATGGTAGTTGAGACTTAAAATGTTGTTGTTGTTAGTAATGTCAATTGTAAGTTTAGTTATATTGTAATTAGGATTGTTTGTATTTGTAATTCAAATTACATTTTTAATTTTAATTATCAATTAAATTATTTAAAGTAAATAAAATATTTTAATTAAGTAATGGTAGTTGAGACTTAAAATGTTGTTGTTGTTAGTAATGTCAATTGTAATTTTAGTTACATTGTAATTAGGATTGTTTGTAATTGAATTTGTACTTAAATTGTAATCCTTATTATTACTGTACTGAATATGATAATTGATTAGTCGAAATTACACATACCGTGTATTTACTATTGTAATTATATTTGTAATTACTAATAAATTGTTATTGTAATTTTAATTACCAGTTCATTTTTGTTTTCAAAAACTGCGTTGTGAAAAGTAATCCTGTCTAAAAACAAGTAAGGAAGGGCTAAGTTCGGGTGTAACCGAACATTTTATACTCTCGCAATTTATTGATGTAATTTTATAAAGATAACACAAGTCGACCCATATATTTGGTATAAAGTTCAATAGAATAACGAAAATCATCATAAATAGTATATGGGGACTGAGGTAATTCCTAAACCGATTTCACTCGTTTTCACCACCAAGATACAATGTATCGAAGACTATACGCTCACTTAATTTAATATTACTTATAATTAGGTATATGGGATCTGGGGGAAGTTATGACCCGATTTTTACCATTTCAGGTACAGAGAGAAATTGTTATAAGAAAAAAATTCAGAGAGAATGAATTACATTAAAATATCTGAGGGATTTACCTATATTTTCGGTGAAAAATTAACCTTAGGCACTAGGTTCTTCATGTTCGATATCAGGGGCCTTGAAAAGTCATGGTCCGATTTTGACAATTTTTCCACAAGTGATGTCACAGCTCAAATACAGTATTTGTGTAAAGTTTTATTCCGCTAGCTTCATTGATTCCTTATGAATACATTATAAAGTGAACGAATCAGACGGAATTCAAAATTGAGTTATATGGGAAGTAGACGTAGTTGTGAACCGATTTCGCCCATATTCCACCCGTGTCATCAGGGTGTCAAGAAAGTATTATATACCGAATTTCATTGAAATCTGTCGAGTAGTTCTTGAGATATGGTTTTTGACCCATAAGTGGGCGACGCCACGCCCTTTTTCCATTTTGTAAAAAAATCTCAGTGCAGCTTCCCTCTGCCATTTCTTATGTAAAATTTGGTGTTTCTGACGTTTTTCGTTAGTGAGTTAACCCACTTTTAGTAATTTTCAACCTAACCTTTGTATGGGAGGTGGGCGTGGTTATTATCCGATTTCTTTCATTTTTGGACTGTATAAGGAAATGGCTAAAAGAAATGACTGCAGAAAGTTTGGTTTATATTGCTTTATTGGTTTGCGAGTTATATACAAAAAACCTATTTGAGGGCGGGGTCACGCCCACTTTTCCAAAAAAATTACATCCAAATGTGCCCCTCCCTAATGGGATCCTATGTTCCAAATTTCATTTTCATAACTTTATTTATGGCTTAGTTATGACACTGTATAGGTTTTCGGTTTCCACCATTTTGTGGGCGTGGCAGTGGACCGATTTTGCCCATTTTCGAAAGCAACCTCGTCAGGGTGCCAAGGAACATGTGTTCCAAGTTTCATTAAGATATCTTAATTTTTACTCAAGTTATCTCTTGCACGGACAGACGGACAGACGGACGGACAGACATCCGGATTTCAAATCCACTCGTCATCCTGATCATTTATGTATATATAACCCCATATCTATCTCTTATATTTCTTGGTGACACAAACAACCGTTATGTGAACAAAACTATGATACTCTGTGCAACAGGTTGCGAGAGTATAATAATGTAGTAGTCATTAATTACAAATAATTACAATCACTTGTAATAGTAATTATATTTACAATGCATTACAGAGAACAATTTAATTTTCATTATACATATGTTGTATAATTAGAATTGTTATACATTTGTATTGCATATCATTTTCCATACTAATTATAATCTTAGTAATGGATTTAGTATTGGTATTGGTAATGCTATGAATCTTCATTATGGTATCAATCATCATTTTAATAGTAATTCTAATTTTAATTGCATGGTACTTGCAAGTGTATTTACTAATGTGTTTGGGATTGTAATTGTAATGGTAACTGTACTACAATTATATCTACAAATAGATATCTACAATTGAAACGATAAGCTTTATAGTAAATATAGTTTCATTGCGATTTATTGACGTTCAAACGCTGCTCAACCCACAATAGCTCCAACTATCGACTATTGTTTCCGACTACAACAATGTGACTGCTCCATTTTTTTGCAGCGTTTTTCTTTCCCCCATTTGCCTTTGCATAAATTCAGCTTAGCATCGCTTGCTGACTGCTCCTGCTCATTTCAATTTCCAGCATTGTTGCTTTACCTTTTTTTCAATTTATTTTTTCCGTTGCGCTTGCGTTGCTGATGCTGCACTTGATTCATTGCACCCAAACCTATTGCTGTTGTTGTTTCACCTGCTGGCGCAAAGCGTCTGGTTCACAAGCTGCCATAAGTGCATCTTGTCGATTTTTCACTCAGCGTTTGGCATTGATTGAAGTTGAAAATGCGCTTGTGGGAGGCACACTGACTTTGCTGACTGGCAGCCCATCAACCCGGCAGCTCTGTGCAGCTCAAGTATAATTGTGCATGCATGCCAAAGCCGCGCAGCTCTACTGCACCCAAAGTCGTTTGTTGGATTTATGAAGATGCCAACAACAATGTAACATTCAGCGTTCGGCTGGCACATACACGTGGGTACAGCAGGTCTGCTTGGCTGGCGGTTTGTCTATTTGCTTGACTTTAGCATCACTTGACTGGTGCCTTGCGCCGGTGCTTGCGCGCCGCTTGATGGATGACAGCGTTGTCAGGCAAACACGGCACATTTCGGTGTTTTTGCTTGCCTTCTGCACAGGCTCCGCTCCTCCGACCACTTCCCACCGTCTATTGTGCTTGTGCCTGTCTGTCTGTCGGTTTCAATATATGTGCCTCGGTTGTGACTGTTCGTGTGTATGTTCCCTTCGGTTTGGTTGTTTATGCGACCATTTGACTGACTGTCGACTACAGACAAAATGTTTATGGCGCTTTAAAGTGACAACAACAACAAATTGTTGGCATGTTTATGCAAAATACGAGCATTACTGCAGTCGGCAGTTGAGCACGGCTGCTGAGGACTGAAGATCTGAGTTTTGGGTGAGTGGGACCACCAATTCAAGTGGCATAAGCGCACATTTACACATAAGTGTGTGTGTGCAGCTATATATAAGTGTTTTGTTTCAATATCCTAGTGCGCTTAGTCAGTTATGTGTATATGTAAATATACATTTATTTGCAAAGTTGTTGTTCGGTTTTCCTCGAGTTTTTTGTGTGGCATGCGGCAGGAATTTGCAAATGATGCAGTCAAATGGCTTATTGTGCTGCAGATAAGCCTCGCGATTTATTGGGGAAAATACTTAAAGGTATTTTTTGGAGTTGTCGGAGTTGATAAAAATAATGTCTAACGAATTGTTGGTGGGTGTGTGAACAGTTGAGATTTTTTCTAATAAATCTAATTGTGTTTATTGTATTCGGTTACAATAAATGCTGCATTTTACCGTTATATAAAACTTTTGAATGCTTTGAGGTATTTTTTAAATGTTTTTTAAATAAAGATATCACTAAAATAAAGAATATCACTAAAAACCCACTTCAGGGGAAAATACTTTTATTGTAATTTTTGTGTAATACCAAAGGCTTGTAAGAGAGATTATTTATTAAAGATACAAATATATACGAAAAAAAATATTTTATCAACAGAGCTCTTTTCGTTTGTCTCTAATAATGAGTTTGATCTCTCTCAAATATTCATAGAATGATTGTTAGGTGTGACCCTTAAGTGCATTATGGAGGCTGTAGGTTAGTTGTACTTCTGAAAGGATCATACTACAAGGAATAGGAACTCTTTAGAAACCTACATGTAGCCAGAAAACATGCTTCTCTATACGATATAGATAATTAGATTAAATATTAGTCTCTTCGAAAACAATTTCTTGATAGGGTCACATTATAAGTTATAGTGGATCGAGAAAGGTGGTAATAGAGATTGAGAAAGAGCGAGAAAAATATAGAAATAATGAGAGAAAAAAGTGAAAGAGGTAGAGAGAGACTGGGTGAGAATAAAACAACGAGAAAGAGATAGTGAGGGAGGGTGATAGAGAGAGAGAGAGAGAGAGAGATAAAAAGAGGAAAATAGTGAGAGCGAGAAAAAGAGAAAGAAATAGAGTTGGAGAAGTAGTTTTGTTGTATTTGAGATTATCTTCGATAAGGAATACAAAGAAAAATCTTAAACATTTCCCAAGCCGATTATTCTTAATAACCCTTTGATAAAGAATACAAATTTGACTATTTTTATAACAAGTTTCTATATTTTTTTTGGAATTATGCAATTTTGTGAAAAAATTTCCTGCTGGGTGCTTTTTTGATTCGACTCAAAACACATTTGTTACATTTTCAATTGGCAACATTTGCATTTTTTTACCTGCGGCCAATTATTAACACATACGCTGCCAGTACGACACGATACAAAAACAATAAAAAGAACAGCAGTCGACAAATCAAACATAACTGTTTATGAACAGTCGTATTGTAGAGCAGACATATCGACAGGCTGGCTGGATGTAATAAATGCAAATCGGAATTTTTAACAAGTTAATTTGAGTGCAGCCCAAGGCGATGATGAGGAAAATGCGGGCAACAAATTGCCAAGTTGTGTTGCAACACAAACAGTGAAGGAAAAAAAGGAATAGAACAGAGTAAAGAAACAAAAAAATAAATAATAGACACGTTAAATTCTGGTGGCGACGCTGAAACAGTAGCACCGAATTGATTTTTAAGTTGAACTGTTACAGTTGCGGTTTTATTTTGCTGCAATAACAACAAGCACTATGTTCTGGCAATTTTGACAGTGAAAATTAACAAAGTTGAAAAACAAAAATTACAAAAAATAATAAAAACATTGTAATCGTTCAATAACGGCATTAATAATGACAATTTGTTTGCTGCCACACAAAAACAAAAACAAAAAATTAAAAAAAATTTAAAAAAATCTCCAATAATATTCAATAATAATATTGTACAATACAACAAAAAAATGTGTCCACAAACACAAATTTGCTATTTTTGTTGTTGTAATCTAGCATTTATTGTTGTGCCTGCCATGCTGCCACCACAATTATACGCTTTAACATTTTCATTTGATTTTCCGACTGTGACTAGTCTAAGCGACATTGCAACATAGCTGGCGACATGCAACAAATAGCCTAAAAACCAAAACTTCGAAGAAAAAAACTGTAAAAAATTGCCGAAAAAAGATTAAATTGCAATTGACAACTATTTGGCATTTTTACAACAACTACAACTATTCTTGTTGCTGCATTATTGTTGTTGTGGCGGCCACAATTGTTCGGGGCGTTTGTTTGTGGCATTTTGCGCGCGACCGGTGTTACGCGCGTGCGCCGCCGACCCATTTTCGCCACAATACGAGTACGCCGTGTGGCACGAATACACTGTGGGGCCGCACACAGTTTGGGTGGCCAATACAAGAACAACAACAACAACAACTGGGAAAAAATATCCCGAAAAACGAGTAAATAAAGCAAATAGAAGAATATGCAAAGAAAAGCTGACAACAAAAACAACTACGCGTGTTGCATAGTGCATGATTTTTCGTCAATTTTTTGTAAACTTTTTGTAATTTTTTTCCTGCATTGTTGCTGTTGCGTTGTCAATAAAGCAAAAAAATCACGACCTTTAGTGCCACCCAAAACTCCAGCCGCATATGACAGCTAGAAAATTACGGTTGTTTATGTTTTTGTTTTGTTTTTTTTTAGTGACTGTTGCTGTTGTTGTTATTGTTATTGCTGTTTGGCCGTTGTACAACGTTTGTTTTGTGAAATTGAAAATCGTGATTTTTAACTTGCGCTAACAATGAAAATTATTGTTGTTAGGCAGATAAAAACGTAGAAGAAGTAGGAAAAAAAAAACCCGAATGATTGCTGCTAACCTGAAAAATCGATAAATAAGAAATTTGTATTTGAATATGCAATGTGTGTGTGTGTGTTTTGCTAGAACGTTACTATAAAGCAAGCATTTTTGGTTTTGTGAGTGAAAAAAAGCATACAAATTTTGTAGGCAAATATTTACGCTATAGTTTCCTACATATACACTGACTTATGTATATATATATACACATATATATATACTTTTATACAAACATATATATCCATATGCTTGTGCTCACGTACATTTTTTGGCGTTTATTCTAGCTAACAGTGAATTTTGTTTTGACATAACTGTCTATGACGTGATTGCTGCGAGCATTACAACAACAAGTCCAACAAATAACATTGTTAGAGTTGCTGAAGGAAGTTGCTTAAACATATCGTATAACAATAACTCTTATGCAAATACCATATTTAGACCATATTAAGCTATGTGCTTGCCAATTTTGCAACAATGTCCAGTCTTCTATTGTGGGTTTACAGTAAATGGTTGTTGCAACTTTGTTGTTTGTTTGTTGGCTGCCATTCGCAGAGTATCTGTGAATTGATAGCTCCGGAAAGTATTATTGAATGGCTTTTTTCAAATTTCTATAAGAATGGTCTTTTTTCATGTCAAATCAAATTTTATATTGTCTTATTGCTTATCAGGGGGAATTGAAGTCTCATGAGCTAAGCTGTATGCTCAGAGCCAAGCTTGGGCTTACTAATTAGCCAAAACTAATACTTATGCTATATACTCTACCCATACATAAAACTAATAGCCTTCCGACCACTTTCCCTTTTATTTATTTTTTAAATTTTTTTCACAATATTTCGATAACATGCACATGCGCAACTCCCCGTTTTTATTTGTGCCTAAGTTACAACCTCTCAAACACAATACATTATTATTATTGTAATATTTACAACAAAAAAGTTTCGTTTGCTGACAAAGCAATTTTTACGCTCAGCCAAGTGCAACTTGCCCAAAAGCTGAAAGCGAAAATTTCACATGCTCACGAATATAATAAACAAATTTTAATTTGTGTTCGAAAATTATGAATGTGTGTCGCTCAGTACACGGTAGGTGGTCATTTAATTTGCCAATAATCTTGATTGTAGTACTAGCTGAGTGTGAGCATGTCTAATATGGTTATGCTTGGCTACATATGTTGTATTTATTTTTGTTATATAACAAATTTGCACTTACTTAGATAGATGTGAGTGATAACTTTTAGCTTTTTAAGGCATAATTAACCCTTGATTGCCCTACAGTATTTATTTTTTTAAATTAATTTTTATTATACAATATAAATATCTTATAAAGCTGTTGAATATTAAAAAATATAAATAAATTATTAAACAAAATTAATTTTTATTGTTTACATTTTTTTAAATATTTTTTGCGTATCAGACAAGGGTTAATTACTCAATAGTCCAGCGCACACACGAAATTGACCACCCAAGTTATACATATATGTGCATTACACTAGTCGCAAAGGCGTTACTGACATGCCGCCAGCGATCATAAGAGACTCCAAAAATAATAAAAACTATAAAAACAGACAATAGCATAAACAATTGCCAGAACACCCTCGCTTGGGGCAAGAGATAAACACACACAAACAAAAATAAATATCAAAATAATAAGCGAATCAATAGCGCAAACGCACAATCAAAAGGCAGCAAAGGCCGCTTGCGACGCACTAACACCAGACCACGCGCCAACAAAAGACTTAAGCAACGAACGCGCCGGTGAGAGAGCGGTAGAGTGAGCGCGTGTGTTAAATGCAATTTTTAATGTTTGGATTATCAAAATGTAGGCTATTATTGCGCATGTTATTGTTTAAAGCATTGTTTTTGTAGAAAAAAACTTATGCTGTTGTTGTTTTTTTTTGTGTTTTAATAGCGCATAATGCAATTTGCGTCGCTTGCGCTACAACTACTGTTGTAGGTCGTTGCTTGTCCGTCAACCTCGACGCGCAGCAACAGCTACAGTTCATTCTAATTGCCGCCTATTGTTTCGATATAAATGCATACCTATCTATATATATATAAATATGTATATATATTCATGTATCAAATGTTTAGTATATCGTTGTGTGGGCGTGTAATTTAATTGTTAGCTCTGCATACATTGTAACGCGAATTTGTGCACCATTTATATCCGCCACAAAAACAATAACAACAAGTGTAGCATATAACAATTGTAATAACAAAAAAACTGGGCGTGTTTGCTTAGATAAATATACATGCACTGCCCAAAACATCCTTGTTGTTAGTCAATATCGGCACGGCGGGTGTTGATTTTGCAATTATTTAAATATATTATATGAAATTTGTTGTTGTTATTTTGCAGCATGTTGCCACATTTGCATATCTACATTATGAATCTAGAGCACTTTTCAATGCAGCTGCGACCCACTAGCCGATAATAACAACAACAATAACACTGCGTTGAATAACAACAAGCGACAACTAGTTCCGCTAACAATCATTGCTCTACTTTGCATTGTTGTTATAATTGTATTTAAATATGCATTGTTGTTGTTGTTGTTGTCACATAACCGTATATAATTGATTAAACGGCTAACAGCACAGCTGACAAGTGTAACGATACGTAATTTGTTAATAATAATTAATAAATTATATGAAATAACTGGCAAGGCAGTTATAGATATATCGTATTTTTGTGGATTTAGCGGTTGTTGAGTCGATGCAGATGTTAGTGAACTTCATTTAATAATTTAAATAAAAAATAATAATAATAATTACAAATTTTAATAATTTAACTAAATAAATTAGTGGATAAAGTCTTAAAAAGGTCATATATGGTACATAGAGTTCAAGAGTCCTAAAGAAAAGATACTAGGACAAACTTCTTTTAAGTAGTCATGTTATAGACTGGAATAGAGCACTGACCGCTTTGAAATATGGGTTTTCTTCCGACAACTTATGTTTCAATATCTAAAGAACGCCTTCACACCGAATGCGCCTAATTGTAGACCACAAAAATGATATAACTCATATATACCTTATAAGTAGGGATCATAGATGATAAATCATGCAACTGATAAAGCAAAGTTCAAATAGATCACTTTATCATCCGACATTAAAAATGTCATGCAACTAAATTTGTATCGCCCAAGATTCTATGTATATATTGCCTACTTTTAGGTGCTTCGTTGGATACTTTTTGCTTTTCAATAAAAAAAAAAAACAACAAGAAACTCTAAAGATGGGAGGTGGGTATGATTGAGGCCTTATATTTTTTAGAGATATATAACCGATTGCTATGTTAATGCTAACAGTTTATGAAATGCGCCTAGTGGTAGGCAATGAGCTCGTATTATTGCAACTTTTTCATGTCGGAGAAAAAATATAACCAATTATATCTAAAATAAGCACGTCAAATCAGTTCGTCTTAACACTTTAAAATTGAAATATTAAACAATTTTACCGCTGTGGTATATTTTCAAATAAAGTCGTTGCATACTTCTAGGTGCAATTTCAGATTTTTTTTTTTTAATTTACTCATTAAAAAATCCAAATAATATTAAAAAATAAATATAGGCTTTATATTTGTAAATTTTTTTTGGTCATTACGTTGTGAAATATAAAAGTCCGTCTTTATAACTAGTTGTCAGTTCGCATATTTTTCTATGTAAATATTTGAACTATTTATACATATTGACAGTGAGAAACATTTTCACATACCATATACAGAGGCTTATAATATATCTTTTACTCCGCCTTGCTGTTAATTAACTTATTCAATTACAAATTAACAATTACTCATATATGTCATAACAAATAAAAACTGGACAGACACATTTGCATTTGCTATTTTTCTAATAGGATAAGCGATATATATTGAAATATACGTGGAAAATTTGCAATGAAAGTTAGCGACATTTTGAAGTGTTGACGTGGATTCGCTGTTGACAGTTAGACAGCTGCACTCATAAGTCTTGCGAATGCTTTGATAAATTATCTAATTGGGTTTACACGCGGATTTCAGGTTATGGGAATTTATGGAAATTTAATGCAGGAAATTGCGGGTATGTGAGAGGCTTTCTTATGACAAGGCTTACGGAGATGAAAACGGAACCAATAAATTATATAAAGAAAAATACAAATTTTTTGCTGAAATATTTGTAATAATTATATTTAAATGACAAAGAATGAAGCTATAAATATGACCTTGTGGCCCTGTGTTCTCCCGCTGTGCCATTGAGCACTCTATTATGTATATATATATATATATGACCTTGAAAGTTGAAAAATATATGTAGTTAACATAAAATTTTATTTTTTGATATAAAATTTTCAACCTAAATACTGTTTACTGCATAAATTATAGTTTTATATACATATAATGCAATTATAGTTCTTTGTAGCCGTATACCTCGATGTGCTAGTATTAGTGAGCTCAAACCTATCGCTTTTGGTTGAAATTGCAATTTACATGCTCAGTCCACTGTCTAATTTGCTAATTAGTAACTACAACTAACTGTTTTCGATTCGCAGCGCTGTTGTTTGGCTATTAGTGATGGCTCCTCAATTTGTTTTGTGTGTGTTAACTCAATGGCTGATTGGTCGATGCGCTGAGCTCATATGAGCGCCTAATCAACAACATAGTAGGACTTAAAATATATTTTTATTGGCAAATATACATTTTGTAATTTGTTTTTTAAATATTCTATATTATACAATTTCTTATTTTATTTTTATACTCTCGCAACCTGTTGCACAGAGTATAATAGTTTTGTTCACCTAACGGTTGTTTGTGTCACCAAGAAATATAAGAGCTAGATATGGGGTTATATATACATAAATGATCAGGATGACGAGTGGATTTGAAATCCGGATGTCTGTCCGTCCGTCTGTCCGTCCGTCCGTCTGTCCGTCTGTCCGTCTGTCCGTCTGTCCGTGCAAGCGATAACTTGAGTAAAAATTAAGATATCTTAATGAAACTTGGAACATATGTTCCTTGGCACCCTGAGGAGGTTGCTTTCGAAAATGGGCAAAATCGGTCCACTGCCACGCCCACAAAAAGGCGGAAACCGAAAACCTATACAGTGTCATAACTAAGCCATAAATAAAGTTATGAAAATGAAATTTGGAACATAGGATCCTATTAGGGAGGGGCACATTTGGATGTAATTATTTTTGAAAAGTGGGCGTGACCCCGCCCCCAAATAGGTTTTTTGTATATATCTCGCAAACCAATAGAGCTATATAAACCAAACTTTCTGCAGTCGTCTTTTTTAGCCACTTCCTAATACAGTCCAAAAATGAAAGAAATCGGATCATAACCACGCCCACCTCCCATACAAAAGTTAGGTTGAAAATTACTAAAAGTGGGTTAACTCACTAACGAAAAAAGTCAGAAACTCTAAATTTCACATAAGAAATGGCAGATGAAAGCTGCACTCAGATTTTTTTACAAAATGGAAAATGGGCGTGGCGTCGCCCACTTATGGGTCAAAAACCATATCTCAGGAACTACTCGACCGATTTCAATGAAACTTGGTTTGTAATAGTTTCCTTACATCCCAATGATATGTTGTGAAAATAGACCAAATCGCTTCACAACCACGCCTACTTCCTATATACCAGAACTTTGAAGACAATCTGAATCGTTTACTTTACAATATATAAAGTAAGCACTAGTGAAGATATCGGTGCAGAACTTTGCACAAATACTATGTTAATAGTGTGGCAGCCCCATTCTAAAAATCGCCGAAATCGGACCATAGGTTTTCAAGGCCCCATATATCGAAAATCAAATTGTGTATTATATAATATAAATAAAGTTAAATAAATAAATTGCGAGAGTATAAAATGTTCGGTTACACCCGAACTTAGCCCTTCCTTACTTGTTAATATTTTATTTATATTGGTATTAAATTTTTATGATTTTTATTTTATATCCACCATTTTAATAATTTATGCTTCCATCGTCACCTAGATTGTGTACATTATAAATTCATTATTATTCAGTTTCTATTTTGTTTAAAGCTTCATTAAATCTCCACCATTTGCGCGCATTTACGCTATAGCAAATGGCCAGCCAGTTAAATTTGTAAAAAACGAAGAAGCCCAACCCATTCCCAACCCAATGCCAGTTTCAGTCACTGTTTTTTTTTTACATATATACATACGTATGTATGACAATCGTCGCCGCCAGTCGGCCAATGACAGCGTTAGCGTAATATATATAAACGGCAGCTATTGCCATTGTTGATCATTGGTGGAACTACGAAGTCTTGCTAATTAACATAAAAATATTTTGTTTTATTTCTTTTGGGTGGAAGTTTTAAATTTTCATTTGTATTCGATATTTTATTTGCCGTTAAAATTAATTTTTTTTGGTTTTTGCTTTTCCTACACATTTTCGTTGGCGCAGACACGCCTATTATGTTAATTATGTGTTATATATGCTATTGCAGAGCGTTTGGTGTTTGGCTGTGGAAAATATTGTATGTTGTGTGGAACGCACTAATATATACATATATATTTAATTTTTTATTTGTTTATTAAATAATATAAAGCTGACATTGATTTTCTATTTATATTAAAGGCCTTCTAAGCGCCTCTTCTATATCTACGCTGGCTTTTGTTTCTAGAAATCTCTCGTTCGCTTGTAAAACGCTACGAAATTTATTTTTGTTTACTGTAAAATAAAATTTATTAAATAAAAACAACAACATTCATGAGTGCCTTGTCACCTTGTCATAAACACGCCACTCTCTGCTGTCAAATTAAAATTAGCTGATATGCTACAGGCATGCTATAAGCATATGCGCCAGAACAACAGCTACCATTACACAAACTACCATAAATAACAACAACAACATCTAAGCATACATATATACCACACATAACAGCTTGTCTAATCTTCTTTGAAACGCTGATTTTCTTCGCTAGTCTAATTGAGTTGTTTCTAAGTGGTATTGTCTGTGTATAAACCCTTTGTTTTTGCTTCTTATTTCTATGTCATTTGTGTGTGTGTGTGTGTTCGGTGATTCTTCGCTTATTAATTATATGTTTAGTGTTGTCTATAGTTTGTCTAGACATTGATATGTTAACTATAGCATTGTGATATACGGGCCGCGTGATGAGTCTGGACATTTGTGCTTGCATATCTTAAGCAACGGTAACTTTTTTGAATTGTATTAACGTACGCCGATCCAGAGACATCACTGTGCTAATACATGGTCGCACTCTTGCGATGCTTAAAAATGCTGATTTGTTTAATTTGAAAATTATTAGCTTCTAAATTTGTGCTGCCTTGTTTTATGCACCATGACGAAATTGTGTAGAAATTAAATTTGGTTTTACTACTTAGCGCTGCAGCTTCCGGCAAGCAGGGCGTATGTGCACGCTAAAGATGCTATTTAATTATAAATAATTAAAATTGACATGCAAACATATGAGTTTTAACACCTTTTTCATGTTAAACACCTAGATGAGACTGTGAGAAAAATGATTAAGTGTTTGGTGGTTATAAACTATTAATGATGAATATCAAAATGAATTTTGTGTATGCAAATTTGTTTGTTAATATTTCGCTTAATTTTTCTTATATTTTAAAAAATCAAAATTATTTCATAAGATTCTTCTTTTATTTTTGAAAATACATATATCTGACTCTCAGATGGCGCTGATATCAATATATATTTATAAAATAGTGTATTACTTATTTGATTTAGTTTTAATAATAGCTAATAGATATATACTAAGTTTCGTGAACATTAAAGAAATTTGTATACATCCGACAGCCATATTGGATCCGCTATTTTGTATTTTGAAAATTTGTCTTTAATTTGGTAATCAGGGACCCCTAAAAACCCCTCGATCCCAAAATTAAGCTAAATCCGTTACTATTTTTAAATTTTTTTCTGTCAAGTAAAATTCGACATGTATTTTGAGGTTAGGAAAAAATCCTGACGTGACGGACTTCAGATTCGGTTTCAGAGGCCCAAAATACATATAGTACACCATGTTTGGTCAAAGGAACCTTTCATCGATTTTTTTTGTGGGCATGTGTAGTCTTTAATTTTTTAATATCTTTCTGCTGATCCAGAGTAAAGCGCAGGAGATTCACGGAAATCATTGTTATCCAACCATCTATCAGTTAGGTTATCCTTTGCCTACTTTTAGGAGTTCTAAGCAGTTATCCAATCAGTGCATACTTGCCGTGAGACTAAAAATGTTCTTCAAAACTTATTATTGAAGTTGTCTGGAATCGAGATTAGACACCTCAATTGGTTTTTGATGGACTCAAGACTATTGAGAGCCGAGATCTAACTTTAGGAATTTTTTGGTATCATAAAGAAAGGGTTTCTAACCGCTCCTTTTCGAACTCTTAATAGTAATACTCTATTTAAACAAGGTCTCCTGATTTAAACTAGGAAGCCATTCGATATTTGAAAGAAAAATCATATTTTCAGTTCGAAACGAAGACCACTTATTTAGGTTATAAGCTCTAAAGGCAGCATAAGACCAGACCTGATGTTGAGACAATTTAAACTTGAGTCATGCATGAGGTATTTTTCGAATTATGTCATGAAAGAGTTATAGTTTTTGCTGAAATGTCCCCGTTTTAAAGCTAAAATTTGCGAAAATATTTTAATATTGTTTATATAAGTCACTGACTACACATTGCTGCCACTTTTTATGTACTAAAGCTGGCAATTTTCATTAAAACTAAGAGCGTTTAAGACACTTATCACACACTTTTAATCAGCATTTAAATGAACACAAAGGCAAAATGAAAAATAATAAGCCAAAAGTGGACAGAAGACAAAGTGGAGCTTTGACAAATGGCTACACCGTCGTATGCATAATACAACAACATAATACTACAAAATAAATCTAATGAAATATAAAAAGCGTAATTGCAAAAATAAACGAAAAAGTAATATAACAACAACAATAATATAATAACACAACAAATGTGATAACAACAAAAGCAACACGGCGAAATGAACGCAAGCAAACCACGTCAAACCACAGCGAATCGCGCGCAACAAACCTCAAGCCAAATCAAACACAATTAATTCGAATGCAGTCAGCTGCGCCGGCGCAGGCGCAAATAGCAAATTGCAAGTAGACCAGACATTGATTCGGCCGAAGTCGCACGCTGCCAGCCAAGTGAAGTCATTGAAGGTGTGTTTGGTGACAGAGCGGCTCCGCATGCAAATGAAAAATGAAAAATATGGCAATATTCCGCACAGCGGCGCGCGGTTTTAACGGTACCGTGTTGACAGCGCCGCTCTTGGTTGTTTGAGGGCGTTTGCTTGCGCGCAAACACAAATGCGAGTGCGCATGCGCGCGGGTGTGTGTGCGGTGTTTCAGTGCATATTGATCAAGATTAACGTCAGGTTAAACAGGCAAACAATGAATTCCTTCAAAGGCCGTTCATGCGCAGCGTGCAAATGCATTGCATAATCACGAGCCGTTCAATATGTGTGTGTGTATGAGTGTGTGCTTCATGTGATATATTTGCGCGCTTTTATGGGCACTGTGTACCTTATTTAATACACGCGCATATATTTTGTTTGCTGCCACATGGCTCATGTGAAGAGTGTGCTTGTTGCCAGCACTGCTTTGACGCTGGCGTGGAAAGCCAGCAAACATTAAAACACATGTAGAAAATCGTTAAAATGTTTAGTGCATTGCACCTTTCGCATATAAATGCGGCGACGTTGGAAAAATGTTTTTACAAAATATGAGAAAAATAGCGCTGTAAGTATGCGCTTTATTGACAGCGCATTGGTTAGCTGCTCTGCGCATGGGCATGCGCAACGATAATTATGATTTATGACATGTACTGTGCGCAACTAAGTCACTGTTGCAAATGTGGTAATGATTCGCGTATGCTAATATAGCGTTGTGTATGCAATTACGATTATATATAATGACTTTTAAGCCATAAAAAGGGAGGAATATTTTAACCACATAATTAAATAACGATTTTTTAGAATTTACACGTTTTTACACGTATTTATTATTTAGCTATAAGTTAGAATTCAATATGTAGATATGGGTATTTATATATTTTTAATTTATTTGATAATTTTTTTTATTATTAAAATTTTTATTATTATTTTTATTATTATTAAAAAAATGTTTTCAAAAATATCAGAATATTGAGAGTTATCCAGTAATCTAGAATCCAAAGTATATTAGAAGTTGCTCCAAGCCACATTCTCTAACAAAAATCGGTCTGCGAAAATTAAAGAACTATATAAAAAAGCTTTCAACCAGAGTTGCCATATGTTCGAGGCAATATTTTTGCTAAATTTTGTTGTGTTATTTTTGTTAGTGTTCAAGCTGTCTGGTGAAAGATCATAGGTTAGGCATTCAAAATGACTTTATATTGGGAGTGGGCGTTGCAGATAATTTCAGGCTCTTTCTTTAATATTACATTGAAAATTTTAAGATTTTTAATATTTCAAGGGGTTAGGGGTAGTTAGGATTTTCAAAAAAATATTTTTTTTTGCATTTTCTTTAAGTGTAATATCTAAAAAATATTCTCTGAAGATTTTGAGTTGATTCGATAATTACTTTTCGAGTTATTCGACATATATCAAAGAGCGCTCGGGCACTTCAAAACGCTATTGTGAATCTTTTTTTCTCGTTTTTCTCAAAACTATGGTTTTTGAACTGGTGAAACTGTAACTCAAAAACCGCTTAGTAGATTTTAATGAAATGAATCGAAGCTGTTTTTTCGAATTTTTAAGTCCAATTAAATAAAGTCCGAAAATCTAGAAAAAAATTTCCTGAGGCCATTTTGTTAATTAAAAAAAAAACGAAAAAGCTTCAATCAGGTCTACAATTATCTATTTATAAAAGTAATGTTTCTTATTTGATTTTAGAATAATCTCCAAGGTCTTATGATTCTCATCGCAAGACATTTTTTTGAAACTGGGTCAACACAAACATCTATAACTTTGGAAATTATTAATTTTATACTCTCGCAACAAAAGTTGCTAAAGAGAGTATTATAGTTTTGTTCACATAACGGTTGTTTGTAACACCCAAAATTAAACGAGTTAGATATAGGGTTATATATACCAAAGTGATCAGGGTGAAGAGTGGAGTTCAAATCCGAATGTCTGTCCGTCCGTCCGTCCGTCCGTCTATGCAAGCTGTAACTTGAGTAAAAATTAAGATATCTTGATGAATCTTGGCACCATAGGAAGGTTGCTTTCGAAGTTGAGCAAAATCGGACCACTGCCACGCCCACAAAATGGCGAAAACCGAAAACACATAAAGTGCCATAACTAAGCCATAAATACAGCTATGGAAATAAAATTTGGTTCAAAGGATTGTTCTAGGAAGGGACATATCTCGTAAACTACTAAAGCTAAATCAACGAAATTCTCAGGAGTCGTTTTTTTCATTTCCTTATATAGTCCAAATATGGAGGATATCGGATTATAACCACGCCCACCTCCCATACAAAGGTTATGTTGAAAACGACTAAAAATGCTTTAATTCAGTAAGGGTAAGCACCGGCAACCTTAAATTTCATTATAAAGAAGGTACAGAAGGGCTCCACCCAAATTGGTATACAAAATTTTAAGTGGGTGTGGCTCCACCCATGGGTCATGGGTTATGGGTCAGAAACTACTCGACCAATATCAATGAAATTTGGTTTATAATATTTTCCTTGATTCCCAATGATATGTTGTGAAAATAGGCCAAATCGGTTCACAACCACGCCTACTTCCTATATACCAGAACTTTGAAGTCGACCTGATTAATTTACTTTACAATAAGCACTAGTGAAGATATCGGAACAGAACTTTGCATAAATACTGCAGTTATAGTGTGGCAGCCTTTTCCATTTCTAAAAATCGCCGAAATCGGACCATAGGTTTTCAAGGCCCCATATATCGAACATGAGAACCTCGGTGCTTCTAATCTAATATTAGGGTTTCCAACTTTCAATGGACTTTATACCATATATATGACGAATATGTGGGTCAAATGGTCTATAATATAATATTAAATAAATAAATTGCGAGAGTATAAAATGTTCGGTTATACCCGAACTTAGACCTTCCTTACTTGTTTTTTTTTTAATTTTCGTGACTTCAAGTCAGTAATAATTGTTAATTGTTACTTGTAAAGTAACATGATTTGACAGCAAAAAACATACTGAAAATTCTGATTTATTCTGACTACCCCCAACTCTTTAAATTCTGACTTAAGCAACGAACTTGCTGCATGAGATGATATATGTATGATATATGGCCTGTGAATGATGTGGCATTGCATTTTTTACAGTTAAAAATGAAACATTTGATAAAATATAATGCATTTTAAAATATTAAATATTTTTTGTTTGTATTTTTAAGAAAAACATAAAAAGTTCGTTGTCCATAATGTGTGTTAACATATGTAACACTTCTGAGTATCACAGCAGTCTTGTGAAACATAATACACACATAAAAAAGTGCCAAGGATTTGGGCAATAAATCCACATTTTAATTTAGACGAATTTTGTGCAATACCCGCCAGTACAACAACAAACAGTCATAGGATAATAACACAATTAACACAGAATTAACGACTTAAAATAGTTTTTAGCCGGTGTTAGCTTTTGCTTCGCCACTGCAATGTGGCATAATTATTTCGTTTGATTGTTGCTTGCAGCTATTTTATGATGTACAGGAGCCGAACAAACCGATTGAAAATTTGCTTCAAAGTATTTTAATTGCCTGTAGTGCTGACTCAAATTGCTTTAAATTGCGCCAAAGTGCCAATAATAATAAAAATCTTTGCTTATTTATCTTATCTATGTGATTGAGATATCATTGTTGCATTGTGAAATACAAGCCTGTGTTGTTGTAAAATTGCAGCAATGACGAAAATCAAATCTAAAGTATAACAAAGTAGCGTCGCCATTGCTGAGCTGACGTAGAAACAAAAACAACAGCAAAGCAGCATAAAAATTTTGTAAGCGTTGATTAAAAACTCAATAAATCAGCTGTGGCAATAAGATATTAATTCTTTGATGGATTACTTTCAAGCAAAGCGTTGTTTGTGATTGCCTCAGTATTCGTTTACGGCTAACCGTTACAATGAAGACAACCGTTTCCGGTGGTAAATGAAAATAAAACTAACTAGCAATCAAACGGGCAATAACTGTGTTGAGCAATAGCGTTCATATGAGCCAAAATTAAGCAGCAATGTCAAATTGCATTTGCGAAAAAAAACACACACAAACACACACGTATTTACCAGTGACGGCATTAACTTATATATTATACTTGAGTTTCGCATTTATGTGGCACAATTTGCTTTGCGAAAGCAACCTTGCCACTTAATGCTAAAAATTAAGTTATAAATTCTTTTATTTCCAATGCCAACGACAACACACACACACACATCCACACACAGTTGACTATCCGCAAATGTTTTGCCTTCCATTTGCTCGTTTCCTTTGTTCTGCGCCTTTAATTGCCTTTGACAATTGCAACAACAATTGCGCGAAAATAAGAAAAAAGCACAAAAACAAAAATGCATATATATATGTATGTAAAAAGCGCCAGGAAACAAGGCAAAGTTTCACTGAACACTTTTTATACCACTCAAAGCAAGATTTCAGAACTAGTTTGAATGGAATATGAGACATTTCGTTCTCGTAGTAGACATGTTTCAAGTAATAGCAAAGGAATTATATCCACCGTAGGATTATCATCACATCGACACTGTCTCAAACAATTTAAGAACCAAATGTGACCAGTAATAGTACCATTTCACCCATTTGAAACTAGTCTGAACTGATCTCTGGAGTACTCTCGTCGGATATGAGCTTTGCAATTGTTTGGAGTGTTATGTATGAAAACAAATATATAGCAAATGCTTGTATGCGACAGCAATTAGTTGCAGGATAGTGAGATATCAAAGTGAATGCCAAGGTATGTGCAACGGGTGCAAGTTTTTGTTAAGGTTTTAGTAGGAACAGTGACGTAGTATTATTCAAAATATATGTAAATTATTTTAAAATTAATTATATTGAGCCTTCTTTAGCTATCGAATCCAACGTGAGATGAACAAATTCCCAAATAAATGCTCCGAAAATAATTTATTTATGATTAAAATATATGGATTATAATTTATATATTCTATATATATGTATATATGTATATACTTTTTTCATAAAAATAAATTATATAAAATAAAATTAGTTATTATTTAATTCCGAGCTATCAGATATTTTTCGTGTAAGCAATAAAGTATACATTTTGTCAACTGTACCACAAACCAGCATTGATCAGCGGCATATAGAAAAGAGGCGTTAGTACCGGCAACCGTGGCAGGAAATGGCAAAAAGCGTTTGAAAGTTTAAGCAGACAAACGCCAGCTGTCCAAAGCGCCGGCCGCCGTCTTTTGGGATAGCAGCAACAATCGAGCAATTTCACTTCACATTTGTGCCCAACTAATTGCCTGGAATGTCATGGCGTTGTCAAAAAAAAAAGCATTTCCTCAGTTAGAACAAATGAAATTTATTTCGCATACAGAACGTTTCTTGTAGTTGTTGCGCCACAACAGCATTTTAAAGTGAAATGCTTAATTTTGTTTTGGAATATGGCAACCATTACACGTTTAACTGGGTTTGTGCAAATGCACTTTACTGATTGACGATGTTTTATGGCGCACTATAAATGGTTGCTTTTAATTTATGGGGAGTATCTAGGTATCATTTGGTTTTGCTAGAATGCTAGTGGTGTGCTATCGAAATGTGGGTCAGTCTCTTTTATATCACTTGTACAATTTTAGTGTGATTGATAAACGCTAAAGAGAGCAGAGTTGCTTCCAAGCAATGTCACACCAGGAAAGAGTTTTGTTTTACTAAGTGTCATTAGTAATTATAATGGTAATGATATTGGTATTGGTAGTAGTAATTGTAATGGTAATGGTCATGATAATTGTAATTGTAATGGTAATGGTAATGATATTGGAAACGATAAACATATTGTTATGATATTAATCGGTAGGTAAATGTAATTGTAATTATAGTGGTAATGTTACTGGTAATTATTGAATACTGAGTGTAATGGAAATTATATTCATTCAATTATTCAAATTGGTAATTACTAAGTAATGGTAATTAAAATTAAATAAAATTGGTGTTTTCATTTACTTAAATAAAATTAGCATATAATTACAATGGTATCATATCGTTAGATACAGTATTTCCACATCCAAATTTAGGGAAATGCATTTCATTATACACTGTTGCTCTCCATTAATCAAAATAATCAAATTTCAGCAGTTAACTGTTCGGTACCTAAAAAAATGTGAAATATAATCCGAACTGTAAAGTTAACCCCAATAACGGTTTGATGCATACGAAAAACATTCAATCCAAGATAATGTCAATGGAAGAATTCCAACAGGATTTGTCATAAAATATCAACGGCAATTAAGGCTCATAACAAAATTGTTGCCACAGCAGGCGACTTCACGACTCTTTGTGCAATGTATCTCTTACGCCTTAAGCGATCGCTTTGCTTTTATTGTGGCAATTGAGCACGTGCTGCAGCATTTTTTACGAGGTCAATTGTTGGCAGGAAGCGCAGTCATTTGAGAGAAATTAAACTTCTATGCAACAGTTTTATTGCGGTTGTTCCAGAAAGTGCTTTCAGCAATTGCTTTCTAAGATGTTGTTGTACATTTGACTTAGATTTTTTATGCGTTTTTCAGCCAATTTGCATTTTATTGCTGCCAGTGATCATTCGATGATTAATGAATTTTGAAATATTGTTGAAAATTATAATTTTTTTATAAATAAGTATATACTACGAATTTTCGAAGGATGGCGCTGGAGTCCATATATCTAGCAAAGATTATCTACTAAATCTTCTCAAGTATTCGTGATATTTATTACATTGGGCTGAAATACTCGCTTACTAAAGCATGGTTTTAATGTTGTCAAATTTAATGACATTAATTTTACATACATCAAAAAATGACATGAGTCGATTGTGTCACACTAACTCAACTTATGACTTTTTTTGGTTTTACAAATTTTACTCTAAAAGTGTTGTCGTAGCAATTTTAGAGTCATTTAAAACTGTCATTAAATTTGACATAATGTGTCCGTACTTAATGAATGAACAAAAATTGTATTAAGTGAATATGTAAATTAATTTTATGATCCCTTGCAGTTCGAATATGATAATAAGAATCCCTACAATTATGACAGAAATATACAAAAAAATTACAGAATTATGACACGACTGCTTTTTTCAAAGTAGTACACTAACACGCTTTTATTATAATTTTCAAATAATTTCAAGGCTTGTTATACTTCAAAATCTGTTTATGCATATTTTAAGTAATTTTGCGGAGTTTTGGAATAAAAATATTTCAATTTTAATATATTCACTTAAACTAAAATCTTCCGCAGATTTATTATCATCCACAGCTAAATTTGCATAATAACCACGAACTTGTTTTCCAAATCTATTTATTTTTTCTGTTTTTCGCAAATCAAACCGAAATGTATAAAAAAATATCGCATAAAAAATCGAGTGTCATAAATTATAAGCCGCACTCATTGGGGGGGAAACTGGTGCACGCGATGACATTTATTACTCATTATTCTAGTAGATTGACTTTGATAGGTGCATAAGACATTAAACGGTGTTCCGCGAAAACTTTGTATATGCAAAAATGGACGATCGGCTATAAAATCGAACATGAGACAATTAAAAGTTGCAATTTTTGATTGCCGAAAATGTGTTGCAACATGCTTAATTAGTTTAAAAAATTTGTTTTAATTGTTGCTACACAAATGGAGCGCACGAAAGAAAGTGATGGAATCGTAAAACACATTTTTTTGAGTATTAAAATTAAGAAAGCGTGTTTTCTTTTCACAATCACAAAATTTTTAAATGTCTATATTTGTATCCATATACGATAAACTCATTTAAATAAGCAGCAATTTTCAAAAACATATTTGTGTATTGACATAAAATTTGTGATCAACCAAATTGGAAAAAAATAATAAATACACTGAGCCAGTGAGTCTGGCGCGGCGTTAGAAGAGTTTTTATATATTTTTTGTTTATTTTTGTTTTTCTGTTTTTTATTTTTTTTATTTTTTTCAATTTTTGTTTTTATTCTTTTTTATTATTATCATCCCTAGACTCTTGCAGAACATTAGCACGAGCGCAAGAACCTGTAAGCGACAAAGCAAACAACTCAACGCGTACAAGCAACTCAACTAATTTGCATTGGGGCGTTCGCAAACCAGATTTGGCAATCAAAATTAGCCGGCAACGAAAATCAAAAGATATCCAATTCAAACTAATTAATATAAAATCAGTTTTAAATGTTTTTTATGCCATTTTAATAACGTGCTTGCTTACTTAGCTGATTGCTTTTAGCGCTGCATGCAGCCGTTATGAGTCTATACACAGATGGACCTCTATCATGTGTGTGTGTGTGTGTGTGTTGTCATCTCATATTTCATGCTGATAGCGTTGATTAATTTTCAAAGATTTGTCATTTGATTATTTATACAATGGCAAAATCATTCATTAATTTCACACAAAAACAATAAAACGTGAACTATAGGAAGTCAACGAGCGATTTCAAATATTCTATGCATGCGGAGTTCGATGTGCACATGTGTGTGTGTGTTGAAGTATATATTGTATTGTAGAACTTGCTAGTAATTTCATAAAAAATCCGCTGAACGTGTTAGGTTTAAACTCGAAGTAAGTCAACGCATATTGTTAATAAGCAGTGTTGGGAAAATTAATATATATATATATATATATATATATTCTCATCTATATAGAATTCTATCAAATAAGCCGTATAAATGAAACCACTTAAACAAGTTTGTATAATATTCTAGTAATTTAGTTTTAGAACAAAAAAATTTAAATTTTTATATTTAATTATTTCTCTTTTATTTATTTAGGAAATATTATTATAAAGAGTATATGAGTAGATATTTATGTAGGTCGATGTCAGACAGTTAGGTATGTAATATTACTTTTATTTATTTATTTTAGTTTATATGAGTTTTTACTCTATATATTTTCACTTCACATATAAGAGCTATAGCGCGCTGTTTCCACTATTGTGCCCATATACACTGAAAAACACTCGGCTGGGTATTGAAAAAAATCCATTTTCTTCGAGAGAATGAATTGTAAGTAAAATAATAGTATTTTCGATGTTAACTGCGAAAATTTAAAAATTTGTCTTCGAATTTCGAAAATTCGAAAATATTTACCAAAAACTAAAAAAAATATATAACATTTTTCGAACAAGCTTTTATGACTGGAAGTTAACTTCGAAAATTTAAATATTTGTCTTCGAATTTCGAAAATTTGAAAAAAAGTATAACATTTTTCGAACAAGCTTTTATGACTAGAATTTTAAATATTTCTCTTCGAATTTCGAAAATGCAGTAGGCAAATGTTTTTTTTAGATACATCTGTTAACACTTTATATACCCTTGCTTCCTAACTCTTTATTTTTTGCTTTTATTGCCTTTTTACAACAGCACATATCAGTAACCGTAACGCAATAAAAGCAAAAAAAAATAAATACAAATTTTTCCCCAAATAACAGTGAGCAATAAAAAATACTAAAGAAAGATACCAAAAAATTAATAGCTGTAATTTGTCAGCATGTGTCCAACACTTACCCGTTATATGTTTTTGTTATTGTTATTGTTATCTGCTAGCTACTAACCGCTTCACGCCACAAATCAATCGCTTGCAACGGTCTCCCGCATCAGGTTTCCCGCATAGTTGCTCTACTTTTGATCGTTCATATATTATTGCTGTTTGTTGTTTTTGTTGTCCGTTGCAGCGCTGCGCATATTTTACTCGTATATAAAATGACTGAAAAGCTTTTAAGTTGTTTTTATTGATTTTTTTAACGCGTCTTCGGCATTAGTTTCAGTTTTTTAGTGGTAATTAAGGAGCTTGGCTAAGATGGCATCACGAAATTCTTACAGTTGCCGCGCTACACTTGGTGCTCTACGCTTTGCGGCATGCACAGCGTTGCATACGGTGGTTGTACTAAAGTTAGAGATGATTTAAAGATACTTTTATTTTTGTTTTTTATTTGCTGCCGCACAACTGAAATGAGATTGGAGGAAAAAGAAAAGAGTTGAAGCAATTCTAAATTGATTTTGGTTTTAAGTGTTTTTTTGTTGTGGTTTTTTACGTTTGGTTAGTGTATATAATATATAACTCGTCTAGCCAGCATAATTAATATAAGTTGTTTATTAGCTGGGGGATTCTTGCTGTTTTAATTTTAATGGCTTAAATTATTGTATAAAAAAATATTATTTTTGCGCGTAAAAAATATTTTTTTTCTTGTCACTTTTATAAAAAAAGAAACAAACAATATATATTTTTATGAAAAAAATAAGAATTTTTCATATAAAAAAAATTCTTTTCGGCATAAAAAATAGATTTTTTTCTTGTCACTTTTATTTGTTAAAAAAAATCACAAAAAAATTAAAAAATATTCTTCACAAATTCATATTGTACGTCATTAGTAGCAAAACAACCGCTGTCTAAAATATGTTCCAGCGCTCGCTAATCTGTTATGAAATATTTATTAAACATAATGTGTCTAAATAAATTATAACACATTGTTTGGTATAAAAGAAGTTGATACCTTTGTGTTGTTATTTTTTAGCTTGTTTATTAATAACTTCATTTGTATGCTGTCTCGTTAATTTCTTGTCTGTTGGCAGCGATATTCTTTATATTTATTCAATGCATTCGAAATCAGCTTATTATTTTTTAATTAATATTTTCATAATTTTTAAATTCATTAATAACTAAATATATGAGTTTCCTACTTTTTTGCTCGATAGATTAATCTAGACTAGACTAGAGATTTCGTTTAAACTTGTGAGAATTATAATTGTATGTGGCATATGATTATTGTATTGTGGCATATGGTTATTCTTACTCACAAGAGAAGAGAAATAAGTCAAATAATATTATATATCGGATATGAATGCCATTGACGATTGGATCACCAAAAGAATATAAAATTTTTTCTAATATATAATCGCTTTTCTAAAGTTCTATCCACACTTCATAATATTTACACGCTGGAGAGTTCTGGAAGTCCAAAATTCAATAAGATGTTTTTGTATAAGAATTCTATAGCAGCAAATAAGTATTTTTTATGGACAACTTACATTTATACAATATGCTATTATATTATTAAATTAAAATATTTACAAAAGCATTAATTTCCCTTATTGACCTCACACAGAATTTGTTCGAAAAACCAAAAGCAAAAAAAAATAATACGAAAATTGTAGTCCTGTCAAGGTGAAATTGCCGCAAAAATGAGACACCCCTTGACACAAATATAACCTTCGGGCAACGCCCCACATACCAAAACCTACAGCAAACATGCACTCACGCACACACACACACACACACAATTGTATGACCAGTCTGTCTGCTCGGCCGACTTTTGTGCGCCAGAATGCCTGACGGCTGCGCGACATGACGGGTCTGCATGGTCAGTTATTTTCCGTATACTCACCCATTTTTGGAGCTAATTAACTTGATTTTCGGTTGAACATATTGTGACCGCAAGTGTCATTGCCAAATTTTTGTAGAAGAATAAAGAGGTGAGCGCAAAGCGCCGAAGAAAAATAAAAATTGAGCATAAAAAATGGAACAGATAAAATGAAAAAAACAAAAATGTCATAAAAATGTCAGTAAAACTGAGGCAAGATAAAAAATATCGTGAAATATGTGTTTGTGTGTGCCTGCAAAAATGCCAATTAAGACTGAATATAAGTGCGAGATAATTTTTGGCATTGTAATGTAATGTAAGCCAATGAATGGGTTGCTAAAAAAAGAGGAAATAAAAACAAAAGCAACAATAAAATAAAATGTGAGTGAAAACAAAAAGATTTTACTACAGGCGCGTACAAGCAAAGGGTTTGTTCAAAGCGAAAACGAAAGACTTAAGCGACGAACCTGTCTTGCTTTGCCTGTAAGAAAATAAAATAAAATAAAATAAAATCAAATAAAATCAAATAAAATAAAATAAAATAAAATAAAATAAAATAAAATAAAATAAAATAAAATAAAATAAAATAAAATAAAATAAAATAAAATAAAATAAAATAAAATAAAATAAAATAAAATAAAATAAAATAAAATAAAATAAAATAAAATAAAATAAAATAAAATAAAATAAAATAAAATAAAATAAAATAAAATAAAACAAAATAAAATGAAATGAAATAAAATAAAATAAAATAAAATAAAATAAAAATATTATTACCACAAAAAAAAAAAAACAAATAAATAAAAAAAAACATACATAAATTCTATAAAAAAGAAAATCTGCAGAAGCTATGAGCACAAATTGAGGCGCAGCGCTAAATCTGAAATTTCGTCGCTAAAAATAGTCACTAGCTGTCTGCCTTTATACATTTAAGTTTGTGTTTATTAAGTAAATTATGTGTAAATTATGCGAAGGTTATTTTATGATATTCTATTAGGTCAACAAATTGTAAAAACAAAAAAAAAAAATGGGTTGAAGCCGAAAATAGAAGAAGTGGTGCTGCAAATTAGAATGAAATGTTATAAAATTTGTCAATAAACTAAAAGCAAACTTGAATTCGCCAATCTTTATATAAATATTGAGGACATACATATATGAACATACGCACACCTCTTGTGTTTGTCATATGCTTCATTTATAACTTCCTAGCTGTACTTCTTAATGCAATCATACTAAAATACAAACACACACACACACATATTGAATTAACGTGATTAATGTTTAATTAATTTTCTACTTCTCATGCATATAAACAACAATGAGCTGCTAAATGAACACAAACGCGCTGGAATACAAAAAGAAAACCTCCATATTTATATTTATATACACGATGTTTATTCATAACGCTCTAAGTAAGCATTAATGAACCGTAATTTATAGAAATTCGTTTAACTCATTGGTCTCTGTGTGTATTTTGTATTTATGTATTTATGCACATTTTTATGAGCTTTTCATTCTACGCAGTCGCACCTGTGCGGAGCTCACATTGTGTCGTGATGAAGAAAGATGATCGCTGTCAGTGAAATTTAAACACAGATTTCTTATTTACATGCCGCGTTTGTATGCGTTGTATTTCGGATTTTTGATGTTTACACCGTTAATTTCTCCATTTTCCGCATTTTTTGGTAATATCAGCACCTTTGTGCCGTAGAATTGAAATTTGTTTAGGTTAATAACTACGTGTACTTACTTAATTAAGCCAGCGTGTGTGTTTGTCTGCGTTTAATGGAGTCGGGCGTTTTGCAAGTGTCGAAACAAGATTTATTATGTTAGTAATTAGCTGCTTATTCAAGTTGAATGAAAAGCTAATTTGTTTACAAGAAAGTGAAAATTTTTAAAGCGAGGAAAGAGTGAGATACTTACTAAAAGAGGTTTACTATGTAGTAAAAATTAAAAAAATTATTTTAATTTAAATTTATAATTTTGTTTGTTTAACTTTACTTTGAATTTAAATCTCCTAAGTTTAAGTTTAACTTTACTTTGAATTTAAATCTCCTAAGTTTAAGTTTAAGTTTAAGTTTAAGTTTAAGTTTAAGTTTAAGTTTAAGTTTAAGTTTAAGTTTAAGTTTAAGTTTAAGTTTAAGTTTAAGTTTAAGTTTAAGTTTAAGTTTAAGTTTAAGTTTAAGTTTAAGTTTAAGTTTAAGTTTAAGTTTAAGTTTAAGTTTAAGTTTAAGTTTAAGTTTAAGTTTAAGTTTAAGTTTAAGTTTAAGTTTAAGTTTAAGTTTAAGTTTAAGTTTAAGTTTAAGTTTAAGTTAGAGTTATGATAATTTTTAAGTTTAGGTCTAATAATTTTGTTATGTAAAATGTATGAATTTCGGTTTTGAGATAATTAAATTTAATTGATTTCAACTTCCTGTCTCGATATTGATAGATTTCGAGGCTCAACAAAATAAAAAAAACTGTTTTTCACTCAGTTCATGGTTCGAGGAAACACTCAGTTGCAGACTCAGCACATTTCGGAATTCCGGTACATACACGAGTACAAATATCTAGCACAAGTAGCTGGCAGAGCCACTTCTACTTTCCTTTGTCATTACAGTGCTACCGTTAAACGCGGCTCCAAGTGTCCACTTAACTACTTCAACACTTTAACTAATGGGATTTTCATGCAAACACACACGCAAATCCACGGCACATGCACGCACCTGTCGACACGACACTCTATTAAAATGTATTTTCGGTTTTCATTCGCTGCGCTATGCAAACGAAAGACTTAAGAAAGAAACTCGTGTTGTAATTAAATGTGGGTACTTTTGGTGTGAGTGCTTTTAATGAATAATGTTGGAAAGTGAAATAAAAAAACGCACCAAATTAAATGAAAATAACCAAAAGAAAGTGTATGCATATGCGCAGCAACTACAACAACAGCAACTAGGTCATTAACAGGAAGCAGTGAAGGTTGGAAGAAAACACAGAGAAATTCCTATGCAGAGCATCAAAGCAACTTCGGCTGCTAGCGTGTCTGCACATAATTCAGCATGAGTTTATACTTTAATCAGCTGCTAACACGACGCTAACTAGCTGCTGCGGCACCCTATATGGTGATGTCACATTTATAATATGCTCTCATTAGGGTGACAACAACAACACATCGCAAAAGGTAGCCAAAAAGATGAGCAAGCGGCAGCTTCATTAGGAAGTCGGCTATGAGACATGGTCGAAATTAACTACTTTGAGGTGGTTTGTTGGCGGTGTAAAAATGAAATGAATGTGAAAAATTGTCAGCTTCAAAATACGCATAAGTCATGCAAAAATAAGCATGCAGCAACAACAACAAAAACAGCACGAGAGAAAAGCGAAAACAAGCAGCAACAACGAAGAAAGAATCATTACAGCGCAGAGCAATGCGAAAAGACACCGGAAAGCTCGTTATTGTCGCGCCAACACACTCGAATTGTGCGCATGCGTGTGTGAGTTGTTGTATAAAAGTGATTCTCAGCCATAAACAACAATTTACGACACATGAAATTAAAGTGGAGAGAAGCCACCAGCTGACCCAATTTACAGGCACTTAAGTAAAGTACCAGCAACATCATCGCCAGCAACAACAATAACATCAATAATAATAACAACAACAATATTAACCACTAACGCACCGCATATCCTAGACCAAAAAAATTGTAACAGCAACAACAGTAGCCAAATGTATGACAATAACAAGCCAACAACAACACGCTGGCCGCCAACTCTGCCAAACGTAATGAGAAATGGCTAACAAAAACAAAAGCAGCAAAAAACCTAAAAATTTAAATTCTCATAAAGGCGAAAATAAAAACAGTGAAAATAAAAATAATAATAATTGACTAGAAATAAATAAAGTGTAATGCATATCAAATGGAATTTCCGTGCGGGTGTGTTACATCTACCGGTTAGATGCCACCAACCAGTTTGCGTGGACAGTTGTGGCAAGTTGTTTTGGGTTCATCATCACCAAAAATATTGCCGTTCGCGGCATGGCACATTAATATGTCGACGGCGAGTTCAAGTGTGTGTTGGCTTGGAAAAAGTGGAGTAGCGCGAAATAAAAACTAAAGCGTAAACTCCCACACACGCTTGCTTGTAAGTATAGCTGCTAGAAAATAGAGAAAAAATGCTGTAATGAAATATCACCTGAGTTGTACGCGGTACAGCGGTGATGTGGGTTGGAAATTTTTAATATTTTTGAATTTCATTTTGCTGGTGTGTGCATAATTTTAATTTTTTATAGAGACATGAGTTAACAGTTTAGCAGTGAGTGCTAAAAAATGGAGGATTGATATACGAGCGTTTCGATAGAGTAAAGTTTACTACTGAAGAAATGTCGGCTTTATAGTATGGAAATGAGTTTTGTAATATTCATATATCTCAGCAAATGGCTTAAAAATGCAGAGTTTATAAAATTTTTAATACAAAATTGCGAGAGTATAAAAAAAAATTTAGTACAAAATTTTTAGTACAATATTTTTAGTACAAAATTTTATTAATTTTTATACAAAATATTTAGATCAAAATTTTTAGTACAAAATTTTTTATACAAAATTTTTTATACAACATTTTTAGTACAAAATTTTAGTATATATTTTTCAGCACAAAACTTAGCGAAATTTTTAGTACAAAGATATGGTTCACTTTTTGTAGTGTGAACTATTTGAAAAAAAGTTTACTAAACATATCTAGATTGAGTTTTAGTACAAATATTTGGTACACATTTCTTAGTAAAAATTTTTAGTACAAAACTTTTGGTACAAAAAATCATACACCAAGCAAACTTCAAAAATTGTAATTTTGAGCATTGCAAGCTCGTCGAAACCAAACAACAGTGACTTTGCAACAAAATGGCGAAAAGAAAGCAACACACCGCCATAAATTGTTGGCAATTAAAGCAAATTGAGGTAAATTGAAATGGTTTAATTTTACCACTCCAACATACAACTACATCTGTAATGAAACAATCAAAGCATTTCGACCATTTGACGAGATTAAACTGATGAGAATTTACAACTTCCGATAGGGATGCGAGTGAAATGTGTAGAGTGGAGAGCGTGGAAAAACACCACAATAAAGTAAGTCCATCAAAGAGCGCATGTAAATTAATTAGACAAAAATCGGACACCAAAATTTTCGAACGGACGAACATTAAGTTAATTGCTCCATTGCGAATAGTTTGTAAAAATCAATTTGAATTTGTTGAAAATGTGTGCTTGTGTCAGTGCGCGTGCTTCTTAAAACATGTCTAGAAAATCGATAAATTTTTTCCACACATCATTGTATATTTAAAGACAATGGCAGCAACTAGCGGTATCCCTTACATAAACGTTAACAGCAACTGTTGTGGCAGTGTGCTGGCACTTTTGATGGCATTGATTGAGCCGCTGTAACACTGATTACCGTTATCTATAATTAAATTTCGTCGGGTGTGCATTTTAGGCATATATTCACTTGTGATTTTCATTAATTACTTCGTTTTTAGGGCGCACAAGCTGCAAGATGAGAGGCGTCAAATGTTTTGATTAGCTGTCTGCAAGACAATAGATAAGCGCACGAGCGTTAAAAATTAAATTTTTCAATCAACTAAATGTTTTTAGGTTATGCGCGTGCACAGAGGTTTGAAATTAGTATTGGAGTTAGAAGACTGCATTTTATTGTGGAGGAAATGGAAGTAAACACCGGTCCAAAATATCAAAAAATATAGCTTCTTAGACTCTTTCTAAAGAAAAATTTATGGAACTTCTGTTATATGCTGCTAAATGTGGTTTAATTCTAGTTGGAATGGTAAAAGCAATCTGCATATATCTTATTTTCATCCAATTCTCGAACCATTTTGGTGTGTATTATTACTAGAATAGCCGGTAATGTTCTGATAACTTCAGAAAGCTACTGAAAAACTCGTATAATTTGTTAGTAGTTCTGATTAAGTTTAATTTCCTGAGGGAAATATGGACAGTAATACCGAAGACAAAAACATCAGCCTTATAAATAGTATAGAAACTGACTATTTTCAACTTAGCTGGTATTTGTGGTAAAGAAGAATCAAATACTCATAAAAGTAACTCCTTTGTGATAGGAAACATTCGAAATTTTCAATATATGGCCAAATTATCTTGCTTCCAGATTGCTAAGGTGAGTTATTTTGATTCCAACTATTGTAGATCGACTGGATGATTAAAGATTTGACATCTTAAGTATTTTAATCTCAGTTCTGAACTAATCATTCTGATAGAGCATTACGCTATACGAAAGTGTCAAACAAGTAAATGGTCAAACGGGTTTTAATAGCAAGGATGACATATAATTTACATAGAACTTGATTTCGTAATGATTTCCTGAATATTAATCGTTCAATAAGATAAATTGAGTTTTTCTGAATAAAATGGTATAATCAAATGATGGAACGAACAGTTAGTGAAGTATTATGATATATGAACATCAATAATTGGAAGTGAAGCAGACAATATACCTTCCTTTAAGTTTAAGGACTAATGGATGAGGATCATTGATAGTTATGATCGTTTCTTTATAAATACGAATGTAGCATTCCAAAGATTGTGATGAATGTTCTCAAAATATTACTATCTCAACAACAACAAAAGCAACACCAGATTAAATATATGAACCAAAGTAATAGGAGGTATAATACTAGATGTTTGTGGACCCGAGCATGATTCGTAACACTTGTTTTAAGTGAAGTGAAGTGGGTTGTAAATCTAACTGAATTTTAAAAATACTTTTTGTACTAAGAAATTTTGGTATTTTCGAATTCGAGCTAATTAGAGGTTATGTATGATCTGTATGAAATTTATTAAGAGATTATGAAAAATCAAATTTTTTGGAAAAGGCGTGTCAGACCACCAGCGATACTTGCATATAATGAAGTTGCAATTATATATAAATTATAATAATTCAGAACATAAAAAATCGTTCGTAAATAACCACCATTTGTTAATGACTGTCATTCAGCTGGCATTCGTTGGGGTAATTAGTGCGAGTAGTCTAAAGTCAGAAAAAAATGAAATAGTAAAAACTCAAAATAATAAAAATCGCCAAAAATTCTGTTGCAGAAATATGCGAAATGCACAAAAAAAACTGTAGTAATGGCGCATTTATAATAATTACAAGTTAATTTAGCATGTAATTAACTAATTAGGCAGGCGATTACTAAATCAAGTATTGGGTTTTTGCGGCGAGCCACATTAGTTGTATGGGTGAGAGTTGTGTGGAGACGGAGTGGCGGTGTGTCAGGGGTTGGGTTGCGCTGCATTTTCGAGTTTTGTGGCTTTTAGCGGCGGCAAGGCAAAGCTGAATATTGACCGATTTCACGAGAGGCGTACAACTTGAGAAAATATCTTCCGGCAACACCTACCCAAAACAACACAGAGTAGTGGACGCAAATCGTGCCAAGAATGAATGTGTGTGTTTGTAGCGAGAAAAAAGTTGCTGTAAAGAATGCCGCAATTGCTTAAATTCACAAGCAGCTCATTTGATTTTTTTGTGTTGAGTTTTTTTTTGCAAAATTTTTGCGAATTTTTTTGGCGCATTTTGTTGTTTCTTTGTATACATTTTTGCGCTTATTTAGCTTGTGTTAATTGTTTAATTTTATTTTGACTTCACCCGTGTACACTTTGCACAGTTTTTTGTGTGTTTTTTTGCAAATTATTTTCGCCCAGCAATTTTCCTAAGCGCATGCGTCGCTCACCTCTGGCTGAGCTGCACATGTGAAGCGATTAATCATTTTTGCCACTGACTAATTTGTAAAAACAACATTTTATTTCTGCTAATTTTTTGCTAATTCTTCTTGCCAATTTTTTTTCAGCAACTTATTGTTGTAGTTTTTGGAATTTTTTTTGCTATTTTTTGTATGATTTTTGTGGATTTTTTTTGTAGTTTTTCGTAGTTTTAATAACTATACTTGTTGGTTTGGTTACTTGCTGCTGTTATGGTGCTTAGAGCGCCCCGTTAAGGTTGGGCGTTGTGCGCAAGGTGCTTATTTGCGAAGATGAAAAATGTTTGTTGTTGTTGTTGTATTTGTTAAATTCTTCAACTTTTGGCGTATGCAAAAGAGGTCAATATTTGGTAAAAGCAAGAAATATTCTACACAGAAGTGTTGTAGAATATGTTTTTCGCTTAACTGGGTGGACACTATTGTTTTTTGCACATGCTTGTTTGGTAATTCGTTAAATTTTAATTTCTTTTTGAGATTTTTGTAAAAATGTTTTATGATTTCAATCGAATTTTTTTAAATTCAATGTAAACAATTTTGTATTAGTATCATCATTCTTTAAATAAAATAAAAAATATTTATAAAATTTATATTTTGAAAACTTAAGTTTTTTGACATATTCTTTTCTTTTTGTTAACTCTATCAATTTTTCAGGTATCTCATAACCAAACTAAAGTAGAAAGTGATAAGTGTAAATAATTTGCTTACAGAAATTTCGTGGAATTAATTCATAAACCAACACTGCAGCAATGGATGTGTCAATCAAATTTTGTAAATACACTCGAGGCGATAATAGAAAAACGCTTTTGACAACTAATTGGAGCACAACAGTTATTGGCATTTATCTGCAGTATAAGACAACAAGAAAGCGCGGCACAAAAGAAATTATAAATAAATAATGATAAAAATAAATAAATAATTAAAAATTTGATAAAGTAAAAAATAAAATAAAATAAAATAAAATAAAATAAAATAAAATAAAATAAAATAAAATAAAATAAAATAAAATAAAATAAAATAAAATAAAATAAAATAAAATAAAATAAAATAAAATAAAATAAAATAAAATAAAATAAAATAAAATAAAATAAAATAAAATAAAATAAAATAAAATAAAATAAAATAAAATAAAATAAAATAAAATAAAATAAAATAAAATAAAATAAAATAAAATAAAATAAAATAAAATAAATTAAAATAAATTAAAATAAATTAAAATAAAATAAAATAAAATAAAAAATAATCATTAAAAAATAAACATTAAAAATAAAAAATGAAAAAAATATAAAAACTGAAGCTACGGTTACTTCAATTGAGAAATCTCATAAAAGGCCACTTAATACCAAATCTCTTGTGACGTCAATAGCGTTCAGAACCAAAGATTTCAGAAATTGGTAAGCTGATAAATTACGAAAGAAACTAAAAGAGTGCAAAATGCTGGCATCAAAAGAAATCTTGGGAATAATGTGGTTGTTAAGCGCCAAAAAAGTGGAATCTCCAAAAAGATTAAGCAAAACAAATAAATAAATCAGCGCTAAATTTAATGTGTTTAATTATAGAAAAAAATCGAAAAAAGAGGAAAGAAAAAATGCCACACATATAAAACAAATGTAATAAAATAGTGTTGCAGAACGTACAAAAATCTTATCAAAAATAATAATAAAAGAAAAAATAAAAAACAAAAATGAAAGAAAAACCAACAAAAGACTCGAGACATTAAACTACTTAGGGGGAAAAAATCGTAGCAGCAAACAGGAAATGTGAATATATAAATATTTGATAAACACAGAAATTTATGAAATGTGAAACAAAAGAGCAAAACACTGTAATACTAAGTGAGCAGTAAATTATAATTATAACTAATAAAAATTTAATTTATGTGACGAAAAAAAAAATAAGATTTTTTCTTTGCTACTCTGCGATTTGTGTGAGAAGAGTTGCCAAGCAAAAATCAAGCAAATACAACAAAAAAGCACACGCTTGAGCTTAACATTTTAATCAGCATCACGGCTTAGAACTGTACATTCGCAGTATTTGATCTTTTTGTTTGGTGCTTTTCAGTTTTTAATGAACTTTTGTGGTGCTTTGTGTAGCGCGGATCTCTTATTATTTATATCCGTGCGCTTGAAATGCCATAATATAAATTGTTTAAATGTATCTGCTGCCATTTTGCTATTTTTTTATTTCTTGCAGCTTTTTAGTTTGCTGCTGAGCGGCAACTAAAATTTACTGTTTTGAACTGGAAATGCGAAAGATAGTTTTTTGTTTTGGTTTATTTGTGTGAATTTTTATTTTTATCGAAACTCGTATCATAAAGTATAAAAGTGTGTTGAGACATTAATTAGTAAATCTCTTTTTACCATAAGCCGCTGATACTGGTTACTATGGGTATTCCAAAAACAGCGGAGTTTATTGAAATTTTTGTGTTGGAACGAAAATATGCCTAATCACGGTTGATAAGAAGCGGTTCTGCTAAGTCTATTTTAAAACTTTGTTAATACTATTATGGGTTTTATTCCTAAATTTATGGATACTAGAGACTGATTAAGGAACCTTGAAATACAGTAAAAGCTCCTTATTCGCGCAACCTTTATTCGCGTTTTCACTATTCGCGGATTAAAAAAATGAGACCCAATTTCTATATTCACGACTAAAAATTTTTTTATTCGCGGATCTAATAAGTACATACATAATAATAAAATTATTCCAATAGGTATCCAACACAATATTCTTGTCAAATGGACTAATAAAAAAGTAAAATAGAATTTATTACAAGAAAATGTTAAATATTCCACTATTTTCGCAATATTTTTGAACTTTTGGTAATATTTCCATATAGAAGGGGCTCAAATGGAACTGAACTCATTTCTTACCCATTTTTTTTAAAACTTTCAAAAACACTTTAAATTAAATGGAACCAATAAGCTCTTCACTTTTTTAATATTTTTTTTTTTTACACAGATCGTGATTGCTAAGGCTTCGTTACATTGGCTTAATTATATGAGCACACCCGACTAGATTACCTGCAAATTTATTTTAATTTTTTCGCCAACCACGATACTTATTTCTTATTTTTAAATCGCGAATGGAATATGACGAGATGGGTTCGAACAGATAGAATCAAGTGACATTCAGGAATTGCTTGAATCGCAAGATGAAGATTTGACTGAAACCGACTTGGAGCTCTGCGATTTCTTTATGAACATTGATCCGTCTAGGGAACGAAGTCTAATTTTTAAGAGACAAACTGCTAATGCGACTGCTGTGTATCAGTCTGAATTGAAGGAGCTTTTGCTGCTAAGCAAGAAAAAATTACAAAATTCTTCAAACCATTGCCTAAGCCTTTAGATAATTAATTAAAATGTCCCAAAACTTATATTAAATCATTTTTTTTTTATACCTATTTGTTTTTTTTTTTGTCACCTAGGAACATATCCCCTATAATCCCATATAAATTACCATCCCGTATTCACGGTTTCTGTATTCGCGGCATATTTATGGAACATATACCCCGCGAATAAAGAGCTTTTACTGTATACGTTTGTATTTTTTTGGAATTTATTCATATTGACCACTGCTAAATTATTATTTGTGATAAATATTATTAGAGGATTTTTAGTTTATATGAATTTTAAAACATTTTTTTAATATTTATTAAACATGTTGCCTTTTTGGTCCTAGTAATTGCGATTTTATCGAAAATTTCGTTCCCCTAAAGCACTTATTGCCAAAAAGTAGACTACAGAAAGTATGTAGTACATGCTGTATTTTCGCTTTATCAGATTTTATAAAGAAGGCCTACATTTTGGCGCATTAGAAATATAAATTTATCGAAATCAGTAACAAATTTAATTGTATCAAAATATCTTGAAAAAAAGAGTCTCTCTTAAAGTAAAATAAAAATATTTCTTTCCACTTACATCTTTAATACTGCTTAAAAGTTGCTATAAAATTGTTTGCTAATTTTCGAGTAAAATATTGTTAACGGTCAGCTTGAGTATATATTTTTTTCAATTAATTTCGTATATTTGCTTATTTAACACAAATTGCACCAAAAATTGTCCACAAAATTTTGCCTTCCGCTGTCTTTCCAGCTGATGATTTGGCTGTTAAGCGGCGCTGAAAAAACAAACACAAACAAAAATTCACACGTTTTTCACACTATTTATTATTTTTGTTTTTTATTTTATTTTCTTTTGCACCATCTTCATTTTTGTATTTGACACTGCTGCTTTGGCGCCATAAATTAATAGTTCTCTGTGATTTTCCACGCTGCTTACTATTTGCTTTGGCTTGCCACTAGACGTATTAGTTTCGACGCTATTTCTTCTTGGTCTATTTGCCCTCTAGTTAAAGCTATCGGTTTGGCACTTTGCTTTCGAGTTCCCGTAATAATAAAAAGCTGTCAACTATGACGTGCCGCAAGTGCAACAACAACATATTTCATTAAAATATTTTATTTGACTGCTTCCTCATCATCTTCATCTTCACACACACAAAAAGCACAGCAAAGTGGCGTTGGTCATTTTCTCAGCCAAAACAAATAAACACACACACCCTCTTACAAATTACGCACACAATTTTCACGAGTTTTTACTTTTTTCATAAATAATAAATAATTATATGCAGTGAGGAAGACTCTTCAAAAATAAATAAATATTATAATGGAATAGGTGTACGAGTGATTTCCGCCTTTTGGCTGGAAAATAAACAGTTTCCGTTTTCGTCAGTTTTTATATGAAATAGCATCACTTATTCTTGTGTGAATATTTTTATAAAAATTCTAGCGTTCATATTTTTTTGCTATTATAAATTATATTGCGTTCAATTTGTGGCATTTGGTGTGAGTATCAATATAAATTAGAGCACTTTGCATGTCAATTATACTTGACTTGTGTTGAGAAATTAATAAATAATTTCATAAAAGTGTAAAATAGTAATTTTTGGTAATAAATTAATGAATATTGGACTTTTAAGAATTATTTTGTTTTTTATGTACTTCATTTTTAAATTATTCCAAATTGAATATATAAAATCTAAATTTGATATATTTTATTGTTTTGTTCTCACACTGCTCATTCAATAATGCTTCCGGCAGTGAGTTGAATATGGAAATAAACTATTTATTTATTTATTTTTCTGATTTTAGAGAATTATCTAGTTGGGCTAAAATATTGAGCTCCGTTGTTCCAACTCAATATAGTAATCTTTAGCAGCTCGGAGTATAAAATATCTTGAAGCCATGCAGTAATTGGCATTTTCTCCGGAAGTTTCATGCAATGGTTAATGTGCAAAGAAATATGATTTCAGAAACATATTGTCGATGATTAATTAATTTCTGATCCATTTGGACACGACTAAATATGCTTATAGGCTATATGGACATATCCTATAGATTGTATGATTCAGATTGGTTCAGTTCATTGAATTCAGCCGTATCAAAATTCGAAATGTTCACATATTTGTACGCTCTTTGGAAGTACTCGTCGAAAGAAGACGTTCATCTGGGTTTAGGTCTCTTCGACTAAACAGCTCAATACTTTTGTAGAGTACAGCATTGTGGGAGGCTTTAGGTGAACGCCTCCTTCTATTTGTGAGATAATTTTGATATTAACTAATAAAGAAAGTATTCCTAGATATAGTTAGTCAACATCGAGCAAATGAGGAGTTCTAGAAAACATTTTACTAAGGGTATATTTATGAGGGGCTATTCCATTAAAAGAATGCGAGATAATACTTAATATGCCTGGAAAGCCAATCATTCTCAAATCTTTAGTACATAAAGACCTAGGACTCACGAAGACGCCAAAAGATAGAAGAAGACGGAGCATTGAGTGAAAAACTATTGAGGAATATTCTGAGGCCATATTGTCTGGGATATTTCGTATGAGTGATAGTAGATTTTCAGCATTGAAACTATCCAATTACGATGTACGTGTTAGCAGCAGAAGAAGAGATTTTTCTTCCTGGAGGAATTAGTTTATATAGATTATACATATAATGCACTGTTAAGCATGAACAAATATTATTTTGTATTTGTTTTAAGTATTGTATAATTATGTTTTCTCTTCTTTTTGGTGAAAACACAAATCGTGCCATATTTAGCTCAATATAGTAGAGCATCACAGTGTATATATGTATATATTTTTTAGGTATTGAGTTCATTTTCACAGTATCCTTATGATTTTTAGTTTACATACAGTCTCTTGTTTATATTTTCTTGTAGCACTTTACACAATACATAATATATTATCTTTTCTTTCCCAAGTTATATACAAAAACTTGTTTCTAAGAATTATAATTGAATAATTTTTATATTATAAACTCGTTTTGCATACTTTTGTTTATTTTTAATTTAACGCCGTCAATTAACTTTCGGCTTACACTTTATCCATAGACTACGCCAACAAACACGCTTTCCACACCTTGTTTCCAACGGAAATTCAGAAATTCCAAAATATTTTACTTTGATTTTTATTGATTTTCAGCTATTGACCGGCTTTGCCAATTCCGACTGTCACTTAAACGGAAATCACAACTTTGCCGACGGAAAACAAATCGTTTTTGCGCTGCAAAAGGTGCGACCGGCGTACTTCCGAAACAGCGCAAATGAAACGAAAAAGTTTATTAAGCCAAAGACACAGCGGCGAATGACGCTAAAAATTCATAGACGAAACAAAAAAAAAACGAAAAAATCGGCCGAATTCGACCGACACAAAAAATGTAGCGGTTGGCGTGCACGAAACGCGCCACACTCGAAACTGAACTAAATCACAAATCATGTCCAAGAAGTTGTTGGCCGACAGCAGCAGTCGCTGCAGCGCAGCACCACCAGCAATAGCACTAGCAGCAGCAGCAAATAGTAATAATAGCGACAGCTAGCCATAAATGTAGCGCTGGCTAAAAGCTAACAGCGGCGGTGACGACGGCGGAGCGCGCTGCAAACAGTTCAGAAGCGGTGCAGCGGTCAGCTATAGTTCAAACGGTGTACACAGCTATTAGAGTATCGCATAGTTACGAGCTTATGTTCCAGCTCAATAGTCAGCTTTGCCGCGCGATGCGCACTCTGACTCTACTGGCAGGTTATGGCGCGCCGATTGAGAGCTAAGCAGCGACGTGCGCGCACACGCTTAGTGGTCACCTCAGCGTTCGACTCTTGGGAACCAAACGAAAAATCTAATAGTCTAAGCTTAGCACACATTTTGTATATGTTTCATTATCGCTTAACAAATCTCAGCTCAGCTCATAGCGGTCTGCTTTACAAGCGAGCGGTAAAAACAATAAAAAGAAACAAGTAAAAGCAAACAACTGCCAAACAAAGCAACCTGTGCCCGCGGCCGGTGCTGAGAAAAGCCATAACCATTGAAAACAAAAGCAAACAGCAAAGACACACCAGTTGTCTAGCGGTGGCAACAAGAGATTACTCTAATTTTATTTTATGCGCTTAAAGAGCTCTGGCTAGAAGAAATGTATGCTGGCTTTGCGCATAGCCGAAAAGCGGCTGCGATCTTGTGAGCAGCGCTTACAAGCGACACTAAACGCTTGCCGGTCGCTAGAGAAGCAACGCTCACGCTTGCGCTCTTAGCACTCGATAAAGTTTTTGCTCTTCGATTTTGAATTTTTGTGTTCTGAGCAAGCGTTAAGAGCAGTAGCGTTTTATTGACTGCTTTTTATATAGAAAAGTTAAAAATATTACAAGCGCTGTTATTCTCTTTGTTGTGCGTTGTGGACGTCTCAACACTATTTAAGTTCAGTTAGTGTATTATTAAGTTAAGCTGACTTAATAGCTCATAAGATGAGAGTACATGATTTGTGTTCAGACTTGTCATATGTGGGAAAATGTGCTGGGATTTTCTAACCAACATAAACAAAGCTCAAGGCTTGGTCAAGCTTTGTATTCTATTTGGAGTGTACTCCTTGGTATACCTGGTGACTTCGCTTATATCGAGGCTATTAGAAAAGATAATCGAACTGAATTCGATCTTGAAAAATAATTAGGGTCTCATATATTTCCCCTTCATTTGGTATGTTCTATTAAATCTAGGCCAAACAAACCTTACAATATTGTTCGATTACACAAGCCCATAAGGGACCCCTTGAAGATCTCTTACCGGACAGTTTTATAATATGAAATGAAGGGCCTTAAGAGTTAGTCAGCTTCAACTAAACGATTTCAATTTAATTCGTGTCTAATGAGAAAATTCCGGGAAGCTCTTTGGACCGAACATAGCCCTTCCTTGAACTCAGCTTGATTGAGTGATATTTACAATGAAAGCACTCAAATATATTGCTTTTTTCCGCAGAAAATATAAATTCTATAATTATATAGCTCTAACGGTTCAACAAATTTAAGATTTTGGCACTCATAAACACACACACAACAATAAAATTAAATGTTTAATAAGTGAACAAAAAAGCGGAAGAAAGTTTGCTGCCGCCATGCATACTAATGCCTTACATTTGCGCACATTCACAAACGCACTAATTCCTAATGAAAGAATTTTTATTTTCCAACACAGTCCAATATAGCTCCAACACAGCCTGAATAGCTGACAAACAAAAGAAAATAGCAGAATTCTAAACGGCATTTGGTGATAAAATGATAACAATACAAATCTCTCTAAACTGCTGAAGATAGTAAAAACTGAAGAAGAAATGTCGATTCACTTAATCTTCCACACTTTGCGCTTCGCTTTTATCAAATTGATGCGCCATTGATTGACAATATCGAAAGCGGTCAAAATTAGATGTGTGATGTGTTGTAGTTACGAATTGATTTTCAAAGCGTGCACACTAACAACTGGATTTTTATGGTGGTGTTAACATGTAGATTTAAATGCGTTGGATATTACCAATAGAGAAGCTTTGCTGAAAGCTTTCTTTGTTCGTGCGCTTGTGTGTGTGCTGGACAGGACAGAGGGGTATTGATATTTAAATGGCCTAACTGAAATTTCAATGGTTTACAGCGGAAGCTGCTGACAGCTATAACTAGAAATAGGCAGCTTAAAGCCGCATGGGTACATACACAAGCACAGAGAAGAAGCGGCTGAATGGGCGAATACTTTGATTTACATAAATTAAAAGTGTATTTAATGTAGCTGAGCTACTTTAAAAAAGTTATTTTTTTAAGTTCATTCATAAAAATCGTTCAATTCATTCACAAAATATATGCACTGACGCTGAAAATATTCATTCAGCAGCGAATTAGGCATCAAAAAGCCACCAAATACGCGGAGGTAGGCTGGCAAGTGAGTTAGCAGCTTATAAGCAAAATTTGAGCGGCCTTTTCCGTTATCTTAATGCTCGTTTTGTGAAGCTCTGTGAATAGATAATACAGAATTATTCGGAAAACAAATAAATTTTGAGCTCTTTAAGAATAATTTCTAGAAATCATCCTCTAAAATTAGTTATGTTAATTTCTGTTTAACTTTGACGACAGCGCCATCTATAAGCAATTTCTTTTTTTTTCCAAAATTTTCTCCATCGGAAAGCCTCTTAAGGTGTTATATGGGTTTCCTGTGTTAAAAAAATCAATTTTTTGTTTTTGTTGGCTTATTAATTTCTACAACATCTCGAGAATATTATCCTATTCGATCCGAATAATAGTTTCGGAGATACAGCCTTTGGAAGGTGTGCGCTCCAAGTCAGGTATTAATGTTACTCAAAACGTTAAACGCGTTTTTCTCGGAAACGTGTTTTCAAAGACGGTTGTCAAATGTTCTCGAAAACTAATCACCCGATTTTGATAAAATTTCGCACAGGTGTTCGAGATATAATTTACCCGTGCTTGAACGATTTTTTTTTATTTTTTGATTTTTTTCAATTACAACTACGTTGACTCTCGTTAATTCAAACCTGCGATAATTCGAACCTCTCTATAATTCAAAGTTATCACGAGTTCCCTACTAAATGTCTTTATATTTCGAACTAAATCAATACATTTTCATACACTTGGTAATTCGAACGAAAAAACCATTGATATTTAAGAAAACGACGCGTTAATTCGAACTCATCAGCGTCCAACATTCGACAATTCAAAGTTGCAGAGAGAAGAGGCGGAAAGATTGTAAGTACATTTTGCGACAAGTTCAAACTTGTATCAAGATACAAGAGCCTTTGTTTTTGTTATGATTAGTTTGACTATTTGACGCACACACTTCTCACGAATTGGTTTGTTTAGTTATTCAGTTACTGTTACTCTTTCGTTGGTATGCAGATTAAAAGTTAGCGTTAGTTATGATCCCTAGAAAGTATAAATGTTTGACGATTGCTGAAAAGAAAAAGTTAATCGAAAAAGTAGAAGAAGGTGAGAAGAAGAGTGATGTCGCAAAAGAATTTTTAGCAATAGAACCATTAGTTGACATCAGCGGGTTGAGTTTTTCTGATTTTGTTCAAGTGGATGAAAATGTTGCTGTCTCAGGTTAACTAACCGATGGCGAAATTTTATCTGCGACAGATACGCAAAGTAACGATGAAGATGAGGACGATACATCGGAACCTTTGGCACAGGTGTCAGTTAGGGAAACAAGATCCTCATTTGATACCTTACAAAGATTCTGTCTACAAAACGAAAGTGATGAAAAAGCATTTCAGGCACTTTTTCTCTTAAAAAAGTTATTGAGCAGTGTGCAGCAGAATTGTGCTTTAAAGCCAACCAGTATAACAAAGTTCTTTCTAAAGATTAATTAATTCACATTGCGAATACATGTATGACGAATGTACCTCTTAATTCTTGTCATTTTTATATTAATAAATAAAAATTAACCAACACTTAGTAATTCGAAGGTTTATTTATTTTCTCTCACAAATTTCGAACCATTTGATATTTCAAACACTCGATAATTCGTAATATTTCAAGAGTCCCTCGAGTTTCGAATTAACGAGAGTAGACTGTATTTAAAAAAAAAAAAAACAAAATGTCAAGCAAATTTGACCGAAATATTTTTTTTGGAAAAATATCTGCCAAAATTCCAATTTTTACTTTTTTTGTCTTTCCTTCGTTCAAGCACCAGATTATGGTCTTACCTAAAACACTTATTTTTGTTTTTTTCATTTTGGATGATCCTGTCGGGAGTTATGCCGACAACGCGGACGCATTTTTTTTCCGAGGGGTCATCGGGTCACAATGAAGGAGTTTTAATTTTTTTTTTGAAAATTTCAGAAATTATTCTTTATGAATGTATCTATAAGACAGAAAAAAGTTTGAATTAAATAAATATTTTTTTACATAGAAAAAAATTTACCCGACAAAACCCATGTGACCACTTAAATTCAAAATTATTGTTTTGATATTTAACGCACAAATGGTTAATATAAGGGTTATTTTTTATTTATTTTGACAACAGCGCCATCTACCGGGGACCCCTATATTTGGTTATTTCAGTCCAAATACTGAAACTGAAGCTCAAATAAACTAATTTAAAATTGATGCTCAAATAAATATTTAAAATTTTGATTAATCTGTTTTAGATATATTTTTGGGGTTTCTATAATTAAAAAAAAATAGCTTCAGTCCCTCTGCCTCTTATCTTATAATAATTTCTGTTTTCTCTAAAAAAAATACAAAACTCATTGCTAAACACATACTAAAAGAATCACTATCCCACACACGGCACGCTGTTTTAATCTAAACTATGACAACTTTTTGCCAACCTAATCAGCTTAAACGGTTCGTTGCTTAAGTCTTTTGTTTCGCTCGCCTTAGTTATGTAGATGCCGCTCGTCCGCTGCTGAATCGCATTCATTGCTGTCTTTGACAGCTATTATACGCTTTAAGTGCTTGTCAAATAAAATTGTGAAAATATTTGTAATCTTTTGCTGTGCGCCTTTCTGTCATTGGCCATTTCAATGTGACTTCTATTTCTAGTTTTTGAATTAAAACTTTTAATTTTTATACTCTCGCAACAAATGTTGCTAAAGAGAGTATTATAGTTTTGTTCACATAACGGTTGTTTGTAACACCCAAAACTAAACGAGTTAGATATAGGGTTATATATACCAAAGTGATCAGGCTGAAGAGTGGAGTTCAAATCCGAATGTCTGTCTGTCCGTCCGTCCGTCCGTCTGTGCAAGCTGTAACTTGAGTAAAAATTAAGATATCTTAATGAAACTTGGAACACTTATTTCTTGGCACCATAGGAAGGTTGCTTTCGAAAATGAGCAAAATCGGACCACTGCCACGCCCACAAAATGGCGAAAACCGAAAACACATAAAGTGCCATAACTAAGCCATAAATAAAGCTATGTAAATAAAATTTGGTATGAAGGATCGCACTATGAAGAGGCATATTTGGATGTAATTTTTTTGGGGAAGTGGGCGTGGCCCCGCCCCCTACTTAGTTTTTTGTGCATATCTCGCAAACCAATAGAGCTATATAAACCAAACTTTCTGCAGTCCAGTTTTTCAGCCACTTCCTAATACAGTCCAAAAACGAAAGAAATCGGATCATAACCACGCCCACCTCCCATACAAAAGTTAGGTTGAAAATTACTAAAAGTGCGTTAACTCACTAACGAAAAACGACAGAAACACTAAATTTCACATAAGAATTGGCAGATGGAAGCTGCACTCAGATTTTTTTACAAAATGGAAAATGGGCGTGGCGTCGCCCACTTATGGGTCAAAAACCATATCTCAGGAACTGCTTGACCGATTTCAATGAAACTTGGTTTGTAATAGTTTCCTTACACCCCAATGATATGTTGTGAAAATAGGCCAAATCGCTTCACAACCACGCCTACTTCCCATATACCAGAACTTTGAAGACGATCTGAATCGTTTACTTTACAATATATAAAGTAAGTACTAGTGAAGATATCGGTGCAGAACTTTGCACAAATACTATGTTTATAGTGTGGCAGCCCCATTCTAAAAATCGCCGAAATCGGACCATAGGTTTTTAAGGCCCATATATCGAACACGAGGACCTCGGTGCTTCTAACCTAATATTATGGTTTCCAACTTTCAATGGACTTTATACAATATATATGACTAATATTAATTATATACTCATAATATAAATAAAGTTAAATAAATAAATTGCGAGAGTATAAAATGTTCGGTTACACCCGAACTTAGCCCTTCCTTACTTGTTTTCATTTGATTTTTGTTCTGCAAAAAGGCTTGCTGTCAACACCAAATTGAACGCATAAATAAAATGCGCTAAATTATTGATAAGCTCGCGTGTGGCGTGAAATGTGTGTCGAGTGTTTGAGGCCAAAAATGTGCAGTGAAGTAAAATAAAAATTAGGATATATGCTAATGTGGTCTTAAATACTAGTGTAATGTTGGGTTTTTGTATTTTTTTTATTTTTAGTTTTTGAGTTATAGTTTAACATATGTCATTAAAATGTTGAAATCACCAAAATGAAATTTTTTCGGATATATCTGAATATCTGATAAGTATCTAAAGCAATTATTGAAAATTAAGTGCCTCACTATAGAGTAGAGTATAAAAATGGCTTTATATGAATTCTTAAATTAGAAAATTTATTCAGGTTTTTAGTTGAGCTGACAAGTATCACTCCTGCAGCACACCTTATAATTGAGCAGTATCAAACTGCCAAAAAAAGTTAATAGCTTTGAGCAATAAAATAGTGTTTCGCCGTTGCTGCCACATGTTGCAAGTTTGCATAATGCCAAAATTCATAACACATAAAATCCGTAGCTAGCAATGCAATTTGTCTCGAATGCAAGAGAAAAATTACATCTTCCGCCCCTGAGGTCAGGAGTACGTGAGTAAGCCCACATTTATTTGCGTGTGTTGGTGTGTGTGTCTGTCAGAGTTGGCACCACCCACATGCCACTATTTCTGCCACTTCATAAAATGCTTTAAAAATGTGCATATGCATTGTCAAAACAACAACAACAAGAGTATACAAACAACTATAACAAAAAGGCAGCAGCTGCTGCCAGGTTACGGAGGCCAAATGCGTTCAAAAGGCAATAAATTCATTAAATTTAAGCAATACTTTTGCGGTAGACCGCGCGGACTTGCATATACATATATCTCGACTAATCTCATATACATACCTACAGATATACAAAGGTGTGTACATAATGCAATGAATCGCACTTTTTGCTGCAGAGCCGTACAAAATTTTCTCATTTTTCACTCGCATTCATTTATTGAAATGTTCATTAATTCTTCTAACAAAAAAAAACACACAAAAAAAAACGAGTTAACAGTTCATTCAGTACACATACAGTGCATATGCATAAAACACAAAATTTTGTGTTGTTTTTGTGGTATGCAACTGTGCCACAAGCCGCCGCCGCCGCTTTTCACCAACCGATCCATTTGACCCACAATCGACAGTTATTTGTAGTAACTAATCAAAGCGTACACTAAATGCATTTGTTTACTATATATATGAGTACGTATGTATGTATAAAAAGCTGTGTGAGTTGTGTGTATGTGCATTACATATGCGTTTTTGTGCAACGGATTTTTCGTGTGTGAAAACTGCGCTCTATTAATATACTAATTTTGTAGTATTTTAGGCCAGTTTAGTAATCAATCAATGCTTAAAGCTGCTTATGTGTATGTGCGTGTGTGCTTAGTGGTATGTAAGAAACTCTACGGCGCATAGGAAGTAACAAAGATCGAGATATGTATATAGATAATTTCAGCTTTAAAAAAGTTGCAGCGGAAAGTGATAATCGCGTTTGTCATATATTTCTGAAAGTAATATGGTATATGAGCTTCTATATAAAGCTTCTTGAGCTTTATATGGAAATCGGAAGGCAGGGTTAAGTTCGGGTCTAATCCAACATTTTATTTATTTAATTTAAATTTAATTTTATTAAGAGAACTACAATTTGTGCTGTATATTTTAAAGTTCACTAACATAACGGAAATTATTATATGGATTACTAGTAGACCACTCCGGTCTTAAACAAACATTTCCCATACATACCATTAAAAAAGTAAGGAAAATTCGAATTGAAATTATATTTTATTTGCAATGAGCTAAAACTCGATTACGACATATAGTCTGTTGTGTCCGTTGTCTTTCTCTCTGATTATGAAGGCATTGGGAACGCTCAGAGTTCGACGCCCTAGTGCGAGCTCGTATATTTCTAATATTTTGTTCTTCAAGCTGCTACACACGCTCCGTACTCGACTCTCAATCGCGTACTTGGCAGGTTTAGAAATTTTGTTCATACAGCAGCTGCGAGCACTCAATACTCGACTTTCTGGCACGCGATTGCGATGCGAAGAGAATGAGAAGACGATTTTCAGTTTCAGATTAAAATTCTCCATCACGGAGTCATTTTGATATGCTCAGCTGGAAGCTATTTCCAGAAAGTTGAGATTCTAGCAATAAATATAGCCTATGTTACTCAGTTACAGTACAAATCTTTCCTCTTTATAATAGTAGTATAGATATGTTGGCTGGGGTAATGCCTCGCCCGATTTCACCCATTTTCGTCACCAAGCTACACTATATCTATGATTATACGCTCACTTAATTTGGCTACGATATTTCACATATTAACCAATCTATTATATAAGGTATAAAGCTCACCGGATATTTGAAACCACTAATATTATAATACATATATAGGATCTAGGGGAAGTTCCGAACCGATTTTACTCATTTTTGGCACCAATAGCAAAATATTCGCTCAGAAGTTATATAAAATTTATGAGGGAATTACGAATGTTTTCGTTCAAAAATTATACATCGGCATTGAGATCATCGATTTTGATATCAGAGGACTTGAAAAGTTATTTTCCGATTTTGACAAATTTTAGAAGATTTTAAGTATAATATTTTAGTAAAATGCTAATTAAATTTTTTCATAAATTTTTTGGAGTTTTTCTTTGTATTAATTAAATTAATTTCTTTCAAAAAATATTAATTTGCCAGTGTAAGTCTTCATATTTATTATTACTTTTAAGTTTATTAAAAATATTTTTTTTTTTAACAAATTATTCCTAATTTTCTTAGTAAAAATTTTTAAAAATATTTTTTTTGAACTTCACATTATTTTTTTACGATTTTTCATTCTTAAAAATACTCACACACATACACACGCATGCCAGTGTATGTGAACAACTCAATATTTTTTCTAATATTGTAATTATAATTAATTGCTCTGCTGTTCGAATTTAAATGTGCGAGAAAATTAGTAATTTTTCTGTGAAATATTACATTTCCACACAGCTTTTAGGCATATACACACATATATACATGTATGTGTTTGTAGGCAATCATGCTGGCAAATTGCTGCTATGCTTCACATAATTAGTCAATATTGCCGCGGCAGTTTCGTTGCGGTTTCCTCACCGAATTACCAAGCCCAATTTCAGACAGACCAAAACACAAACACATACATATCAACACACATTTGCTACCAAATAACTCATTTTTGGCTACCACACAAATGTTGATTGTTGTTGTTGTTTCTGTTGTTGTATCTGTTGTAATGACGAAATACATACATTGTTGCTCGTCTGGCCTACTGCTACCTACTGCGAAACTAAATCAAGGAAATAAATATTAAAGCACACAGCAGCACCCAGAGTGGAAAAAAAAACAAATTGGTTATAGAAAGCTACCAAGCTACAAGCGGCTTAGCAAAACCCAAAAAGTCATTACGAACGAAATTTGTGAAGACCTACGGCCAGCGGTTGCTGCCTTCGTATCGATTTAGCACAAATTTGTTTGATTTATTACAAGATTTTGCGTTGTTTGTATGCGTGTGTGCGCCTGTGTGTGTGTGTTTGTACTGAAATTTGCTTCTGAATTTGTTTGCCAGTACTCTTAGGGAATTTCGGTGTGTAATATATCTATCTAGCTTTTCATTTTCAGTTTATCAATCGCTGTGCACCACCTTATGCTGCTGCCGCCATCGCATCAAAGACGGATCTCATGCAGGGCTGCGGCGGCACAAACGCACGAAATCGAAATGAAATGGGGTCGTCAAATAACATTTGCAATTTACATACTCAGCTCTGTGGTGTGATTGTGTATAAATCGAACCTTAAATTACTCAGCACATCTTCAATATATTTTCAATGAACTTTTGGATGTTACTGGAATTTATGAATGATTCTGTATTCTTTGAAGAAATATTAGAATAAATTATATAAGATTTTATATCATATTCATGTCTTCCAACGTTTAGTAAAACGGTCTCATATGAGGACGGATGTCGTCTTTCATCGAATTCTAGATATTCTGCGGCCAATAGTTCTATTGGAGAACCATAGTTCCGATGTCTGATGGATTCGGCACTCTAAAATTTATATTAGAAGTACTGAGGGATAGATGGGTCTCTAAACATATTTTTTCGGGTTCATAATTTAGGTTGAGATTTTCGTAGAAATCACTTCTTCTGCAAACTTATATCAAAACTTCTTCATTTTCTACGAGTGAAGGTCACAAAAAAGGGTGCATCTGTCCGAAACATCAACTAGACTCAACGCACATTTATCTAATTTTGATTTCTGCCTTCTTAAACCGCCACCCCCACCCGAAACTCAACTACATATATTATATTTTTTTTTAAATATTTAATTTAGCTGCAGATCATTATTGATTTTTTAATTTCTCCGAAGCAACCAAATTTATATATAACAACTAAACAGAAAATGTTGATTAACAACAACACAAACACCTTGAAGCGTTGCGTGTCCGCTCGTCAGCGCTCAGCTGCTGTGGCACTGCTCCACTGTGCTACTGAACTTTTACGCAGCTGCAATTGCTGTTCAATCAATTGCCAGCCGCTTGCACTCGAACTAACCCCTCACCACCGACCTGCCTCCCACTCTCACACTTTGCCGCAGCCCATTCTACTTCAGAGCTGCAGCTCACCACCTCTCTTCGCTGCGTCGCTCTGTTTCAAACGGCTGCCTCGGCCTATCGTGTTGCAAATTCATTTCAAGGTGGCCTTTTTGCTATTCTGTCTGTGAGTTATGTTGTATTTGTTGTTGTTTATTGTGAGTTACTGCATTGCATAGCACACGTAAACTTGACATTTGTTGGCGGTTTAATTAAAACAAAAACAATTCAAAAGCATAACTACGACAAAAAAGCAAAAACAAAAAGGAAACGGACACAACTTTGAGTCTGAGTTTGAGGTTTTCTCCACCAGCAAGCTGTTTATTGTTCACTACTGTTGCTTTGTTATTGTTATTATTGTTGTTTATTTACAAACGCTTTGTTACAGTGTATGAGCATGTGACACCGCACGGCAGGCGGTATGTAGAGCAAAATTTCATTTATTTTTGCGGATTTCGCATTTAATTAATGCGGTAAAAATCAATCGAGTGACGCAGCGACATGCTGTTCTCACTTACTCATGTGGATATGCACAGACAAAGTCTTGCATATATGTACATATATATGTTTGCATATATCTATTATAAATTGATAATTGCTAAAATTGATTACTCATACGTCACGTTGACATATAGGGAAACCCACTTTTCGCGAGCCAAAGGAATGCTTGCAATTGTTGTGTTCTATGTCCGGCCAGTGTTAAGATTATGGAATAGGGTGTTTTATTATTTCTGATCTATATTTTTGTTTAAAATTAAATGAGAGCAAGTATCGGGTGTAACCAAACATTATAGTATATACTGCCGCAATTTATTTATTTAATTTTCTTAATAGAAAATACAATTATATATTCTGTAGAATATTGAAAATCATTACACATATACACATACTATATAATGGCTGAAATAATTCCTGCACCGATACCAGGCTAAATTGTATCCAAGATTTTTCTGTTACTTAATTTCGCTAATATATCTCACACATTAGCCGATATATAGTGTATAGTCCACCGGAAGTTTGAAAATCCGAATATGAGGATTTTGTGGGCTAGAAGAAATATTGACGTGATTTTGTCCATTTTTAACACAGACGCCTACAGTTAGAAGGAAAACATCTGCTTTGAATTTCTTTTCAATGTCTGAGAGATTTACCGATATTTTCAATAAAATATTTACCCCAAAATTCCAGGGTCCTCATGTTCAATATCTGGGCGCCTTTAAAAGTTATGATCCGATTTTAATGATTTTTATACGGGCTATGTCACACAAGAAATAAAGTATGTGTGCAAAGTTTTGTTCCGATATCTTCACTGGTGCTTAACTTATATATTGTAAAGTGAACGAATCAGATGGACTTCAATATTGTGGTATATGGGAATTAGGCGTGGTTGTGAATCGATTTCGCTCATTTTCAAACTATAGCATTAGGATGATAATGAAATGATTCGAACTGAATTTGGTTTAAAATGGTCGACTTGTTTCTTAGCTATGGTTTTTCACCCATAAGTGGGCGGAGCCACTCCATTTAAAATTTTGTATAGAGATTTGAGTGCAACCATCAGTACTATCTTTACAATTTCTAGTATTTCTCCTTACTGAAAGAACATAACCTTTGATTCCTCAATTTTTAGAAAAGAAAATGACTCTAGAGAGTTTAGTTGATATAGCTTTAGTAATTTGACAACAAGATTGTAATATTAATTCAAGTCCTGGTCATTTTCTCAGCTTCTAACATATGGTAATTCTTCTTCAAAATAACCCCAACAAAAATCTGTTTTAAACAGTTTAATTTGATGCACTTATTAGAATATTTCCATTGTCTTAGCGAATTAGTTGAATAAAAAAACGAACAGGTGGCAACGCCTCTCAAGTTTTTTTAAACGGTAAACTTTCTTAAGTCTCTTTAGTTTTAAACTCATAATTTAATTATTTGTAAATATTATTATATTTTTTTAACAGGTGGCAACCTTTTCTTCAAAAATTGTTCAATCGTAAGCTTCTTTAAATCTCTTTAGAGTCTATAATTTATTTTGCTTTTATAATTTTATATACAATGTATGTATCTAGCTTTTTTGAAATCCAAAATATTCGAATTGGAGCCTCGATTCCCGATCTTAAGGGATTGCAATTTCGTCGTAACATTCTACTAATTTTACTAGCTTTCTACAAACTAGTTTTTTTCTAGAAAATTTCATTTAACAAACGCTTGTGCGACTAATTTTTCCAATTGGGCTCACACATGAGCCGAATAGCGCAATCATTACACCGAATCGATCGATTGAACGAATTATCTTCGATTTCGATCGTTTCATTTTGCAGCTGCCTACTTGAAAGTGCTAACTACTCAATCAAATTTCGGTTTCGTTACAGATTCCATGGAAACACTCCAGCGGCTAGCATATGTATGTCAGCCAATATTCACACATTCACACATACTCTAATATATATGTATACTCACAGTAGTGTTATTGATGTAACTGAACATTTAACGGTAACATTTGTTGGCTGCCGTTATTTGGTGTTATTTTTTTATAATGTGCTCTTACCTTGCTACCAATTGATCGGTGACGCAGATAAGTCAACATTTAGGAGGCGTTAAAAAATTCATTAAAATCGTTGTTCGATACCGGTATTCAGTGCACGCGCATGCGCATGCGACACATGCATCTGTGTGTGTGTTTCAGTGTGCGTCACACATTTATAACCATTAACTCATATGTTCAGTTATGAGTGGTTCACATACTTTTGCGGCTTTCAATCATATTCCTTATGCCGTGTGTACTATTTTTCTCTGTTTTTTTTTCTTGACATATTTTTTCAATATTGTGTGCTAATGGCTGGAGTTGTGGCTATTTTTCACCGCCACCGCCGCCACTATTTTTCACTTTGACATTTCAACAAAACTGTTGTCAGCTTCATTTCAGTGCTTGGCAGCAATCAAGTTGCAACAAATGGCGTTCCACACCCTCATATCAGTGAGAGCTACAAAAAGACGTGTGCATTCCGTTTAAAGGAATATCTATTTCACTTGTGCGCTTATGTATGTGTGTTTCAATTTTGTCAGCACTAAGCGCAAGTTGTGGCTTTTGTTCTCACTTCAAGTAGCTTTTAAAGTAGCTCTGCTATGACGGATGTTTGATATTTATCGACAGATAACTGAAATGTTTTGTGATTTTGCTGTTGTTGTTTTAATGACGCAATATGTGGTTATATTTGTAAATATATTGTTGTTTTTCAAAAATTGATTTCATATTGCTCATACCAGATATATTGAAGCTCATACATAAGATCTATGAAAAAGAAATACATTACTTAAAAAAAATGGTTTGGTAATCTATATCTCGTGCTGTAGTGAATGATGTTTAGGGACCTGATACTGTAACAGCCCATCACCCGAAATTCTGTTCCAAAATTATCGATATAATAATGTAAGTCATAGAATCCAAACCAGGATTGACGGTCAGGATGGCAAGCTTGGTGGAGTTGGCAGAGGATCATCTACTACGACCAAATTCTGTCAACAATTCGATTGTCTGAAGGCAGCAATCGCCCAGAAGCTGTCACTTTTGACCAATGGGAGAGAAATTGGTATCAATAAGGAAAACCCCAGGCTACACAAATCGATGGAGAAGGCGACAGAAGCTCCGAGAGCTTTTGGTTGGAAGTTTCATTTTCATCCACCTTATAGTCCGGGCCTGGCGCGTATTCACCACGTGTTCCTTTCGAATATAGCGAATGAACTTCCTGGTGCGAAATTCATCCCAAGAGAAGCTTGCGAAAGCCGATTTAGTCTGTTTCCAAACCGTCGTCCATGGTTTCCATGAGAGTGGTAACATGAAATTGCCTTAAAAATGGCAACAAGTAATCGAATAAAACGATTCATATTTCGCATAAAGGGATAGTTCTATGATAATTAAGACCTTTAATTTAAAGTAAGAGTAATCTTCCTTTTTCTTCTTTATTGTGAATTGGCGTTTGTAAATGGAATACCAACCAAAGTAGTTTTCGAGCGTCATGTTGATATTAACGTCTAGAGGTACGCTTCCTTTGGAATGTCCATCAATCAAACTAGTACATAAAGGTAACATGAACTAAACATCATATTTAACAAATCTTCTTCTTCTTCCATTGATTTTAAGTTTTAATTTCACTATAAATTTGGTTCACCAAACCATTTCAGGTTTCTGGAATTTGTAATTAGAAAATCGGTCCATAATAATATATTGATTTCGTGAGAAAATATTTCTGAATAGTTGATGGCTATGGATATGTAATTATTTGATAGGAAATATGGTCGGAATGCTATAAAAAACTTATGGAACTTAGAAGTACTATTTCCTTACCTATCAAAAATATATCGCATATACATTAACAATTATCATAATTTGTAAGAATACTTAGTACATAAAAAAGAATCAACAAATAATAATAATATATTTCTAATATGCCGCACATCTTCTTCCACAAACAGGTGTACTTTTTTTTAACTAGAATAACTTGGAGACACCAAACAAACCAAAAAAAGAAAAAAAGAAGGAAAGAAAGAAACTTGAACGCCACTTAATTGATTACTTAAATTGGGCTATAAAATATAAATGCGCTTAAAACGGCTAATCGCATCAGAAGCGATTAATTTCAAACGAACAAAAGAAACCACACAATAGATAACAATACCACCATCATCAACAACAACAACAACAACAGCAATAGTAATAACGAATAAATAATAAAACAAGAGTATTGGCTAGAAAAATGCTTCAAATAGTTATTTATGTCTATGGAAAAAAATGAAAAAAAATGTGACTGAAATAAATATTTCACAAAGCGAAGCACTGAAGTGGCGAGCGCATAGCGGGAACGAGCAAGCACGACTGCTCAACAGGCCAACCAGCGCAGTGCGTGGGCAGTGCTTTTGTTTAACATCAAAAAATATAAAAAATCAAGAAAGACAACAACATTAAGAGTGAATAATGAATTAGGTATTATAAGTATGTGTAAGTATACGAAAATCATATTTATCAAATGTCAATGAATAACAAAAGTATTACCGCCAAGCTAAACAAAGAGCGCTGGCGTCATTGCGGGTGCGTATCATGGCGCATTATGCGGAGTGATTAACAAACATACACATATGAGGAGCATGAAAAGTTTGCTTTTGAGTCGGATATGTATCTGTGTGTGTTTGCTCGTTGCTTTGTAGATGCGTTATCTGATACTTGACTAATCGCTTTTCAAGATATAAAACCTTGTGCGCACATACATTCGTATTTTTATTATGTTTAACTGTTTTGCTGGAAGCGCATGCCACATCACTTGCGACCAGTTTGATACCCTGTAGGAAATCGCAGAATTGTTCAATAATATGATAGACTTTTTATCAGTTTAAATGATATAAGGCGTGAAAAGTATGAAACCTCTATCTCTAAAAAGTTCTCAGTAGATGTAGATCACTCCTTTCGATTCCCGGAAATGAAGGCCTTCAGCGTTTCGACATGTAGGGCAGTCTTCGCCTTCTTCGGATTTTGTTCCCGTGGTGAAATCCATAATTTTGACTGTTTCTAGTATGTACCAGAGGATTCAAGTCTCATAATGAAGTTTACTTATGTAAACTTATCTCACAGTTACATTGTCCTAAAACAAAAGTCGAAACACCAACCGACCTTCTTCACATATTGTCCAAATTAATCTCAAGTCCGATTTAGCGAAAATTTTGACAGTAGTTCAAGTATAAGTGTAAAACTTTTATCTTCCGATAGTAGCGCCATCGAGCGGAAAGGCTAAGTATTTACTTTACGGTCTTCGTAGATGATGTCGCTTAACGATAAACCCTAAGTCCTTCATTATACTCTCGCAATAAAAGTTGCTAAGAGAGTATTATAGTTTTGTTCACATAACGGTTGTTTGTAAGTCATAAAACTAGTTAGATATAAGGTTATATATATCAAAATGATCAGGGTGACGAGACGAGTCAAAATCAAAATCAATCAAAAAATTGAGATATCTTGATGAAACTGGGAACACACGTTCCTTGGGACCGTGAGAGGGTTGCTTTTGAAAATGGGCAAAATCTGACCACTGCCACGCCCACAAAATGGCGAAAACCGAAAACACATAAAGTGTCATAACTAAACCATAAATAAAGTTATAAAAGTTAAATTTGGAATAGAGGATCGCACTAGAAAGGGGCATATTTGGATGTAATTTTTTTGGGAAAGTGGGCGTGACCCCGCCCCGAAATCGGTTATTTGTATATAACTCGCAAACCAATAAAGCTATGTAAACCAAACTTTCTGCAGTCAGTTATCTTACATACCCCACCACACACCATGAAAATAGTTGAAATCGGATAATAACCACGCCCACCTCCGATACAAAGGTTAGGTTGGAACTTACTAAAAGTGAGTTAACTCAGTAACGAAAAACGCCAGAAAACACTAAATTGACACAACAGTTATTGCCATAAAGTTTTCGGCATATCAGAAAAATTTAAAAATTATAATGACGATCAACTGAGATTTAGTATTGCTGAATAGACAGAGAGGCCAGGGTTCTGGAATTAATTTTAATTATGCGCTAAATTATTCTCTAGTAAATTCAAGATATTTGGAAACTCGAAAGAATTTGTTTGAAAACACACTACTTCCAAGCTAGTTACCCTTTTTCAAAGTTGTTCCTACAGGGCATTCATGTCTCTTATATGTTCTTGCTGTTACTCCGTTAGATTTACTATTACTTAAAGTTCGCCACTTCTTTGTAGCTGTGCAGTCGTCGCTTCACTAAGTTGTTGTTAATTTGCAGACAATTTGATTAATCATATAATTATGCATAATAAAATGTGCTTAAATGATATTAATTTACTCACTGACAGCAACAATAATGCAATAACAAATGCAAAGACATAAGTGTTGAATGGACAAAAACCAGAATGTAAACACCACTAAATGAGCGCAAACATACACCCACACACGAATATACTTAGATACACAAACATATATACTTGTGGCGCTGCTAACTGGTCCTTCGCACCGTTTTGCTCATTTAATTCAGCTGTAGCTGTTTGAAATAATTTTGGTCACCAACAGTTAGTGCTGTTGCTACAAATCAAAAAAGCAAAAGAAGCGACAACAAATGAAATTAAATTAACTGAAATAAAAGTCACAAACAAACAATAACGTATAACAAGCGAGACAACAACGGCGAAGCGTGCGCCTTTTGTTGCGACCTCCTACGGCGCGTCGAATTTTCAATTAGGCAGCCAATGACAATAACTAAATGCCACAGTTGTGCCACTGGACTGCCATTCATTAAAGGAAATAACTATTTAAACGCACACAGACTTATATATATGTGTTTGGTTGTCAGTGTTGGTTTTGTGTGGGCAGTTTGTAAGGTGCAAAGCTGTGAAGATAAATGTTCTTGCTGAGTGCTTGAGAATGCGCGTTTTCAACAATTTCGTATTTTTAGTGATTTTGTCATATGTTTGGTGCGATCGCACATTTTATTCATTCAATAATAATCAATTAGCAATACTATATTGTCGCATTTGTTGATATCAAGTGTTAAAATAGAAATATTATATAATCGTCCAACAACTTTCGCTTTTGCGCTTATATTTGCACCGCAAAAGGAAGTATAATTAATAAATAGTTTTGATATGCATATAATCATATGCAATCAACTATGGTGATTATCAGGCAGAAAAGCAGAGTTGAAGGTTATGCTCGAATGTTAATCTATGAGTTTTTTGCAGCATTTTTTCGATATGTAAGCATAAACTAGTAAACTAAGGGATGCCAGTAAGTTTCTGATTCCATAAGAAAATTTTGAAATCTCGATGGCAATTTATTTTGATCGAACATATACTAATTATTCTATTCTTAATGATTCTGTCGCCTAATTTCCAAAGTATACCAACATTTCTTTCTTCTCAGTGAATTATAACTTCATTAACAAAAAATCCAATTTATAGATATTATAAATATACATATGGGATCATAAAGAATTGGTCCGATATCTGTTAATCATTTTCATGCTTCCATGACTAACCCACATCAGTTGCGGCTTGCTACGCCCTTATACGTATGCTGGACTCAGTCCGGAAACATTAGCTTGCTCCTTGCTTCAAGAACTCTAAAAATGAGCACCAGTCTGATGTAAACTATTGAAAGCAATGTCACTTGATGTGCAACATCATTCTTCTTCTTTTTGACTGACGTATACACCGCTTACGTGGTTATAGCCGAACCCACAACAGGGCGCCACGCATCTCTCCTTTTGGCAGTTTGGCGCCAATTAGTAATACCAAGTGAAGCCAGGCCCTTCTCTACTTGGTCCTTCCATCGGAGTGGAGGTCTCCCTCTTCATCGGCTTCCACCAGCGGGTACTGCATCGAACACTTTTAAAGCTGGAGCACTTTCGTCCATTCGAAAAACATGACCTAGCCAGCGTAGCCGCTATCTTTTTATTCGCTGAACTATGTCTATGTCATCATTCCATCGTCTGCGGTATTCGCCGTTGCCAATGTTTAAGGGACCGTTAACCTTCCGCAAATCCTGTCTCTAGAAAACTCCTAGTGCCGTCTCATCGGATGTTGACATCGTTCACGCTTCTGCACCATAAAGTAGGACTCGAATGATGAGGGACTCTTATTTTTCAATTGCCTACTCATCCAAAGTAGCACCTGTTGGCAAGAGTGATTCTGCGCTGGATTTCGAGGCTGACATTGTTGATGTTGGTTCCCAGGTTTACGAAATTATTTACGACTTCGAAGTTATTACTGTCAACAGTGGCGTAGACTGTTTGTTTGATGACAGGAGATATTTCGTCCTGTCCTCATTCACCTCCAGACCCATTCGCTTCGCTTTTTTATCCAGGCGGGAAAAAGCAGAACTAACGGCGCGTACGCCAGCAGCTGTACACTCTTATAGAAGATTGTACTTTCTCTATTTAGCTCTGCAGCTCGTATTATTTTTTCAAGCATCAGGTTAAAGGAGTCACTCGATAGTGAGTCATCTTGTCTGAAACCTCGTTTGGTATCGAACGGCTCGGAGAGGTCCTTCCCAATCATGATAGAGCTTTTGGTGTCGCGCAACGTCAACACGTATTAGTTTTGCGGGGATACCAAATTCAGACATCGCGGCATAAAGGCAGCTCCTTTTCGTGCTATCGAAAGCAGCTTTAAACTTCATTATATTTACAAAATGAATGAAAGGCTCAATATCATCTTTTAAATACCAAAAGCAACTTTTAATAGAAGGGCTTGAAGTAGCTCGAAATCAGATATGACCTTTTATAATTCAGTTACTATGACTAAAAGCAAAACAACTACGCCCTCGGACAAATAGAAAAAATCATCTTTGGGTCGAAGATTATGACAGTTCGGTACAGAATTTAGAGAATCAGAGCACATCACTGTTCTATCACTGGAATGAATTACGAATTTCTTGAATGAAAATTGAATTGACTTAGACATCGAATTGAACAAGACGGCGACACAACATTAGAATAGTCTGGTCCAGTTCGGCGGATGTTCTCAGCGAACCGTTTACAAATCCGGACTCGACCTAGACATAGAACATGGAATGATTTAGGAACGATATTGGATATTGAGTTGTTGTTAGGGCGGTGTCAATTGAAATTCATTAATGATTTAAGACGAGTAAGTAAGGTCAATCTGCAAAGGTAAAACATCAATTATAGGTTTATAAACTCATTCGGTTGCTTCATATATGAATAAGAAAAACAATTTTTCTGCAGAAGTTCAAATAGCCAAGTGAACGTAATTAATAAAATAATTTGCCAATTATCTATTGAACAAATCAATTTTAACACTAACACGAACAATATATTTGTTAACGATTTTATTAATACATCGAAGCGTGTCATCAATCAGGCATGCGCAAACTGCTTTTCTCAAGCATTTTCGTTTCTTTAACAATTCGTTGTTGCATGTTGTTGTTGTTTGTTATTGGTTGGCAGTTCCAGCAACTGGTCGAGTATAAATGAGCGCATGCGCATGCGCAGTCATGTCATTGGTCGCGTAAATCATCGGCAATAATAATGATGCCGACCACGATGTTGACTGTGCGACACCGTTAATAACGATGATGCATGCCACAAATGATGTCGGCTGCAACAAGCTATAGAAGCTATTATATGCCTATGTATGTTTTCGTGTGTGTGTTTGCTCACTTGTTGCTCGCATGCTTTTCCACAATTGGCCGGTCATTTGACTGACTGGCGCAATTGGCCGCAAATGCCGCATTCAAAGTACCTCTGTATGAACACTTGTGTGTATGTGTGTACGTATTTTATGTATGCATGTGACTGCCGTCACATATTAGCAACGCCATTAGCGCGAGCGCGATCAATGCGAGTCACATGGCGAACGTGGCAATAACGGCGGCGACGACGACGCGACGTGCAACAATGCCAATGATACAAAGCGGAAAGGTCATATGCAAGCACGAGCAACGCTTTTGTACTCTGTCAGTTGCTGTTGTTTTTGTTTTTCTATTTGTTTACAAGCGAAAATTGTTCGCCTGACACATCATGCCACATGCGGCGAAACGGCGTGCACTTGCAGCTAATTTACACGTTCACACACAATGACTGAGGCAAGTGGCGGTGAGCGGAGTGTGCGGCTGGTGTACTCATGTGAGAAGGTGAGCTTATTGGAGGAAAACGACTTGGCCGGCAATGATTTGGCAAGTTCAGGTGTATATATGTATGTACTCGTATGTAGTTGGTCGACTAACTGGCTAGCTTTGTATAATTCAGTCGTCGGTTGAAAAAATAGCCAGCACAGGTTCAAAGTCAAGTCATGGTTTTGGTGCCAGATAGGTTCGAATTTTTATTTGATAAAAGTAACTGAAATTATACAAAAGCTATTAAGATATTAAAATTTCAACCGTTTTTACAATATCTTGAATACTGCATTTCTTTCTACTAATGAAGACAGTCTGGTCTGGTCCATAAGTCCAATAACTGTGAACTCGACAGTATTACAGTAATAACAGCCCGCCTACCGATCCAGATAGCAGAATGATTAAAGCTAGATAACCGTGGTCTAAAGTCCTTCAATGATGCCGATTAGAAACTTTATTTACACTGTGCTATACTCGGCTGTAATCGCGTTTCTACGCCAAATATATAGACATGTACTATATATAAATATACTCTCCTGAGAATAACGGTATAATGAATGATAGCTTACAATTTGAAAACCAGGGCTTAGTATGAGAGACCATAGATTCAGCGACAGGTATACGAGTATTTCATATTTCAGTTTCCTGCACGTCTCCTTATACAGTAAGGCCTGGTTTCAGCTCCAAGATGTATATTAATACTGGACTCTTGTATTCTCTAAGGAACGAAGTGGCAAAAGTATCAAGAACCCGCCACTAACAATCAGCGCAATGTCATCAGTCTAACTTGTCTCTTAGCAATCTCTGCTTCCACTTAGTACCAGAAGTCCATCATGTATTACAACTAACCAGAGCTTCTGCTGTGATCACCAAACAACACCCAAACACCTTACAAATATGTTGGAAATATTCCTGTGTGCTACTTTTGTCCGCCACCTTGTACCAACCAGCTGCCAATCACAACGTCTCTCCGTCTATGTAGCAATCTGCGGCAGCGCGACGCATAAACAATACTAATGATGCAAAATGACTTTAACGGTGCAATACTCCAAAGCCAAATTTACTTAAGTGCTTATAAGTCTTTGCTGGCGAACACTTGCAACCATAGAGTGCCAGGTTTTCGCTGCTATTATTGTTATTGTTGTTATTTTCCTGGCTTGTATATGCCACTTGCAGCTGAATGTGCCACATGTTGCAAAGTAGTGCGACTCTGTGCTCGTTGTCGTTGTGCTAATGCCGCAGTTATCGCGCTGTGAATGCCACATCTCTTTTTCAGGTTGCCAGGTTGCACTCCTTTGATCGTCACACATTGCCACAAACATAATGCAACACATATTTCATCTATGCATGCCGCAGTTGGTCCGTGTGTGTGTGTGTGTAGTGTACGACAAATGTCGGCTTTTGTTGGCTGTCGGCTGGCAGCTTTATTGCCAATTGCCGCGCATCCAGCAACCAGCCGCGCGTTGGAGAAATAAAGGTCATTTGAATGCGTTCAGTCGTTCGGCGTTGTAGTCATGTTGGTCACCATTCGATTGAGTACACGGCGAGACAATTTTTTAAGTAGAAATAAATATAGATCTCATTAAATAAAAAAAAATCGAAAAAACATCTTTCAGCAATTCTATATCCTAAATTTCAATAAAGGAAAAAGAGTGTTGCCACACTTCTAAATTTTTTATCGAATTATCACCTTAACTTGAATTACTTTCGATGATAGAGGTCTAGGTCGATATTCTATACCCTGAAGCTTATAAATAAAACTTAACTGATTTGGTTTAAAATCATTCAATTTCCTACAGACCTTCTTGCTAAATAGTTTTCGGTGCATAGCTGACCATGCTTCCCAGTTTATGCACCAATTCCGTTTGTATCAACATACTTCACCGCATGTGTGCCGCACAAACACACACCGCCAAATACAAATCATCGTTTACAATTTGGTCAGTTGGCACAAGAGAAATTGTGAAAACTGTGCATTAATGTGAAAAATCGAAAAAAGCGAAAATGCTCACCAGAAAGAGGGTTATGTTTGTGTGCGTGTGTGACAAAAATATATATTGCAGACTATTAAGCGATTTATTAGTTTACGCTGCGCTATTGACATTTGTGAAACGCGATTGCTTCGGAGCATTTTAGACACTCAGGTATACATACATATTTAGTTGACCGTCAGCTGTAAGACAGTGCTGTGATAATTGAAATAGAATGAAATCAAGAAAGGTAAAGCCTAGAATAAAGTATATTATATTATAAACTTTTACTAAATTTTAAATATTTTACTCTTTCCATAGTAAACATAACGGCTAAATGATCTTAAATAGCGGAGCATTCATTTGATTGGCGTTCACTATTTAGTGTGACAATCCATTTTTTATGGTTACCAATTGAAAAACGTTAATTTAATTTATTGTATTTATGTATACAATATTATGTAAATATATTGGTTGGGCGTACTCATAAAATTGTTTTATGGCGTACAAACAACAAATTTGTACAAACAAGTCGAACAAGCAAGTGGTCGCAACAGTGGCGTAGTCTTGCGTGAGTGGTGTTGAGGGGTGTTGGTTAAAAACAAAAATTAACAAGAAGTGCAATGGATAAAGAATTGAATTTTTTATCTAGAGGACCAAGCCTGAAATCCACTGGAATTAAATCTACATATGTACTCAATATTGCCTTCCCCATTAGAGAGATGTGGGACAAAGGCGACGTAGACAAGGAAAAAGAAATCAGCATATGTACAGACCGATCTAAATTAGAAAAACGAGTTGGAGGTGGTGTCTTTTCGAAAAAATGCGTCATCTGACATCCACTTTACCCTAAGCCAGAATTGCATTATCTGTCATATGATTAATCTCCTCACAATGCACACAGTATTTATAAATTTTTATATAGAAAACTATTGAAAAGATATTTTCGTACGTTTCACCTGATAATATGTCTTTCACAAATATATAGCTATTTGGATATACTATTTAACCGCCAGCCTAAATGTAGGCAACAATGAAGTGCATATAAGCTCTCACGCCTAAAAGACGTTTTTTTTTAGGAATGGAAGGGTGTTTTAAATATCATTGTTAATAACGAGTATTTTTACTAATTATTTATCATATAGCTTAAAGATTTTCTTATATAGAGCTTATATAATAAACTAGCTGTTACCCTGTGCGCTTCGCCACACCTAAATCGATTAAAACTCTTAAGGGTTTTTACTTTGTGTTTTATTTATTGTTGTAAAATTGTTACTTATTTATAAAACATTTATAAAACATATTGGTCTACAACATTTTTGGTTTTTCCACCTGGCGCGTAAATGATAAAGCACCTTGGTGTTCCCACTCTCGAGCATGCGACGAACAATTGGCCGTGGGAGAAGCACGGTTCTTCCAAATTGACGCCGCACAGTTGAAACGTTTGCCCTTGCAATTTGTTGATGGTCATCGCAAAGGCAAGACGTACTGGGAACTGCAAGCGCTTAAATTCAAACGGCATGTCCGTTGGAATCATGGGAATGCCTAGTAAGAGTACAACTTCACTTTCCCCGGTGGTCGTGCTGCGCTCTGTTGTACATTGTCTCAGTGAAATAAACGCGTTGACCATTTTCGAGATGAACTGCCAAATGAAGGCATTTGACAGGACTGCCAATCTTGCGGCAAAACATTATTTCATGTGAATTTGTATAAGAGGGATGTTTAATTTTTTTTTGCAAAACGTGCAATGATACACACATTAAATTTCTTATGTGCACCCTCCAAACAGACCCCAATCACCCCTGAAAATTTCATTGAAATCGGGCAAGCCGTCTAGGAGGAGTATACGAACAGGAAGTTTTGCCACTTAATTTTATATATATAGATAACAAAATTGCGACGCCTGTTTACGGAAAATAATTCTTAACAAATTAACCTAACCTTCAGTTAAATATTTTGTTATTATATGTACGTTATTATATATTATATGTATGTGATTTCATTCAGTTTCCGTCCTTTATTGACATATGTACCCCCTGTATGTTTGGGGGTTCAACTTACCCCCAAACAATATTAAACGACCAAAAGCTTATTCAAATTCTATGTTTAAGCTCAGCTTATTTGCTACGGTTCACTGCCTGATTATGCTAAATTCTTTTATTGCGCATTTGTTGACATCTTTTATACCGCTTTTCAACACAAAAATCATTCACATTTGCCCAAAAGTGAATTAATTTATACGCGTATGCATACGCGCGCATATGTATATACAGTTATATATACATGTGGATATGTGCGACGCTAAATCAACTTTATTGTTGAGTTCAAATTAATCAAATATCACACCGTTGCTTGCTGTGAATTCAATTCTCAAATACTTATGCAAATTTATAATTTTTCTAAAATATTCAGTTTTGTTAAGAATTCAATAAGCTTTTAGCATAAATATTCTATGAATTTTTAATGGCATTTAATTTCCGGTTGACACCGATGCTCATTGTGTGAGATATATTACAGAGAAATCGATCAAGCGAGTGATTGTTTGTATAGCTGGTGGTCTTCGGCATACAAATGTACGATTCATATTGTATTAAAGAAGTAAACTGGATGAGAATTGCACAAAAGAGACAAGTTCGAAAAGTCTACTATAGTTTTGGTTGATTGCAACGCCAAATCGCGCCATGAACCCCACGAACTCCATTAAGAGCTTCTTTTGTTTTTTTTGAGATTAAATTTATTTATACTACTCTTATCTCCAGTTGGAAGAAGTTGAATCAAAATTGGCTTTGATATCTTTGAAATTTCCGATAATTCAAATGGAATGTAACTGATGGTGTTGCCATCCGATTTGAAATTCAAAATATAATGAAAATGCGAAGAAGTAGTAGAATGACTAATCCCATAATTTGCAATGCCTAATGACCGAGCAACAACTAACTAAGCGCTAATGTCAAGGTAGTGCAATGCATATATCAACTAATTAGTGAGCCCCATATTACCTTTGTGTATAATTTGAATACGAATAAAAAAAACAAAATTCAGCGCATTAAGTCAGACAAATTATAATTTTAAATTGGGTATTAAAGAATAAAAAAAAATTCGCAACGCTCAACTAGCGAAAACTTGGAAAATATTTGAGTTGAATTTATGCATTTTCTTACTAAATAAATCAGTTAAATAACACTTCCTTACCGGATGGCGTGATTGGGGATATAAATAAATTATAAAAAATCGCTGAGTGCAATGGAAAAATGCATGGAAAAAATTGTAGAATTGAGCAACTACCCAAATGGGGTTAGACGTACACGTTACACGCTGTATGTTGGCGTTGAGTTGTGCATTTGCTGCTTATTATTATTATTTTAGTTGTTGTTGTTGGCATTTAAAATTTCATACGATTGCACAATCATTGCATTGCGTGCCAGCAACACCACGAGCGTATCGCTGTCAGAACGCTCGCCTGCCTGCCCGCCAGCTGTTTGCATGGCTGCCTGCCGCGCGGTTGCCCCGGATGATTGGATGGCGGCGCGACGACGCGGCAGCACGTCTGAAATGTGCGAAATGTATGAAATATTTTAAAAGTTTTAACAATTTAATTAAGCATTGTTACCATTTACATTTCGCAGACACAATAACAACTGACAATATTGCCAATCGTAACGCCGCGCTACATGCGGCTACTGCCGCCGCTTCGCTTCGCCGCGCCGCTAGGCGTTTGACTATTGTGGCTGTTGACGGCGCGCGCACGCTGATCGATGGCCAATCGGGGCGGCGCAAATATTGGCAATAATACAAAATGCACTGGCAATGATATATGCTATAACAGCAACAATAACAACAACAAGAAATATATGCGCAGCAGTTGCAATTTCAACGAATTAGTGCCTGTAGCAAAGCGCGTTCACGCCCGCCGCGCCGCGCCACGCCACACTGCACTTATTTGGCGAAACATTGCGCTACGCTTTTATTAATGAAGCAACAACAACAGCAACAGCAGGCAGACACCACACGCGCGCGCATATATATTACGAATATGTATATTTACGGTAACACGCAATTGCAACCGCAACGCAATAAACGGCAACAGCAACTTGCCACAAGCGCGTAACGACAACGCAATGCGCCGAGACACTCAGCAAATGGGAGCAAAAACAAATGAGCGCCCAAACTGTAGAAAAAATATAAATAAACGAGCATAATAAAGTCAGTCGGCCACAAAAATACCAATAACACAAACATCATCGATTTCACGTATCTATGACACATTGCAAGCGTTGCGACTAATGCGGGCAGTGCTTTTTTCGTTTTTTTTTTTGCTTGCTTTGTATAGGCTTGAGTGTGGCGCACTAATTGACAGAACAACAACGACAAACACAACAAAACCGTTGTACATAAATACACATTTGTTGTGGGGAAAATGCGAAAATGCGTTGTGTAGTTAAAATAAATTTATATACTGCGCTAAAATCAGTTGGAGTATTTAATCAGTGGCATTATTGCCTGAAAGGAATTTGTCGAAATTCTTAAATATTCGCAACACATTTTCAAAAAACTATTTACATGGTGAATTCCATACATTATTCATATCTAACTTATGCGCTATGTTGTTGCTATTATTATAGTTATAAGTGTGATACCCTTCTCATCTTGTTGTTTTAGCGACAGATCCTTGTGTTAACCCCTTTCCAGTTGAGTTGATCCAAATAAGGTAGATATGTTTGATTTTCCGGAGTATATCCTATATATAGTAGTTCCGGTACTCTCATTCTTTCGAGGTCGGATAAAAGTGGTAAGGCTTTACTAAGAGCATCTAAACTCAATTCGCAAAGATCTTTTAGAGAGTTTAGGAGTTACAGCCAAATGTTAGTTGGAAAATTTCGTAACATCTGAAGTTCATCCGACTATCGAACTAACCCTTTCAACTCTGAAAACATTGAAAATAAAACATAAATGTTTGTCTCTTTAAATCGGTGCATCAGGGGAGATCATTTATTGAAGCCTCATTATCCGTATTATTCATTTTAAATTCGTCAAAGCTTTGAATGTGGCGAAACGAACAAACAACTGGTATAAACCTTAGATACTGGTATAATTGAATTATGAGAGCATAACAAAGGATTATATCACTTGATAAACTTGACAACAATTTTGCTCTTCTCTTAAGCCTAAGTGCTTATAAAAGAGAGCAGAGTTTAAAACAATGAAGAAGAAAAGAGGCGAACCGCACATGGCTACTATTTGGGTATTTAGCGCGCTCTAGAATTATATTTGTGTTTGAACGGAGATCTGAACAAAATCAGAATTGGGGAGAAATTGAGTGGCACAGCGCTTACTATATGTTACAGCGGAACTCTTAAATCTAGCAATAAGCTACTTGGTTAGGTATTTGCTGAACTGCAGCTAAAATATAATTATTTCAACAAATTACACGGTAGCATGCCGCTAGGATGCATAATCTTCTAAATTATTGCAACTGCATTTTTGGTGCAAACATTTTTTGACGCATTTTTTCGCTAATCGATTATTGGCCAGCGGTCACAGCGAGAAGTTAGCAAATAGCCGCGCTCACAAGCGCTAAATTATTTATGCATCGACGCGGCTATGAGTGACGATTGGCTGTTGGCAACAAACATGCCAGATACTCTAATCAATAGCTAGTGCTCCAAATTCTTCGATGCTGCAATAATATACGCACGCAAGGTAAACACAAAATCGCATGCAAAAAAAAAAACAAAAAATTTAGCTTAGAAATAAAAATAAACGCAGCGCAGCCAATTATTTCGCATATATGAAAGCGATATAGCAATTTCCATTACAAAATTACGATGCGGCCACCAAATATATGGCAGGCGCAAGCGCGCTCGCTGCAATTACAGTTGCACGCATGGTGGTGGTGGCGGCGCGCTCGCTACTGCAAGTTGCTACAATTGTCGATGGCTTGAGTGGCAGCAATTATCGAAACGCGTGTAATGCCAAAAGGCAAGCAATTAAATGTGTAATAAATACGAGCAACGCGCAGTTGCATGCCACATTGCCGCCTTCACGCCGCGTGCGCGCCAAGCAACAAAGTTGCAATAAAAGCATAGCGCAGCGCAGCATGCATGCACTAAATGGGGAAAAAATAGCTGTCGCAATTACAAAAACAATAACTAACACTAGTACTACTAATAGGGAAATTCCTACTTGTTACTTCTTCTTTTTCTTCTTCAGCACACTAACTTGCCACACTGCTCACGCAATGTAGCGGCACTGAGCAAAGCGCTCACAACAAAAGCCAACAGCGCTGGCATGCGGTAATTTGAAATATTTCAAAATGCCCATATTGAGCATTTTAATCACTTCATTTTAAACGATTTGTTCTCCATATTTTCTATGCGCGCTGGCGCGTTTCCGCCCCCTCACTGTCTTGTCGACGCTGTGCCCGCCGGGCGAGTTGCTTAGCGCGGCTAAGCTGCCATTTAAGATTTTCGCACTGATTAGCTGCTGATTTGTTGCAGATTTAGTTAGTAGTCGTTGCTGCTTTTTTGCTTTGCTCGCCATTGATTAGTCGCTTTGGCTGCGCCGTAATGGTTGGTGATGATTTGTTTTTGCAAGTATCGCTTTGCAGCGTATTTGCAGTGCGTGTTTGGCGCTTGTGGCGACGATTGCGTTGGATGAGCTTGCTCTCGCACTGCAGCTAACAGTAAGTTGCCGATGTTTGGAGTTGCTCCAGTCGCCATTATGGCTGGCACTTTGGCCCGCTTATGCATGTGGTAAACACAATCCGGTTGGTTTGATTTGCCTTTTTGTGGGCAGTGTGAAGTGCGGCGTTGATCTTCAGTTTTAATTTAAATTTTTGGAGAGAGCCAGGTGTAGAGTATCGATAATTTGAAACTATTAAAATTGGCGGTGAAATTAAGATATACCCGATCTCTTCGAGTATATATATAGTTTTCTACGTTATTTAATTAAATTCTTCCATATTGAGTATATACTGCTCGCTCTCTACGATTTGTCGCTCTCTCAAACATAACGAGTGGCGCTCTTAGCAACGAAGTTAGCGAGTTGAACTCGCCAAAGATCGAAATCAATTGACTCTGGGCAACAGACAACGCCTTTATACGAAATGTCAACGCTACATAACTCATTTCGCTCTCATACTCATATTAGTCTCATTGTCAGTTTCACAGTTTTATGCAAATTTCGTCAAAACCTCGATTTTAAGGTCATCTAGGGCGACCTAAAAGTGACTAAGTTCAATATGTAAAATATGTAAACCGAAAACTGTTGCAACACCACCACAACCACTATGAAAACCGATAAAAGCGATAGCCTAAGTGGCATAGTGTCAGACACTAACTACAACGGCATTGGGAGGCAAGCGTAATTTACCAAATGTGGCAGACAAAATGCAATGTACCTTTTGGTGACACAAAACGGTGACACAGAAAACACAAACTAATACATACATACATATATATAGATATATATAGAAAACAATGTGTCATAACAACAACAATAGCAAAGCGTCAAAGTGTCTATGATTTTCATTTTTCCTTATTGGTGCCACTGATTTTTTGGTAATCTTTTTTTGGTTAGAAGTGCCAAACTTGGTAATAAACAAATTTGTTTTAACCCACCAACTAACTCATATGAATACTCGTGATACGAAGCAGCACCAGCAGTGGCATGCCGCGATTTACATAAGTTGCTAAAACAGTAGCTGAAATATTTAACAGTGACGTGATGTTGCTGTGTAGCAGGATCAGCAGAGTGGCAACAATATTTGCATAATTTGCACTTTTTGTGGTGGAAGAAGCGTTCACGAATCTTATTCTGGCCACAAAATGTGGTATGCTTTTATATGGCATGTGAATGACACACCCAGTGAGACATAAGTGAACTTCTCTTCAAACGAAATTTGTTAAAAAAAAAATGTTAAGATATAATATAAGATTTTGTAATTATTATTTTAGGGATCGTAACAAAATAGCTATTCGTGTGAATTTCTCAATTTTTTCTTTATTCTTCCATTATTAAGATTTGTATCGGTTTGACAGCTTAATAAAAAACAGAAATATTTCTAAGTTCTTTGGTGTGAAACTTGGCTAACTCAAAGTTCGACATTATTCATAAAAAGTCTTCTGGATGGACCTGGAAGATAGCGTTTAACGTGCCCATAAATATCTTGGATTACAGTTATTAAAAAAATTTTGGAATTTCAGTAATCAGCAATCTTCTACTTCTGATGCAAAATTCGACGAAGGTGAAATTAAAAAAAATTAGTTTTTCGAACAACTGGTGACTCGAACAGATGCAAAAAATGTGTTTACATACATAGGTCTTACACTACATGTGTTACTAACTATGAATTGTCAAATAGCTTCGCTTCATATTAAAAATTTTGATTTTAGGGTGTGAAATTTGGATAAACCCAAAAATTTGAAATATTTTATTTATTATAAACTTGTCTTTTTTTTAATCTCACTTTAGCTAGTTCATTAAACATTCCTAGGGACACTGTTTCTACAGAAAATCATCTCAACAGGCCTCCATGTCACAATAATAAACTCTGCGCTTCATTACCGGCGCATGCCTGCTGTTTGTGGTTTGCACTCTCCATATATGGTGGGTGAAAATCATGATTTTTTAACAAAACATAAAAAAAATCACAAATACAACAACAATGCACTTGCTGCAACTGCTCGTACAAAATGAATGACATTTGCGTTGCGGCACAAATTGGCAACTGCCACCCCAAAATGCGCATTTTCGAAGTGGCGGGGCAAGTGTGGCCACACTGCTAAATGCTGCCTAATTGAATTTCAATTTCGACGACTTTAAAGGAGTTGAAAACTGAAAAGAAAAACACACTTAATGATGGCAGGTCGACAGTAGCTAGGCGACAGGTGAACGAAGTTGCAGTTAAGGCCTTTAATCTGAGGAGTGGCATTTGGTGAGGTTGCTAGATTAATATACTCATACATACTACTTATACACTTCAATACATACATATGTGCGTGGATGAAACGCCAGTTCATATAATTTTTTGGTTTTTTGGGTAATCAACTCGCGGATGTGTTATGAGGTGGACTTTTTTGGTCGAATATATTTTGAAGATGGATTTAATTTATAGAAAATATTTGGCAGCGAATTGTTGATTGGCGAGTGACGGGTGGTAGAAATTAATAAAACAAAGTCTTTCAGTTACACTGTTCAGGGAACCCCGAATAGAAATTATGAATTTTAGGAAAAACTCCTTAATGACAGAAATATTTCCATGTAGTTTTATTTAATGTATTTAGAATTTAAATCAAGTATGCACTCTCAGTATTGGAAAAAAATGTGTATGGTTTTTAATCAACAAATTCAATTTTCATATACAGGATCAGGTTGTAGGTAATCATTTGGTGCCTATTCCAGCTTTTGGAGTTTCTGTCGAGACACCATTGATGTGTGTTGCCCGGCGTTGTCCTTGAAGCATAATTTCTCTCCTATTGGCCAAAGCTGAACACTCCTGGGCGACTGGTTTCTTGAGACGGTCCAATTGTTGAATCAAGCATACATATAAAAAACCTTTCTGGCTGTCACTACTGGCTTCATCCCCGTTCGCGGCGACTCACCGCGCTTCGATCATGACCGTTTTCGCTTGACATTGTCATAAGTAATCCACTTTTCATCACCAGTAACCATCCGCTTGAATAATTCATCGATTTGGTTGCGTTTGTTGTTGTTGTACGAGGGCTGCTATATATATTTCTGGCCTAGGCAACACTAAGTGTTGCCAGGTGCAATCTGACATTTCCATTGGAAAGTTTGACATTTTTTAGCATAACATCACTCAGAACGTTTTGTCATTTAATTGTGAATTGTTTTATTTACAGGGAATTAAAAAATTCATCTCGGCCAAAAAATGGAATTAACTCGTGAACATTTTCGTGCGATCATTTTTCACAACTTTCGACGTGGATTATCGCGACAAGAGTGCATCGATGAACTAAAATCTTTATATGGCTATGAAGCACCATCCTATAGCACTGTGAAAAACTGGTATAACGAATTCAATCGTGGCCGACGCTCGCTCAAAGACGAATTCCGTAAAGGTCGTCCAAAAACAGCCGTTGTGCCAGAAAACATCGATGCCGTACGTGAACTGATAATGCAAGACCGTCATGTAACATACCTTCTGATAGAGGCATGCCTATGCATTTCTCCCACCAGCATACATTCGATATTGCATGAACACCTGGCCGTAAAAAAAGTTTTGTTCTGGTTGGATCCCGCACAATTTGACAATCGCTCAAAAAAAGGCTCAAAAAAGTGCTTCGAAAATTGGTTTGAGCGCATGCAAAAGTGTATAAATCTTGATGGAGAATATTTTGAAAAACAATAAAACCATATTCGTTGATAAATATTCATATTTTCATTATTAGGCCAGAAATATATATATAGCAGCCCTCGCAGCAACTGCAATAATTTCAATTGGGTTCAACTTGAGTTGATATGCGGTATGTGGCACGTTCGCTGGTCAAAGGTATATGCCATTAAGCATTGTAAAGAGCTTGCAATCACTTTTGCATTTATTGGTTTTGTTGTTGTAATTTTCATTTGTGATCTCATGCTTTGAACAGCATTTATTTATAAATGTAAATATTTACGCACTTGTTGTTTTAATAGCTTCTTCATCTTCATTTCCTTGTGTGCCTCTGTTTCAACAAATGACTATGTGCGATATTTGCCACAATATTTACCGTTTAAATCCTCACTAACACGCTAATTTATTTATTTTGTATGGTAAATATCGTTGAAGCCGCTATTTGCTGCTTGCAACTGTTGCCACTTTGCAGGCAATTGTTGTTCTTGTTATTGTTAGCTACTGTTTTATTTGCTGTGTTTACGTTGTTGTTATTGTTATTTTTTTTCTTTTTGTTCTGCTAACAATGTTATACGCGTGCCACTACTGCTATGAATGGCAACCACACAACAACAAGGGAAGCAGCAACATTGTTGCGATCAGCTAAATCAGCAGTAAACGACGGCGTCGGCGTCTGTCAGCAGTGAAACTCATTTAAAGTTAACTCAACGGGCAATTGCGCATTGCCAATTGAGTGAGCGAGCATTGACCAACAGTGGCTGTGATGGTGGCAAGCGGCAGTGAGCGGTGCTGTGCTGCCATTGCTTGTTGTATAGTTAAAAAATGCAAAAAGCAACAAAAACAATAAAAACAAAACCCATAGTTACGTGGTGCAAATGTGTGAGAAAACAACAACAACAATCGCTACAACAACAAAAGCAAACATGTTGCGAGTTAATGAAGCAACGAATCACTGACTACAAATGGGCAACAAAGCGCAACGACATTTGTACTTATTCACTTGGGTACTCACGCGCCTGCAAGCTTATGCACTTGCCCACACACACACATGCACTTGCGGTGCACTCGCTTATTTGCTTATTGTGGTGTAGCTGCTTAATGAGTGATTACTGTTGACAGTTTGTAACACTGTTAACGATTCGTTTACTGTTTGTTTGTTTGCTGGTCATTGTTGTTGTTTGTGCATTTTATGTTTAAGTGTTTGACTTCTGTCTGCTTCTTGGCATCGTCTGATTTATGTTTGATTTATTTATGCTAAAAGTGACAGCGCTTCAAGTATTCATTGAACATCAATGAGCATCTTTTGAGTCCATGGGAGATCTGGCGTGGCAGTTTGAATTTTGAAGATTGACTATTAAGTTGACAAACATTTTCATTTAAAAAAAAGTAAAAATCCAACAACTTAGCTTTGTAAATGATAATAGAATACTCGAGATTCTGCTCTTTAAACAACTTCAGTATATTTTCGCCAGAAAATCTATAATTGAGAGCGAAGGAAGCCCAACTATACTGGACGTTTTAAGCCGATGAGTCCTTGTTAGTCAAATATTCGAGAAGTGAGTATTACTCAACAAAGGAACAGTTTTTTGTTTAAATTTCATGAGTCTTTATGTGTTTTGAATAGTACAAAATGTTATGAAATATTTGGAAAATACATCGCTCTTAATTACCATAATATTAACACAACGCATTTATAAAGGGCTCTTGTTCAAATGGATGGTTACTTGACTAAGGTCTTACGCCATTCTTGCTATTTCACCGCATGTATTGAAAGAAACTGATTTATAAAAGCACAGCTTTTGTCAAACTCGCCTTATATTGGACTTTCAATATTGTTTTGATGTTTAAATTGTATATATGTACATACAAATGAGGTACGTTAAAAAAATAACGGGAATTTTTGAAAAATCTATTTTTTAATTCGTCTACATTAATGTTATCGCTCTAAAATAGTCCCCATTAGATATTATGCACTTACGTCTGCGCTTCTTCCAATCACCTAAGCACTTCTCAAACTCCATTTTTGGGGTAGTCTTTGGCTTTTTCATGTTCCAAAAGCGTCGGCCGTTTAAGAGTCCCTTTTTATTGGTGAAATAGGAAAAAGTCAGACAGAGCGATATCTGGTTGAAGCAGTACAGTACTACTTTTGGCCACATATTTAAGAACCAGCAACGAAGTGTGAGCTTTTAACAAACCAAAATCGCCAAAGTAATAAAACACTTCTAACCTTAACAGCTGCTACAGACAAAGTGAACATTGAATACAGTTTAAAATCGTGTATCGATACTGTTGTTTTGAAGCTAGGGGAAAGATTATTGGCACCGTTAAGTTTGTATTAGATTTACATCTTAGCTTGTTAAGGCCATCCGGGCATTGTTCGAAATATCAGCCTCTTTCAGGGATATAAGTACTCGGTGTTATAAAGTAATCGCTAGTAACTGCAAGACTGATAAGCTTGGTATTTATGTAGACGCAAGATCTTTCTGGACCGGTTTAGTGAGCCTACTATACAAGCAAGTTTCTTCTCTCTCTAGTTATAGACTAGACACTTGCCAATTAGTATTCATCCTGTATGAATGAAAATTCTTCTTAATGTAGAGCTCATATGTTTAGCTGTCCTTTAAAAGACCATTAGCTTAATGGGCTCCATTCTTCTTATCTCCTCTAAGGGGTTATATAAGTTAGGAGGTCGAAAAAAAGGAATTTTTCAAGAATTTTTTCTAGGCAAACTATTTGGTTTATTGATTTGAAACTTGGCAGGTATATTATGTCAACCTTAAACTATATTCACATATCTTTTATTGCCAAAAATAATTATCGGGAACGTTGATATTGCCAATTTTGCAGAGGTCCGCAAAAAAAGGCCTCTTGCGGTGGGCACGATATTTTTGGACTGGATCATCTAAATGCAAAAACCAAATAAATTTCATTAATATAATAAATAATCTAGTGATTGATCGAAGGAATTAGCAAAAAAATTTTTTTTGACAAAATGGCGGCTACTCAAAGCAAAAGGTTCGATTTTCGACCAAAATTCGGGTCTTTAATTGTTTATAAAAATAAGAAATTTTCATCGGATGGGGAAATCCTTCGATTAATTTTTAAAAAGTATAGCTTAACTATAACTTGTGTAAAATTTTCAGACCGATCGGTTCAGACGTTTCTGAGAAATCTTGCTCACCGACTTTGAAAAACCCGTTTCGAGAAAAACGAGTTTAAAGTTTTGAAAGCACTCTACATGTAGTCGGCGCGCCTTCACTAATGTGTCTATAACTTCGAAAATATTCGTCGGATCGACTTGAAATTTGTGTGTGTATACTCAGATATATATATATTAAGAAAACGCAAAAAATAAATATCGATTTTTTGAAAATCCTAACTGTATATAACCCCTTAATTACACTGTACAGCACTCGGCTGAGTATTGGACCAAACAAATTGGAGATTGAGTCATAAGTAAAAATAGTGTATTGTTCGATTTTCGAAGTTAGCCTCCAAAATCGGAATATTTGGATTCGAAGTTCTAAAAAAGGACCTTTTTAACAAATTATTACAGGATATAGCTACCAAAAAATCCAAAATATAGATATAAGCTAAATTCTCTTCATAATTTTATGGTCCGCTGATGCATGCACCTTATCAGTTCTTCGCCGCCGTATTTGAATAGTTCGGTAGGCAATCCATTGGCCCCGCTGCTTTATTGTTCTTCAAGCGGGTAATTCCTATTCGAATTTCTTCGTGATCGGGCAGGTGTTGCACTTTCACATTTTTTGAAATTCCTAACTGTATATAACCCCTTAATACCCCAGCAAAATATTATTTTAGCGACATCAATCATGTTAACAGATTGTATGGATCTTCGCATCTTTTATCTCTATATGTAAGTTGTCTCCAACTTTAGGAATGATTTAACATCAAAATCATTGAGTGATTCTAAAATTTCTCACTCTTTATGAATTTGAAAGAATTCAATAAATATTTACAAAACCATATAACTCCAGAAATTTAAAAAAATATATAGAACTTATGTTACTGTAGTTTATATATATTTTCTTACATAAACTTTATATGCACGCCCTCTACTCGCAAGAGCACGATACTTTAATGTATATGTGCCTTATATATGCTCGCATGATATTTGCATAGAAAATTGTAAGCAATTAGTGCACCGAATGCGACATTTCCCACACAAATCACGCGGCTGCATTGGCAGCTTTGTCAATTTTTCCAAATGAGCGAAAGTGTTGCAAATCAAATGCCAAGCCACCCACAATAAAATAAGCGACACGCCGCACCACGACAAGCACAACACGTTGCAATGGGAGAGAGACAAGAAACATATGCAAATGTGTTTGTAAGAGTGTATTTCCAGATGAGTGTGTGCGTGTAAGTGAATAAAAGTGCAACAGCTGGCAACCGCAATGTGACGATAAGCGCACAGAAAAATCAGTATGCAAAGTGTGTGTGTGATGGTATGTGTGTTGCATGCAAAATTTGTGACAAACGGGCCACAGCGCAAGCGTACGTAACGAGCCAGCAAGAAAAACGAAAGCAAAAAATAATTTGCAGCGTTGGAAAATGTCTAGCTGCGCTCGCTTTGAGTTGAAGAAAGACTTATGTGACAAGCTTTTTATTTCGATTTGCGTTTTGGTTTACCGTTTTGAACGTTTTTTTGCTGCTGCTGCTCATACTACGCCGAGTTCATTGAGGTGCCCAACGTTGGTGCGACATCGAACGCGATCTGTTGTCGGCCAAATTGGTGATTTCGGCTACGTAAATCTTATAACAAACTGTCAACTGACGGCTGACAATAACAACAACAACAACTACAGCTGTAAAATGCCTATTTATTTTTTGCTTGACAGACACAATTGCTCTATTATGGCCTATTTGAGCGAGCGTGCCACAAGAGTGTGCCACAAGAGTGTGCCACATGTATGCCCCCGCTGTTGTGGGGTACATACAAATTTGTTGTTGTTTTTTTCGTATATTTCACTTTTTTGTTACAATGAATTATTTATAAATTTTTGTTGTTTGTATTTTTCGCGAGATTTCGCTTTCCTGCATTGGTTTGCGCCCCTTTTTTGGGGCAGCGCAACGTCATTATTTGTGGCAGGCACGTAATTAAAATTGACTTAAGTGTCGCCGCATGCTATGTTTTTTTTTATTGGTTCAGCACCGATTCTGCTATAAATTCATGCACTTCTGTAGTTTTTGAGTTCTCATTTCGGTAAATGGCGTCACACCCTGAACAAAATGCGCTATCAAAGCTGGTCAATTCATGCAGCTTTGTTAGAATACGGAAAAATAGCTGTTAATGCTTGCCACAAAATAAAAACGGTCAACGGAAAAGAAAAGGTGACAAAAAACGTAATTTAATACCACACCAGAAATGCTAGGTGCCAATGAAGTTTTACTTTAGCCATTTTTTGACACTAAACATTGTATTTTTTTATTGTTTTTGTTATTTTTTGTTTTATTTTTTGTGTTTTTCGCCACCTCCATAAATATTGCCATTTATAACGACATCGTTAAAGTTGATTTCAACGTTTATTTACTACACTACGATTTCAATGCTACTTTGTTGCTGTTCTCATTCCCATTTGTTATTGGAAGATTTTTAATTGCCACTTACAGCGCCACAAGGGACATTTATATGCGCATACATACATACATACTTATGTGCATAGTTGGGTGCCTAGCTGTCCCTTGATATTTCGTTTCAATCTCCCGCACTTCTCCAGCGCTTGCTGATGTTACGTATACGCCACGTCTTGCCGCCGCCGCCGTTGATAGTTGACATGACGTTGTTATTGTAAGATTGACTCGTGTGTCAATTAGTTTTCGATTCACACTATTTTTGGTCGTTCGCTTAAATGGCACGTGGAAAAGTCGTTGGAAATCAGTTTACTTCATTTCAAATCTAATAAAACTAAATAGAAATTAATTACTGAGCGAGTGTTTGGAAATATGAAGTAAGTGACTAAAATGGTTGCTTAATAAATTACTCCTGAATTCGAATTCATATAGAAAATAGTGTTATTATTCATTATAATAATCAAAAAAGGAAGCAACCGAGAAATTCTTTTTTTTTAGTGGAAAAATTAAGATAGGGTGCTGTATAGGCAGTCCAATTGCGCGTACATTTCAGAATTATTTTCCTGACATATATTTCTGTAATGAACTTCGGGTAATTAATCTTTCCCAACTTTTTGTATATCACATATTTTGACTTTTATCAAAGATTTTGTTGAAGAACTAAGGAGAATTAGTTAGAAGTAATGATAAAAATGTGGAATTTTTGATCGTTTGGAACGAAAAATCCAAAAAAAATTAGTATCGCCTTGAAAAAGAGGTTCTATAGTAAAAGTTCTTCATAAATTCGAAGGTGAACGTTGGAGTATTTGGTTGATTTGGTAACTTTTATGAACTCTACTAAAATATTACGTCTTGTTCGACGAATTTCCCAACTTTTTATTAAAATAAATTTGTTTTCTATTTTCTTTAATTTGTATTAAATTTTTTATGGTCTCATGGTCTTTACTAAGCACCCCTAAGATAGGATAGAGAATTCCGTCATTTTGAATTTTTGAAAAGTAAGAAGTTGCTTTCGTAAATGGGCGAAATCGGACCACTGCCACGCCCACAAAATTGCGAAAACCGAATACATATAAAGTGTCATAAATAAGCCTATAAAACCTATAAAAATCGCCAAAATCGGACCATAAGTTTTCAAGGCCCCATATATCGAACAGGAGGACCTCAGTGCTTCTAATAAATTTTTTAGCGAAAATATTAGTCTCACCGATATTTTAAAGAAATTCAGAGGTAATATTTTTCCAGGAGCTCCCATATAGCTAACATTAGAGTTTTCCAACTTTCAATGGACTTTATACCATATATGTATATGACGAATATGTGGGTCAAATTATGTGTTATAAAATTAAATAAATAAATTGAGAGAGCATAAAATGTACGGTTACACCGGAAGGGCTACCTAATTTGTTTGTGAATTAATGTGTTTTTGGGTATGTAAAGATTCGGAAGGTGCGAAAGATAATTGTGTCATTATGTCTTCTGAGAAATATGAGATATAAATGAACAATAAAACAAGAATGCAAATCATATTTAGAAGAAAAAACATTGCGAGCTTAAGAACTAAAAATATTAATACTTTTACTTATAAACATATATGCGTAACATGTGTCCTGTTCAATGATGTTTAAGAAGTCTGACGCTACCACTGAATTCGCTGCAGGAAATAGTGCAAACACAAAGTATACTTGTAAATGTCAGAATCTTGTTAACACAAGCGTATTATTTACTTACATAAAAGTGTACATAAATTGATATGCAACATAGCATGCACATAGCAACTATACTCGTAACTGTATAAGACAACCGTTAGTCAAGTGAAGTCATAGGGAAACCAAAGCAATCACAACAACCATACTGCTCACGAGCCACCGCGTATCACAACTCTCAATTACTTATATATGATTGCTTGTCGTTTTATTACCGTTAAAATGATTGTAGCTAACGCTTGTCGAACATGTGTTACATTTATATATGTACATATACACATAAATGTTTCTTGAAATTTTTCAAACCTTTTTACTTGCATATTTGCGCCTTTGGCCACTTCCGAACGAACTTGTACACGCGCTTTACAACATTTGTAATTGCAGGCCGCAACAACTTGCGCGATTGCGGTGGAAAAGCAATGAGAGAATTGGTTTTACAACAAGCGCAGTAGCGCGTTACTCCGCGGTAAGCATGGCAGGCAACAGCAACAAATCATTGCAAAATACTTGTAATTTTACTAGTCCAAAGTGCCATATTTCATGTCTGATTAGCCGTAATGACAGTTTCTAGCCGCTGGTGTCGTCGCAGCATGCGCCGCTCATTCGTGCGGCATGCGGCATGTGGCAAACTGTCTGCTGCCAGGAAATCGTTGCAAACAAAGTATGCGGTCGCTGCTGCTGCATTGGCGTTGGCGTTCCTTGAAGTTTAGTACAAATTTATTATTTTGCTATGTCAACAGATGACCGTTGGGCAATGCGGCAGTGAAGTTGTTGGAAAATGTTCTGTAAGGTAATTTTTCTTGGTGGATTTGGTGGTTGAGATCTTCAATAATAATGTTATTGAAAATATATATCCATAAAAGACTATAATATTTATTTTCCTAATTTAAAATATGTTTATTTCAATTGAAGAATTGAAGAACAAAAAGAAATGAAAATCGAATATATCTGCAGAAATTCTGGCCTAACATGTGTCAAAATTTTACCAAATATTTCTTTCGTAACTTGTTAGCAAAGACACTTACCTGAAATAGGTGTAGAAATATGCTTAGTTATACGAAAAGATCTATTCAAGATCAGTGCTGATCGCTCGATGAGATAAAAATTTAAAGCTTTAGAAACTCAGCGTTGTTTTCTCACTAATAAAGTATTGTGATGGCGATTGTGGGTAAATGTCAAATTGAAGGTCAATTTGGAAGTAATTTCAACACGGAGGTCAATTTAGTGTTGGGTCATGATCTCCATTTGTTTATATATATGTAGTAGTGTGCATGAATTGATACAGAGATTACTGATTCTTCCGAGGAGAAATATATGGAATCAAAATTATCAGAATACTTTATGAATCAATTGCTAAATTATTTCAAAACCTTTGAACTCCAGGGCACATGAAATTATAAGCTAAATACTATCTTAGTTCATATTTTTATTCCAATACAACAAACCTCCATGATTTGTGACATTAATTTCTGGCTTAACTCTCATATAATCATACTTCGCTCACTGCATAACCCCATTGGTCCACTGCGATTAATATACTTACTACTACAATTATGCGTATAAGTACCGTTTATATAATATATTAATTTGCTTTTGGTAATAATTAAAATATTTCAAATTACCTGCGTGATTGCTGTCACGTCAAAATAATTGATTTTCTGTGTTTTGCAAATTTTCTATCAATTAATTTGAAATGTAACTTAAAGCAACTATTGTAGAGTACCATGTGTGTAAGTATGTATATATTATTTTTTTTAAATGATGAAGGAAAAAATCTTACATCACACATTTTAAGTGACGAAAAAATATCCGCCACATACATACATATTTAATGAGTTTTAATCGATTTTGGCGAGGCCTATTAAAGTCAACAAGACACGCAAAGTGCGCCGGCATAGCAGACAAGGCACAGAAAAAAAGTAAGCAGTTGCGCGTTAAGTGCCGTTATATACTATATGGGTATAAGGTATTATTTTTATGTTATGCACGCAACTAAAAGTGGCTGACAGCGCCGAGATGACAGTTGACTAAACAGCTGCAGGTAAAAAGCTGTCATATTAGCATAAATGATAACTCTATCGAATCGCGGAGGCATGATTAGTTAAAAAAATGCTGACAACAAGCTGAAATGTAATTAATTTAGAGTTATATAAGTGCATTTATAATAAGTGCAGCAAATTCGTCGTACAAATATCTTGACATCATGTGACTAGATTTGAAATCATTTAATAATTTTGCACTACAAAAATCACATTTTATTAATTCGGTGCATAATCTGTCATTGAAAACTCTCAAAAGATATAATTATTGCCATTTGCATTAAAATATTTAGTAAAACGCAAATACTAACAACCTTCACACCGCATTTTTGATTTATGACGTAATACTTTTGGCCTGCACTGTTGTTTTGCACTAAATTTGTAATTGCATTTAATTTTTTCCCATATACATACCATATACAAGTATCAGCAATTTAATTTTAGCACATTGCTAATTTGCACAGCGGAAAAGCAATTGTTTTGCCAAGTCACAACTAAAAAATGCCATTCCATTTTAATTATAGAAAATTAAAAGACAGCAATCTGAAAAAAAAAACACCAAAAAACAAAAATATCATTAACATTTCTACAGTTGCTCAGCACCCACTGTGCGCGGACCTTGCTGACCTCTCCTCCCGGAACATATCAATCATATGTCGTTGCTCTAGTTTTGCCACACAGAAATTTACCGCAACGAATGAGTTAACAAAACTCGAACAATTGGAGTAATGAAAAATGGTATAATGGCAAAAAAAATTTTACAAAATACAAATTACGAAATACTGTCAGTAGAAAACAAATAAAAAAAACATTACATTAAAATGTTAATAATAAAAAATAATAATAACAATAAAGCATACATGCAGGTTCATATGTGTTTGGAGTAGGAAAGACATATGAGATTAACTGAAACTTTACAAACATGAAAACTAAAACCACAAAACTTATAAATATAATGCCGCGAAAAAGCGAAGCGCAAGTGGAATTATTGCCGCAGCGAAAATGTGCGTCATTTATTTAACTATTTTTTAGCGAATTCTGGGAATTCCGGCGATGATTTCGAAAATGACAACCACAAAAATATCTATTTGCTGCTACAACGAAATTAATTTAAGGTCAAATTGGCCTATTGTTTTTATAATGATTATATTGTGGAGATTCCGCATTTTTTGAAGTACTTATAAGATTAATATATGAACTTTGATTTGCTGAGCTTTGACGTATACTTTTAGGTGTGTAGACCTGATAATCTGGGGCTGTTTGAGTTTGCTTTAAATTCCATAAGTCTAATTCCAAAGAATAAAATGTTAATAAAAACCGCAAGATATGAATATGGGTCACCGTCAGCAAACCGATTGGATCTTATCGGTGTGGCTTTAGACCTGGAAAATCTACATCTGACCAGATCTTCACCATGCGTCAAATCTTGGAAAAGGCCCGTAAAAAGAGGATCAACACACACCATCCTTTTAAAGCTGCTTTCGACAGCACAAAAAGGAGTTGGCTCTATGCCGCTATGTCTGAATTTGGTATCCCTGCAAAACTAATACGGCTGTGTAAGTTGACGTTGAGCAAAACCAAAAGGTCCGTCAGGATCGGGAAGGACCTCTCCGGGCCGTTCTTCTTTAACCTGATGCTGGAAAAAATTATACGAGCAGCAGAGCTAAATAGAGAAGGTACAATCTTCTATAATAGTGTACAGCTGCGGACGTACGTCGATGATATCGATATCATTGGGCCCTGTTAGCTCTGCCTTTTCCAGACTTGATAAGGAAACGAAGCGCATGGGTCTGGTGGTGAACGCGGACAAGGCGAAATATCTCATGTCATCAAACAAACAGTCAGCGCACTTGCATCTTGGCTCCCATGTCATAACTTGAAAGTCATAACTTTGAAGTTGTAGATTATTTCGTATACCTAGGCACCAGCATCAACACCAATAATAATGTCAGTAGGCAATTGAAAAGTAAAGTTCTCTCTCGACGAACAAAAACCAAACTCTACAAGTCCCTCATCATTACCGTCCTACTTTATAGTGCAGAAGTGTGGACGGTGTCAACATTCGATGAGACGGCACTAGGAGTTTTCGAGAGAAAGAATTTACGGTCCCTTAAACATTGGCAACGGCGAATACCGCAGACGGCAACGATGGCTAGGTCATGTTGTTCGAATGGACGAAAATGCTCCAGCTCTGAAAGTGTTCGATGCAGTACCCGCTGGTGGAAGCCGAGGAAGAGGGAGACCTCCACTACGATGGAAGAACCAGGTGGAGAAGGACCTGGCTTCATTTGGTATTACCAATTGGCGCCAAACTGCCAAAAGGAGGGATCCGTGGATCGCTGTTACGGACTCGGCTATAACGCCATAAGCGGTGTCTACGACAGTCAAAAAGAAGAATAATAGGAAAGACACACACCACAAACACGGGTAGCAACCTGCTAAGGTGATTTAGAATTTCATCATTTAATAGTATAAAATAATCCGATAAAACTGTGTTGTTGATTAAATATTGAATAAGATCATTGACATCTGGGAAATCTAAAAATGTATGGCTAATTTGAATACAATCATTCAACTCAGATCCCATCCCGCGCAAAATCACGTTAATTCTGAGAATTAGTAATAACTTCTCATAAAAGAAGATAGGTAATACCTCTAGAACACTCGAATATGATCCATTATTATATAATAGGTGCTCTATATTTGATTAAAATTGATCGTATTTGAGTGTTTTAGAGGTAGTATCTTTATTCATGAGAAGGTATATAATAATAGATAAGGTCATGATTGTAAATTGAGTTATTCCTGTATTGGTGATGAAAAAGTGAATATTAGTAATGAATTCTCTCTCGAAATAATATATTCCTGAAAGAGAAATATGTCGAAGTTGGTATTAGATTGGATAATTGGCAAAAAGTGAACATAAGTCAATAATTATTTAATTATTTTTTAGAAAATCCAAAGTATGTATTTCGGTTAATTTTCACTTTAGAAATTCGCTGCCTTTTAGATAAGAAGTTGACAATAAAATATATTATGTTAAAATTTTACGAGAGAATATATAGTATATAAACCCTCATTCATAGGAGAGTATACCATACCAATAAAGATGTGTTGAAGTTGGCAATAATCAGTTAGTTTTTTTTTCTTGAAGCCAATAAATGTTGTTACCTTTTGTTTTGGTTGTTTTACTTATACCATTACTAATAGCGTTCATATATACAACTGTAAGTGTGCCTACTCGCAACGCAATTTCATTGTTTTTTAAGGGCGTTAACCATTTCATTGGATATTTGCCTCAAAGCAGAGCGTATAAAGGCACAATGGCAACACAATAAATGGACCAACTGTGCCGCCGACAACGAACAATTGCTTTGCTATGACTTTGATGCTGTGCTGGACAGCATTTACATAAGTCACTGCAGTATTGTTGTTATTGTTGCTGCTATTGTAGTGGCCCGCATATCAGCAGGCACCTCATTTAACCTTATAAATTGTAGCAATAAAAGTTGGGAGTATAAAATGTAAGAAATGGGGCAAATTTTGTTTTTGGTATTTTTTTTCGATTATTTGCCATTAGTGATGTTTGTGTATGTAGTTGTGAGTATGTGAGTAATTTTGAAGAAATAAAAGAATTAGAATGAACTGAATATTGCGAATGGTTGTCAAAAGAGGTTTGGTGTTGTTGTTGTTGTACACACCACCACCAGCTGGTAATTCAACTTATATGTTGCTTGTCCAGCAGTTGTTGGCGATAAGCATCCGAATGCGTGGTGTAATGACAATTTCGGTGGCAGAAACAGTGACTGCGAAAATAGTATACGAAGCGAGAAGTTGGAAAAAGAAAATTTTATAGAAAATGCTTTTCTATCTATCTTTTCTACCCATAAATGCAGGCATAATACATACATGCCAATGAATTTTTTAAGCACCCACACATTTATGTTATAAATATATATTTATACCAACTAAACTGGTTCATATGGTTTCTGTTCGCATTTGAGCCAATTAATTTAGACATATTCTTCGTTGACTCTCTGCAGCAGCAGATAGGTACGCAATTTTGTCATTTGAGCTGTTATAAAGTAGTTGTCGGACCCAGAAGAGAGCTGTTCGACCAGTTTTACTATGATTTATGATTTATTAAATTATAAAATTATAAAAAATAGTTATATACAGTATACTCTCGAAAAGTAAATCGATTGGTATTTTGGGTAATTTACTTTTTCGAATAATTTACTTTTCCAAATATATACATAAATTATCTGTTTTTATAATATTAAATGCATTTTTAAACTTAAAAAATTCATTCAATTATTTGCTTCAATAAAACATATGGATTTACATGAAAAACATATTTACATTTACATACATACATATGTATTTACTATGAAGAGAAAAAATCTTGAATATTCTTTTGTTTTTTTCTTTTGCAATATATTTTCTGACCATTTTTGTTCGACAATTCAAAAAGTCTGACACCTGATTTGCATCGTTTTCATTTTTAAACCAGTGGATCAAGTAGGAAGACCCGTGAAAATAGGATCGACACACACCATCTCTTTGTCGACTTTAAAGCTGCTTTCGACAGCACGAAAAGGAGCTGCCTTTATGCCGCGATGTCTGAATTTGGTATCCCCGCAAAACTAATACGGCTGTGTAAGCTGACGTTGAGCAACACCAAAAGCTCCGTCAGGATCGGGAAGGACCTCTCCGAGCCGTTCGATACCAGACGAGGTTTCAGACAAGGTGACTCACTCTCGTGTGATTTCTTTAACCAGATGCTGGAGAAAATAATACGAGCTACAGAGCTAAATAGAGAAGGTACAATCTTCTATAAGAGTGTACAGCTACTGGCGTACGCCGATGATATCGATATCATTGGAAACAGCACCCGCGCCGTTAGTTCTGCTTTCTCCAGACTGGATAAGGAAGCGAAGCGTATGGGTCTGGTGGTGAACGAGGACAAGACGAAATATCTCCTGTCGTCAAACAAACAGTCAGCGCATTCGCGTCTTGGCTCCCACGTCACTGTTGACAGTCATAACTTTGAAGTTGTAGATAATTTCGTCTACCTGGGAACCAGCATTAACAGCAATAACAATGTCAGCCTGGAAATCCAACGCAGAATCACTCTTGCCAACAGGTGCTACTATGGACTAAGTAGGCAATTGAAAAGTAAATTCCTCTCTCGACGAACAAAAACCAAACTCTACAAGTCTCTCATCATTCCCGTCCTACTTTACGGTGCAGAAGCGTGGACGATGTCAACATCCGATGAGACGGCACTAGGAGTTTTCGAGAGAAAGGTTTTGCGGAAGATTTATGGTCCCTTAAGAATTGGCAACGGCGAATACCGCAGACGATGGAACGATGAGCTGTATGTGTTATTCGACGACATAGACATAGTCTAGCGAATAAAAAAACAGCGGCTACGCTGGCTAGGTCATGTTGTTCGAATGGATGAAAGTGCTCCAGCTCTGAAAGTATTCGATGCAGTACCCGCTGGTGGAAGTCGAGGAAGAGGGAGACCTCCACTCCGATGGAAGGACCAGGTGGAGAGGGACCTGGCTTCGCTTGGAATAACCAATTGGCGCCAAACTGCCAGAAGGAGGGATACGTGGCGCGCTGTTTTGGACTCGGCTATAACCGCGTAAGCGGTGTCTACGCCAGTCAAGAAGAAGAAGGATCAAGTAGGAGAGTTTATTTACTAAAAATACGCGATAAACAAGAGAGTAAGTGTTTTTGCAACATCGTAAAAAACGCTGCTTGCTTCGTTTCGAATTTTTTATCACACTCTCTGAAAAGTAAATTAAAAAATTTACTTTTTCGAGGTGCGTGTGTAATCTTAAAGGTGATTAACTTTTCCGCGATTATTTACTTTCTGAGAATTTACTTTTCGAGAGTATACTGTATATTAAAAAAAGTCATATCTTTCATAAATTTAATTCTCCTTATATTCATTACATTACCACACAATTTGAGACATTCTTCTGCCGTCAAAGTGTCAGCGCGCACAATTGCGATAATTGCAAATATTTTTACTCATGCTAACATATCACTTTGCATGATTGATGTGCGCAAAAATCGCTTGATTGATCTCTTTTACATGCAATAATTCACGCGAGCGACGGTATAATAACATTACTTTCTTTATTTGCCTGTCGACCGACTCACTTTTTGAGGCTACTAAAAGCCATATATCACTCGGAGCTACAGGTTTTTTTTCTCGAAAAGTTTAAAATATGCGAATATTTACAGGAAAGCTAAAAAAAGTAATTGAAGTCGTTCATTTTGTAGCTTTTTCTATTAATGTGTGCTTTTTTGTTGGTATTGTGCGCGTTCATTGTGCGCAAACTCAACAATCAGCTTCTGTTACCCACAATTAAAATGTCAAAACGGTAAATGTTTACTGGTTATGTTTAAAAGCATGCTGACAGCCGGTTATTAAGAAAGGCTAAGATGTGAAGGAAAAAAAGTGAATTTGATATTATTCATAAGAATTTAGAAAAAATTGACAAAATAGCAATTAAGAGAGTATAGAGTTAAATGAATGGTTACATGCAAGGCTGGACTAGAAATTTGGGCTAGATATTAGAGCTCAATGACAAGAGGCTGGTAAGATAATAGAGCAGAAAATTTATGAAACTTGAAAAGAAAAATTCTAGTTCGAGGTGTATTTGTAACAAAGTTCAATGATGAGAATTAGCATAGAGATAGAAAATTTCGCGGCTATGTATAAAGCGCTACAGAGCTCGTATCTGGCAATACTACACATATTTGAAAGGACCTAACCTACCAAACGACGCTATGCATGACTAGTTTCGGAATTGCATTCAACAGTTATATATAAAGTCGCGCTATTTTAAAGTTTTCCTTCGTTAAAGGCAAATCCGCTAGATAAACGTTCCGTGAGATTAATGTTGTTTTGGGGGATGGTGCTTTATCACTTCGACACCATGGATAAGCCAGTCGGCGGAAGACCTGTGACGACGAATACCGATCAAATCATGGAAAACATGGAGTTAGACCGGCATGTGGCATCGTGACATCGCCCAAGAGATGGAAGTTAGTCACCAAAACATTTTAAACCATCTGCAGAAGGCTGGATACAGAAAAAAGCTAGATGTTTGGGTGCCGCATGATTTGACGCAGGAAAGCCATCTGGACCGAATCAACCCCTGTGATGTGCTTGGTGACTGGTGACGAAAAATGGACCACATACGACAATATCAAGTGAAAACGATCGTGGTCGAAGGCCAGTGAATCATCCCAAACAGTGGCCAATCCGGGTTTGACGGCCAAGAATTTGCTGTGTGTTTGGTGGGATTGGAAGCGAATCATCAACTATGAGCTGCTCCCATATGACCAGATGCTTAATTCTACCATCTACGAATTGGCCAACAGGAAGGGTGTAGTGTTCCACCAGGACAACGCCAGACGACACACTTCGTTGATGACTCGTCAGAAGCTACGGGAGCTCGGATTGGAGGTTTTATCGCATCCACCATATAGCCCGGATATAACGCCAAGTGATTACCACTTGTTCCTGTCCATGCCGAACGCCCTTGGTGGTGTAAAGTTGAACACAAAAGAGGCTTGTGAAAAGTGGCTGTCCGAGTTCTTCACAAATAAGGAGTGGGACTTCTACGAGGGGGGCATTATGAAGTTGGCGTCTAGATGGAAACAGATTATCGAACGAAACTGCGCGTATTTGAACTAAATCCGATCACTGTAACACTTTTTATAAAGCATTGAATAAAGAGCAAAAAAGCGGAAAGGAGATATTTATCAACCAATAGTACACCTTAGCCACTAGTTATATTTAAATAGCATTTATAGTCTCTCAAACCAATATAATATGGCTAAATTGGGCCAAATCTACATATTTTTTTTTCGTCGAATTGTTGACTTCTTTGCTACACTAACTACTATGAAATGCACACTCTCTTCGTATTTTAATAATTCAAATTTAAGCCTAAGCAAACGGAAAGTCTCATCCAAACACAACTTTGCCCCAAAAATAAATTTATACTTCCACTTCAATGACAAAAATAGTCAAATGGCACATTCTACTTGCCCTAAAAGTGCAATATTAGACTTTTAACTAACCTATATTTGTCACTTTTCGTATCACACACACACATATATGTATATGGTACACATAATATTAGTAAATATGTGTGTAGCTAGAAAGTATTAGCCATTGTGTGCCTGGAATAGACAAAACTCCTTTTTTGCTAAATGCCATTCGCCTTGACCGCCAAAAGTGTAGGCATAAGTTATGGAAAAGTAGTTGGAAAGTAAAACTTTTCACAACACTTTATTATTTCTTACACTGAACTGCGCCCACATAATTCAATTTTGAGCGTCTCTAACTTAAGCTGAGACTCCTGTTGGTGCACAGTAAGCTTATTGGTCACATTGCTTAAGGCTGAAGGCTCAGCCCACATACAGCGCTGTTGCTGTCAGCGTGGCAACAACGCTCCATTTTGCCTCCATTTGTTGCAAGTACTCACTTCTGTGTATTTATGTGTCTGTTTGTGGTACAATTTGTTAATAATGATTTTCATTTAGTTGGATATCTAGCATTGTTTGATCGTACTGCACCTGTTTGGGTTTGATAACAACTATTGTGTCCCATATTTGAGTATCCTTGTATTTTTCTGGGGCATAATAAATGTTTGTTTGTATATAAATAGATATTAAAAGGCAATTTAAATATCGAATGAGTTATTTTTATAGTTTCACCTCCAATGAGATTTGTTCAAACTAGTTCGTAACTAGTACATTTCGGTGGAGTACTATATAAGCAAGTACTTATTTTCACAGCACATGTGTATGTCTATCAGACAGCCTTAAATATAAAATATTAATGATCCTTTGGCCGCAGGCAGGTTGAAACTTTTACATGTAACACTGCGGCGTGGCGCCTCGGCCAAGTGCCATATGTGTATGAAACAAAGCCTAAGTTATGGTGCACAGCGTGGCATGCTGCACACCGTATACCGCATGCTGTGCATGAAAATTTATTAACTGTTGTTGTTATTGTTTTTTTCTCACAAGCACAGACAATAACTTTGCGCTGCAACGAGATTTACTATTGTTTTTGCGCTTTTTATGACTTTTCGGATTTTTTTTAAGTTTATGAATTTTTTTTTATTTTCCTAATTTTTTTTCGTTTTTTATCTGCATTGTATTTCTCGCTATAGGAAGTGCAAGGCAATTGTGCATTTGGCAAATTCACACATGACTTTTTGACTGGCGGAGTGACTGTTCATGAGTGACCACCTGCCGTTGCTGCTGAAAAAGCCGTAACGACGCCTTAACGCTGACACAATGTACGTACTCGTATGCATGCATGCATATGCATGACTTCATGGGTAATTGGAAAAATTATTAGCAAATAAAAAACGAGTCATATAAAAACGGCCGCATAAGTAATGTGTGTACCTTTCTTTTATGCAAAAATAATGATAAATTAACAATTTCGCACGATTCAAAAGCAAATAGCGGCCAGGCAGCGCACGGCGTTGAAGTTTAAGGTCAGCTGGTGTGTAGAAACAAATTTTATATATTTGATTTGATGGTCAATTTACGCGTATGCATAATTTGTTTTGTGTACCTGTGTGTGTGTGTAATGTATTATATGAAGCTCAGTTTAAGTGCAAATTTGCGCATATTTCACAGTGCAGGGTGTGTTTGAAGGTAAAGTACATTTTTTAGCACATATTTGAAACAAAAATAAATGTTTATTCTTATTTTTGTTATTTTAAAACATTATTTTTAATTTTTTTTTTTATTTTGTTTTCGAACATCTTAGCATACCGAAATAGTTCAATGGCATTTAGCGCAAGTCACTGCCGCACAAAAGCCCCAGCCTAAAATATTTCAATCTCGTTGCTTTGTCTAAAAATAGTGCCAAACAAACAAATCAATTTTATATTTACCCAATTCGCCGTGCGCTTGCTGAATAAAATAGCGAATTTGAAACACAAAAACAAAAAAAGTTATACAATGGTCTAGCGAGCTAACCGCTAAGCATTTAAATAATAAAGAATAGCGTGAAATGAATGCCATGAGATGTAAATCACATTTGAATAACAAATTAATATGTAAGATATGGGTATGGGACCCCACGTTGCTTTAGTAGGCTTTAGTATAGAAATTTATGTGCTTTTTAATAATTTTTATTTTTTCTTTAAAAATATTGTACTGATATTTTAAGACTGGAAGTTCCCAAGAAAATTTGCATATTTTTTATTACACTCATTTAATATGTATACATATTTTTACAATAAAAAAAATTATTAATCCATAATTTTTTCAATAGAGAGCAGTTATTACACTTCCTTCCTAATTCTTAAAACTTCAGAATATTTATTTCTAAATAAATGCATATATATAATATATAAGTGGATGCGATAAAACCTCCCATCCGGGCTCCCGTAGCTTCTGACGAGTCATCAACGAAGTATGTCGTCTGGCGTTGTGCTGGTGGACTACTACACCCTTCCTGTTGTCCAATTCTGGACGCTTCTGGTCGATCGCCTGTTTCAATCGGTCCAATTATTCGCAGTAGATGGTAGAATTAAGCGTCTGGCCATATGGGAGCAGCTCATAGTGGACGATTCCCTTCCAATCACACCAAACACACAGCAAAACCTTCCTGGCCGTAAATGTCGGCTTGGACGGCCTTCGACCGCGACCGTTTTCGCTCGATATTGTCGTATGTGATCCATTTTTCGTCGCCAGTCACCATCCGCTTCAAAAATTGGTCGAGTTTAATTCCGTTTCAGCAGGATATCGCAGGTGTTGATTCGGTCCTGAAGGCTTTTTTACTTCAAATCATGCGGCACCCAAACATCAAGCTTTTTTGTGTATCCAACCTTCTGCAGATGGTTTAAAATGGTTTGGTGACTAACTTTCATCTCCATGTTTTCCATGAATTGATCGGTATTCGTCGTCACAGGTCTTCTACCGGCTGGGTTATCCATGGTGTCGTTTTCACCCACTCTGAATCGTCGAAACCATTCCTCCATTAAACTCCATGTTTACACGTCTATAACTGTTGAACGCAATATCCAAACTAGCCATGCATAGCGACGTTTTGTAGGTTATGTCAAGACCTTTCACAGATGCATAGTATTGCCAGATATGAGCTCTGTAGGGCTTTATAGATAGCGAAATTTAAAAGATAAAATGGCGGAAGGGAGATATTATATGCCAACGTAATATTTTCAACTAAATGTTGCTCTAATACAAGTTAGTCATGAAACATATTTTTATACTCTCGCCACAAAGTTGGTAGCAACAAAGCTACGAGAGTATTATAGTTTTGTTCACATAACGGTTGTTTGTAACACCTAAAACTAAAAGAGTTAGATATAGGGTTATATATACCAAAGTGATCAGGGTGACGACTAGATTTGAAATCCAGATGTCTGTCCGTCCGTCCGTCCGTCTGTCCGTCTGTCTATCTTTCCGTCTGTCCGTCTGTGCAGGCTGTAAGTTGAGTAAAAATTAAGATATCTTGACGAAACTTGGCACAAATATTCCTTGGCACCATAAGAAGGTTAAGTTCGAAAATGGGCGGAATCGAACCATTGCCACGCCCACAAAATGACGAAAACCAAAAACACATAAAGTGTCATAACTAAGCCATAAATGAAGATATAAAAGTAAAATTTGGAATAAAGGACTAGGAGGGGGCATAATTGGATGTAATTATTTTGGGAAGGTGGGCGTGACCCCGCCCACCAATCGGTTATTTGTATTTAACTCGCAAACCAATAAAGCTATATAAACCAAACTTACTGCAGTCGGTCCTCTTACGTACCCCACCACACACCATGAAAATAGTTGAGATCGGATAATAACCACGCTCACCTCCCATACAAAGGTTAGGTTGTAAATTACTAAAAGTGGGTTAACTAACTAACGAAAAACGTCAGAGACACTAAATTTTGCAGAAAAAATAGCAGACCCTTCTGCTGTACTCATATTTTTTTTACAAAATGGAAAATGGGCGTGGCATCGCCCACTTATGGGTGAAAAACCATATCTCAGGAACTACTCGACCGATTCGAATGAAATTCGGTATATATTATTTTCTTGGCACCCTGATGACACGTGTGGAAAATGGATGAAATCGGTTCACAACCATGACAACTTCCCATGTAACTCAATTTTGAACTCCATCTTATTCCTTCACTTTATAATATATACATAAGGAACCAATAAAGATAGCGAAATAAAACTTTACACAAATACTGTATATGATATGTGGCATCACTTGTGCCCCGAATACCGAATATGAAGAATTCAGTGTCCCATGGTAATTTTTCATCGAAAATTTCGGTAAATCTCTCAGGTATCTTAATTTAATTTAGAGGAAATATTTTTCTTCTAATAGTGTAACTTCCCCTACCTCTCATATACCTAATTATAGGATTTTAAAATTGGGTCCAATTGTGTGTTATCTTAATAAAAATATATCAATAAATTGTCAGAGTGTAAAATGTTCGGTTGCACCCGAACTTAGCCTTTCCTTACTTGTTTTTCATATTTTTTGGAATAATTTTGAATATTGATTTAAATTTTTTGCTTCGTTAAAAATTGGTTGTTAAATTGATTACCAAGAAAAAATATTTTTTAAAACAAAAATATCTCCAATAATAAATTTCAAAGGCAGCTACGTTCTTCTAGAGAGACCAAGTGATAGGGAAAACCTTAAAATTAATAAAAATCTTTCTTAATTCGTGCAAAAAAATATATATTATTTTTAATTTGACTACAATTTACTCTCCCTCTCTTACTTACTTCTCCTTAATTTGCAAATAACGGTATTTTTTAACTTTAATTAACAAAAATAATATATCAGTCATATTATTTTAATTTCTTTCTTATTTATAGCGCATTCCAAAAGCATTTGTAATACTACAGCATGCAAATACCAACAATATTATACGAAGGAGACTAAAATAACTAAAGACTTAAGCAACGAACTCGTTACCACATACGCGCTCTATAATACATTTCGAATGCTAAGAAAAACTATATTCCAGCAAATTTATATGTTTTTAATATAGACAAGATTTATTCAACCATAAATTGTTTTTGTTTAACTTGCGCAGCGATAAATATGCAGCGACTAATCAAAATGTACACTGCCAACAATAACAATATGTAAAGGCAATAATAAACACGTCCATGTGGGCGTGTGCATAATTAACTGATAAATGCATGAATGCATTTTAATGATAAAATAAACAATTAGCTAGTAAGTAAATAATAAGAAAAATAATGTCTATTAGATTATCGAGTATAATGCAGCAATTAAAAGTGAATTGCCAAGAAATGGGGCTGGGCAAGTTAGCGTACATACTACAGTTTGCTTGAGATTGTAGTTGTTGCAAGAAATGCAAGCAAGGTGGGAGAACGTGCTATAAATAGAAACCAGCAGTTGGCAAGATAGCAAACTACAGTTGTGAGGAATTTCTTTTTATGAAGCTGAAGGAATATTTGATGATTTGGTTTAGTGCTGAGAAAATGGTTGGATTTGATGACAATTTAATGCGATCTAGAGCTGTCTGAAATATTGCTATTATTATTATTTATTTCATACAAAAAATAAGCGAAAAATATAAACGAAAAATAAAATATTTTACTAAAAATGGTTAAAATTATTGAAAACAAGTTCACTGAGCACTACCATCTTTTTTCCTACACTCCTGTCTACGACATATATGTATGTACAGCCTCTGGCCATCGAATTACGAACGAATTTTTTTGACAATGTTTTTAATTTATGGTGAAAGTTACAAAATTACAACCTGGGTGGCATCCTTTGCCTATATTTCTACTGTATAATTAACGGTATAATATTCGAATAAGCTTGCCTACTTTATAGTTATCGGCTGACAATTATTGTAACCGTAATTTTTTTGTTATTCGTAATCGTTCGTAATTCGATGGCCAGAGGCTGTATATATTTTTAACTATTTCACCTATTTATTTAATGAACTCATCAAATGTACAGTGTATCATTAAATGAAACCTGTCAAAACATCAAATTAAAACAATCGCACAGAAGTGAAACAACAAAACTAGCGAAATGAGCAACATAACGAAACTTAATGTAATAGAAAACCAAAGCGGTAGGCGAGCAATCAGCAGGGTTATTTAATTGAAAACAGTACATGCAAGCAGCTCAACTCAACTCAACTGAAGTAAAATGTGTGTTTGTGTGTGCATGTGTGTTTGTGCGGGCGTGTCAACTGACAGTGCACGTCCATCAGTCACTTCATGCCGCAGACAAACTCAACGCTCAGCTCATTTCGCTTCAATGATTTTGATTTCTGTTAAAATCAGTTAAGTTGCCTGTCCATCTGCTCCACCTAATAACCAATACACATACACACACAGAAATATATTTAACAATTTTTTGCGCTGGCGAGCTGTCAGAAAAACAGAAACACACATATGAACACTTGACAGCCGCACGTTAATTGCATGCCACACTGATGTAACAACAACAACTTCAGTGGTACCAAATTGATACAGCTCGAATGTATATACACATGTAGATTTAACTGTTTGGCTGACCGTTCGCCTGTGTACTTATTCAAGCGCTCGCATTCGTTCACGAGTATGCGCCGGCGCGTGGGCAGTCAACGAAATTTACGTTGATTGTGCTTTTGGGCTACCTCCACCCAAGCACCAGCCGTCGAACTGGAGCAAAAAGTGCTGTCACAATAGAAATAACAACAAATCAACAAGATGACAGCAATTAATGCATAATTTTGTGTTCCAACAGTATTGACACACAAACACACATTTAGCGAGCAATAGATGAGCTACATTTCAGTACTGCAATTAAATACTTTAATAAGACAGTTGACGATTTCATATATGTATGTGCTTGTGGGTGTTGCATGTTTGGGTGCGGATGTGTGTGTTTGTAAGAGTTAGCGCTAAATTATTATGTGTGTCATTATTATATTAAATGGCGGCTGATTTTGAAATGTTGTCATTTAATATCATTTCGCATTTCGCTGTTAATGGCACGTGACGCGCCCACTTGGCTATTGTATTTCTTATTTTTTGTAAATAATTTTCGACATATTAGACACTAATCTTAAATATATACAATAAAGAAATCTTATGCAGACATTTTGGTTCTATTGATGATAACACTCAAGTATTATTGCTAATCTTCAAATATTTTACTTTAATGCAGTCAGTCTTTTATATAATATTTGATTGATTTGATATTATAATGTCAACTGGAATAATGAAACTATTATTGAAACAAAACGTTTTCCTATGAATTTCTATAAAATATGAATAGCCTTTTCACATCAAATTAATTGATCAATTAAAATTTTGATTGAGAAACCTTTTTGGTCTTTCATTGGGGAGGTTATTTTATGTGGTGGGTCCCAACCCTAGGCACAACCGCAGAAGCGGGCTTCGCCTTCTCACTTTAGCTCGCCTTCAAACGTATGTCTGTTGGGTACGCAGAGGATACTTGGTTTAAAACCAGAAGTCGTGAGCTGCTTGAGTCATATGCAAAAGAATCGTTCCTGAACACTTCCAAGTGAATCAATCAGAAACTTTCCGCACTTGCGTGAACTTCTACATATAACACCAGATTTATGGTCCTCTTAACATTGGCAACGGCGAATACCGCAGACGATGGAACGATGAGCTGTATGTGTTATTCGACGACATAGACATAGTTCAGCGAATAAAAAGACGGCGGCTATGCTGGCTAGGTCATGTATGGACGAAAATGCTCCAGCCCTGAAAGTGTTCGATGCAGTACCCGCCGGTGGAAGCCGCGGAGGAGGACGACCTCCACTCCGATGGAAGGATCAAGTGGAAAGTGACCTGGCTTCACTTGGTGTTTCCAGTTGGCGCCAAAAAGCAAAAAGGAGAAACGAGTGGCGCGCTCTGGTGAATTCGGCTATAATCGCTTAAAGCGGTTCCCACGCCAAATATATATATATATATATATATCCAGTTTTTTTCCCGTCGCACTGCCGGCTACTCGATAACAGATCAGCTGTTGTACATTTTTGTTTTTGCTTTTCATAAGAAGTTGATAAGTTTTATCAGCTGATTAATATTGTTCAGCAGCGACATCTATCGTAGCTTTTTTTATCAAAAAATTCAGTCAATCACAGACAAAGAACGTATGTACATATATCGTACGTCTTTGTCGCAGTTGCATTTCATTTTCAAGTCGATTAAAATTCAATAAAAAATTACTGTAGATTTTTATTTTGTATTGTAAATCGATCTTAATCAGCATTTTAATCGAGCAGAGTCCGGTTAATTAATCAATTAGCTCCTGTGTGAAAAGGCTATATTTGTGGTAAAAAATTCACCATAAGCAAATGAATGTTCGATATCTGGGACCTAGCATAAAATAATTTTCGAAGTGAATTCATTCTAAAATGGAATCTACACAAAAATATAAATTTGAGATTGTGTTATCTTCTTGGTGAATCACACAATAAGAAACCTAATGGAATTTTTCACATTTTTAGTCTCAAATCTATCTATATCTTTCTTCCATTTTATAAATTTTTAAAATCGCATATTTTCTTTATGGTAATTAACTGCTACAATGCGCCAAACAAATAAGTGTGAAACGCGCTAATTTAGTTGTCAGCTATAATTTGACAGCAAATAAAATTTATTTGAAATATCATTTACATAAACACTCTACACGCTTTTATAAACAAAATTCTTATTCAACTACTCGCATTTTGATTTCACAATTCAATACAAACCATTGACTCGCAACGCCCTTTGGACAAAGATGATTTTATTTTTTGGTGAAACACCTGTTGCTATTTGAGCTGCGCTGCACAATTGTTGATGGCACATTAAAAGCCATTTGCTTTGCATTTGATTTAATAAAATAAATAAATAAATAAATACGCCAAACAAAAGGCGCTTAAAACAAAACTTAAAGCGAGACAATGGACCGATAGAAATGCAGACAAAGGCTTAATAATAATGCCAAGAGGGTAAATATGAACTGAATGAGCGCTTTGTTTGCAATAGAAAGAAATCAAAAGAGCGAAATAATAGCTGCTTTTGTTGAAATTTAGTAATGTACTATATATGTAAGTATGTACATATATATATAAAGATAACAAAAATGCAATAATAGAGTTGTATTTGTATGTATGTTAGTATAGATGAGATTATATCTCGAGTTTCTCCGGCTTGGACATCCGAAACCTGTCTGCAGTCTTTGCTTACAGTTTGATCAAAATAAAATACAAGTCTTGTATTATAAGCGAGAATCGTTGCACTTAATAGCAAGTGTATGTACATGTTGGTATGGTAGAGTGTATTGAAAATAGAGTGCAAATTTATAGGTTAAGAAGTTATGCCGAGATAATATATTTTTTTATGGAATTATATATCTCATATGTCATGGAATTATTATTATCTTAAATTGCCTCTATCTTCTATTAATTCTCCAGGTCACAAAGATACCTGGTAATAATATGAGATGTAGAGGGTAGTATTGATTTTAGTACACAAAATATTGCTCAATATAAACCTCTACTTTATTTACTAATAAAAAATTACTAACTTTTTTTTGAAAAAGTTGTTTTTATTTTCAACAACTTTCAAGGCTTATCAAATGCCGCATTCACTTTCAACCTCGCCCATTCACCCAAAACTTAAGTTGTGGCTCCAGATATGTTATAATATCTTATAAAATTTTGCTTCAATTAACCGTATTCAATATGTAACAAGTAAGGAAAGGCTAAGTTCGGGTGCAACCGAACATTTTATACTCTCGCAATTTATTGCTATACTTTTATGAAGATAACACACAATTTGAACCATTTTTAAAAACGAAAATCATCATATATGGTATATAAGGGCTGAGGTAATTCCTGAACCGATTTCACTAATTTTCATCACCAACATACATTATATCTAAGATCATATGCTCATTTAATTTGCCTTAGATATTTTATATATCAACCGATTAATAGCTTATAAGCACATCGTATTTTTGAAAATCCTATAATTAGGTATATGAGAGCTAGGGGAAATTATGTCCCGATTTTAACCATTTCTGGTACAGAGACACACTATTAGAAGAAAAAGATTTCCTCTGAATTAAATTAAGATATCTGAGAGATTTAACGATATTTTCGGTGAAAAATTACCCTAAGGCACTGAGTTCTTCATATTCGATATCCAGGGCATTGAAATGTTATAGTCCGATTTCGACAATTTTTTCACAAGTTATGATCTGATACTGATCACATACAGTATTGGTGTAAAGTTGTATTCCGCTATCTTTATTGGTTCCTTATGTATATATTATAAGGTGAAGGAATAAGATGGAATTCCAAATTGAGTTATATGGGAAGTTGTCGTGGTTGTGAACCGATTTTCCACACGTGTCATCAAGGTGTCAAGGAAATATCATATACCGAATTTCATTAAAATCAGTTGACCCATAAGTGGGCGATGCCACGCCCATTTTCCATTTTGTAAAAAAATCTGAGTGCAGCTTCTTTCTGCTATTTCATTTGTAAAACTTAGTGTTTTCTAACTTTTTTTTAGTTAGTGAGTTAACGCACTTTTAGTAATTTTCAACCTAACCTTTGTATGGGAGGTGGGCGTGGTTATTATCCGATTTCAACTATATTCATGGTGTATGGTGGGGTACGTAAGGGAACCGACTGCAGAAAGTTTGGTTTATATAGCTTCATTGGTTTGCGCGATATATACAAAAAACCTATTTGGGGGAGGGGCCCTTACTAGGACCTGTGTACCAAATTTTACTTTTATAACTTCGACGTACGTTTCGTCACCCTGATCATTTTGATATATATCACCCTATATCTAACTCGTTTAGTTTTATGACTTTCAAACCACTGTTTTGAACAAAACTATAATACTCTTGTAGCAACTTTTGTTGCGAGAGTATAAAAATAAACCAATATATAAATTAGGAAAAAATCTGCAATGAAATTGAAATTCTAGTAGGCTTTTAAATGCTGCTTTGAGTAATGCAAAACGGAAAATATAACTCAATTTCCTTTATTGTTGTTCAAATCAGAGCCGACTTAATGCACTTGTGTACTTACAGGCAGGAAATATTAATTAGGAACGCGTTGAGTGGTCCGTAGAATAGTCGTAAGTTCATAACAGCAGAAGTGCATTTATGTCAGAGATTTTTGAAAAATAATCCAAAAGCTGGCAGTAAGCATTTCATTTTATGTGCATTGATTTGGTAAATTTATACTTTCGCAAATAATTCTTGTGTTTATTGGACTTAAAACCATTTTTTATTTAAATGGCACGCGCAACTCAGATAAACGAAAGTGAATTGTATCATAAAATGCTACCAACTAAAATTCTATATTTTGGTAGCAAAAAGTGAATCGATAAATTTTTCCAGTAGTTTATGCCAATCCAATTCGGTGGCGCGCACTATCACTGTATAAATTACTAAAAATTATAACAGAATAAAATAGTAAGCTTTATTTAAAATTTTGTGTTCATTCGAGCATGTCTGAAAATTAGATTCTCCATTAAACGGTGGCAATTGCAAGTTGCAAGCATATCTTAAATGAAATCATATTATTCTCAGGCAATATGAAAATCGCCTCAAAGCGAAAAAATATATAAAAAAATATAAAAAAAATTTTCATTCAGCAATTTAATTCATTCACTTAAATTTGCGTATTGAGTTTCAATTTCAGCCGCCGTGAAAGACAAAAAAAACCAACAACGAGTGAGCATAAGCCATGCATACCACCTGTTGCAACACTTTTCGGCTGTCGTCGATGCCGATGCCGCCGCTGATTGCAACAGGTTGTTTAGACGCATTATTGAATTACGACGCTGCGCAATTTGCAGCGTGAAATAAAGCACCCACGCACAGCCAAGCAAATGCACATAAAGTTGCGAGAATGAAAATGAAAAAAAAAAAAAAAAAAAATATTAAAAAAGTTAAGTATACGCCATGTCGCGCCACACGCAAATGCGTTGCGTTGTGCACTTGTTTGTTGTGTTTTGTTGTTTTTGCGATTTCTATCATATCTAGCCTGCCACTTGTGTGTTGTTTGATATTTATTTTTTGCTTAATGCAAAATGCAACAAAGTGGAAAAAAACGGTTGCAAGCAACACAGCGCAACACAACACATTTTCCCACTCAAAGCGGCTGCGTTGGCGGCACTGCATGCGTGCGGCCGGCAAATCTGACGTCCACAAAGCATAAACAAATTTGTGCGTGTGCTTGTTGTTGTTGCGCTTGCAATAAAATGCCAGTTGGTAATGCAACACCGTTAACTATTTCGAAAAGTTTTCTTTAGCGCTTCATATTTATAATATTTTTTTTGCAATGCGTTGCTCCTCATGAATGAATGAATGAAATATAAATGCTGCAATAATAACAAAAAACAATATATATTAAGGCAACAAACACTTTATTCACTTGCAACATTTTGCGTCCGACTCTAATTTCATTAGAGACAACGGCAATGCAACAAAAGTTAAATATGTGCGCGCACACATACAAAAACAACAAAAGTGTGAAATATTAATTTACACTCTACGCCGCATTCACTCAGTCATTCATTCATTCATTCATTATTTATTTCATTCATTTATTCATTCATGGTTCGCCTGCTAGCCGCTGCGTGCAGTTGTTGTTGTTGCTTATTTATTGTTGTTGTTGTCAGCGGTTTCGCGTTAAAAATAGCGCAACGATGACAGGAATTTGTAATACTATTTCTTGCCAATCACTCAATCAAAACGTCACTTAGACACCCAGCCCGCAGCAGCAGTAGCAAAAACAATAATACCAATAAAAACAAGACATTTTATACTAAAAGCAGCTATAACTACTATAGCTAACAGTAGTTGTTGTAAAAAATAATACTTGCCAATGCAAAATATTGCAGACACGTAAAGCCACAACAACAACAAAATAGTTACAATAAAACTACTGTGCAAAGTAGTTAAACAAAAAAAGCTGTAATGGAAACGTCAGAATTTCTGCTCTAATTATAAAGCGGTATGTCTTACAGTCGGCAAGCAATCGGCTGCTTAACGGCAATGCCCGCCGAAGCCACATTTCTTGCGCACTACACGTCGCTGTCGCTGAAGCAACAGTTTCACAGTGGTGCGTATTTGGTGGTGAGTGCTCGAAAGGAGGAGAGAGTTTGGAGATTACGCAAAAATATTTAAATTTAGAGGAATTCTTCAGACTTTTCGGTGTAATAATATTTTTCAAATGCGTTCAACTGTACAATTATAAATTGAAGAAAGCCATGCAGTGGCGGATCATGAAAAAATTTTTGGGGGTGGTTTTACGAAAAGTTTTATTACTCAACGTATTTTTAATATGGCAGTTCCCTCGCGTTCCCTCAGTTATTATAGGACACGTTTTTTTTTTTGTGTATTTCCCAAAGTACGAGTACTATTTTCTTTTTGTGAAAGGGTGATTAATTGTTCAGAACAAAACTTTCTTGCGGAGGTGAAAATGTGGAAACAGCGAACAAGCTTGCAAGCATTTTCGGAATGCTCTCGAAGCTTTAGAAGCAGTGAACAGAACGTCTTTTGGAAATGTTTTCAAGATTTTACGCATATTGGTGTTATTGCCTGTTTCAATAGCATCACAGGAAAAAAGTTTTTCAAGTTTAAAGAGAATTAAAACCTATTTACGAAATACGACAGGTCAAGATAGGCTTAATGGTCTAGCATCAATGAATATTCATAGGGATATTGATCTGTCAGTTGATGAAATACTAGAAGAATTCTTTCAAAAACCAAGGAAAATATAAGATAAAATGGGAGATCCCGTGTAATCCTCAATTAATCACTGAGCTTCAGCGATACTGCTTGTACAAATATAGAGAAAGTTCAAATTATATGAATAACAATAAAAATTTTGTAACGTATTATAATTGCTTATAATTTGATGTGATTTTTTTTGATCAATAACCTCATTCCAAACCATTCCATTGACATCAACAAAAATATTTTTTTCTCTGAGTTTAAGGGGTGTTTTAACACCAAAAACCCCCCGTGGATCCGCCACTGAAGCCATGACAGCTGAGGTGAAATAACTTTTGAAATAAAAAATCACAAAGAATTGAAAAATTTGAAGTCATACGAATTCTAAGATTTTACAAAGAAGAACACCTCTTCTGCAGTGCTTGTAATAATATATTAGAAAATATCGATGAAAATCGAACTTCTTGCATCAACAACGTAGTTTATACTAATAATTTAAAAGAGAAAATTTCTAAAATTGCTAACAGTAATTTTATTGTCAAAATATTAATTACAATTCACCCACTGTGCATAGCTTCAAGTCTTTTGCATGCAATAGACATGTGCATATTATTAATATCTTTAGATTCTCATATGCGCACAATTTCGTGTTGTTGCTTTAACTGCATTCCGTTGTGTGTTGTAACTCATATGCTAACGACGGGGCAAATACGTATAACCATCTACAGCAAATAACTACCTGGAAGCATATCAGTTTACAATTTTATGCGTGTAAATGTAGCTGCCTATTTAAGCACCAGAGTTTGATGAACTCTCTTTGCTGCGACGTTAACTCTCAATACCCACAATTCGGCGGTAGTTTACAACTAAATATTATTTTAATTATTTATTTATTTCTATTTTTTTCATTTTATTACTCGCTGTTTAAATTTCAGTAGCTTAAACTCATGTTTCTAGTGCTCTTGCAGCATGTTTCACAGCACCTATGGTTAATCATATAAAGGCTAGCTCCTGTTTTCATAGACCGCCTAAAGAGAAAGAGGGTGAGAGTTTGAGAGAAAGGTTCTGATATTGAGCGAAAAAACGAAGTAGGGAAATGAATAGTCAACTTCATCACAGCTCCCTCATCTCGGTTTAGAGTTCTAGCTTCGATAATATTACTTTCTTGGAACCAGCATAACAACGTGATTACTCTTGCTAACAAAAACCACTTCATACTTTTAAGTTATACAAACCTCTCATTACGAACAAAATCATCTCTCAACAAAAAGTCAGTCCAAATATGTTGAGAGGACTCATAGAAAATGCCAATAACCAAATATACACTCAAAGTAACCTGATAATATATATTTATTGATCCCTGTCTACTATAAAGGAAACTCGATACCAGTGACATCTAGTGGAATATTTGGTTTTTTAAGCATGCGACGGAAGGATAATCAACCACCCAAATTAATTACTTCTAACGGTATATAATAAAACTAGTAATAGTTAAACAGAACAAAAGGTCAATTTCATGTGGATTTCAGTCGTTTCGGTATTTCTATCATCTACCAAATGAGTAAAAATAATAAAGTATTATTGTATACTGTTCCCATGTTTTCCTAACTGAAGTAGTAAATATAATTGAAATCCAGCTCACATTATAAACTTGTATTTATTGCTGTAATTAATATTAAACAAATTAAAGTTAAAATAGAAAACATAAAATCATAAAAAATTAACTCAAGTAAAAAATTTAAGCCAAAGTGATCTACTAACAGACCAAGTAAGCATGGTTTGTTCTTTGCTATTAGACGAGTACATGCCACACCGAGCCGTTGCACCGTTGCTGACGCCTGGTGGCGCAAGCGGGCACGTTCGTTGCTCGTGTTATAAATATATTTTGTTTAGCGGCTATTGTTGTTATTATTGTGGCTGTAACGGTGTGTCAAACATTGGTAATTATTATAATTGCTTAATTAATGCCGACAACAACAATAAGTATAATAACCGCAGTAACATCAACAAAGGCGGCGGCGGCCAGCAACTGCAGTGCGCTCATATTAACGCCTTTGGCTATTAGAAGCAACAACAAGCTAAAGCACTCAGCATTCGCCACAAAAGCACTGTGGCAGTGGTAAAGCAATCGGCGAAAAATCACAAAAGCAGGTGCGCATAATTTGCCACATTTTATTGTGCGCATAATTACCGCTTATCGAACACTGTGCATAGTGTGGCACGTCGTGGCACGGCGCTCGTTGCGGTGGCTGTGCCTGGTACATATTGCATTTTATGGTGGAAATTTTCATAGAAGTCATAGAAATAAATAAGCGAACAGTTTTATTTTATAATTTCTGCTAATTGCTTATTTTATTTTTTCGAATTTACATTAATTTCATTCCAGGAAACAACACTGAATTATTTCTAAGTGGTGTTTTCCTAGGGTTACAAACTTTTTCTAAATTCCTTCTAGATGTTTCTTCAGCATTTTTTATTCTCTAAAGAGAGAAATTTTACTTATATATATATTTGTTCAAGCAGAATTGTGCCTCATAGCATATGTGTTCGAAATAATCAGGAAATTTTTTACAATGAAAGACAGAAGTTTCTGAAATAGATTTCGATTTCTTGTAATGGTGTTCTCTGGTATGTTGGCCCCTTTGACTGCTGGTTTGACATCTATTCAAATAATATCTCTAACCCTTTAGATCTCGGATACAATGACAACTCAGTGATAACCACGACTCAACAAAAAATATTCTTCTTATTTTACAAGCCTGCATCAGGTTCCCTTCAATCTGGTACATTCAAACCCACTCTATTTGAGATTGTTGACTCTCTATGTTTGATGAAATGTTCGTTCTGGCACCTTTCAGCTACTATTTCTATATTTGTAACAGATTTTAATAAAAACATTTAACATTTTTGGACATACCTCTTATTTCAGCAATAATACTGGAAAAGCTGGAAAGAGTCAAAAAAGTAAAATGTGTTATTTTTTTAGTTTTGATATGATTAAAATCTTAATATTTAATGTTAAATAATATGTATACGTATTAATTATCAATTCAGGGCAGACAAACATAAATCTAGCTATCTATAGTACGATATCTACAACGACTTTGTTAAAAGATTATTTTACAAAAAAGTCAACACACCCAAAAATGCACTCAACTGGGAAGTTTTGTACACAATATTATTTTTGCTTAATTTACTACTTTTAATAACTGTACTATTTTTTTTTGGTATTCAATTTCTGTAACAGTAATCAATAAGCCAACAGAAATGTCGCAAATAATTGAGATAGTTTTGATACTTTTGTGCGACAAAGAAAATTTGATTGCAATCGCTCAATCGCTTGTTAAATGCGATTTACGAAAAAAAAAACAATTGTAGAGGATCGCAAAAAAGCGCGAACACAATCGCTGCGGCATATAGGCAAGTGAAATGACACAATTTTGTTGCAAAACAGAAAAAAAAAATCGCTGACAAGCCGAAATATATGTGCGTTTATCGACTGTTATTTGCTTCATAAACTGACAGCAGTGTGCTGGGTGCGCCACACAGTGGGCGTGTGGCAAGTAGCAGGCGCACAACCAACGGCAAATATTTGCTCTACATATGACGACAGGAGTGTTGTGGCATGTATATATACATATGTCTATCTAAGTGTTTCTCTGCGTAAATTCCTTGGGAGCGCTCTAATGCTATAACTTTTTTAGTCGCACATTTTTAGTCTGCTCCACAAATGTCTTTAATATACCAAAAATGTCGATTGCAACATTTTCAACACCGTATAACTTGTTCCAGATTTTCAAAAATATTTACAGTTAGGATTAAGTCCTCAGACCTACGCACTTTAAAGCACTTAAATGTACAAATTATATCTGTATATCAAATCTGTATATATGTATGTCTGTGTATTACGAATACACCCAAGTCCAAAAAATGAATTTTACATTCAAACAAACTACTTCAAATAAAATTTTGATTGCAATCGGTGGTATATGCAAAGACTGCTTGTCTTCTTGGCGCACAGTGTGATATTTTTGTTCAAAAATACATTACAGAAAACAGCTATAAATAAGAAAAATCTAAGCTTAAAACAAGTAAGGAAGGGCTAAGTTCGGGTGTAACCGAACATTTTATACTCTCGCAATTTATTTATTTAACTTTATTTATATTATATAACACACAATTTGACCCACATATTCGTTATATATATTGTACTAGCAGACCCGGCGAACTTCGTACCGCCTTAGCGTAAATTTGGTGCACTACTTTATTTCGTATAGCTGACCTATCTTATGTATGCGTACCTATTCAATTTGAACTGGAATGTATAATATCCTCCATATAAAAATGAATACTTATTACAAATTGTTTGTATGGGAGATTAGGAAGGTGTGAATTTTAGGCATTTTCAGGCATTTTTTTCTCTCCGTAAGAAACATCCTCAAACCCCCTGGAATACACACAAAAAAGAATCAGCCAAATCGGTCAAGCCGGTTTCATGCTATGTCGTGACAACGGAAAACGGGTTTAATTTTTCGTTTTTGTGGCTAAGGTATACATTAAATTTGTAAATTTTTCAATGCAGAGAAAAAATTCTTACGCATAAAGACGAAAACGTTATACCTTCTTCAAAGTCGAGGTTGATTTATGTTAAGCAGCATGATAACAACTAACACTACTTTTAATTGCAAGTGAGTGGGGATAATCCAGCAATTTTAAATAGTCTGTGAGATAATTGAATACGTCATCCTGGTTTGTAGCTGTGTCAACTCTCCTGAAATTCTAAATTTTCGCATTAATATCGAAGAGATTCTTGTTTTTTTACCACCAATATAGGTCATTCAAGCAGTCATTTATGGTTATCATATTGTGGTTTCATGTCAGGAAAAACACGATGAATAAGCTTCTTCTTTGAGTCAATGAAGTGACAGAAATTTGTTGGAAATGATATTAATCCATTGAGGTGTCAATTGGGACCCTACCATTTCCAACTGCTTCTACAATCGCAATTTGATATTGTTGCAAAATTAGTGGTATGTTAGTTGTTTATTGGCGAATCTTTATGTGTCGCCATAAAGTTGATGATTTTAATCATGCGATTATCCAGGAATAATTGGAAGAGTCTGGCGTAAATCACCTGCCAACAGAATCATGGCTCCACCAAAAAAGTTTTGGTTGTCGCGTAAATCTTTTGAAGTTCTTCGCAGTGCCTCCAGCGACTTCATGAATATCTGGAAAATCTTCGCTATAGCGCTACTTTTGACGATTTTGCAGACTGGTGTTTCTTCGATTTGCAATTTAGGAATAATTTCAAGGCCGAATGTGACGTTGGTTTGCCTACTAACAGTTGCCAAGTTGCCCCTATTCCCGTTAACATTAGTGGTGAAAATGAGAGAAATTGGTTCAGGAATTAAATCAGCCCTCATATACTATATATGATGATTTTATATTGGACTTTATGCCGATATATATGGGTCAAATTGTGTGTTTTCTTAAAAAAATTAATGTTCGGTTGCACTTAGCCTTTCCTTATTTGTTACAAATTGTTTAGGGCTATCGACACAACCTTATACAGTTAAACACTGACAAAAATATTTCAACAAAGCAACAATGACAACCTTCAAAATGTTATTCTTTTTTGTTTTCTTTTTTCATATTTTTGTTGTCAATTCAAATAAAATGCTCTTTTTATTATCTTCCTCGCAATTTTTCCATATTTACTTAATTTCTAAACCTTTCCTGCCCTTCCCCGAATATTTCAAGACTTCAATTAGCCAGATCGGTTTGGCCGTTCTCGACTTTTTGCGAGACTAACGAACAGCAATTCATTTTTATATCTATAGATTAGAAATTGTTTGTATGAGAATTTAAAAAAGTGTGTATTTTAGACTTTTTCAGGACCTTATACTTCAAGGAATATTGCAAAAAAAAGAATTAGCGAAATCGGTTCAGCTGTTCTCGAGATATGCGCTTAGCAACACATTTTGCGATTCATTTTTAATTAATTTTTCTTAAATGCGTTTTTTAATACTTCACTATTTAATTTTTTATAATTTTCCAACATACAAACCTTGTCCTAACAATAAAGAATTCATAAAACCAAGAATCATCGGATTTGGTGCAATCGTTCGAAAGTTATGGGCGTACATACATTTCGAAGATCCATTTTTATTTATATTGAAGAAGAAGATAGATGTGTTTTGTTAGAAAAAAGTACAAAGACAATAAGAAAAGCAATTCAAGCAACGGTGCGTTGCTGCAAAATAAGTAACTGTAAAACAGAGTAAATATAGTTGACACTGTATTTACATATCTACATACATGCATACATACGGCAATTTATGCGAGCATTTGATTGTGCTGTTTAGCGTTATTTCACTTGTTCTGCGATCATTTATATATGCAAACTTTTTTGCTTTGTACTTTACTTCAATAAGTTATATAGTAAATGCGAGAGATGGAAGAGAGAGAGTGCATACATATGTATGTACCCCTGCCAGCCAAAGGTGGTGAAAAAGCTGGTTAAACCGAAGTTTTTTAAACCCACAAAAGTGGTAAAAAAAGTGGCGAGTTTGCCATAGGCCAGCATAGCTGCTTGTGAGTTTTTTAACCACTATTCCCCTCACACGTACGAATACAAAAACAAAATAACCCAAACGTGTGCGTTGGTGTTAGTAATTGAAGAAACATGAGGGAAAAGTGGTTAGGCCTGGCTGGCAGGGTACTTTACTTCATTACGTTATGCTGGAAAAGATGTGCAGAGATGGAAGAGAGAGAGAGTGCGTGCCGCAAACGATAAAGAGCACACGCACACACACAAAGCGCGCTTCGCTGTAGACTGCGTTTGGTGAACGAAAAACCTTATGCTTGCAATATTTTTGATTTTTCAAAAACTTCAACCCGAAAGAAAAAGGATTTGATTTCGGAAAATTAAAAAAATAAGTATGCCACTCGCGAGCCTAAAGCAAATGCTTTATTTAAAAAAAAAAATGTATAAAAATCTCTTCAGAACTTTAGGAGATTAGCCGTTACAAACATTTTTCATATAAGCGATTTTATATAATTAGTATAGATAAAGTCCATTGAAAGTTGGAAACCATAATATTAGGTTAGAAGCACCGAGGTCCTCATGTTCGATATATGGGGCCTTGAAAACATATGGTCCGATTTTGGCGATTTTTAGAATGGGGCTGCCTATACTATAAAGGTAGTATTTGTGCAAAGTTCTTACTTTATATATTGTAAAGTAAACGATTCAGATCGTCTTCAAAGTTCTGGTATATAGGAAGTAGGCGTGGTTGTGAAGCGATGTGGCCTATTTTCACAACATATCATTGGGATGTAAGGAAACTATTACAAACCAAATTTCATTGAAATCGGTCAGGTAGTTCCTGTGATATGGTTTTTGACCCATAAGTGGGCGATGCCACGCCTATTTTCCATTTTGTAAAAAATATCTGAGTGCAGCTTTCATCTGCCATTTCTTATGTGAAATTTAGTGTTTCTGACGTTTTTCATTAGTGAGTTAACCCACTTTAGTAATTTTCAATCTAACCTTTGTATGGAAGGTCGGCGTGGTTATTATCTGATTCATTTTTGGACTGTATTAAGAAGTGGCTAAAAAAAACGACTACAGAAAGTTTGGTTTATATAGCTCTATTGGTTTGCGAGATATGTACAAAAACCCTATTTGGGGGCGGGGCCACGCCCATTAAATTTACATCCAAATATGCCCCTTCATAGTGCGATCCTTTATACCAAATTATATTTCCACAACTTTATTTATGGCTTAGTTATGGCACTTTATGCGTTTTTGTTTTTCGCCATTTTGTGGGCGTGGCAGTGGTCCTATTTTGCTCATTTTCGAATTCAACCTTCCTATGGTGCCAAGATATCTTAATTTTTACTCAAGTTACAGCTTGCACAGACGGACGAACGGACGGACGGACAGACAGACATTCGGATTTGAACTCCACTCTTCACCCTGATCACTTTGGTATATACCACCCTAACCCTCTAACTCGTTTAGTTTTGGGTGTTACAAACAAACGTTATGTGGACAAAACTATAATACTCTCTTTAGCAACTTTGTTGCGAGAGTATAAAAAAGGTTTAAAAAAGCAACAACGACAATGAATAAACTAACTAATCAGTGCAACAAGTATTGTGCTCGCGATCAATAGTGGCAGTTACTGTAAAAATAAATCACGCTGATTGCAAACTATATTTTTTGTTGTTGTAATAGAAAAAAAATCTGCCTTCATCTACTCCACAGAAGCTTCACTACACTCTGCTTTGAGTACTCATTGCTTCCAAAACGTTGAATCGATTATTCCACTGAACCTAAAGTGTGCTTATGGCTGCATATGAATTTGTGACTATTTATATTGCATATCTGCCATACACATATATAGATCTAACAGCGAAGCGACAAAATTGCTATTCGCTACTAAAGATGGCAATTCAGCAGCTAGAATATAGCATGTTTCCTGCTGTGAAGCAAGTAAGCGAAGTGGTTAGAGGAACGAAATGACGGCCAATCATGTAATAAATAAGATTAATGTCGCATTCTTGCTGACATGTTAAAAGGCCATTTAGAAAAGCATTAATTTAGTGATTAATCTGATGGCAACATTTGACATTTTACATTAATTTGGGCATGTTGTTGCGCTTTTAGTTTTTTTCTCAACATACTGTATGCTTACATTTTATTTATCAAGTTGTATGCGCTTTTTAGTTGGTTGTTTCACACTCGGCCGCGTTTGGTGAGTTGGCGCGAAGTCAAGATTATGCGTTGCTGATAGTGCTTTGATTTGATTTTTTGTCTTAGAGGCTTTGTTTTGGTTTAAATATAAGTGATTGTGTTGAAAGATAATTTTTTCAGTGTGATACTATGTTTCGAAAAATAATATATAAAATAGATGATTAAGTTGGTATTGAGGCGTAGTGTCTAAAAAAAAAAAATATATGTATATATTAAAATATATTATGAATATATAAGAAATTTAAAAAAAAGGTCGACATATATGGTTATATATTAAAAATTTCGGACATTTTTATTTATCAATAATATGTGAAACATATTTTTGGTCTTCTGAGTATTATGCGACCAACTGAAACCTGAAACATTTTTGAAAATTCTAAAAAACTGAGAAACAACTTCGGCAGGTTTGGTAAAGGGAATTATATCACTTAGAGAATAAAAAGAATAACTTGAGAGAACGACGTCGTTTTTTGCAGATTTGGATTAACATCTTTGTTTTGATACAATATAGATACTCATATTTTATTCCTTTCGTAAAAGAATTATTGCGTTTCATTTATTTACAGCTCTCTGATGTTTACAATTAACGTATATTATACATTTGCGGTACATAGGAGGCTTAATAATTATATGATTTCCTCTATGTTGGCAAATATCAAGATTCATATTAAAGAGAGACGAGAAGTGCTACTAAAGATCTAATAAACGGCATAACTCAAAAAAGAAAAACATTTTTTCATAAGAAACAACTTTATAATAAACCAATGACCTTTGGTATATTGAAATTATTTAACTACTTTCCATTTTTTCCGTCAGCTTTAGTGGTTTACGATAAATATTCCAAAACTCTATCTTGGGTTTTTTTCGTACCTAGTTCATGTGTTCCGAATTTTATAACTTGTTACATTCCTTTTTTTTAATACTATTTTTTAGTCGTTGCAGTAGTCCGATTTAGGCGATTTATGGTATCAATACTAATTGTAACGTGAAAACCATCTTAATAACGGGAAAGTGTCTGCACACTGTCAGCAGTATAATGACCAGCACTCTCCACACTGTCAAAAACTGGGCAACGCTAGTGGTACTGGGGCTCAATGCGGAAAAGGCAGACCTTCAGGTGACAGACCATGCACTGGTGCTACACAGCAATAGTGAGACCAATTCTGCGGGACGACTGATGGCAACAAGTGAATTTACATACATATCCTTCCTACAGCTCGGTTGCTAAGGGCAGCCTGACAGGCACCGACTAACTGGTCCCATTCTACAACTGGGAAAGAGAGTTCACGGTAAACAAAGAAAAGGATGGTTGGCGCAAGGGTACCGCAACTACACGTAACACCTTAAATATCTATACGAATGGCTCTAAAATGGATGAGGGAGTAGATGCAGGGATATACTGTCCGGAATAAGGCATAAAACAAGAAGAGGTCTTTGCTATTGGGAAGGCAGTAGAGCTAGCTTCCAACGCTCAAGCCCAATACTCTAAAATTAACGTCAACGTAGACAGCCAAGCAGCAATCAAGGCAGTAACCTCGTTTCGAATATCGGCCAAAAGTGTCTTGGGCAGCAGGAAAGCATTGGAGTGGGTCGCCAGGAATATGAGGCTACACTTATACTAGGTGACAGGCCATAAAGGCATCGAGGGCAACGAAATCGTAGACGGGATTGCAAAGAGGGGTGTACAGCTGTCACCCGGAAACATGATCAACATCGGTAAACCCATGCACATTCTGTACGACGACATAGACAGGTGCATGGCAAGAAAAGTCAAATCTCGCTGGAAGGATCTACCGGGGTGTAAAACTGCAAAGGTTAAGTGGAAAGCGGAAGATCAAAAATATACAAGGTTTCCTAGTAGCGGCACATGCCTATAAGATGGGGCTGTCAGATCGGGAGGAATGCAGAAAGTGTCAAGAGCGGGGCACCAAGGAAACAGTGGAGCATCTCTTGTGCGTTTGTCCTGCGTTAGGTAGCGTTTCAGGTACTTAGGGGCCCCACAATACGATAAGTTAGAGGAGATATCGTTGGTGACTAAATAAATTATTAAAATTCACGTCAGGCGCAGGCATCCTAAACCATGACTACTACTCAGGGAACATATGAAGGCACTCCATTCTGGTATCGCAAAGGACCATAATTGGTCTATGCGTGGCCTACAGACCTAGGTTAGGTTGGTCTGACCTAATTGTAACGTGTACGAAGTTTTATTAAGATATCTAGATTTCAATTCAAATTATCACTTGACCGAATGGCTGAATGGACAGACGGATGGACATTGCGACCAAAATTTTCAATATAACTATCCTATCCTTTAAGTTGGACCAAACTGCAGACGTATGCAAAGATTCAGTAAAATCGGTTCAGTAGTTTGGGCGCCAATTCAGGACAAACAACGTGAATTGAAATTTTTATATATAAAGAAGAATATATATATAACTAGATTTAATCTGAATAAGATATGGAACAATCATTTGATTGCTCTCACTTAACAACGCTACTATACAATGCGGTCACCTTTCAACCAAATTTATTATAACTTTGCCCCACTCGAACAACTAACCAGCCCCATTAAACTAACTAAAGCAATAAATAAATTATAATTATGGAAATGAACTTAATTTTATTATTAACGAGTTCATGTTTGTTCTAAAGAAGATGTTAAATTTAATAAAAGGGTGTGCCGCTTGTAGCGGATGGCATAAATTAACGTATTTTATGCCACTTTTCAACATTTATTACCGCAAAAACAGCGCTTTTGTTGTTAGCGCTCATAAAACTACAACATTAGTAGAGAGGCATATTAAAACAATAGATATCGATGATAATGAAAATAAGTTCAGTTCATTGGCGCGACACGTGTAAGTAATTATAGCACTTAATTCAATTAAGAAAATCAATATAATTTTTAAATAAGCTATACAAGTTTAAGTAAACATATTAAGTGCTCATGACTCACAGAAATCAATTTGAAGTTAACACTAATTATCTAACTGAGTCACCATAAATTATAACCAAAAGTATACCGCCAAAACTGCCACAACAATTATGCTCGCACTTATCACCGTAACACCAATAACAATTAGCATAATATCTTAACATTAATTAGCGACCACTTAACACCAAGCACGATGTCAATAATCAATTACTCGCGCGGCCAACCAGCCAACCAGCTCTTCACTTGCGGACCAACCACGACCACTGCGTATACGCAACCCGTTTGACCAACCAGACAAAGCACACATTCATTACGAATTTCGGTGCGTAAATGGCAAACTCGACGCTGTCATCAAATTATTACGCATTTGAAGAGCGTGTTTGCGTGAAAAGTGAACTTGAATTTGTGCAACATGCAGCAGCAACAACAACAACAAGCGTACGCATAAGCTGCCTAAACTAGATTCCACAACAGTTCAGGCCTTGCAGCTAGACGATGCTGCAATAAGCGCTGCAAAGGCGCCGCCACCTGCCGAACTGGCTGCTCGGCCGCAAACCAAAGCCAGCCAGACGCACCAAATATATAGCGATAAATGTACGTGCGTGTGCACTTCTAACGTTGTTGGGCAAGCCTACAATGCGTTCACCTCACCAGGTTAATATTTCTTTTTGCACCTGTCTGGCAGGCAGCCCGTCTGCCTTGCCAATTCTGGAGCATCGTAACCGGAGTCGGACTACATGTAATTTCACTTAAATTGCATTACGTTGTCAACGAGCCAATTTAATGACTTCATTGCGCTGGCTAAAATTGAGCAGCTAAAAAAAAAAGGCGAAAACAAAAACAACAACGCAATTGCGCCGCTAAAGCGCGCCAAGCGTGTGCGCATGCGCATGCGCAACTCTAACAACTTGGGCACTATCGGACACTTCTGGTTGCCGCCGCATGACCATAGCTACATCCATTGCCGAAAGGCAAGCGACCGACGATCGACGGCGCAATTGGAGTAATGCGTTTGTGTCATCGCTTTACGCGCATTTACACGCATTTTTCGCAAGTGGCGCATGGTGGATGGACCGGACCACTTTTTAGCGGCTAACACATATTTTCAGTTGCAATTTTTTTTCGCTCTACTTTTGCTACACTTATCCTGCTTGTTAACTGCTATTTATTAGTCAATTTACGCAATTACGCAATATTGAGTCGTTGTTGTTGTTTTGGCGTCTAGTGATGACGTTATGCAGACCACAACAGCACTACAACTATAACAAATCGCCAACAATCAACAACCTGTTGCTGCTGTGGTCAGCGCATTTGAATGCGTGTGGTGAGTGCGCAGAAATATGAAAATGGAAAAAAAATAAAATTATATTTTTTATAGCAACAACAAGTTTTGTGCGCAACCTAGTTTGTTTATCAATTTATTGCGTTCGCTTCTCTCAATGTCAGCAACAACAATGGTGGCGGCATATTGCAAAAACAATTGTCAAAACATTACAGATTTAGCTGCGTTTGCTCCAATTATGTCTTGGCCATTAGTAGCACTACATCCGGAGGGTGGGGAGATAGGTGGTTATGATGACTGTGTTGCTGACAACAGGTGCGCACGCAAGTATGCGTACATATGTAAATTTATTCTTAAGTCTTAATTGATAAATACATCTATATTTCACAACGGATCCAGTAGGAAAATATACATAACTTAGATTAGTATATTCGAATAATAAAAATGAATAGGTGGCAACCCTACCTGTTCAAAAAATTAAATAAATCAATTTGATTATATGAAATACACTATATGTGTCAATGAACTATTACTGTCCGATATATTTGTGAGTGGAGTTGCCACTTATTTAAATTTTTAAATTTCATAAAAATTTTTAAGTAAACAATATATAACTTTTGAGGCGTCAAACTACACATATTTAGCCACTATTTCTGCCGTAAATATTTTTGTGTAGAATTGCCACCTGTTTGGAATACTTATAAGGACTTTGGACTTTGCTTCCGCCGTTTTCCAATAGATGTCTCTAGGGTCAAACACTGGTCGATTAAATCGTTTTATATCGAACTTGGACATTTGTGTCAACATTAACCCAGCAAAATATCTATGCATCTCAAACTTTTTCTCAACTGAAAATGTCACTTTTTGAGCCGAATTCTCGACATTTGCGGAAAATTTTGCTTTTCTTTTTTAATTCCAAGAAAAGTGCGGCTGAGGCTCATCGATATTTGTAACCGTTTTTATACAAAAAAAAGCCCCAAATTTACAAAAAAAAAAAACGGCGGAACAAAGTTGTAGACCTAATAATTCAAAAAAATATAAAATACAATACAAAAACTCTCAAAGCACAATTTTTCCTACTAGCCAACCTGAAGTTCACAATTTTTCTAAACACGCACTTCGTTGACATGTTGCACCGCCACTTGCGCTTGCGTGCTTCGATTTATTGCGCGCACTTGTGTGTGTATGTGTGTGTGTGTGATTTTCATGGCCATGACAAAGATGGTCAACATGTCGGCTGCTGCATTGCGTTAATTTGCATTTTATGCTGATTTCCATGTAATTTATGCATACTTGAAATTGTTGCGTTTTCAATATTTCTTTGCAATTACACGAATTCGGTTTACAAGTTGACATAAATTATAAGCGCGTTAATAACAACAACTAAATGGAGCAACTAAATACACGAGGGTGGTTTAATAAGTCAGTGTGGGCTTTCAGAATTCCGGTGGGTTAGTATTAAATGCAACATCGTTAAAGATTTTTGAAAAAGGCGAACAGTAATTAGCGAGAATAAAGGGCCTCAATGAAGGTTGTATGGATATAAAGCTTTGAACTAACCTAGAAACCAAAATACAGTTGTTCGATAAAGATCTTTAATAAGGTTTATATATTAGACAGCTCAACGCCTTTACCTTTTTCTTTTATTATTCAATAGCGGTAAGGTCGTATCTTCAATAGTTCTTGAAAGGCAGCGTAGAGAGTATAAGCTGCTATATCCGAAACTTTAAACGCTATTTTCTCGAAACGACATTTTTTAAAATTGCTGACATCATAACTCAAGAGAAATTGACCGATCGACTTCAAATTTAAACTGAGTATTTTTATACTCTCGCAACAAAAGTTGCTAAAGAGAGTATTATAGTTTTGTTCACATAACGGTTGTTTGTAACACCTAAAACTAAAAGAGTTAGATATAGAGTCATATATACCAAAGTTATCAGGGTGACGAGTAGATTTGAAATCCGGATGTCTGTCCGTCTGTGCAAGCTGTAACTAAAGTAAAAATTAAGATATCTTGACGAAACTTGGCACAAATATAAGATCAAAGAAAGAAAAAAGAAGATCAAGTTCGAAAATGGGCAGAATCGGACCATTGCCACACCCACAAAATGGCGAAAACCAAAAACACATAAAGGGTCATAACTAAACCATAAATGAAGATATAAAAATAAAATTTGGAATAAAGGATCGCACTAGGAGGGGGCATATTTGGATGGAATTTTTTTGGGGAAGTGGGCGTGGCCCCGCCCACAAATCGGTTATTTGCATTTAGCTCGCAAACTAAAAAAGCTATATAAACCAAACTTTCTGCAGTCGGTTCTCTTATGTACTCCACCACACACCATGAAAATAGTTGAAATCGGATAATAACCACGTCTACCTCCCATACAAAGGTTAGGTTGAAAATTACTAAAAGTGGGTTAACTAACTAACGAAAAACGTCAGAAACACGAAATTTTGCAGAAAAAATAGCAGAAGGGAGCTGTACTCAGATTTTTTTACAAAATGGAAAATGGGCGTGGCATCGCCCACTTATGGGTCAAAAACCATATCTCAGGAACTACTCGACCGATTTGAATGAAATTCGGTATATAATATTTTCTTGACACCCTTATAACACGGACAATCACGGGCGAAATCGGTTCACAACCACTACTACTTTCTTTATAACTCAATTTTCAAATCCATCTTATTCCTTCACTTTATAATGTAAACATAAGGAACCAAAGAAGATAACGGAATAAAACTTTACACAATTAGTGCATATCATCTCTGGCTTCACTTGTGAAAAAATTGTCGAAAACGGACCATAACTTTTCAAGGCCCCAGATATCGAACATGTTGAACTCAGCGAAAATATGGGTAAATCTCTCAGATATCTCAATTTAATTCAGAGGAAATTGTTTTCTTCTAATAGTGTGTCTCTGTTCCAAAAATTATTAAAATCGGGTCATAACATTTCCATATACCTCATTGTAGGTTTTTCAAAAGTATCTTCTCCTAGCTCCCATATACCTAATTATAGGTTTTTCAAAAATACGGTGAGCTTTATTCCGCATATATGTATTGGTTAAATTTCTTCAATAAATTGCGAGAGTATAAAATGTTCGGTTGCACCCGAACTTAGCCTTTCCTTACTTGTTCAATATATTTTCTATTCATTTGTTTGATGTTTGGTTAAAAATTGTCAATTTGTCATTAAAAAATTACCATTTTTTACCTCAAAAAAAAGACACTTTTTTCAGAACTACGCCATATTGTTAATTTTTGATATTTTAATAACTTTTTGAATTTTTAGTTTCAGCTACTTAGTCGGCCGGAATCATTGCAGAAGTTAGGGAAATTTTTTTGCCATCCCGAAGGCAGCACATAACTCCGTTATCATTCAATATTTTTGTAAAAAAAATTCTTAAAATATAGTTGAAAATATACCTTATGCCCAAAAAACTTCGAAACATTCGATCGAGTACTTTCTTAAAAACAAAAAATTCATGAAAACCGCCTAGTTTTTTATGGGTTACACTGGTGTAGCCCCTAAGATATGTTTAGAATAAATGTATAGAACATAAAATAAGCATTAAGCGCGATTCCGAAACTCTTACAATCATTTTTTCACCAATTCTTAAGCAGCTTTCGATTAAAGACTCACTAAGTGAGTCTAACTAAGTTCTTTAAGATCGTTCATTTCAAGAGATAATTTTTTTTAAGAAAATTTTCTTCAAATAAAATTTATATGTAATAAGTTACTGATTTACCCGGCTTTTCTACATATAAACAGGTGGTTGTTGTTGTTTCCCACACGATTTGCAAGTGACAACAATTTGCGTGTAAATATTCGAGATAAACATATCGACGCATATATAAGTATATGGATACATAATATAAAATTTAATTATATATTTGTAGAATATAACCAATATAAATACACCGTTCGGCTTATTTGAAATTCATTATTTAGCGCAATGCCAAAAGCAATAAGCGCCTGCATAAATCTCTCTATCGTTTTACCGTTATAATTGTTTGTAAATCTAATCTATAATAATTATGATTTATGATTTATTGCATAATTATGCAAATATAGTTCTATGAACACAATAATGCGCAAAGAAATTGTTAGTTATTACCACTAATTCTGTTAGAAACAAACCGCTTGCCGCCTTGCAACATTGCAGCACGAACAATTGTACCACCAAATGCACCGTTACAAACATTACAAATGCACAAAGCACTTTTGCTCATTATGCCAACTGGGTGTGTTCAACGTTGGTCATTAATTTGCCACACAATTACTGTAAATTTTCGATTTTATTGGCCTATTTTCTGGTAATTGGTTGCAAGTAGCGACTGCCACACCGCTGTCTCAGGCTGTAAGTGCGGCGTGTAACTAAAGCACACTAATGCTACTAGCTACTCAGCATGCATATATATCTATTAAACATAAAAATGTATGTATGTATGTCTGCTTGTTGCCTGCCACTGCTACAATTCACGGTTGCCCGTTAATCTTCTGTGATATTTTGCCTGCGCTTAGCCAGCTTCAAACTGCGACAACATCTAAGTGCTTGTTTTCGCCATCTCAATTCGTGTGCGATTGCGTAGCGCGCATGTTGCTGCGGCAAATTTCGCTTTGACACCTGAACATGGAAAGAACATTTACGCAGTTGCCACCAATAATTGTATCTGAAGTGTAACATGCGTGTAATTGGGTGCAAGTGCATTAGTTATACACACAGCTACAAATGTGATTTTGTACGCCTGGCTGCCAAAGGCTACGTATGAAGACATGCGGCGTATCAACTCTATTGACTTGTTGGTCAGTTCATTCATTATGGTGGTACAATCGGTGTTGGGGCAGCTGTTGGCAGATAAGAAGTGATTGAGAAAGCAGAGAGTGTTAATAAAGTGAAATCGAAGCAGGTGAGAAGTACGCCAAAGAGGAAATTTTTTTTACGATAGTAATAAAGAAATGTCTGAAATGTTCCGATCTGTTGAAGCTTTTTATTTTGAGAATCTTGAATTCAATAAACACTACTTGTTTCATGAGCAGACTCAGGTTGTCATCTTTAATTAATTTAAGGGTTTACTGTTATTTCATTGTAGTAACACTTGACTGGCGTAGACACCGCTTACGCGGTTATAGCCGAGTCCACAACATCGCGCCACGCATCTCTCATTTTGGCAGTTTGGCGCCAATTGGTAATACCAAGTAAAGACAGGTCCTTCTCCACCTGGTCCTTCCATCGGAGTGGAGGCCTCCCTCTTCCTCGGCTTCCACCAGCGGGTACTGCATCGAAAACTTTCAGAGCTGGGGCACTTTCGTCCATTCGAACAACATGACCAAGTGAGCGTAGCCGCTGTTTTTTTATTCGCTGGACTATGTCTATGTCGTCGAGTAACACATACAGCTCATCATTTTATCTTCTGCGGTATTCGCCGTTTCCAATGTTTAAGGACCATAAATCTTCCGCAAAACCTTTCTCTCGAAAACTCCTAGTGCCGTCTCATCGGATGTTGACACCGTCCACGCTTCTGCACCATAAAGTAGGACGGGAATGATGAGAGACTTGTAGAGTTTTGTTTTTGTTCGTCGATAGAGGACTTTACTTTTCAATTGCCTACTTAGTCCATAGTAGCACCTGTTGGCAAGAGTGATTCTGCGTTGGATTTCAAGGCTGACATTATTATCGGTGTTGATGCTGGTGCCTAGGTATACGAAATTACAACTACAACTTCAAAGTTATGACTGTCAACAGTGACGTAATGATTATTAAAATATATTTCAGCTTTCAATTTGTACTTAGCGTAATGATATTCCGCTTCCAGGATAACTTGGAGCTTTCATCGAACTTTCTTGAGCTTTCGACTTGATGTTAAATATTGAAATTTCTTTCAGGTTTTTATTTATAATTCAATCAGAACTTGCTATAATGAGGCATCTTAGAGCTTTCATTGAACTTTCCTTGAGCTTCCGTCTGCTTAATGAGCTTTCAAAAATAATTTGTTTATATTAACTGCAACTAAATGCTAGTTTAAACTAAAAAATAAATTTAGGATATTTTCTATTTCTCTAATCTCTGAGTGATTTGGTAAATTTTTTACTTTTATGAAAGCTATACTTTCCGATTCGGTTTTATTTTAATTCTGTGACTTAAGTTGTCGTTAAAAAAGTTAATTTTTCGACCGTATAAAGGTTTAAGATATCAATCGATGACGTCAATTAAAAATTGAATCTTTCAAAAAAAGTAAAAAAAAACTCAATCCAAAAACTGAAATTTCTAGACAAAAGAGGCTAACAGCACAGCACCCAGTTAAATTAGATCAGCAAAGTAGCTGCCGCTCAATAAAATGAACCGTTTTTATTTACGTGTCTGGCATTTACATGCATAAATTGCCGCACCAAACGCAGCTTGAAATATGTAAACATATTTATATATGTACTTACATACATACGTACGTAAAAAAACAAAAACAACATTGACTGCGACATTTACGAGAGCAAAGTGGCGTCATAAAATTGCACACACACACAGGCACTATGTATGTATGTATATGTGAATAAATAAACGTATTCTGCCAGCAATCACGCTTATGCAGTGAAACCGATTTTTATAGCTTTCTAGCATAACAACAACAACATTGTGGAAAAAATTAAAATAAAAATACACTTGTCACCCGCAACACTTTTAAAAGGCCATCAGTGCAGACAGCAAAGCTCCGATTTTTTATGTTCACACGCACATACACCAACACACCAGCAACGCTTTATTGCTATACAAAACAGCGCTTGTTTTTATTGTAACAAGCAAAATTACAACAAAAATATAACAAAAAAAAATTGTAGAAAATTGTCATAAAAATGTTTGATGCCACAGTGCACGTTCATCATCGACAACCTACGCGTTCGTGCACTTTGCTTCGCTATGCATGCCAACGGAAAACAAAAACAAAAATTACAAAAAATGAAAAAAATTCAAAAAAAATGTTCGCAGGTTTGTCGCTTAAGTCTTTTGTTGCTGTGACTGTGCTTGTCGACTGTGACTGTGGCAAAGGCGTTGCTACTTTGGCATTTCTCACGTTTGACAATTTGTCAATCAAAGTGATGTTATTGTAGGCGCATCGCGCTGATGCGACGACGATAAGCGTAATAACGCTTGGAAATTCAACACTTAATCCATCAATGCTGCTAACGCTTAACTCATAAAAATTATTATGATTTTTTTCATTCCTTTTATTTGTCTATAATTCCTTTGAAAAAGCGCTAATAAATATGCAATCGGCGATTGAAATAAAATTTATGTTATGACATTTAGTGTTAGTGTTAGTGTTAGTGTTAGAAATGTCCATTCTTACGTTTTTATTTGCTTTGCTGTTATTTATGCGTACTTATACGTATAGTTGTATGTTAATTATATATGTTGACTGAAGAACTGTTATATTTTTGTTGTCATTGTTCATGCCATTATTGTCATTGTTATTATTATTACTGTTTATTATTGCTTGTTAGCTGTTCGTACGGTTAGTTTTTATTGTTGTGGTTTATGATTTTAATTGCTTGAAGTTACTACAAAGGCCTATAAAGGTTGAGCGGAAGGTCTGCTGAGCTGTGGTATGGCTAGTTGAATTAGCTGCTTGTGAATGAATGTCGATATATATAGAGCGGACTATGCTTGCAAGAAGTTGAATGAATTAATATTCAGTTGCTGCTTATAAACATTCTTATGTATGTATATATATCTACTATTTTAGTACTCAATAGGCTAGATTTGTTGCTGTTTTTCTTTTATATGTGCGTTCGGCTGGCTTACGATATTATGATAATTGCTCTTTAAAGTTATTGAAATGAGATAAAGTTTGCATTTAAATTGATACTAAACTAAAATCATAAAGTGCTGACAGTTAGGCTTAGTTCTTTGGCGCTACAACTCCATGTAGACTACTTATAAGCTAGTAAAAAGCCATTGATAATGAATGAACGCGCTACAAATGAATGACCGAGGCTTCTAAATTGTTAATTTGGAACGATTTCCGGTTATTTGTTTCTGTAAATAATTCTAACAGAGAATGGAATTGAATTTGCATTTAATACCTAAAAATTTAAATAAAAATTAAAAAAATATAATTTTTGAAGTGAAGTTTTAGTGTTTTACTAAGCCAACGAGAAAACTTGCTTATATTGATTATTTACTTAAGAAAACTTTTAATTAATAAATACAACTTTTAAAATTGAAGAAATTTGAGTATGAACTAACTATAAAAAAATATTTTTTGTATCAAACATATTTTTTATCATATACGCACTACTAATAAACTAATAACAAACAAATTATAAAAAATTTATTTTTGAAAAAAAAAATGTATTTCATAAGATTTTTTATACTCTCGCAAACACAAAAGTTGCTAAAGAGAGTATTATGGTTTTGTTCACCTAACGGTTGTTTGTAAGTCATAAAACTAAACGAGTTAGATATAGGGTTATATATATCAAAATGATCAGGGTGACGAGACGAGTCAAAATCCGAATGTCTGTCTGTCCGTGCAACGGATAACTTGAGTAAAAATTGAGATATTTTAACGAAACTTGGAACACGTATTCCTTGTTTTCGAAAATGGGCAAGATCGGACCATTGCCACGCCTACAAAATGGCGAAAACCAAAAACTTATAAAGTGTCATAAGTAAGCCATAAATAAAGTTATGAAAATAAAATTTGGAGCATAGGATCGTATTAGGGAGGGGCACATTTGGATGTAATTTTTTTGGAAAAGTGGGCGTTACCCCGCCCTCAAATAGGCTTTTTGTATATAACTATATAAACCAATAAAGCTATATAAACCAAACTTTCTGCAGTCGTGTCTTTCAGCCGTTTCCTTATACAGTCCAAAAATGAAAGAAATCGGATAATAACCACGCCCACCTCCCATACAAAGGTTAGGTTGAAAATGACTAAAAGTGGGTTAACTCATTAACGAAAAACGTCAGAAACACTAAATTCCACATAAGAAATGGCAGATGAAAGCTGCAGCCAGATTTTTTTACAAAATGATAAATGGGCGTGGCATCTCCCACTTATGGGTCAAAAACCATATCTCAGTTACTACTCGACCGATTTCAATGATTTCGGTATATAATACTTTGAACTCCATCTGATTCCTTCACTTTATAATGTAGACATAAGGAACCAATGAAGATGGCGGAATAAAACTTTACACAAATAGTACATATCATCTCTGGCTTCACTTGAGAAAAAATTGTCGAAAACGGACTATAACTTTTCAATACCCCAGATATCGGACATGTTGAACTCAGCGCCTAAGAGTAAATTTTAACCGAAAATATTGGTAAATCTCTTAGATAATTTAATGTAATTCAGAGGAAATTGTTTTCTTCTAATAGTGTATCTCTGTTCCAAAAATTATTAAAATCGGATAATAACATCTCCTAGGTCCCATATGCCTAGGTTTTCAAAAATACGGTGGGCTTTAATCTACATATATGTATTGGTTAATATATATCTTTGTGAAATTAAGTGCGTGTATAGTTTTGGATATAGTGTACCTAGCTGGTGAAAATGAATGAAATCGGTTCAGAAATTACCTCAGCCCTCATACACTATATAGGACGATTTTCGTTTTTCTGTTGGACTTTATACCGAATTTATGGGTAAATTTGTGCGTTATCTTAATAAAATTTCTTCAATAAATTGCGAGAGTATAAAATATTCGGTTGCACCCGAACTTAGCCTTTCCTTACTTGTTTTTATTAAAATTATATTCCTTACATTATTGATATTTAAAAATTTAATATAATTAATTATTTTTTTATTAAAAATATGCTACTTAATTTATTTAAATTAATTTAGGCTAAAAAAATAATAATTCAGCGCATATGCAATAACAAGTTTTGCAAAGATTTTCAAGCATACAGCAGCGAAAAGAATATTTTTTTTTCATTCCTGCATTTTTATCGATTTTCATATTAGCCATTTTTTTCTGTGGCAGCTTTTCAACCAGCCGGCCATGCACCTGTCAATCATCGTTTTAATTGACGTTGACGCTGCTGATTAAACAGCCAACGCTGCTCAACTGTGCTGACACTAATCAAAAATAAATACACGCATACAAGCACATAACTGTAAATACGCACGCACACATGCATACACATAAGCAACGAAACAAATTAGTCTCGCGGCTTGTATGCATAAAACTCCACGAGCAATTTGAGCCAATGCAAATTGCTAACGGTAACAGTAAATATCAAATGAGAGAAGCCTGTATTTAAAAACAAATTATTGACGCATTGCCACATTTTTCGGCGAACTTGTGACAACTTGTTGTGGCAACAAACGTGTGGGCCGACAGCTAATTAGTCTGTCATGGTGGATTTCCTGTTGCTAAATGCAAAAGAAGTTTATGCAAAATTTATAGTGATTGAAAATGATTTTATGTAAGTTTTTGGTTTAAATATAAAATATTAAAATATTTCGTATTTTTTTGGTAAGAGAAAATAAATTTTGTAAAAATAAATTTCGGGTTCGCACCTTAAGTCTTTTGTTTGCAGTGGTTGCTAAAAAACAAAACTAGTGAAAATAATTTAAAACGAAATGAAATGTCATATTAACTCAAATTTAACTCCATATTAAGACTTAATTCATCGCTCGCTAAAGATTTGGTGTGACAGCACTCCATACACCTGAATTCCTGCCTGCCTCCACAGAGCAGTCATAATGAATTATCACTTTCAATATCAAATATCAATTCACAAAAAAAAAAAATAAGCAAAACAACAACAACAATAGAGCAAAATTTGTATGCATCAAAATATCTCACACAAGTGATTTCGTTACAAGCCCCCTCTGGAGAAGTTAGTGCAGCAAGAGGTACTAGACAGCATTAAAATAGGTTAGGTGAATACATGTAAGCATGTATGTGTGTCTACGTGTGTATGACACACCTTTCATTTGGCGACATGGGAAACGAAATGGCAAACCTGTATTGAGGGTGGCTTACAACAAACACACACACACTCAAACATAACAACAAATATCCAAGCTATAAGCCAGCATAACTCAGCATACCCAGTGATTTGCCACACAATTGCCGGCAAGGAAACACCCAGAAATACGAGCGTATACACGTTGAGAGCGCGCCCCGCTTTCAAGTGCCAGGCGACGGCTGCGCCGCTAAGCAGCAGCAAATTGCAGTGCAAATGCCACAAAAGTCACAACGGCAGCCGCTCAGAGGCCGCAGCGCCATCAGATGCAGCCGCTATTCAATGCAAATTTTCCATGTCATAAAATTACAACAAAAGTGTAAAATATATTTACAGTTACGCGGCGAGAGACAACAGCGACAATGACAGGAAAATATTCGAAAATAAAATGTTTACAATGAAGCGATTATAGTGAATTGAAGTGACTGCAATGCAGCGGAGAAAAACGCAAATTTCCGCGAAGTTCGTCATAGACACACACATAGATGTAGTGTTTGTGTAGAAAAATATGTAACAAATTAATAATTTAATAAATAAGTCAGCTGTTTGTTAATTTGTTACCACAATTACCGATTTGTTATTGTTGTTGTTGTGACTGATAACGGTAAATTGTAGCAAATCTTTTGGTTTTCTTATGTTACAGTGTTTTAACAAAATCTTTGAACAAAATGATGATCAAAAACTAGTGTTGTTTCAAGCTCGTTTATCATTAATCGCCTCCTCATTCTCCATTAATTAGTCCATTATTTAAATAATTTAATTTAATTGAATAGTGTTTTTAGATTTTGATTCTTCGAGGAGGCTCCACTACATTCACAAAATTAGTACCGTTTTTTTCAAAGGTTTTCATGAAGCAATACTTTTTTCGGAGTTGATTCCTTTTACCACTTATTACTTGATTTATAGTCTTTTCGCACAGGAGTTAATTGATCAATTAACCAACCTTTGCTCGATTAAAGCGCTAATTTATATCCATTTATCATACAAAAGAAACATTTTATTTTACTAAATTATGTTTTAATCGAATACAAATCGAGTACAAATCGAGTTGAAACTGGAATGCTGCTCTGCAGTTTGTTGTCTATGTTGTAAATATGGTTGTGGCTCTGGATAAAATAGCTGATGAAACTTACCAACTTTTTATGAAAAGCAAAAACAAGCAAGCATAACAGCTGATCGTCAAACTAGTAGCCGACTGTGCGAAAGCCATAAACTGGTTTCTCAATTATAATTTTAATGTATTAAATTAATTTTCCAGTGCGAAAAGGCTATTATACTCGGTATGGTTTACCATTTCATAATGAATAGACTTACGCCGAAACAACGTTTATGCTTTCATACGGCCTAAATTACAGCAAAAAGTGGTCGAAACTCGGGCTAAACGTCTGGAATTTATACGAGCGGTCACTTTCCCGATATCATTTTTAAAATATAATTTCAAATCCTTCCCTTTATAATAAACAATAAAAGACCGTAGTAATCTCTTTCAACAAATATTTGGACAAGCAAGTGATTTATAGAAAAAATACGGCATGGCTTCCAACCATATTTTCCCAGAAATTCTCTTAATTTATTTGTGATATATCAACTATTAATATAATTCATTTATATTACATGAAGCTACTACGAGTATAATTATATGTTATTCATATAGCAATCTGCGCCCCCTCCCCTACGCAATCAATCAAATGAAAATTCTATTGCTTACAGATTAATCAAAAATTCATAGAATTGATTGTAATGGCAAACAATTTCTCACCACTAACTTAATAAATGTCTATTATTTATATTCAGTTATCCAACACGGTGGCAGAAGCAGCACACGCAGCCGCCAATAATTAATGGAAGTTATGAATTATGTAGCAGCGACGGCGGCAGTGGCAGCCAAAGTGTCTATAAGTGGTCGGGAATTCATAGGAAATATTTGCGAGGAGAAAATAAGAGCTTAGAGAAATGATGTGTGAGACATTTGCAAAATGCATAGAACAACAGTTGTTGTTTGCAGTTTGCTTGGGTGTTAAATAACAACCTTGGTTTTGAACTCAATTACACACACACGCACACACACATATAATAATTGTATATATACAGCAGTCATTCCGCATAAATATAGAGTAAAGCAAATGACCGCGCGCAACGCAAACTGCTAACGCCCGCCATATAAGAACACGAGAGAAAACCACACATAAAAACAACAACGATGAACAAATACTACAGCCAACAACAACAAGCGCCGTAAAATCAATAACTCGGCTGATAGTTAATTGAAGTGCTTTACTCAAGGCATATATCGCTGTGCATGTGTGTGTGCGTGTGTGTGTTAGTGGGACGATTTAGCGGCCCCCTAGAGCACCACTACCGTGTCTACACACCTCCTGCGCCTCACCACCGTCGGCAACATGTTGTGGCCGCGTAATTGCACTGGTTAACAGAAGCTATGTAATTAGCATTTATTTTATACATTTATGCCGAGTACACACCCCAATGAGTTTTGGTTTTCTTTTTTCGTTTCGCTTTGCTCTTTTGGCTTTTCTGCTTTTATTATGCCAGCGAAGTGCTTGCAACCCGCATGAATAACAGCTAGCGTCGGGCAACAACAATAAATATTGTAGTGGAAAAAAATCAGTAAAGAACAGCATTGAGGAGGGGTTGTTTAGTAGTCGCATTGCTATTGTTGTTGTTGTTACTATGTTATTATATTACAACTTGGACACTAGCAATGACTTTGGGTGTGGTGCAGCAGCTAAACTATTGCTATATGCTGTTGTTGTTGTTGTTGTTTTTGTTGTTGCTATTACCGCTTGGGTTATCTGCAGGCGTGCATTGCTCCATAAATGTATTTAATAATAGTTTAGCGCTTTGCTTTGTAGCAGTTTCTAAATGTTAATTGTTGTTGTGACAACTTAGTATTCGAGCATTTGTTATAGTTTTTTATCTGTTTATATATACTTATATTTGTAATACTTTATTTGGTCAGCAGGAAATTTTCTACTTCAATTCCGCTGTCGCTTTGTTGTTGTTACTGTTGTTGTTTGTGTCAGCTGTGCGCATGCATTTAATATGAAATTCCGCTTAAAGTATATTATATGTATTATAAATGTTCATAATCAAATTGCTTTTGTCTAACCACTACTAAGTGTGTTTCTTACGTAGTGTCTTTCAAGTTAATTGTTATTGTCATTTGTTGTTAAGTTCCTGTTAATTTTGCGGTAATTGCCGGCCAGCTAACGGAAAATTAAATAAGCAAAAGTTATGTGCGGCAAATGAATGCTATGAGTTTAAGGTGTGACGCGCAATGAAACCACATTGTAGGAGTATAAACTAGTATAGTTAGATATTTATTGGAAAAAATATTAAAATTATTGAATAAGTGGTACGTAATCTATTGCATAAGGAAAATTATTAAGGTATGAAAAAATATGTTGCATCTCAAAGACCTATCCCAAGGTCATCTAGCTGCAAATAGTTGTTTTTTTGTTCTTGTTGAAACAGTAACTGAGAACATTCTCCAACAATTTCCTGGCAATATGGATAAGGTTATTATCCTTGACCGGATAGAAGTCTGAGATTATGGTTTTCCGCATTGGATCAATGGTCGTTGAATGAACACGGTAGGCGTTGCACAAAGACCCGTACCTGTGCGACTGTTAGATCATTCTGGCCCTGGAGATCCACTGAGATGTTTGCTCTTAGCAGGGTTCAGCTGGCTGTGATAATAGAAGTAATTACTGGCCGCTGGCCGATGGTGTTATATGCCTTGAGGCTAAATATCCTGATGGACGCAAACTGACAAAATTGCGTGGAAGAAAGGGAGATTGGGACTTCAAAACACTTTCTCCTTCATTGTCCAGTTTTCTCTAGACAGCGGCGGAAATATCTTGGCAGTACAAAGTTCGAAAAACTAGCTGAGGTGTTCCGACTACAAATTAGTTGCCTGCACAAATTCGTGAAAACGCAAAGCGCTTTATTGCTACTTGAGTGTCTTGTGTATACATTTTGAGGAGTTTGCGGCATCACAAAGTACTGCCTTTAGCTGTCCAAGTGAGATCTCTTGTGGCACATGAGATGAGTCACTCTAACCTAACCTATACCTGACTGTTGTAGAAGTCATTATCATTTTATAAGATCCATTCCAAAACCTATCCTGTAAATTGCAGAAGAAATTCGGGAGCCAATACTCGTGTCTTTGATTATTATTGTAAAAGTAAGGCTTTTTTCACTTAGGACAGCCTCACCGTACGTATCCGAAAGCATTCGATGAGCCCCAACCGCACTTTTCTTGGAATTAAAAAAGAAAAGCAAAATTTCCCGCAAATGTCGAGATTTCGTATCAAAAAGTGACATTTTCAGTTGAGAATAAGTTTGGGATGCAAACAGATCTCTACGAAATTTTGTTGGGTTAATATTGACACAAATGTCCAAGATCGATATAAAAAAAATCGATTTAATCGATCAGTGCTTGACCCTAGAGACATCTGTTGGAAAACGACGGAAGCAAATTTGTAGACCTAATATTTAAAATATTTTTAGTATAAAGAAATAGTAATCAAATTCCCCCTCTTATAGAGACATTTTTTCACCCTATGCAATCTCATAAATTATTTGAGAAGTACATAAATGTGGTCAAGTGGTACACAAAAGTGATAAAGTAGAACGGCGAAATGTATGATTTGAAAAGGCTAACATTTTGAGAAGATAAGAAGAAAACTCTTTCCTAACACTTTCTTTTTAATCATCATTGGAAAATGTCTCAGCAGCTTGAACAAATTTACCGCAAATGCCCCTCTTCCAACTCTCACTGAAAACATTTTTCGTTTTGAGCTATCTAAAAATATTCCATACAACTCTCGGATCGTCTGATATATTCCTCTTTCTTCTTTTGACTCCTCTCATAATTATCTACTCCTGTTTGGTGCCTTGTAATGATTTAACTCCGGAACGTCCGCAGTATCGTCTTTTCTTTAAAAAGATTACTGTTAATCCTGTTCATATATATCTCTTCATACATGTAGTAATGTGTAAATATTAATTATTAATTAAACTCGTGTTGTTATCTTGTTAATTGGACATTTCTTAAATATTTCAAATCGCCAACATATGATTTCTCTTGACACGTAAGACTTTGCATTAATTAATATTCGTTTTTTTTTCTAACTCAATTAATCCCTCACCGCTTTAATACCCGGCCAACAATAGCTTTACTAATCATGCTTGTTAAGGTAGTAATTAATTTTTTATTGATGTTTTATTAAAAAGTATTATTCTATAATTATTTTAATTACCACTAAGCTTTCAGCACATTTATAATGGCATTAAGATGATTTAAAAATGCATTAATTCTATTATTAATGTGATTAGAAAATGCTTCTAGCCGCATACAATGCATTAGACGCATTAAAGGAATTAACAGTGGTTGCAGTGACTTTGCGTGGTATCTCATAACTCTCGATATTAGTTTACAACGGTAATTGTATGTGTAGGAGAGTCGTGATAGAGAGAATTCAACGAACGAACTCATCACAAAAGAACATCTTGAAATATGGAAATCTAGAATACAATTAACTAACCCTTCTGATGGTTTTTGGCATGTAAACAATGTTTTATTAGAACAAAAGTGTAAATGAGATGAAAAAGTGTACAAGCTGATAAATCAAGGTTAAATTGAGTCAATTAAAACTTTCGCTTCACACTAGAAATCAAATTTAGCTAGACCCTGAGCTTTAGTAGTAGATATCAGTTTCACTTTCTGTGCCACCCATTTATCTGCCTCAATACCATTTCGTTGTCTTTGTTACTACTATGACTTCCTCCCTGAAAATAGCGTAATAAAACAATGAGCGTCACTTTAACCTTTGCATTGAAAAATTTCCACGCCACTTCCGAGTCTCTCAGCCTTGGCGCAGCAGAGTGGCTGCTAACAAGTTTTGGACTTGTTAATTACAGCAAAGCATCAGACCGAAATAAAGTGGCATTGTGTGTCTGTTATCGCGCAGAGGGATCTGTAATTGTTACACTTAATTAAATAATTTACAACACCTTTGCCTCAGAGTTGAATGCGTGAATGAAAATGAAGGAATGAAGCACATTTGTTGCCGTTGACAAGTGTTAATTTCTGCCAACAATGTGGATTGCGTGTGTTGTTTGTTGTTCAGATTTTACCACAGTGATTTAAGGTTGCTGCTATTTCCAGCTGAAATTGTTTGGAGAGAAATTTCACTAGCACTGTTTGGTGGAGAAAATCTCAGTGTATATGTATTGTATGCTGAGGAATACTAGGTGTTTTGGAAGTCTACAGCTCACTTTGATCGCAGCTAAAGTGCAAATTGATGTATTTATGAGGCTAAACAGACGACAGCCTGTAAGTAAAAGTATGTTAAATGTGACTATAAATAGTCTCTGTGTCTTTAAAAGGATCATATGCTCGAAATAAAGTAGATTTTAAACTGGGTTCACGTCTGGATCTGGATGCCATATACAAACTCAAGACTCAGTGACATTAGATTGTTCATAGTTCCAGCGAACACCACCCAATGTCGATAAAATTGGCACTCTTATAGGTATGAAGTCGAATGAAACCAACTTTTTAAGGACACTGGACTATAGTGAGTACTCATATGCCGTCCAGTTAGATTTTACATTCTTCTTCTTGGTTAAAATTAATATTTCCCACATTTCCTACTCAAACTCCTCCAACTAAAAGATCACACCGAAATCAAATCCACCTGCTTCATTACACAATTAGAGACCATATTAAGAGAAAAAACTCGGGCGCATAAAGCAAAATATCCATTTCATTGTAATATCATAGCGATTTTCCCACGTCAAACGCCAACGAGCAGCGGCAAACCACGAGACTAAATCATTCAAGCATAATAAATCATTTGCGATTTTCCTTTCAATTTAGCGCACAGAGACAACTAAATCAACGCACAGAATTTAGAAAAGCATAAAAAAGGAGAAAAAAGTATTTACGAAGCAGCCGCAATATGCTGGTAATGCGCCGGCGTGCAACCACAAATGCAGCAAACCAGCGTGCCACACTGCATACAAAGTGGGAGCAACAGGAAAAAATTGTTGCTGTTTCTGCCCCCTTAGCCGCGAAGCTTAACGTTTTTGCAGCCTAAAAGCGCCACAAATTGCGTTTGTCACAAAAGACGCATAAATCACAAAATAACTCAAGTGTATGGAGCGGAGGTAAGGGCGGTCGTTTAGCCCACATAAGCGGTGTGCATGTGACTGAGTGTTTTAAAAGCTGAGCGAAATTTTTATTTCTTATGGAAATTTTGCAAAAATGGGAAGCTGAAAGCGCCGCTCACTCATTCAATTAGTTCATTCATTAATAAAAATAGTTATTTTGTGTACGCCTGCCAGCGGATGTATGCCCTTCTCATTGGTTCAATCATATTTACTCACTTTTGGAGCCGCTGTGTTAATTCATTGATGTTGTAAAATGCGAAATTCATTATGCTAATTTAGTCAACGTTGCGTGCTTGATTTGCCTAAAATCATAAATGGCAACTTTATAGCAACGGATCAGAGAAGCACTTAAATGGGCTCTAAAATCTTCACAATAGTATAGTCATATATTTTTCGACGAATCACAGCAAAAGTGTAGACACTGAGAACAAAGGTCATGCAAATGCAAAGTAAAAGTTTATGTGCAAATTAAGTAAGCATACGGAATTATTAATTATATTGGGTGAATTGGCACATAAAATTGGATTTATGCTTAAAGATTCGATAAGCGTGGCTGCTTTCGAAAATTGTGAAACATAACGAAGTTAATGAACGCTGGAATCCAATAATGTGAAGATTTTAATGGAACATCTTTATGAAAAAAACTCTCATATTTAATTTTAGAAATTCCGCCAATTCCCGAAGTCTCAGCAGAAGTCCGAGAACAATTTTAACTCACAATTTTTCAGCGCAGCTTTTTCATTGCCTATAATTGAATCATGTCATGATTTTATGTAGTGTTAGTGTCTTTCCATCAACTGTGGGCTGTAGTCCTGTCAAAACTTTACATCTGTTGCAATTACTGCGAGTATATTCCTCAAAACTGTTGTCCTAGCATTAATATTAGTCTTCCTTGTATTTATAGAAACAGATTTAGCATTTATGGTAGTCGAGCCCAATGGTATGCTGTAAATTATGTTATACGTGAATTAAAAGTATACATTTGGGAGCAAAGAGCAATTTTATAAACCTTTACACGCTAATTTCTTATAAAAACTTGGGAAGACGATAGGCAAAGCGCATGGAATAGAAATTCATTGAGGCATGGTTGAGGTACTTAGCAAGTTGTAAGGATTTTAAAGGGACCTTCAACCTACCAAATAAAAATTTTAATGACGTTAGACATTTTTTGAATTTTGGAAGCAATATTCCGTACAAATTTCGGAAAACAGTCCCTCAGTCACCCAACCCATCATCAAATTAATAACTATTTTATTTTTCCTTAACAAAATGGCGATAATTAGGGATCTAACTTACAAGTCGCTTATCATCCCCGTCCTGATCTACGGTGCAGAAGCTTGGACGATGTCAACATCAGATGAGACGACACTAGGAGTTTTCGAGAGGAAAATTTTGCGCAAGATTTATGGTCCTAAGAACATTGGCAACGGCGAATACCGCAGACGATGGAACGATGAGCTGTACGAGTTATACGACGACATTGACATAGTTCAGCGAATAAAAAGACAGCGGCTACGCTGGCTAGGTCATGTTGTCCGAATGGACGAAAACACTCCAGTCCTGAAAGTGTTCGATGCAGTACCCGCCGGAGGAAGCCGAGGAAGGGGAAGGCCTCCACTCCGTTGGAGGGACCAGGTGGAGAGCGACCTGGTTACACTTGGGATCTCCAACTGGCGCCGAACTGCGAAGGAGAGAGAGAGATGGCGCACTATCGTCGATTCGGCTATAACCGGCTAAACGGTTGCAACGCCAATCACATACATACAACTTATCGCTCTATTACTTTTATACTTTAGTTATGACCATGAAGTTTGCTTCATCCAAAGACATTTTCTCAGTTAAAGAATTTGAATAAATCTGTCATTTGACAGCAATATACAATGCAAAAAATATATATAAGCTAATATGAGCCAAACTATTATAAAATTAAATTTCTTTTAAGTCTAAAAAGTCATTGATTCGCCATACCAACCTCATATGTACAAACAAATATGAAATATTTTCCAAAGCTATACACATAAGTAATAATTGCGTATGCTTTTTAAATAATTATACTACTTTTTCAAAGCAACGGTATATTTTTCTTTAACCTCGCTTTAATTGCAGTCCCCAAATCTCCAGGCACAATTACTTACAAGCCAAATGGTGCGCCGACAAAAGCTCAAAAAATGCAGTGCCAACTAAGCAGCCGACTCTCATGCTTCAATAAAGCAACAACAATAATAAAAGCGTGCAATTTTGATGTGAAAATGATTTCTCTATATGAGCAATTGAATGCTCTGGCTGTGCTGGAACAAATTAAGAATGACATCTCAACGTGGTGGCCCCAACACAAGAGACGCGGCGTGGCGGTATGTGTCACAGCTGATGGCTTGGAGCCTGCTGGGAGTTTTCGCTGATTTTTACAATGTTTGTGTTAATTTTTCTATTTATGTGCCACTATTCTGCTGGCAGTTTTCTTGCAAAATGTAACGGAGAAATATAAAAATTATTTTCTGCCGAGCGGCTAGTCCCCGCAGAGGCCGATAGTTTTCTTTTCTTTTTTTGTTTTCACATTATTTCTTCATTTGTTCGAAATGTTCGTTTTTAATTTGCTTGCCTTTTTCTGCTTTTCGTTTTTTTTTCTTCGCTTCCACCAGTTATTTTGTAAAGCGGCATGAATTTCGCAGCCCAAAAATGGCTGCACTAACGGACACCGCCGAATGCACTTATGAATTATCAATTGATTTGTGCTGCGACACTGCAACAACAACAAGAATAGCAAGTGAAATATTTGAAAAAAGCATGTATCTTACTTAGTTGCAGCGCTTAGTGAAATACCGTTATAGCATTTTTTCGCACGCGCATAGCCAACTAGCTGACGAACAAGCAGTCTGTGTGTGTGCAATTGACTTTGACGTGACAAGCGCCACGTCAAACGCTACGCGTTTCTTTGTCACACCAATCCGCGTTGCGATTTCCTCATATACATCATCTTGTTTGCCCGACTCAACGCTTGTAGTTGACGGACGTGTTGTGGTTACTGAGGTGGCTTGGTATAATCTATGCAGCATTAGTTAGTCTCAGTTTAATCACTAATTTTTTCTTTATTTTTAATTTGTTTTTAAAAAGGTTTCACTTTCGTCTAGTAAAACCGAAAAATTAAGATAAATTCAGCAAACTAAAGACTTCAGAAACGAACCTGTTCGTAGTTGTTGAATGTATGCATGAGCAAAGCTTTTAAGAAAATCATAAACGTAATGAATATATAAATCCACAGAATACAACTAATTGCGCACAAACTTGCAGTTATATGAAAGCCAAATCTCAACTCGATTCCTACTATATTTGTAAGCTTCTGTCCTACGTGTGCGCACTTTAAAGCAACGCTTAAATAAGTTGTACATCAAAAATGCGGGAAATATTTCAATAATTTTATTAGATGACTTTCGGTAAAAAGCGCAATTAAAGCTTTTTAAGGCGGTGTCTACTCTAAGCGCCTTTGTTCTTTGTGACAACTGCTAAGCGCTTTGTTGTTGCTATTGTTTTTGTGTTAAACGCTGCAAACGGCGGCAAACAACTGAAGCGCTTGACTTGGCTGTCATTTTAGTGATTTTCGCAGCCGAACACAAAATTGTGGCAAACAAAAAAAAAATTCAACAGAAAATGTAGTAACTGCATAAAAAGAGAAAAAATAGAAAAAAAATTTGAAAAAAAAAAATTAATAAATAGCGGTAAAGTACAGCAGAGACAAAATAACATAATCAAGCGGGCAGAAAAAAATGAAATAAAACCAAACATGGAAAATTGTGCGCTTACATGTGTACGTGAGAGCAATTTGAGCAGCGCCACCTAAATATTTGCCAAAAAAGTAAAAAAAAATATCACTTCAATACAAAAAGTCTTAAAACGCCAAACACATGAAACAACGGAAGGCATCGCAGAGATATGAAAATATTAAAAATTGTTAGTGCCATTTTAAAAAGGGGTGTGTATGTGTGTGTGGTGTGGCAACTCAAAATCAGGGGTGTGCTTTGTTGCTCCTCACTTATCTGGCTATATACATATATATGTATGTATGTATGTATGTGAAAAAAAAAACATATTTTTTATGTCGCTTGGACCTTTAGCGGTGCAGCCTCAATCAGTTCAGTCACGATTTTAGCATTTTTGTGCGCGATAAACGCATTTTTGGACACAAGCGCGCGCCCATGCCAAACGCTGTCTATATATATATACACATATATCTGTAAGCGCACACAATAGCTGGCCACTGCACATGCTTAAAGTCACTCATTCACATGCATTTGTGTTGCCGTTGTTACAACTTAAGTGGCGGACACCACACCATTATTTGCGGCTGCTGCTGACGCTGCGCTTTTCGCACACACACACACCACACATACAAATAAAAATTAGTTCGAAGTGTTATGCATTTACAAATATTTATTGCCATTTTTCCTTTTCATATATTTTTTTAATGTATTTGTCTGAGACTTTTGGTTTGGACTTTGCAAATGTTTAGGCTGCTGTCTATTAATTTTTATGACGTCGTTTTTCATCTTAGCTTCCAGCTGCAGGAAGGCGAACAGATCCAAACCACTGTATGGGTACTTACACTTTAGTTTTTTTGTTGTTTTTCTTAGCTGCTGGCGCGGCGAAAAAGCTATTGAGCTGCAACTGCTTTTGTTATAGAGTTAACAAAAGGTGGGTCGGCAGACTTTTGGTTGCCACTGTCAGTGTCATTGTGAGGCAAGTTTGTTCACAGCAGTTGAGTAGGCAGAGATAACAACACTAAGGTTGCATTATCTATTGTAAGAAACTGTAATGTCAAATGAAAAAATGGAAAACAGACAGTAATATTGAATGGTATAAACATTTACGGAGATTAGTTGCATTTTCAACTAGTTCAAACGAATCAGAATTTAAGTAATATAGTTAAAATATATATGGTAGAACTTAAAAATTGGAGACAATCATACCCAGCCTCAGAAAATACGTGAATATTTAACTCTCAACTGGATGATGACCATTTAATACTCCCATAAATAATGAGGTTTGGTCTCCCAACCGTCTCTTGCCGTCTCATATAAATGCCTTATTTCTTAGCAGTAAAATATACCTTATCCAAGTACTATACGAGTAAAGACTATACTTCTCAACTCGCCTATAATCTTAAAATAGGTCATCGACTTAAAGTTGTAAGGCAAACTACTTCAGTTTGTATTTATTCAAGTCACTGGCGCGAGCGCAATTAAGGGGAACTATCAATTAAAATGAATAACTCTCAACGACAAATTACTTTAATAGCCCTTAATGTGCATTAGCTAACCCTTAATGTGATACATTTATTGAATTATTGTCCATTATAAATAAATATTAATGATATCTTTGCACTACAATAAATAAACTAACTGTTTCAGACAAAACTAAAGTTCAAACTAAACAATAGTTGTGCCTTATAAATACACTATAGCCTGACATGCGCATAAAAACCCACAATCCCGAGTTAACACTTGCAACTTAGCAATGCGATACTGAGCTCCAGTGCTAGTCAGCGCAAAGCGAAAATATGAGTAAATGAGCAAATTAAATTAAATTAAATATGACAATAAAAATAATAAAACTTAGAAAACGAGTCGCTTGTACACGCTTTTAAATGCCATAATTATTACTTTAATTCTGTTTTTTTTTTCTCTAACGACTGCGTCGCGCAGTCTGCACTTGTCTGGCTGGGCTTTTGCGGTCAGACATGGCGTATGAGTGTTGCCGTTGGCATGTCCGCTTCACGACGCACACATACCAACGCAAATTCAAGTTAACAGAAATATACAAATATATTTGCGATTATTCATAAGTTATTAAGGCCGCAAAGGTCATTGTTGGAGCAAACAAGCGAACAAGTGCGCAAATGCACGCACGAGTGTGTCTACAATTGCATGCACTTTTTAGTAACTATATGTATTTATATAGTAAATGTCTGCCTTATATAGCAATATATAATATATATTGTGCAATCAATTTCTGTGAATTATTCTTACTTGTACGAGGGCTGCTATATATATTTCAATCTGACATTTCCATTGGAAAGTTTGACATTTTTTAGCATAACATCACTCAGAACGTTTTGTCATTTAATTGTGAATTGTTTTATTTACAGGGAATTAAAAAATTCATCTCGTCAAAAAAATGGAATTAACTCGTGAACATTTTCGTGCGATCATTTCTCACAACTTTCGACGTGGATTATCGCGACAAGAGTGCATCGATGAACTAAAATCTTTGTATGGCTATGAAGCACCATCCTATAGCACTGTGAAAAACTGGTACAACGAATTCAATCTTGGCCGACGCTCGCTCAAAGACGAATTCCGTGAAGGTCGTCCAAAAACAGCCGTTGTGCCAGAAAACATCGATGCCGTACGTGAACTGATAATGCAAGACCGTCATGTAACATACCTTCAGATAGAGGCATGCCTATGCATTTCTCCCACCAGCATACATTCGATATTGCATGAACACCTGGCCGTAAAAAAGGTTTGTTCTCGTTGGATCCCGCACAATTTGACAATCGCTCAAAAAAAAGGCTCAAAAAAATTGCTTCGAAAATTGGTTTGAGCGCATGCAAAAGTGTATAAATCTTGATGGAGAATATTTTGAAAAACAATAAAACCATTTTCGTTGATAAATATTCCTATTTTCATTATTAGGCCAGAAATATATATAGCAGCCCTCTTATAAATACAATAAAGCGGTAAAGTGATATTCCAGACTTAAAAGCTTTATTGGTTTCAGTTGAGTTTTGAGGTTTTTAAGCTAAATAGTCATACTACATACTTGCTCTACTATACATAGGTCTTTGAGAAAATTATCGTTAAGTATACTATTGTTTCTCATTGTTTCCTCTTTTTTGTAGTCACTATAAATACTAGATCCGCCTATAAGTCTACAAATGTTCCATTATGAGTAATGAGTCTTATAATTGCACATTTTAATACTTTTTACTGAAATTTACTTTTCCATCTGAATCAGTTCTAAATGTATACACAAATTCTTCAGAAAACCTATTAATTTTAAATATTCACATTTAGGTACTTTGGTTCGAAATATATGTATACTGCCAATTATTAGAAAATATTTGACAAAGAAAATACACTGTGGTTGATACTTTGGTCGAAGAATATTTTAATTATTATTAATTTGAATATGCGCCAAAATGTAGGCCACATTTTATTTTGGAAGTTTCTTCATATGTGTTACAAATATCAGCTGATTCTACTTCCAGGAAATATAATTAATTATAGGCAGAGTTTTGTATAAATTGATTTCATCATCCGGTATTACAAGTTTTCGATTTTCGAAAAATAGTAAAAATACAATTGATCTCATCCAAAGCTTACAAGAAATAATAAAAAAGAAAACAATATCCGTCTATCATATGGTCATGACAACAGGCAGCTTAACTCAATAAGTGAAAATTAATGAAAACTCCACAAAGAAAGAAATCGCATTTTATTTCCCGTACTCCTTTTTTTCATTTTTACATCAAGTCACTCCCAAAAATTGCATACTTGTATATACAAACTTTCAAGGCACGCCCAAATTTTCACATTTTCTTCTGGTACACAGCTTTTGTGCCCGCAACACATACACTCCCACACACGAAAACAATGAACATGAAAATGGAAATAACAATAAAAGTGTAGCAATAAAAAAATCAGCCGGAAAATTGCGATCGTAGTCAAGCGGTGGCGCAAATTATACACCTTTTTATTGTTATGATTTCCAAAGCCTACTTTTTTCGCCTTTTTCGGGCTTTTCTTTGTTGTTTTTGGGTCGGCGAGAAAAATGATTTTCCAATTGCTGCCATTTGCAATTTCGACCATTTCACGCATCATTAAAATTAGGCAGACGCTAAGAGCAACACGGGCATGCAACATGTGGTTATTCGAAGGCAACAACAACAGCGCAGTAACTATTTTTATGTAAGTGTATAAAGAAGTATTATATGATTTTAAAGTTCAAATTTACATACACTCGAACATTTGAACTTCGAAATTATATATAATTTTGGCAGTCATGGCCAACCATAACAAAGTAAGCGCATATTTACTCTGCACACCTCAGCACTGCCTTAATGCACTTGTGTGAATTTGCTCTAAACAAAATATTGTTGCACGTCTGCTTGTCTGTAAATACATATGTTTACGCGAAGGTAGTAATTTTTGCGGCGTTCGAAGGTTGCTGCTGCTGCTGTTTCCATCAATATTTCCGACCGACTTCCTCTGTAGCTGTGCCGCAGTGGCTGGAGTTTGCATGAATCGCCAAAAATTACATGTCGCAAGCGCGTGAATACTGTTGCAAGACAAATGTGGAAGTAAGTAATTTTTCTCGCTACTAAATTATGAAAAAAACTTAAATTTTTATATAGTCCATTGTGAATGCGAAATGTAAAATTTAGGCACTATTTTATATTGTAAATTGTGTTTGCATTAAAGGATAAAAGTCATTGCGTAGCTTTTCTCATTTTTCTCCTCAAATATTGCTATAATGCAGCTGGTTTGAAATGTCAGCATTGTCTACTTGATTAATAAAGCTTTCACAGAGTAGTCCTTTTGAGCAAACCAAGACTACAACCGGTCTTATAATATATACTTCCCAAGTAATATTGTTCTTTCATAAATATACACTGTAAGACTGTCACTTTTTATCTAAAGCTATAATAGTTGCCGTCCACTGATCTTAGATTGATTAAATTAAAGAGAAACTGATATGTCTCAGAAGGAGAGAAGTCCCGAAAATGTTGTGATACCCTGTTGAATGTATTGCTAAATGTATTTTGCAACTCCTCCACATATTTATCCGATCTTGGTATATGGAACGGTTGAAAACCCTTTTCATGCCAGAAATATGTTAATATATCTACCAATGTCTCTGAAGGACGACCACTATTTGGTATTTTTTTAGTTTTATTTAGAAACTGGAATTGAACCGATTGATCTTTGTCTTATTCCGTATTTTTTTTTCGCCTGTTTTGTCACCCTTTAATCGTTTGTTTTGTAACTTTTTCATGTAAGTGTTTGATTTGTCTTCTTTACCTCACAATTTTCAATTAGTCTATCTTTAATTAAAAATCTACAAGCTTCGACATTTCTTGCAACTTTTGATTGTTGTTGTTACTGTCAGCGGCGCTCATGTCGTTGACCAGCTAATTGCGATTTTTCCATTCAAGAGAAATTGGCAACTTCGTCTGTAAGTGTGATTTTGCGTGAGGCAGAAGCATTTAACTTTGCTATTTTATTTTATTTTGAATAAATGTCTGATTTTTTTGAATATTTTTTTAGAGACAGTTTCAATTGCTTGGCGATATGGCACGCTTACTTGCCAATTATTTGACGTCAATCAATGGAAGGGACGAGCAGCAGCTAAAATACTTGTTAGGTATTGAAAGTGGTGAAGTGTTGAATTTTGTCACTTGGGGTTGCTGATTTGGTTGAGGACATATAGAAAAAGCGCCAATTGCGTCTCGTTTTGGCAGTACAGGAAAGTATTGTAATTGACACATGTTTTATCATCATTTCCATATTTTTCGATGTTACGATGTTGTTCGACCATTTGACGTTAGAAACACTGAATGAGTTTGACACTGAAGTAGAACCAAAGATCAGCAATTCTAACTACGATCGATAACAATTTCTTCAAAGTCAGTTCCGTTCGACCTGAGTCTAGATTTTATTCCACAAATGGATAAACCCCCGATCTTTTCACTGAACTCCTTCATAAAATTTCCTACAGGGTCTATGCTTAGCCAACATTTTCATCTACTACTTCGCTTGTTGTCATCTGTGAGGCGCAATGACGAGTGCGCAGACGCGATTACGTGCGCTACGTGTTTAAAAATTTAATGAGATGACACGCTGTACTACTCTTTCAAATAAATACGAATGAATCAACCACGAGATACCTGTATATTATGTGTGAAAATAAATTACTTGAGCTGAAGAAAATCTCCCACAAGCATGCTTGCAAAGCATACTGCAGCAAGTGTAAGTAAATATAATGCCAACAACAACGCATACAACAAATATACTAAGTAAAAAAGTAATTGCACTATTTGACTATTTAGTGTCAACGGCGAGAAAGTAGGAAGTGCTCTGGCCCTGCCACTCCAACACTGAAAGCTGAGTGTGTATCTAAGATGCTCGGTAACGGCATCAACCGCTATAATGAGCAGCGACAGCTGGCGGGCGTGCGACATCGCTTGGTGCAAGTAGCGGCGTCAGTAGCCGAACAGTTGACAGTAGCAGTTGACTGCGCGTCAACGGGTCACACACACACACCAATTGTTAGAGAGACCAAGCAACCCAGCACTTTTATGCCCAACTAGACACAGTAGCGAATTTGCTGTGTTGCGCTGCCGTTGTGTCGACTTAATTGCATTGAGCGTGACTACAATTTTAATGAAATTCGAACAAAAATGTCAAGGTGAATAACAATGAGGTGGCTGTGTGTAAAAACTAACGCACACATAACTATGTGGGTGAGGTCTAACTGGCCACCGAAGGGAGATCAATTTTTGAATATAAAGGTGGAAGAGTGGTAATTATTAAGTATACTGTTAGAATTAGAATTTATTTAGGCTGTCCAAAATATATATTTTATATCGCATGCAAGCTATTTTGTATATGATTTGTTCATATTTGAGTTTATCTGATTTGATATTATCTGGTCTTTCGTAAGAAGAATAACAAAAAAAATAAAATAATAAAATATTTTTTATGCAATTCCTCTCCGCTCCTATGGACAATAGTGGTGAATAAATTATTAAAGAAGTTGGACGGCAAAGCGCATAAGATAGTTGCTTATGCGGACGACATTGCCAGCTTAATAACGGGAAGGTGTCTACACACTATTAGCAACATTATGACAACCCCTCTCAGTACTGTACTGAACTGGGCAACTCATGCAGGCTTTGGGTTGAATGCGGAGAAAACTGACTTGCTTGTTTTTACGAGGAAGTTCAGAATTCCCACATGGAGACACCCATCGCTAAATGGGACAGAGCTCCCCCTCAAGGACCGCACCAAGTACCTGGGGGTAGTCTTGGACAACAAACTGCTAAGGAAGTACAATGTAGAGGAGAGAGTAATAAAGGCGAGCAATGCGTGCAGGCAGATGTTTGGTACTACCTGGGGGCATTCTCCCTCTCTTCTGCACTGGTGCTACACAGCAGTGGTATGACCGATTATGCTCTACGGTGCTCTAGTGTGGTGGACAGGCGCACGGAAATCAACGTATCGAAAGCCAATGGAAAAGGTTCAGCGGCTTGAGGCTCTTTGCATAACGGGAGCACTAAGAACCACCTCAACGGCGGCTCTTGAAATAATACTAAACCTGTCGCCTATAGATTTCTTTGCTGAAAACAGCGAGGCAAAATCGGAGGGGCGTCTTATGGCAGCAGGAGAATTTATGTACAGAACTTTCGGGCATAGCTCAGTGGGTAATGGTAGTTTGGCGGACACCGACTACATGACCCCATTTTTCAAATGGGAAAGAAGGTTCAAAGTAAACTTAGAAAGAGAGGGCTGGTGTTAGGGCATAGCACCTGCACGCAGTAATTTAAACATATTTACGGACGGTTATAAAATGGAGGATGATTAGGCGCGGGAATATACTGTCCGGAATTAAGAGTAAGGCAAACATTCAAACTACCGGATCACTGCAGTATATTTCAAGCGGTGGTGTTTGCAATTGAAAAGGCCGCTGAGCTATCCTTAAGCGCACCAACAGGATACTCTAAAGTAAACATATACGTAGACAGTCAGGCGGAAATCAAGGCAATATCCTCCTTTAGCATATCGGCCAAAAGTGTCTTGAGTGGTAGGTTAGCGGTGGATGATGTCGCCAGAAATAGGCGACTTCAATTCTACTGGGTGCCAGGCCACAAGGGAATAGAGGGTAACGAGATAGTAGACGAGATTGCCAGACGAGGCGTAAAACTGTCATCCGAAAGCATGATTAACGTAAATAAACCTATACACTGTCTACGTGATAATTTAGACAGAAACTTGGTAAAAAATTCAAAGCGCGCTGGAAGAATATACCGGGGGGCAAAACCGCAAAAGTTATGTGTAAGACGGTAGATAAGAAGTACACGAGATTTCTATTGGCGCTCGATAGAAGCAAATTTAGGAATATGGTCGGCAGATCGCGAAGACTGCAGGAAATATCAAGAGCAAGGCACCAAAGAAACAATGGAGCACCTCTTCTGTGAATGTCCTGCATTATCATGACAACGGCTTCAGCATTTAGGGAGTACACATTATGTTAATCTGGAAGAGATTTCATTGGTGAAGCCGCAAAGCCTTTTTCGCAATTCGCAAATTCGCAACAAGCGCGGGCATCCTAAAGGTTGATTACTCCTCATTAACTACGTGACGGCACTCCATCTGGTATCGCAAAGGACCAAATCTGGTCTATGTGTGGCTTTTTAGCCTATCAGAGTAACCTCACTTAACTTAACCTAACCTTTACAATTTCTCGAAACCTCATAGCAAGCCTTTAAACTGCTAGGGAAGTGCTGAGATGGACAGCAGGTCTTCAATTATTAAGAACTACAGAACTTAGGTGCTTCATCTACCAAAATTAAGACTAGCTTTGGTAGACTATTAGTTCCACCACTACAGGGACCACTACAGTCATACATTATATATATGCGCGAGAAATAATTGAATTTCTTACGCAAACCTACTTAGAATTAATCAATTTATCCATTATCCAATTGTTATCGAATTTTAATATACATATACAACCATTAGCTGAAATGTTTAGACCATTAATTTAACATTTACTTTCTGTCATACCACAAGGAATCAGGAAAAACAATGCTGATTTAAAAATCAACTTTAATTTTTTGCAACAATTCAGTTTCACTGCTAAACTAAAGACTAAAGCAACGAACGCGACAAATTGCCGCACCACATGTCAATGTGTGTGTATATACATACGTATGTATATGTGTGTATACTGGTAAGTATGGCGAGGTTTCACTTTCATTTAACCGCTATTATTACGGTAAAAAATATATCTTTGTCTACATTTGTTGTTGCTCCGTTTGGTTTTTGTCATTTTTGCTTTGCCACGCCAGTGCATTTTCCGTTGTTACTACCGCCACTTGCCGCTACACATTTATTTACGGTTATTGGCAATCGGGCTAAATCAATTCATTAGCAATTAACAATTAGCCATTGGCAATTAAGCAAATGACCAAAGAGTCAGCAAAGCCAGCAAGTAAGCTAAATACTTGAATGCACAAATATTTTAATTGCTTAATAATTTGGCGAAAATGAAGCGAAATACGTGCAGTAAAACGCAAATGACGGCAGGTAGGCGAGTGGTTTGCATCTATGTGTGTGTGTGCGATTATGAAAGTAAATTTTTTCATTAAGCAATTGAATATTAATTTAGTTGTAAGTAAAAATTGGTGACTTTTTGTTGACTTTTCAAAAGTTGGTAAGGATTTGATTTTCATATGAAGACTTGTTCAAGTCAAAAATTTATAAAAAAATTTAAAAAACGAAAAAAGGAGTTGAAGACCAATTTTTATCCAAACTCTTCGATAGAAATCGAAACTGCGTGAGATTTGCTGAAGAATACCCAGAGAAAAACTTATTTTTGTTGCCGGTATTGTCACACCTATCAAGCTTCATCGAGTTATCGTACACACATTTACAAGAATAGCAGCCTCTACTTTTGTTGTTTTTAGTTAAAGACACTTTTCTGGATGATTAGACAATTTTATGGCTAAATAAAGTCTGAATTATCAGCATCAATATGGAAGTTTGCCATTAGTTTTTATTAAAAGACAAAAACCCAAGTCCAAACTTGTTCAACCACCACTCACAATCAGTTCAAATGAAATTGAATAAGCACAAATTGGCCTGGCAACCCACCTACCTACTTACATTCCGTTCATACCAATTTCACTACTTTTTTATGCGCCCACTTTGGTCCACTTAGTTTTTTATTTCCTTCGAAACTATTTCAAAATGCAAGTTCGCTTTCCTTGCGTGCGCTTTCTGGTTCAAGTACGTTCATTTCCTGACAATAAAGAACAATAAAACAACGACAACAAATTGTAAAAACAGCTAAGAAAGCCGCTTGAATCAGGCATAAGTAAGCAAAAGAGGAATAAAAAATGGAAAATACTCGCTGACTAGTTTTCCGAAATCGCTGGAATACTGCGCGATATATATTTGTGTATATTTGTTGTTGTTGTATTTAAATTATATCTGTTTTTGTGTACTCCTTATTACCTTCTTTCTGCTTATTCCTTCGCTGTCTTGTCGCAGATTCCATTTCATCTTCAGTGGCATTCCTCTGCAGCGATATTTGCATGTGCTTGCCGCATGTTGCACAGTACTGCGGGTTAGCTTGCCACAACTTGTATATGCATGCAAGCGCTCGTTGGCTCTTAGCCGTTGTCATTTAGTCGCATGTCAATGCAGATTTTCATCAGTATGCTATTTGTAGATGTGTTTATTGCTGTTGCTCTTGTTGTTGTAAACTTCATTTATATGTTGCTGGCAACTGCTGTCACTATTCATATGTATGGCATGCCGCCGCGCATTTTGTGGGCAGCTCAGTGTCGTGTGCGTCGCTTTGCGGTCTTCCTCGCTGCCACAATTTGTGGGCGCTGCACTGCTTTTGCTTTGCGCTTCCTTTATTACTGTTTATTTGTGCATTTCATCCCAACTTTTATATGCAGTTGTGCTCTCTCTTTACATTTCTATGGCTTCTCATCAGTGTTTGCTGCTGTTGTTGCATGATCCAGTTTCTTGTAATATGCCACTACTAATGCAGAGGCGGCGCGCTGCAGCGTTCACTCAGTCAGCTATCGCGGTAAATGTCAACTGAATTGCTCCACCAGGCGAAGCATGAAATGTTGATTGCAGCGAAATGAAGCGTGACGCTCGCTGTGCGCGGTGCGAAAAGGGCGTGGAGCGGCGGAGTACATCAAATGGAATTGATTGCCTGCCACCACTTTATACTTTTATGTTGCAACATTTTTTGTTTGTTTTTTTTTTGTCTTTTAGTATTTGTATTGTATTATTTTAAGCGTTTTAAGCTGCGGCATGTCAGTGTGGCATCCTGCTGACCGCTATCGCTTGGCACACTTGCAACATGTAGACATAGTATTTTTATACTCTCCACTTTAATGATCCACTTTTATGGCAAATGTCAATGTTGCAAATGTCAGGTGACATCTCTGAACGGCTGTTTGGCTGGCGTCAGCGCTCAGAAACTAAGTCGTGGTCAACTTGTATCGTTTATATGAAGTGAATGAATATTTTTTATTAACTGTAATGAATAACGGCCAATTAATTTAAAAAAAAATTTGAACAATTTCGCATTTTGCTTGAAAAACTTAACACCAATTTGTAAAACTCGCACCAGACGAAATCTTTGCAACACACTCTTACCATTGTCTGTTTAATTAAAATATTATGTTGCAACATATAATAATAATGATTTTAATTAAACATAATCAAAAACATAAATATTTATATGAGAATTAAGAGTAGCAGCATAGTTAAAGCATTTAGCGGCGACGCGTGTACAGCATGTTAAACAAAAGACTTAAGCAACGAACCTCAGCTGCACGCATGGCTGGCACGCAATGTCGTCGAAAAACGCTCGCAGTAAATGAAAATGAAACGCAACGCGCACATTAAACAATAACATATAATAAATTCAACTATTTACTGCTAATATTTTGGCAGTATTTGCTTAGAGCGCCGCAACACCATCATGCGGTAAGTGGCGCGTTGGCAGACAGCAGCTGGCGGCCACTCCATATGACCAACAGCTATCAACAACATTATCAAATCAATAAAATGCTCGCACTCGCTTACAAAAGCCAAAGTGCAGCAGCAGTATGGCAGCAGCGCGGCTGAGCTGTGCGCGAACTGTGGCGGTACGGCGCCTGCAGTGCGCGTGCAAAAAGCGACAATAAATTCAAATAAATTGCAGAGCTGACGTAAACACTCGGATGCATGCGATATATGCTTTCACTCACACACGCACACATGCAAACGCATCCATGGCATCATATATGACGACGCACGCATGCGCTTAGAAGCTGATGCCTATGAGCGGCAGCATACGGCAGTTGTGTTGGCAGATGCGCACCGCGGCTATGGCAAAGGAAAGATTAGCGAACCGCGTTGCTCGCGCGCGGATGTATATGTATTCATATACATACGCATTGTAAATTCATAGCTTTCAATACTCTCCATAATTTTTGCGTGACTTCTTCAAATGTGCCGCCATCGTCGCCAACCGCGCTGCCACTACCGCAACCGCCAAAGCCAAAAGCGCACAGCATAAACATTTCAGCCGCCATACCAAGGGGCGGTCTTTGGTAGGCAGTTAAGCATCTTTGGCGTGGAAATGCGCGGAAATCTGCGAAAAATTTGTGTGTGCGTGTGAAGAAATGTTACATTGATGCCACCGACCGGCCGCTGATGCCGCCAGCTGTGTGAGTTGACAGTTGCTGGCAACTGGCAGTCGCCGCATAACTGCTGCTAGTTGCTCATATCAGCGCGCACCAAAATAACCGCAAACGCACGTGAAAATGTGGTTGCGCCGTAAAGGCGCGTAAAAATAAAAATCATAAAAATAAACAAACAACAATAATAATATGCAAATAAAAGCAACAAACATCATGTTGTGGTAATTATGAGTATGTTTAACATTCGATGCTATCATTTGGCATATGTTACACGTATGTGTGTTGGATATGTTTGTGTATGCGCCGTTGCTTAGTTATAAATATTTAGCATTTTATAAGTTTATTAGAGTCTGCGCAGATTATGGCACTTGAGTGGCATTAAGATAGTTGAAATTTAGCACTTGACACAAATTGACCTAAGCTCATCGTGCATATGCAAATTTCATTTTAATGCAATTTCACTTTATCAGCGAGAGTACAAGCTCATACTTATTACAAATATGACCTAAATATTTTTGCACAATCAAAATTAGTAAGATCTGGCCCTCATGGTGTATAAACGCCGCTATATGAAAATTGTAGTAATACTATAAGAGAATAAAAATATTTCACTGGTCTTATGATAAGCTTGTATGATAATGGAATATAATCAAATAATCAAATAATTGGTCTCACTCTCATAGACTAGATCCTGTCAGTATAGGTACTGAGAGTATGTTCAACCAGATCATTAAAGCATCTTCGATGTAGGTTCTCACTCTACACACAGAAGCAGAATCTGCCTGAACTGAAATTGACATACATTGGGAAAAAATTTATCGAAATCGGACTATAAAGTTATAGATTGATATAGATAATTTTTTACCGAAAATATCGGAAAATCTCTTAGATTATTTATAAAAATTCAGAGCGAATCTATTTCTTCTAATAATGTGCCACCTTACCAGAACCGATTTCGCTAATTCTTTTTTTAGAATATTCCTTGAAATACAAGGATGGTTCTTATGGAGAGGAAAATTACAAAAATTCCCTGAAAAAGTCTAAAATCCACACTTTTCTAATCTCCTATACAAACAATTTGTAATCTAAAGATATAACACACAATTTGACCAATATATTCGGCATAAAGTCCACTAAACCGTCCTCCTCCTGAACCGATAATACTCATTTTCACCACCAAGGTATAATGGGAATAGGGGCAACTTGGCACCTGTTAGTAGCCAGATAAACGGTACATTCGGCCTTGAAATTACTTCTAAATTACAAAGCTGACGAACTAATCACAAGCCTAAAATCATCGAATTTGTGGACTCGAAAGAGGAGCTTATTCATCGTGTTTTCCTGACATGAAACCACAATATAATAACCATAAATGGCTGAGTGAATGACCTATTTTGATGGGAAAAAACTAAGATGTCAATGATCTCAATGCGACAATTTAGAATTTCGTTCCAGGAGAGTTGACACAGCTACAAACCAGGATGATGTATTCAATTATCCCACAGACTATTTAAAATTGCCTGAACTATCAACACTCACTTTGCAATTAAAAGTAGTGTGAGTTATCATCATGCTGCGTAACTTAAATTAAACTCAACTTTGCAATAGAACAAGACTGGATGTGATTAAGGTAATCAATATCGTCACCGAAGCCAAGATTAAGCCAACTATGAAATTTGCTCATTTGTTAGTTGCTCATCTGCTAGTAAATAAATAAAAACCAAACGTTTGCATTTATTTTAATTAACTTTATTTCCTTACTAAGTAGGGCAGCTGTTACCTACGATCGAGTACTTATGACTGACTTTTCGGTGTCTGCACCTAAATGCCTAACATCTAACAAAATGTACTTAGCCAAAGCCTCACGTGGATTGCCGCATGATCCATTGATTGCTGATTTGACATGTGCCGCGCGTGTTATAGTTTGTGTGTGTTGTTATTTGGGCTTCAATCACAGGCATAGCTGCACTTGTTGTAGTGCTTTACTATGATATGTTAACTTATATGTATAATGATATTCGTTATTCTAGTGTGCCGAATATATGTATGAGCCAAATTGTGTCTTATCTCAATAAAATTAAATAAATAAATCGCGAAAGTATAAAATGTTCGATTACAGCTGAACTTTGGCCTTCCTCACTTGTTGTTATTGTAATTGTTGTTTTCATTGTTAAAACCCCATCAAATGCACATCAGTTGTTTCATAATAATACGGATTAAAATTAAATCAGAAATAATTGCAACGTCGCTATCACTTACTACAGCAATAACAACAACAACAATATAAATACAATAACTAACACAAACAATAAAAATCAGATTCTTCAATATAGCACATAAATGAACATTAAACGCAGCTGCAAAAATAAACAGAAACAAAAAACAAAAATAAAACTAAAAAAATGGAAAATAAAAAATAATTAAACTCCAACAAAAGATAAGTGATTTTACCGGCAGTTATTAGTGAGTCAAACCAACAAACGAGCCGCTCTAAAGCAACAACTACAAATACAAATACTTGTAAATAGTACAACAAGGAAAACAGCAACATGCGCGAACTTAACGCTTGAAGATGCTTTAATTGCTATGGAATTTGTTGTTGTTGTTGTTGCTGCTAGTTGTCAACTTATAAACGAGCATGCTGCGTGCCGCAATGCAATGAGTGAAAATGAAAATGAAAATTGAAATTCACATGTGTCGAACAAGCGCTTACATAGACACACACACACACACACATACATATATGTATAATGAAGATATATGTATATACACATTTGTTGCCATGGCTATTGCAACATTTGCTAACGCCACAATGTTGCAGCGCGCTTTTCCATGTTTTCTATGGGAAATTCGGGAATTAATTAAGCGTTGTTGCGCCGGCACTCGCTTGCGCTGTTGGCGTATAGCTAATCACGAAGTTTTTTTTGTTAGTTTTTTAATTAGTTTTTACGCACATTTAATTGCGATGCGTAACTAACGAGACAACCATTTGTAGGCACAGTCGTTGATATATCGTATATATGTGTGTTTTGGTGGCATGTTTCTGCGAAAAGTTTCGTAATTACTTGGCAAAGTTTGTTGGAAAACAATTGCGTTTTTGAAAAATTAGTTTGAATATTGAGAAAACAATTTTTTTGAGATTTGAAACAATAATATTACTGAGATTATTGCTTGATTATCTGTTAAGCTTTTTAAAAACTTTTTATAGATATTTAGGCTGTCATTAAATAAGCGTAAACCTTAGTGTCCGACCGATACCAAATTTTTGGCCGATGCCGATGCCGATTAATCGGCCAGTTGGCAAAGAATCGGCCGATGCCGATGCCGATGCCGATTCTTTCATTAACAACTTTATTTAGTAAATTAGTAAAGTAACAAATGAAAAACAAAGACAAATAACATCACAAAATAAGTAAACAACTCAGTTCATATGATGATTCATTTAATTAATATTCAAAACTAAATAAATTATTATGATAAGATATACAGTGGAACTTCTCTAACTGGAATCATCATAATCCACAAAAAAACTTCGAGTTAGAGAGATTTAGTTTTATACCCAGTTTTATTTATTTACTTCGCAAAAAAATTTATTTAAATACATTAAAACATGTTTTTGTTTGTTGCATTTTGAAATTTTTTGGTTCTTGACGTTTGTATCTCATGCCTTTGTTACATGATTTATACAATTCATAAGTGTAATATCATATTTTTTGTCTGCCTCCATAAGATATAGAGGGACTCTTCTTAAATTCTACCTCGATATAAAAATTTTAAATTTTGTATTATGCCATGACCAAAAAGTTCGATTTATGGAAGAAAATTTGTATGAAAATTGCCTTCTATTGCCACTTCAAAAGTTCGAGTTATGGAGAAATTCGAGTTATAGAAATTCGAGTTAGGGAAGGAAATTTGTATGAAATTTGGCTTCTAAACGCTATTGCCTATTCAAGTGTTCGAGTTATGGAGATCTTCGAGTTATAGAAGTTCGAGTTATGGAAGTTCCACTGTATTTTGATAGAAAAATAAATTATTCGCATTTTCTCAAAGCGAATCAGCAATATAGCTCTTTACTTTAAGGACAAATATGAGCATTAAGGTCTATAATCGAAAATAGTAGGTCTAGTAAAAAGAATCCGTTATTTTCAAAGAGATGATTTTTGTCATTTATATCTCGCATTGTGAAAGGCGTCACATGGGGATAGTGTCATGATAGCAACTTCGGAAGCTTGTTTGGGATGTTCTTTTGCATGCACCTTATAGTCCTGGCCAGCACCAAGTGATTATTACATGATCCTGTGAATGGAGAACTTTTAAAAATAGTCTCTCCTAGTTACGAATGCTTCTATAATTATATTCAAAATCTCAATAAGTTGTTAAAAAACTGAATCGAATCGAATCTTTCTAGCAGTGCTAAATAAAACCTTCAATTTAATGCAAAATTATTGAATTTCTTTATACTAGACTTAAATTATCATCGTGATGAATTATTAGTTTAGTCAAATGTTTAATCTGTGTTTTATATGGTAAACAGAAGAATTCAAATTTTATGCTTTAAAGAAATCAAAAAAGTAAAAAAAAAACAAGTAAGGAAAGGCTAAGTTCGGGTGTAACCGAACATTTTATACTCTCGCAATTTATTGAAGAAATTTTATTAACATAACGCACAAATTTACCCATAAATTCGGCATAAAGTTTAATAGAATAACGAAAATCGTCCTATATAGTGTATGAGGGCTGAGGTAATTCCTGAACCGATTTCATTCATTTTCACCAGCTAGGTACACTATATCCAAAACTATACACGCACTTAATTTCGCAAAAATACAGTATCTCACATATTAACCAATACATATATGTAGATTAAAGCCCACCGTATTTTTGAAAAACCTATAATTAGGTATATGGGAGCTAGGAGATGTTATTATCCGATTTTAATAATTTTTGGAACTGAGACGCACTCTTAGAAGAAAACAATTTACTCTGAATTACATTAAATTATCTAAGAGATTTACCAATATTTTCGGTTAAAATTTAGCCTTAGGCGCTGAGTTCAACATGTCCGATATCTGGGGTCTTGAAAAGTTATAGTCCGTTTTCGACAATTTTTTCTCAAGTGAAGCCAGAGATGATATGTACTATTTGTGTAAAGTTTTATTCCGCTATCTCCATTGGTTCCTTATGTATACATTATAAAGTGAAGGAATCAGATGGAATTCAAAATTGTGTTATATGGGAAGTTGTCGTGGTTATGAACCGATTTCATCCATTTTTCACATGTGTCATCAGGGTGTCAAGAAAATATGATATACCGAATTTCATTGAAATCTGTCGAGTAGTTCCTGAGATATGGTTTTTGACCCATAAGTGGGCGATGCCACGCCCATTTCCCATTTTGTAAAAAGATCTGAGTGCAGCTTCCTTCTGCTATCATTTCTGTGAAATTTTGTGTTTCTAACGTTTCTCGTTAGTGAGTTAACGCACTTTTAGTCATTTTCAACCTAACCTTTGTATGGAAGGTGGGCGTGGTTATTATCCGATTTCTTTCATTTTTGGACTGTATAAGGAAGCGACGAAAAGAAATGACTGCAGAAAGTTTGGTTTATATAGCTTTATTGGTTTGCAAGATATATATAAAAAACCTATTTGGGGGCGGAGTCACGCCCACTTTTCCAAAAAAATTACATTCAAATATGCCCCTCCCTAATTCGATCCTATGTTCCAAATTTTATTTTCATAACTTTATTTATGGCTTAGTTATAGCTATTTATGTGTTTTTGGTTATCGCCATTTTGTGGGCGTGGCAGTGGTCCGATTCCGCCCATTTTCGAACTTAACCTTCTTATGGTGCCAAGGAACACGTGTTCCAAGTTTCATTAAGATATCTCAATTCTTACTCAAGTTACAGCTTGCACGGACGGACAGACGGACAGACGGACGGACGGACAGACAGACATCCGGATTTGAACTTTACTCGTCACCCTGATCACTTTGGTATATATAACCCTATATCTAACTCGTTTAGTTTTAGGACTTACAAACAACCGTTAGGTGAACAAAACTATAATACTCTCTTTAGCAACTTTTGTTGCGAGAGTATAAAAATGTACTTTAGTGTGATACGAAAGAAGTAGAAAGAATCGGCTAAGAATCGGCCAAATTTAGCCGATGCCGATACCGATGCCGATGCTAAATTTTGTGGCCGATACTGGCCGATGCCGATACCAAGGCCGATTAATCGGTCGGTCTCTAGTAAACCTGCTCCATTTAAATACTCCTACAATTGTCAGTGTTTAGTTAGCGACCCACAATAATTACTAAATCTAGTAACTAACAAATGTGCCCACACTAAATGCGTACTTTAAGTGTACAATTGACGTTTAACTGCGAACATATTAAACTTGAAAAAATATTGTTTTCTCATAAATCTTGTTTTAGTATAGTTTTACGTTGCACATATGTATTTTGAACTGACAGCAACTGCAACGCTATAAATCTAATAACGTCACCTACTTAATAACTAGTCGATCACCTTGCTATTGCACTGATTAGTTATTAATGTTGAAATTCTACTTAAATGTCAAACGATTTTTACGCATAATTTATGTCATAATTACTATAATTAGTTGCGTAATATTTCGCTAAATTACTGGAGGTAATATTTTAAATATTTTTACGGTAGCCATTGTAGTGTGTGTGGCTTCGAGGACAATTTCAGTAAATAAAGTTTGCGATTCTATAAGGAAAAAAGTAAAGACCTCAAGTCATGAATATTTCCTTAGAGATGACCTCGATAATAATTTAACCGCTACAACAACAACAGCTTCTACAATTATAATCACCATGTGATTATAGAATGAAGGATCACATAGAAACATATAATATGTCCTATAAGTGTATCGAATGAAAAATTATTCGATTTTCGTGAATTTTTTTTCAAAGAAAGTACTCGATGGTATGTTTTGAAGTTTTTTTGACATAACTTTCAGCTATATTTTAGATTTTTTTTATACCCTGGACAGGGTATATTAAGTTTGTCACGCCAGAAGGAAGCGTCGGAGGCTCTATAAAGTATATATATAAATGATCAGTTGAACTGAGTCGATTTAGCCATGTCCGTCCGTCTGTCTGTATATATACGAACTAGTCCTTCAGTTTTTAAGATATTGTTCAGTAAAAGAACATGATGTAATTTCAGGATTACGTTTATTCACGGCGACGATCCAAAGCAAAAAGGATCGAGTAAAACTGGAGTAGTACAAAAGTTAGATAAATTGCTATAACTAAGGAATGATTGGAATTCAAGAAACACTGTGCACAGGGTGCATCATATGAAATAATAACTAAAATTAAACCTTATAATATAAATATTATACAGATATCGTTTTGATGTTATTTTCTCTTCAAGAAGCTGCTCATTTGTCGGAACTACCGATATCGGACCACTATATCATATAGCTGCCATACAAACTGAACGATCGTAATCAAGGGCTTGTATGGAAAACTTCCGCATTTTACTACATATCTTCACGAAATTTGGTGTGGTTGGTTGTTCATAGAAATAAAAAATTGTTCAGATCGGTTCACTATAGCATATAGCTGCCATACAAACCGAACGATCGAAACAATGGCTTGTATGGAAAATTTTCGCATTTGACGTGGTATCTTCACGAAATTTGACATGGATTACTGCTTAAGGTAATAATATAATCTCCGAAGAAATTGTTCAGATCGGTTAACTATATAACCTTAATGTTTCTAGCAAACAACCCGGCTAAAAAGAATTAGTAAAATGTTTTCTTTTTTTTACTTACTTTTCTTACGTCTTTAGATTTGCTTAAACACATAGTTACTAAAAGAAATGCACCTGTGAAGGGTATATTAGCTTCGGTACAGCCGAAGTTAACGTTTTTTCTTGTTTTACAAAAATATTGAAAAATACCGGAGCTATGTGCTGTCTTTGGAGGTACAAAAGTTCCCCAACTGCTGTCATGATTCCAGCCGAATAAGTGGCTGAAACATAAGAATTCAAAAAGGTTATTAAAGTTGAAGGTATTTCCAATACCAATATCAAAAAAATAACAAAATGACGTAGTTCTGAAAAATTCGTGTTTAGGTAAAAAAAATCGAATTTGACAATTTTCAACTAATCAAAAAGACCGTAAGTCATTGTATAGTAAATATATTCAAGAATACTCAGTCTCAATTTGAAGTAGATCGAGTTTCTCGTTGAGTTATGATGGATTATCAAGAAATGTTTTGGAGAATCTGGATTATAGATTCATGACTATCCAAACTAAAGTAAAACGTACATTCAGCACTTTAATGACCAAAAGAGGTTTTATGAGATTAGGTACTGAAGTATAGATCTAGTAAACTATTTTCTGAAACATATAAAAGAACAGTGAAACTACAATTAAATTAGTGACTTTTATTTCTACCAAATATTCAATTAAAAATGCATTTATACATTTCATCAATATATTCATAATTAATAATATGCGTAATATACTTCACACTCAACTAACACACACACACACAGCCATATGCACTTGTCATCAGATGTCCACCGCACACAAATCCACACAATCGCATTGAAAGAATAAATTAATATGCTAATTAAGTTGCCGGCATTATTGATGTAACATTTGTAGGCTGCATACAAGCTGCATACAAGCTGCATAAATGCAGGCCATAAAATACGCAACAACAACTTTACTATAAAAATCTATTATTTAACAAAAAAAAAAACAAGTTAATAAGAAAAAACAAAAACTCAAAACTGACGTTGATTGCAAACAACTCACGCACTAAAACAACAACACAAACAACATCTCTCAAAATGCTATCGAAATGTCGTCGTGATGTCGCTTATCGTTGTTCTAGTACCCCACCGCTGTTGTGCCTTGAGTGCATGCCCTGCAAGCTGCGCTACAACACGCTGTTTTGTTGTGGTTTTTGTTGTTGATCGCCCACTTGCACATATACATACATACATAAATATTTAGATATTTGGTATCTCCATTGGCTGTCATTAAGAGATCAATTAATAGGAATACAAAATTCTAGATCAAGGTGAGACTAAAATCTAAATCAAATACAATTGCATACAATAACAACGAGTACAACAACAGCAGGCAAACAGGCAATAATAACTGGCAGTTGTGTGTACATGCGTACAACAGTGCGTATGCGTAACCTACAGCGAGGCGGATTTTCAAAAGCACACAGACTTACACATGAAGACTTGCTCCAGCGCTTAGCGTCTGCTGCATTATTTTCTTTAATTATGCATTTTCTGTTTATTGCTTTGTTTATATTCGCTTAAGCGATTGTTACAATTTTCGTTTTTGTTTTTGTTTTTGTCCGGTTGCCGCAGACAGCACGACGTAAACATGAAAATTACATCACCGACCCCGTATGCTGGAAATGCGCACATAGAAAAACATGTAAACATATAAGTGTATATGTATATATATACATTTCCATTTAAAAATATGTTTTATATATATTATATATATATGGGTAAATACATATAAGAGCTGGTCGCGGTAAATAACATTTTTCTCTTAATGAGCATACATATAGCTATATATGTACATGTGAGCAGCATAATTGACAACAACAACAATAAATCGGAACTGCTTTACTTATAGCTTTGTTTGCGCTGCTTTGCTTTGTTTTTTGTCCACCAAATATGTGCACTTGAATGCAACAAATAACACCTCGCAAAATAATTTCGCAACTTGCGCAAATATTTTAATTTGCCCACACAAACAGCTACATATATGCATATATAGATTTATATTTGGTTGAAGTAATTAACAGTAATATGGCTTTAGTTTAATTGTGGCAAAATACGTATTCAATGAATTTCAAACTGCTTGACAGAGGCGTGTTCCCTGGTACACATACGTACGATTATATACGAGTGAATTAGTACATATGTATATTTACTTGTTTTGACTCAATGAGTACCAATTAAAACTATTATGAAAACAACAATAATCATCTTCAAGCTGCCAAATGTGGCATTTAAATCGTAAATAATTAGTATTTGCTTCAAAGCAGTTGAAACTGTGAAAAAATTGGCTTGAAATTGAATTCAGCGCACCCAAATTAACTAGAATCAGTTGATAAAGAAGAAGAATTGGGTGTTGGCCTGTGTTATCAACCCAAGGTATATGGTACTAAGTAAAAAATTGTTTATTTTCTGAATTTTATGAAATTAAAAATTTTTAAGAGTGGCAACTATACTCCAAAATATTTTCTACCTAAATTTATCATGAACGATTTTAGTACGTAGTGTTTCATAATCACAATGATCAAAAATTCTCAAACACGGGGTAATATATTAACGCTTCCTTTTGATTCAAATACCGTGGAAGTTTCATAACTCGAAAATCTCCATAACTCGAACTTTTGAATGGGCAATAGCGTTTAGAATTCAAATTTCCTTCCATAACTAAAACATCCTTAATTCAAAGTTCTCCATAACTCGAACTCTTGAATTGGCAATAGAAGTCAAATTTCATACAAATTTCCTTCCATAAATAGAATTTTTCGAAAAGAGCATAATACACAGTTAAAAATTTTAAAAGAGTCCCTCTATATCATATGGAGGCGAACAAAAAATATGATATTACACTTAAGGATTGCATAAATCATCTAACAAAGGCATGGGATATAGACGTCATGAGCCAATAATAGCAAACTACAAAAAACAAAATTAGAGAAAACATGTTTGAACGGATGTATTATACATAAAACTTTTTGCGAAGTAAACAAATAAAACTGTATGGAAATCTTTAGTTTCTAGCTTTTTGAAAAATTATGTGATTTAATGAAAATTCTATAAATCGAGGTCTCTCTAACTCGAAGTTATTTTGTGGATTATGGTGATTTGAATTGGAGAAGCTCCACTGTGGTTTGTCTGTTATAATTGAAATCAATACAGTTTTCTTATTAGTTCACCGCTATATATTTGAGCGGAATACGCCTTCCTATGCCTTTATAGTTTGACATTTTAGTTGCTATATATAATTTTTTAAAGAATAATTTTTAAAAAGATGGCAACCCTTTTAACAAATATTTTCGGCTTTAAATTTCGTAGTAGTTTTTCTTTCTGTCAACAGTTTTTTCAATATAAAATTCTTAAGCAGGTGGCAACCCTTTAACAGATTTTTTTCTATAAAAACCGCTACAAAATTTATGCAAATTGCAAATAAAAAACCATTGCAAAAATTATATTTGCGTAAATATATTTACTGCTGCGTTTTAAACTGAAAACAACAAGTAAAAACATTTAAAAATTGACAGCTCATATTTGTATGATTTCATATTTCACAAAATATAAAAAACAACAACAAAGCAAATCGACATAATTTATGCGCGTCTACAACGGCGTATGCGTTGAGCAGGCTGCTGACACAATATCCGATACGCAGAGCCGATAGCGGCAGTTCAAGTTCGTTGCTTAAGTCTTTCGTGAACGCGCCCAATCGAAGCGCGCCAAACGCACCAAAATATAAAAATTAATACTGCATTAAGTGTGCATACAAAATTATCAAATAAAATCATAGAAAAACATTATTATTGCTGCTAGATACTTCTAGCTGGCTGTCGCGCTTTGCTAACAACTCAATGATTTGTTGTTTATTTGTCGAACAGTTACGCTTAATCTGTGTAAATCAAATACGCATTCAACACACACCATTTGCCTAATCGCCATCATCATTAGACATAATTCAAAACCGACTTGACTGACTGACACACAAGCCAGCCCAACTGACGCCTATGTATGTGTGTGTCTGTGTGTTTGTTGAATGTATACAGCAAAGCAAATAACAGCGTGTACTCGGGTATATAAATATGAATTGCATAAAATTTTAGCTTTTTTTTCCTTTTATTTTTTATAATTTTGATTTTGTTTTCACGCAGCAGGCAGAGACACTCAGTGCCACTCATCTATGTATGTGTGTGTGCGTGTGTTTGCGTGCGTATTTTAATGTTAATAATAAATTCTAATGAAAAATAACTGCCAGTCAATGTGTACAACTCACTGGAAATAAGTCATAAAACTGGCTGGCTAAATGCTCCAACTAAACCACAACAATCAATTGCTCAAATCAGCGTTGATTTTGAAATATTTTTAGCAATAAATATTTTTGATAAAATCGTTAATTTTAATACAAACAGAGGCTTTACTGTTTGGTTGGTTTATATTAATATTTAGCATGCTATATTTGAGCATTCAGAAAAGTACTCGAATGGGTTGAATTTCATGAAATTTTGCTGTTCCGGCAATAATTCGACAGGAAATATGTTTGCCATAAAAATTTGGTCAAAAATATTATAACTTCATTTTTAAACATTTAATTTTTTTAGAAGAAAAAGTTATCGATATTTTTTTCACATACACATAATTAATCGATATTTTTATCGATGAAATTTTATTATACATATTTAAAGTTGTATTTTTATTATAGTGGATATCTCCAATAATTTTTAAGGCTTTAGAAAATATCTATGTACATTAGGGTGGCCCTTATTTTCCAAAGTATTCCGATTCTCGATCGCACCCCCTAGAAATATGCGAATAGCCCAAAAACTAGTATATACAAAGTTTTGGGTCAATCAAAAAAGGTTTAGAGGTTGCGCAAGGAGCTTGAAATCCTGAAAAATTTAGAATTTTTGCCATTTTTATGTCTCCATATTTCAAAGCCACACTATCTGGTTTCCATACTGTAATAAGATCTGCATTTTATTACCTTTCCAAAATTACCACAATCTTAAAAATCGGTCGATTGATGGTAGAGTTACAGAAATACAAATATGAAAGTAAATTTAATGTGGTGCATTCTCAAGCGTCGCGTCCTCGTGATATACCGTTATAACGGTTCTAATGTTATTCTTATTATCTTATTACGGTATGGAAAACCAGTAAGGGATAATGTGACTTTGAAATATGGAAGTCTGAGACATAAAAATGGCAAAAATTCTTATTTTTTCAGGATTTCAAGCTCCTCTAAACCTTTTTTGATTGACCCAAAACTTTGTATATACTAGTTTTTGTGCTATTCGCATATTTCTAGGGGGTGCGATCGAGAATCCAGAAACTTTTTTTATCCTCCATACAACTAAGGGCCACCCTAATGTACATATATCGATAATTGTAAATAAAAAATATAAAACTAAAATTAAAATGAGTTTTTGAATTACTTTCAATTTTCGACTTTACGTTTTTATTGTGTCTAAAGTTTAAGATTAAGTATTAACAGTTGTAGCTGAAAATTATAATAATTCACAAAAGGTGCTGACAAAGCTAAACATACAATTTATCGATAACGATAAAAAAACGATAAACAGAAATCAATAAAGATTAATTTTTTATTGAGAATCCTACACAAGTATTAACAGTTAAAGCTAAAAATTACAAAAATTTCCAAAAAGCGTTAAAAAGGTGCTGACAATGCTAAACATCAAAATTATCGATAAAAATTAAATTACAGATATCGATAAATCAGAAATAAAATTTTTTTTTATTAAAATCAGAGCTGAACAGATCATTGTTCGGCATTCATAACTTATTTTAATCCATTAGATTGTTGGTAATAAAAATAAAATATCAAGCTAATCAGGTTCATTTGGGGTATAGATTTTCTAAATATTTCGTGCAACTAGAATTATTTACATCAACAAATCCACATTTCATATGCATAAACAAGTGCGTATTTACGCGCATAGACACACTTATAAGTTTATATGGCACACTCATGTCAATGCGACTGCTGTGTGGAGGTCTATCAAGATTATGTTCCACTGGTGTTAGATGTGATTTTGCTGTAATGAAATATTTACAAACATATTGCGTAAGATAAAAGTGTAACATAAGCGTTTAACGCTTGAATTCACCACGAACATAGATAATTTAAAATTATGTAATGCTTTATCGCTCATATTTATGACTGGGCGCACATGTTAATGAATTGTAATTAATAATTGTGGTTGTTGTTGTTTTTTGTGAATTATGGACAGTCATAACAACAATACTTTTTTCTGATTTTAATACTGGAACTAAGTGACTAATAATATGTTTATAGCCAAAACTGTTTAATATATATTTTTTTAGTATAGGCCTTTCTAGTCTCTCATTCAAAATTTTTTATTTTTATTTCAAAATTTTTTTCTCACTACAAACCATAAATAAAATGGAGCACAAGTTTTCCCACTCAACAAGGAAATCGAAATTCCAGTATAGCCTTTCTTGCTTAGACTTGAGGCCGTTAAATTTATTTACTCATCCAGACATATAATTGAATAGCAATTAAAAAGCCCAACTCTTCTCATTAACACAACAAAACAGCCTTAAAGGCATGTTTACACACATTCGTCTCTGCAAAGTGTGTACTCATTTTAATGACCAAAAAATTATAATATTTAAACTGCTGTAAAACATATCCGCCTAACAATATGTCCATCTTAGCTAATTTGCGACATAAACCTACGGAAAATGTTGGGCGTGATGAGGTTTTAAAAGTCCTAATAATTACTAAGAGCTCGTTAATCGGCTTTTGGGCAGTCAAACAGTCCGCCATAAATTTATCAATGTCCAGGTTCGGTTGAAGTCGAGAGCAAGGTTTGTATTCAGTTTAGAGCCCAAAATGGTTTATTGATTTTTAAACTCATATTTTTATGTCTAATTATAGTTTTTAGCAGAAGAGTGTTAACAGCTTTAAATAATTACGCACAGAAAGACTCAACTGTGGGTTTAAATGTGTGGAAAAATCTGTTGCATTTGCAACGCTGTGAGAGTAACAAATTTTCCTTTATTATTAATTAACGCTTCGACTTTCAAAGTCTAAATTCGGGCCGAAGCTGTGTCTTCATGAACAACTGTCAGGAGTCTAAGCTGAAAAAATAATTATGCTCTGAAGTATGTTTAACAACATAAAAAAAATAAAAATAAAATAAACAATTGGAATCTCAAAACGTAAAATTTTAAATTTCAAAATTCCCGTTATTTTTTGAACACACCAGCTCTGATGTGAAAATAGTAGTAGCGATTTGATATCAAAATACATACTTTGCGTCATAAATTACATAAAAAATGGTATAATACCTGAAGCTGCATAAAATATGTGAAAAATGAACTTTGCTACCACATTTTTAATTGGTAAAATGGAGCTAAATTTCAGAAATAAACACACAATGTTGCTAATACTAATATAAACACAATTTCCTTGAAATATCAGCAACGAGGGCGTTGCTTATTTTTATTTCATATTTTTTCCTCAAATGCTAATTTATATTTTTTTTCACCACGCAACAACAGCTAAATGTGGCAAATGCGTCGTGAGTTGAGCCTACGGCATGGGCTCATGGGGCACGCACAGAAACGTGCATGCAAATTGGCAAACGCAATTGTTGGAAAAAATAAAGTAAAAATTAACGCGTATATTTCATTACTAGAGATATTAAAACAACAAATACGCACACACAGCAGGGCCAACTGGTGCTATGCGACGCAGTTGCGCCTATTTAAGCCACTAAGTGGTTCAGCGCTGGAACGACGCAGCAAAAAGCATGATCGCCACGAAAAAAACCGACTCATGAATAGTCATTTACAAAAAAAAAACCGAAAACCGAATGTATGACTTATGATTTTACACGCATATAAAGCTTTTCGAATGAAAATGAAAAACTACAAAACACATCAAATAAAGTACTTTTGTATTAAAAAAGCGAAAATAAGTGAAAAAAGTAACGAATAAAACGCATACTTCTTATATCATTGCTCTAGATCTGCAAACATGTCATTAAGATGAAATACGACACAACAACAAGAGCGATAATAACAAAAACAAAATCATAAAAATCATACCAAAAAAGAAAGAAAAAGAACAACAATAATAACAACAACACCTAGTCTTTACGCCAGCAGACACTTTGGCGTTGCTTTTTGCTCGAAATTTGGCTTTTAGGTGAATAAAAAAGTTGGTTTGATTGTAGAAAATAGCCATTAGAGAAGCCATAAAATATTTTTCTTCGGAATTTTTGTCACTTATAACTCTTTGGTATGCCACTTTTCACTCAATTGACAGTTTAACGCATTGCTATTCATACTTTTTATGGCACAGCGCACCGCCGCAGTGTGTGTGTGTGTTTCGTTTGTTAGATTCAGCGTGCGGTTCAGCTACGCCCACGCACTCTGGGACGCGCTTAGAACTGTCTCCGCGGCGTATTTTACTTTTTTTTGGATTTAGTTTTTTTTTTGAATTGATTTGTGTTATATTTAAGCCTAACTGTTGATACTTTGTGAATTTTTATAACTCGTAAGCACTTGTCAATTTTGCGTGCTGTCAAACAGTTCATTTTGTATTCTTATGGCTTCATAATCACGTACTTCTCATATGCAGAATACAAGAGTTTAGGTTTTTGAATTTTGGCTATGTATTTCGTGCGCATTGTGATTGTAAGATTATATAGATTGTAGTCGAACAATTGTAATTTAATTGTAAGTAATAAGGATGTATTAAATTGATGAAAATAAAAGTTAAGATGAAGATGAAGATAAAGATAGAGATTGAGATTGAGATTGAGATTGAGATTGAGATTGAGATTAAGATTGAGATTGAGATTGAGATTGAGATTGAGATTGAGATTGAGATTGAGATTGAGATTGAGATTGAGATTGAGATTGAGATTGAGATTGAGATTGAGATTGAGATTGAGATTGAGATTGAGATTGAGATTGAGATTGAGATTGAGATTGAGATTGAGATTGAGATAGAGATAGAGATAGAGATAGAGATAGAGATAGAGATAGAGATAGAGATAGAGATAGAGATAGAGATAGAGATAGAGATAGAGATAGAGATAGAGATAGAGATAGAGATAGAGATAGAGATAGAGATAGAGATAGAGATAGAGATAGAGATAGAGATAGAGATAGAGATAGAGATAGAGATAGAGATAGAGATAGAGATAGAGATAGAGATAGAGATAGAGATAGAGATAGAGATAGAGATAGAGATAGAGATAGAGATAGAGATAGAGATAGAGATAGAGATAGAGATAGAGATAGAGATAGAGATAGAGATAGAGACAGAGATAGAGATAGAGATAGAGATAGAGATAGAGATAGAGATAGAGATAGAGATAGAGATAGAGATAGAGATAGAGATAGAGATAGAGATAGAGATAGAGATAGAGATAGAGATAGAGATAGAGATAGAGATAGAGATAGAGATAGAGATAGAGATAGAGATAGAGATAGAGATAGAGATAGAGATAGAGATAGAGATAGAGATAGAGATAGAGATAGAGATAGAGATGGAGATAGAGATATTGGTAATAAATTAAATCTTTCCTGAGAAACTTATATAATGCTTCATAATCACAGATCTATTATCTTCATATTGAAAAACAAGCTCAATTTTGAGATTGATTGGGAGATAGAGATAGATACAGATAAATTAAAAATTTAAAATTAAGTTTTCCAAAGGAACTTATATAATGTTTCATAATGACAGGTCTATTATCTTCATGTTGAAACACAAGCCTGATTTTAAGATGATGTTCCTAATAGCAACCGTGAATTTGTTACCACTGATAGTAAGATGAATCTTTAGTAAGTTTTTCAACAATGAGGGCGGTTTTTAAACAAACTTATTGCCGCGATATTTCGAAAAAAATAAATTATTGTTATAAAGTAAACTACACAGTCATAAAGCTTCATAAACTCGTCACAAAATCATATTTAAAATAGACACATTTATGTAAATATTATGTAAATATATGTGTATCTATATGTACAGCCAATTATGTCGTCTCTCATTTATTTAAGACTCAAAATGTGCTTTAATTAAACCAGTATGTTTTTTTCATTTTCCCACTAACATTTCTATTTTTAAATATCTGGCCAACACTATTTGCATGCAAATAGTTTTTTCGAGTTGAACGGCTACTTAAAATGCAGTTAAAGTTATTTCGGTGACAATTGTTTTTATTTTATTTTTTATTTTGCTTTTAGTCCACTTGTTATTCTTTTGCTTTGAGTGTCGTCACTTGGTGTTGTTGTTATTTAAAATTTGGTTTTCGTATGTTTTAACACCATTAAGGCAACACTTTAACGTACATACTTATGTAGCTACCTAGTAGCTTTTAACGCTGACAGCTAATTGTTGGTATCACTCAGTGGTTTGTTGCTATTGTTGTTAGGTTTTTTATTGGCCCAATTTGTAAAATGGCATTTAGATTACGCATAGAAATGGCGCGCAATCAGTTCGAGTTAATGTTTGGTTTGAGGTGTATGAGTGTTAGACGGCAAATGAAGTCAAAAAAGAAATAATAATAATAAAACGGTGAATGAAGTTTAAATGCTTATAATGCAAGTGAATTGGAGTAGCTGAGCACTGCAGTGAAGCGTGAGTTTGGGTGGAAGAAAAAAATGTTAGACAAAATTATGCTCATCGTGGTTAAGTTGAGAAAAAATAATTATAATAAAAAACTGGAAATTATTATGTTGGTTTTTATAAACTCACAAGCAAAAATTAAAAGTTATTTATAAAAATATTTAACTCTAAATTATAGAATATGTGTCAATACCGTCTTACATTTGATTATACATAATATATATTTTGATGTTTTCTGAATTTGAAGGCTTTTAATTCAAATTACAGCTTTTTAATAGTGTGACAACCTTTCATATATAATAATAACTTATAACTTTTTAAGTAAATTTAAATATTTCAACATTTTAGTAGTTCTCTGCTATTTTCCATTTATTTCATGCAGCTGGCAACACCAGTATTCAACAGAATAAATTCGTGTTTTGCTATATATTTTTTGAAATTTCAAAGCATTGAAATCTATATATTTTCTACATTTCCTAAATTATTGGTTTTTCAAATTCATTAATTATATTCACTGATTAAAAAAAGATGGCAACTCTATATTAGTTACACATCACATCTGACTATCTAAAGTAGGCTTGAAAATTCTCACTATTTAAATATTTTTTTTTAATTCGAAATTTCACCAACCATTACTTTTTTGTAGATATGGCAACACCATTTTTTCAACACAAAAATTGTATTTAATGTTTACAAATATTTTATGAAAATTGAAAAAAATTGGTATTTCTAATTTTTTTTTTCAAAAAATATGGTAACACTTTTTTTCAACAAAATAAATTCATAAATTACTTATTAATATTTTATGCAATTTCGGAAGCAATTTTAATTGGTAATTTTGCGAAGTTCCCCAAATTAACCCCATTTATGCCAGTCTGTTGCATGTGAGCACACCGCCTTTGGCTGCGCAATTTAAACAAGTTTGTCGCTTAAGTCTAATGTTTTGTTTATTTCAATTCTGCGGCTGTTTGTGTGTGTGTTATTAGTTTAAGCGAAATTTAATGAAAATGACATTAATACTTTGCTTTGCCGGTTCGCTTATCGGCGAGTTGAAGCTTTCGCATATTTATTTGGATGTGTATGTGTTTGGATATAAATAAATATGTTTATATTTATAAATATTTATTGGCTTTATAATAAAATATGTGACAAATATGCGAAACGTGTTGTCGGCTAAGCGTGCGAGGCTTAACATTCCTGGTTGATAATAATACAAAATTTAATCGAAAAGAAAACAACAACAAACGCTTATGCGGTGTTTACTTTTAATTGACAAGTAGTTTTTAATACGATTGCTAGTCGTTTTGTGGTGATTAGGAAGAGATTTTAAAAGCAAAGTCTAACATGTGACCAAGTGTAAAGAGTAAGGCTCATAAAGTTTTAAGTCATACCTTTGGCTGATTGCAGAGACGATCAGGATAATTCTTAATTTTAATGTAGATGTATTTGAGTATTCAGAGAGAAGTTTTAACTGTTATATACGTACCATATGAGTAACTAAATATACTATTATAAAAAACTATAGTAATAATAATACAAAATTGAAAAATAAACAACCTAAAGCTTTCAACACTTCGAACACATATTAATTACGCTAATGATTTCTTAACGGTTTCCTTGCATACTTTATTAAACCCTAATATTACACATAATTATATAAAATGAAGAATTATATTTAAAAAAAACATACACATTTTGCTTGAAAACCATAAATAATCGAAATTTTTTCACACCATTTTTCCATAAGCGCGCAAAGCAGATCATTAGCGGCCTATAAAATTAATAATGAGGCATGCGAATAAACTCGAAGCATGAAAAGACGTTGAATCGGAAGCGAAGAAACACCATTAAAATCGTTTGAAAATCATAAAAGCAGAGCAAATGCGGCAACAACAACAAATGTACTAAGGAAAATAAACCCATTTAACGGCAAATCATTTTGATTAACAACAACACCGTTACACGCACACACATCTACTAAAGAATAGCTGATTTATACGAAATTAATTGCAACGCGCCCTTCGGCCATAAAATTGGAAAAATATAATTCCAAATTTAGCACAAAATTCATTATAAAATGCGAAACTATTTTTAATCATAGCAATTTCAGAGCATTTCAGATTCAACACGCCCAAATTACGGTGCGTGTAGGCTTATGTGTGCGTACGAGCTGATTTTCCAAAAGCAAAAAAATATTGAAAATATTCGGGCGTGCTATTAAGGCGTCCGAAATTTGCTAAATGCTCGTTGCATGGCCGAATCTTAAATTGCCTATGACTGATTAATTGTGTGTTGCATTGCACGATTGATTGATCGCCTGTTTGCCGCGCCGACAAAGCGAAAATATTTCATTAAAAATCGGACTTTGGCGAGTAATTAAAAATCGGTTTCATTTTGTTTTGATGCCAAGACGTTGGACTGAATGCAGATTAGATGAATATTAGTAACATATTTTTAATGCATTTATGAAGTAACGGCCAATTTTTTTCTGTAGAAGTGAACTCATTTATAAAATCTAATTCTTGTATCGCCTGAAATTTCTATTATATATTAACTGTTTTTGCTGGCAATTGAGGTCAAATGCGGTAATTTGCATAGCTAATTTGCTGCGCAATTATAGATTTGTTGCACTATATAACAAAAAAATTATGATAAATATTTGTAATAAATATTTTTTTTAGTTAAGTCTAGGTAGTTAAGTTTCTTAAGTTAAATCTATTTAGTTATAATACATCTGAGGTTATATGAAGAAAAGGAATTCAAACAGTAGCAATCGAATGAGCCAAACTATGCTGTAAACACACATTATAAGCAATAAGCTTTCCTCAAAGTCCATCTTGGGCGCGGCTGCACATATTTTTATCAACAATTTCGTCGCACTACCGCATGCTTCACCCCACCAACAATTGATGAGTATCAAGTAAAATTTTAGCCGACAACAAAGGTGTCATTTTGGCATTTGTCATGCGCCATCAGATTAAGCAACGCAGGAAAAGTAGTAGAAACGGCTTTTGTCAAAGCAGCAGAAAAGAAGATGAGTCGTCCGGTGACTATTGAAAGAAAGTGTTAATTGTTTGTCGGTGTATGCGTGCCGCAGACGCACACGCACCAACCGGACAGGCTACGCAATGCGCAAAATGTGATTATTTTTTTATTTGTTTTTGGTTTGTTGAAGCCTACAAAAGTCTGTCCGCTCCGTTGTACAACTGTACATCTTCATTTTGTGGCATATGCGACAGCGCTTCGGCGCGGTACAATGAAATTTATGTTGTACGCACAGCACAGCTTGTTGAACCAGCCATGCCGCCACCGCCGCCGCCGCTGCAGCGTGTTATTTTATTACATGCAATTTCTTTTTCACGCTACCATTGCCACAGCCAGCACTGCCATGTCATGTGTGCAGATACAAGATACAAGCGTCGATAAATTCTCACTATGTCAACGCGCATTGCTTCGGTTGTCTTTATTTCCTTTTTATTTGCATATAATTCTTTTCATATTTTTTCTTTTTTTATTCTGCTTTTCAATGGTCACAATGGGCTCTAGTGGCTGTGGCTGGTGTCGTAAAATGCAATGACCATATATAATAAAATAAAATTATAATAAAATTAATTTATATATGGTAATGATAGTGGTGGGAAGATATAAGAGGGCAGCTGCATGGCGTGGACATTTTATTTGCACCATCATAAAGTGCCAGTAGCAAACGCAATCAGCGTTTTATTTGTTTATTATGTTAACGGAGAAGATTATATTGCACTTAAACTTTTCATAATTATATAATTTAGAGTTATATAAAAGGTAGAATTTCATAATCTCATCGTAAAAATGTAGAAAAAGTTTGAACAGACAAGAAAGAAATGTTCGCATATGTACAAGGCTATCATTGGGATTGTCTTTTCCAGAGATAGTGTCTTTTTATATGAAAATTAGCAGACAGCTCCGGCTCCGCCTTCGCTTACTTGAAAGACGATTTTCAGTTTCAGATTAAGATTCTCCATCACGCAGTCTTTTTGATACCCTCACCTGGGAACTATTTCCACAAAGTTGAGATTCTAGCAATAAATATAGCCTATGTTACTCGGGGTGAATGTAGCTTTCCAATGGTGAAATAATTTTTGAAAACGGTTTATTCATTACAAATCTTTCCCGTTTATAATAAAGGGTGATTTTTTAAGAGCTTGATAACTTTTTTTAAAAAAAAAACGCATAAAATTTGCAAAATCTCATCGGTTCTTTATTTGAAACGTTAGATTGGTTCATGACATTTACTTTTTGAAGATAATTTCATTTAAATGTTGACCGCGGCTGCGTCTTAGGTGGTCCATTCGGAAAGTCCAATTTTGGGCAACTTTTTCGAGCATTTCGGCCGGAATAGCCCGAATTTCTTCGGAAATGTTGTCTTCCAAAGCTGGAATAGTTGCTGGCTTATTTCTGTAGACTTTAGACTTGACGTAGCCCCACAAAAAATAGTCTAAAGGCGTTAAATCGCATGATCTTGGTGGCCAACTTACGGGTCCATTTCTTGAGATGAATTGTTCTCCGAAGTTTTCCCTCAAAATGGCCATTGAATCGCGAGCTGTGTGGCATGTAGCGCCATCTTGTTGAAACCACATGTCAACCAAGTTCAGTTCTTCCATTTTTGGCAACAAAAAGTTTGTTAGCATCGAACGATAGCGATCGCCATTCACCGTAACGTTGCGTCCAACAGCATCTTTGAAAAAATACGGTCCAATGATTCCACCAGCGTACAAACCACACCAAACAGTGCATTTTTCGGGATGCATGGGCAGTTCTTGAACGGCTTCTGGTTGCTCTTCACCCCAAATGCGGCAATTTTGCTTATTTACGTAGCCATTCAACCAGAAATGAGCCTCATCGCTGAACAAAATTTGTCGATAAAAAAGCGGATTTCCGAACACTGATTTTGGTAATAAAATTCAATGATTTGCAAGCGTTGCTCGTTAGTAAGTCTATTCATGATGAAATGTCAAAGCATACTGAGCATCTTTCTCTTTGACACCATGTCTGAAATCCCACGTGATCTGTCAAATACTAATGCATGAAAATCCTAACCTCAAAAAAATCACCCGTTAGTAGTATAGATATAGATCCAAAGCTTTTCCTCGACACAAAATGTTAAAAGTTTGAGTAGAAGAGGAAGCATTGAAAACTAAATGGGGTTAGGTTAGATTAGGTAAGGTTAGATTAGGTTAGGTTAGATTAGGTACGAAGGCTGTTTCCATAAAAAGGAAACACACTTAGACTATTAAGAGCAGTCCTTAGTGATGCCTTAAAATTCAACCCCTTCACTTAAATTTAAGAATCGACAAAGCGCCTAGAACCTACCACAAATCTACAGAAGATTTTTACTTCTATATCTGCTAAACTTTTGCCTAGATCTCGCAAAGGCGGGACATTCAAAAAAGAAATGTTGGGGAGATCCTACCTCATCCTCTTCCAAGCAGCTTCTGCAGCATCCGTTAAAATTTTTAGTTTGACCGCCAGAATCCCGATGGGTCAATGGCCACTTTGAACTCCAATGACTTGGGAAAGATTGACCTTAATGAGCGCGAATAGTTCCCTTGACCTTAAATGAGGTGGTAAGAGAAGATATTACTTTGAAGTATTGACTTATTAAATTAAAAGCAAAAATCAAAATAGTCTGAGTTCACCTCTGCTTACTAGTATCCATAAGAAGTTCAGTCATTTAGGAGTATAGTAGAAAGTTGCCCACAAGAAATCTAGGGGCTTAGAAAAAGATTGTCTATACCTCGATGGATTGCTCTTTCTCTTGAAGAAATTTTCAAATGTTTTATATTATTAACTTACTAAGAATTTTTAACCCAGTATGCGTTAGTATATAAATATTATATATTTTTAGAATCCTCACTAATTAGTTGTTTATGGGCTCAATTGATTATTTATGTATACAGCAACAATGTATGCATACACGTGTATGCATATTTAAAAGTTATTAAAAATATTTTAGAATGCAAAATAAAATAAAGAAGCATAACAAGCAATTGTTCTCCAACTAGCACGACAACAGCTGTTGTTACGTAGATGCTTTGACGTCAAAAGCGTCTATAGTACAAATCGTTTTTATTGCACAATAAAAAATAAATCAAAAGACAGTGCAAATATTTTGCGGACATTGACTGCATTAGTGCATATGTACTGTAAATTCCAGCAAAAAAATCGAAGATCACGATTGTCACGTCAAACATTGAAATGAACGCTAACAAAGCGATGTGATCAATATATCAATAAAAGGGTACTTCAAGGGAAGTATGTGGAAGCAAATACTTAATAAGACTTAGCCCAAAAAAAAATCAAAATAAAAACTATGTTCCACACAGCTGACAAAAAATAAACACAACAACAATCCTCACTTAATTTTTATGATTTAGTATCATTTAAAAATTATGCGCCAGTAGCCGTAAAATTGATGAAGTTGTTAGCGCTGAAGATTTTAACACGCTTGACAATACCCTTAATCACAATTAACGCGCTGGTTGTTAGTTTATGTTGTGTTTTCGGCGATTTTTATTTTATTGTTTGTGTTTGTTTAATAATCACTAGTGCTACTGGTTACCAGCATCGGCTGCCGCTGCCGTAACGACTAATTATGAAAAATGTGCGGAGCAGCACTTCAAACGGTGTGCCGACTCACCGCTTTAACGCTTCAAATCTTAAAATCTACACAGTGAGATACCGTAACGCAATGTGTTTGTAAATAGTGGCAAATTAACGGAAGATATGTGTTAAAAATGATAATTTTGGTTTATAATGCAGGCTTTCGCATTTTGAATTTATAAATTCCGTTTAGCATAATTGTCATATAAAACATAATTTGATTACGGAAATATTTATGAAATTGTTTGAGGAGCTCTAATCTGATTTTTTTTTATATTGAGAGCATTTACTACTATATAGGCAGGAAATAACATTAATAAATATCGGATATTCGTAATACTTTTCAATTTATGTATGTCATAAAGCCATACATACGGTTATATGCTTAGCTGAATTCAATAAAACATGGTTTATCAATATTAAGAAATCTTGTTTATGACGTTACATTTTAATTTATTTCCGCAACATGTCACTTAAGCAAGTTTCTAGGAAAATTTTCAGTTGTACGAATCAAGGAATTTTAATTAATTTACCAAACTAGCGCGACTATATGCCAAACTGAAACGCCCAGTAGCGCCGTAGCTACACCACTACCCACACATGTAAGTAAGAAATTCATGATTAACGAAGAGATTTAATCAGCGCTGCCATACGGCAGTGTCTCACCCAAGCGGCAGCTAGAAATATCGTAGACACGATCTAACGATCGATGGTTAGATAAATATGTTAGATAGCATAATGTGGAGGCAACGCTACAGGCACCTGCCATATGACTATATATGTATGCAAGTGTATGAGTGAGCATCTTCGAAGATTCACATGCTCATAAATATTTTCTCACTCGATTAATTATATAAACTAAAATCTCTTTATGCGCAATTAATCACTTTAATTAGCTAATTAAGCACGACGACGAGTTTTTAATTTGAAATACATGAATTTATAAAAAATCTGCGCAAAACACATGCCGCTATGCGATACTTACATATATATATTATATATATATGTATGTATATAGATTTATGTGTTGCTGTATATGTTTATTTATGCCGTTGCGAGCATTTATATTCATATATACAGTTAAAAGCTCATATCAGCCGGGTCGGCACATCCGCCGTATGCTGGTTATGTTAATACATAGACTCGTTTTTTTAATCAAATATAAATACACTTGATATATATTTATCAGGTTAATTATAACGATAGTCATAATAATAAATTGAAGAGTGACGCAAAGGATTCAAGGAGCTACAGACCACTATTACATGCTTCCTAGTTCTATAATATAGATCGATTTTAAAGCAAATTTGGTCTAGAGGTAGTTGTTCCCCATAAATTACATTTTTTTTTCGAAAAATAAATAAATTATTAATATGTTGGAATTTTAATTAATTGAGAAACGAATTATAAATCGTTTGCTTGGATGAAAAATCTTCACAAGCGGCAAAATCTACATATTTACAAACACCTACAACGCATACATACATATATTTAATATATGTTTATAAATATTTAATGATAATAAATTAGTATGTTTAACTTTGACAGATATATGAATCGTGCGCTAGAGTTCAAGTATGAAACAGCACGTGCTGGTGTTTTCATGCTATATGTACATATTTCAACTGGAATCTATTCTATATATACTTCTTAGATAAATTTATGTATACATTTAATTAAGGCGTATATGCCACTTGGTTAATCCAATTTTAAGCACATTTATTGTAGGCTGAAGATCAATATCTTCTTCTAACAAGTAAGGAAGGGCTAAGTTCGGGTGTAACCGAAAATTTTATACTCTCGCAATTTATTTATTTAACTTTATTTATATTATATAATACACAATTTGACCCACATCTTCGTCATATATATTGTATAAAGTCCATTGAAAGTTGGAAACCATAATGTTAGGTTAGAAGCACCGAGGTCCTCGTATTCGATATATGGGGCCTTAAAAACCTATGGTCCGATTTCGGCGATTTTTAGAATGGGGCTGCCACACTATTAACATAGTATTTGTGCAAAGTTCTGCACCAATATCTTCACTAGTGCTTACTTTATATATTGTAAAGTAAACGATTCAGATTGTCTTCAAAGTTCTGGTATATAGGAAGTAGGCGTGGTTGTGAAGCGATTTGGCCTATTTTCACAACATATCATTGGGATGTAAGGAAACTATTACAAACCAAGTTTCATTGAAATCGGTTGAGTAGTTCCTGAGATATGGTTTTTGTCCCATAAGTGGGCGACGCCACGCCCATTTTCCATTTTGTAAAAAAATCTGAGTGCAGCTTCCATCTGCCATTTTTTATGTGAAATTTAGTGTTTCTGACGTTTTTCGTTAGTGAGTTAACCCACTTTAAGTAATTTTCAACCTAACTTTTGTATGGGAGGTGGGCGTGGTTAAGATCCGATTTCTTTCATTTTTGGACTGTATTAGGAAGTGGCTAAAAAAAAAACGACTGCAGAAAGTTTGGTTTATATAGCTTTATTGGTTTGCGAGATATGTACAAAAAACTTAGTAGGGGGCGGGGCCACGCCCACTCCCCCAAAAAAATTACATCCAAATATGCCCCTTAATAGTACGATCCTTCATACCAAATTTTTCGCCATTTTGTGGGCGTGGCAGTGGTCCGATTTTGCTCATTTTCGAAAGCAACCTTCCTATGGTGCCAAGAAATAAGTGTGCTAAGTTTCATCAAGATATCTTAATTTTTACTCAAGTTACAGCTTGCACAGACGGACGGACGGACGGACAGACAGACATTCGGATTTGAACTCCACTCTTCACCCTGATCACTTTGGTATATATAACCCTATATCTAACTCGTTTAGTTTTGGGTGTTACAAACAACCGTTATGTGAACAAAACTATAATACTCCCTTTAGCAACATTTGTTGCGAGAGTATAAAAATTAAAGATATTACTAGGTTTGAGCAGCTATCGAATATCTCTGAATTGTTTTATGACATGAAATGACTAAATCTAGCAGAAAATCGTTGCATCGAAATATGATAATGATAAACCCAAATTCGTTCAACAGCATACGAATAGAATTTAGAAAGTAATAAAAGTCAATGGAGGGTCAAGATCAAGAACTGCTCAGCTATAGAAACAGAGCTTATTATCCTCTCGACCACACTCGGTGTCCTTGGCTATGATTTCAGTATTAATTATTCTTTTGGAAATGTCGAAAAAAGTATGTGAGATGTTCTAATACTTTGGCTAAAAAGTGTTCATGCTACTTTTCTGCCCACATAAGGGTTAAACAATTATAGTTTTATATACAAATTTTTTCCATATACATAGATATAAGTATTTATCAAGTTTTTTGTTGCTTTTGCTATATTTCCGGTTTTTAATTGTGTTTTATCTATGCTCTTTGATTAATTATGCATAAAACTTAATTATTGAACATTAATTAAAACGATGAAAAAAATAAAGAAATTTGACGTTAATAAAATTCAACTAGAGCAAATGGCATTAGTGATAAGATCAGTAAGGGATTCATGAGAAATAAAGATATGAAAAATGAGGTTAGTTTGAGATATTAGAAATATTAGCGGAGTATTAAAAGATGGGTAATAACAAAAAAATACTATTTTAGTAAGTAAACCAGTAAAAATAAATTGAATTGAAATTTAGAAAAAAATGTCATTGCTTTGAATATAGGCAACAAATATGTTCGTGGATTATACTGTATTTATAATATATTTAATCAAAATACAAATTTAACTTCAACTAAATACCAGCGTCATAAAATTTATTTATTCGTTTGTTCAATAAAAAATGTTAAGGATAAATATTTAATTTATGATTGCAAATATGGAAAACCAAAAGACTAAAAAAATCACAAAAATGCATAAATTCAAATATGATCACACACACACATGCATATGCAGGCATTTTACTCAACCAGGTGACATATGGCATTTAAATTTATTAGCTCAGCGGCTTCCTGTCGCTCCGCCTCGTGCGTAGGTAGCGTATTAATTTTAATTTTTTTTTATTTTATTCACAACAATTTGCGTATATTTACAGGTATTATTTATTAGTACATATATTACTAGCATGTTAGACTATCGACAATTGATAAAACCGGAAACCGACAGACTAGATGCCCGACTAACCAGCCATAGACTGGTATTAATTTGCTTGTCACCAACTACTCACACCTGCCAAACAACAACTCATTCCGGTTTGGTGACACTCATTAACTTCAGAATAATAATATTGAAATGTAAGGAAACAAAGTGCATGTAAAGTGAGGCTTACATAATTGGCAGCTCGTTAGTTGCATGAAGTTGAACTAGGCGTGCAAAAGGGTAGCACATTCTGCGATAAAAATCTACTACAATGTAGGGTGAAGGGTTTACGATAATTTTTTGTTTATATTAAATATACAAATATTTGCACTTAATACTAGCGCTTAGTGCTAGCAGCGCCACAATTAGTTGCCAACTTACATAACGCTAGCTACTAAGGGTGCATCGCTACAATATATTTTGCATAGCAATTAGTTGGAAAAGTACAGAGTTGCATTGAAAATGCAATGATACGTGCGGCAGCATAAATAGTATAAATGCAAAAGTCAAATGCACGCGGCTGTTGCGGCAAATGTACATTCATAAATATGCATAAGTAAGTGAGATAGCCTTTAAGAGTTAAATAAATTAAGCATTTAACGTCAGCAAAGCGCTAAAAGCCAAAACAAAGAAGAAAGAAAAATAAAATTAAAATAAAATAAATAAATACGAAAAAATGTAAGCAGCGTGTTTTCATAAATCAAAGCAACTTGCGGATTCACAGATAACAATATTAAATGCTTTAACTCGTTTGTGACGTCCATGCAATTAGTTTATATTAAATATATACTTATAATTTACATTAAAGCGAGACTTCTGTAAAATTGTTGTAAAAGCAGGAATTTTGTGTTTCTTTTTTATTTTTAGATTTTATTGCTTGGCGTGAAAACTAGAACCGGCATTGGTGCTTTCGATTTTACATAATTGATTTAATTGCTACTAGTAGGTTTATTAATTAGTTATATATGAATTTTTAATGAATTCAGCATAAATATGTTTACTTTGTTTCTTATGAAATTATGAAATTTGAGATAAAAAATAATATTAGGTTATCATATATAGCAAATATCTCCGTCGAAACCACCATGGATAAACCAGCCGGCGGAAGACCTGTGACGACGAATACCGATCAAATCATGGAAAACATCGAGTTAGACCGGCATGTGGCATCTCGCGACATCGCCCAAGAGATGGGAGTTAGTCACCAAACCATTTTAAACCAGAAGTCTGGATGCACAAAAAAGCTTGCTGTTTGGGTGTCGCATGATTTGACCCAAAAAAACCTTCTGGACCGAATCAACGCCTGCGATAGGCTGCTGAAACGGAACGAGCTCGACCCATTTTTGAAGCGGATGGTGACTGGCGATGAAAAATGGATCACATACGACAATATCAAGCGAAAACGATCGTGGTCGAAGGCCGGTGAATCGTCTCAAACACTGGCCAAGCCGGGGTTGACGGCCAGGAAGGTTTTTCTGAGTATTTAATGCTACGTCAGAAGCTACGGGAGCTCGGATGGGTGGTTTTATCGCATCCACCTGGAGCCCGGACAAAGCTCCAAGTGTTCCACTTGTTCCTGTCTATGGCGAACGCCTTTGGTGGTGTAAAGTTGAACTCAAAAGAGGATGTCCGAGTTCTTCGCAAATAAAGAGGGGGGCTTCTACGAGGGGGGTATTATGAAGTTGCCGTCTAGATGGAAAATTTTAATTTGGGTAATTTTATAATACTGATTCTGAAAAGCAGACCAAGTCGAAAAAAGATCAGAATATTTAAAAACTTTAAAAGCCTTTCATATAGAAGATATTTTTTTTATTTTTACACCTTAGTATCCTTGGTCCACCTGCTTCATTATTTATAGCTTCAAATATAAAAGAAGAAAATTTGGAAAATTAAATTTATTTTTATAAAATATTTCACTATAAATTATACAAAATTGATTGTAATATACTAGAAAAATATTGTAAGAATTGCCATCTGCTTTCAAAATATAATTTATCGTCAGCTAACGAAATTTAATGATCAGTTTAATGAATGTTAAGATATCCTTGTGGGGTTTTATAGCTTGAAAACATTTTACAATGTTAAGGGGATCTCGTTGAAAAAATATTATCAGAGCTGTCTTTCCTATGCTAGAGATATATTCGTCGCAAAGTTGTCAGCCAGCCTCCTGCTTCCTTTCTATATGGTGTAATACGATATTTTACTGTGATTATAGCTTGAGTTGGAGTACAATGTTGTTGTTGTTGTAACGATAGAAAATCTTCACAAAATATATTGAGTAAATTTACCTAACAGCTGATCGTGCTGAATTGAGGACTAGAACTCAAGAAGACTGCTTAATACAATTCACAGCTGATTTAAAATCAGAGTAATTGATTTCTTTTGGCTTATAACTGTATATAGATAGTAGTAAAGACAACTCAATAAAACAACAACAGCAAAAATAATAAAATGATAATACTAAAAGAACAACACGTACAACAACTGCGTAGTTAGAATAGTTTTTTAGCAAAAACCGGCAACAACAACCAACAAATTAAGCAGTGCAAAAAAAAACACATAACAAATGAAGCTACCGAGTATAGACACAACAACAATGCTATTCGGAGCGCTGTGGACGAATGCAGTCAAACCGCTCAGCTGAAGCTCAGCTGTTCAACGACGTTGCGGTGAAGCGGTAGTGATACTCATTAATAAAATGGCGCGCAAAAAAATTAAGAACAACAACAACAACTAAAATGCACAGCACAATAATGTGTGCGCCAACAACTAAACACAGTAGTGAAGAGCACCGACAACAACAATAACAACCATAATAAAGCTAAATGCAACGCAGCACTTAACATAGAAACGCAAAGAGTTTTTTCTCTTCTTTTTTTTTTTGCATTTTCAATTAACAATGGCCATTGCTTAGCGGCAGCGGCAGCGACAGCTAAACAGTTCAGCAGCACCTGCAGCAGCCAGCGGTCATTAGTTGCTGACATTCACAGTTGCTGCTGGCGTTGGTGCTGCCGCTTTGCTTTGTACAAATACTTTTGTGTGTTTATTTGTGTGTACCGTTGTTGTCATTGTTGCTAATAGTCGGTCGGGTGCTTCGTGGTTTCTTTTATTCGGTTTTTTGCTTTATTGTTGCCATTGCGGTCGTATTTGATGAGTCAACTGATGCGTTTTTTATTTCAGCCATTACCGACAGCAGCAGCAGCAACTAAAGCAACAATAACAACAAAAACACTAATAGCAGCAGTAATATGCACTTTAGCAGCAGCAATTGCTCGAGTTTTAATACTTGACTGCTTGCTCGCCATGTTTTTTTGCTGTTGTTGTTGCTGTTATAATTGTTTTTAATTCGTTTACAATGTTGCTGCGGCTATTGTTGTTATTGCTATTACTGCTATAACATTGTATTTCTGTTTTTTTTGTTCATCTTTTTTGCGCATTTTCCGCTTCTAATTGTTATTGCTTCATATTGTTTATGTTGTTGTTGCTGCGCTTTGTTTTCTGTACGGCCTGCGCACAAGTCACTTTGCCTAGCAAGTGCATTTATTGCGGCTCTAATGTTGGGGGTATTGTTGGCAATAAAACTAATAGGCGAGCAAGTAAAGAGGGAAATTGAAATCAAAACGTTTTATTTCAATAAAAAGTGCAGCGGTTTTCTTTTCTAAATTCACTATTTTTACATTGAAATGACCCCTATACGATAACTGGCATCTTGCCTTAGGTCATTCGATTTCTATTTTTTGGTTTAGGTTATTTCTGAAATTTATCCAGAATAAATATTATATTTTCCCTTTAAGTGATTTCATTATTTCCAATTCACTTACATATGTATCTCTTAGCCAAGCCCAAAGAACAAAGTATTATGGAAATGCAAAACCAATATCAAATATATTTTATGGAAAAATGCATGCTGGAAGGTGTGGGCTAATGCAGAGAATTCAGTTTAAATTATAATATAAATTTATGAGACATATTTGCCACTAATATATACCAGTATAACCTTATATTGATACCTTTTATTAATTGCTTTAATTAAGCTTTGTTGTAAATAAGTGCTGTGAAGGAAAAAAAACTAAAATTCTTGAGATACTAAGACAGTATCATGCTCACAATATGCACTGACTCATTTATATGCAAAGAACTTGGCACAAACTCACTAAACCTATTTCGCTTTGTTTCGCAATAGAATCACAGCAATTAGTATGTCTGTGTGTATTTTTAAATTATGTGTGTTTAATTAATTTTCTATAATTCTTTTAAGCGCTTTGTCTACTTAGCAGCGGTTAGCTGACAGAAATTCCATAATAACCAAAGTAAATATTAATAAAAAATTCCATTCTACAAAAGCCATATACTCTATACGCTATATATGTATATACAGCATGAGTATGAGTGAATACTTATAACTGTATAAATACATAAGTAAGCAACATTCGAGTATACTCCATAGACTTGCAGGCACATCATTAATCGGTCAGCTCGTTAAATTTTCATTATTAATTTGATTGATTTGTAATTTATGTGACCGTTTGATGTCATCACGTGTACACAAGCGCGATCGCTCATTTGCTCGCTCGTCTGTCTGTCGGCCGCACACTTCACAAAGCCGCCAATTCAACACTTTTATATATGTTTCAACGCGCATCTGTGTGTGTGTGTGTGTGTGCGTATGTGCAACGCGCGCTCATCAATTCAATGACAAACACATTTTCTACGCCGCTCATCATAGTTGCCAGTCGCTGGCAGCGCTTTGCATTTGATTAATATTGTTTTGTTATTATTATTGTTGTTGTATTTTATGAGCACATAGCAATTGTGCACTTTGTAATTGTTTGCAGCGCAATTAATGTGCGCGTATGTTGCATGCTGCATGTTGCATGTCAAAGAGTTCATTGTTAATTGATTTTCGCAATTATTGTTAAAAATAAATCAAATCAAATGTGAATTTATGATAACGTGTTGATCTATTACGATTTACAGTACTACAATGGATTGTGGCAGTTGATGAATTTATGATTACGAATCTATCAATGTTTATGTATAGTTCACTGAGATTACTCATACGCACAGGTGTGCTGTCATCTAGTTTATGACCGCTTGTTATTATTAATATTTTTCGCAGCTGTAAATTACTTAATTGTGGAGTAAATAATAAATACATGCTGTAAATACGATTAGAATTTATATGGATTAAGCATTAATATCACATCAAATGTGCTCTTCACTTCAATAAAACACTACAACAAAGCGCAATGATACCTTAATTTGATCCGCTCATAAATTTGTATAAGCCTTCATAATATTGCTCGTCACAACACATTTTCTTATAATCTCTACTCATATATTACGCTCATAATCTTCTTAAAATCACAGCTTTATATCAGGTTCGTATCTTAAGTCTACTGTTTCAACTGCGCAAACATTGTAAATCACTCAGCAGCGTTTGAAGTTCATTACTACGGTCTATAAAGAATTGATATCTGCCTCAACTGATGTTCTTATTTGTCATTTTCTTTGTGAAATCAAATAAGATTTGCAAAAGCAGTCCTATATCTTCGACTTGTTCGACTTGAGATTATTTTTTAAGCTGGAATTCCATAAATTTATATTGCTATTTTAGCACTGGGAAACCCATTCAACATTTGTGACTTCCGCGTGCGCTCTTCAGTGGTGTTGTTGCTTGGCCAAGTCATAAAAATAACAATGGAAATTTATTTGTGTTATCCAATTACAAAGAATGCGCAGATTAATAACAGCACAAGTGTGTCATAAGCTCTTGAGCAAAATGTATAGAGTTTGATAAATAGCCATTATTATATTGGTATTTTTCATAACTGGCTTATTATATTTATTTATGCTTTACAGAATTTTATTAATTCCTGCTAAATTAATAGTTATTTAGAACAATAAGACTTATGTCAGCTAAAAAATTAATAGAAAATTAATAAATAAATATTTCTCGAATAAATTGTGGCAAATATAATCTATAAGTTATATGTTATTAAATATAAAGGAGCTCTGTAACTGAGGACAAGTAATATTAAAGATTTAGAACTATTGTTCGTGAATTCGAAAATTGTCGATGATTCCAAAGACACTTTCAGTTGTTTCCGCACTTAATAGAGACTTACACGAAATTTCTGTTGGCGCTCGATAGAGGCAAATGTAGAAATATGGTCGGCTTACTCACTGTCTTGTGGCGGCGCACGCCTACAAGATGGGGCTGATAGATCGCGAGCACTGCAGGAAATGTCAAGTGCAAGGCACCAGAGAAAAAATGGAGCACCTCTTCTGCGAATGTCCTGCATTATCAAGACAACGGCTTCAGCATTTGGGGGCTACACATTACGTTAATCTGGAAGAGATTTCGTTGGTGAAGCCACAAAGCCTTTTGAAATTCGCAACAAGCGCAGGCATCCTAAAGGATGATTACTTCTCATTAATTAAGTGACGGCACTCCATCTGGTATCGCAAAGGACCAAAACTGGTCTATGTGCGGCTTTTTAGCCTACCAGAATAACCTAACCTAACCTAATAGAGACTTAGTTCGTTCCTTCGTTTCTCAGCTCAACTTTTCTAACTTGTATTCCAAGCGGTAATACATTTATCTCAAAATGTGATCTTATTTCTGTTATACGAATTTCTCAATTAATCTAGATATAAAAAATAAATATTTCCCTGCGTTTCTGAAAACTGATATAAAAGTTATGTCTATCATACTCTTACTTAGTATGAGTCATATGAGTTTAAAAGAAAACTATTTCGAACCATTACAAGATCAAGTTCGTTTCTTAAGTCTTTTGAATTCTTTTATAGAATTTCATACAAGTGTCTTAGTTACAAGTAGTTCCAGCAAACATGGATTATATGCCTTCAAAGTTAAAGAATGTGTGCTTTTTGTATAAAAAAATTTTTTATACAAATTTCGCAGAACTTTTTGATTTCTATTATAGTAGGTAACTAAAGCAAAAGTCTCTTGTTAAACCAAAAAGTGGGGTATGATTGTTATTTTATTGACCCTAAATTTAATTTATCTTTAATATCTTGTGACTATTGAAAATACATTGCATAAATTTTTATGAATATTATTTTTCAAATAGCTTAAAATGAGTGAGAAAAAAATTAAAAATTCAGTACTTACCGTTATTTTCTTGTTACAATATTTTGCCAAGTTCACTGTTTTTATTTTTTATTATTTTTGTAATGTTATTTAATTGACGTTTTAACAAATTTCACAAATCTTCAAGAATTGAAATTGTTGTGCATTACTCCACTATTTTATTTAACAATGCCAAGCTTTGAGTATTTCTCTTTCATTTCAGGAAAATTTCATATTTTCATTAGTTGAAATTTCTGTCCTTTTATTTCACTTTAAATGTATTTATTGCGTCAGTAAATTATTTATATTTCATGCTATTTTTTGCAATTGAAACATGGTCAATGGTCACTTTTACTTTGTCACAAACTCTTCTTTTCTAATTGCATTACATTTCAGTTTAAGTAATCACTTTTTGCTTAACAAAACCTACGATTTTTTTTACGACAAGGCCGTTATTTCAAAGCATGAAAAACTTAATAATTTATATTTGGAAATAATAATCATTATTAGAGAGTCGTATCAATAATTTTAATTCATGTTTATATGAAATTGCAACTGTGAGTTCCGACCTAGTAGACATATATATTATAATATTTTTCGAATAATATATATCTTATTAGATTTTTTGGTTGGTCATTTGGTTTATGGAACAAAAATTAAAATCATATTGTACCACATATTATTTTTATACCCAATTGTAGCATTCCGGTAGCATCATCCAGTTGCTGCTCCCACCACATTCGTTGCTAAAATTTTTTTACACACCCTAATCACAGTTCAAACTTGCAACTATTTCATAAACCAAATATATAACTTCCCATAATTCCCAAATTATAACACAAAATGTTTACAAATTGTTTTATAGTACCGCAAATTCAAGTCTTTCCACTCATATTTCACTGGCTATTTGTATATGAAAATATTTAATTATAACCAAATGCACATACGCATAGTTTTATAGGCGTTTGACGGCTACACGACAGCAAAGCTCCACGCCGTTGACGAGCTGACGTTAATTTGTGTGACAGCTCGCCAGGCAGGCAGACACACACGCAGCCAAAGCAGTCTCTGGAAATAGACATGCAGACAAGTCGGCAGACAAAACGAGCCTGGCAATGTGTGTACAGAAATGAGGGAAATCGCCAGGCATAAATAGTAAATAAGCTACGAAAACATAAAGCTTTTTTAGAGTCAATTACTACTGGAAGAAAGTTTACATTTGCAAGCTGCTGGACTGCTGGATTTTTCTTTGGTTAATTCTCAATAATGCACAGTTATTATCAGTATTTTATAAATATAAATATAATTTTTTATGTAAAATTTTTGTGGTAGGAGTTTTCCATATTGAATGCCAAAGCTAGCTTCAAGTTTTTGAGAAATTGCTTTTTTAGGCCGATTATTAAAACTCTCGCTTAAACGATTTATCTAATAAACTACTGGAATAGTAGTATACAAATATCAATGATAAGTCTCATATTTGAGGAAATGCTAAATACATGGCGTACCCTATATGGTACATGCGACTTAAGGCAATTAAGGCTTCGTAATTCGATCAGATTTAGCTGTATCGCAGTTTGGTTTACTACGGTAGGTGTCATAAATGCTAACAGTTATTTAAAAATTACTACAGCTCTCAGAAGTTTATACTCAGTTGACAGTGACCTAACGAAGTGGTCCGAAGTCTCTATTTTGGGGCTGAACTCATGGTTAAATTGATTAACATGTCGCAGCAAGTTCGTTGCTTAAGTCTTTTGTTATCCTCGGGTGTTATAAATATATAACGGCACCGTCATTCCAATTATTTTAAAAGCAATGATTATATTAACTGAAGAAGATAACTAAAAGAGCGCAGAAATTAAATAAATAAGTGAATTTTTAAGCAGTGAAGATGTTTAATATTGCGTAGAGTGTGGAGTCTCGACTTTCAACCATTCGAAAATAAATAAAAGCGATCGAAAAACAAATTAACCTTATTACAGTGGAAATATTTTTTTTTTTTTATAAATAAATTCTATAAATAATATCAAAAATGTATTTTTGTTATACTCTCGCAACTAAAGTTGCTAAAGAGAGTATTATAGTTTTGTTCACATAACGGTTGTTTGTAACACCCAAAACTAAACGAGTTAGATATAGGGTTATATATACCAAAGTGATCAGGGTGAAAAGTGGAGTTCAAATCCGAATGTCTGTCTGTCCGTCCGTCCGTCCGTCCGTCTGTGCAAGCTGTAACTTGAGTAAAAATTAAGATATCTTGATGAAACTTGGCATACTTATTTCTTGGCACCATAGGAAGGTTGCTTTCGAAAATGAGCAAAATCGGACCACTGCCACGCCCACAAAATGGCGAAAACCGAAAACACATAAAGTGCCATAACTAAGCCATAAATAAAGCTATGGAAATGAAATTTGGCATGAAGGATCGTACTATGAAGGGGCATATTTGGATGTAATTTTTTTGGGGAAGTGGGCGTGGCCCCGCCCCCTAGTAAGTTTTTTGTACATATCTCGCAAACCAATAGAGCTATATAAACCAAACTTTCTGCAGTAGTTTTTTTTAGCCACTTCCTAATACAGTCCAAAAATGGAAGAAATCGGATAATAACCACGCCCACCTCCCATACAAAAGTTAGGTTGAAAATTACTAAAAGTGGGTTAACTCACTAACGAAAAACGTCAGAAACACTAAATTTCACATAAAAAATGGCAGATGGAAGCTGCACTCAGATTTTTTTACAAAATGGAAAATGGGCGTGGCGTCGCCCACTTATGGGTCAAAAACGATATCTCAGGAACTACTCGACCGATTTCAATGAAACTTGGTTTACTTACATCCCAATGATATGTTGTGAAAATAGGCCAAATCGCTTCACAACCACGCCTACTTTCTATATACCAGAACTTTGAAGACATTCTGAATCGTTTACTTTACAATAAATAAAGTAAGCACTAGTGAAGATATCGGTGCAGAACTTTGCACAAATACTATGTTAATAGTGTGGCAGCCCGATTCTAAAAATCGCCGAAATCGGACCATAGGTTTTTAAGGCCCCATATATCGAACACGAGGACCGCGGTGCTTCTAGCCTAAGATTATGGTTTCCAACTTTCAATGGACTTTATACAATACATATGACGAATATGTGGGTTGAAATTGTGTATTATATAATATTAATTAAGTTAAATAAATAAATTGCGAGAGTATAAAATGTTCGGTTACACCCGAACTTAGCCCTTCCTTACTTGTTTTTGTATTAAAGAGTTCGCTAAGAGACCATATTAAACTGCTTTAAACGAATTTGTTCAATACAGTGCTTAGTTGAGACCATATTTTTATAGAAGGCCTTAGATTTAGATTTTATTTACAAATAACAGATTGATATCGGCTTTTCGAAACGTTTAAAATTTGATCATTTTAGTTTATATAGTAATTGAAAAAATAAAAAACTTATTTTTCACACAGAATTCACTTTTATTTATTTTAATCGAAATATTTGAAGCACAAAGATCAATTGAATTTACAAATATATCCAAGCAAGTTCTTTTGTTCTATTTGTTTATTTGAGATTAATTAATCCATAGAAACCAGTGAAATATAAAAATCATTATAATATTTTATATATAATTTTCCAACGGGGTACTAAAGTGGTACAACAATAAAAGAAGTTTAAGTAATTTTCTTCAATACTCCTATAACACTTTAACTATATGCAACCAACCAACCAACCACGGATTAAATCCGTTTTGCACTTATTCTAAATACCCCGCAACAAATTTCCAAGACAAAAATATAAATCGTACAAAAAGTTCTGTGTCCGTTTAACATCTGGCAATTTCAATGTTTAACTCTCGTCGCAATTATAGTCAAACAAAACCTAAAAATGTCTATCATAACTTTCATCAGTTAGGTTTTAGAAAATCAATAGATGAACCTGATATCCAAGTACATTTCCTTTTGCTTTATTATTAAGTTATATGGAATTATACATCAGAATGATTTAACGAAGTTTTCAATCCTTTATATTATACAAATATTTTTTCAGAAGTCTAAAACTTGTAAATATTAATCACTTACACGCAAATCTTAGAACTGCGATTTTTGTTTTATTTTTTTGACAAAACACATACATATATTCACTTTTTAACTGTATATGTCAATTTTCATACAGTACTTTCAAAGTCTTTCAGAAAAAACTTCATTTATGAAACATTTTACCCATTAAGTGTAATAAAACATGATTTTTCTTCACATATATATATGTATATATATATTATTATATAAAATTCTATGTATATATTCACAATGTATTTTTATTTACGTTCTGTTTGATTTTTAAATATTTTATTTAATTTTCGAGTTGGGTAAGAATACATTTTTTTTTAACATGAGCACTTTAATCTTCATGACTTTCCTGTCAAAATTATATCTTTTCACAAAAAAAATATTTAATTGCCCGTATTTACAACCAATTTAAATCGGGCTGTGATCGAATCGAGCTGATATTTTTATAAGCCGCATATTTTTCGGAGTAATTAACAGACTTGCAAACAAGCAAACACAGCACACTCCTAAAATATTTTTTCTAATGTAATAATTTCCATGTTACATAATCATTTCTTCGCTGTTTGTTTCTCAACACTTGAACACTGCCTTCTTTATTTATGTTTTGAGTGCAAGAAGAAAACAAATTAAAGCAAAAAACACATTAAATAAATGCAAAAATCGCATGCGATCACGCGCTTTAGCCAACAGAGTCAATCGAAACGAATCGCATCGAATTGAAATATTTCGGAAAATTACGTCCGCCGAAACGCTGCGATTACACTGCGCCGACGTTGTCGTTGCCGTTTTGCTGTTGCACGTTGCACGCGCGAATTGCCGTTGTGCGAAAATGTGCAAACAATCCCGCAAGAAAGCCGTACAGAAACTGCAAGACGCCAGATCTGGCTAACTGCAGTCAGCCAGGCCAGGTTGTAATTCCAATGCGCTGGACGAGCGTGCGAGCGTTGCGAGTAACTGCAACATGCACAAAAACAAAAACAAAACCAACAAACAGCGACGACAACAAAACACAATAAATGCAATAACAGAAACAGAAACAACACGGACCGCAGCAAGGCAGGCCAGCAAAGCAGCATGAAAATGCGAAAAATTGCAATCGAAGTAACGCGACTGATGGCTGGCAGTTGCGGGGGCAACGGCGATATGCGCATGCAACGAAGCCGGTGCAACGAAATGCAATGAAATTCCAATGGAAGGCACTGGCACATAGACCAACATACACACACATACAGTCAAGCAAAGCTGTGGTGGCAAGCAAAACCAGCGAAGCAGCAAAGCGGCAGAAAAATTGCAAAGAATTGCAAAAACAGCAAGCGAGTAGAAATAATGAAGCAAACGAGCAAGAAATGCACACAACAACAACAACAAACGGCGACAACCAGTACCGCAAAGCCAGCCACAACCACAACCGCAATCGCAACGGCAACAGCAATTGCATTGCATTGGCAAACAAAGTGAGACAAAGCAAAATAACAAACCAGGCGGCAGGGCAACAGGCAACACGAGCCGAGCAGCAGGAAAAAATCGTGTGCAATTCTCGTAGCAACAACCTCGCAAAGACCGACTGACCGAGTAATACAGAGCGGCGGTTGGCTTGCTGTTCGGTGGCGGCGGCCGGGCGGCGCATATATGCTGCTGCTGCTGATGCGACGGCGTTGTGGCCAACAGCAACAGTTGCCGAATGCAGACGAAATGAAAAACGAGTCTCATCCAAGCAAAACTCAAAGCAAAGCCAGTGGTTTTGAGATCAAAAGCAAATTTGCTGAGCTGCTAGCCGGCGAGTGTAAGACAGCTGAGATCCAGAGCGCGCGCCCGCAATAAAAGCCGCTATGCAGCGACTGCGCGACGCCGAACTAAACCGTTAACAGCAGCGAAGTTATTGAGCGCGCGCAACTGCAGAGCGCAAGCGACGTCGCTTAAGAGTAAATTCACTTAGCAGAGCATGCGCGGCAGCGTTTAAGAGCGCCGCTAGTGTAGTGTTGTTGAAACTTGTTGGCGTACGCCGCACTTGTTGGTGAATTTTCCAGTTGTTTTAGTGTCCAGCGCGCTCTGAGCGCCAATTGTTTTTTGTGCGCGCTCAGCTTACGGTTTCTTTCCAGCAACGCTGATGGCTACGATCAGCTGCATTCGCGCTAACCAATAAAAATCGTCAATGATGATGAGGAAATCGATGTAGCGACAGCGTGAGCGCGCTGGAAAAGTGTTGGAGCGCTATGAGTCGTGTGTAAGATGAAGTTTGTTGCATTTAAATATATTTCATTTAATTTTATGTTTTTACTTTTCAATTGTAATGAGACATCAATTAGTTCCACTTTTGGATTTATTCTAATTCAATGAGTAATTTTATATACAAGCAGTTGAGGGATCCTAACAAAGAATTAAATAAAATACTTTAGCTACGAACTTGAATGCGTAGAAAATATTGGCTCTCTTGTAAGTAAGCAAATAGGATTTGATTATAACTGTGGTTGTAATCAAAGTATAACGATCTATATCATCCGGCATTTAGGTGATTTTATCCCATTTGCTCCTGGTATAAAATTAAATGGAAATATTTTATTTTAACATTTCCTAAAATATTTTAATATTTTTCCCTGCATTTGAAAACGGTTTTGCTGTTGTTTTTTTTTGTTTGAGCTAAGAGCTGTGTTCCAAGCCATATAACATGACAATATTCTCTCTCAAGTAATTCTCTAATACTCAACGTATGTACATGTTATTATTGTTCTTGTGGTGACAGAAAAGATTCTGCAAAAAATTTTATGTTTTTACTTTTCAATTGTAATGAGACATCAATTAGTTCTACTTGTGGATTTATTCTATTGTCAATGGGTATTTTTTTATATACAAGCAGTTGAGGGATCCAAATAAAGAATTATATAAAAGACTTTAGCTACGAACTTGAATGCGTAGAAAATGTTGGTTCTCTTGTAAGTAAGCAAATAGGATTTGATTATAACTGTCGTTGTAATCAAAGTATGATGATCTATATCATTCGGTATTTAAGTAATTTTATCCCATTTGCTCTGGTATAAAATTAAATGGAAATATTTTATTGAAAACATTTCCTACAATATTTTACGGATTCTCCCTGCATTTGATAATGGTTTTGCTGTTTTTTTTGAGCTAAGAGCTGTGTTCCAAGCCATATAATATGACAATATTTTAAATGAAGAGAGTTCATTGAACTCGAGTAATTCTCAAATACTCAACGTGTTATTGTTGTTCTTGTGATGACAGAAAAGATTCTGCAAAAAATTTTAAGCTCGCGAGCTATCCTTATATATGTATATGTATGTCATGACTGCAGACCCGACTATAATAGGAACAGAACACACACTCGCATCCGGTTACTCTATATTATCATACATGACTTCTGATTTACTTGTTCAAGGAATTATAAAGTGGAATCAAAGTGATACAGGAAATAGTTTAGAAATAGTTATGTTATCAGTCGTGTTTCACTGAAATAGAATTAAAAGAAAAAAGATATGAGTGCGGTGACTGTGGGATATAAAACAAATTTCTGGCATCATGTACTTATTCTAATATATCTATATTCATGTAAAATCGGTATCCTGATCTCTTTTTTCGAGTTCGTATCATTGGGTAACTTTGAAACAGCTGACTTTCAAGATTAAATCACACCTACCATTTCCTTTCTGATATTATCTTTATTAACTCTTAAGATGGAGATCGTTTAAGTAGTTTAGTCTTCAGCCATGATATGAGTCTAACCCGCTCAGCTATCAGCAATTGTATGCAAGATTACTTTGATGGACGAAATGTTCTATGACACCATCGTTCTACTTTATGTATGTATCTGATTGGCGTTCAACCGTTTACCCGGTTATAGCCGAATCGATGAGAGCGCGCCACTCCTCTCTTTCCTTCGCAGTTCGGCGCCAGTTGAAGATTCCAAGTGTAACCAGGTCGCTCTCCACCTGGTCCCTCCAACGGAGTGGAGGCCTTCCCCTTCCTTGGCTTCCTCCGGCGGGTACTGCATCGAACACTTTCGGAGCTGGAGTGTTTTCGTCCATTCGGACAACCAACCAACAGTCTGACATTGTTGGTGTTGTTGATACTGGTTCCCAGGTATACGAAATTATCTACAACTTCGAAGTTATGACTGTCAACAGTGAAGTGGGAGCCAAGACGCGAGTGCGCCGACTGTTTGCTTGATGACAGTTCTACTTTATTACTAACACAAAATGTTCAAATATTTCTCAAAAAGCTATTAAGGATGCTCAAACCTGTTGTGGGGTTATATTTCTAATTTCCTTCTTTAATTCATATAATAGCTTCATATTCAATTTAAAATAAAAAAGAAACCGATTGTTTTTATTTTGTTGAAAGATAATAAAAGTGAAGCACTAAAAAAACAACAAAAAAACCATTTGCGACATGACATTACAAGTTTATATTAAAAAAACAACATAAAAGAGAAAAACGTTAACGCCACTGATCGACAGTTGAATACCCACCCATAGACACACGAGCAAACAGATTTACAACGCACACTGACAGCAGCACATAAACAATAAACACATGACATAGTAAGCACTCCGACAACTGCCACCCAATAATAACCAACTATATTTATTTAGTAATACAGAAATCCTCCAGAGACCGAGAAGAGTGAGTGAGAAGAAACTTGCCACATGTTGTGGCAACAAACAGTGCGGCATGAAAACGCCTTGCCACTGGGTGTTAGAAAATTATCATAAAAGTATTGAAGTGTGACCCGCTTTGACAACCTTTGACAGCTATGTCAATAACCAATAACAAACAAACAACAATAACAGCAGCACTAGCTGTTGCTACTGGTAGTAAGCAGGAAACCTGGCGAGTGACAGCAATTTCAAAGAAGCAACATTTAACTTAACTTAAGGAAAAAAGGTGAAGCTTGTCAGCTAGAAAATTAAATAAACACACACACACAAGTTTATATATATGTATGTGTGTATGTTAACATGAACTTAAGCCAATAATAAAGCTGCAATTGCACTGGCAGTTCATAGTGCTCGGCAGCACGGTGACACCTTATTGGCCGCATCGGCAGCTTCCACTTCCACTTCAGCGCTTTTTTCACCGTCTTCGATTGTTGTGTCGTTGGTCGGCACAATGAAATTGTCATAAATTACAACGCGTCTGACAAGTGTCGGTGTTTTTACTGTTTACTTGTCGCACATACACATATACAGCTTCAAAGACGTTTCTGCCTCTTCTGCCTCACCGTTGTCTTTTGGCCGGCTGCCTCTTCTCGCCTATCGCCTTCTCAGCCGCTTTCCAAGTGTAATCGCCTTTGTCACTCCATTGACGGGTAGACAACACCCAAAGTGTCTTTGGTCATTGGCAAGCAGCACTTACACACACAGACTCACATTGTATTGTTTGTGGGGCTGTTCATTTGTAGCATCTCTGTTTAATGAAATGCTAGGTGTTTGTGTGTACGTAGTGTTGGCATTACGCGTTGTGTCAGGTTAGTCAAAATTGTCAATAACTGCGTTATTGTGTGTCCTTTAGTAATGCCAATTCTGTAAGTGAGTTGTTCATTTGCTCAGATATTGAAATTAGAAGGAACTGAATTTTAATAAAATGGTGGCGTGAGATATACAGGTGCTTTGCTAAGGCAAGTGTATTCGGATGAGCGAAGGAAATTTTTAGTTATTGGTTTAAAGTAACCCCTTGGGTTTTGTCCATGAAACAAATGGTCTATTTTCCGATTTTTTTTTGTAATTTTAATATAAATTAGCAAGGGAAGGCTATTTAAGTTCATGTATAATTGAAAATTTTATACTCTGGAAATATATTTATTTTATATTATTAAAATAACACAGAATTCATCCTGTAAATTCGACATAAAATCAACTACAACAACGAAGCCCATTATATATAGTATATAGGATCTATTTCAACTATTTTTGGCACCAAGCCACATTATATCCATGATTTCACTTTCTTTTAATTTTGCTATAATATGCGGTATAAAGTCCACTGAACATCCAGTATGAACATTCCGTATATGAAATATATGGGGACTAGAGGAAGTATTGACCCGATTTTGCCAATTTTTGGCACAGAGGCAAACTATTAGAAGAAACACATTTTCTTTGAATTACTTGATAATATCTGAGACGTTTTCTTTTTTGATAAAAAATTAGCCACAAGCAAGGAAGTCCTCATGTTCGATATCTGGGGCCTTGAAAACTTACAGTCCGATTTCGTCGAGTTTTAGACGATTTAGATTTCTGACCTATCTTAAATTTCATCAGAATCGGTTGAATAGTTCTCGAGAACTCTTGACAACCGTGAACTTTGAAAGTACAAAGTTTTTAGTGACAAGACCCTGAAGTTACCCAGGAACGCGCACTTCTACTAACTATATCTCCAAAACTATTACACGGATCGGTTTAACAACTTTTAGGGCAATATTCCAGAGATGTTGTAGAATTTAATAAGACAATAAAAAATTTATCTTTTGAAGCCATGAAACCCACGTAACTTCTTAAAACGGAAAATAAAATTTTTCTAGCCATGATTGAAGACATTGCAATGCATTGCTCGTTCTTGAAGTAGAATTAATGGAATTTGAGATTCTAGAGATTTTTCAAATTGAATCAAACAGAAAACATATTTCTAAGTATAAAGAAGAAATTTCTAATCTTTTCGCACAAAAAATAATATATATTAATAATCCTTTAGTTCCAAGAAGAAATGGTAATTGTATCATATTTTTATTGTTTTCGTAGTCATCTTCTACAAAGCTTTATTTTAGAAATTACTAAAGAAATACTATAGAAAGCTAAAACAAATCCATGACAATTTGAACTCCATGTTAATAACTCACCAATACGCTATAACTTGCAACACACAGCCAACAGCATTTAAAGGGTGATTTTTTAAGAGCTTGATAACTTTTTAAAAAAAAAAAAACGCATAAAATTTGCAAAATCTCATCGGTTCTTTATTTGAAACGTTAGATTGGTTCATGACATTTACTTTTTGAAGATAATTTCATTTAAATGTTGACCGCGGCTGCGTCTTAGGTGGTCCATTCGGAAAGTCCAATTTTGGGCAACTTTTTCGAGCATTTCGGCCGGAATAGCCCGAATTTCTTCGGAAATGTTGTCTTCCAAAGCTGGAATAGTTGCTGGCTTATTTCTGTAGACTTTAGACTTGACGTAGCCCCACAAAAAATAGTCTAAAGGCGTTAAATCGCATGATCTTGGTGGCCAACTTACGGGTCCATTTCTTGAGATGAATTGTTCTCCGAAGTTTTCCCTCAAAATGGCATTGAATCGCGAGCTGTGTGGCATGTAGCGCCATCTTGTTGAAACCACATGTCAACCAAGTTCAGTTCTTCCATTTTTGGCAACAAAAAGTTTGTTAGCATCGAACGATAGCGATCGCCATTCACCGTAACGTTGCGTCCAACAGCATCTTTGAAAAAATACGGTCCAATGATTCCACCAGCGTACAAACCACACCAAACAGTGCATTTTTCGGGATGCATGGGCAGTTCTTGAACGGCTTCTGGTTGCTCTTCACCCCAAATGCGGCAATTTTGCTTATTTACGTAGCCATTCAACCAGAAATGAGCCTCATCGCTGAACAAAATTTGTCGATAAAAAAGCGGATTTTCTGCCACTGATTTTGGTAATAAAATTCAATGATTTGCAAGCGTTGCTCGTCTATTCATGATGAAATGTCAAAGCATACTGAGCATCTTTCTCTTTGACACCATGTCTGAAATCCCACGTGATCTGTCAAATACTAATGCATGAAAATCCTAACCTCAAAAAAATCACCCGTTATAACAACTTGCACTAAGCAACAACAATTGAAATATGCTATTGTTCATTGCTGACGTCGTCAAGTAAGCAATTATATCTCATATTCGCTCATCTATCCATACTCGCGAATATTAACAGCCGCTGGAATGTGGCAAGGAAGTGCGTACTTGTATTTATTTATGTTAAGTACTTAGCGGCAATGGGCAGCAATTGCTAAACAGCCATTTTTATACTCTCGCAACAAATGTTGCTAAAGAGAGTATTATAGTTTTGTTCACATAACGGTTGTTTGTAACACCCAAAACTAAACGAGTTAGATATAGGGTTATATATACCAAAGTGATCAGGGTGAAGAGTGGAGTTCAAATCCGAATGTCTGTCCGTCCGTCCGTCCGTCCGTCCGTCTGTGCAAGCTGTAACTTGAGTAAAAATTAAGATATCTTGATGAAACTTGGCACACTTATTTCTTGGCACCATAGGAAGGTTGCCAAATGAGCAAAATCGGACCACTGCCACGCCCACAAAATGGCGAAAACCGAAAACACATAAAGTGCCATAACGAAGCCATAAATAAAGCTATGGAAATAAAATTTGGTATGGAGGATCGTGCTATTAAGGGGCATATTTGGATGTAATTTTTTTGGGGAAGTGGGCGTGGCCCCGCCCCCTACTAAGTTTTTTGTATAACTCGCAAACCAATAGAGCTATATAAACCAAACTTTCTGCAGTCGGCTTTTTTAGCCACTTCCTAATACAGTCCAAAAATGAAAGAAATCGGATAATAACCACGCCCACCTCCCATACAAAGGTTAGGTTGAAAATTACTAAAAGTGGGTTAACTCGCTAAGGAAAAACGTCAGAAACACTAAATTTCACATAAGCAATGGCAGATAGAAGCTGCACTCAGATTTTTTTACAAAATGGAAAATGGGCGTGGCATCGCCCACTTATGGGTCAAAAACCATATCTCAGGAACTACTCGACCGATTTCAATAAAACTTGGTTTGTAATAGTTTTCTTACATCCTAATGATATGTTGTGAAAATAGGCCAAATCGGTTCACAACCACGTCTACTTCCCATATAGTAGAACTTTGAAGACGATCTGAATCGTTTACTTTACAATATATAAAGTAAGCACTAGTGAAGATATCGGTGCAGAACTTTGCACAAATACTATGTTTATAGTGTGGCAGCCCCATTCTAAAAATCGCCGAAATCGGACCATAGGTTTTCAAGGCCCCATATATCGAACATGAGGACCTCGGTGCTTCTAACCTAATATTAGGGTTTCCAACTTTCAATGGACTTTATACAATATATATGACAAATATGTGGGTCAAATTGTGTATTATATAATATTAATAAAGTTAAATAAATTGCGAGAGTATAAAATGTTCGGTTACACCCGAACTTAGCCCTTCCTTACTCGTCTAGTGATAATTATGTGGCAAGAATGTTGTTGCAGTGTAGTTCATCAGCAGTGAGTAGCAGTATAAAAAACGCACACATTTATGGATTATTAAAGGCAGTTGACAATGGACGGACATTGAGTAGATTGCCACACACACACACACATACATCAGCAAACATATGCTGTGGCAGCTAAGCTTAGCAGTACACGCGTCATCCTGTTGCGGCAGTTAGAGTGTGGCATGTTGGCGCAATGCCTGCCAGTTGGCTGTTGCCCACTTTGGTGCCGCCAGCCACGCCAGCGCGACGGCCAACAAGTGTAAGTTGACAACATTTCTGTTGCTGCGCTTTTGTTCACTTGTGGCAGTTACACTTGGCGATAAGTGTGCACTTGGTGAGCTTGCAACGCGAACGCGATTATCTGCTTTAGCTGCAACTGTCATTGCCGCCACATTTCTTTGTGACCAATTTAATTTTCATTCAACTAATGCCGCTTGCTACCTGCCACTTGGCGCACATCCGTGCTACGCAAAGCTTGCACATGCCATCTTCCGCTGCACACAAGCGCGCAAATGCAAGCATCTCATTATTGTATGTGCATAAATAAACTCTCAAGTGTGTTTGTGTGTGTATGTGTGTGTGGCTAGCGGCATCCGCTAGTGAGTTTTATTTGCACGTGCTTCCCTGCCACTGCACTGTCTACGGTGCAACCTGTTTTTGTGACATCTTTCCGTCCCCATTAGCCGCCCAGCCGCCTCTCCTCCCGCCGCAGCGCCATAACACCGTTGCTATTTTTCTATGCGGTTCCCAATAAATAAATAATTTATGAGTTACACACGCCGCGAGTTTTATTTTCATTTTTATGACTATTTGCTTTATTTACATTTATACCGTGTTTTCTCTCCACTTCTCCGCTTTGCTTAGCGCGCGCATAGCTCTCATAGTATGGTTGGCATTTTAAATGCTCCTCATCACAAATCGATCCAGTGATGATGACAATGCGACATTATTGATTGATGTGTCATTGTGCGGGCATAAACAGCGAGGCCATACTTCTAACCGCACACCGAGACATAGTGTGACACACACTCATACATATATGCATCTAAATAAAAATAGTAGTCTAAAGTTTTTATGCATTCAACGAACAATTGAAATACCACAAGTGTAGTATAATACCGGATTTTGTGTTGAAAACTAGCGGTTCATATTGTTGTTGCTACATTAAACGGTTTTGCTTGCGGAAACGACATTTTTCCTAGGCTAAGGAGAGTCTTACATAAGTAAGTCATTTAGAAATTCCATAATTTTTTTTCCTTATTCGTGTTAGGAAGCTACATAGAAGCTCGTTTTTGCGTCGCTAGTTAACGGAACTAACTGAAGATGACGTACACGAATAACTAAAATAATGAAAGAGGTCCACATGTACAACGATGGGATCCACACAATGCAGAGTTCTTTCTATTTTCATAAGTTTCCAGAAATCGGTGAGCTCCTTACTCTCTCCTTCTACTCGATTTATGAAATAATCTTACTAATAAATTTTAAATTAGTAACTGAGTACACCTCTCTGTGAGCTTTGGTCTGCTGAGCAATACGCCTCCAAGCTACTCTGTCTTTTGCGGTGTCTCTCCAGTTTTCCAGTCGGAACTTCTTCAGATCTTCGTTTAATTCGTCCTTCCATCGTGATCTTGGCCTTCCTCTTGCTCTGCCGCTGAATGCTTTCGCGTCCCGGAAATTATATCGCTATTATATCTTTACTCAACGATCGATTGAAAGCTACTATTGATCTGTAGATATAGAAATCGCTAGTCTTACCCTAACTCTAATACTAATATATTTAAATGGTTATTTATTCAGTGCTGAGCAACTACATATATGTGATCAGCCTTCTGGAAGAATTTAATCAAAAGCAAACTCCTCACTATTAATGAGTCATTTCAAGTTCGCGAATCGTATTATTTTCAATTGAAGTCAAACGAGGTCAAGATAAGAGTTAAGGGAAGTCAAGCTAGGTGTCAAACTTCTAATGAATATTTAACCGGAATTCAGTAATAAAAGAGAGTAATAAATCAATAAAGACCATCAAAAAAATAAGAGTTCCATTTAAGACCTCACTTCTCAAGACAAAAGTTATTGTATGTGGTCCATTTATGTTATTTTAGAGATAAAAATGCCCAAAAAACATATCCAAACATGTCCACCAATTGAAGTGTGACTTCATGTTTTCTTATCACCTCAGGGAACCTTCTGTGCTTACCACTTTTTTACACACCACGCCAGCAGTTAGTCTGCCACTTGCTACTAGTCTCGCGGCAAAACTGCAAGTGCTCCAGAATTTCTCTGTTTACTTTAGTTGCCACAAAGTGTGGCATGTGTAAAGGCTTTAGTCATTTTAAATTGCTGCAACACGTTTTTCTCATTTAAAAATGCATTTCATTTCTGCTTTGTGGGACGTTCGCATTTTCGCCGCCACTATCAGAGTAGAGATAACATCGCAGAGGGACAGAGGGGGAAGTGTTTCTACGATTGGAAGAAGCGCTGTCATAAGTCCATAATATCGAATGAGGACTATTTTAAAGGCGATAATACAAATGAATATTAAAAAAAACGAAAATTCCCGTTATTTTTGAACACACCTCGTATTTACTAATAAATTCTGATTAGTGAAAATTTACATTTTTCGAATTTATGTTTTCCATAAAGCATCACTTAAATATATTTTCGGACGGTTGATGATTTTTCCATACCACACCTACCTTAAAATCTTTCCAAATCTAATTTGCTATGCTTTTCTCACTTTAAAATACATTTCTCTAACACTCCTTGAACCTCTCTACAACACTCACAACAACAAAGAACCGAACAAATAAAAACATCAACAGAAATTTGTAACTTTTTGCAGCGCTTCGCTATAAAACTGTAAACTGTTGGAGCGAAATTGCTTGTGGCAGTTAATTGAAGCGCAAACGTGGCAAGCTGTATGGGGGCGTTTTAGTAGCAAGTCGACAGCAGAAAGTTCTTATTTTTAACAATTTACTTGTTTTGTCAATATTTTTACTTTTTCTGTTGCTTTACACACACACAGTGTGCGCCGAAAGTGTACCAGCTTGTTTGTTTCAAGTATTTAGGTGCATCATAAATATTTGTGTGCCAGCAATAACCGCAATGACGGGCACTTGTTGCACATGCAGATCGTGGCGATGGCGCGACCTACGCGTTTCGCACGAAACGCCAAACCAAACAAGCCAAGCAAACACAGGCAGACGAGCAAGCAGCAGCCGCCAGCCACCAGCAGGCAGCTAGTGAATACATATGTGGCAAGTCGCGACCAGCCAACCGGCTAACCAGTGAGCCATTGGCGATAAGAGCATCAAACTATAACATTTACTTCTGCGCACTTGTTGTTGCAATTGTTGTTGTTGGCGTTAACATATAAATGCTAAGAGCAACATTTGTCTAGCACTGCTTGTTTACCGCTCACTGTCTGCCACTTTGGTGGCTTTGGTGGGAAGGAATTTGCATATAAATGAAGGCATTTAAGTTGAATGTGAAAATTCCGAAAATAAAACATTTAATTAACGCATAAAATTCGCAAGCAGTCACAGTTAGTTATTAATCGCAGCGCTTGCAACATGCGCACAACGGAGTGTGTGCGGCGATTTGTGCGCGGCAAACGGTAGCGATGGCGTAAAAATGCGAAAACTATTCCAGTGGGCAGTTGGCAATGCTTTTGCTGTTATTGTAAACATTGTTGCTGTTGTTGTTGTCTACTGTGCACCCACGCAACGCGCTGACAAGTAAATATACTATGTTTCACCATTGGGCAACACTCGTTTATGCCACTGCTGGCGCAAATGTGACCCGATTGGCATTAATTTCTCCAAATTCTTAAAAGAAAAGAGTCTCCAGTAGTTTCGAAAGAAAATTGAAGCTGCACCACGTAGCATCCGCAGCACGCCACAACGCTTGTCGTTGGCAGATCTACAAGGCTCTACGGAAACTAGTTCACATGCATGTGGCAGTTGCCCGCATACGTACCTGCTACTTGCATCAATTTGCTGCGCTGTCTGCGGCTTCATAACTTGTCTTCGCTCTCGCAGACACATTTTAATTATATGACACGAACGAAGACTGCGCGAAATGTTACTGCTACAGCAGCAAGTGATAAATGTGTCAAAATACAACTAAAATAAATGTTATAAATTTACTTTTATATAAAAAAAATATTATTAATAAATATGTTATTGCCAGCGCATACCGATGTCTGCAGATTGGCAATTGAGTGACAAGCATTTTGAGGCACATGCTTCATATTTTGTGGGTGAATTGTGTTCAAGTTTTTTCCGGAAAAGGAAAGTGGATACTTGAACAGAGAGTGTCTTGATTTGATTAAAATAAGAGGTATGGAAATGAGTATAAATATGAGTATAATCAGATAAAAGACTTGAAATATTTAAGTGAGTGCATTCATAAGTATGCGTAAAGACTCACATTTAAAAGTATTGTATTCATGAGTATAAGTATAAATAAGTATGAGTAATGACTCGTATTTAATAGTATAAGTATGATTATAAATTGGTAAAGTTTGGTATGTAATTAGTACATTTATGAGTATAAGTTGATTCGAATATAAAAGTAATTGGAAGTACGAGTAATGCGTTATACTTAAGAGTATAAATAGAAGTGAATGTGGTTTGATATGGTAATAAAGTATAAAAATTAGTGAAGTTATAAGTATGATTGAAAATAAAATTTAAAGTATTAAAATGAGTACAATTAAGGATTTAGTTGTTCTTAACCCAAAAAAGCGTTTTCATGTAAGAAAAAGAAGAATGATAAATAAATAATATACACTAGCACCGGCTGTAAAACCAGCAGAGTAGCTGTATAATAAGGAAATCAAAATATAGTAGCATACATACATTTCAAACTCCCTCTCTTACGCTCTACGACGTCGCCAAATGGAGTAGAGCTCCAAACATAATTCCCATTGACACTTGCACTGCATCACGATGCCACACAAGCCACCGTGAGCGTCTGCTTATGTTGTCTACTGCGCGCCAACTGCCAAATTGTCGTGCCTCATTGCGCGTGCAGTAATTATTGTGGCGCATCACAGTTTAATGGTGGCAGCGCTGATGTTGCCTACTTGCATTTTTTTCCATTATTGGCATCATTTCTGTGTGCATTAAACGTGCTTGAGTCAAATAGTTGGTAAGCGTTTAAATAAAAATCTATATAAGTATATGGTACGTACCTATAAACTATAAGTTTCCTGTTCGTACTTGGCTTTCGGCTGATGCGTGGAGGTTGCCGCAAGAAACTGGCTGTTGCCATAAAAAATGTGTTTATCTCAATTTATTTGTAATAAAGTTAATATCAGGGAAATTTGAAAATTTTTAGTTGATAATGGTAAAATTGAATATTATTTTTATTGCACTCACAGACTGACATAATTAGTTAAGATTACTAAACGCTAAAATATGTAACACCATATTGAAGACTCTCTTCGGAGTAACACTTTCGAAGTCAAGTTAGGAAATGCCACAGCAAAAGCATAACTTTCTTTATGGATCCTCTAGGAAACTGAGGAAATTCATCTAGATGTATGACTAAAAGAGAAAACTTCAAGCTATGTATTTCCCTTGAATCTTCTGCTGAAAATCCAGAGTCAGCCTGGAAGAAAATAGGGCTTAATATAAAAAGATATCCTGAAAACCTATTTTATGGGATTTGGCGCAATCTTTCATTCTGATCAGTCCTTGCCTTTTGATTTATGTTAGTTCTGACCACAACAAGCTTCCAAGAGAAGAATCTCTCAAAAATCTTAGTGTAGCTAGACAACGGCATATACATATATATTATAAACAGATTCCCCTCACGTCTATCGCCAAGTACCTCATATTATTTGTCCGTTTTATTTAAGGCACGCCTACACCAAATACAACAAAAATGCAATTAAGATTAAACGATTGCAATTAAATGCGATTTAAATCACTACATAAAAGTACTCATTAAATAATATTTATTGAAGCTAAGGCATTTAACCAACTCAAACTCAGTTGCCACAAGCAAAAGCTGCAGTAGCAGCCAACAGTAGGTCGAGGAAGTGTTGCGAAAACGGTGTGAGGCGCGCAAGACAACGCTGAAGAGTCTCATTAATTACGTGGCCAAATAAATTATGGTAAGATGGAAGAGATGGAAAGGAGTAAGGAAGAAGTATATAAACACATATATATACTTTTGTACATAACAGTAAAGATAAAGGAACAAATTAAAGACCAGAAGGACTATCGCAGCGGGTGCGAAGCCAACTGAGTACGGAGGCCGATGGCTAATAATATTCGCTCACCTTCGCAAGTTTATAGTATTTGGTATATAAGTGTATGAGTGTGCGTTGCAACCTGAAATGTACATCGTTAATTTAATGATAGTCATCATTAGACGAACTGGCCAAAACCGAACGAAGAAAAGCAGACATAACCAAACTAAAGCATGCTCGCTGCGTGTTTTGTGGTACAAAAAGTTGCAACTAACTAACTAATGCCAATGGCTAAAATGATGAGGTGCAATAGCAACTGAAGAAGCACTGATGCTGTAGACGAAACATACAAAAACAACAAACAGTTTTAGTGGCATTAGTACAAGGTTGAAAATTAGTTAGGTTCGATGTGTATTTTGAGTTTTTATAAACATTACAACAACAACATTAGTTGTTTTACTCAATATGTAAATATGAACAGCAGTAATTAGTAACAAGTTCCAAAAATAATTGCTAGACAATCGAGCTATTCTATGGACTATAATACAGTCGAAATTTAGTCATCTACGAACTGACTAAATCAGGTCTCTCTGTAGATTGAAAACTTTTATTTTACAAATTATTAAGATTTATATTTTCAGTGGGCACCCTGTATTTCCACATACATTATTTCTTCTATTTGTTTACATGTATTTCAGCTTCTTTGTTGTTATTCTCATAATAATTTATCCTCCTCTTGAACGGTTCTTTTAGTTGCACGTGCTTAACTTGTTATTGTCACTACATAAAAGTTGTTGTTGTTTTTTGCTTTTCTGCCAGCACCACTAGTGGACAAAAACTGCTTAATAATCATAATTAATCCAAAACCACTCATCACACAGGTATTTGTTAAGCACTAAATGCACTTATTTGTTTTAAGACATGACTTTTGTTGCTAAAACCACTTGAGTGCAGTTAACCGAAGTGGTGGACGAGCACACAAAAGCACACACAAACAAAAAGAACATGTTTAAGCAAATTACACTTGAGGAAGAATTAGTAGCAGACATGCAATAAACAACAACAACAACAGCAAGTGCAATTGTTGTTGGAAACACAACAACAAAAACTGCGCGTTAAACGCTCAAGTGCAAATGCATTGTTAAGTGCAGTGAGGTGATGCAGCCAGAAGTGTGAGCTTAGAGCGGTGTTGCCACCAGATAAATATTTCTGCGTACGATTTTGGAATATTATGCGTATTGGAAAGTATTAAGGGGTTATATACAGTTAGGATTTTCAAATAATCGATTTTTTTTTGCGTTTTCTTAATATATATATATATATATATCTGAGTATACGCACACAAACTTTCAAGTCGATCCGACGAATATTTTCGAAGTTATAAACACATTAGTGAAGGCGCGCCGACTACATGTAAAGTGCTTTCAAAACTTTACTCTTGTTTTCCTCGAAACGGTGTTTTCAAAGTCGGTGAGCAAGATTTCTCAGAAACGGCTGAACCAATCGGTCTGAAATTTTTACACAAGCTTATTAACTATATTTCTTCGAAATCGAAGGATTTCCCCATCCGATGAATTTTTTTCTTATTTTTGTAAACAATTAAAGACCCGAATTTTGGTCGAAAATCGAACCTTTTGCTTTGAATAGCCGCCATTTTGTCAAAAAAAAATGTTTTTGCTAATTCCTTCGATCAATCACTAGATTATTTATTATATTAATGAAATTTATTTGGTTTTTGCATTTCAGATGATCCAGCCCAGAGATATCGTGCTCACCGCAAGAGGCCTTTTTTTTGTGGACCTCTTCAAAATTGGCAATATCAACGTTCACGATAATTATTTTTGGCAATAAATCACATATTTTAAGGTTGTCATAATATATCTGAAGTTTCAAATCAATAAACCAAATAGTTATTAATTTATATATAACTGTTTCTTTAGCAAACTAAAAAAAAAAATTATATAAAAAATTATACTAATTTTGAATATTTTTCTATAATTTTTGCATTAATCTAAAACCTGTATAATTTAACTTTTGTTAAAAATTTCAAAAAATTTTTCAAAAAAAAAAATTTGTCTCATTTTTTTTACTAAATTTCGTATTTCTTTAACACTAATTTTATTTTTTCCACAATATATTTAATTTTTACTATTTTTTTTATTTTGGCAAAATTTTTATTTTTTTTGGAATTAAATTTTTTTTTAAAAACTACATGATTTCAAAAATATTTATATAAATTGAATGATTTATTTTTATACTCTCGCAACAACAAAGTTGCTAGAGAGTATTATAGTTTTGTTCACCTAACGGTTGTTTGTAACACCCAAAACTAAACGAGTTAGATATAGAGTCATATATACCAAAGTGATCAGGGTGACGAGTAGATTTGAAATCCGGATGTCTGTCCGTCCGTCCGTCTGTCCGTCTGTCCGTCTGTGCAAGCTGTAACTTGAGTAAAAATTAAGATATCTTGACGAAACTTGGCACAAATATTCCTTGGCACCATAGGAAGGTTGCTTTCGAAAATGAGCAAAATCGGACCACTGCCACGCCCACAAAATGGCGAAAACCGAAAACACATAAAGTGCCATAACTAAGCCATAAATAAAGCTATGGAAATAAAATTTGGTATGAAGGATCGCACTATGAAGGGGCATATTTGGATGTAATTGTTTTGGGGAAGTGGGCGTGGCCCCGCCCCTACTAAGTTTTTTGTACATATCTCGCAAACCAATAAAGCTATATAAACCAAACTTTCTGCAGTCGTTTTTTTAGCCACTTCCTAATACAGTCCAAAAATAAAAGAAATCGGATCATAACCACGCCCACCTCCCATACAAAAGTTAGGTTGAAAATTACTAAAAGTGGGTTAACTCACTAACGAAAAACGTCAGAAACACTAAATTTCACATAAGAAATGGCAGATGGAAGCTGCACTCAGATTTTTTTACAAAATGGAAAATGGGCGTGGCGTCGCTTACTTATGGGTCAAAAACCATATCTCAGGAACTACTCCACCGATTTCAATGAAACTTGGTTTATAATAGTTTCCTTACATCCCAATGATATATTGTGAAAATAGGCCAAATCGCTTCACAACCTCGCCTACTTCCTATATACCAGAACTTTGAAGACAATCTGAATCGTTTACTTTACAATATATAAAGTAAGTACTAGTGAAGATATCGATGCAGAACTTTGCACAAATACTATGTTAATAGTGTGGCAGCCCCATTCTAAAAATCGCCGAAATCGGAGCATAGGTTTTTAAGGCCCCATATATCGAACACGAGGACCTCGGTGCTTCTAACCTAATATTATGGTTTCCAACTTTCAATGGACTTTATACAATATATATGACGAATATGTGGGTCAAATTGTGTATTATATAATATAAATAAAGTTAAATAAATAAATTGCGAGAGTATAAAATGTTCGGTTACACCCGAACTTAGCCCTTCCTTACTTGTTTTGTTTTACAATTATTAATAATTATGTATTAGAATAAATTAAGAAACCTATATCTTTAATTAAACTACTTTAGTGTCGCTAACCAAATCTTCGAGAGAAAAATTATTATATCAAGTTGGCAACACTGCTTAACAACAAACACTTTGCATGTATTCCATAGCTGCTAAATAGTGTGTAGTGCTTCATCATGTGCAATGTTGTTGAAAAGTCAAATAAAACAACAAACATACATACATATTCTGTGCAGTTGTCAACCACTTAAAAATTTTCCCACATTTATTGTTTTGTACTTCTTTAGCGGTATTCCAACTACCGCTCTTGCTACCTCTTCAGCAAATCTGCTTACAGCAACAAGTCGTACTACTACAGATTTATGTTTTATATTGATTGTTGTTGTTTTTTGAACAACACTGGGCTCTGCAATTTCATATTAGGGACCACATGTGTTATTTAATTCAATAAAATTGAAATATAATTGCTTGAACTTTTTCTATCTTCTATAATTTCTTAGACTAATTACCGCTTGCCTTATTTAATATTATTTTTGCATTTTAATCTATTTTTTTATATTTTGTATTTATATGCATTTAATTGCTCTGAAGCGCGCTGTAAGAGTTTATAGCAAAAACAACTTCCCCCCAGCGTCACTACATCCCTCTAGCGAGCCATCAACTCAACAGATTATTCTCGCAACTCATCGCAAGTAATGAATATTCGATTTTCCTCAATAAAAGTGCGCTTCTTGCAAGCAAAACAATGAAAAACTATGCGCACATAATCGCACGAATATGTAAACTTGTTGTTGTTGCATGCTGAAAGCCATGCAGCGTTGGCAGTGGCATGTGCAGCGTATGCGCGAGGAGTCTTTATGCACCGCTTGGGCAGCATTGGCCTGCCTCCGTTTGATTGCTTTCAGCCTGCTTGGCAGTGCGGACGCCTCACCGTCCCACTGGCTGGTCCACCACCAATGTCCGCCTGCCGATTTGTCTCTTTAACACTCGCTTTTCACCAGCTCCTAGCTACCGACTATTCTAGCTGCGCGTGCAGCAACTGCAACAGCATTGCTTTCAACGCATGCATGCAACCCAGTCACTTGATAACTGTATACAAATATGTATGAATGTAAGTGTGTGTGCGTGTGCGGCCATATTTGGCTGCTTGCGTCGCTGATGCTTTGATTGCATTTAATTGTTATTGAGAAATGCTGTTTGTTTTGCAATGATGAATGAAATTACATTTTAATACAACAACAATAACAACAAACACAGCAACAATGTTAGCCGCATGCCGCATGGTCATCGCGGCAGATACATGTGTTCACATGTGGCATATTTTATATGCACGTATGCAAAGTTATTTGCTGATTTTTGGCAATAAAAATTGCATATCATTTCAGATGCAACAGCTTGAGGAAATTTTTTTTTATATTTTCTAATTTTATTTTATTTTTTATTTTTTACATTATTCCAAAACTGTATGGGGTTAAAGCGTTTTTAATAATCTCTTGCTTCTATCGCTAGCTGTAAATTGGCTGCCGTTTACACATCTTTTCACTTCATTTATCAATCACAACAGCTATTAACAATGAAAACAATCCCACACAGGCACACACACGCACAAACACTAACAAAAGACTTAAGCAACGAACGCGGCAATCGGCCGTGGGCAATTGGCGGCTGAAGCTCACACACACGCCGCAATGAAAATGAAAACATTTCAACACGTACACACCGAAGAATGCATGCAATTTAATTAAGTAAAACAGCACATTTCAGCATATTACACCAAAAACAATAAAAGCAATAACAACAATAGTGCAAAAGCAGTAAAATAGCAAAATTACAATGAGTTGGAGTTTGCAATGGCTACATGTTGGCTTTACCAATATTGGGCATTTGTTTGCATTTAATTAAGCGATTGCAGTAGACATATATATACTATATAACGGTGCATATGTGTGCATATAAAAGTGTGTAGTGCGGTAGTCAATTGTCTATTAGAGCGCTTGAATTGCTTGTGTACAACAGTTTATAGCAATGTTGCATGGTTAATGCGCAGGAATTTCATCCTCTTTGTTGTTGTGTTGTTGGTTCGTTAATTTCTGCTGGAAAGATGGTTAGTTGCAATTAGCATGTGATATTGTAATTAATAAAATTATGAATTTTTAATTAACACAGCATAATTGGAAAGCAAAAACAGAAATATTTGAGGTCGGGATCACTTCCCATCCAACTGAACCCCAACTTCAACTCGCTGTTGCCCTCCTCGGTTCTCAAAGTCTTTCCTCAACTCACAGTGGCTATCTCTGGTTCTCTCTGGTTCTCTCTGGCTCCCTGATGCACGCACAAATATTCCATGGTTCTTGCAAGTTGCATTCGCTCCGCATCCGTGTTTCTCAATGTCTCTTCCCGCTTTGCATCGGTCTCATTGGCTCTCTCGACTTTTAGTGGCTCTCCCTGCTTCTCACTACCTCTGTGTGATTCTCAATTGCTTTCGTCAGCTATCACCGTGGTTGTAACGATCCTTACGACTTTCAACGGGTCTCCTCGGTACCCACTATCTCTCTCCAACTCTCCGCGGATCTCATTGACACCACTAGTCTTACGGTCTCTTCCAACTGTCTGTGTCCTTTAGCGGTTCTCACTATTACTTTCCGAATCGCAGTAGGTATCCCAGGTTCTCTATGGCTGTCAGTGTCCCTCACGGATTTCAGCGGCTCTTCCTGATTCTCACTACCTCTGCGTTGTTGTCATTAGCTCTCCTCTCTTCCTACCTTTCTCTATTCTCCGCCTTGGTGACTGTATCTTCCCAAATCACTGTGGCTTTTTCTGGTTTTCCATGACTTCTATTGGTACTAAGTGTCGCAAGGAGTTTAGTGATTCGAAAATAGGGGTCAATATGGGTCAAGTTAGGTTTTTCTCGAGGTCACGATAAAGCTCAAGAAAGGTCTAGATTAAGATAAATATAAGATATAATAAGAAATCAAACAGTCAATGAATACAAAGCTACACCTTTAGACTTTTTGAAGACAAATTTCCATGCAAAAAAATATCTCACCACTTAAGAATCTGACCAAATATTGAGTTGTTGAGTCACACAAGTCTCAAAAATTATGCAGCCAAATAATTCTTATGCGCTCTTGCAGCTATGTATGTACAAATGTACGTATGGGTGCAACAATTTGGATTTTTGGAATTTGCCAAATTCGCCAACTTTTTGCACAACATTGAAAATCGTGACGCAAATATTTCAAAACGCCGTCAAATCGCAATGATATGTAATGGACTCATATCGACATGCAAGCGACTATTAATATCAACGATCGTGTAAGTGGTGGCAAATAACTGTGTTGAGCTTTGAAAAATATCAAAAACGGAAAAAAAACATTATCAAATAAGTTCAGCTTGTGCCGCCCGGCGGCCAAATAAACGAGAAAAAATAGATCAATCAACGGATGAAAGGGTTAATCAGGGCAAGCGAAGTAGTACACCGATAGAGTTGGTGGCTTAATGTAGAAAGAGGCAAGGGAGAGACAGATATGAATTGCTGACAGTCGGTTGCAGATTCTTTAAGGCTTGGAATACTTATTTATTTGTCAGCATCTCTACTGTATAACATTAGTATGAATGGCTTTTAGCAGAGAACTGTAGCGCTGCTTAAACAAAATTCAATATGTTCGCAATAACAACAACTCACAATACACTGTGATGGTTTACATCATATTAACAACAAAAACAAAAGAGCCAGCAGTGGTCGAGTGTGCTTAGTTGCGGGGGCTGTTAAATTCTTATTTCTTCACAGCACATTTGCATACACAGGCTATCTATATGTATGAGTACACATACATAAGTAAGTCTTATATTTTACTTGCGCCAATGTCTTTTTGGCATGTGTTGCTGTAATATTAAAGATTTTTTCTTGTTTAGTTAGTTTACATATTTGTATCATGTTCGGCAGCAGCCAGCAATTCATACAAACGTGACAGCTTTTGGCCATAACTAAACGTTAAAATGTTGCTTAAGCATATTGCTCAAGCCGCTGCTGACTAAGCAGAGTTTCGCTTTGCATATGCAATGCAACTCGTACATACTTAGTTTAAGTTGACATAAGTATATATGTAAAGGTTTCATAGGAAACAATTTCCAAAGATTACGACAGCTTCATTCGGGCGATCTAGCTCAATTTGCCCTAATTGCTATATCTATATGTAAACCTAGTGGAGGAACCCTTTAGTTAATATTGATCAAAATTAGCTCTTAAGTCCAAATTTAGCTTTCCGTTCGAGCTCTTAAACACTTCGAATCAGCATTCCGATATAATATTTTCTGTAATTAAGGTCTTCTTTTAAGTTTCATAGAATTATGAAAGGTCTTAACAAATACTTTGACGTAAAAATTAAAAAAAAAAAAAAACAAGTAAGGAAGGGCTAAGTTCGGGTGTAAGCGAACATTTTATACTCTCGCAATTTATTTATTTAACTTTATTTATTTTAATAATACACAATTTGACCCACATATTCGTCATATATAATGTATAAAGTCCATTGAAAGTTGGAAACCATAATATTAGGTTAGAAGCACCGAGGTCCTCGTGTTCGATATATGGGGCCTTAAAAACCTATCCGATTTCGGCGATTTTTAGAATGGGGCTGCCACACTATTAACATAGTATTTGTGCAAAGTTCTGCACCGATATCTTCACTAGTACTTACTTTATATATTGTAAAGTAAACGATTCAGATCGTCTTCAAAGTTCTGGTATATAGGAAGTAGGCGTGGTTGTGAAGCGATTTGGCCTATTTTCACATATCAACATATCATTGGGATGTAAGGAAACTATTACAAACCAAGTTTCATTGTAATCGGTCGAGAAGTTCCTGAGATATGGTTTTTGACCCATAAGTGGGCCCATTTTCCATTTTGTAAAAAAATCTGAGTGCAGCTTTCATCTGCCATTTCTTATGTGAAATTTAGTGTTTCCGACGCTTTTCGTTAGTGAGTTAACCCACTTTTAGTAATTTTTAACCTAACTTTTGTATGGGAGGTGGCGTGGTTATGATCCGATTTCTTTCATTTTTGTACTGTATTAGGAAGTGGCTAAAAAAAACGACTGAAGAAAGTTTGGTTTATATAGCTCTATTGGTTTGCGAGATATTTACAAATAACCGATTTGAGGGCGGGGCCACGCCCACTTCCCCAAAAAAATTACATCCAAATATGCCCCTTCATAATACGATCTTTTATTCCAAATTTTACTGTTATAACTTTATTTATGGCTTAGATATGACACTTTATGTTTATGGCACTTTATGTGTTTTCGGTTTTCGCCATTTTGTGGGCGTGGCAGTGGTCCGATCAAGATATCTTAATTTTTACTCAAGTTACAGCTTGCACAGACGGACGGACGGACGGAAGGACAGACGGACAGACAGACATTCGGATTTGAACTCCACTCTTCACCCTGATCACTTTGGTATATATAACCCTATATCTAACTCGTTTAGTTTTGGGTGTTACAAACAACCGTTATGTGAACAAAACTATAATACTCTCTTTAGCAACATTTATTGCGAGAGTATAAAAAAATATTTGCTTCAGAGGCCCAGTCCAGTTAACTGAGTATATATACATATGTATGTACATTTGCATGTTTTACAGTAATCAATAATTTCTCAGCAATAAAATGGCAAACGCATTTCTTCTCACACCACATGCTTAAAAAAAACCACAAGTGTTGAATGTGGCACAGTGATTAGCGCGCAACTAACTAAATTTAAGTATTTCCCGACTCCTCATTTCATCCTTCCGCATTGCTTAAAGACTCGAGTCTTCGTTGACAGTGCGTTCAGCTAGTTGTCTGCTGGCGCGTATACTGCCGTATCGCTGCTCTCGCCTTGTGTTTTGATCATTAATTCTTCGCGATGTTTGCGTGTCGCATCGCTGACAGCTCAGTTAACAGCAAATATCCAAATACGCAAATATAGACAAATAGCGAGATGAACGCGCCGATATGCGCCCATACAAATAATACAAGTATGTTTAATTTGCTTGCAACCGGCTGTCACACGGCGTCAGCGCTGCCGTGTTGTCATCTTCCATTACCACTTTTGTCTGCGCTCATCTTTTACTTTGCGCGCATTGTCCGCGGAAAACCAAAGAAACGCATAAATTGTTGCCGCAGCAGCAGCTACATTATGCCTACCGCCCACCGCCCGCGCACATCCAAATTCAACGTTATTTGCCTTGGAGGCGCTCAGCGCGCGCAAACAAATGCATTTATTGGCACTAAAGCGCAAAATATTCAGCCGTAGATGTGAAATTCATATGCTTCATAGTATAGCTAAGCAACTATAGTCATCTGAGTATGAACCAGCTAACCGGCCATTCGGCGTAGTGACCCACCCCTCGGCTAGTGACAATTTGTAGAAGGTTTTTTTGTTTGTGGCTTTGGATTAAAATGTCGTTAGCGTAGACTTGTATTTTGGCTTACGAGTGTCAAATGGTGCGACGCGGGGGTTAACACTTAATTTTGTGGTTTATAAATAAATTCAAAATATAAATACAAATATAAACGATAAAATATGAACGTGTCTGCTGACTTGGGCGCCTTTAACCTCTTCCATGTTGACACTCTGTTCGCCTGATTGCGCTCGTTAATTGTGTTTGCTCTTCGGCGCTGACAGTGTGGACCGTTGGCTGGATTAAATAATATAATTTGGCAAATTACTCAATTAGAAGAATTTTATAAAATGACTACCAAAATTTTGAAATCATAATTAGTGAAGTACCATAATTATAATATATTAGTTAAGTGGAAGTGAAATCAGATTTCGCTGAGTTCTCTGCTAAATTCATATCTCGATTATTGAAGATAATTAATAAGAATCGTATTCAATTAATCGATTGAAATTTGAAATTGAATATTCTCTGTTCAATCTATAAAATTAGCGAACTGTTAACTTGTTCAAGCGATCAAAAATATAAATCGAATAGATTTACAACTTAGGTCCATCGTTTCAGCATCTTCAGACGTTTCAAACATAAGTCTGAACGGATATTAAACAAGCAGTGAGCGAATGCATGTGATGTCATCGGAGTGTTTAAGAAACTCTGCGTTTAATTAGTAGAATTCATCCAACTTTTCTACTATTAGAATACATTTCTGGATCGTTCGCCAAATTTTCGTTTATGCGAAATCTTCACAAACACAAAATGTGGTGTTTAATGAGAGTTTATAGTCAAAAGATGTATATGGTAAACTCTTAGTATTAAACCACAGTTTAATCAAACAATGCCCCTACTTTTATATACATACACATATCCTCGTATACGCATATTTATGTTATATGTAGCCGCTATCCAAATATGAACAAATAACAAATTATTTTTGCAAAAATTTACGACAACGCTTAAACCACTACAACTCTGTAGCTGATTGCGGCCTAAAATTATTTAATTGAATGATTAAGATTTTGAATAAAATTATCTAGGAGCCATACAATCAATCATTTTGTAAAGTTTGATGGAAAAAAATCAATAGAAACTGTCGTTTGCATATCAATTTTTTTATCTCTATCGTCAAACAGTCTATCAAATGGCGCAACAGTTGCTTTGACAGCGAGTTTTGTTGTCTCAAGTTGTAAGACAGCTACGATAACATAATTATGACATGTTGTCAAAATTTATGTACAATTGTAAATGAAATACTAAAACACATATGCGTATATGAATTTTGTAAAAAAGAAATATATAAAGATTGGTATTTTTAGTTTGTTTCTTTTTTTGTGTAAAATAATATTTGATTAACGCCTGCAATACTGATGTGGTTTAGATATTACATCCGCTTCTATTAGTTAATAGAAAAGTTTTTTTTAATCAGTGCAGTATATTTTTAAAAAATATTTATTTTTTATACTCTCGCAACCTGTTGCACAGAGTATAATAGTTTTGTTCACCTAACGGATGTTTGTGTCACCAAGAAATATAAGAGTTAGATATGGGGTTATATATACATAAATGATCAGGATGACGAGTAGATTTGAAATCCGGATGTCTGTCCGTCTGTCCGTGGAAGCGATAACTTGAGTAAAAATTAAGATATCTTAATGAAACTTGGAACACATGTTCCTTGGCACCCTGAGGAGGTTGCTTTCGAAAATGGGCAAAATCGGTCCACTGCCACGCCCACAAAATGGTGTAAACCGAAAACTTATACAGTGTCATAACTAAGCCATAAATAAAGTTATGAAAATGAAATTTGGAACATAGGATCCCATTAGGGAGGGGCACATTTGGATGTAATTTTTTTGGAAAAGTGGGCGTGACCCCGCCCCCAAATAGGTTTTTTGTATATAACTCGCAAACCAATAAAGTTATATAAGCCAAACTTTCTGCAGTCATTTCTTTTAGCCATTTCCTTATACAGTCCAATAATGAAAGAAATCGGATGATAACCACGCCCACCTCCCATATAAAGGTTAGGTTGAAAATTACTAAAAGTGAGTTAACTCACTAACGAAAAACGCCAGAAACACTAAATTTCACATAAGAAATGACAGATAGAAGCTGCACTCAGATTTTTTTACAAAATGGAAAATGGGCGTGGTATCGCCCACTTATGGGTCAAAAACCATATCTCAGGAACTACTCGACCGATTTCAATGAAACTTGGTTTGTAATAGTTTTCTTACATCCCAATGATATGTTGTGAAAATAGGCCAAATCGCTTCACAACCACGCCAACTTCCTATATACCAGAACTTTGAAGACGATTTGAATCGTTAACTTTACAATATATAAAGGTAGCACTAGTGAAGATATCGCTGCAGAACTTTGCACAAATACTACCTTTATAGTGTGGAAGCCCCATTCTAAAAATCGCCGAAATCGGACCCTAGGTTTTCAAGGCCCCATGTATCGAACATGAGGACCTCAGTGCTTCTAACCTAATATTAGGGTTTCCAACTTTCAATGGACTTTATACAATATATATGATGAATATGTGGGTCAAATTGTGTATTATATAATATAAATAAAGTTAAATAAATAAATTGCGAGAGTATAAAATGTTCGGTTACACCCGAACTTAGCCTTTCCTTACTTGTTTATTATTAATATTTTACATTCTTAATTTTAATTTTTATTATATTTTTTTGTTGTTGTATTTTTTTTGAAAATTTAAACCCACTCAGAAAAATATGCATATTCGTGACAAATGCTATTAAAGCAAAATGTATTCAATTTTAATTGCAAATAAATTAGATTTTTATGTTCTAATTAAGCAGCAATTTGTCTATCGGCTATATCAATATGACTATCTGTCCGCGTTACTAAATTTCAATTTACTTTGAATCGCATTAAATAGCTTTTCTTGGCATTTTCATGTAACACGGTTAGCTCGAAAATGTATTTTAATTTTTTTCGTTTTCAGTTGGGCAAACATTAGCAATCTGATTGACCAATAGTAAGGACTTATACTGCAGAAACAGAGACAGCAACTAATGAACTATTCTAAAGGTGGGTTGTGATTCATATTCTAACTAATACCACTCACAGGTGGATTCTAAAAAAATGTTGCTGATTCAAACAGTTTCCACTACCTCAGTACTTTTTATTCATAATCGCTACATAACTTATTCTGAGCTCAAAGTAATTCTAAAAAATATAAATTATTTATTTTATTTAACAAAAATAAATTTGTATTTTATGATAATATTTTAAAACAACAATTAAATTTCATTCAAAAAAAAAATCATTCAATTAACTTATCTCACATTCAAATGCATGCAATCCACTTTGTCGTTGGTGGCATTAAGCAATGCTTTATGGCAAATAATGAACAATGAGCAATTAGTAATTGTACTTTGTAGATTTTTACTGGAAGCTTATCAAAAATTTTAATGCATTTTGTTGTTGTAATCAGTTTAGCAAATAGCTACCGAAATGCTTGCACACATATGTACATACATACATATATACAATGCAGTCATGGCTCGAACATGCCCAGTAGGAAAAATAATACACATTCCCCAAGCGCTTTCTTAATCTTAAAACTTAAATTATAACCAATTTATAGGAACTCTAATATAACACTCATTATAAATTTGTATGGGAAATGACAAATTGATACGAATGAAGAGATTCCATTAACCCTAACAAGGCGAACTTAGTAAAGTCCAACGAAATATATCTTAAAGAGGCCTACATATTCATAATTGTTGAATTAAGCGACTTCAAACGAGAAAAGATCTTAAGTGCTTCTTCTGAGCTTATCTTTTTTCATAAATACATATTACTTCCTTTCTTTTTACCTAAAAAAATTATCATTTCAAATTCACAACTATTCCTACAGGGTAATCCCCAGTAATTTTGAACATACATATTTATTCAATTATATTTTAAACACGCTGAAAAATCACAGGTGTTCTGCGTACAGTTATTAATGGCAACACAAAACAGTTAGCTTTGCACTGACGACTGTTGGCGATTGTTACGGCGTTGAGCACTTGTTAATTGTATGCCTATTGGCCAAATTCCCCGTAATCAGAATTAAAGTTGGCGCTTATCTCGCCGCCAATAAACCAAACGCATACTGAACAACATTGAGATTGCTGCCATAGACGCCTGCAAACCGCTTGAACGTTGGACGACAGTGGACAGCAGACAGCTCAACGACGTTTAATGGTTGCTTGATTGAAAAGTGTTGCCACACCGACACACACACACACCGAAACAGGTGTTTATTTGTTTGGTTTTATTATTATTATTTTTTGTTACCAAATTTTATGTGTGTGTGCTTAATTTGCATATAAATTCGTTTAAAGTCAGAACTTTTTTGTTGTTGTCGCCTAATTTGTTAGCTTATCGGTGTTGGAGATCTGTGTTTCCAAAAAAATCAAAGTAAGATATAAACTAGTTCTGTTTAGTAGCTCTTTTTTTTGGTTTTTTTTTCATCTTGTAACTGTTGTTTATCGTGATGTGGTAATGGCAGATTGGAATTGTTGTCAAGCGTTGTTACTAAATTTAATTATACTCTCGCAACCTGTTGCACAGAGTATAATAGTTTTGTTCACATAACGGTTGTTTGTGTCACCAAGAAATATAAGAGTTAGATATGGGGTTATATATACATAAATGATCAGGATGACGAGTGGATTTGAAATCCGGATGTCTGTCCGTGCAAGCGATAACTTGAGTAAAAAGATATCTTAATGAAACTTGGAACATATGTTCCTTGGCACCCTGAGAAGGTTGCTTTCGAAAATGGGCAAAATCGGTCCACTGCCACGCCCACAAAATGGCGGAAACCGAAAACCTATACAGTGTCATAACTAAGCCATAAATAAAGTTATGAAAATGAAATTTGGAACATAGGATCCCATTAGGGAGGAGCACATTTGGATGTAATTTTTGTGGAAAAGTGGGCATGACCCCGCACCCAAATAGGTTTTTTGTATATAACTCGCAAACCAATAAAGCTATATAAACCAAACTTTCTGCAGTCGTTTATTTTAGCCATTTCCTTATACAGTCCAAAAATGAAAGAAATCGGATAATAACCACGCCCACCTCCCATACAAAGGTTAGGTTGAAAATTACTAAAAGTGCGTTAACTCACTAACGAAAAACGTCAGAAACACCAAATTTTACATAAGAAATAGCAGAAGGAAAATGGAAAATGGGCGTGGTATCGCCCACTTATGGGTCAAAAACCATATCTCAAGAACTACTCAACAGATTTCAATGAAATTTGGTATATAACACTTTCTTGACACCCTGATGACCCGGATGGAATATGGGCGAAATCGTTTCACAACTAGGTCTACTTCCCATATAACTCAATTTTGAATTCTTTTGATTCGTTCACTTTATAATACATATATACATTAGGAACAAATGAAAATAGCGGAATAAAACATTACACAAATACTGTACTTGAGCTGTGACATCACTTGTGGAAAAATTGTCAAAATCGAAACATGACTTTTCAAGGCCCTGATATCGAACATGAAGAACTCAGTGCCTAAGGGTAATTTTTCACCGAAAATATAGGTAAATCCCTCAGATATTTTTATGTAATTCATTCCCTATGAATTTTTTTCTTATAACAGTTTCCCTCTGTACCTGAAATGGTAAAAATCGGGTCATAACTTCCCCCAAATCCCATATACCTGATTATAAGTAATATTAAATTAAGTGAGCGTATAGTCTTCGATATCTTGGTGGTGAAAACGAGTGAAATCGGTTTAGGAATTACCTCAGTCCCCATATACTATTTATGATGATTTTCGTTATTCTATTGAACTTTATACCGAATATATGGGTCGAATTGTGTTATCTTTATAAAATTACATCAATAAATTGCGAGAGTATAAAATGTTCGGTTACACCCGAACTTAGCCCTTCCTTACTTGTTTTTTTTTTTTTAGATTTTAAGTATTTATTTATTTTTTTATTCATATATTAAAATAACATTTCATAAGAACATGATTTTAATGATGTCTTCTGAAGGTCGTTAGCTATTGATCGCTTGACATAAAATCAAAATACGAAATTATACTTATGTACAGAATGAAACCTCTCTGTGTAACTGTGGTGTTGATTGGTTGCTTAATCAGTACCAGTACCAAATATAAATCTCTCGAGAATTCTTTCTTTCAGACGAGACCAGAGTATGGTTGGATTTAACTACGTCAGGCATTCTATCTACCTTCTAGTTAGGAGTCCAAGATTCTGATTGAAGTATGAGTTCGCCATCTCTCCCAGAAGCTTCAGTACACTCTTCATTCAGCAGATCGGTTGGATGTCTAATCAATACTCTATCAGTCAGTAGATGCCTTGAGTATTCGCTTCCTATTCGTTTCTTCATTAATAGATTCGAAATGTGGCAGGCCTCAATTAAGGTTTACAGTTTAACGATTATAAATCATTTTGTGAACCTGACAAATGGGTTCGAAATCGAAACGCATTTTAATTGAACAGCTGTTTTAAAAAGTTTCCAATATGTTATGTGATCTATTTAATATATGTACATATACTTACGCGACACCTGTACTTCCATGTACTTCCATCAATATGTAATCGCATATGCAAACGCCTTTTAGTCGCATATGCATAAGTCCAGTTTAGGTTATACAAGTAAACCTTAACCATATAAATTAACAATTATATTAATAAATTAAGATTTTTATCTAAATACGAAACACGCAACCCAGTCTATCAGCAGTGCAATAATGCAAAAATAATTAGCCAGTATTTAGTTGACACAACCTATCCTAACAAATACACACAAACCCATATCTGCATATATAGATACAGTGACACTTGTGTGTATAATTTATGTTCTCCTTCTGACACTAGTTCGTATTTAAATATGTAAATATTGAATATTTCACATTCCGACTGCTTAATGAAGTACATAAGTATTTGCGACTGACTTGTCTGGGCAAATGATTCACTGCGCCAAATGTGGTGCACTAGTGGCAACACAACCGCAACACCTTAGCTAATGGCGGCATTTTAATAGAAATTTAATATTAGATTTCCTTACATGTAAATTTTAATCATATTCACACCCGCACTTGGCGCACTTGCAAATGCAATAGTTGCAGGGAGGTGGTACTGTTACAATGGTGCGCGCCGCAACTAATGGAACAGGCTAATTAATTGTAAAGTAATTATTCTAAACTAGTCTTGAATAAAAGATAGCAATAATGTGGTGTTTTTTTTTTTTGAATTAGTACAGCGAGTAGCTTGTTAGCAAGCTGTCAGTAGTATTGGCCTGTCATACCACATAACAACAACACAGACAGGTTAAGTATGTAAATTCAATTTAAGGGACAAAATAATATATTTTTACAAAGACCAGAAAAAATTCACTCATACAAGTCTACATCAAATGAAGAAAAATCCAACAACAATTTTCATAATAATAAACCAAAAATATTTATGCTTTCTAAGCGCAGAAGCATCTGCCGCACTCTCTAGATAATCATAGTGTTTGCACCACAAGCGTTTCAATCACTCAACAGCACAACAAATCGCAGCCCCCGCACCACCGTAATGCAGATCCAGCAAGCTGTCTTCAAACATTTATTCACCAGCGGTGTGGGTCCATCATTACCGCCGCCATTGTTTATTGTAGAAGTAGATTTGAAGAAATTTATTAGCTGAAATTTTTTATTGAAAAAAAGTCGTAAATAAAAGGTGTCTTTAAGATTTACAAATGCGCTCACTGTTGCAAAGAGTGATGTTAGTATTTTGGTGCTTCAGCTGGTTGAAGTTTCCCAGCGCAGCTCGTACACACAGTTAGAAATATTTATTTATGTTTTAAGCTAGGGTCATATAATTTTATTTAACTTGTTGTTTTTTTCTCTGCAATTTGTTTAATGTTGATTTTTCACTTTTCGGCGATTCTTCTTCTTCTTATACTTGGTGGAAAATCTAGTACAAAACGTGTCATTATCGTTATTGACATAAATCACTTTTATATAATTGTGTGAACATTGTGCGCATCTTCTGGCAAGGCGAAGTGATGAATTGATTTAAAAGTTGCTCTTACTGGTGTTGTATTAGTTGAAGCTTTCTTCTGAGCTCAAATTTGAAATAATAAACAGAAATTTTTCTGAGAGTAAACCGAGTCAATCATTCGTACGTGAATTTCCAAATTTTGTACGGACCTAAGAAGATGAACACAGATGATTCCGGGAGTGTTGGTTATGGAATAAAATACTTCGAGTTGTTTCCTCTTCAAGGTTTACTTTTGAATTGGACTCGGTTCCGTTTTCGGAGTTCATGAAAGTATTATTAACAAAATAAATTAAGCTGAAAGAAGCTCCAGTAGTCAAGGTATTAGTTGTTATTTTGTATTTACTGAATATAGTTCTATTCTGTAAACAGCAGGCGGCGAAGTCGGCACTGAGACTGAGGGAATCTTCCCTACTATAAAACTGCAATAAGGGACATTCAAGTATACTAGGTGAGTTCCCATTTCTACCAAATATTACGGACTTTCGTAATCCTATAGAAATGAAGCTAAGCTCGGAGCTACTCATAGCTTTCCCCTCCATAGAGGAGTGGAACATGGGAAAGGTTGACAAAGATTCAGAGATAAGTATCTACACAGACGGATTAAAACTAGACAAATGAGGTGGTGTCTTCCAAGCAGAGATCACTGCAAATAAAAAAAGCCTACTCGTTTGGTCAAAACGAGTGCTAACGACCAGACACATATTTATATTCTCGGATAGCCAAGCGGCTTTAAAATCACTAAAGTCTCATAAAATATCTTGAAAGATGGTGAAAGAATACTTGTAGCAGATGAACTTGCCAGATTGGGCACCACCCTACAGTTGAATGCTAATAAAGAGGAAATTTTCAGACAAACGTGGCCTGAGTGGAATAAGAACCGCACTTGTCGCTTATTTAAATTTAAGAGGAATGAAATAAGAACCCTAGTAGGGGTCTCAACGGGTTACTGTCTGATTGGGAGACGCGCCAGCAGACTGGGGATACCTTTCAATGATTACTGCAGGAGCTGCCAATAAGAAGAAACGATAACACACCTTCTTTGCGGGTGAAGGCTCTGTATAGGAAAATAATCGCAACTATTGGACGCGGTTTCCTCGATGATTTGGGAGAAGTGGTACATATCAAATTGTGTGAACTATTTCACTTTATCAAGACCACATGGTGGTAAAAAGATGACTTAATAGTGTGAGGGACTACAGTCCCGGCCCAAAGGCCTAAGTGTGTCGACTGACAACCACTTAACCTAACCTAATCTTAGTCTAAGCTTACATCAACTTTCATATATCGTTCCTCGGCAGTAAACTGCTTCCTACTACTCTACTTCTACACGATTCTCACTTCTCTAACCTAACACTTGGAATATATATTTTCTTATATAAGCGCTTACAAAATGCTTGGTACTTCACAGTCTCTTTAAAGCTCATATTGTCCAGTTTAATGTCTGCAAAATGCCCGAAAAGCTTTGCATGCTCGAGCGCTAAAATTTCACTTGTCAAACTGTCAACCAATTTGTGTCCAGACAAAGCAATAATAAAGCAGTTAAAAAGTCATCAAATGTTGGCAGCACGAAATTTTGCCCAAAATGTCAGAGAGACGGGCTAGAAAATGCTGTAGTCGAAAAATTATTGGTGATTAAGCTTTTATGTGCACTTCTATGTGTTGTTGTGTGTGTGTTTGTCAAAGTTTTTTGTTGTTGTTGCAACATAACTGTGTTGTTGTTGTTGCTGAAAATTGTTGACACCGTTGCCTGCATTTCTGTTGCATTTTTAGTGCAATTCGCACTGGACGCGAAATTTTTAACGAAGTGACGAAGCGGGGGTCACCGAAGGCCGCCTTCCTGGATGAGTGCAAGCGATTTCGCGCTTCGCCGCAATCTATGCGAACGCATCGTAAATCATTCATAAAAAATCACGCCACACTCATTGCGGTGGCAGGAACAATTGCGTATAATAACAGTAACAACTACAACAATAACAGACTGGAAGGCAAGCAGATAAACGAGCAAAATATTGGCACCAACAATAAAAAATAGGCAAAGCAATGCATGTACGTGTAAACGAGCGCGCTATATACGCAACAACAACAACAATATTAATGACAATAACAAGCGCAGCAAGCACTATGAGCGCATGTGGCCGTTGGAACGACAGCAAAACAAATTGATTTTAGTCACGATACTGTCAATTAGTTAACCAAGGGTCATCATCAACGGAACACACCACGGCTGGTGTTGCCATATTTCGCAGCTTTATATATATTTTTTATAATATTTTTCGAAATCTTGTGAGCACATAGCGAACAAAAAAGATTACAAAAAGCTTGCCGAGATTATGATGCCTGCAGATATTGACTTGACGAAGTTAAGGACAAGCTGCAGCTGCTTGGCTTTGTTGTTGTTGTTGTTGTGTGCGCTAACTTATGATGTCTCAGCAATCGCTTGTCAAATAGCTGCATCACTGATATGGCATGCTTAGCGTTCGCAGTCGCGATGCTCACACCAGCGGTGCACTTCCACTCCGCAGCAGCTTAACCCCTCTTCTGCATCACCACTCATCCAACACAGAAAAAAATGCGCATCTTGCATGTGTGTGGCCACTTATTCTCTTATTAATATTACTACTATTATTATTTGTTGTTATTATACCAGCTGCTGCTTTTGTTGTTTGTTGCTAAGTGACCTAAGCATTTTCTCCCTAGCCACAGCGTTGAAGTTCAGCACCGCTGTGTGGCAATGACTATGTTGCCGCCTATTTTGCCACCTTCTCAACGCCTCGAAAAAGACCACAGTCAGCCACGCTTTGTGTATATTATTAGTGTTGTTGGTATATAGGCAAGCGGCGGTACGCCCACCACACAACTTGGCATGCCACAGCAATAATAGCAACAACAGCAACAGCGTTTATCTAAGTATATTTTATGCGTATCATTTAGGGTTTAAATTATTATTATGTTTACTACCTATTTTGTGGCTACTTTATTAAACCACCAACTGCCAACTACAAGCAATAATAACAACATTTACTAACCGCCGCCGCTGCTGTTGCATCTTCGTGTGCCTTAAACGCCACACCAATGGACAAAAGAAATAGAAAATGTTGAAAAAAATAGACACCGAAGAGGCCTTTTCGCCACATTATCGCGTGAATTGCTGTGATAATCGGTGTATATCTGCCGTTGTTGCTGCTGTTGTTGTTGGTATATCACTTATATTTATTGTTCTCGCTGTGCGCTACAGTTGACCCCTTTGGAACGCACACGTCGCGGCAATTACGTGTGCATTTTCTGCTTCATTATAATGTGTATATGTTTGTGCGCCTTGCAGACGCTTGCTGCCCGCTCGCGCTTTAGCCTCTTTTGAGGTTATGTGTGCTTGAAGTGACTGTTGAATTCTGTGAGTGCATATGGTAAAATTGTATACGCCACATCAGTGCCGCATAATTAGTTGATTGGTGGTCGCGCGATTTCTCTATTTCTTAAGTAGCGGAGAGAGCAACATCGCTCTCGCTCTAAGCTGAGAAGGCATTATAAGACATACTTCTTATAAAAATATATATAAATATCAATGTATATCCAACAGATTTTCTAATCTCTATTTCTAATCCCACCTTGGCGAGAATTCAGTATTAGTAACATGTAAGAGACTCGGCAACTCTGAATTGTGGGGAAAAAATAAAACTCCTTTGGAGCACTTTTTGTAATTTTTTTGAAAATTTTGGCAAAGGGAATTAAGAAACCGAATACGGATATTGAATGATCACATATAGTATACTGAAGCTCTTAAAATGTTTCCATCATTTTTATTGGCTTGAGACACACGACATTGTAGGGATTGTAAGCGGCCCCCCCTGTCACAGGGCTTTCATGAGAGATTATTATTAAATTTATACCCTGAACAGACAGGGTATATTAAGTTTGTCACGAGGTTTGTAACACCGAGAAGGAAGCGTCGGAGACCCTATAAAGTATATATATAAATGATCAGTATGTTGAGCTGAGTCGATTTAGCCATGTCCGTCTGTCTGTCCGTCTGTATATATACGAACTAGTCCTTCAGTTTTTAAGATATCGTTTTGAAATTTAGTAGATGTTATTTTCTTTTCAAGAAGCTGCTCATTTGTCGGAACTGCCGATATCGGACCATTATATCATATAGCTGCCATACAAACTGAACGAACGGAATCAAGGGCTTGTATGGAAAACTTCCGCATTTTACTACATATCTTCACGAAATATGGTGTGAGTTATTGTTCATAGAAATAATTTAATATCCGAAGAAATTGTTCAGATCGCTTAGAGATAACCTTAGATAGATAACCTTAATGTTTCTAGCAAACAACCCGGCTAAAAAGAATTAGTAAAATATTTTCTTTCTTTACTTAAACACATAGTTGCTAAAAGAAATGCACCTGTGAAGGGTATATTAGCTTCGGTACAGCCGAAGTTAACGTTTTTTCTTGTTTTTTTTTTTCAAAATATCAAAACTTGCGAACCAATTCACCGACAGCTATCACTCGTCTCTTTTACAATCGACATTAGAACGACACAAACTATAGGATCATAAAGGACGGTTAAATTTCTACCAAAATATTCTAAATGCAACATACGATCAAGTCTTTTCAAAATAAAATTGATGCGTTGAACTAAGACGAAGTCAGATGGAATCAACCCAAGTCAGCCGAAGTCAGACAAAGTCAACCGAAGTAAGCCGAAGCACCGTAACTGCCTGAATTCATGTTATTTATATACTAATATATATTTTAAAGTTTCTAGAGCACCCTGTATATTTGTAAAATTGAAAAGTATATTTTTACATAACCATTTAATTTTCATTTTTAGCAAAAAAATATTATTGTTTTTTTACCATTTTAAGCCTAATTTTATTCATTTCTATTGACATAATTGCAATTTATGGCTAATTAATAATTATCCGAAAAGATTTTGTTTTTCACAGTACAATTTGTTAATAGTCACTTTGTAAACATTTACCTTAATTGTATGTTGTTATGATGGCTTGATTTGTTTAAAACACACTCCAATCACTCGGCTGATCAGACTGGCTAGTTTCAAACGCCAAAGGCAATTATAACTACATATTTTCCAAAAGACTTTTATTACAAAATATTTTTGTCATCTACTAATATATATATCTCTACGATATACACACATGCATATATTTGTTTACCTTACAGTGACGAGCTATCGAATGGCGCTCAAATTTTGAATCGCCATTGGCCACTGTTATAATTTTTGTAAACGCATTTTTTGTTTTTGCTTTTTGATAGTAATGTGCGTTGCAGTGTACACTATGTGAAATTAAAAGTCCATCGAAATGCAGCTTACGGCGTCTTTACGTCACATATTTTATTTTGTGTGTTTAAGGCACACATATTTGATGCAAATGACAGCAGTCTTTGGTCTCCCCACTGGGCACTTTTATTGCACCCACACCCGGAGGCCATCCGGCGACCCACTTGACTGGCATTTGTCGCATCTGGTTGAAACTGGCTCTTTCGGCGGCAATTAATATATATTTACGCATGGGCGTGCAACTTTTACAACATTTTGTTGTTGGTGTTTTTGATGACAGTGTTGCCATCGAAATGCGTGCAATAAAGGAAATCGATACTTGCTCGCTTATGAAAAGTGATTTTCGGTGCAAAGATGAAAATAATACTTTAAAAATAGCAGTTAGGGAACAATTTTCGTGCGAAACCGTCGATTATTTTATGCCAAAATCATACCACAGAGAAAAAAACGGTAATTTGGACATTTATTTGAGTCCATGTAGATTGTAAACATCCACCCAAAAGGTATACACTTGTGTCTGTTACACCTCTTGGGAGCTCGTAAACACAGCGAATGCATTCTGAACCTGTTTAACCGTTAGAAACTGTGGCAGCATTAAAATCAGTGCATTTGAAAAATCGTGATTTCACCAAAAAATACTACAAATTCATTAGAAGCCGCAGCGCAGTGCAACGAATGAGTGGAACGCCGCCAGAAAGTTACAAGTGCAAAGGCAACACCAGCCACAGCAACAACAATAGCAACAAACCGCAGGGATGCTGGTGGTAAATAATAGTCGGCAAATATATACTGATTTACAATCGTCAATGAAAACGAACAAAGCGAAAGCAGAAGCGGGCAGTGCGGTAAAAAGTAGGGGAAAGATAAATAGATTTTCGCCAAAACAACGAGAGAAGGAGTCTTCAATACTCAAGCCAAACAGTAGTGTAACATAAATCTAAGCGCATATGGGCAACGGCGGTGAACTGGCAGTGAAAGGGGAGGCTAACAAAATGCCAAAGAGACAAACGACCAGTGGAGTCAAAGCGCCCAAAACTAGGCGACCAGCGACTGCCCCAAAACTCAACATCAGCGACAAAGGTAGACCAAGCGCTGGCATTGCTCTGGGCAAACAACAACAAATTTCGACACTGCCAAAGTCATGGTTGGAATCGTGCTTTTGTTGTTGTACCGCCAATTTGGTACCGAAAAATAGCGGACTGCATACACACAAACACCGAATTCGTACATTCATTGCCTTGTTCTCGCCACATTGTCGACTACAATTTATTGCGCGCCAGCGTCTCAGTTGCCGCCAAGTCAGCACTGCACCATTAGCCATCGAGGGTCGAACGAGTCGCTCATCTCGAAATCAATTGAAGTAATTACAAAATGAATTCACGAACTAATAAACTAGGCAAACACTCTGACAACAATGAGCGCTGCCACCAATGCTATGGCCATTGCAATTGCTATTTCGACAGCTGCGCCCGAGCACTATACGTACATACCCACAAACATATATGCAGAATTATAGGCGAGTATGCTATATACTTGCTTGTCTGCAATAAATAAAAATACAATGAAGCTTACAAAATAGTCGAATTGTTTTCGAGTCGGTTGGGAGAAATTGAAAAGTTTTCGCTTGTTGTTTGTTGTTGGTTGTTAAAGGTGCAGTATTCGGCGAACAGGTGGCAGTTGAGAGGTCGCTGCACTGAGAAAAAATGTTCTTCGTTGAGATATAATATATATTTTTAGGACAGTAAGTCCTAGAAGCAAAATTTGAAGGGAGAAAACAATAAGGATCTATATGGTTACTGTTACTTTTACTTGAAATCTAAACTTGTAAGGATACTTCAGATTCCTCAAACCTAAATCTCAAACCTAAAGAAACCGCCCTTAATATTAGTTTGGAGTTATATAGCCGACTGTTCGGTTCTCCACTTCGCATATTAAAAGCATAACGACTTTACATCTCTTGAAGAATCAACAACTGTTTGCACTTGGTGCGACTAATAAAGAGCATTTCTGTCCAGATCCCGTTAAACTGAGAGATTTAAATCTCATCAAGCATCCATTCACCTTAAATGTCATGAAGAATATAGAAAGCTAAGGGTTGTAAAATGTCGAAAAATTACTCGGATCTGGAATAGTTTCCGCTAAAGCCGATTCTCACTAATTAGTGTGGCAAATCGTGGTTTATCTTCGGCGAACTCTATTTTGAACTCATTCTTGAGTATCAGGTACTTTCTTGAAACTTCTACGGTAAGTGAAGGAAGACAAGACTTCCATAGACGACCCAATGCCTTTCTGCTACTGAAGTTTAAGTTTATTCTTAAATGAAGAGGCATGAAAAGATACTATAGGACTACTCATTGAGAGAACAGATTCATAGAACGTTTTCCAGGAAAAGTGTCATTGCAACTACTCCGTCAAGACGACAAGAATCTTTCAGATACTAAAGAGTATAACATGGTTTGAGGAAAGTCAAGCGACGTCTCACAAAGTCGATCCTGAGTACTAATATCAATCAAAAAGTGGGTACTGGTTCTCATGTTTAATGTAGGGTAACATCTTGAGTGTCAGATTCAAATAAAAATTTCCTCAGTGTAGCAAGAAAGTGGCAAATAAAACATATGAAAAAAAATAAATAAATAAATGCAATAAAATTAAGCAAAATTTCCAGCAACAAAAAAAATAATGCCAGAAAGATAAAGCGCAGCGCACCGAAACATGCAGACGGCAAGCGTCAAAGTGACATGTACCATAATGGGATGAGGCGTATAAAGCATTCTCACACACATATGCACCTAAATAGACAAGCTGATGGCATAGTGCTGATGCCCCTTCGACCGAATGTTGGCGGTCAAATGCGGTTGCAAGATGGGCACCGCTGATGGGGCTACATAGACATTTGTAATTGCGATTGTGATTTGCGGCAGGACTGACTTATTGTCAGTTCATGTTGTTGTTGTTGTTGGAGCTACGGGTATATATATATAAACGACACGCCATGCCGCGCCCAAATGCAATTTACAGTTACTTTAAATTAATTAAGTGCACTACACTTAATTAGAAACGAAAAAAGGCGGCCAACTGAATGGGAGACTGGACTGGCGCAAAGGTACAAAAATAAGAAGAAGAATAAACGGAGAAAAAGAATAAAATGATGTACGAGATGAAGAGCACGATGCCGATGAGTTGGTGCTTCATAAGCCAGTACAAGCGCATAAACCGACTAATCTAATGGAGGACTAGCGGTGATATCAGCAGCAACAACAACAGCAACAAAAAAATAACAAACACTGCGCTGGCAAATGACCAAAAGTAGCTCACAACGCGGCATAGAGCCTTTGCAACTAATGACCAGTTGGTGTGTCAGCGCGTCGAACTGCTCGACGATTGTTATGTTGCGGTCATTGGACCGCCCAAAATGGACTTGAACTGTGCTTTTTGCGCGTGGCGCTAGATAAGATCAGCGCAGCGCTCGCGAAATGCTGTGCTGGCAACAAGTGCACGAATGGGCGCTCGTGCGCAAGCAAGTGCAAAAAATAACAACAACAGCAACAACATTATAACAAACAACTGGAGCATCGTGTTGTTGTTGGTGCTGCTGACGCCGCCGTGACTTTTGTTAACCCCATTGAACCCGATCGCGGCCGGTAATCCGTGGCACCAACGAATCAACCGAACACGATAAGGCTGCCACCAGGCCGCACGGCGACGCCCATCAAAGTTGTTGTGTGTGTTTTGTTTACCTTCGAAGCGTTTCACGATATTGTTAAGTCTGCTGAGCTTTGCTTTTCGTACTGAAGTTCAATTGCTCAATTTGGGTCAATAAATAAATCATCGCGCGCGTAGCATAATGAGCTGTTTTTTACACTCAATTCTGTTGCTACAATGTTGTTGGTTTGTTTGCCGTTGTTGTCCCTCCTCTTCGCGCAACTCATCAATATACATATTAAATTCATTATTTACATTGTGTTTTCGTTAGAAAATGAAAACGCTACACCCGCACCTATAAATCAATTCGTCTGTGCGCGACGCGTCTGCGCGCATGGCGTGCATCTATGCGGCCACAAATTGCCACGTGCTTCACTTTTCATTAAAAAATCCCAAACGCTACCGCGCTGCGCACCTCTCTTGCACCAACTCGTTTGACTTTAGTGAAAATCACAATCATTGCTGCTGCTGCAACATAACCACCGCGCCCGTCGCCGCCGCCCTCCCTTATCGGCAAGTGAAGATCAAAGACGCGCCCGGCGTCCGACCGCGTCGGCTGGCGCAGCAGGCGCACAAGCAAGCGGTCGACATTGCAACTAACAGGTAGGTTGGATTATTTGCTTGATTTTTTTATCATTTCTTTTAGTTCGTTTTGTTCGTGCTCCTAATACAATGGATGCGATCGATCTTCGAACCACTCCCGCAAGTAAATATTTTTGTGCGTCGCATCAGCACAGCGCGGTTGCTGCAGCCTGATTGTTGAGTGACCAGCGCAAATCGAAGAGAGCAGCTACAGCGTCGCGCCCGCACTACGAATAAATGCAACTTGCCAAATTGCGTTTGCGGCATGCAACTTTGGAGCCGCGTACTGCCCGCTGCGGTATGCTGCCGCGTCGCATGGGTTGGGTTGGCGCTTTTGCGGGCGTTTGCGTAAAAATTTCATTTTTGATTTTGCGCTGATTATTTTTGCAAGCTTTTTGGCTACCCAATAGCCAAAAAAAATTTTCATTTTTTTTTGTTTTTGCATTTTTTAAGATTGCATTTACTTATAATTTTTTATTGTTGTTGTGCTTTTATTTTCTTGTTCATCAATGTTGATTTAATTTTTCAACGCTTTGCCCTGATTTTCATGTTGCACGTCATTGCGCCCGGCAGTGCGGACTTTGTGCGCCTGCATTAACCTGCCGCCTGACCTTTTCAGGGTTATTTATGTTAGGCTTCTTTTCACCATATTTTATTGTAAAACTTTTAACAATTTCTTTATCGGCATTTTCATTATTTTTATTGCTTTATTCATGCACTTGAGCGTCTCATAAATCAGTTCAGGGTCTGATTTTTTCTCTCTTTTTGTTTTTTTTAGCGAAATTTGTAATGCGCTTTTACTACATTCAACTACATGTTGCTGCTGTTGGTTGCTTTCTTTTTCAATGCTAGATTAGCGGAAAGTGTTTAGGTTTTGTTTAATTTAAATGTTAATAGCCCTTAGCTCCTTCTTCTTCATTATACATAACCTTGTTATATACAAGGTATGCGATAGATGGCGCTGGTGTCAGAATTGTGCTAAAAGTTATCTGAGATGACGAAAATAACAGAAAAAAATTTATATAAAATCTAATATTCGGCCGATTCTGTACGTACTAGATGACGGTATAGTCAAAATGTAGCTTTTCCTTTAACTCTCGAAGGAAAAATATCGATCAACAGATGTCGCTGTACTGTTTGTTTTATAAAAGCTCTAAAATATAAATAAAATGCTGAGACAGCGGGCTTTAACTCTTTCAGTCGTGGTGGTTAGTGTCAATAACCACCTCTTTCCGATTTTTTATATTAAAATCCACGCCATCTATCGACAATCGCGTTAATTATCATGAATGTTTGTACCTTTTTTGACAAGGTGCGACCGGTTAGCGGCATATTCGATGAATGACAGTTCATTTGTTTTCATTTGAAAATTGCGCTAACGTACATTTTTTCTTGTGTTTGATAAAAAATATCTGTGAAGTGTGTAAGTAACGTTTTTCTTTAATGTTTTGTATTCAACTTATTCTCCTATATCTATTTCATATGTATGTGTATGAAACTATCATTAATTTTTTATTTTCAATGTGTATTGACGACGAAAATATAGTGGTTAGTAAACTAACCACCGTGACTGTTGCAGGTTTATAGGTTTAATCTACATATGAGTTAGGCATGTAAGTATTCATGCATTTTTATATTTATTTCAGTATGTCGCGCAAGCTAAATAATAGACAAATCGAAAAATACTTGTTTGAAGATATTCCTTCAGATAGCGAAAGTATTTGTAGCGATGAGGATACAGAAGATCAGCCAAATCCGCTGGTGTTAGGCGATTCGTTTGGAGAAGTTCAAATGACTGATTATGACGACTTTAATTCCGATGATGACATCCCTCTGTCTAACTTAGTACTTCGGAATCCTGAATCTACAAAGTCTAACACTGTAAACTCAAACAGACCGGCTGTATGGCAGTGGAGTACATGCAAAGTGCCTCTTTGTCTACGCAAGGGAAAAGCTTGTTTTTCAGATTTTCATAAAAAAAAACAATTTACCTTAGTTTCTTTCCGGAGAATTTCATTATATCATATAATATTAGTAAACAATATAAGTAACTCATAATTGTTTTGTTTCTATCAATAGTCACGGTGGTTAGTGCCACTAACCACCTCATACCTCGAAAACCTTCATATGTAGATTTTTTTTTCATACTTTCAGTGATATTTCAGCTGTAGATAATGCCAAAACAATAATCGAAACATTCGAAATATTCTTAATTTAAAAGCGTGACTGAAAGAGTTAAAAAAAGTAAAGTAAAGATCTCAATACTTACACTTGAAAATAACTAAAAACTTCCTGGAGGAATCTGATGTAAAATATGGCATTGCAGTTCACAAAACAAATAATGAATGATGAAGCCGATGAAGATGTAAGGATGAAGGTTATAGACGAAGAAGTTATAAATCCTAGTCAAAATAGCCAACAACGTCTAAAATTTGTGGAGTAATTTCAGTAGTAAAACTAGTATGAAGTGTATTTTAAACAAAGCACCTTCTCTGTACTGCATTTATATAACACAACTGCGGTCCACAGGGATTTGAAGTTTTTCTTTAATTTATGAAAAATGTGAACTTAATGAAGTACATTAAGATCTTTATTTAATCATATAAAGGGACACCGAAATTGCGTGTACTCAATTACATTGTTATTATTGTTCTGTGGCACGACAGTAAAGGGCACAGATGCAGCGAAATTGAAGGCAGTGCAAACTTGCAGCTAAAAACCGCGCGGTAAATTCGCCCGGCATGACTGAACTTGTTAAGATTCTTTTGTTTTTTTCTTGCTTCGCTGTTAATTCTCTTAATTTTTCGCTTTTCTTGTTGCTTTTGGTTTACAATGTCGTTATCGTAAATTTTGGGTGTTTTTTATATATTTATAATGAAGGTACTTATCTGATATGTGCCTGACAATGTTGAGTTGGTAACCAAAAAAATATAAGAAGATATAAATTACTGTAGAAAATGTAAGTTTACTTACAGGGTAACCAATAAAGGTTCTACAAGTAAAATATTGTCAGATAGTATTAGACTTTCGCTTGAAATTATTTTTCCCGACGTTCGCAAATTTAAGCGTACAACTTTTTAAGTGACATTTTTGAAAGATAGAAGTCTATATATGAGTCCCCAGTATCAGTTATAGCCCTACCAATATGCTAGATATTTGGCTTAGATTATCTTCTACAAGTTCCATGAAAAGATTTCCGTTCAAGAAAAATACTCAAGGAATTGTCATGGCCTACAGGGAGAATAACTTTCTTGAAATCGGTCTAAATTTCTGTCGAAACGAGATCCTTTGAAATGATATATCTTAGCTGTAGCTGAAATACTGTGTTCCAGAATTTTTACCAAAAATTGTTTAGTGCTCTTTAAAGAAAAATAAAATATTAGGTCTACAACTTTGCTTCCGCCGTTTTCCAATAGATGTCTCTAGGGTCAAGCACTGGTCGATTACATCGATTTTTTTTATATCGATCTTGGACATTTGTGTCAACATTAACCCAACAAAATATTTGTAGAGATCTGTTTGTATCCCAAACTTATAATCAACTGAAAATGTCACTTTTTGAGCCGAATTCTCGGCATTTGTGGGAATGTCTCTAGGGACAAGCACTTGTCGATTAAATCGTTTTATACCGATCTTGGACATTTGTGTCAACATTAACCCAAAAAAATTTTGTAGAGATCTGTTTGCATCCCAAACTTATTTTTAACTGAAAATGTCACTTTTTGAGCCGTATTCTCGACATTTGCGGGAAATTTTGCTTTTTTTTTTAATTCCAAGAAAAGTGCGGCTGAGGCTCTTCGAATGATTTCGGATACGTACGGTGAGGCTGTTCTAGGTGAAAAAAAGTCTTAAATTTACAAAAAAACGGTGGAAGCAAAGTTGTAGACCTAATATATGTATTTAAGGAAGCAAGCATAAAAAGTTAAGAAAGAAATACAGATATATATGTGCGTAAGTAGGTATATATATAAGTAAAAAATTCCGTCCGTTTATTTTTCTGATTATCTCTCATGGTCCGTTGTCGCTTGTTGCATTTTTTCGCAGGTTGAAGGGCACTTGGACAGCGTTGCGTCGATGTATTTTAATATATATTAAGACTTATATATACATATTTATAGATAGATATGTATATGTATGTACATATATTTCTGTGTGTGCGCATTCATCCTGTCAATTACATTTTGGGGCTGAAATTTCGCTTTTTTCTTTTATTATTTAAACGGAAGACAATACTTTTTATCTCATGCTGGGCTTAAGCCCAAGTTTTTATATATTTTTTACTATCTTATAATCGCATTTTATTTTATTCTTTTAGAGAATTTATTTTATTTGGCCTTTAGGGTGTTTTTATTATGTACGAACAAGCTCATAAAAATACATAATAACACGCTTAAATTGATAATAAAAATGTGAAATACATTTTCCGCATGAGATTATAAAACGAAAAAGGTAAAAAAATAGTAATGAACTTTCGCGAAGATTCTAAAGGAAGTGTTTTTAAATGCACGAAAAAAATTATATCACAACAAATTTAAAAATACTTCAGACCGAGTTTTTTAAGACACACTTAGAGTTCAACAAAAAATATAAATAAGAAGATAATAAGAAGTCATCTAGATTTGTTTATGATTCTTCCGGTTTGTAAATTTATACCGAAACTACATAACTTCTGGGAACTAAACTTATCTAAAAACTTTATTTAATTTATAATACATCTAATATATATATATGTATGTACCCGGATTTGTTTTTTCAATATCTATATATATGCTGGCGTACGCCGATGATATCATCGGAAGCAACAACCGCGCCGTTTGTTCTGCTTTTTCCCGCATGGATAAGAAGGCGAAGCGAATGGGTCTGGAGGTGAATGAGGACAAGACGAAATATCACCTGTCATCAAGCAAACAGTCGCCGCACTCGCGTCTTGGCTCCCACGTCACTGTTGACAGTAATAACTTCGAAGTCGTAGATAATTTAGTATACCTGGGAACCAGTATCAACAACTCCAACAATGTCAGCCTCGAAATCCAGCGCAGAATCACTCATGCCAACAGGTGCTACTTTGGAATGAGTAGGCAATTGAAAAGTAAAATCTTCTCTCGACGAACCAAAATCAACCTCTACAAGTCGCTTATCATTCCCGTCCTGCTTTATGGTGCAGAAGCTTGGACAATGTCAACATCAGATGAGACGACACTAGGAGTTTTCGAGAGGAAAATTTTTCGCAGGATTTATGGTCCTCAGAACATTGGCAACGGCGAATACCGCAGACGATGGAACGATGAGCTGTATGAGGTATACGACGACATTGCCATAGTTCAGCGAGTGTTGTCCGAATGGACGAAAATACTCCAGCCCTGAAAGTGTTCGATTCAGTACCCGCCGGAGGAAGCCGAGGAAGGGGAAGGCCTCCAATCCGTTGGAGGGACCAGGTGGAGAGAGACCTGGTTACAATTGGAATCTCCAACTGGCGCCGAACTGCGAAGGAAAGAGAGGAGTGTCGCGCTCTCATCGATTCGGCTATAACCGGCTAAACGGTTCAACGCCAATTACATACATATATAAGTATCTATCTGACGCTCCTCGACGTCATTGGTTTTATTCGCCACCGCTCCTCAGTCGGCTATCTTTATATGAAAATATGCTTGTCAAATATTTGTTAATCGCTTTGACATGTGGACGGGCGACTCGTTATCGCTGCGCCTTTGTAATTTTATTGCAACCCAATAAATTGGTTCACAATCAATGAATTTACAAACACATACAAATGAGTGCCATACAGTGATACTTCCTTAACGTAAGGATGCTGATGAAAAAAACTTGAAAATGCATAAATTACAGAAAAGCAAGCAATTTACAAATATAACATTTAATATTTCAGTTAAGTAAAACTACGTTGAGTTAAATACAACTACGTTAAGTTATGTTTAATGTTATATTAACTAACACTACTTTAAGTTAAGTAAAATTAAGTTAAGTTAAGTAAAGCTACGTTCAGTTAAGTTAAAATTAATTTCTTTTAAGTAAAGCTACGTCAAGTTAAGTAAAATTAAGTAATGTTAAGTCTAGTTGAATTAAGTTAACTTAAGTTAAGCTAAGTTAAGTTAAGATAAGTTAAGTTAAGTTCAGTTAATGTAAGCTAAGTTACGTTAATTTAAGTAAAATTACGTTAAGTTATGTTAAACTAATTTGGGTAAAACTACGTAAGTTAAGTTGAGTTGAGCTAATTTAAGCTAAGTTAAGTTAAATTAAGTTAAGTTAATAGAAAAAAATGCTGTATCTGTAAATTTACTTTAAGTTAAGTTAAGTTCAGTTAAGTTAAGTTCAGTTAAGGTAAGTTAAGTTAAGTTAAGTTCAGTACAGTTAAGCTCAGTTAAGGTAAGTTAAGTTAAGTTAAGTTAAGTTCTGTTCTGTTAAGTTCAGTTAAGGTAAGTTAATTTAAGTAAAACTACGTTAAGTTAAGTCAATTTAAGTTGAGTGAAACTACAGAAGTTAAGTCGAGTTAAGTTAAAATATGTTAAGTTAAGTTAAGTTACTAGCTAAAATTGTCTTTATCGAAGTACACCTGTATCGGTAAATTTTATTTGTACACATTTAGATACCCGCATGTTGTCGGATGGCAGCATGCGCTTGAAAATAATGTTGCTGCCCCGAACGGGTGTGGTTTTTTGGCCAAATAATTACTACAGGTGTGTATGTGTAAGTGTATATGTGTATGCTGAAAAAATTGCAATTGCATCGAGCTTTGTTATTGACGTCTGCGATACGCCAAGCATGCCAGTGGTGGTTGTTGCTAAAATTATGTATTATATTAATATTTTACGCTGTTATTTTTACTGTATGTGTGCCATAACGGTTTCAATGTAAAGTCCATTTTTTCGCACTTTTTTTAGTTTCTCTGATGGCGTTGCTATTGGTATTTATTTTATTAGTTGTTTAACGGCTTGGCACATAAATAGCGTTATATCACTATAGATCTAACTAAATTACCGTTATCTTTCACACAGATTAAATTTGACATGATTGCCCAAGGTATTTGAGCTATTGGACTTACATATGTACGAGGTGTAATATGCATATTTAAAATATATATCTATTAAATTTTTATTGATGTGTACATATATATCCATCCATATAACATATTTCCTGTATTGTAAATAACAGCAGTTTAAAGGTATCAAGAAGAGATTTTAGAGACTGAATGAGTTATATTTTAAGGAGCCAAACATCATTTGTTAATATATAAATATCTTAATATTTTATTGTTGTTGGTTTTCTACGAACCCAAGTGGCAAACAAATTAATTTCGTACAACAAAGTAAGCAATAATAACACATAGCTGAGAGTAGTGGCACAACTGGATCACTTTAGAAAAATATTAACGAGTATATCATAACTAAGCGGCCACCAGCTTTTAGCCGCATTTGCATATCTATACAGCGTTGTCCATATGTAAGCACAACAAAAACAACAAAATAATTTGTTGCTGTACACACATATTGAACACTGAAGTATGCAGATGTACATAAGTACTTCTCCACTAAAGTGGAGCATAATCCGCTTTGCTTACAGCAGACCAGCAGAGCAGTTAAGTCGCAAAAGAGCACAAAAAATAAATTAAAGACAAGACAAAATCCAAAAGTCGCTTCAAGCGAAAATGCCATAAAGTACAACAAACACTTACACACATACAAACAAACAAAAAATAAAATAAATAAATAAAAAATCGCGAGAATCATCAACAGCAGCCACAATAACAATAATAACAACAAGCAAGACAACAATCAGCGCCACACTCTACAACGCTTGGGTTATAAGGCATCTTCAGCAGTCAGGCAGTCATTGCCACAGTTTGCGGCCAGTCGGTTGCGGCGTGTGCCTCTTTAAACTTTCCTTTCGGCGCCATCAATCATCGAGTAGCCGGGCGGCGTTTAGTTGGCTCAAGACTTGACTGCCGATCGCCGCCACCGTCGTCGTCGCCGCGGCTACATGACTGATAAGTGGCTTTGGAGACTCTTGTGACTGATGAGCACGGCGTTGGGGGTGGCGGTGCGCAGCAGCAGCTGCTTGGTTGCCTCAAGTGGCCGGTTGTCTTACTTCGCTTCCAAATGTTCGCTTTTGTGTAATTTTAAATAGTTTTTTACCATATTTTCCCATTTACTTTCTTCTTCTTCTTCAGAGATTTATTTTTACTCCAGCAAGTTGATTGACTAAAGCCAAATTTTGTTTTTAATTTCTTTTTTTTATTTCTGTACCAAGCAAATTGCCAAAAGTATGCAAGAAATTTTTGAAATGCACCGCGTATGTGCGTTTTTGAGGAAATGCATTTTTTAATGACACTCAAAGCCATATGTGTGCAGAAAGCGAATATATTACTATAATAAGTTGAAATGCATGTTGTATAAAAATAATATTTTTTGTTCAATTTTAATGAAATTTTATTCCGACAAATTAGCCAATTTTTACCCACAATTTCTTCTTATTATTTTTTAATTCATCTACAGGTTGATACTTAAGCATGAAGATGAGCTGAAAATACTAGCTCTTACATGTATGTAAGTATTTATACGCAACCAGATATTCACTAAGTTTACATATCTTTATGTAAGCAAACGCGTTCATCTTCAATACGTCATTTCGACGGCCACACGCACACCTGACGCTGAGATATGGCAATAACATTTTTTGTTTCTGTAAATTTTTAATTTTTTTTTGGTTACTTCAAAGAGCTTTGCCGCTAGAGGATTATATTACATTTTCGTTTCATTTCCTCGACACGATTCAGGCCGGCTCCTCAAATGACACTCGACTCACACGTCATACAATTCCTATCTGAGCTGATCGAAAAGAGCTTAGCTTAACTTCTTTCAAAAGAGAAGAAGAAAAATTGAATTGTCTAAATTGAATTTACTGGTCTTGAATATTTATATTTTCCTTTTAGAAAGCTTAGTTTCTTGATTGATAAATGTCCTTGCTAGAAAACGACCTCAGAGGCTTAGATGTAAAGACCTAAGAATACTGGAATATAAGTACAAAACTTGCCGAGACAATAGACCTCTTATACGAGGGCTGCTATATATATTTCTGGCCTAGGCAACACTAAGTAGCACCATTGGAAAGTTTGACATTTTTTAGCATAACATCACTCAGAACGTTTTGTCATTTAATCGTGAATTGTTTTATTTACAGGGAATTAAATGGAATTAACTCGTGAACATTTTTCGTGCGATCATTTTTCACAACTTTCGACGTGGATTATCGCGACAAGAGTGCATCGATGAACTAAAATCTTTGTATGGCTATGAAGCACCATCCTATAGCACTGTGTAAAACTGGTACAACGAATTCAATCGTGGCCGACGCTCGCTCAAAGAGGAATTCCGTGAAGGTCATCCAAAAACAGCCGTTGTGCCAGAAAACATCGTTGCCGTACATGAACTGATAATGCAAGACCGTCATGTAACATACCTTCAGATAGAGGCCTATGCATTTCTCCCACCAGCATACATTCGATATTGCATGAACACCTGGCCTTAAAAAAGGTTTGTTCTCGTTGGACCCCGCACAATTTGACAATCGCTCAAAAAAAGTGCTTCGAAAATTGGTATGAGCGCATGCAAAAGTGTACAAATCTTGATGGAGAATATTTTGAAAAACAATAAAACCATTTTCGTTGATAGGCCTATTTTCATTATTAGGCCATAAATGTATATAGCAGCCCTCGTAGAACTCTGAGATCCATCCAATTATTCCAATTAAAATTGGCTTAGCGTACAACTTACGGATCCAGAAAGAGTTTAGTCATCAAAATATTCTCCCTTGAGCAGGTCGAGACCCCCAGACCCCTCTGAAGATAACACCGACTGTCGTGCGATTTTTTTTTTCGAGTGTTGTAATAGATCAAGCAACTACTTATCAAGTCTTGACCCTAACATACTCAACATATATCCTGTATAGGGCGAGCCTTCTTATGATGCTGAAACCCACTTTTCGTGTCCACTTTACTCAACTCATCTCACACTCCTTTCATTATCTTCAGTTCAAACTATATGATTTTTTTGGACAATGTTTGGATTGATTATATATTTATATGCCTTCACATCATTCACACGGACTTTTCTCTAACCGCTTAGTTTGTATTCTCCTCTACTAATTTATAATTTGACGATTTCATGTCCACACGCTTTCTATTACACCTGGAAAAGGCAAAACCAAAATAATTGTTTATTAGCTTTGAACAGAAATTGGACGTAGATTTAAAACCAATTTCGCTGATAAATTGACCGTAACTCAATATAAACTGGAAATAGCTTTAAAGGACAAAAGCAAAAAAATGAAAAAAATAAACAAAAAATAAAAATAAAATAAAGAAAAACTCAAGTGAGCAGTATAAATTAATCAGGCGAATATGAAAAAGGTCAACTGCGCGGAGCAATAATAATAACGCCAGCCATGAAAAAGCAACAGGCTGAACATCTACCATGGTTAATAGGAATAATCTTGTAATAAATGTATCAGTATAAGAGACATAAATAGGCACATCCAATGAAATAAATTACTTTCGAGCGCGACGAGCGGGCAGAGGGCCAAAAGCGAGCGCTTGCGGAGCGCAGGCTCTAAGGCTTGTTAACTGACTGACTAGCTGGCTGGCTAGTGGGTGCGGGCGCAAAAGCCATTAGCACTTTCAAGCACGTTGATAACATCCAATTATCTTAACTATGTAGAAGGATATTTAGTTTTATTTGTTACGCTCTTTTTTGGCGGAAAAAGCATTAAGCTAGTAACAAGAAAATGAAGTGCAATCGACTGAGCCTGAGTTAGTGCCACAAATGAATATATATTAAATATATATAAAGCTATGTATGCAATATAATAAATAATGCGGCAAAGGGAGACTCAAAAGCCGAACAAAGGCTGCGCAGCGTTTAGTAGCAGCAATGTAGAGGAGAGAAGGGGTTGAAGTGGCTGCCGGCGCAGGAAATATGATTGGCGAAATTTGCGCCGCAGAATCTGCCAGCCAGAAGCTCATTTGCAGTTAGTTTGTACTTACAAGTTTAACAATTCACCTGAAATTTCCGACGTAGAGCCGCGGACATAGCAAAGCCACAAATTCAGAAGCAATTTGCTGCACAAAGTGCTAAAACAATTTGCACAACAAAGTGTTTTCGGCTGCTTCTAGCTGATTCGCGCTAAGCGCTAAGAATTTTCGGTGCTGTTGCGGTAGTAGAAATGTTGGCAACAACAACAACAAATATGAAAAAGAAAAATTGCAATAAAAATGGCGAAAACGTGACCCACCCAATGGCATAGTGCACTTGGGCGTTGTTGCCACAAAAAAATAAGGCGCAAATCGTTGCCTATTTGACCAGGCTTGCTACACATGTAGGGGTGTGTGCGCGCATTACTTTAGTGCTTTACTGTTTTAATATATACTTCTATTTCATCACATCGAAAGTTATAAATTACTTCTGGAACATTGGGTTAAGTGCAAGCTGGGCGGTAGCTGAATGAGCCAAGATCATTTAGCAAGGGCTGAAATCCTTTCATTGCCGTGAAAGCAGTGGCTCAGCCTGCTTTAGAGCACCTTTCTGAATAGACTTTGCAAATTAAATATTTAAAATTTTGACGTGGAGGATTGGACATAGACCTAAGTTCTAAGAACCCTTCTATTTCTCATGGAACTCAATTAGATATTATATATAGAAATATTCAGAACTCTGATTCATTTCGATTTCAACATCGAAGGTTATTGATTTCTAATATCAGCTTGTTTATTATATGAAGCTTTCACAATACAAAAGAGCTTTCATTAAGCTTGGGGAAGATCATGCTTTGTATAGTCAAACAAGGCCATCATGTATTAAGCTTGATGAACTTCAACTTAAATAGAAATTACTCAAATGCATGTTCGTCGTTAAATACTTAGACTAATTACCTTGCCACTTAGCCCGGCAATGCAAGCCGAGTAGTATTCTTGTACGTAGACAACTATACGCTAACAGTACATACTCTTGCCACATGTACACTGTGAATGTTTGCGCCAAGAACAGGAGACCATAAGGAATGCTTTCATCTCAGCGCATTCCACCGCCGATGTACAATACATATAAATATATATTTATATAGTATATAGTTTGGTGTCAGCCGGCAGGCTAAAAGCCACAAGGCGTTCGGCAAATGGCAGCTGGTCGCATGGTTTACTGACGATTTGCCGGCGATTAGTGTTTTGGGTCACATCACAGCGCCGCGCAGCACTCATACTTCCAGTAGCAACTGCAAAAGTTCTTTGTTGACTGATAAGATGCACCAGATGCGGCATATCCGTTCGTTGGTGAAATGTTCCGAATGCCATTCTATGAATTCTTCATATGCCAATTTGTAGCGGCCACCAGCAACCAACTAAAATGTGTTTCAGATGGTCTTTTGCCTATTTTGGGCAAAATATGAGCTTCTCTAGTTTATTGGACTGTTTTATAATATGTGAATATATGTATATGTATTTGTCAGAGCAGTTCATCCATATGTGTATCCATTAAGTGTAAGTAGTTAAAGTTAATTAATTATGTATTTCTTTCTAAATGTTGATGAGGCTAAAAAAGCTCTAAAAAGCTTCATAAAGTTTTCAGAAGCTTGCACCAAAACCGAACATATAATGGTACAACTGGAACTTAATCTTGTATTAAGCTGAGTCTAAAAAAGCTCCAAAAAGCTATTTAAAGTTTAAAAAAAATTTCCAAAGAAGAAGAACCTGAAATACTGCTACTGTACCCCAGAAAACTAGTCTTATTATTTATTTTTGTTGTTGTAGCGCCAGGATATATTCCCTGAATAATTTCTGTAGTATTGTAGCTTTTTGGCAGATAATACTTCGGGTTCATTCCGAAGCCGTAGAGCAGTTTGCTGGAAGCATTGTTCTCCAGAATTTCACGTCTGCTGCTTTACAAACATGCGGGAAATCGCTGAAAAAGCTGAAGGCTATAACAAAAATCGAGATTGATAAATGTTTCGACGTTTGGAAGAAGCGCTGGCACAAGTGCATAATATCGATTGGGGACTATTTTAAAGGCGACAACATTAAATGAACAAAAACAAAAATTCCCGTTAAACACCTCTTATTTTACATTTTCAATTTGCTTATCTAAATACTTATAGAAATGGTTCTATCATACCAATTTCAAGAATTTCTTATATCCCCAACTGGAAATGAATCATTTGCCTTACATATTGACAGCCTGCCTTGCAATTGCATATATAATATAATTGCGCAAATAATTTATGATTGTTTATTTTAATTCGATTTAAAGCAGTTACTTCCCTCACCGAGGCAGCGCAATTAGCCGTCGACGACGACGACGCGGTTGCCACAACGAGTTTTCTTTCCCACGTTTTTCCGCATTTGCCAGCGGCGAGCAAACAGCTGCGTAGTAAAAAATATGCAAAAAACAGTTATACAAATACATATTTATTACAAACAGCCAGCAAGTAGTTGCATATAACGGGTGATTTTTTTGAGGTTAGGATTTTCATGCATTAGTATTTGACAGATCACGTGGGATTTCAGACATGGTGTCAAAGAGAAAGATGCTCAGTATGCTTTGACATTTCATCATGAATAGACTTACTAACGAGCAACGCTTGCAAATCATTGAATTTTATTACCAAAATCAGTGTTCGGTTCGAAAATTTTTTATCGACAAATTTTGTTCAGCGATGAGGCTCATTTCTGGTTGAATGGCTACGTAAATAAGCAAAATTGCCGCATTTGGGGTGAAGAGCAACCAGAAGCCGTTCAAGAACTGCCCATGCATCCCGAAAAATGCACTGTTTGGTGTGGTTTGTACGCTGGTGGAATCATTGGACCGTATTTTTCAAAGATGCTGTTGGACGCAACGTTACGGTGTTTGGCGATCGCTATCGTTCGATGCTAACAAACTTTTTGTTGCCAAAAATGGAAGAACTGAACTTGGTTGACATGTGGTTTCAACAAGATGGCGCTACATGCCACACAGCTCGCGATTCTATGGCCATTTTGAGGGAAAACTTCGGAGAACAATTCATCTCAAGAAATGGACCCGTAAGTTGGCCACCAAGATCATGCGATTTAACGCCTTTAGACTATTTTTTGTGGGGCTACGTCAAGTCTAAAGTCTACAGAAATAAGCCAGCAACTATTCCAGCTTTGGAAGACAACATTTCCGAAGAAATTCGGGCTATTCCGGCCGAAATGTTCGAAAAAGTTGCCCAAAATTGGACTTTCCGAATGGACCACCTAAGACGCAGCCGCGGTCAACATTTAAATGAAATTATCTTCAAAAAGTAAATGTCATGAACCAATCTAACGTTTCAAATAAAGAACCGATGAGATTTTGCAAATTTTATGCGTTTTTTTTTTTTTAAAGTTATCAAGCTCTTAAAAAATCACCCTTTACATATATCATATTTTTTGCCCAAATAATGCCAACTTAATGAGTTGAGTAATTTTTTCTAAAGCAATTTAATTTAAATAAATTTATATTTATATTATATATTAACGGTATTAATGTGCTGCGTGTATTTAATTGCTCAACTTGGTTGTTGTTGTGCTGCTGTATATTATTATTATTGTGGACTGTCAGTTCCGTGGCGCTGTCAGTGTACCATATCAATTACGAGCGTGTTAGAAGTAGGCAAAAAAACATTAACTATTACAACAATGAAGTTTACAACAAACACAAACTTACATAATAAAAGCCATAAAGTTGCCATTTACAACACTATTCAATGTACATTGTCCACTTGCGCTCGCCAAACTGTCAATTTACTGACTGCGGTGTGTGGCAGCGGGGAAGGTGGTGGCAATAGCGAGAGAAAAAAGCACAGTTAAATAAATAATCAACAGCCACGCCTCAATGCGCTAGCATAGTTTGAGCGTTTTGATTTTTTGTTCTAATTAATATTTGTTGCAATACATTTGTTGTTGTTGTTTTTTGTGTGCCTGTGCTTTTGTGATTCGTGACAATAGCAATAATTGTTTGCTGCTTGCTGGCTGTCACTCCGTGGTCGCGTTTTACGATTGAAATCACACAGCGCAGAGCACAAAAAACCTTAAATTATTGCATTGAAAAAAATTCTAAAGCAGAAACATTGTTGTAAAAACTTGCCACAATATTGTTGCAATGTGAAAAGGCCGTGCCACCAACCAACCAAACAACCACCTATGGCTGTTTGCTGCGTCAACAAGACAATCGCGAACGCGGCATTGACAAGAATGTCGATTTCCTTCTAAGAGATTTATTCCTCGCCCAACTTATTTATTATATTTATTTGCTTAACAAGTCGTCTGATTGCCGGACGCTTTTTTTTCCTCACTGCTGCCACAATTGTTGAGTTTCGGTGGCTTTTTTCACAGTTCTTGGTTTATTTATTTGTTGTTGTTGTTCTTGTTTGTTTTTGTCAACGCTAAAACTGTTATTAAATTGCTGTTCTTGTTAATTTGTACAAAGAACACGTGCGCCGGCGAGTCGCGGCCAAACCAAATGGCATTAACTAGCGGAAAAGATATGCTCTAGCAGATAAAAAAAAAATATAATGAAAGAACAAAACAAAAAAGCTGTGGAAAATTAGCAAAAAATACTGCAAAAAACCGTCAAAGTTTAAAAAGAATTGTTAAATTGTGCGATAAAATAAACAAGCCACGATTTATGTACAAAATTTCAACTTTTTAATTGAAAACAATCACTCGTCGACCAAGTTTGGCGCTAAAGTCTTTAATTTTAAGGTGGCAGTAGTAGCCACAGCACAGATTGCTGCAGTATAGGAAAGCAATGTTATAGTGAGTAATGGAGCAATTAGTTGAAAGAGTTTATGATTAAAAGCTCACATGTAAAGCTTAAGGGTTGCCGCATCGATATAGGCAGTATAAGGGTTCACTAATGCGCTCGAATCAGAAATGTGATCGCCTCTATTGAAGCAAATGGATCCATGTTTGTATTAAGGTTATGTAAATAAAGCTATGAAAATGAATTTTGTACAGAAGATCCCAACACATATATATTTGTATGTAATTTTTTTCTCGAAAAATTCTATTCAGATTTTTGTATATATCTCAAAAACTATTAATACTATATAAACCAAAATTTCTGAACACATTTCCTTTAGGCACTTCATTATGCAGCATGAAAATGGATTAAATTGGATAACAACCACGCCCAACAACTATACAAATTTTACAGAAGAAATATCAGAATAGAGCTTCACTCAGATCACTAAAAAATTAAAATTTGCGTGGTGTCGCCCACTTTTAAGTCAAAAACCATATCTCCGAAAGTACTCAACACATAATATTTTCTTGACAACATGATGGAAAATTAACGAAACCGGTTAACAACCACGACTACTTCCCACAATTTTGAATTCCAAACAAACAAATTTTTACAAAAATTTTGTATTTGAGATGTAGCATCACTCATTTAAAAATTATCCAATCGGATTATAAGTTTTCAAGGCACAGATATCGAACAAGAAGAACTCAGTGCCTAAGGATGATTTCTTACCGAAAGTATCGGTAAATCTCTCAGATATTTTAATGTAATTCAGAGGGAATCTTTTTCTTCCAATAATGTCATAACTTCCCTTGCTCCCATATATGTACCCGATCTATGAAATTAATACCGCATATATCGGTTAAGGGGGTATTCTGGTCTAGAAATTCCAAAAAATTGAAAATTTTTTTTTTCATATTTTCAAAGTTTAACTATTCAAGAATATGTATACGAGAGGATTTTTCAAAATTTAAATTATTTTCGGAGATATAAGCATTTTTCTGACCTGGCATAAACTGGTTCGGCCGGAACTTAGACTATAAAATACTTTACCCGAAACTTTAAACGCGTTTTTCTCAAAACTGTGCTTTTCGGTACGATCGGTACGATTTTTCAGGTTCTACTGGACCGATTTACTTGAAATTTGTATGGACTCTTCTTTATTGGCCTTTCTAGAACTGGAACTAGGCCCATCCCCAAATTTTCACTTTTACTATTTTTAAAAAATTCAAAACAGTCAAAAAAAAGTGGTCAAAAAAATTTTTTTATTTTTAAACAGTCGCCATTTTGTTTTTTTTCAAACTTTTCCCTAGTTCCGGATATTGCGACATTATTCTTGATTAATAATTTTTTTTTTTTTTTGGTTTCAGATTGCTAGGAGGGTCGAAATCATGGGTACGGTCACGTGAAAATTTTTCAAAAGCCCCCACTCCGTCAGCTCACAATTTATTCAATTTTTCACTGTTTTTAGTTTTTAATTTTTTTCTTTATTCTTTCAATGTTAATAAACAACCAATAAAAAAATGAATAGTAAAAATATTAATTGCCTTTTGTTTACGACCTTTCAAAAATTACCTAAAATTTACGCTTCTACACCAGAATACCCCCTTAATATGAAATATATTATTTTTACAAAAATAAATTGCAAGAGCATAAAATGTGCCGAACTAAGCCCTCCCTTTTTCGTTTCAACTTCAAAATCATATGCAACACATTATATATGCAAATACACAAATGTGCCACTTGTAAGGATTGCCCAGTCAGATAGGACCGTTATTAGCTTTACCAACTGTAATAAGCACTAACGATGTGCTACTTGCATATTTGATGAGTTAACCAAGTGAGTTCAGGATCAAAGCAGCAGGCTAACAACATAAAAAAAATTGCTACTTTACTAAGCCGAAATAAAGCAGCGTAGGAGTAAAGGTTTTGGGTACAGCAAAAACAACACGCTTAACACCACAGCACGCTTTAGCAGCGAAGCAGGGTTACCATTTTACAATTTTTGGCGAAATATATGAGTAGCAACCAAAACGCTCATTTTTTTCAAAAAGCACATAACCTCACCAAACTGATATGAGTAAAGCGCTTAAAAATTCAAAATTATTTACATATCTACAACACACATTCCTTATCGCCATTAAGCTCAACAGCCTCAATGGCAACAAAACAAGAATTCCTCGTCACTGATCATCAATGATCGACGCGCGCCAAATGTGTTTAAGTTTTTTCCACCTCTATAAAATGTATTCTGGTTTGCCTATACCCACTGGTATTCTATTTTCAGTCGTCTCATAAATTTCTTTTCTTCTTAGTTTTACTTCTTGTGGCGCTCGGTGCTCCGCTTTTGTCCTCAATCCATAGATCAAGATCATAAATAGCAATAAGCAATGGCAATCGGCGTAGTCTGTGCGCCGCGATCTGTCTGCTTGCTAACTGTTGCGAGTGATCAATCAATGAAAGCGGCAGCCTGCCACCAGCCGCGTTTAAAACATCCGTCCATTGGCCGCCAGCCGTCAGCCGACAAGCGCTCTTTAACATTACAGCTCGTTTTATTGTGTTTTTTTTTTTTTTTGTATTTGGCTTGCAATTGATCGCGAGCCATACATTTACTGGTGACTCGTTGCGACTCGTGCTACAAGGAAAGTATTCTCAATGATTACACTGATGTATATTTCTTGGTGCTTTTGAGTTGATTCTGTGTTGCACAGTGGTTTGGTTTGAAGTTTGGTGGTTATGAAGACCTTGAATCAATTTTTTGGTCATAGATAAGTGGTATATGATTCATTACTCGGAACATTGCGTCTATAAGAAAGTTATAATAGGTTCTCAGCAAGAATTAAATTGGTCTAAACATCAACTATCAGCACGAATGTCAGAGACTTTAAAGTGTCTTGTAAATCAAGCACTCTTTTTGGTGAAACATTTTACCAGAAAAATCGCATATGGACCAAACCAATCGCAAAAACGGTTAAAGTAACTGGGGTAACCGTGCTCACTGTACTGTAGTATCAAAACCTGAGCTGCCTACCACAACTCGCTGCTTTTTTCACTTTTTTCAATTATTACTAATTCTTCTTATTTCTTCTTCTTTTCACTTCATACTTTTATTGCCATTATTTTTATTTCTCCATGCTCTCATTCGGTTGGCACTAAACGTGATCGATTGATTTGTGCGATCGCGAGCGGCGCACAAGTTCAACTAGATTAACTGTTGACTAGATAATTGTTGTTGTTGCTGCTGCAAATTGATGTTGCTGTTGTTGTTGTTGGTGCTGCTGTTATTACTTTGACCACTTTAAGCGCTATTTACTTTGTTCTTATTATTTTTGTTGCAACAACAACTAGTTTGATCTCCTGCAGTCGCGACCAACCTTCAATGTACCGTTACGTTTAAATTCTTCTTCTTCATTCTCGCTGTTATCTTACATTTATAAAACTGCTAATAATTTGTTGTTATTGTTCTCTAAGCGCTTGCCACACTTGCTGCAGCCATTTAGTGAAGTCGTGGCAATCTGTCAGCGCAACAGTTAGTCAGCTATTCTAGTTCTTATCTATGTTTCTTGCGGCTGATGCCGAAAATATTAATTTTCTTTTCACGCTCCTTTATCCGCTAACTTCCTTCCCCAGCTGTAGTGACCTTCGTGTTTTTGGTCTGGTCTCCCTTCGTTCGTCGAAATTCTTTGCATTCATGATTGATAGTTATTGAAATGCCAACGGATTATGATTAAATAAGTAATCGAAACATAGCCGCTAACAACAACAATAAAAAACAAAAACAACAATATAAGCGCTTAGCTAGCTTCTAAAGAGAACCGCAAGAGCCTCGACTCAGCAAGCTTTTGGGTTTAAATCAAACAACCATAGTAAATGAAGCACAACAACAATAACAATGCAATACACTATGTACATCCATTTGCAGTAAAGAAAAAAAACAACAATAGGCAACTCCTCACCTATATTCAGCACCACAAGGTTTAATTCTGCATTTTTTGTGCACAAATATTTCTTTTGAGAGCTTTTATCATTGTAAGCTTTGTTCAACGAAAAAAATATTAATTTATTTTACACACCTTCGTACATATGTACAACATGCACTGCCGTGTAACCCACCCATCTCATGTGGTTAATTGAAAAAATTGCGTCTTGCAACATGTATTACAACAACAAACTGTGTGGTGAGGCGCAGGTGGTCCGCTTTTCTTTTGATTCTCTTTCATAAAGATTTCGTTTCATTTTAAATTACTTTTCAATTACAGCAAATGCCGAAAATGTGTGTTCATATAAATCAGCATATCATAGGCTGATTGATTTCATTATCTCATTGAAATGCCTGCCAAACCAACAGACACTGAGCCATTGTTTGGCGCACAGCAAAAATGCATGGAAGTATGAGAAATGCGCATAAAAGAAAAAATAATTAGGCTTTTGGAAATTAATTAGGTCAATTAAATTGCTCAGGCGTGCGCTATTATTAAGCGCATTAGGCTTGAAATACCGCAGTATGCATTGTAATTGAATAGATGCGAATGCCCACTGATGTGTGCATAAATACAGGGTGGTCTGGTAGGGAAAAATAAATATTTTTTTTATGACTGTACTCTAAAAATATAAACCAACCATTTTGGCATAATTTTCATATATATTTAGGCACGCAAAAGCAAATTGTGAATCCTTCAAAAAATTATTATTAATCAATTAAAGTAATAAAGTCTTATATTTTTGCCCACACAAATCATCATTTTTATTGTCACTAAGTAGCAATCACATGCGTATAAATTTTAATAAAAGCATTATGCAATACTTAGCGTGAAGAAACACAAAAAGTGAAAATACTCGTACCAGATGAGACGGCTTCTCTGTGAGATATATGCAAAAACATACCACCATACATTGGTTTTCAGCAAAAGGACCGCAAAGCACATTAAAAATAATAATCTTCATCAAATAAACCATAAATTTTCTTAACTTCTCAATTACAACGACGAAATGCGTAGATCAAGAGGCAAATGAACAAGAAGCGCCAACATAACAGTCTTGTAGAAAAAAACATTATTCATTTATGCAGTACAGACGCACGCATATCAATTGAGCCAGCTGTGCGGCCCTCCTGACAAATGGCTGGTACTTTTTATATGCACTGCACTAATACGCACACATACAACCACATTTTCTCATATTTATATTTCTACGCATTCACCTGGGTGGATCCAAGCACCCGGTTGCCCAGCAAAGTAAGTCTTCTCAACGCCGCACAGTGGTGCCAAAGCGGCAAAAAAGGATTTTTTTTATCATTCCAAATTTGTACCATCTTTTCAATTTAAGCTAAGAACTAATCAAATAACATTATCCGAATACTTGGGCTTGATATATTCAATGGTTTTTTGTTGGGAGAGCTTCAAAGTCCAACAAAGTATCAACGCAAAGTTACTCAGAAAAATGTGATGAATATTGCAAAGGTTAAAACTCAAAAGTTAACCATAAAATATCAATTGTAAAGTTTTTATTTATTAAAACCAATGTTATAGATGTGATTTACATCATCAAATGTTTACTTTTTTTTTCAAGATTTTTTTTAATATGATGTTTTTTCATGGTCCAAAAAAATCAAATATTTTACAACTTCAACAGAATATAACTATTGTGCGCAGGAGCGCGCAGGTTAGCTACTTACACAAAATAAACTTTAAAATCTCCTTAATCGATAGAAAAAAAAATCAGCTGCTTTTAGCTGCCAATTCATGAGTAATTAGCATTTTAATCTACTGCAACTGCAACAGCGTTGTTTGTTTGCCTGCTTCGTTGTTTTGTCTGTTTTTTTGATTGTTCGGTTTGTTGCTTTGTTGTTATTTTTTGTAGTTGTCTCTCGTTATACAACAACAACAAAATACTAGTTTAGATGCATTATATTATTTGAACTAATTACACAGTACAACAGCTAATCTGGGGGGTGAGAAATTCCAAGTCAGGGTGATGGTACTAGGTCAGTATAGTAAAACCCTCAAAAGGTTTGGCGTTCGTATGTGTCGTATGTGATACCGAGAGAAGTGCAAACGGGTGAAAAAATTAACAAAACACGAAATTTTGAAATGGCAAAAGAAATAAAATATTGTGATATTGCAGAAATTTGTATGTTCTTGCTGCTAAGAAGAAATGTTATCCTGAGAATTTGCGATCAGAGGAAACTTACAGTGAAGTTGGTTTGCAAGATTTGCTAAACCACACAGTTAAGAGAATTTAAATGTCCAAATCTGAAAATGATTTAATAGATATCCCAAAAAATTTGAAGCTGACTTCGAAATGGGGATGTGATGGCTCGTCAGGACATAGTGTATACCAACAAAGCTTCACTGATGGAAATATGATACATAGATTTAAAATAATATTAAATATAATCAATAGTCAAGCAGCAATAGATCCTGAAAAGTTTGAAATTTATTGCATGAAAACTGCGAGGTTATATGTCAGCCTTTATGAATTTTACTATATGCCAATGACGTTACATAAAGTTTTAAAGCATGGAAATAAAATTGTTTCATCTTCTTACCATTGGGCATACTATCAGAGGAGGCTCAAGAAGCTCCCAATAAAAATTACAATAAATATAGGCTTAATCATTCAAGAAAATGCGACAGAATTTCTATAAATCAAGATGTAATGCACTTGCGTTTAACTTCATCGGATCCTTTTATTAATGGTTTCAGAACAAATCCCAAAAATAAAACTTTAGAATTGGACGATGATGTTAAAAAATTACTTGTTGAATAAATAATTAATAATATATGATCATTTTTTAATATTTATTGGTTATGTTATATGGGAGGTGGGCGTAGTTGTGGGCGGATTTTAACAAATTTTTTTTTTTCATCTAATTTGGCAATATGAGAGATGTGTGCCAAATTTCAAAGCCCTACCTCGATTCCTTCTATTTTTTGCCGCGGCTTGTATGAAGCGGCACCACTGTGCGCCGCGCTGTCGCCAGCTCTCGGCAATTATTCACGTAATTCAAGTGAGCAGCAGTAAAAAATACAATATAATTGCGTAATATTTTTGGTCATTTGCAAATTTTAATTACGAATTTGCTTCATTGCATACATACATACACAAATAAAATTCAATAAAACGCCACAAATGTAATGGGGAGCTTACAGCGCGCCGTAATGTAAATGCGAAATTTATTACAGTGTAAATTACAGCAAACAAACATGACAAATTAAGTGTCATCTTGGTTAATAGTCGAAAGAAAATGTTTATTAATAAGTTTCTCATATGAAATAATCATTAGACAATATAGTTGTGATGTTGAACAAACATAGTTAGAAATAATACATCAAATATTTCAGGAGATAGGAGTTGTCTACTGAGATCGGCCTTATATGATATAGCTTTATATGAAATAAAGCAAAATAGATTATTTAGAATTTACCCCGAATGTATCACCCTGTCTCTTAAACTACCCAGATTCCAACGCATATTAAAACATTTAAACACTTTTCGATCGACTTTTTGTAGAAGCATCGACTTCTATTTGTAATGGAACTAATGTACTTCGAACTGTATTCATCGCTTAAATTAATATATTTATCAATACGCTAATATTCGAACTAGCTTTACCACTTACCGTGAGATAAGCCTCCTCAACATCGCGTGTAAGGTTCTATCGAGCGTACTGTATGAAAAACTAAAGCCCACCGTCAACAAACTGATGGGACCTTATCAATGTAGCTTTAGACATGGAAAATCTACATCTGACCAGATCTTCACCATGCGCCAAATCTTGGAAAAGACCCGTGAAAAGGGGATCGATCTTTGTCGATTTTAAAGCTGCCTTCGATAGCACGAAAACTAATACGGATGTGTAAGCCGGTGTTGAGAAACACCAAAAGCTCCGTCAGGATTCGGAAGGACCTCTCCGAGTCGTTCGATACCAAGGGAGGTTTCAGACAAGGTGACTCACTATCGGGTGACTTCTTTAACCTGATGTTGGAGAAAATAATACGAGCTGCAGAGCTAAATAGAGAAGGTACAATCTTCTATAAGAGTGTACAGCTGCTGGCGTACGCCGATGATATCGATATCATTGGAAGCAACACCCGCGCCGTTAGTTCTGCCTTTTCCAAACTGGATAGGGAAGCTTTAGAGTAATATTTCACTTGACTCACTTGAGGTCACTTTTCTGACACTTTGATATGTATCTAGAACCACCAAATCCAATCACTTTTGAATCCACAGAATACCTATATGAAAGTGATTCTTCTCTGAGTATTTGATACTATTTTATTTCTCGTTTGGTTTTTGGTTAGTGTCGCTAACAAACACATTTCCAATTTTTCCGATACTTATTCGAGACAGTATTTAAAACTATTCTGCTACATAATGTTTAATAATAAAATATAATCAGCCTGTATTTCATTAGAAAATTAAATTAACGCTCAATGGGAAATGTAATACCGAAAAATTTAAATTTTACATATAAGAAGAGCGGATATTCTAAATACATGCACAAACAACATGGCGACAATGACTACAAATATTAATAAAATGGTATAGGTAGTATATACATATATATAATTGCAAAGCTGTCGAGAGCTCTAGAATTTCTACATATTCATAAATGTATACAAAAAATTGTGGTATTCTTCCATTGGTATTCATTTTAGGAGTAATTTTATATGCTTGATATTAATAGATAAAAATTAATCTTTCGAATTTTAGAGCTTTTTTGAGCTTATTTTTAAGAATATCAATACAACCTTGTTGTGTTATGTTATTTAATTTTTACGATTCGTAAAAAGTTGGCTCTCATGAACGAGTAATTTTTGTGTGACTACCATACATACCCACATACGTGGGCTTCGATCTCGAGTAGCGATATTTAGCACTAGCAATGGCAAAACTCCAAATAGCTTTCTCATATCGAAAAGCTTTTATTAAATTCATTAAAATTCGTCAGTAATTCATACATATATAAATAAAATCTTAGTTATACCATAAAAGCTCAACTTGAATATATTGCGTACTCAGTTAACATATTTTTTCACCTAATTGGTAACAGTGAATTGAATGCAACACAGCCCTTTCTCCCTTCCTTCAAGCAATAACTAACTTTACAAAAAATTAGTCACCGAAACTGTGAGAGCTTTCAACATATACGGACGTGTTTTTGATGCGCTCCGTGATAATTCTCTAAAACAAAAAGAAAATACCCAATAAACAAATCAATTTAAATAGTGCATTAAGCCAAGCTTAGTCAATAACGCCGAAAGCGTCAAGCAAAACAAAAAAAAAATCACAAAAAATAAAAGTGTGCAAACAATAAACAAATATTAAAAAAAAAAACAAATTATAAGTGAGAAAAAAATAAGTAATAACATGAGCGCTGCGCAGCCTCACCAACAAAGTCGTAGGCATTCTCTGAATGCCTACTTTAGCTTTGTCGAGCCTGCAAAACCAGCTCCTACCAACAAACAAGGCAAAGGCGAGAAGGATGAGTCATCACAGCGATCAACTGAGCAGCACCCGAAGCAGAGCTTAGTAACAACAAAAGCAGCGGAGAATGACAGTCAACAACGGCCAGCAACAAACATGAACGCACCAAAGCAGGTACCTGCAAGCGAGCAAACAGCGAAGAAAAGCATAACGCAAGGTGAGAATGTACAAATCAAAAAAGGTCCATCTGTACAGATTGGCATTGACCGCTACGTCAACATTAAAAGGAAATTAAGTCCTGTGAAATCAGCGGTCAATCCTAAAAAATTTCAAGGCGGCACGCCAACCAAGAATAAACCTGATGTTTTAAATGGCAACAGATTTGCCGTACTAAGCAATGGTTCTGATGATAATGCGAAGGGTACCACCACAGTCGCCTATGCCAAACCGCCCCCAATATATTTGCGCGAGCGTAGCTCAAATACTCTTGTTGCTAAATTAAACGAAATTGTAGGTACAAAAAATTTTCACATAGTGCCTTTAAAAAAGGCAATATAGATGAAACAAAAATACAGACATACACTGAGAAGAGTTTTATGGATGTTGTAAAGTTTTTATCAGACAAAAACAAAAATTATTATTCCTATCAGCTGAAGAGCTCAAAGGGCCTAGCTGTAGTAATTAAAGGAATAGAGTCTTCCGTAGACTCTGGTGAAATCAAAGAAGCTCTAGAAGAATGTGGCTTTGAAGTTAAAACTGTGGTAAACATCTTTAACAGAAATAAAGTACCACAACCCATGTTTAGAATTGAATTGATGCCGAATTCTAATCAGCTTAAAAAGAACGAAGTGCATCCAATATATAATTTAAAATATTTGCTGCACCGTAGGGTAACCGTAGAAGAACCACACAAAAGAAACGGTCCGGTACAATGCACCAACTGCCAAGAGTATGGGCACACCAAATCTTATTGCACTCTACGCAGTGTTTGTGTGGTATGTGGAGATTTACATCCCACTTCAAAATGTATCCTCAAGAAAGAGGATTTAAACAAAAAATGCAGCAACTGTGGAGGAAGTCACACTGCCAATTACAGGGGTTGTCCCGTTTATAAAGATTTGAAATCGAAGTTGTCACAGGGAATTCAAGCACGACGTAACCAAATGCTACATACTCCCCATAATGAAATCATAGATATCACAGACAATATTCCTAAACCCGGTATACTTAAAAAAATTGATGTACAAGGGAGCTATGCCAATGTTGTAAAAGGCAACACTGTACAAATGCAACTACCGCAAAATCCACCAAATGGAGGTATTGAAACCATGATTATAAATCTTACGCAATGTATGACACAATTTATGTCTACTATGCAAAATATGATACAAGATTTAATAAAATCACAAAACCAAATGCTGCAAACTTTATTAAGTAAAAAATGAGCGTACTAAATATCTGTATATGGAATGCTAACGGTGTTAACCAACATAAATTAGAGATTATTAAATTTCTGTCTGAAAAAAATATAGATGTAATGCTAATATCAGAGACTCATCTGACAAACAAAAACAATTTTAAAATACCGGGATTTAGACTGTATGTTACAAATCACCCGGATGGAAAAGCACACGGTGGAACGGCAGTGTTGGTTAGAAATCGGTTAAACCACTATGCTCGGGAATCTCATGCTACAGCCCAGTTACAAGCTACAACAATATCCTTAAAAAATCGGAATTGTGATTTAAATCTAACGGCTATATACTGCCCACCTCGTTTTAAAATTACAGATAGCGAATTTAAAGACTTTTTTGGAACGCTAGGTCATAGATTTCTAGCAGGTGGAGATTATAATGCAAAACACATGTACTGGGGATCACGTCTTAATAATCCGAAAGGACGCCAGTTATACCAAACCATTATGAACAACAATAACCTTGATATAATATCTCCTGGTAAGCCCACATACTGGCCCAGCGATCGAAACAAACTACCAGATTTAATTGATTTCGCTGTAACCAAAAATATAGATAGATCGCTTGTGACAGCTGATACATGTACAGACTTATCTTCTGATCATTCACCTGTACTAATAAAGTTGTGTGAACAACCCATATTCGTTGAGCCAAAAGTAGGTCTAACATCTCACAAAACGAACTGGTTAAAATATAAAAAATATGTGAGTAGCCACATTAATATTGATTTAAAAATAGATACAGAAAAAGATATTGATGAAGGTATAAGAGAATTTAACGATGTAATATCAAATGCGGCTGTCATAGCAACACCAAACATAAGCAATAAACCGATTATCCGCAGAAAAATCACTAATAATGAAATAGAAAAGCTTGTAAATGAAAAAAGGCGAGCTAGACGTGAATGGCAGTTAAATCGCTCCCCTTCTACTCAGCTGCAACTAAAATATGTTGTACGAAAACTAAAAACAGCGCTTAAACGTGAGGAAGAATACCACACTCACAATTATATAAAGAAACTGTGTCCAAATTCAAGCAAAGGAAATTCTCTTTGGAAAGCCCAAAAGACAATGAAGCCTCCAGTCGACTCCAACTTGCCTATAAGAGGCTTGGGTGGAAACTGGGCCCGAAGTGACGAGGATAAGGCAAATTGTTTTGCAAATCACCTAGAAAAGGTATTTCAACCTAATTGCCCAAAGAACAGCTTTAAGCTGCCAATCATCTCCAATAGCGCTAACGAGTCGCTTGGGTCTATTCAAACGTCATCTTCTGAAATTATTAAAATCATAAAAGAGCTGAATCCAAAAAAGTCGGCAGGACACGATAAAATTACTCCAAAAATGCTAATTGAGTTACCAAATATTGCTTTAACAGTGCTCTCCTTGCTCTTTAACGCTATTTTCAGTTTCGGGTACTACCCAATTTCATGGAAAAAGTCGCAGATCATCATGATAGAGAAACCAGGTAAAGACTTGACACAGCCGTCTTCATACAGACCAATCAGTCTTCTACCCTGTCTTTCTAAAATATTTGAAAAAGTGTTACTATCAAAGATGTCTCCTTTCCTCCATGAAAATAATGTAATACCAACGCACCAATTCGGTTTTCGTGCAAAACATGGCACTGTAGAACAAGTAAATAGAATTACTAACGAAATCAGAAGGGCGTTCGAGTATAGAGAGTACTGTTCTGCTATATTTCTAGATGTGGCTCAGGCGTTCGATAAAGTGTGGCATGACGGGCTTTTATATAAGATTAAAAAAAGCTTACCACTCGAAATGCATAAAACCTTGGAGTCTTATTTAAAAAATAGAAAATTTACTGTCAAAGTAGGAGACTTCATATCTGAAGAACGACCAATTAGAGCTGGTGTACCGCAGGGCAGTGTTTTAGGGCCAACTCTATACATAATATATACATCAGACCTCCCAACAGCTAGTAATGTTTTGACATCAACTTTTGCGAAAGACACAGTTTTAGTGAGCCAAAACAAATGCCCAATTATAGCATCAAGAGTATTAGAAGAGCATTTGATTTGTGTCGAAGAATGGCTAGCCAACTGGCGTATAAAAGTAAATGAACAAAAGTGCAAGCATGTTACATTTTCCCTAAGACCAAAAATGTGCCCGGCAGTAAAATGAACAATATTCTAGTGCCTCAAGCGAATGAAGTTACCTATCTTGGTATTCACCTAGATAGAAGGCTTACGTGGAGAAAACATATATCTAGTAAAATAACGTGCATGAAGATAAGAGCTGCAAATTTAAATTGGCTTTTAAATAAAAACTCTAAACTTAGCTTAGACAACAAAGTGCTTTTATACAATGCGGTCATAAAGCCGATTTGGATGTATGGCATTCAACTGTGGGGTACGACCTGTGCAACCAATATCGATATAATTCAGAGATTTCAATCAAAAATGCTTAGAACAATCACGTGCTCACCATGGTACATGCGTAATGAAAATATCCATAAAGATCTTGGTATTCTCATGGTAAAGAAAGAAGTAGAGAACAGCAGACACAAATATTTATCTAAACTCCGAGATCATCCAAACCCATTGGCTAACGTTTTAGTACATTCTTGCAATCAATCACGTCTAAAAAGAAGAGATATGCCACCACACTGATGAGCAACGTTTCACCAAAACAACTCAATCACTTGGTTGAGCTTGTCTAATTTTAATTAGAATTAAGATTTTATAACTTATTGTTAGGCTCCAAAGAGCAGATTCAATAAATAAACAAATATTGAAAAAAAAAAAAAAAAAAAAAAAAAAAACCGTTTTCCATTACGGTACACCTGATTTGAAGCACCAATTTCTTGAAAAAACCTAAAAATCATTTTTTATTTAATTTGTTTAAAGGCACAACATAACAATATAATAATAACTCCACAAAAATAAATAAAAACTGCCTTATTTGTTCCATAAGCCAAACGTTATTGACATTTCAGTTGATTAGCAACAATAAATATATACATAAACGTATAACTGTATGTTTATATGTACATATATCGCTGTATATATTATGTAGAGCTAGTAAAGCACACAATCTGGCCAATCAATCTTGTGACTTTGACATTTACGACCATACATGACTGCGCTTATGTGACACGAAATATTTTTGAGACAATTATATGTTAGACACATGCATAGATACATGTGTATGCGTGCGTGAAGTGTGTGTGAGCGACATTTCAACGACATTTGTTGGTTTTGTTTACCTTTACAAACAAACATGTGAACAATCAGCAAACGGCAAAAACAACAACAACAATAGCATTTTACGACTCTGCCAGACAAAATGTCACCAAAAAGCAGCAGATATTGACAAAAACTAACAACCAATACGCTGATTGGCTAGTTGGCTACGTGTACCACAGCAAAGTGGCAAAATGTACGAGAGGCGCACTCACGCGCTGTAATGTGCGAGCGATGGTGTTGTCTGATCGCAAGGGTTTGGCCAGCATTCGCATATTGGCACCTCTTGCCACCTGATTGCGCTGAGTGTCAAAGGCAGCGTTGCTCTACTCTACACAGCGTCGCTTTGCGGCTGCGCCCATTTCGGTTTGCTAGCTTGGCATTGCGAACGACTTGTCTGCGCACTCTAACACTTGCATAAATGACCACCGGTGTGTGTGTGTGTCGCTTAGATGTTCACATTGTTTCAATATTACAACATTTATTGCCAACACTGTTGTTGTTGCTGTTGTTATACTCGCTTACATTCGGTCAGTTATGACTCGTTCACTTTAGTGTCCACAATTTTGTATGCATTTATTTGAATTTTTCGCCAGTGAGACTTTGTTCTTTTGTTTTTGCTTTTGTATTTTTGCTTTGCCGTTCATGCTGTCGACTTTAATGACCGTTAAATTGCACTTAGCAGCCATTTAGTGGCCGTTTAGGTTATTCGCTATTATTGCATTGGCAACATGCTAGGCGGCTGGCTGCTCGCTTTCAAAATACCCATACAATTTATGTACCTACAAACAAAAGACTCAAGCAACAAACTCGCACTTGAAGCGGAAATTGTGAGCTGCGGCGCTGTCGCATTGCATCAAATGCACCGTCACAGCCGCTGACAAGTGTATGCCTGTGTGTGTGTGTGTTTGCGGCGAGTGTCATCTGCTGTTCTGCCGTAGATTTCTTATATGTTTTGCTCGTTTTGCTTGTTTTGTTGCTTTTGTTTATTTAGGCTTTTATTTTTATTGACGCAATAAAACTTATTATTAACACTAAATTTAATAACGGAAATGTCGAAGGCAATAAGGTGAGTTGCTGCTTGAACAGTTCAGGAGATATTTTAATTTTATTGCTATTTTTTATAACTTTTTTGTGGCAGTTATGGATGCTGCTCTGCTGTGCCTTATTATCCTAATAAAAAATATGACTTTTGTCTGTGACATTTTTTATAAAATAATAGTGAAATAGAAAGGTAAATCAGCATATGTCGCATAGGTGGTGTTTTATAGCGTTTGTTTGACAGCTAAGAAAAACTTTCCTTTCCATGAAGTAATTGGATAAAATTGATGATAAAATCGAAGATGAGCTAAGTGTATGGCTTTCTTCAATTAGAAAATTATCTTAAAAATAAAATAAATACTGATATAACAGAGCAAATACTGTTTAACTGTAAAACGTTTAGAGAGAGCCAATAATGCTGTGTCTCAACATGCTACACGCGGATAGTCGATAGACTACCAACACCTTTTGCGACCTTTATAGACTCCAGCGAAGTTTGTTTTTATACTCTCGCAACAAATGTTGCTAAAGAGAGTATTATAGTTTTGTTCACATAACGGTTGTTTGTAACACCCAAAACTAAACGCGTTAGATAGAGGGTTATATATACCAAAGTGATCAGGGTGAAGAGTGGAGTTCAAATCCGAATGTCTGTCTGTCCGTCCGTCCGTCCATCCGTCCGTCCGTCTGTGCAAGCTGTAACTTGAGTAAAAATTGAGATATCTTGATGAAACTTGGAACACTTATTTCTTGGCACCATAGGAAGGTTGCTTTCGAAAATGAGCAAAATCGGACCACTGCCACGCCCACAAAATGGCGAAAACCGAAAACACATAAAGTGCCATAACTAAGCCATAAATTAAGCTATGGAAATAAAATTTGGTATGAAGGATCGCACTATGAAGGGGCATATGTGGATGTAATTTTTTTGGGGAAGTGGGCGTGGCCCCGCCCTCTACTAAGTTTTTTGTACATATCTCGCAACCTAATTGGGCTATATAAACCAAACTTTCTGCAGTCGTTTTTTTAGCCACTTCCTAATACAGTCCAAAAATGAAAGAAATCGGATCATAACCACGCCCACCTCCCATACAAAAGTTAGGTTGAAAATTACTAAAAGTGGGTTAACTCACTAACGAAAAGCGTCAGAAACACTAAATTTCACATAAGAAATGGCAGATAAAAGCTGCACTCAGATTTTTTTACAAAATGGAAAAAGGGCGTGGCGTCGCCCACTTATGGGTCAAAAACCATATCTCAGGAACTACTCGACCGATTTCAAAGAAACTTGGTTTGTAATAGTTTCCTTACCTCCCAATAATATGTTGTGAAAATTGGCCAAATCGCTTCACAACCACGCCTACTTCCTATATACCAGAACTTAGAAGATGATCTGAATCGTTTACTTTAGAATATATAAAGTAAGCACTAGTGAAGATATCGGTGCAAAACTTTGCACAAATACTGTATTTATAGTGTGGCAGCCCATTTCTAAAAATCGCCGAAATCGGACCATAGGTTTTCAAGGCCCCATATATTGAACATGAGGACCTCGGTGCTTCTAACCTAATATTAGGGTTTCCAACTTTCAATGGACTTTATACAATATATATGACGAATATGTAGGTCAAATTGTGTATTATATAATATTAATTAAATTAAATAAATAAATTGCGAGAGTATAAAATGTTCGCTTACACCCGAACTTAGCCCTTCCTTACTTGTTATCATTTATCTCTTCATGTAAATATAAGCAAAGCGACGATTGTATGAAAATCGCCAGTATTTTTTGGTTGTCAACTCTCATTTGACTCCAGGTGATTGCCGTCGGATTAAACAAAAAGCAACCACATGCCAGGAATGCATATACTATTAGAAGAAAATTCCGTTGGACATTACTCCAATGCAAATACTTACTCATTAATGAATAGCTCATTAAAGTGCGAACTCAGAAAACGATTTAAGAAAAGTCGTTGCAGCATTTGGTGGACAACTCGTAGACTGGTGAATGCACCAAATACTTCTTTTTAATTACGGCAATAGTAAATCTGCAACTCAAACGCAAATATTTAGCGTGCCACAGCAACAAAGCGACAAATTTAAAAGCGGCTACTAATTTCTTAAGAAAATTACGCGCAAAGCTTTATTAATGCTGTCGCGTGGACAGACCTCCTACAGCGTTGCAACATTTATGTGCCGCCGCCAGCAATTAAAATGCAAATTTCAAATTAGCGTTGATATTGTTTTTGCTCTACTCAGCGCTTATATCGAATTGATTTCATTCACTCGTCATTGTGTGTGACTACTGTGCAACCGCATAGTGCTTGGTGGCTCATTGAACACATTGAAAAGTGCTAAAATGCAACAAGTGTTTGTTGCCGCAACGGTTGTGTGGCCAATTGCCGGTCGAGCCTTTTGTTCGGGTGATTAAAGTGCTTGAAATGCACAAATTGCTGCTACCGTCTCGAGCGTAGCACGCCCGCAACAATGTGCCATTTATGTGCGTTGCCCGCGTCAATGTTGCAACTTCACACTTTTATTGGCAATTTAATGGAACTAAAAATTCTGGAAAAATAAAATGAAAAAGTTTTTAAACCAAAAAAAAAGAAAATATTTCCAATTTCAAACAACAAAAAGGAAAACATTATTAATTCTGCGGCATGAATTGCTGCTCGTAAAATGGCCTCTAAGACGCATTGTTTGGCACTTGATTGGTTGTTGTTATTTACTTCTTTTTCTCCTCGGCAGTGCTCTTTACTGCGCTCGCCACCGTCGGCTTTTCTTTAGCTGCTTATAAGCTCCCAAAGCTCTTACTCATACACACACACTCGCCAACAGTTGTACTTGCAGCGGCAACAATTTTAAGTGCAACATGTTGCTAGAGTCATTAATAGTTGCATGCCACTTGCCGGCGTAATGTGTCAACAACATTAACAGCTCATTAAAATCATTGTGCTTGTAGATTTCTATGCGTTTGCCACACCTTACCCCCAACCTAGCAACCGCCTGTCTGGCGGAATTCTTTTATATTGCTTAGCTGTGCAGCATGTTGCAGTTAAATCTCGGCTTCGCCTGCATTTCGTAATATCTTTTAAGCACCGGCAGTCAGGCAATGAACTGTATTGTTCCAATTCCATGTCGATTGCTTTATTTGTAGAGTATATTTATGGAAGTTGGATAACTTTTTCAATGTGCTTAGTGCTTCTGGGCTATCAGCTGAACCCAAAATATTTTTATACTCTCGCAACAAAAGTTGCTAAGGGAGTATTATAGTTTTGTTCAACTAACGGTTGTTTGTAAGTCATAAAACTAAACGAGTTAGATATAGGGTTATATATATCAAAATTATACTATATATACTAAACGAGTTAGATGTAGGGTTATATAAATCAAAATTATCAGGATGACGAGACGAGTTGAAATCCGTCCGTCCGTCCGTCTGTCCTTGCAACGGATAACTTGAGTAAAAACCAATGAAGCTATATATACCAAGCAGTCTGCAGTCGGTTCTCTTACGTACCCCACCACACACCATGAAAATAGTTGAAATCGGATAATAACCACGCCCACCTCCCATACAAAGATTAGGTTGAAAATTACTAAAAGTGAGTTAACTCACTAACGAAGAACGTCAGAAACACTAAATTTTACAGAAGAAATAGCAGAAGGATTAAAAATGGGCGTGGCATCGGATGAAATTCGGTATATAATATTTTCTTGACACCCTGATAACACGGATAAAAAATGGGCGAAATCGGTTCACAACCACGACTACTTTCCATATAACTCAATTGCATCCAATTCCTTCACTTTATAAGATATACATAAGGAACCAATGAAGATAGCGGAATAAAACTTTACACAAATAGTGCATATCATCTCTGGCTCCACTTGTGAAAAATTGTCGATTGTCAAAAATTGTCGAAATAGGACTATAACTTTTCAAGGCCCCAGATATCGAACATGTTGAACTCAGCATTTTAACCGAAAATATGGGTAAATCTCTAAGATAATTTAATGTACTTCAGAGGAAATTGTTTTCTTCTAATAGTGTGTCTCTGTTCCAAAAATTATTAATATCGGGTCATAACATATCCTAGGTCCAATATACCTAAGTATAGGTTTTTGAAAATACGGTGGGGTTTATTCCGCATATATGTATTGGTTAATATGTGAGATATCTGTGCAAAATTAAGTAATCGTAAAGTCTTGGATATAGTGTACCTTGCTGGTGAAAATGAATGAAATCAGTTCAGGAATTACCTCAGCCCTCATATCCATATATGACGATTTTCGTTATTCTATTAAACTTTATGCCGAATTTATGGGTAAATTTGTGTGTTATCTTAATAAATTTCTACAATAAATTGCGAGAGTATAAAACTTAGCCCTTCCTTACTTGTTTAATGAAAGAATAAAAGCTTCGGTGGGCTGGACATATATTTTATCTTGGGATCCGACTCGCTTCAAGTACACGAAATTTCTGAGATGAGAGTCTTGAATTTTAATAACCATTACATGATGGGAAATCTCTTCTCGTAACGCCACAACGTAGAACGCGACTCTAATTCTCTATTAGCTATCTAAGAACGTTCTCAACAACCCAGTATTCGGCGCTGCGAGTACAGTTTTCAATCCTTCTATACCTCTGAGCCGTATGATGATGCCCGAGAGAGCGCTAAGAGAATTATCCGCAGAGAAAAATCGTAAAAACGGTATTTGTCGAAAAAGATAATACTGTACTTTATCGCTTTTAAGACATGTCTCCGATTTGCTGAATGAAACCACATCAAAAGACTGAAGCACAACTTTCTCCATCTAACACTATAATTATATAAAATATATGAAAGTTTAAATAAAATTATTTATAAATATTGTTATATCTCTGTTGTAAAAAAAATAATGTAAATTTTGTGGTAAAAGTTAGATGTTAAAAAAAAAACTTGCATTTCTCACGACCAAGTTATGGTTATAATTCATTAAAAAATAGCTGACCTGTTTAACAAATCAGTTATATAGCTGTAAATATTTATACTGATGCTTGAGCCACCACCACTCACTTCACAAACTAAATAAAGCTTGATTGAAATTCCCAGTCAATTAGAATAAAATACGAGTTCACCTCATTTGACATTTCTCAATACGATTCACATAATTTGACAGCTCACGATAGCATCAACTAAGTCGCTATTCATAAGTGTATATATATTATGAATATTTTAAATCTATTGTGAATAAATAAACAGATAAACCACAAAATATGCAAATGTCAGAGCTGAGCTGTCCGCTCAGTTACGCATCGCGCTGCTGGCATTGTCTTTTTTCTGGTCACACTAATTGTGCGCTTCTTCAAGGTTCTCACGACTGCGAGCAACGGATAATTATTAATAATAATGATAATATAAGTAAATGTGTGTCAATTTAAATTTAATAATACATATTTGTAGTAAGTGTCTGGTACGAAGGTGACTACGTGTGTTTGATACAGTTCGACGCAATTGATTGTCCTAGAACTTGTAGTGCATTTGATATTTAATTATTATTATCATTAACTGAGTATTTAAATGTATTAGCCAATAATAAATAAGTAAATGCGGTCATATTTCACATCGTTATAAATTAATTCAGATAATGATTATTAAAAAAAAACCTCAACTAGTGAAAGGTCTGACAATAGGTAATATAAAATCAATAAAAACATGAAATTTTGCCTATTTTGTTTGTAATAACTGACTCTCATTCAGAACAGTGAAAACAAAATCATGAAAAACACAATGATCCAAAGCAATGTTTCTAATCGTCATATATTAAAATGCGCTTTGAAGAGCTTTATCAAGCTTTCACTTGACTTTCGAAAGTTTTATTAATGTTTTTAAACTTCATTTATTAGAAAGCTCTCATAAAAGCTATTGTAAGCTTACACTTGACTTTTGAACACAACTCAAACTAACCTCAAACTTCAAAAGGTAGTTATAGGTAGGAGGAACTTAAATGGATTGCATTTAAATAAAGAGTTCTAGTTGAGGCTGAAATGGGTATTGAGAGGTATGTCAAAAAAAGCTCTTTATGATTATCTTTCAACGCCTAGCATAGTAAAATACATATTAGATATTTCAAAGCAACAACAAAAACACAATAATGGTACAAGACTACAAATATATGCAGCGCAAAAAAAGTTGAAGAAGCTACAAAGAAATGGTTGCATATACATATGTAAATATGCAGATTCAGTTTCAGGCTATGATGAGACGATTTGTTTTTGTGCGAAAAAATGACGAGCTTATGCAAATGACTATATGGAAATGAACAAGGAAAAGCATTAAGCAAGCCAACAACAACAACAAAAACAAAACAGTATGGTTGGCATATACAAGCATTTGACGACGTCGACTCCTGACGGCTGCACAACGAACAGGTTCAACAGCTAAATTTATGCGCAACATTTGAAATGAACTCGCCGAGCGCGTCACAGTCGCCACAAATGAGATGCCACCGCCTGTTGGTTTTGTTTGTTTTTTGCTTTTCCTTTGCATTATTGTTGTTGTTGCTTGATGATTTTAATACCCATTTGGTGTTGTTGCGGCTGCAACAAATGCTTTTGCGCTGGATGATGACACTTGGCTACCGTGTTGCAACAATAGACATAACAGCATTCGGGCATCAACTGCAACATCAGTAGCAAAACAACAAACGTGTCATACACATACACTCATACATATATTCAGTAGTTAAATTCACATAAACACATCTGTTGCATTATCGTTGAGTTGTTTGCACTTTGCTCCTGCAACACCGCCGCCGACACTTTGCAACAACGTGATGATAAATTTCATACAAATTTGCTGCATTGCCTGGCAGCGCGTCTGTCAGTGGGGGACATGCTGCCGCTGCATATCATAGCCACAGCTACTGCTATTGTTGCAAAAGCACTGAATTTGCCAACTGTTGCAACGGCTGTTGGTGCCGTGTGCCGTGTTGCATTGTGGTGACTGCGGTGAAAAATTGCTGCAACTCACACGCATAAAGAACGAATGTCAAAAGTCGCGACAACTACAAATGAAGTAGCAATCGCTAGAGATACTTGTGACGAAAGCAAAGGATCTTCAATGAAATTTCCATATTTAAATTATTTTTGAATGGAAAAGAAATTTACATTTGTTGCTGGGAACATAAAAAGCGTTCTTCCCGCGTAAGCCATCTCGAAATAAGCTTAGGACTGACGGCTATCGCATTTCTTTCGAGTTCTAGTATTCGAAGAAAGTGATGATAGAAATAGTTCGCCGCAACTTTTCTCTAACGAAATGTTCACATACCGCTTCAATGGTTCCAAAATACCATGAAAACTAGTATTATCCGTTGATCCTACTCAAAATCTTCATATTAACTCAAAACAGTGTTAACAAGTTTCCCAATATCTCGTCTCTACGACAGTCGGGTCTAAGTAATCGGAACGATTCTGAAATTTTATGTACTCAGGGACTGCCAATTCGGCGCCATTCTTTAAAATGATTTTTGAAATTACAAAAATTATAACAACAACAATTATAGAACAGACTCTCTGAAACTGAAAGTAAAATTTAGATCGAATCAAACGCTCGTTCTTCCATTCACAATTGGCAATTTGAAGAGAAAAACTTAAGAGGAACCTTTCTTGTTATTTCAAAAACAGATATAAGTGGTTTTCGGAATTATACCTAAAATCACTTATTAATAAAGCCTTTTCGGAGTGATTTAAATTGATTCCAGCTGTTCAAATTGTTAGGTGGAACTTAATGAGTATATGAAACGCCTACACAAAGGTATTGATCGAAATGTTAAATTCTCACGCAACCTTGCATTGCTACATTCTTAAGCATCTTGACACTTCAAATTGCAGAATTAAATCATAAAAAAATCAAAAATATAATATTTACAAAAAACTTGAACAAATAATGCATTTAAATAAACGATTACACTCGCCTAAGCATTTCGGCATATGCATATTTGTTTTTATAGCCCGGTGAACCACTCAAAGTCATATAAGTAAAATTTACAACTTTTTAGCAATGTAAACAGCCTAACAAAATAAAAATTTTTATGGCGCACATTAAACGGCGACGCGACGATATAAAGTCGTATAAGTAAATACTCAATAGTACAATATAAGTATTTGGTAGTAATGAAATGCTAAACTGGTCCGAAGTGATACTAGTTTGCAACTAGAATTTCACGACTAAGGAAATTATCGGACTTATACCCATATAGTGGAAATTTGGTAGTGAAAGAAATCATAAAAATCAGCAAAACTCTCGAGCTAAATTGCTACTGAGTAGATGCATTTTACTATATAATTGTTTTATCTGTTCTGAACTAGTTTCCAACGAGTATATTTTTTAAGGAGTTAAGGGTAGTCAGGATTAAAAAAAAATCAATTTTTTTTTGCATTTTCGTTTAGTGTAATATCTCAAAAATATACTCTGAATTTAAGTTTATCCGACAATTGCTTTTAGAGTTATTCGACAAATAACAACGAGCGCTCGGGCACTCCAACACGCTAGTGTGAAATTTTAAATGCTTTTTTCTCAAAACTATGTTTTTTGAACTGGTGACAAATGTAACTCGAAAACCGCTCGGTGGATTTTAATAAAATTTCTACAGCTTTTAGAATGCATAATAAACTCAGGCTTGAACCAAAGTTTTTTTTCAAAAATTTCGATTTTTTAAGACCAATTAACTGTTGATTTTTTCCCGAAAATCTAGAAAAAAATTTCCTGAGGCCGCCATTTTGTTAATTTTTGAAAAAAGAAAGCTTCGATCAAGCCCAGGATTATCTATTTATAAAACTATTTTTTTATCTGATTGATTTTAGATGAATCTCTAAGGACTTATGATTGTCACCACAAGGACCTTTTTAGAAACTGGGTCAACACAGACAGCTATTACTTTGGAAATTATAAATTTGTTTTTTCAAATTTTCGTGATTTTAAGTCAAAACATTGTATAATAATGCCATAATATTACTTTTGTAAAATAACATGATTTAATAGCAACAAAAAATACTGACAATTCTCATTTTTTCGTGACAGTTGACGTCTCATAAAACATCAACAGTTACTTGTATGGAAAAAAAATAAATAAGCTGACTAGTTAAGCTAATGATCTATACCTCTGTGGAATTGGTTTCTTACTAGTTTATTTCTCTGCTAGGTGCCTACTGAAGTGCTTGTGTACTTATATATTCATTGCCAAAGATTTTGTGGGTGTACTTATATATAAACTCTACTATTCACTCGAAAAATTTTTGTAAGATCTCGACTTATATTTCATTCATAAATTTAACATTACTTCTTTTTTTTACAAATTTATTTTTATTTATTTTAAATATATACATAAATATTTGCAATTTGATAGGCAAATTTATATGTTTATATTGTTAATATTAAATTTTATTCGTGCACTCCCGTGGCGCTGGCGATTTTATTTTAAAACATAAACATTTAAATAGTGAGATATAGTACATTCAAGCTATCTTTTAACTTTTTACAAGCAGCAATTATTTTAATGTGTCTATAAAATTGTATTTCCAACGCTACAGCATTAAAAATCATACAAAAAATAATATAATTATTAAAAAGCGTGTGATTAAAGATGCAAGTATTAAACTTTTGATTTTTAAAATAATATACATAATTATTGTAAAAGTATGTCAAAGTGAGATATCAATGAAAATAATCAAATTACTAATATTTAAGTCTAATAATGGAAAGGAATGGGCCTATTTAATGGTGTTTTTGTTATTTAATATTTATAAAGGAATGTTACATTCGCTCATTAATGAGTTTGATTTTTAACTAGTTATTGTAATTATTATTATGTTTTTTTTTTGTTTATAATATTCGAAGGTTATAACTATTGAGAACAAATATGAGATATCAGAAAACGCAAAATAATTAAAAACTCTGATATTTTATAATGATTACTTCTTAAGTAGATTATAGTTCAACTAGGGTTGAAAGAGCCTTACCAAAGTGTGAAACCAAGCTGAATCCTTTGTAATAGAGATCAAAGTCCTGATATTAAAAATAAACATTTGGAAAAACTTCCAATATAATGCCTTTTTGTAAAAAACAAATGCTTTTATATCACACAAACTGTATGTGTTCATTTAAATCTTAAACTTTGATTTCATTGCCACCCGCTACCACCATTCGACTAGGTAGATGACCATCTTGTCATGCATGCTGCTTTCGGCAATAAAGTCTATCGGTTGACCTCGCCTAGCAGCTGCGTTTTACTATCGATGATCAGTATGAGCCAAACACATTCACATATACTCAAAAAATAGTTATAAACTAAACTCTAATAATCTCTACCACTCTTATTGTAGAGATGTGCGGAGGTGTGGCCTTATGACGTCGATCGCAATAGCCGCGTTTAATAACGCTTACAGCTTTTCGCGTAACAGATATCTCGAGCTTAGCGTTCGTTAATGTCGCCTCCTGGTGTTTGCAACTCTCTTTTGTAGGTGGTGGCAATGGCAGCTCAAATGGTTGCTAAACAATCGCACTGAATGGCTTGAATGCCTTTTCGAATTTTTATTAAACCATTTTATTATTATTTTTAAAGTTCACATACACAAATTAGAGTATTAATTTTATTCGTAGTATCACATTGATTGCTCGATTATTTGCACCATAATTTGCATGCAATTTTCGCAGGTGCGATTCTGTACACTCATTGAAATAGAAAGCGTTATAGACCGATATTGTCATATACATATAAATGACCGATATTGTCATATACACAGAAAGCGTTATAGACCGATATTGTCATATACACATAGATGATCAATTTATATTTTAACTTTTATATTTTTGTACGTTTTCCATTCCAGAAGAGAAATATTCTTGGATTATCAACAATTCAGTCATTATTAATATAATTTACAATCGATAAGATAGATGGCGCTGTATACAAATACATATGTTCCAAAAAGCTTTGAAATGCTCGTAGACAATTGCCATGTTATCTTCTGACTCATAAAAATCACATGTTATGATTGTTAGACGATCAGCGACATGGTAATGAAGTAGAAACCGTTTATCCTATTATAGCCGAATGTGTGTATATATTAAAAAAAAATAATGAATTCTACAGAGAGTGAGAGATACCATTTGAAGAAGAAAATTACCATTTGAAGAAGAATTTAGATCCATATTCATGATAAGATGATAGATAACATAACAGATGCATCAAAAAATCGTATAGCATTACTTATAGTTGTTAAAATATTTATAATATGCTGCTGAAACGGAACGAACTCGACACATTTTTGAAGCGGATGGTAACTGACTAACATATACGACAATATCAAGCGAAAACGGTCGTGGTCGAAGGCCGGTGAATCGTCCCGAACAGTGGCCAAGTCGGGATTGACGGCTAGGAAGGTTTTGCTGTGTGTTTGGTGGGATTGGAAGGGAATCAGCCACTATGAGCTGATCCCATATGGCCAGACGCTTAATTCTACTATCTACTCGATCGATCAGAAGCTTCCAGAATTGGCCAACAGGAAAGGTGTAGTGTTCCACCATCACAACGCCAGACCACACACTTCGTTGATGACTCGTCAGAAGCTACGGGATCTCGGATGAGAGGATTTATTGCATCCACCATATAGCCCGGACATAGCGCCAAGTGATTACCACCTGTTCCTGTCCATGGCGAACGCTCTTGGTGGTGTAAAGTTGAACTCAAAAGAGGCTTGTGAAAAGTGGCTGTCCGAGTTCTTCGCAAATAAGGAGGGGGCTTCTACGCTATGAAGCTACCGTCTAGATGGTATGATCGTTATCGAACGAAACGACGCATATTTGAACTAAATCCGATCACTGTAATACTTTTTATAAAGCATTGAATAAAGACCAAAAAAGCGGAAGGGAGATATTTGAACATTTTTTAATAGAACTCTAATGCTGGGCCTGTAATATTTATATGAAATTTTAAAGTTTATTCAAGCTTTTCCTTCTGCTCGTCTTTTCAGACATTTCATAAAAAAGGCTTCTACTTAAGCATTGTCATTGATACAATTTTCAACTCTCAGTCAAGTCTAATTCCCACAATTCTAAATCGGGCTTAAGTGAACTGTTAAACTGTTGAGTTTTGATCGTTTCTGTTTAGTTATGGCACATAAAATTTTGATTATTGATTTTTGCCTGTCAAATAAATATGAACAAATAAACATGTTATCAATAACATCAACAATAAGCTAATATTAAGATAACAACAACATAAAGCCACTATTAAGATAACAACAGCAGCAATATGGATAATAAAAGCATAGCTTATTCAAAAACTTGTAGGCCAGCACACAAAAGCCGCTGTGTGGAGATTAACGTGGGACGCAGTCGTTATGAGAACATAATCGAGGTGCGAATGTGAACCCGAACTTAATGGCTTTAAGGTCTGCTATGTTTGTGTGTCTTTTTCATCAAAATTTGTGACATCTTTGTTAAGGTTTAAGCGTGCAGTTCACATTGTTTTGACAGACAAAAGTTTTATTATTTACGAGCACACTTACATTTTAATGTCATAAATCATTTTTCAGGCGCTTATTGATTTTGGTTTTTAAGTTCAACTTTTGTTTACAGTTGAAATATGTTTGTTGTTTTTAAACTAACTTGTGTATGAAAGTATTATTGTATATTTTGGTCAATAGAAGTTTTATTATGTGAAGAAATTTTTGCTTAAAATATACTGCTAAATAGATTTTAGAGAAAGAAAGTATTTATTATTAGATCGAAAGCTATATTGGTAAACAAAATCCTTCATTGACACCACTCACTGTATAAATTTATGCAAAGAAAAAAATTAATTTTCCACACTTTATTTCCATTATATCAATAACGCCACCATAATCCCCACAATAATTCGCACGTTTTGTACAATTGATGTGTGTATTTTTCCACAGATTTCATTATTTATTTCTTTGTGTGAGTTAATTTATGAAACTGTGACTCATTTACAATTCATAAATAAAGTTATATAGCGCACTAAAAGCATTCAAGCGGAACACTATTGAAACGCACACATACACACTTCCCTTGCACTTAACACACACACAAACATAATTGAAAATACAGTTAAATATGCTTGTGCGTGTTTGTGTGCACAAAAACAAATTTTGATTTGTGCTTTTATGGGCGTTTAGCAATTTTAAGACTATGATGCAGAAGAAAAGCTGGTGAACAACAACAACTGTCACCAACAAGAGCACGCCTTGAAAGGTTGGGGTGTTGTCAAGTGCCGTTACGAATCAACGTCGTTAAGCGCTTTGTAATCACCGGATTAGTTGATTGCTTTACGATGACCCAAAATGCTTGTAAATACATTTATTATTTGTTGTTGTTTCTAGGTGTCAACTCAAGTGTGGTACGCAGTACATGTGTGTATGTGTGTATATAAATATGTGAGTGTAATGACATTGTGGCAGCACGCGCAGCTTAAAGCTTTTAAGTTATTAGTTGCAACATTTTTGTGGCTCAATTTGTAATCCTACTTTAGAGTGATACAGACTAATAAGTATTTTTGTCAAATTTTATAGCAATAAATCAATAAACGCGAAAAAATTTTTGATTTGGAACTATTTGATTAGATAATATATATGATAAAGTCTGTTCTCGACTCGTTCGCATAACATACCACTATCTATATTAGACACTTGACAGGACAGGATTGCTCTGTGTGTTGAAAGTCAGTTAAAAGGAAGCCAAGCAAATTAATCCAGACTCCGAGAATAGTTAAACTCCGAGTAAAACTAAGCTCTCTAGGCGAATATAATTTAAATTAAATGCATGCCCTCAATTGACTGTAGCTTCATATAATAAATTAATTTCGGACAACGAAAGCTGGAACATAGTCCATAGAATGGGTGAACTTCAATTCAAGCGTACCATAATTTCTTCACATGGTCCAAAAATCTAAGCTGCTGGAAACTAAGTATTCTGTAACTTCTATTTATATAAATCTTTTTAAATTGAAAGCCAAGTGACACTTATTTTCGGCAATAAAAAACTTGCATTATGCAGAGAGCTTTCACCACATAGAAAGCTTTCACATGCGAGACTGCGTTGTATGGCAACTGCTTGAAGCTTGTTAATTAAACTCTAAAAAAACAAATGTCTTTATCCTTGCATAGCAATGGGAACGTGATAAAGTTGAATAAGAACTTTAGGGCTTCCCCTCGCCCTACACTCATGATTTCATGTGTATTTTAAAGTAATAAACGAATTTACTGCCCTCAAACCGAATGAAGTTTATGGTGAAGGGCTTGGAATTAAATAATCAAAATATCAAGCTAGCAATGTATCCGCTTAAAGGTTCAATTTGGAGTATAATTTCGTAGTGTGAACTCGAATATTATGTTTCAGAACCAGTAATGAAAAAGCATAGATAATCGATCGATTTGGCGATTCAAATTTGAAGAAGGATAATTTAGAAAATGGGTCTTGAAGTTTACTGCGAATTGGAGAACCGACCTCTAAGTTTGCTCTGAACTGCTGATAAGGATAAGCGTTTCATCAGAAATAAGCTCGAAGGTTTGAAATTTCATTTTGTATCAGCCTAGACTTCAAACTAGCGTTAGACTTCGAGAATTAGAAAATAACTCGACTATCTAATGTACTCAGCTTTATATCTTCTAGACTATTCTTTATAAGGACATTTTTCGCTAATTTATGTTATTTATGTCTGTCTATGTTGTAAACTAATAATTTTTTTAACTTATGAATGTCTGTAGTTTTCATAGCATATTAAAGTGTATTTTATTTAAGTTTTAGAAAAAATCTGCCGATAATGCGCCTGAGGCAGATTGGGATTGTATAACTCCACAATACTTCTACGGCTTGGTCAGTAGTAGTCAGTAGAAAAATAAATTAAATGCGATAATCATTGAATAAATCCAGCAAACGTAAGCATAGCACACAAACAGTTAGGCTCAAGATGATGCCACCGCGCCGTAGAATGCACAAAGAAACCGATGAATGGAGTGTAAACAAACATTGACAAGGCGTTGAGATGATTTTGAGTGACTTTCAATGTTGTGACACTATGTCGCGGCAATGTTAGGAGAAGTGCGCACTGCCTACTCGCGCAAAACAAGAAAAAAATAGAAATTGAAATGTGTGTGTTAGTGTGATGGGCGTTTAGATGGACATGCCGTACTTTGTATGGCGCGCTGAAATGCCAGAATGCGTGTCACTGACGATGTACAAACATTGTTGTTAACCAAAAACAAACAGTAACGCTCAGTTTGTAAAGTCTGCGGTGGCATGCAGAAGAAGATGTTAAATGACAAGATAAAACTTCATTAAAATTCCGCTGCGGCATGTCAATTGCCATAAATGAAAATTTAATGAGAAGCGAAAATGTTTGAATGAGCTAAAATCGATTTGAAGTGAAGTGAAAAATCAAAACAAAAAGGAGAAAAACAGAAAATTACGGAAAAACGAATTGAAAAGTGTTAATTAAGCGCTAAAGTTGCGCGAAGATTTTCCAAAATTTTTATAACAGTATTTCGTCAACATTTTCGCTTAAGTGAGTATAATATGAATCTTAAAGAATGCTGCTTCTATAACTGCATGCAACATTCATTATTTTTTCACTTTCGCACTCAATTCATGAAAAGTATTATTTAATTAAAAAATAAAAGTGCTCGCGGCAAAAAGAATGTAAAATTGCTGCGCGCGAAAGTGAAAAAATTGCGTGCCACAGTTGCAAGTGCTACTGCAAACGCCCAAAAGTGCCACACTCACAGCGGCGACATACATGTGCTGTCCCACTCACAACGCGAGCGCTACTACCACGCTTACGTATTTACGTCAGCATGCAACATTATGCCGCAGGCGCAGAATTGCAGTTTCACTGGCAAATTTAACGCAAATTTGCAACGCATAAAATCGACCAACCAGAAAACACTGAACAAAAAATTCTGACAAAACAAAAATGCAACAAAAAAGTGTTGCATGCAACTGCAACATAAATTTGGCAACCTTCGACATCAGTTGCCGGCGATGAGTCGATTAGTAGGCACGAACAGCCTCCAGACCCTTTGTGACTCTTCACAAGTATAACGCACACACACACATTCATACTCCGCTTATATTTAAATCTGGTATTTTTTGTCTGCCGTTATTTTTGTCCTGCCTGACTGCCTGCCACATTTGCTGTTATTATTCTTGCTTAAATTGTCAATTGCTTGGCAGTGTCGTTCGTGCCGCTTCGAGTCCCTAACAATTTATCTTACTTACTCGCTACAAAGACCCGCCACACACACACTCACAAACTTATGCATTGGCGCATGCATATATCAATACATATTAATTTACATGCATATCGGCGCATATCTCTTTTCTTTTGGGATCTTCCCGACCCCAATTATTGTTTGGTTCATTGTGGTTGCAACAGCAGCAACAACAAATCAATTTAACTTGTTTTGTGCTTTTGTCGCATTCAATTTTTTTCTGTTAATCAGACAATGCGAGACGACGTAATATTTCTCGTTTTTTCAGCGCAGTTACTTCAACTTTGTTGTTTGTTCAATAAAATTTTATTATCGGCTTAAATAACGGCATGTATGTATTTTTGGCAATACGTATGTGAGCGAGAGAGTTGCCAACTTGCATTAATTAGGCATTTTTTTAGTTTATAAAAGCACTGGAGGCTTTAAGATTTGTATTCTTTCTTTGGAAAATGACTACAGTTTTCTTACTTGAAAGTCGTGTGAAGTCAACTCTTTTTAGCTTTGATAATTACCAAAACCTATAACTCACTGAGAAATGTCCGTTTTGCGGGTTTGAACGAGTCTTTTCAGAACACTCGATCACTGGGAGAAGGAGTTCTTGGATCGTTTACCGAAGAAGGGCCTACTTAAACAAAGTCGATAGTAGAATATTCGGAGGGCTGAGCTCAAAATTACCTTGAATTCATAACGGGGTCCCATATCTGAGTGCAAAAATAGTCCGAAATCTCGAAATCAAAATAGGAAATTCTCATATTTTACATTTACGTTCTGAACTGAGACACTCTGGATCTCTCGATAAATCTTAATCATTAAGGGGTTAGAGGTAGTTAGAATTTTCAAAAAAATATTTTTTTTGAATTTTCGTTAAGTGTAATATCTTAAAAAAATGCTCTGAAAATTTGAAGTCTATCCGATAATAACTTTTCGAGTTATTCGACAAATAACAAAGATCGCGCGGACACTCCAAAACGCTCGGGTGAAACTTTAAATGCGCTTTTCTCAAAACTATGTTTTTTGAACTGGTGACAACTGTAACTCGATAACCGCTCAGTAGATTCTAAGTAGCTTTTAGAATACATAATAAACTCAGGTCTGAACCAAAGATTTTTTTTTCAAAAATTTCGAACTGTTGATTTTTTCCCGAAAATCTAGAAAAAAAATTTCCCGAGGCGGCCATTTTGTTAATTTTTGAAAAAAAGCTAATATTTATAAAACTATTTTTTTATCCAATCGATTTGAGATGAATCTTCAAGGACTTGTGATTCTCACCGCAAGGACCTTTTTTTGAAACTGGGTCAACACAGATAGCTATAACTTTGGAAATTATTAATCTTTTTCAAAATTTCGTGACTTTAAGTCAAAACATTGTAATAATGCCATATTATTACTTTTGTAAAATAACATGATTTAAGGGGCACACCTAGTGTGAAATTTCAAAAAAATCAATTTTTTTGGTTCATATTTCGGTAGATTACACCTTTAAAAATATGTAACATATTAAAATTTCAAATCGATATCTCAAATAGTTTTTGAGTTATAGCAATTTAAAGAGCAGCCGCTCGGTAACAGTAAAAACGATCATTTTATCTTTAAACGCGTTTTTCTCGAAACAGCATTTTCCGAATTTGCTGCACTGATTACTCAAAAACAAATGATCATATCACTATCGAGTTTTTTTTTACATGTTCTTTATATAGTTCTCCGTTCAATGACCTATCGATTTTTGATCTGATCAAAAAATCGAATTTTGGCAGGCCAAAAACGACCAAAATTTTGGTTAAAATTCGACTATTTTTTAGTTTAAGTAGAATTTTTTTTTTAGATTTCATCCACGGAGAAGGTCGGAATCACTGCAGCAGTGAAGAACCGTTTTTTCGAGCCGTTGGAGATCGACTATAACTTAAAAAATATTTAATTTTTTTTTTTTAATTTCACTATATATTCTTGAAACATGTATAAATATATTCTTAAAATTTTGAAATAATTGATAAAGTAGTTTTTTTAATAAAAATTCCCAAAAAAAAATTTTTTTAAGCCATTACACTAGGTGTACCCCTTAATAGCAAAAAGCGAGTTTCGACTTGAAGTTGAGTATTGAAGACAAGTCCGAAATAAACAAAATTAAAAATACATTTTCACTAAATCATTATAAAATAAAGAGATTCAAAAAGAATAGAAGAAAGAGAAAGAGAAGAAAAGAGATCTCGCGGTCTCTCTCTCATATTAGATCCAAATAAACAACTATGCTTAGGAAACTCCCACTTTTTCCAATTTCAATTAGAACACAACACTTATATTCACAAGAGTCTGGCAACTCTACTTAATTACTCCGCAACACGGTCAAGAAATCTTGTTCACTTCAACTCGCAATTCTTCCGATAACGATTACTCATCTCGATGTTTTCAGTTTTTTTGTCTTTCTTTTTCGACTCGTTCTGCATTTTCATTTGTGATTTCTACTGCAGTTGTGCTCGCGTGGTTCCAAGTCCTATTTTTTATTGCTTTTTAACCCGTATGCTAAATTCGGCCTAAGGCTAAAATTGCATTTCGGTTGGTGAGAGAAAGTTTATTACCACAACAAAGGTAACCATTACACGCTGGTGCGTTTTGGGTCAGGAATTTTTGTGGTATAACGATGAGTAAGTGGTCCACTGCCATCAGCTTAACGAAAGTGTTACATATTCCCACCATCTTAAATTAGCAGTTATAGGCCACAGAATGACCTTCAAAATGAATGAAGTGTGGTAACTGGAGAAAATTTTGAAATTTCGGATATGATCAAAAGGTGCACAAGCGAACTAAGAAGATGCTCTAGAATTTATAAAATTATTAAATTTGTGAAAACTTGTTAATAGTCATTCCGATGCATCTTCTTTAAAAATCATCGGAAGGCACAATTTGAATTAGCCAAGTTCCACATCAATTAACTGTCAAATCAAAGCCAAGTAATACACATTTTTGGTTGCGACAACGCTTAATTAAGGGAGGAAAGAATGAGTATGATGTTGGAGACACACACACAGTTGAGAAGTTTAGAATCTGTGTTAAATTCAAACAACAACACCTAGCAGTTTCAAGTAAGAATATATTTTGGAGCCAATAGAAAAAGAGCCATCACTTATCGAGTTCAAAATTTCTTTCTTAAATATTTTAAGCTTTTACTCTACTGAAATATACTTAGTTCTCGCCGTTACTCAGCTACGAAAGTCTTTCTTCAATTTCTCCAATATTTATTACATCAGCATGTGCTGCCGCACGATTGAAAGCGAGTCTACTTGTGGCTGTATGTGCATTTCCATGATATTTGTGTTACCACTGCATGTCATGCCACATAAATATAAATCACGTTTGCCGCATCTTCTGGTTTTTCGACTGAGTTTGTTGTCAAAGCGCTGTGCATTTAACAACGGAGCACACACATGAAGACGCGTCTTAGAAAGAAAGAAGTGCAGCAAGTTCAGTAAAATTTCAAAAAATCAGCCAGAAAAAAATCTGTCTTTCACGTTTTCCGTTTCAAGTTGCATGCAACAATTTGGTAGTTAATGTTAGATGTGTGTGTCACATTGCAACATCGTGATGATTATTATGTGCGCATTTATTTATTTATATAAAGGTAATTTTTAAATACGTTTATAAACGAGAGACATGTGGCAACAGCAGCACTAACGGTACCACGGAGACCTAATAAAAGATATTTAGCTAACATGCAATAATGCTTACACACATAAATCTATCGATTCTCAATAACATACACACACATCTTATATCCATGTCTCAGACTGCAAATTTCTTCCCTTTGATTTATTAACAAAAAATGTGTCAGTTGGTTTCTTGTTTTTGGTAGACAATACTCTTGGTACTATAATTAAATCATGACTACAACAAAGTAGTAGAAAAATGTACATTTTTGCGTCTTGATATTATCCTACATATTGATGATCCACATTATCCACGAATACTTTGTTTCTGTCTGACGACTTTGACATATATTTGGGTCTAGCTTAACCGGTCAGTATCCACTGCCCTTCAAGTCAGACGCCATCAAGCAAACAACTATCGCGGAAGTCCTTAAAACTCTCTCGGTTGCATTAGTCCAATTTATTGGATCGATTATTTAACATCAAATGTTTCTCAGAATTCATAGTTCATCACATCCAATTTGCAAAATACTCTATACCGAAATAACTATATGGATCCGAGTTTTATACTCTCGTTGCTAAAGAGAGTATTATAGTTTTGTTCACATAACGGTTGTTTATGTCAAGAAATAGAAGAATTAGATATGGGGTTATAAATATATATAAATGATTAGGATGACGATTGGAGTTGAAATCCGGATGTCTGTCCGTCCGTGCAAGTGATAACTTAAGTAAAAATTGAGATATCTTACTGAAACTTGGAACACATGTTACTTGGGACCGTGAGAGGGTTGCTTTTGAAAATCAAAATTGCAAAATCGGACCATTGCCACGCTCATAAAATGGCGAAAACCGAAAACACATAAAGTGTCATAACTAAGCCATAAATAAAGTTATACAATTTGGAACAAAGGATCACACTAGGAAGAGGCATATTTGGATGTAATTTTTTTGGGGAAATGGGCATAGCCCGGGCATAACCCCGAATCGGTTATTTGTATATATCTCGCAAATCTATGAAGCTATATAAACCAAAATGCAGTCGGTTCTCTCACGTATCCCACCACATACCATGAAAATAGTTGATATCGGATAATAACAACGCCCACCTCCCATACAAAGATTAGGTTGAAAATTACTAAAAGTGGGTTAACTCACTAACGAAAAACGTCAAAAACATTAAATTTTACAGAAGAAATAGCAGAAGGAAGCTGCACTCAGATTTTTTACAAAATGGAAAATGGATGTGGCATCGCCCACTTATGGGTCAAAAACTATATCTCAGGAACTACTCGACAGATTTGAATAATATTCGGTATATAATATTTTCTTGACACCCTGATAACACGGACGAAAAATGGATGGAAAAATCGCTTCACAACCACGACTACTTTCCTTATAACTCAATTTTGAATTCCATCTTATTTCTTCACTTTATAATATATACATAAGGAACCAATGAAGATAGCGGAATAAAACTTTCATTTGTGAAAAAAATAAAATTTCTAATAGGGTTCTGTTACAAAAATTATTAAAATCGGGTCATAACATCTCCTAGCTCCCATATACCTAATTATAAGTTTTTCAAAAATACGGTGGGCTTTATTCCGCATATATGTATTGGTTAATATGTGAGATATCTTAGCAAAATTAAGTGAGCGTATAGTCTTGGATATAGTGTACTTTTCTGGTGAAAATTAATGAAATCAGTTCTGGAATTACCTCAGCCCTCATATGCTTTATATGACGATTGTCGTTATTCTATTAAACTTTATGCCGAATTTATGCGTAAATTTGTGTGTTTTATAAATAAAATTTTTTCAATAAATTGCGAGAGTATTAAATGTTCGGTTACATCCGAACTTAGGCCTTCCATACTTGTTTTTTTTAAGTTTTTCCATTCGGGTGCATTGATCTTTCGGATAATCTTCTACTTGAATATTTAAGAGGGTACTGTTATTATCGGCTATGCTTCGACACCTTGGGCGAGTCTGTCAAGTCTTAATTAAATTAGTCGATAGACTCTAGTTTACCTATCGCTTAGAGGACATTGAATTCATAGCAACCATGTAGATACACTTTTGTAGTCGGTTATTAGTAACCCTTCCCACCGAAACTGACCGAAGAAATTTACAAACTGGTATTTATTTAATTAAATGCTTTTGCTTGCATTTCACTGCCATAATCATTTACAAGCGCTATTGTATCTAACACTAAACATTCAGTGACATGTTGTTATAATTATCCAATGACTGATTGGCTTCCAAGGTGGTAAGGTTTTAATTGAACTTCAACAGTTATTAAGTAAAACAATCAGCGAACAAGGCTAAAATTAGACCACACACTATTGATTAACATTTAAACGGCATTACGCGCGAATTAAAAGCAGTCTAAACAGTTATTAAATAATTTGAAGCACCCTCACCATTCCACACACATTAGACGCTAAAGGGTTGGCTGAGTTCGGGTAGCCACCAGTGTTCGGACATACGCAGGCAACAGTCGGCATTCGACACCACTAGGACAACGAGTAACAACAAAATGCTCGCTACCTTTTACAATCTAACGGCACTATTGAGACTCTGCGAGGCATTGTCATTGACGCAGGAACTGACATTTGTAGTACGAGATATTGCGGCAGCCGCTGGCAAGGAGCAACGGCATGTACACACAATCATTTATATTAGCGGAGAAGACACAAAGGAACAACAAGAACTGCATACAGATGCACTACTCGCTGGACTACACTCGTCACGCAATCCGTGGCCAATGCTGCAATTCGATGCCGGGCCGCCAATTCGACGCTTCTGGGACAACTTCAATAATAATTACATTGTTGTAGTCCGGCTTCAAGGGCAACTGGAGCGCGATGTACAATTGTTGCACGTTTTGTGGCAGCGATTGTGGCAAAATACACAAAGTCGTATAATATTGCTGCTAAATGATGACGTCAGTGCCGCATATGTTGCACGCATATTGCACTACTGTGCAACGCACAACGCGATGAACGTGATTGCATTGCACGCCGAAGAGGCGGTGCGAAAGCGCAGCTACTGGACGCTGGAAATATTTCCCGTATGGCAAGTGATCAAGCACACGTTTCTGCCTACATACAGGCAAACATTTCCTCAACATCTCGGCAATATGCATGGGCAACGTCTCCGTATCGCGACCACTTACACCTATCCGCAGTGCTATCTCATGAGTGATGCACACGGTGACCCTATACTCAGCGGACACATCGGTAAGATATTTGTCGAGTACGCAAGACGTCATAATGCTACTTTGGAGTATCCGTTAGGCAAGGCACACGGCAGCTTGTTTGTTGATCGTTTGGATGACTTGGTGCAAAATGGCAGCGCCGACATGAACTGTTTGCCTACTTATGAGAATCCAACTCGCAATCTAAGCTACTCAAGAATGTTCGACAGTCATCATTGGTGCCTAATGGTGCCCGTGGAGGAACCTCTGCCAGCAGCAACCTATTTTTTCATCATCTTCGACAAGGCTACACTCATTATGATGCTGTTTGGTCTACTGGCGCTTAGCTTTACACTCACGCTGACTTTTTATTTACAAGGGAATGAACTCTCGTCTGTCGATCTCGTATTCAATGCGCCCATCTTGCAGGGTCTACTCGGTCAAACGTTTTGGATGGAGAGTCGCACGTTGGCCGCACGCAGCGCAGTCTATGTGAGCATCTCGGTGGCTGGTGTCATCTTCAGCACCACCTACGGCACATATTTGCAAAGTTTCAATATGCGTGCACCCACTGCAGCGCCAGCCGAAAGTATACCGGAATTGTTGGGGCGTGGTCTCAAAATATTACTGCAAGCCGATGAAGTGAAACTATTTGAATTGCCAGTGGAAGCGTTTCAGTGGTTCGTGCCATTTCTATCTCAAGTGACTGTTGTTGAGAACAAAACCGAAATTCTACAATTACGCAATTCTTTCGATACACACTATGTGTACATGGTGACCACTATATGGCCCATCATTGAGGAGCAACAGAAATTCTTCAAGCGTCCAATTTTTCGTCTCTCCAATATTTGCCCCGTAAACAAATGGCCGTTGGTACTCAGCTTTTCTGAAAACTCTGTGCATCGTTGGGCTCTCAATGCCTTGTTGGGTGATCTGCAGGCCGCGGGTCTCTTGGAGTATTGGAAGCGACATGCCTTCGTTGAAATGCTACAATTGGATGAGATCACTTTGCTGGATAAAAGTGACAAAAACAATTTTGTACCGATGAAACTGGAAGCTCTGCATATTGTGCTAAGTTTACTTGCTGCGCTAGAGTTGTTAGCCGTGGTGTGTCTACTGCTCGAATTGGGTTGGGCAAAACGAGACATTATTTATAGACGAGTCCTTGGTTGGTTGTAAAAGGAAGTCATAGGAACTGCGGACCGCAAATGGTCGCACTTAAACACACATAAAGTCCTTCGTGCTCCGAATGAAGAATTCCTGGTCTGTAGTAACTACCTCATCGAAAGTTATGCAACATTGAATAAACTTGCAGTTGTTTAAAATAAAATTGAGCTCCGGTGTTCTAAATTTAAATTAAATGGAAATTTCTTACAAAATACTTATTAAGGCAACTATCACATATAATGATGTTACCAAGTCTAAGTTGATAAATTGGTGGTACGTTTATAGATACAACGTCGGTACGTATATAAGTACCTAAGTTCGGCGTAAAAAAATCCAAATAAAGAATCTATACGTAGTAACCGGAAACTCAGCGCCAAGTGGATGCATTTACCTCACTCAAGGCTCTCGGCGAAGTCGTCCACTCCGACGTACAGCCTACTCGTTGAAGTTGAATTGGTTTCATGTTACTTCTGATGATCTCATACCAATAGCATAACGTTTACCTAATCTTATGTGTAGCTAACATATAGTTCTGTCCCAGATAGCGAAAGTGCAATTAGACTAAATTAGAAAGAGAGAGAGAGAGAGAGACGTTCACAAAATGTATACTTTGGAGACGATTTACTTCTATCCCGAAATTTCTCACTTAGTATTATCGCTAGCTGTCACTATCTTTTTTAAACGTCTACTACTCCGTGTTTTCAAATGTAGAAAAAGCGTTATCAAATTTGAGCCCTGGAATCCAAACTAATATTTTGAAGAAATGCCCTGAGCCTCTGAAAGCGTAATCGAACTGACTTGGGTCGCACAATGAATGGACTGAGCGCTATTTAACATCTGGAAAATAATTGTTATGCCTTCATGATGGTAATCTTGTTATCACAGAGTTCACAGTTCCTCCAAAATTTAGGGGTAAATTTTGTCTCTCACATTTTCCCGAAATCAAAACATATAATCTCTTATGTGTTCGCTCGCTGACAATGAACACAATAAACGTTTTTTTGACATTTTGACTTCGTTCACACCTCCCACAAGTGCGCTGCACCGCGAAAGGGCGCCTCGCAGGTCGGTAATCGTCATGTTGCATTGTCGCATTCAAATCCAATTTGTTGCACATGCAATTATTGTGCGATTGTCAGCGACATTAGCCAAACAATTATTACACTAAATTGTTTCCCTTTGTTATAACAGTAAAAAATGTAGAAAAAAAACCAAATACATACATGGAGGCATTAGCTCGAGCATTGCACGCCGCTTGCCACATTTGGTTGGTGGTTGGTTGCATGGTCGCACTTAATATACATTTGACATGTTCAACATGTTGCGGAATACAAATTTTGTGGCACGTTTTTGGTGGTGTGTCGTCTAGAATTTGGAAGCGCTTAGAGGTAAGTGCTAACACCTGCAATAGTAGAAACAACAACAACACGGCGTTGGCATTAGCATAAACTGCCGCTAATGACATACATGTGTTGTCACTTTTGGTCATAGCCGTCGACGAAATGTGTTGCATGCACACAACTAATGTTGACTAAGTGGCGCAAAATAGTGGCGCGCACAAGGCTGTGTTGCATGTGCAACAGGAAGCGGCGTTGCGGCAACACCAAGAAACGATTTGCCACAATATGTCTCGGCTCAGCTTATAACAAGCAGATGCAAAATAGCAATAGCAACGAAAATAATGTTTAAAATTTAAATGTTGTCAAGAAATGAGTGCGCTTTTAAAGTGGCAAGCAGCAGTAGCTGCTCTGTTGCAACGAAGATGTCACAACAATCGCCGCAAGCTCTGCACAAACCACAACCAGCCAGCTGCAATTACAAGTACATGTCCATATAGATGTTTGTATGTATGTATATATGTGCCTGTAGTTATTTTGGTAGCGTCTTTTTTGACAGATGTGTAACCATTAAATCTGCGCCGCCTATTTTCGGTTATTTATTGCGACTCACTTCCACTTTAGAGCGCGCGGCCTTTTTCGTTTCGGGGGCATGTTCGTGTTAATGCAAGTACATATTCGTTACACACATGCATATTTAATGTATATATGTATATATGTAAGTGTGTATATACTCATATGTGCCTTAGCATCGACAGTTCGTCCAATCATTTGTTGTTTTACTAACGAGATGTCGCCTAAATGACTTGTTGCCGCTGCTTGTTTGGTGGTTTTCCGTTGAAAGTTGCTGTTAACTGCTGACTGCTGGCTGTTGGCTGTTGCCTGCTGGCTGGTTGCTGCTTTATTGATGTTGCATTGACGAAATGCATGATGATTTATTTTCGGTCGTTTCATTATGCTGCATATTCTTCGTTTTCTAGTCCATGTAATGATTGCACATGTGTCTTCTTGCGTTTCACTACACCTTTTTGTTGTCAAAGTCATTTGAATTCATTTTGCTCTCGTTCATCTTCGCTGAATTTTACATTAGATGCAAATTATTTGGTGGCAATGGTTTTACCTCGCAGATTGTATGTACATTTTGAGAAATAACCGAATCTTCGTATAAATCTTTATGTTATTCTCTATCACATCGCGTGTTGCCTGTTAAAGTGTGAACAACAACGGTTATCTAATCTTTCTTAGACTCACAGAGCCTATTTCAAAGCTGAGTCCAGCTATTAATTGCATGTTTTATAACTGAATTATTTAAACTTGATCCGAAAACTCATCGCCTAGATAATCAATATATAGTTCTATTGATTTCTGTTATAACTGTAAACACATATTTTGAAGAATACGCCTGAAGTGTCGCAAATTTGAAAGGAAATATACTCCAACCACAGAGTCAATCTATCCAGAGTCTACAAAGTCGATTATTCCACCCAAAATCCATTGAGGACCTTTCCATATAGTGGGACCTTTCCAAATAGAGTCCTTGTGGACTATGTAATTGGCGAGGGTACAGTTTATTCGATTATATTTCCCTTGCAATTCGGCTCCAGTTAGAAACCCCAATTTAAACCATATCGCTCTCCACCTGATCTTTCCAACTTAGTTAAGGCCTTCCTCTTCCTCTGCTTCCCCTGGTGGGTACTACATCGAACACTGTCAAACCTGGAATCTTTTCGTCCATTTGAACAACATGACCGCCGTCTTTTTATTTGCTGAACTATGGCAATGTCGTCGTATAACTCATATAGTTCGCCGTTGCCAATGATCAGAATCCATAAGACCATAAATCTTGCGCAAAACTTTCTCTCGAAAACTCCTAGTATCGTCTCATCAAATGTTCTGCATCATAAAGCAGGACGAGAATAATGAGCGACTTGTAGAGTTTGATTTTGGTTCGTCGAGAGAGGACTTTACTATTAAATTTCCTACTCAGTCCAAAGTAGCACCTGTTGGCAAGAGTGGTAGAACACCATACCTAGCATCCTCGACGATGTATTTATTTCTATAATTCAGCCGATTGAATAATGATAGTTCCGCTTTTCTCAATCGAGACCTCAGATTTATGTGATTCTTGTTTCTTCCAAGGATTAGGCGTAAACTGGATACATTTTGCTATGTGTCATTCTTTATTCTAAAAGCTGCTTTCGACAGCACGAAAAGGAGCTGCCTTTATGCCGCGATGTCTGAATTTGGTATCCCCGCAAAACTAATACGGCTGTGTAAGTTGACGTTGAGCAACACCAAAAGCTCCGTCATGATTGGGAAGGATCTCTCCGAGCCGTTCGATACCAAGCGAGGTTTCAGACAAGGTGACTCACTATCGTGCGACTTCTTTAACCTGATGCTGGAAAAAATTATAAGAGCTGCAGAGCTAAATAGAGAAGGTACAATCTTCTACAAGAGTGTACAGCTCCTGGCGTACGCCGATGATATTGATATCATCGGAAGCAACAACCGCGCCGTTTGTTCTGCTTTTTCCCGCATGGATAAGGAGGCGAAGCGAATGGGTCTGGAGGTGAATGAGGACAAGACGAAATATCTCCTGTCATCAAGCAAACAGTCGGCGCATTCGCGTCTTGGCTCCCACGTCACTGTTGACAGTCATAACTTCGAGGTCGTAGATAATTTCAAATACCTGGGAACCAGCATCAACAACACGAACAATGTCAGCCTCGAAATCCAGCGCAGAATAACTCTTGCCAACAGGTGCTACTTTGGACTGAGTAGGCAATTGAACAGTAAAGTCCTCTCTCGACGAACCAAAATCAAGCTCTACAAGTCGCTTATCATTCCCGTCCTGCTTTACGGTGCAGAAGCTTGGACGATGTCAACATCAGATGAGACGACACTAGGAGTTTTCGAGAGGAAAATTTTGCGCATGATTTATGGTCCTCAGAACATTGGCAACGGCGAATACCGCAGACGATGGAACGATGAGCTGTACGAGTTATACGACGACATTGACATAGTTCAGCGAATAAAAAGACAGCGCTAGGTCATGTTGTCCGAATGGACGAAAACACTCCAGCCCTGAAAGTGTTCGATGCAGTACCCGCCGGAGGAAGCCGAGGAAGGGGAAGGCCTCCACTCCGTTGGAGGGACCAGGTGGAGAGCGACCTAGTTACACTTGGGATCTCCAACTGGCGCCGAACTGCGAAGGAGAGAGAGAGGTGGCGCACTATCGTCGATTCGGCTATAACCGGCTAAACGGTTGCAACGCCAATCACATACATACATTCTTTATTCTGTCGTTCTTTTTCATAAATAAATATATTTTATTATGTATTTTCGAGGCAGTACAGCCCTAATATACAACTGGTAAATTTACTGACCTCACATAACCCAATGAGCAATAAAATTAAGCGACGTTTTATAGTTGCATAGGTGCTCCCAATTGATAATAAAATTGACATTTCAATGTCATGAAAAATTGAAACAAAACTGCCGTTGTGGCAAACAGAAATGTTTCTTCCGTAAATAAAATCATATAAAGTTCTTCGACGGCAGCTAGAAGTAAAATATGCAGTTCTTTCAAAATATTACAACACTACTCAGTCTGATTGAGTTATCAACTATCGATCAACAATTCTATCAAGTATTCAGTGAGATTTGTGTCGCTACAGCCACGGAGCAACGCGTTCACACCTTCGTCTACAGCAGCTACGAGCAGAACACTTATGACAACTCATTTACAAAACAAACACAGCCATATGTTTCCAACATTCTGCAGACACTTCATATGCCAAATCCTATAGCGGTGCTTAACATCGGTATTCTTGCAAAGCCAGAGCGCCTTGTGCGACACTTCAATCGCAATTTACTCAGTATAGTGCAAATTAGCGAAGACACGCAACGCAATGAGCAAATTTTAGACACATTATGGCAATGTTTGGACCGCAACATGCAAAGTGGAATAATATTACTTTTCAATGAAGCGACTAGTGATGTTTATGTGAGAAGTATTTTAAAATTGTCCACCAAGAAAGGTGCCGTTAACAGCATCGCCTTGCAACCGCGTATGACGGTGAGCGAGCGCCCCTATTGGACATTGGAGATATTTCCAAGGCAACAAACAATTCGACGGCGATTTCCAGAACACTATCGCAATATCTTTCCAAAACACATGAAAAATTTGCGTGGATATCCGCTGCGCATAGTGGAAGACGGTTGGTATCCGCAGATATATTATTACGCACCAAAACATGGGCCTGCGACTTTCAGCGGTTATATGGGCAGAACCTTAATGGAGTATGCACATCATTGGAATGCCACGATTCAATGGCTCTTTTCCGCGGAAAAGTCAATTTTCCAACAACCATTATTGCTGAGTGCTCTGGCAAATGACACTGTCGATACAGGCATACTCTTGCCAATAGAAAAGGAGCGTGATGGCCTAAGTCACTCGAATTTAGTTCATTTTAGCGATTGGTGCCTAATGGTGCCTAATGGAAAGACCAGTGCCGCGTTACTGCTTCTACTATCATATAATGGATAGAAACGTGTTTGTCTTACTCTGCATACTCTTCGTGTTGAGCTCTTTGATTTGGCCGTTTTTTTTGCACTGGGAGCATCAACAACCACTGTCAGCTGTGGAATATTTCACCGATTTCTCTATGCTTCGCGGCTTGCTTGGCATGCCCTTCTGGAACAAGTTGCATAATTCCCTAAAAGAGAAATTCGTTTGTATTAGCATTTCATTTATGGGCGTCATTATTTGCACCGGTTACATTGCCTACTTGCAGAGTTTCAGTGTCGACGCACCCGTCGAAGCACTCATTAAGACCATAGATGACATTCTTGAACGTAAAATTATCATAATTGTTGACAAAATGTGTGTGCCAGCTCTAGAGCAATTGCCGCATGTTGCGAAATATGTGCAAAACTTCACAGTTCTCAATAATTTCACTGAGGTACTACTAATGCGCGATACGTTGGACACACGCTACGCATTCCCCATTACCGAAATGTGGTCCGTCTACGATGAGCAACAGAAGTATTTCTCAAAGCCACTCTTTCGCTTGTCGGATGTATGCTTCGAAAGGAATATGTTGCTGGCCTTTCCGTTGCAACACAACTCGTTGTTTCGTCAAAGTTTGAATGAATTTTTGGCGCGTCTCAAAGGGGCTGGCCTAATAAATTATTGGTTGCAAAAAAGTTTTCTAGAGTTGGTGGAAATGAAAGTGATCTTGTTGGAGGACCGCAATAAGCAGACAGTCTTCAAGCCATTACAATGGCAGGACTTACATATGGTACTTGTTGTTGTTTACATTTTTGAATCTTTAGCATTTTTTTGTTTCATTCTTGAGTTATTTTGGCGTAAGCTAAGCAAGTATTTCGGTTCAGTTGCAAATTTTTTCCGAAAAGTAGCAAAATTCAAAAAGTAGATTGACGTCAAATTATGTATATTCAATTCTCATCCATCGTACGAAAAATATTATTACTGTAAAAAAATGAGAATTTTATAAAATACGAATAAAGAAGCTTATTATCTGTCAATATCAATACTACTACTTCACATAACGAATTTGCGAATTAAAACTCAGGGTTAACAAGAGAAGTACCAAAGAAATATTATGTATTTAGTCACATTAAAGTTAAAGCTTCACTATATACAAATGAAATGAAATACTGAAAATAAGTACCATTTGTTAAATGTACCAAAACTGTTGGAAAGCAATTTTGTTGAAATCAGAAGATTTTTAAATTTTATTTGACCTCTTATCCTTTTGGTAATTTTTGCCGATGTGATCCTAACCGGTACGATTTTGGTTGTTGGAAATAAAACAAGTTTTTCTCGTCTGATTTTATGTGACGCAAAAATGCTAAGTATGATATAATGGTATCTCATTTATCAGTCCTTCCTGAACAAATACACTAGTTTATTTCTTCCACAGTTTTCCTTCTCGCTTATTGTTAAGTCCAGAAAACCAGCCATAGTCCATAGCCTTTTGTAATAATAAAATTGAAGAGTATTCCCTTAACTTAGTCCCTTTTCGCTAATGCAACTGCTTATTTAAAATTAATTTAAATTTTTACAAACCACCTATGACCACAAAGGTGTCATAAACGAGTACAAAGTAACTACAACTTATCTAAATATAAATCATAAAAATTTTACAATAAAAGCTCAATCCATAAACAGAGTTGAACTACAGTTTCATCGGTGAGCCCGTGAAGGATAATCGTGCCGCACCAGAAAAATCAAGAATATAATTATATAAATATGCAGCTCCTAAATAATATAACCGCACTACTTGGTCTGATCGAAATAGCAACAATACAACAACAATTTGTTAAAATAATCGCAGATATCAGTGAAGCGACGGCAGCAGAACAACGAGCTCACACCCTCATTTACATGAGTGACGAGCGTATCACTAACGGTTCTAAAAAAAGGGAACAACTGGATTTGTTTAAACTATTACACACGCAACACTTGAAGAACCCAATAGCTGTAGTGAATACCGACAGCAATGCGTCCAACGAGCAATATGCGGAGCAGTTCAATCACAAGCTACTCAGTATAGTACAACTGAGCGAAGACACACACCACAATGAGCAAATTTTAGATAAATTGTGGCAACGTCTGGACCGTAATAGACAAAGTGGACTCATACTACTTTTCAAGGACACAGCCAATGAGGTGTATGTAAGTAGAATCTTGAAAAATTGCGTCAAAAAACACGCCATAAATGTCATCGCCTTGCAACAGAATATGGCTGTCATCGAGCGCAGCTATTGGACTCTACAAATATTTCCAAAACATCAGACGATTCGACGCAGTTTTACACCAAAATACCGCAATTTATTCCCTAAACATCAGGAAAATATGCATGGTTATCCGCTGCGCATTATGGGAAATGGTTGGCATCCACAAATGTATAATTTCACTCCCAAGCACGGGCCTACCACGCTTAGCGGTTACTTGGGCAGCGCTTTGTCGGAGTACGCATATCGTCGCAATGCCACAATTAACTCAATATATCCACAAAATCATAAAGTTTTATATTTCACCGAACTTTGCGAAATGTTATTGAACGACAGCGCAGACACTGGTCCACTTTGGCCGGTACATATCAGAGATTATGAATTAAGTTTCTCGAATGCGGTGCATCGTTTCGACTTGTGCCTGATGATACCGCTGGAGCAGGCAATACCTAAATACACATTATACTACCATATATTTGACAAGACGGCGGTTATCTTATTTTGCGTAAGCCAGGTGTTAATCTCTTGCATTCTAACACTCTTGTCTCGTTGGAGAGGTCGTCAAAGGCAACTAGATTTCAACGACTTTTGGAATATTTCTGTGCTCGAGGGTCTACTGGGCATGCCGTTTTCTACAACGCAGCGCTCTACATTTATACATAAGCTCATTTACATTATCATCTCCATTGGGGGCGTGAATATTGGTACCGCCTACAATGCTTACCTACAAAGCTTCAATGTGGATCCACCAATTGAGCCAATTTCAAAGACATTGGATGACATTCTCAAACGCGGTATCAAGTTAGCATTGGATGAGCAAATTTTACCTCTGCTAATTGGGTCAGGAAATATACCTATAGACCGACAGAAGTTCACAATATTCAGCAACTATACCGAATTACTAATGCTGCGCGACTCATTGGATACAGGCTATGCATTTCCGGTCACCAATATGTGGTACATCTACGAAGAACAGCAGAAATATTTCACTCGTCCCCTTTTTCGCCTCACAGATATCTGCTTCAGAAAGAATACACCACTGGTTTTGCCTTTCCAGCCGAATTCCGTGTACCGTAATAGCTTAACTGAATTTTTGGATCGACTACTTGCAGCTGGGCTGATTAAGTTTTGGCTGCGTCATAGTTTCATCGAATTGGTGTCGATGAATAAAGTGTTGCTGGAAGACCGCAATAAACAGGAGCATTTTAAACCTATGAAATTGGCCGATTTGCAAGCCATCATCATTATAATGGGTGTTTTCGTTACAGCGAGCTTTTTTTGCTTTTTGCTGGAGCTTATTTGGCAAAGAGCTGAAGAGCTTTTTAAGTCGATGATACAAATTAAGCGAAGAATATTTGGGAGAATAATCAATAGACAAGTTTAGTTCTTAGCTTTATTTTTGTCTTTCTAAATATGAATAACTGTAATAACAGTAAAAAATAATATATCTTACGAAATATTACACTTTCGGAACTTTGAAAGATCACTTAGAATTTATTTAAAATATTTTTAAGAGAAGCAATGTTTTCAACAAATCTGCGCAGACTGTCGCCGATGTCTATAAACCCCGCTAACGATCAATTGCACATCGTTCATCTGACCTCGAGTGGCGATAAATATATGAAGAATTCTATCTCAGATCGAAGCAGATCGTCGTCTCATTGATCTTAGAAGAATATGACTAATTTTATCCGACGAACCATTGGATTGGATTATGAGTTGGTAGCATTATTTGTAGCAATTTTTAGGTACATTTCAAGGAATCAGTGCTTTTGGCACATTTAATAAGTAAATTTTGATATTAGATGGCACTAGAGCAATTCCTTAATATATGGATGAGTAAGTGCGGAAGAATTTCTTCGATTTTTTTTTCGCTAAATAGAGAAGGTACAATCTTCTATAAGAGTGTACAGCTGCTGGCGTACGCCGATGATATTGATATCATCGTAAGCAACAACCGCGCCGTTTGTTCTGCTTTTTCCCGCATGGATAAGGAGGCGAAGCGAATGGGTCTGGAGGTGAAAGAGGACAAGACGAAATATCTCCTGTTATCAAGCAAACAGTCGCCGCACTCGCGTCTTGGCTCCCACGTTACTGTTGACAGTCATAACTTCGAAGTCGTAGATAATTTCGTATACCTGGGAACCAGTATCAACAACACCAACAATGTCAGCCTCGAAATCCAGAGCAGAATCACTCTTGCCAACAGTTGCTACATTGGACTGAGTGGGCAATAGAAAAGTAAAGTCCTCTCTCGACGAACCAAAATCAAACTTTACAAGTCGCTTATCATTCCCGTCCTGCTTTATGGTGCAGAAGCTTGGACGATGTCAACATCAGATGAGACGACACTTGGACTTTTCGAGAGGAAAATTTTACGCAAGATTTATGGTTCACAGACGATGGAATGATGAGCTGTACGAGTTATACTACGACAGTGACATAGTTCAGCGAATAAAAAGACAGCGGCTACGTTGGCTAGGTCATGTTGCCCGAATGGACGAAAACACTCCAGCTCTGAAAGTGTTCGATGCAGTACCTGCCGGAGGAAGCCGAGGAAGGGGAAGGCCTCCGTTGGAGGGACCAGGTGGGGAGCAACCTGGTTGCACTTGGAATCTCCAACTGGCGCCGAAATGTGAAGGAAAGAGAGGATTGGCGCGCTCTCATCGATTCGGCTATAACCGGCTAAACGGTTCAACGCCAATCATATACATACATACAAGTGCGGAAGAATAATAAGCCCACTGTGACATCCGTGAAATGAAACAATGAAACAATTATCACAATAAAATGTAATTGTAATTGTAAATTAATTATTTTCCTATTGCCCCCATTTTAGATCATATTAATGTGAACTTCAGAATTATAATTAAATTACATTAGTAGTACAAAGTGTTCAGCTTCTGGTCAGAACGTTGAATCATAGGCTAAACTAAATAGTGTTAAACTCGTAAACGCATTCGACGGCGGTTGAAGGAGTCACAGTTACGTGCAAAAATGGAAATATACTACAACTTGACCGCAATACTCAGTTTAATCGAGGTATCAACCATACAGCAACGATACACTGAGATAGTCCAGCAAATCTGTGAAAATGTAGCCGCAGAGTATGGCATCTACACTTTTGTATACGCAAGTAGTGACACCAGTAGCCAGTCAAAACTAGATATTCCAACAATTTTGCACAAAAGTGCTGTGCATAATCCTATAGCTGTACTCAATATTGATAGACTTACACCCGTTGAGCGTTACGTGAAGCAATTCAATCACAATTTAATCAGTATACTACAACTTAGCGAAGACATACACCACAATGATATACTTTTGCAGACAATGTGGCAGCGTTTGGACCGTAATAGGCAAATGGGGCTCATACTGCTTTTCGCTGATACAGCAAGTGAAGTGTATATGAGAAGAATTCTCGCAAATTGTGTCGCGAATTATGCCATAAATGTCATCGCCTTGCAACCACATGTGGCGGTAAACGAGCGCAGTTACTGGACTCTACAACTATTTCCCAAACAGCAAACCGTTCGGCAGAATTTTAGCAATCAGTACCGAAATATATTCCCTAAACATATGGGGAATATGCATGGTCACCCTTTGCGTATTTTACAAAATGGTTGGCACCCGCAATTGTACAACTTCACAGCTAGGGATGGGACCGTAACACTCAGCGGATATTTGGGAAGAGCCTTAACGGAATACGCACAACGCCGAAATGCCACAATTGTAGCGGCAACACTTCCAGCTAATGCAGTTTACAATTTTAGTGAAAGTCTAGAAATTTTTCTGACAGACAGAGCAGATACAGGCCCCCTTTGGCCAGTCCAACTCAAAAATCCCGAATTGAGTTATTCGACCGTATTCCAACATATCAATTTGTGTCTTATGGTGCCAGTAGAAGAGGCACTATCAAAGGTTGTTTTTTACCGTACTATTATAAAGATGTGGGTTGTTGTTTTGCTCTGCATCAGTCATATGCTTCTGTCTTGCATTTGGACTCTTATGTATCGGTTGCAACGTCAACGAATGCAACCACTTTACGATTACTTCATCAATGTATATGTGTTTCAAGGCCTAATAGGTCTACCGTTTTGGACCAGGAACAGAAATTCGCTTCTACAAAGGATTGTATATATTACGATTTCGTTTTCGGGTGTCGTTATCGGTACAGCATATACCACTCATCTGCAGAGTTTCAGCGTGGAAGCACCCTTTGCTCCGACCACCAGAACCATTGATGACATACTAGAACGGGGTATCAAAATAGCTACGAGCAGAGATAATTTGCCTTGGATAATAAATGTAACCGATATAAGTCGGCACATTCAGAAGATTACATTGTTCAATAACTTTACGGAGTTTCTTCGGGCGCGCGATAGCCTGGACACACACTACGCATTCAGCGTTACAGATTTGTGGACCGTTTACAATGAACAACAAAAGCATTTCTCTCGACCAATCTTTCGTCTGACTGATATTTGTTTTGGAAAACATATGCCAATGGTGTTACCTTTGCCTGCGAACTCAATATATCGTCATTATTTGAATGCGTTTTTGGAGCGACTGCATGAAGTAGGTCTCAAAAACTATTGGGTGCATCATAGCTTTGTAGAATTGGTGGAGATGGATTACATATCTCTGAAAGACCCTAACCCATTGCATGGTTTTAAATCATTTAGAGTGGAGGACTTACATTTTATACTCATAAAAGTTGTTATTTTATATAGCTTAAGTATTCTGTGCTTCATTTTTGAGGTTAGCTGGTTAAAATTACGAAAGCTATCCAACTGATATTAAAGTTTAAGCGACACCAATGACAATTTGTGATTGTTCCTTTAAATAGTGAATAGTTTTGTTTAAAATTACTACTTTGTTATAATCTGATTAATCATACATAGTTGTGGAATGGAAATAAGCGTACTTGTACACGTGGGAACTCATCACAGCCCAATAAGCAAATAAAACTATTGATTCGCACAATTATTGAAGTGATTTGCCATACATATGTACAGAAGTAATATCAGGTGTGGTCTGTTTTTTACATGGGCACAAAGCCGGTCAGATAACTATGCACAGTAAAAGATACCCAGTTTTCTCATCAAACATCTGGTTCAAAGTTGAAGACAATTGTAGGTTGATATTACTAACTTTACTAACCTATAAAATATTTGAAGCCTAACTCCAGATCATTAAGTTCACGCTTTACTCGATAAAATATACCCACCATTAATGAATAAAGGAAAAATTGAAAATATTTTCATGAAACACATTTATTTATTATTATTCTTTCACCCAAATTATATTAAATTGAATATTCACGCACTATAGCCCATAAATGCGAGATTTTCGTCCAAAATAATTCCAACAAAAAACACAAAACACTGACAAGCAAAAATCCACCTAAAGTCGTTAGTAACAGTTGCAGGTCCTGCAATTTCATAGGTACGAAGCCGCGTGGCTTGCTATGATCGGTCAACATAATCCAGTCCATATCGAGCAGTTCTAAGAAGCTTTGACGATGCCACTGCTCTATGAGGCCCGCTTCCGTAAGTCTCCCTATAAATGCACTCAAATCGGCGCGATACAGCGAATTTCGTTGCAGAGGCACTGCCATCGGATTATTCCTTCGCAAGCATATATCCGATAGGCGAAAGAAAGGCCGCGAAAAGTACTTCTGTTGCTCCTCATATACCGACCACATGTCGGAGACTAAGAAGGCATAACTCGTATTAAGTGTATCGCGTAGTAGGAAATATTCCGTTAGATTAATAAAAACATTGAAATTCTGATAATTATTGCGGAGTACCGGCACTTCATCAATCCACTTCCGGTTGATTCTACCCAAGGCGATATTAATACCGCCCTCTAAAAGATCATCAATTGTACTGTAAGGCGGAGCGAGTGGTGCATTTACGGTGAAACTTTGTAGATAAGCGATATAAGCGGTGCTGAATATGATACTCGAAAAGGAGGTGGTAAAGTATATGATCTTACGCACCGCTCTCTTAACATTTTTCATATGAAATGGCATGCCTAGTAGACTGCGCAGTACTGAAGCGTTAACAAAACAGGCAATAACTAACTCATGTTGTCGCTCCTCACCACGAACATTTAATGTCCAAATAAGCGATAACACAACCAAACTCACAAAAAAAACCACAAAGACCGTCCCATTCATCGCATAACGGTAGAACTTATATTTCGGTATTGGTTGCTCCACCGGCACCATGAAGCACATAGTGCTAAGCGCGAAAACATCCGTGTAACTGAGGTTATAGTCATCATAAGCAAATTCCATCAGAGAGCATATATCAATGTCGCTCTCTATAATAGTCTCTACTAGCTCAACATATGACATAAATTTGTTGCGCAAGCTGAATGGGTTCACAATTGTAGCATTACGACGATAAGCATACTCCGTTATAGTTCTACCCAAGAAGCCGCTCAGCACAGACTCGTTTGTATTCTTCCTGGTATAATTATAAATCTGCGGATACCAAGTGTTCTCAATTATGCGTAAAGGGTGACCACGCATATCAGCCAAATGTTGCGGGAATATCGTACGATAACCAAGTGAAAATTGGCATTTTATTGATTCTTTTGTGGGAAACAAGCGCAAGATCCAGTAGCTGTGTCGGACCACCGCGAGTTGGGGTTGCAAGGCTATGACAGTCATTGCGGCATTTTTTACACAAAAATTCAAAATACTTGCGACATATGACTCGTTCGTGCTGTCATCGAGCAGCAATATGAGTGGACTTTGTGTATTGTGCCTTAAGCGTTGCCACAGTCTTCTCAGCAGGAGCTCATCAAATTCAGTATTCGCTGTGAGCTGTACGATGCTTAGTAGCTCATTGTTGTAGATTTCCCCATAAGATTTCACATGCGGTAAGGAATCAAAATCCAGCGCGGGTAGTCCAATTCGATCCAGAAGTGTGTTGAAGAGCTGTACGTCCTCTATACCATCTATCTTAGTGCAATTTTTATAACTCGCGTAAAGTAGGGTGTTCACGGTGCGCTCTTTGGATGTGGCAAGCACAATGTCGCCTAAAATTTGCCCGAATTCCTTGTCGACTGCCGAAATGCCAATTAGATTGAGTATCAAGGTTAAATTGCCAAAAATCTGCATTTTTTATTTTTCTCTCACTTAAGCGTGTTAAATGTATTTTTGCTGTTGAGCTTCAAGTTGCATGAAAACTGACAGGATTTCTATTTCAAATTAATTATGTGCGCCGCTTTTATAAGCTTTGGGATGCGTGCAATATTTTATGTAAATAAATGTAGGTGTTAATATCAGTAAACATGAAATTCCGTTAGTAAACAATACTTATTTTTTTTTAATCCTTTAACCGTTCGTGAGAATGAAAAAACACTGAAAATTAATAAGGGACATTTCAAAACAGCATAGCAGAAGCTTAGAAAGAGCTCTTGTGAAGAGTCCACGCGTTATGTGGCGTAGAAATAAATATCTTAGAAAGAATCTAGTTGCCACGCCTACAAAAGGCGAAAACCGAAAACCTATAAAGTGTCATAACTATGGAATAAATTAAGTTATGAAAGTAAAGAAAAGTATTTGGTATATAGGATCCCACTAGAGAGGTACATATTTTGATGTAATTTTTAAAAGTTCACGTGACCCCGCCCACTTACGGATCAACACACATATCTCAGATGACACGGACGGAATAAGGAATAATTTTGAATTCCATCCCATTCGTTCACTTTATAATATATACATTAGGAACAAATAAAAATAGCTGAATAAAAGTTTACAAAAGTATTGTATTTGGGCTGAGGTATCACTTGCCGCAATATTGTCGAAATATCACTATAACTTTTTAAGGTCCCTGATATCGAACACGAAGAAATCAGTGCCTAAGATTAATTTTTCACCGAAATCACACATATATTTTAATGTAATTCAGAATCGTTTTCTTCTAATAGAGTATCTCTGTATCAAAAATGAGTCATTAGTTCCCCCAGCTCCTATATACATAATTATAGGTTTTTCAAAAATACGCTGGGCTTTATACCTTATAAATCGGTTAATATGTGAGATATTTGAGCAAAATTAAGTGAGCGTATAGTCTTGGATATAGTGTACCTTGGTAGATAAAATGAGTGAAATCGGTTCAGGAATTACATCAGTCCTCAAATGGGTCATATTGTATTATCTTTGTAAAATTACATCAATAAATTGCGAGCATATAAAAAATTCGGTTGCAACCGTACTTAGCCCTTCCTTACTCGTTTTAACTTTGAATTAACCCCTTTGTCTCTAATGCATTGTAATACGTAGGGGTGAACCCCCATTTCCTCAGTTAGCTGAATAAATACTCTAGGGGATTGTAAAATAAAACATTATTATAGTATTATCATAAGTTACACCGAGTGTTGATAAAATCTGCAAACATGATATATAGTAATTCACTGAATACACAACCGTTATTAATTACACTGTACAACACTTGGGTGGGTATTGGAACTAACTATTTCTTCATGGGTATTGAGTCATAAGTAAAAAAAGTGTATACTTCGATTTTACGAAGTTAGCTCCCAAAATCGAAATATCTGGATTCAAAGTTCGAAAATTTAATTTGATGGTGTATAAAACTTTTTCATCCGCTGATACAAATACCTTATCAGTTCTTCGACGCGGTATTTGAATAGCACTCCATCGGCCCCGCCACTTTGTTGTTCTTCAACCGGGTAATTTCTATTCGAATTTCATCATGGTCGAGTATGGTCAATCGCAAGTCGAGTTGAAAATCGTTCGGCTGTCGGTTGTGATTGCACGTTTTCAATGTTGAACATTCCTTGTGTTTGTTGACGAGCGCGATTGGCTGCACAGTGGTCCGAGTCGATATTTACAAAACAAAACACTGGAAACATGGCGTCCATCTATCACAACATGATCGATCTGTTTGTGGGTTTTTTGATATTCTCTTCCGTCGGGGCTTGTGCGCAAATCAGCGATATGACGAAGAACTTCGCTTAGATAAGGATTGTGGCTAGACACGTTCATCCACCGGAGTGAATGCCAGTACTCAATGACTGAGTCTCTCATTCCAGATGTTTAAGTCGCAGTCTTTAATACGTTTGCAATGGTCGCCTTCAAAATTGGGGTCTCTCATCCGAGTCTGTTGCTTCCTTTTCATTGGGTAGGTTTTTTTATGTGATGGGTCCCAAAACCCTACGCTGAACCGCTTCGCATTCTCACAAACGGGAGTCTGCAGGCTACCTAGAAAATACTTGGTCTAAGACCGGAAGTTGTAAGCAGCTTCAGTCACATGCAAAAGAATCGCTCCTGGCCACTCCCAAGTGAATGACAGTCAGGAACTTTCCTCACAGTTTTCCTTCTAGCTCATTACAGTTATCGTAATGTTACATAGTTAATTCCAGAAACCCAGTCTTAGCGTATAGTATTATTCAAAATATTATTAAGAGAAGCAATTTTTTCAACAAATCTGGGCAGACTGTTGCCGATGTCTATAAACCACGCTAACGATCGATTCCTTATCGTTCACCTGACATCGAGTTGCGATAGACAGCTAGAGAATTCTATGACAGGGCGGAGCGGATCGTCGTCTGATTGGTCTTAGAAGACTATGTCTAATTTTATCCGACGAACCATTGGATAGGATTACGAGTTGGTAGCATTATTTGTAACAATTCCAAGGTACATTTCACAGAACCGGTGCTTTTAGCTTAAGCTCACTTTTTCAGTTTTTTTGTTGTGATGTAATTACCCCTCATTTAATAACTAAATTTTGATATTAGATGGCCCTAAAGCAACTACTTAATATATGGATGAGTAAATGCGGAAGAATAAAAAACCCACAGTGATATGCGTTCCATGAATCACAATAAAATGAAATTGTAATTGTAAATTAAATATACGGCTTTACCCAAATGTCAGATCATATATGTAAATATGACCTTCAAAATGTAATGTAATTACATAAATTAGCACTATTAGAAGCGGTGCTAGTGGTACAACGTGTTCAACTTCGGTTCTGAACGTTGAATCATAGGCTAAACTCAATACTGTTAAACTCGTAAACGCATTCAAAGGGGTTTGAAAAAATTTATTTTATTTTATTTCGAAATATAAATAAAATAAACCATTAATGAATAAAGGAACAATTTTAAATATTTTATTAATTTTATTTTTTCACACAAATTGTACTAAACTAAATATTCACGCACTTTTCTAGCCCATAAATGCGAGATTTTCCACCAAAGTAATTCCAACAAAAAACACAAAACACTGACAACCAATGAGAAACCAAAAGCTATTATTAACAGTTGTAAGTCCTGCAATTTCATAGGTACGAAATCACGTGGCTTACTATGATCGGTCAACATAATCCAGTCCATATCGAGCAGTTCTAAGAAGCTTTGACGCCTCCACTGCTCTATGAGGCCCGCTTCCGTAAGTCTCCCAATAAATGCACTCAAATCGTCGCGATACAGCGAATTTCGTTGCAGAGGCACCGCCATCGGATTATTCCTTCGCAAGCATATATCCGATAGGCGAAAGAGAGGCCGCGAAAAGTACTTCTGTTGCTCCTCATACACCGACCACATGTCGGATACTAAGAAGGCATAACTCGTATTAAGTGTGTCGCGTAGTAGAAAATATTCCGTTATATTGATAAAAACATTAAAATTCTGATAATTATTGCGTAGTACCGGCACTTCATCAATCCACTTCCGGTTGATTCTGCCCAAGGCGATGTTAATTCCGCCCTCTAAGAGATCATCAACTGTTTTGTAAGGTGGAGCGAGTGGTGCATTTACGGTGAAACTCTGCAAATAAGCACCGTAAGCGGTACCGAATATGATGCCGGAAAACGAGATGATCAGAAAGATGATCTTACGTACCGCGGTACTAACTTCCTTCAATAAAAATGCCATGCCTAGTAGCGCGCACAGTATTGAGGAGTTGACGAAATGTGCAATAAGTAAGTCTTGTTGTTGCTCCTCGTCATAAGCGCTGAATGCCCAAATAAGCGACAACAGTACCAAACTTAGAAGAAAATTCACAATAACCGGCACATTAACCACATAATGGTAGAATTTAGATTTTGGTATTGGTTGCTCCACCGGCACCATGAAGCACAAAGTGCTAAGCGCGAAGACATCCGTGTAACTGAGGTTATAGTCATCATAAGCGTAGTCAGTCAGAGAGCATATATCGATGTTCCTCTCTATAATAGTCTCTACCAGCTCAGTATATGACAGGAATTTGTTGTGCAAGCTGAATGGATTCACTATTGTGGCATTGCGGCGGTAAGCATACTCCGTTATGGTTCTACCCAAGAAGCCGCTGAGCACCGACTCATTTGTATGCTTTCGGGTATAATTATAGATCTGCGGATACCAAATATTCTCAATCATGCGTAAAGGGTGACCACGCATATCAGCCAAATGTTGCGGGAATATTGCACGGTATCCTGTTACGAATATGCGTTTAATTACGTCCTGTTTGGGAAACAATTTTAAGGTCCAGTAGGTGCGCCGAACCACCGCGTGTTGGGGTTGCAAGGCGATGACATTCATTGCGGCATTTTTTACACAAAAGTTCAAAATACTTGCGACATATGACTCGTTCGCGCTGTTATCGAGCAGCAATATGAGTGGGCTCTGTGTATTGTGCCATAAGCGTTGCCACAGTGTTCTCAGCAAGAGCTCATTAAATTCAGTATTCGCCGTGAGCTGAACGATGCTTAGCAGCTCTTTGTTGTATATTTCCCCATACGGTTTCACAGGCGGTGTATAATCAAAATGCAGCGCGGGTAGTCCGACTCGATCCAGAAGTGTGCTGAAGAACTGTGCGTCCTCTAGACCATCTAACTTAGTGCAATTTTTATAACTCACATAAAGTAGTGAGCTCACAGTGCGCTCTTTGGAAGTGGCAAGCACAATATCGCCTATTATTTGCACGAATTCCTTGTCGACTGTAGAAATGCCAATTAGATTGAGTATCAAGGTTAAATTGCCAAAAATTTGCATTTTTATTTGTCTTTTACTAAATGTATTTATGACTGTTGGACTTCTAGTTGCGCGAAAACTGACAGGATTTCTGATACAACTGACGCCGTGCTTCCCATTTATAAGCTTTCGGAAATCGTGCCATATTTTATGTAAATAAATTTAGGTGTTAATGTCTGTAAACATGAAATTGCATTTGTAAACAGTACTTATTTTCAACCCTTTGAGCGCTCGTGACGATGAAATATATACAGTGATATTGGTGTGTGCATAAATATAAACTCTAGACACACTGAAAATAATTAGGGCACATATTCAAAACAGTATTGTAGAAGATAGGAAATAACTGTTGCGAAATTATTAATACCATCCATTATTATAGTTAACATGACTTTCATTGATATTTGAATATTGTGTTCACAAGAATTACCGCCAGATGGCGTCAGTTCCAAACATTATTAAAACATATCTCTTCATTTCTTCATTTTAAGGCTTTGAAGCACTTTAATAGTTAATATTTCCATCGAACCAGTAAATCTATTGATACATTTTTAGATTAATATAGCGAGGAAATTTAATAATTGTTACTTTGGATAACACTTTTTTTACCTTTAAGATAACCCCTTTGTATATAAGTACTTTTAATGCATTGTAATAAGTAGGTATCGGCGATCATTTCCTCTGTTATTTTAATATATACTCTAGGGGATTGTAAAATAAAACATTATTATGGTATTATTTTAAAATACACCGAGTCTTGATAAAATCTGCAAACAAGATATATGGGAATTCACTAAAGACAAAATCGTTATTAAGTTAGAATTTTTTCTAAGCAAACTATTTGGTTTATTGATTTGAAACTTGGCAGGTATATTATGACAACCGTAAACTATATTCACATATTTTTTATTGCCAACAAAAATAATTATCGGGAGCGTTGATATTGCCAATTTTGCAGAGGTCCGCAAAAAAAGGCACGATATCTCTGGGCTGGATCATCTGAAGTGCAAAAACCAAATTAATTTCATTAATATAATAAATAATCTAGTGATTGATCGAAGGAATTAGCAAAAAAAAATGTTTGACAAAATAGCGGCTGCTCAAAGCAAAAGGTTCGATTTTCGACCAAACCTCGGGTCTTTAATTGTTTATAAAAATAAGAAATTTTCATCGGATGAGGAAATCCTTCGATTTATTACTAAAAAAAAATATAGTTAAGAAGCTTGTGTAAAAATTTCAGACTGATCGGTTCAGCCGTTTCTGAGAAATCTTGCTCTCCGACTTTGAAACCACCGTTTCGAGAAAAACGAGTTTAAAGTTTTGAAAGCACTTTACATGTAGTCGGCGCGCCTTCACTAATGTGTTTATAACTTCGAAAATATTCGTCGGATCGACTTGAAATTTTGTGTGAGTATACTAAGAAATATATATACTAGCAGACCCGGGCTACACGTTGTTGTGGCTAAGGTATACATTAAATTAAGTTGGTCCAATCTTGGCTTCGGCGACGATATTGATTACTCGAGGTAGATTTATGTTACGCAGCATGATACTACTTTTAATTGCAAAGTGAGTGGTGATAGTACAGGAAATTTTAAATAGTTTGAGATAATTTATTACGTCATCCTGATTTGTAGCTATGTCAACTCTCCTGGACCGAAATTCTAAATTGTCGCCTTAAGATCATCGATATCCTTGTTTTTTTTTACCACCAATATAGGTCATTCAATCAGTCATTTATGGTTATCATATTGAGGTTTCATGTCAGGAAAACTTCTCTTTCAAGTCAATGAAGTGACAGAAATCTGTTGGAAATGCTATTAATCCATCGAGGTGTCAGCTGCGACCCTACCATTTCCAACTGCTTCTACAATCGCAATTTGATATTGTTGCAAAAACACTCATATGTTAGTTGTTAATTGGCGATCTTTGTGTGTCCCCACAAATTAAATGACTTTAGGCATGCGATTAGCCCGTCAGTAACAGTTGATCCAGGAATAATTGGAAGAGTCTGGCGTAAATCACCTGTTAACAGAATCCTAGCTCCACCAAAAACGTTTATCGACAATCAAGATCTTTTAAAATCCTGTGCAGTACCTCCAGCGACTTCTTGAATATTTGGAAAATCTTCGTTATAGCGCTATTTTTGGCGATTCTGCCGACTGGTGTTTCGTTCATTTGCAATTTAGGAGTAATTTCAAGGCCGAATGTGCCGTTTGTTTGCCTACTAACAGGTGCCTATTCCCGTTAACCTTGGAAACCTTGGAACCTTGGTGAAAATGAGTGAAATTGGTTCTGGAATTACATCAGCCCTCATATACCATATATGATGATTTTCTATTGGACTTTATGCCTAATATTATGCCGAATATATATTGTGTGTTATCTTAATAAAATTACATCAATAAATTGCGAGAGTGTAAAATGTTTGGTTGGACGTGAACTTAGCCTTTCCTTATTTTTTACAAATTGTTTTGGGCTATCGACACAACCTTATACAATTGAATAATAACAAAAATATTTTAACAAAGCAACAATGACAACCTTCAAAATATTATTTTTTTTGTTTTCTCTTTTTATATTTTTCTTGTCAACTCGAATAAAATTTTCTTATTGATATCTTCCTCGCAATTTTTCCATATTTACTCACTTTCTAATCTTTTTCTGGCCTTCCACGAATATTTCAATACTAAAATTAGCCAGATCGGTTTGAACTTCAACCAATAACTTCCCGATTTTAGAAAATTTGTAATTTTCTTCGCGGAAAGTTAAAATAAATTAGGGGTGGACCACCCTCAACATTAGGAGGATGAAAAATAGATGTTGTCCGATTCTCCACCCTAGCCGATATGCAGGCTAAGATTCACGAAAATCGGTCGAGCGGTTTCAGGGGAGTTCCATAACGTACACCGTGACACGAGAATTTTATATATTAGATTAAGAAAACGCAAAAAAAGTCGATTTTTTGAAAATCCTAACTGTACCAAACAAATTGAAGATTGAGTCATAAGTATAAATAGTGTATTGTTCGATTTTCGAAGTTAGCCTCCAAAATCGAAATATTTGGATTCGAAGTTCGAAAAAAGGAACTTTTTAACAAATTATTATTAATTACAGGATATAGCTACTAAACAATACAAAATATTGATATAATCTAAATTCTCTTCTTAATTTTATGGTCTGCTGATGCATGCCTCTCATCAGTTCTTCGCCGCCGTATTTGAATAGTTTGGCAGAGAATCCATTGTGCCCGCCGCTTTGTTGTTCTTCAAGCGGGTAATTGCTATTCGAATTTCTTCATGGTCGGGCAGGTGTTGCACTTTCACTGTCATTAAGCTAGTTGGATAATTATTTCCTACACAAATTCAGTATACTTTGGGCATCCATCGCTAAATCTCCTCCGGGGGTTCTACAAGAGAATGCTACGGTCTTGAAACATTATGTTAATCTCCGCATCTTACCCGCAGGCAATACCCTCTCTTGCATTCTGACACTCTTGTCACGTTGGAGAGGTCGTCAAAGACAACTAGGTTTCAACAACTTTTAGAATATTTCTGTGCTAGAAGGTCTACTAGGAAACGCTGAGCTCTGCATTTATACATAAGCTCATTTACATTATCATCTCGTTTGGGGGTGTGAATATTGGTACCGCCTACAAAGCTTCAACGCGGATCTACATTGAGCCAATTTCAAAAACATTGGATGACATTCTCAAACGCTATATTAAGTTTACGTTGGACGAGCATATTTTTACAGGTTATGCATTTCCGGTTACCAATATGTGCCAATAAAAAATATTTCACTCGCCCACTTTTTAGCCTAACAGCTTAATTACTGCCTTTCTAAAATTAATAACTGTAAAAAATTATATATTTGCCTAAATAATATACTTTCTGAACTGAAGTTTACTTAGAATTTATTCAAAATATTTTCATTGTTGACCTGACCTCGAGGTGCGCTAGATAGATGCAAAATTCTATGTTGGGGCGGAGTGAATCGTTGTCTGATTAGCATTAAAAGAATATGACCAACAAATCATTGGATTGGATTACGAGTTAGTAGGTGGCAGTTTTTAGGTACAATGTAAGGAACCTGTGCTTTTGGCTTAAGAACACTTTTTATGGTTTTTGATATGATGTAATTACCTTTAATTTAAAAAGCAAATTTTGATATTAGATAACACTATTGCGGCTACTTAATATGTGGATGAGTATGTGCGGAAGAATAATAGACATACAGAGATATGCGTTCAATGAAATAAAATTGTAATCGCTTAATTATTTTGCTATTGCCCACATGTTAGATCATATAAATGTGAATTTCACAATTATAATTTAATTACATAAATTAGCACTATTAGAAGCGGTGCTAGTAGTACAAAGTATTCAATCATAGGCTAAAATAAATAGTGTTAAACTTGTAAACGCATTCGACGGCTGTTGAAGAAGTCACAGTTACGTGCAAAAATGGAAGTCCTCTACAGTTTGACCGCATTACTCAGTTTAATCGAGATATCAACCATACAACAACGATACACTGAGATAGTCCAGCAAATCTGTGAAAATGTAGCCGCTGAGTATGGCATCTATACTTTTGTATACGCAAGCAGTGACAATAGTAGCCAGTCGAAACAAGATATTCCAACAATTTTGCATAAAAGTGCTGTGCATAATCCTATAGCTGTACTCAATATTGATAGACTTACACCCGTTGAGCGTTACGTAAAGCAATTCAATCACAATTTAATCAGTATACTGCAACTTAGCGAAGACGTATACCACAATGAACAACTTTTGCAGACAATGTGGCAGCGTTTGGACCGTAATAGGCAAAAGGGACTAATACTGCTTTTCCCTGATCACGCAAGTGAAGCGCATGTGAGAAGTATTCTCACAAATTGTGTCGCGAATTATGCCATAAATGTCATCGCCTTGCAACCCAAAGTGGCGGTAAACGAACGCAGCTACTGGACTCTACAATTATTTCCCAAACAGCAAACTGTTCGGCGGAATTTTAGCAAGCCTTACCGAAATATATTCCCTAAACATATGAGAAATATGCATGGTCACTCTTTGCGCATTTTACAAAACGGTTGGCACCCGCAATTGTACAACTTCACAGCTAGGGATGGAACCGTAACACTCAGCGGATATTCGGGAAGAGCTTTAATGGAATACGCACAACGCCGAAATGCCACAATTGTGGCGGCAACAATTCCAGCAAAGGCAGTTTATAATTATAGTGAAAGTCTAGAAGTTTTTCTGACAGACAGAGCAGATACAGGCCCACTTTGGCCCGTCCAACTGAAAAATCCCGAATTGAGTTATTCGACCGTATTCCAACATATCAATTTGTGTCTTATGGTGCCAGTAGAAGAGGCACTTTCAAAGGTTGTTTTTTACCGTACTATTATAAACATGTGGGTTGTTGTTTTGCTCTGCATCAGTCATATGCTACTGTCTTGCATTTGGACACTTATGTATCGGCTGCAACATCAACGAATGCAACCACTTTACGATTACTTCATCAATATTTATGTGTTTCAAGGCCTAATAGGACTACCGTTTTGGACCAGGAACAGAAATTCGTTCTTACAAAGAATCATATACATCACGATTTCGTTTTCGGGTGTCGTCATCGGTACAGCATATACCACTCATCTGCAGAGTTTCAGCGTAGAAGCACCCATTGCTCCGACCACCAGAACTATTGATGACATACTAGAACGGGGTATCAAAATAGCTACGAGCAGAGATAATTTGCCTTGGATAATGAATATAACCGATATAAGTCAGCACATTCACAAGATTACATTGTTCGATAACTTTACGGAATTTCTTATGGCGCGCGATAGCCTAGACACACACTACGCATTTGCCGTCACTGATATGTGGACCGTTTACAATGAACAACAAAAGCATTTCTCTCGGCCGCTCTTTCGTCTGACGGATATTTGTTTTGGAAAACATATGCCAATGGTGTTACCTATGCCTGCGAACTCAATATATCGTCATTATTTGAATGCGTTTTTGGAACGACTGCATGAAGTAGGTCTTAAAAACTATTGGTTGCAACATAGCTTTGTAGAATTGGTGGAGATGGATTACATATCGCTGAAAGACCCTAACTCGTCGCACGGTTTTAAATCGTTTAGAGTGGAGGACTTACGTTTAATACTCATAAAAGTTGTTATTTTATATAGCTTAAGTATTCTATGCTTCATTTTTGAGGTTAGCTGGTTAAAATTAAGAAAGTTATGGAAGTAGATCTTAAGGTATAATAAAAACAAAATAATATATTTAGTTAGACTTGATGATTTTTTGAGATAAAATACAGTCTATAAATTAAGAGCGCCGCATGTGATGACTTTTAGGTCGATCGCAATCAAGTAGAAAACTTTAGAAATGAAAAGAATAACCATATTCTCAATCAATCCAAAGTGTACTTAAAGATTAACATGGGAATACTATACACAAAACAACTGACGATGCGAACGCAATAAAAAATATTTAAAGTGAGTGCGCGTAAGGGCAATAAAGTGGAACGTAACAATTATTTCATTTAAATAATAGCGGCAGTAAAAAATAAACTTTTACTACTCGGTTGTCATAGGCAAGTTTTTCTCACTCAAAGAGTTGGAAAGCATTTCATATCCGAACACAACGTCGAGGGCAGCGGATCTTGTCTCTACGCTTATCAACAATGCAGCTTCTTTACAATTTCACCACGCTGCTTAGCCTTATGGAGCTTTCCACCATTGAGCAACGATACAAGGAAGTTTTCAAGGACATCTGTACAGCTATAGCCAACGACCAGCAAATTTATACTTTCATCCACGCCAGTGCAGCAACCACTCCAGGGTCGCTCGATAACCACGCCCACACTGATGTGAAATTTATACTGCACACACTAGACACACCAAATCCTACAGCTGTCATTAATATAGACCACCTCGCGCCCATTAAGAACTACACGAAAGTCTTTCATGGCATTTTAATTAGCGTCGTGCGACTGAGTCTCGATATTCAAGCCAACAAGCAACTATTATGGGTGTTGTGGCAACGCCTGCAGAGGAGCAGGAACAGCCGCCTACTGCTCCTTTTCGAGGACACAGCTAGTGAAGCTTATATAAGGAGAATTATGATATACTGTGCCGACCAAAGCGCCATAAACGTCATTGGTTTGCAGCCAGCAATGGCGGTGAACGAGCGCAGTTACTGGACGTTGCAAATATTTCCCAAACAGCGAACTGTTCGCCGACATTTTCGAACATACTACCGCGAGCTATTTCCACGCCATATGGAAAATATGCATGGCCACGCTTTGCGTGTTATAGAGAATGCCTGGTATCCGCTGATTTATAACTTCACGCCCAAGCACGGACCTCCAATGCTCAGTGGTTATGTGGGCAGAGCTTTGCTCGAGTATGCTCGATATCATAATGCGACTATTTCGGCGCCGTTAGTGATGCGGCAGAGAGGGTTTTTGTTTCCAGAATCTGGCGATATACTCGGTAATAATAGCGCAGATATCGGTTTACTTGTGCCAATACAAATCCGAGATTCACGATTAAGTTACTCGATGGTGGTGCATTTCATGGATTGGTGTATGATGATACCGGTGGAGAAACCACTGCCGCGTTACACTTTCTACTACCAAACATTCGATTTGATTGTGGTTATTGTATTCTGTATCAGCCTCATTTTGATCTCCATCATGTTGGCCATCTTATCTTATAGGAATCGTCGGCAACAAATTGAGCTTCGCTTCGCGGACATTTTCATAACTTCAGTACTACAAAGATTACTGGGTACACCATTTCAGGCACAGCGACATATAACAACTCTGCACAAGTTTATCAGCATTATCATTTCGTTGGCCGGTGTGATCATCAGCACCGGTTACTCCACCTATCTACAGAGTTTCACTGTAAGCGCACCCGTTGGTACGCTTATGAATACTGTTGATGATGTTCTGAAGAATGGCATACAAATTGCGCTTGGTACGAGCAACCTTTACTGGGTCGAACAGGAGAAACGCTTTACAGAAATTCTTCAGAACTATACGTTCTTCAGTAATTTTACCGATTTGCTGTTGCTGCGCGATACACTCGATACACGTTACGCATTTCCGGTCACCGATATGTGGGAAATATACCATGAACAGCAGAAATATTTCACCAAACCGCTTTTTCGTATTTCGAATCTCTGCTTTGGCAAGAATCTTCCAATGACATTCATATTTCAGGCGAACTCACTATATCCGCCGAGTATAAATAAGTTTATGGGCCGACTGCTCGAAGCCGGTCTAATAAGGTTTTGGTTGCAACATAGTTTTGTGGAATTAGTTGCGATGGATGTAATCAAATTGGACGACATTAATAAGCAAGTTGGTTTTGTGCCACTCAATCTAGCAGACCTGTATGTGGTGCAATATCTTATGAGTATACTGACGGCCTTGTGTATTTTTTGTTTCTTGCTGGAGCTTTTTTGGTTGAGAGTTCGAAAGCTTACGAAATTGTTGCTAAGACATCTGGGAAAGCTTAAAGAGATTCGAAAGCAACGTTTCAGAAATCTCAGACGATAAATATGGAACTTTTTATAGCCTACGAACTGGGAGACTAAACATAGTAATTGCTATTGACTAAATTGTTGTTAGATTTTTTGACAGATACTCGAAAGAATACAAAGCGCATTCTAGGTTTAATTCAATAATTTCTTAATAAAGCTAAATTAATGACAGAAATCACAAATTCCAACAATAAACTTTGTGATTGATCCTTTAAATAGTGAATAGTTGAAATTGTACTACTACTGGTATAATCTGATTAATTATACATATTTGCAGAATAGACATATGCATACTTGTACAGATGGGAGCTCATCATAGCCCCATAAGCAAATAAAGCTGTTAATTTGTACAATTATACAGTATTAATACCAGGTCTGTTGTGTTTTTTACAAGGACACAAAACCGGTTAGATATTTATGCACAGTAAAAGATACGCAGTTTTCTCATCAAACAACTGGTTCAAAGTTCAAGACACTTGAAGTTAGGAATTTAAAGTGTTAACACATCCAACTCATTTCGGAGAGCTCCCGTGTATAACTAACGTCATAAATTATACCTAACTTCAGGTTGAGAAATTAAAAGCTTACGCAACAAACTATACCATTAATGAATTTATATTTATTTATTATTATCCTCACAAATTATACTAAACTGAATATTCACGCACTTTTCTAGCCCTTGAATGCGATATTTTCCACCAAAGCAGTTCCAACAAAAAACACAAAACACTGACAAGCAAAAATCCACCTAAATTCATTAGAAACATACGCAAGTCCTTCAATTTCATAGGTTCGAAACCGCGCGGCTTAGTATGATCGGTCAACAGGATCCAGTCCATATCGAGTAGCTCTAAGAAGCTTTGACGCCGCCACTGCTCTATGAGGCCCGCTTCCGTAAGTCTCCCTATAAATGCACTCAAATCGCTGCGATACAGCGAATTCCGCTGTAGAGGCAATGCCATCATATTATTCCTACGCAAGCACATATCCGAAAGGCGAAAGAGGGGGCGCGCAAAGTACTTTTGCTGCTCCTCATACACCGGCCACATGTCGGATACTAAGAAGGCATAACTCGTATCCAGTGTGTCGCGCAACTTTACATACTCCGTTAGATTGCTGAAAACAGTAAAGTTCTCAAAATTATTGCGGAATCCTAGTATATTATCAATCCACTTCTGGTTAAATCTGCCCAAGGCAATGTTAATGCCGCCGTCCAAGAGATCTTCAATTGTTTTGTATGGCGGGACCAGTGGGGCATTTATGGTGAAACTTTGCAGATAAGCGACATAAGCAGTGGCGTATATGATACTCGCGAACGAGATGGAAAGGCATAACTTCTTACGCACCGCTGTATTAACTTCCTTCATATGAAATGGCATGCCAAGTAGACCGCGCAGTACTGAGCCGTTAATGAAACGGGCAATAAGTAACTCATGTTGTCGCTCCTCGCCACGAACATTGAATGTCCAAAGGAACGACATCAGAACCAAACTTACAATAAAGACCACACTAACCGTCTTATTACCTATATAACTGTAGATTCTATATTTCGGTATTGGTTGCTCAACCGGCACCATGAAGCACATATTGCTAAGTGTGAAGATATCCGTGTAACTGATGTTATAGTCATCATAAGAGTATTCCATCAGAGAGCCTATATCAATATTGCTTTCTACGATAGTATTCACCAACTCAGCGTATGATAGAAATTTGTTGCGTAAAGAGAATGGATTCACAATTGTGGCATTGCGACGGTAAGCATACTCCGTTATAGTTCTGCCCAAAAAACCGCTCAGCACAGACTCATTTGTATTCTTCCTGGTATAATTATAGATCTGCGGATACCAAGTGTTCTCAATTATGCGTAAAGGGTGACCACGCATATCAGCCAAATGTTGCGGGAATATCGTACGATAACCAAGTGAAAATTTGCATTTAATTACGTCCTGTTTGGGAAACAAGCGTAAGATCCAGTAGGTGCGTCGAGTCACCGCCAGTTGGGGTTGCAAGGCGATGACATTCATTGCGGAATTTTTTACACAAAAGTTCAAAATGCTTGCGACATATGACTCGTTAGCGCTGTCATCGAGCAGCAATATAAGTGGACTCTGTGTATTGTGCCATAAGCGTTGCCACAGTGTTCTCAGCAGGAGCTCATCAAATTCAGTATTCGCCGAGACCTGAACGATACTTAACAGCTCTTTGTTGTATATATCCTCATACGGTTTCACAGGCGGTGTAGAATCAAAATGCAGCGCGGGTAGTCCAACTCGATCCAGAAGTGTGCTGTAGAGTTGTACATCCTCTAGGCCAACCAACTTAGAGTAATTTTTATAACTCACATAAAGTAGGGAGTTCACGGTGCGCTCTTTGGATGTGGCAAGCACGATATCGCCTATTACCTGCACGAACTCCTTGTCGACTGTAGAAATGCCAATTAGATTGAGTATCCAGGTTAAATTGCCAAAAATTTGCATTTTTATTTTTCTTTCACTTAAGCGTACCAAATTTATTTTTGGTGTTGAGCTTCAAGTTGCGCGAAAATTGACAGGATTTCTGTTTCAAATTGAGTTTGTGTGCCGCATTTATAAGCTTTCGGAATGAGCTTTGTGTTAATATGTAAATAAATTTAAGAGTTAAGGTCTGCAAATATGAAATTCAATTTGTAAACAATAATTATTTAGCCCTTAGAGTATTCATTGTGGATGTTGATGATGGCCTGATTACATCGGTGTACCAATCCCCTATTGCTACTAATATTTAAACAAATAAAGCTACTTAATCAATGACAATATAATATGGTTTGATATTCCAATCTACGTAAATTAGTAACGGCTCCATATGAACCATTAAATAACACAACCGTAAAATGGCCATCCCTGTTGTCAACAAGAGTGCATTGGTTATCACGTATATCTCCATCGTAGACTGCTTCAATTTGTTTACTTTCTGAGCTCATACATAACTGCCCATCATCAATACTACCTAGAATTAACTAAAAATGTGCACAGAAACAATTAATTAGTTCAAAACTGTGATATTAATTAACTGATATAAAAAGGTTGATATTTAATTAGATCATATCAAAGCCCAAAAATCGTATAGTCTTACTTAAGCCACCACTCGTTCATTTGTTTCGTTTCAGTTGATGTTCTCAAAGTAATTTGCTATGGTCTCATCACATTTCGCGCACTAAAATATGTCGTTCCCAGTCGACCAAGAATCTGAAAACGCGATTTTAAGGTGTAAGTGTATTGTGTGAAGTTCCCTATACATATTATTTCGTGCTGAAAAGTAGAAGCCCTTTGAACTGCCCATCATCAATATTACCCCATTATAATTTTATAAAACGTCCTGTGCTTCTGTTGTTCCAAAAACTGAGGTCAACCTGTCCGGCGGACCTACATAAAAATACGATCCATATAATGTTTATGGAATTTGACGTTGATTTGGTCACAGAAGACAATGAATGATGTAATTAAAATTTTTTATATTCATACTAAGACATTTATTGTATTATTCGAACAATTATATTTAATTTAATATTTGCGGATTTTTCTACCACAAGAGTACGAGATTTTCCACCAAATTAATTCCAACAAAAAACACAAACCACTAACCACCAATGAGACACCCAAAGCTATTAGTAACAGTTGCAGGTCCTGCAATTTCATAGGTACGAAGCCGCGTGGCTTGCTATGATCGGTCAACATAATCCAGTCCATATCGAGTAGCTCTAAGAAGCTTAGACGTCGCCACTGCTCTATAAGGCCCGCTTCCGTAAGTCTCCTTATAAATGCACTCAAATCCCGACGATACAGAGAATTCCGCTGTAGAGGCAATGCCATCGGGTTAGCTCTTCGCAAACACGTATCCGTAAGGCGAAAGAGTGGACGCGCAAAGTACTTCTGTTGCTCCTCATACACCGACCACATGTCGGATACTAAGAAGGCATAACTTGTATCGAGTGTGTCGCGCAACAACACATATTTCGTTAGATTACTAAACACAGTAAAGTTCTGAAAATTATTGCGGAATCCCGGTATATTATCAATCCACTTCTGGTTGAATCTGCCCAAGGCGATGGTAATGCCGCCGTCCAATAGCTCAGCGATTGTTTTATAGGGCGGTCCCAGTGGTGCATTTATAGTGAAACTTTGTAGATAAGCACCGTAAGCGGTGCAGAATATGATGCTCGGAACAGAGATGGTAAGACATATGATCTTACGCACAGCTGTCTTAACTTCCTTCATTTGAAATGGCATGCCTAGGAGACCGCGCAGTACTGAGCTGTTAATGAAACGGGCAATAAGTAAGTCATGTTGTCGCTGCTCGCCACGAGCGTTGAATGTCCAAAGGAACGACATCAGAACCAAACTTACAATAAAGACCACACTAACCGTCGTATTACTTATATACTCGTAGACTTTAGATTTCGGTATTGGTTGCTCCACTGGCACCATGAAGCACATACTGCTAAGTGTGAAGACATCCGTGTAACTGATATTGAAGTCATCATAAGCGTATTCCATCAGAGAGCCTATATCAATATTGCTTTCTACGATAGTATTCACCAACTCAGCATATGAAAGAAATTTGTTGCGTAAAGAGAATGGATTCACAATTGTGGCATTAAGCCGGTAAGCATATTCCGTTATAGTTCTGCCCAAGAAACCGCTCAGCACTGGCTCGCTCATACGCTTTCTGGTATAATTATAGATCTGCGGATACCAAGTGTTCTTAATCATGCGTAAAGGATGGCCACGCATATCAGCCAAATGTTGCGGAAATATTGCATGGTAGCCTGTTGCGAATTTGCGTTTAATTACATCCTGTGTGGGAAACAATTGTAAGGTCCAGTAGCTGCGTGCGGCCACCGCGAGTTCGGGTTGCAAGACTATGACATTCATTGCGGCATTTTGTACACAAAAATTTAAAATTCTTGCCACATACAATTCAGTAGCGCTGTCATCAAGCAACAATATGAGTGGACTCTGTGTATTGTGTCAAAAGCGTTGCCACTGTGTTGCCAGCAGACCCTCATCAGATTCAGCACTCGCAATGAGTTGGACGATACTTACCAGCTCTTTGTTGTAGATCTCGGCATACGGTTTCTCAGGCGGTGAGGAATCAAAATGCAGCACGGGCTGTCCAATTCGATCCAAAAGTGTGCTGAAGAGATGTGCATCCCCTAGACCATCTAACTTAGTGCAATTTTTATAACTCACATAAAGTAGGGAGTTCACGGTACGCTCTTTGGATGTGGCGAGCACAATGTCGCCTAATATTCCCACGAACTCTTTGTCAACTGTAGAAATGCCAATTATTTTGAGTATCATGGTTAAATTGCCAAAAATCTGCATTATTGCTCTTATTTTTTTACTTCTGTTGAGCTTCAAGTTGAACGAACACTGACGGGAGTTCTCTTTCAAATTGAGTTTGTGCGCCGAATATATAAGCTTTCGGATTGAGCGTTGTGTTATTATGTAAATAAATTAAATGTTAATATCTGCAAATATGAAATTCAATTTGTAAACAATAATTATTTAACCCTTCGAGTGTTCCTTGTGAAGGTTGATGATGGGACTTAATCAATGACAATATAATATGGTTTGATATTCCAATCTATGTAAATAAATAATGGCTCCATATGCACCATTAAATAACACAACTGTAATAGTGGCCATCCCTGTTGTCAACAAGGGTACATTGGTTATCAGGAATGGTTAGAATGGTTAGAGGAATACCACCTCCCGGTGGTACAATCGCATAAAGCAAGCCAGATAGATATAGTATTAACTAAAAATGTGCACAGAGACAATTAATTAGTTCAAAACTGTGATATTAATAAACTTATATAAAATGGTTGATATTTAAAATGGGGGTAATTAGATCATAGCCAAGCCCAATCTCAAAGCCTTCTTAAGCCACCATTCGTCCATTTGTTTCGTTTCAGTTAATGTTCTCAAAGTAATTTTCTATGGTCTCATCATATTACGCGTACTGAATTATATCGATCTCATTCGACCAATAATCTGAAATTTTAGGTGTAAGTGTATTGTTCTGTATAAATATTATCTCGTGCTGAAAAATAGAAGGCCTTTGAACTGCCCACCATTAATACTACCCCATTAAAATTTTGTAAAACGGCCTGTGCTTCTGCTGTTGCAAAAACGGAAAAAATACGACCCATATGATCTTTATGGATAATGAATGATATAATGAAAAATTTTAATATTGATACTAAAGACATTTATTGTATTATTCGAACAATTATTTTTAATTTAATATTTGCGGATTTTTCTACCACAAGAGTTCGAGATTTTCCACCAAATTAATTCCAACAAAAAACACAAAACACTAGCAACCAATGAGACACCCAAAGCCATTAGTAACAGTTGCAGGTCCTGCAATTTCATGGGTACGAAGCCGCGTGGCTTGCTATGATCGGTCAACAGGATCCAGTGCATATCGAGTAGCTCTAAGAAGCTTAGACGCCGCCACTGCTGTATGAGGCCCGCTTCGTTAAGTCTCCCTATGAATGCACTCAAATCGCTGCGATACAGGGAGTTCCGCTGCAGAGGCACTGTCATCGGATTATTCTTTCGCAAGCATATATCCGAAAGGCGAAAGAGTGGACGCGAAAAGTACTTCTGCTGCTCCTCATACACCGGCCACATGTCGGATACTAAGAAGGCATAATTCGTATCCAGTGTGTCGCGCAACCGCGCATATTTCGTTAGATTGCTGAAAACAGTGAAATTCTGATAATTATTGCGGACATCCGGCATATCAGCAATCCACTCCTGGTTGATTCTGCCCAAGGCAATGTTAATACCGCCGTCCAATAGATCATCAATTGTTTTGTAAGGCGGGGCCAGTGGTGCATTTACGGTGAAACTCTGCAGATAAGCACCGTAAGCGGTGCCGAATAATATACTCGAAAACGAGGTGGTAAAGTATATGATCTTACGCACCGCTCTCTTAACATTATTCACATGAAATGACATGCCTAATAGGGCGCGTAGTATTGAAGTATTCATGAAACGGGTAATAAGTAACTCATGTTGTCGCTCCTCGCCACGAATATTGAATGTCCAAAGGAACGACATCAGAACCAAACTTGCAAAAAAGCCCACAAATGCCGTCACATTTACCACATAAAGGTAGAATTTATATTTCGGTATTGGTTGCTCCACCGGCACCATAAAGCATAAAGTCCAAAGCATGAAGCTATCCGTGTAACTGATGTTAAAGTCATCATAAGCGTATTCTACCAGAGAGCCCATATCAATATTGCTTTCTACGATAGTATACCCCAACTCAGCGTATGACAGAAATTTGTTGCGTAAGGTGAATGGATTCACTATTGTGGCATTGCGGCGATAAGCATACTCCATTATAGTTCTACCCAAGAAGCCGCTCAGCACAGACTCATTTGTATTCTTCCTGGTATAATTGTAGATCTGCGGATACCAAGTGTTCTCAATCATGCGTAAAGGGTGACCATTCATATCAGCCAAATGTTGCGGAAATATTGCACGGTAGCCTGTTGCGAATTTGCGTTTAATTACGTCCTGTGTGGGAAACAACTTTAAGGTCCAGTAGGTGCGCCGAACCACCGCGAGTTGGGGTTGCAAGGCGATGACATTCATTGCGGAATTTTTTACACAAAAGTTCAAAATGCTTGCGACATATGACTCGTTCGCGCTGTCATCGAGTAACAATATGAGTGGACTCTGTGTATTGTGCCATAAGCGTTTCCACAGTGTTCTCAGCAGGTCCTCATCAAATTCAGTATTCGCCGTGAGCTGAACGATGCTCAGCAGCTCTTTGTTGTATATTTCATCATACGGTTTCACAGGCGGTGTAGAATCAAAATGCAGCGCGGGTACTTCAACTCGATCCAGAAGTGTGCTGTAGAGTTGTACATCCTCTAGGCCAACCAACTTAGAGTAATTTTTATAACGAACATAAAGTAGTGAGTTCACGGTGCGCTCTTTGGATGTGGCAAGCACAATGTCGCCTAATATTCTCACGAATTTCTTGTCGACTGTAGAAATGCCAATTAGATTGAGTATCAAGGTTAAATTGCCAAAAATTTGCATCATTGCTCGTTTTTTACTAAAGTTTTCCAAATAGTTTTATGGCTGTATGGCTATGGTATAAAGCTTCCAGTTGCACGAAAACTGACAGGATTTCTGATACAACTGACTGTGTGCTTCCCTTTTATAAGCTTTAGGAATGCGTGCAATAATGTCCGTAAATGTAGGTGTTAATATCTGTAAACATGCAATTCCATTTGTAAACAATACTTATATTTAACCCTTAGTGCGTTCATGAGCATAAAATATATAAATTGATATTGGTGTGTACATAAATGTAAACTCCAAACACACTGAAAATAATTTGGAACATTTTAAAAACAGCATTGTTCAACGATAAAGAAACAAATCGGGCTTATGGTGAATTTAATTGTTATTCAAAGATTATTATGTTTACAAGATCTACCGCCAAATGGCATCAGTTCGAAGCATTAATATAATATCTCTGACTACTTTTCTTCTTTTGAAAGCTTTTAAGGACTTTAATAGTTATTATTTTCATCAAACCAGCCAATTTTTATATAATTATATCGAGAACTTTTTATACTCATTGGGTAACACATGTTTTTTTACATTTAAGTTAACCCCTTTATATCTTATTGCTTTTACCATGTGCTCGGTTATTTTAATAAATACTCTTGAGAATTATAAAATAAAACATTATTATAGTAATATTACACCGACAGTTGATAAAATCTGCAAACAAGTTATACGGTAATTCACTAAAGAAACCGTTAAACCGTTATTAATTATATGTATTAACGATTGTTTTACAATACAAGTGTTATGGTCTAGCGAAATCAATATATGGTAGTTGTGAAGACAATTTCGTCAATACTAGAAAATTCATAGAACTTCAATGGTATTAAATAGTAAGTAGGCGTAGTTGTAAGCCGAATTCTCTAATTTCCAACAGCAATATAGGAATGAATGTATTAATTGTTAAGAACCAATTTTTTTCCAATTGATCGAACTAAATCAAGCATTCTCCTCAGAACTTCATGTGTCATCAGTGAATGGAAACATGTAAAATTGATTTAGTATGGTATAAAGCAAAATTAAGTTTTAAAAAGCCTCGTCACTGGCTCGCAGCTGACTTTGCAGATAGAAACTTTTGTTAATAGCTTTAAGCTAATTTCTTGTAAAAGCTCAGAAAGTAAGAGAAATAAGCTTTTTAAGACAGTCGCGATAAATATAAATAATATTTTAAGCTTGACAAATGAGTTAAATTATTTATTATGTTGTGTTGGGTCCTGATGAGCTTTAAAGCTCTCTGGTGCAAAATATATAAATGTAATTGTTTAACATATTTTATGATATACGATGTAATATAAAAACGCCGAGTTTATATTTGTTTTGATATTTTCATGCTGTAACTCACTTGATTTTCTGTTTTAATTTAGTTGTTTTTCACAAAAAAAAATATTTTAACTAATATCTGCATACTACACCTGCACCCAGTCCAGCGGCTGACCAAAAATTTGCTGAACGTTCTTATCTTTTTCCACTCAACTCTACGCTTACACACACTTATGCACATTTTGAAACTTAAAAGTAATTGAACTTTTCATAATTCTCAAGCGGGACTATATATCAAGCGGGTCGGCCGCATATTTGGGCGGTAAGTGGCGGTAAGCGGACACACCTTGTACGTATTTGTGGCTTGATCTTTTGTTTTCACACACATTATACACACTGTGGTCGCTCGCCTAATCTGCGCAAAGGTGAGGGTGTTTTGTACAATGATTTATTTTCACAAGTAAACTATTTATATTGGGTTTAAGTGAGGTCAACTGCGCAAATATCGCGCGCATGGTACGTGCATATGTTAAAGGGCTAAAGTGTTGTAATCGATATTGAGACGTGGCAAGCGTTAGTTTATGTTGCAAATGCACAGACACATACAAACGAACATATGTTTGTGGGCTGTGCCTTGCTAGTATAGTAAAGAGCTTTTTGGACTTCTCAGGTATTTTATTGTTCCCAAAACTGTGAAAAATGTTGTTTGAAGGTATTTTACAACAATTTCGAAAATAAGCATCACTTTTCACTAAGTTAAATTTATTATTAATCAAACAATCCCTTTCCTATCACTCGCAAAATCATGGGTAGAATTTCTTCCAATTCAACCCCTCGAACACATATTCACGTGCAACACATTGTCAGATCGATTTCGATAACACGGCGCACCAACACACCAACTCTGAATAGGCTTGGTCCAGCTACAAGCTCCTCACCAACGGCCACTCCCACGTGTTCAATTCAATTGTCACTCTCAAGGTGTTAAGTTGTTGGCTTCTAACAACGGTTAAAAGGTATTTTCGAACCATTTAAGCGCTTGTTCATTGCATATCTATGGCACTTAGCCTTTAACGCTGTTGTTGTTGTAATTGTTATCTGACAGTTTTAACTCACCGTTGTATTTGTTTCGATTTCAGTGCATTACATTTGAAATGCAATTGATTTATTGCTGTCTCGTGGAACTGCCGACGCTGACAATTTGCACTGCGCAGCATGTGGCACATGTGTGTTTGTTGTTGCTATATGTGTACAATAAGAGTATATCGGTGTGTGTGTGTTTGTCATGTGTGCCATATTTTTTAATTAATTGGCGCAAACGTAAAAAAAACGCACAGCAGTGATATTTGTTTGATATCTGACTGTCTAACGGCGACAGTGCGCTGTCCAATGACCTCCCCGTTGTGCGGACGCAGTATTCATTTGTTTATATGTCACTCATTTGTATATATGTATGTATTTATGTTTATTAGCCATTTTTATACTCTCGCAACAAAAGTTGCTAAAGAGAGTATTATAGTTTTGTCCACAGTTTGAATCCTTCTGATTCTTTCACTTTATAATGTATACATAAGGAACCGATAAAGATAGCGAAATAAAACTTTACACAAATACTGTATTTGAGCTGTGACATCACTTGTGGAAAAATTGTCAAAATCGGACCATGACTTTTCAAGACCACTGATATCAAACATGAAGAACTCAGTGCCCAAGGGTAATTTTTCACCGATAATATAGGTAAATCTCTAAATAAATTGCGAGAGTATAAATTGTTCGGTTGCACCCGAACTTAGCCTTTCCTTACTTGTTTGCTTTGTTTTTTTTTTTCTTGTGCGTGTCTGTGAGCCGTCTATAAGTTTTTGGGTCAACACTGTTGTCCGTCAATCAACATTGCTTGAACATTTCTTGCATCTCACCATTAATTGTTGCAGTTTTTCAATATGCCATTTTAACAACTATTTTCATAGTTTTAAGTTTTTTTTTATTTTTTTTTTTACTTTTCGATTTTTAAGTTTGCATATGTCAGTTTGACAACGTTCAAATGTCATTTACTGCTGTGCTTAGGGCAAATCTAACCACTGTTGAAAAATTCAAAAACATATTTAATTGTGTAAGTGAACAATTATTACTCAAAACAAGTAAGGAAGGGCTAAGTTCGGGTGTAACCGAACATTTTATACTCTCGCAATTTATTTATTTAACTTTATTTATATTATGTAATACACAATTTGACCCACATATTCGTCATATATATTGTATAAAGTCCATTGAAAGGTGCAAACCATAATATTAGGTTAGAAGCACCGAGGTCCTCGTGTTCGATATATGGGGCCTTTAAAACCTATGGTCCGATTTCGGCGATTTTTAGAATGGGGCTGCCACACTATTAACATAGTATTTGCGCAAAGTTCTGCATCGATATCTTCACTAGTACTTACTTTATATATTGTAAAGTAAACGATTCAGATCGTCTTCAAAGTTCTGGTATATAGGAAGTAGGAGTGGTTGTGAAGCTATTTGACCTATTTTCACAACATATCATTGGGATGTATGGAAACTATTACAGACCAAGTTTCATTGAAATCGGTGGAGTAGTTCCTGAGATATGGTTTTTGACCCATAAGTGGGCGATGCCACGCCCATTTTCCATTTTGTAAAAAAATCTGAGTGCAGCTCCTATCTGCCATTGCTTATGTGAAATTTAGTGTTTCTGACGTTTTTCCTTAGCGAGTTATCCCACTTTTAGTAATTTTCAACCTAACTTTTGTATGGGAGGTGGGCGTGGTTATGATCCGATTTCTTTCATTTTTGGACTGTATTAGGAAGTAGCTAAAAAAACGACTGCAGAAAGTTTGGTTTATATAGCTCTATTGGTTTGCGAGATATATACAAAAAACTTAGTAGGGGGCGGAGCCACGCCCTTGATAGTGCGATCCTTCATACCAAATTTTATTTCCATAGCTTTATTTATGGCTTAGTTATGGCACTTTATGTGTTTTCGGTTTTCGCCATTTTGTGGGCGTGGCAGTGGTCCGATTTTGCTCATTTTCGAAAGCAACCTTCCTATGGTGCCAAGAAATAAGTGTGCCAAGTTTCATCAAGATATCTTAATTTTTACTCAAGTTACAGCTTGCACAGACGGACGGACGGACAGACAGACATTCGGATTTGAACTCCACTCTTCACCCTGATCACTTTGGTATATATAACCCTATATCTAACTCGTTTAGTTTTGGGTGTTACAAACAACCGTTATGTGAACAAAACTATAATACTCTCTTTAGCAACATTTGTTGCGAGAGTATAAAAATTACAAAAGCATTCATGACAGTTGTCACGATTTGAATGCCAATTTTACTATTCAAAACAGTTTCAAATAATTTTTTCGATTATCGAAAATTTATTATCGATTTAAAAAATTAGCATCGATTTAAAAAAATAGTATCGATTAAAAAATCGATTATAAAATACTGATTATTTGTAATCAATTCGGTGATTCACATTTATAATTTTAATATATATACATTTAACCTACTCAAAGTCTCTTTAGAAGTTAACTCGAGAAAAAGGACGAAAATTTCAAGTTATATAAACAATCAATTATAGCGTATGGATTATTTGTATTATTAAATTCTCATTGAACAATAATATACAAATTCACACACGTGGGGTTTTTTAAGTTTAACCCATACAGAGCATACTGAAAATTTCTTGAAAAAAATTACAAAAATAAATAGAAAAATAATATAAAAAGTAGTAAATTCATAAAATTATTGTGTTCAAATTAATTCTTATGTAATAGAGATCTTAAATGTAATTAACATTGATACAGTGTTCCTCAATTCAATTAAATTTTTATTTTTCGTTAAAACTGACGATCACCATATCGACTGATTTTCACAAAAAAATATAAAGTATCGATAAATTGTAACAATTTAATTACAGGAAAAGGCATTAGGACAAAAATAAAGATTATATGATTATATGTGACAGTTAAGGAAATTTTTCAGAACAAAAATAAAAAAAATTTATGAAAGACACCAGCAATTATTTTATGTATTAAAATATCGATGTTTTTTAAGACAAAAGTTCATCAGGACAAATTTAAAGCTATTATCCATAATATCGATCATTTTTTAAGTAAAGGTATTAAAATATCGATATATTTTTCAACGAATTTTTTACCCAATGCTAATCGATTAATTAATTAATAAAAAATTGTTTTAAAAAACTTTACTATATCAAACTGATTCAAAAATAAGAAGCCAGTTTAAGGCATTTGATTTGAGGCACTGTCGATTTTAATGTTATATATAAATTAAAAAAACGAAAATACATATGATTTACTTTTAAATTCTACTGAATCTATTTACAATCGTTCATGAATGATCGGCAAGCCACAATATATATTCAAAAAATAAATATATTATCAGATGCTAAATGACTTAAACAAATAGACCTGTAATTCAGATATTTTATTATATCAAATAAACTCAATTGCCGCTTAACAATATTTTTTATGACATAACTATTTAATATTGTGTTGAAACTATACATCATTTGAGACACGAGTAAATAGAAAAAAAATACTTTATGTAAATGTCTCCGTGTGACTGACAAATTTGCCGCTGACAAAGCTTTCATTTTGATGGATTGCCATTTTTCTGACACAAAGCACACAATTGGCGGTCAAAGCGGCAAGGCAAGACAAACAAATGACAAATGTGTCATGTTAGATATATTTGTATTTCCATTTCAAGCGCTGGCATTTAGGTTAGCAATGTAGGCTGTAGGGCGAACACAACAAGCGCAATGAAACTGACAGCCGAGCGCCTTGGGTACGTGGATGTCAGCATAATTCGCTTTCAGCGCTCGTAAAGTTCACAAAAAATAAAGAGAATAAATAGAAAAGCTCTTTGACGCTGTCATTGCGGAACTGCCGGTTGTGCCAAAAAAATTGCATTGCCACTAAAATAAATGCAACCAAATCGACTTTGGTGGCGGTGACGACGGCAAAAATAAAACAAATGCCAGCATTGGCGGCGCATCATATCGCATTGGCAACAAATTGTATGTGTGGTACGTGCGCATGCGCATGCGCATTGTGGCGCGTGGGAGTCAGAAGCGGCACGATTTGTGTCGCTTAACTATTTTTAAATGAAGAAATAAAATACGAACGACAAACTTTACTAAGCAGCTGCCACATGCAATGTGCGCGCTGTAATGCAATAAAGAAATGCCTCAGCGCGGCAACAACTTGGATGCGGTACTTACGTTACGGCAACTATAGTTGTGGTGTAGTCGCTATCGCGCCAAACACACACACACAAAGATATGCAAGCGAACTAATGCCGCATGTCGCGTTGTTTGCCACAAAAAACTGGAGCACACGCGCACCCGCCAGCGGCACTTTATGGGTGGCCGCGCGCCATTCGCCTTGTCAAATGTGACCGACCGACCGAACGACCGCTTGTGTGCAAACGAACACCAAGCGCAAGCGACAACCGCAGAAAGAAAGAAAATGCAAAATAAAAACAAAGCCACACTCTCTCCGCACATCTACTTGTATGTATGTATATACAGATATAAATGTGGCACATTAGGAAAGCGAAAAAATGTTGCACGTCCGGGCTGTATGTTCAAGTCGGCGCACGCAGACGCGACCTTGCCACACACAAGGTAGGCGGCAGCGCTGCGGTCTATGCCGCGCCGGCGCATTTAATTGATTGACAGCCATCAAGTAGACAAGCAGCAATAGTGCGCTATTAAAGGCTTAGAGCTTGCGAAAAAAACACGCTGAAAAAGTGGATAAAATGTAAATCAGCACAAGCGACACACATACAGCGGAAGTCGCTGTGGTGGCGGCGGCAAAAATAGAAAACGCAAAATTGCGCAAAAAACAGCGCACGAGTTGCGCGCACGCGGCATGCTATCACCCACGCATGCGCGCGCAACACGCCACACCAGCCGGCAAACAAATCAAATGCCTCTCAACAGGCAGCAGCCACCAAAAGCGAAGACTGAAGACTTGCCGACAAACACCGCCGAAATGCTTGCCACAAGCCAAGCACACAGAACCGCTAAAAATAAAATAAATTGAAAAAAGCAAAAAAGTATTTGAAAATCTCAGCAAAATAAAAAAAAAACGTTTTTTACAAAAACAAGTAAGGAAGGGCTAAGTTCGGGTGTAACCGAACATTTTATACTCTCGCAATTTATTGATGTAATTTTATAAAGATAACACAATTCGACCCATATATTGCGTATAAAGTTCAATAGAATAACGAAAATCATCATAAATAGTATATGGGGACTGAGGTAATTCCTAAACCGATTTCACTCGTTTTCACCACCAAGATACAATGTATCGAAGACTATACGCTCACTTAATTTAATATTACTTATAATTAGGTATATGGGATCTGGGGGAAGTTATGACCCGATTTTTACCATTTCAGGTACAGAGAGAAACTGTTATAAGAAAAAAATTCAGAGGGAATGAATTACATTAAAATGTCTGAGGGATTTACCTATATTTTCGGGGAAAAATTACCCTTAGGCACTGAGTTCTTCATGTTCGATATCAGGGGCCTTGAAAAGTCATGGTTCGATTTTTACAATTTTTTCACAAGTGATGCAACAGATCATATACAGTGTTTGTGTAAAGTTTTATTTCGCTATCTTCATTGGTTCCTAATGTATATTTTATAAAGTGAAGGAATAAGATGGAATTCAAAAATGAGTTATATGGGAAGTTGTCGTGGTTGTGAACCAATTTCGTCCATTTTTCACACGTGTCATCAGGGTGTCAAGAAAATATTATATACCGAATTTCATTGAAATCTGTCGAGTAGTTCCTGAGATATGGTTTTGACCCATAAGTGGGCGACGCCACGCCCATTTTCCAGTTTTTTAAAAAATCTCAGTGCAGCTTCCTTCTGCCGTTTCTTATGTAAAATTTGGTGTTTCTGACGTTTTTAGTTAGTGAGTTAACGCACTTTTAGTAATTTTCAACCTAACCTTTGTATGGGAGGTGGGCGTGGTTATTATCCGATTTCTTTCATTTTTGGACTGTATAAGGAAATGGCTAAAATAAACGACTGCAGAAAGTTTGGTTTATATAGCTTTATTGGTTTGCGAGTTATATACAAAAAACTTATTTGGGGGTGGGGTCACGCCCACTTTTCCAAAAAAATTATATCCAAATGTGCCCCTCCCTAATGGGATCCTATGTTTCAAATTTCATTTTCATAACTTTATTTATGGCTTAGTTATGACACTGTATAGGTTTTCGGTTTCCGCCATTTTGTGGGCGTGGCAGTGGACCGATTTTGCCCATTTTCGAAAGCAACCTCCTCAGGGTGCCAAGGAACATATGTTCCAAGTTTCATTAAGATATCTTAATTTTTACTCAAGTTATCGCTTGCACGGACAGACGGACGGACAGACGGACAGACGGACAGACGGACGGACAGACATCCGGATATCAAATCCACTCGTCATCCTGATCATTTATGTATATATAACCCCATATCTAACTCTTATATTTCTTGGTGACACAAACAACCGTTAGGTGAACAAAACTATTATACTCTGTGCAACAGGTTGCGAGAGTATAAAAAAATAAAATGAAATAACGCTAAATATTCATGATATCACGCGATTTTCGAAAATTCTCTCTTTTTTTGCTGTATGCAAGCGTGCTTAAATGACAGAAGCGACGGATCTCCAGCGGCGCTTTTAAAACTAGTGAGCACATATGGAAATATGCGCTAAGAGTCGCGTTGTGGCAGCGCGCGTAGTGATGGTTATGACAGTAACATAATAGTAACGGCATCCGCAAGCAATTGTAATAAATCACTCATTTATTTGCACATCCACAATATCTATATCCATATACATATATACTATATTATGATATATTAGTACGAAACAGCTGCTTAAGTTCAATGGAGTCTAGCTGCATGTCTTAATTGGCGCAACAATGTAGATAGTACAAATATTTTTGAAGCAATAAAATAAGTAGTATATGTAGGAGTTTCAACCTAATAAATCTGCCCAAAAGTTTAAGCAACCGGGAAAAATAATCAATTCAAATTTAGAAGAATTTAGTTACAAATAGTTTGCATTTCGGAGAAAAAAAATTAGTACAGTGATTTTGAACAGTCATGGTTAATTCATAAATATCAATAGTTATTTAAATCGATCTTGGATTACTGTTTAGTGCAGGGACCGAAAATAAGAGTTATTTTACAATTTTTAATAAAAAAAAATCATACATAAAGGAACATCGTAGAAAAGTTTTGATTACACCATCATGATTTTTAGGTTAACTATATGCGAAATATTGTATGATTTTTAAATTTTGATTTTTATATATTTAGATCAAAAATAAAAGTTATTTTTGATTTTTATTTTTTTAGATAAAAAAATAAGAATTATTTTTGATTTTTATATTTTTAAATCAATAATAAAAACCAAATCAAAATCAAAATTTGTGACATAATATGTTTCTTAATCTCTGTTAAGCTTTAAAGTAAAACTAAGGTTTACGGTTATAATAACAACAAAATATTATGCCCCTGAACTTGATAATGGATAAGACGCATATATTCATATATAAAAATTGAAATGATGCAGCATATTGTAATACATACGGCATAAATAAATAAATAAAAATTTTGAATTGATTTTTATTATTGATTTAAAAATATAAAAATCAAAAATAATTCTTATTTTTTGATCTAATTTTATAATTTTATAATCGAGTATTTAGTCAAGATATCGATGCTTTTCAAGGTTAGTTTAGGTTAATCAGGTATCCCAATGAACCACACATAGACCGATTTTGCGATACCAAATGGTTAGTAATCAATGAGAGGTAGTCATCCTTTAGTATGCCTGACTCGAATTTCAAAAGATGATGTGGTTTCACTAACCAAATCTCTTCCAGATTATCGTGCTGTGAAGCCTATAAATGCTGAAACCGTTGCCTTGACACTGCAGGACAAGCACACAAGAGATGTTTCATTGTTTCTCTGGTACCTTGCTCTTGACATTTTCTGCATGTAGGCGTGCGCCGCCACCAGACTGTCACCAGTGAGATATTTTTTCAGTACTAACCACTACATCGTAATCAAGCAAATCCACATAAGGAGAGTCTTTAACCCTTTCATGCCCAATGTTGCATATAGGCAACATTGTACTTACCGTCTTCTAATTCTCCTTATTTAAATTTTTTTGACCAGCGGTTTTTTCAATTATGTAGACTTATGTGTCGTGCACGCTTACAGTTACATTTTCTGTTATGAGCTGTGCACGTATTCATTCAGTAAGCGTTCTCTTCAGAGTGGAATTTCTAAATCAGCTTCGCGAAAAAAATATACTAAAATGGTTATTCCTAATGCATCAAAAAAACATAAAATTAATTGTTTTATTTTAAAACAAAGTGAACTATATAAATAAATATAGATAAGAGAGTTATTTAAAAAAAATCGTGTTTCGTTTATTTATAAAAATTTAATTGTTGCCTATAGGTAACATCCTGTAATTAATGAATCAGGATACAAAGGGCTTTGAAATTTTTTTCACTTCATATTTGAGTTCAGACTAATATATATATGTAGTAAAAAAATTGTTAGCTACGCCCATTTTAATTCGGACGTTAATTTGTAAAACTGCCTTTAAAACTATGAATTTCGGAACGATTATAGATGAGGAAAATAAATACAAAATTTACGTTGACATGATCGTTGTCAAAAAAATATTTACCATTTTTTAATTTTTTTTTAGAAATTGCAGTTTTGTATCACATATGTATATAAATTTTGAGGGGAATACGTATCGGAGAATAAAATAGATATACTCAGATATCACTTATTATGATTGTATAGCGTTGGCTGCGTTATATTTTTCGGATCAGAAGAAATAGAGACCCATAACAATAGAGACTCATGATAGACGAGTCACCTTCGTAGGAACCCAACCGGGATTTATATACGGCCTAGGTTTGTCACCTCAACACCAAAAATATACTGATTTTTCCTTTTCCACTACAACAACAACAACATACCATAACTATGTTTATTATATGCTAAAAAAGAGTCATATTATTTTCCAGCTCTATAATCATCGTCAAACTCATGGAGAAACGTTTCAATTTAAAGCTCTTATTATCGATCTTATCGACATGTACTTCATTATATGTATATTCGTATATTCTTATGTAGCTCAAAGAACAGTATACAGTAATTAAGTTGAAAAATATTAATTTGAGATTTTGACATTTATTAATTGCAACTAACCTTATATTATAGAACATAAGCAAACATATCAAGTGAAATTCTACTTACATATACAACACAATATTACTACAGAAATATTGGGAATATTTGTTAAGTAAAAACACAGCGTGCAATTTTGGGCATTACCACCAACAAATTAAGATATTAATCATGGCAACGCCTGCTTATTAAACTAGTTTTTTCCGGCGCATACAAATGAGCTTATTAAAGCAACGCGCATATCCTTTATGCCGTTCAAACAAGTGCCTTTATATTAAATTTAAATAAATACATATGCACAAGTATATGTATCAATTTAATGTATAAAAATTTATTATTTTTTTTTCGCCAACAATAATCAATTTAATTGGACGCTGTCGGTGCTATTTAAGCTGAGCAAGTGAATACCCGGCGGCCCGTTTTTTCGTTGTTTTTTTGCATTTATCACAATTAATCTTATGTTGTTGTTGCTGTCAGTGTTGCGCTTGAACCTTGTGCTGCTGTCAAATTATACACCTCCATTGCCGTACGGACACATAAAGTATGAAGCGCTCGTGTGTAAATACAAGGACATCGTGTTTAATGCCACAATCCGGTGCACTGTGCACACGATCATTAAATGTAAATTGCAGCGAGTGCGGTGAGTTATAAGCAACATTTTTTTGTATTTGCTCTGATTTCCGCTGGAAACTTTTTTCAGGAAGCATTTATGCACATACAACAATAGAATTGTGAGTTCGGTGGTAAGTGATAAGAGAGAGATTTTTTGAACAAAAGTGGTGATTAAACGCCATTTTAAAGTATTTATGCTTCTTTGACTTTGAAAAAATTATTTTAAGATTCGTTTAACACCTTTGATATAATAAAGCCTTTCGTCAGTTATTCAAACATGTTAGGTCAGGAACTTCTTCTAGCCGCTTTATATCGAATAAAATAACTTTTATTATCTTTGTTGACTTCATCAAAGATGCCACTGACAGTATGTGATGCAATATAAGGAACTCTAGTGTATCTGTTCCAAAATGTTTATACCACAAATGGGTACAATAGCTACAAAACCATTTTTTTCTACATATTATTTTTCCACGCATGATATTCCAACATATCAATTAAATAAGCCATCACGCTACACTTCAACAATGTTTTCGCCAATTTTCTCATTAATATTTTTTGAAGTTTGTACTCACCAACGCATTAACGTCACTTTGCCAGCACTAAAAACAAAAGACTTAAGCAACGAACCTCGTGTCGTTGCTGCATCATTTCTTGTTGTTGGTAGGGAAATTACTTAATAATTTACATCAAAATTTATTAATTTTAATATGATTTATAAAAATTTATGAGCGGCTGTGAGGCATTTAACAATTTGCCAACCAATAAATGTTGCTTGCAACCGAGGAGAGCAACAACAGCAAGTTTATGCAAATTTGGTTATCATTGCATATTTGAGTGTGTGTGTGTGTGTGTGAACAACTACCGTTGACATTATAGCCCACAGGCAAACAAACAGGCCTGCAAGTAGGCAACGTCAACCTGCAACATATCAAAAATTGCGGCAAAGAACAAGCATTTCGGTTGTTTGCCGAAAACGACGAATTTTCGATGAACATTAAAGCTTGTTTTTGTTGTTGCTAGTGTATGTATTGCTGCGATACAAAGCCTGCAGGCTAAGAACGTACGCACATTAAGTATGTAAATGTGTGTTGGTGCAAGTATTATGCATGACTTAATAGCAGCAGTATTGGACGAAATTGTGCTGCACAGTGTTTATAAGTGGAAAATTTGAAATTTAAATCTAAAATTAAAAAAAAAACAAGTAAGGAAGGGCTAAGTTCGGGGGTAACCGAACATTTTATACTCTCGCAATTTATTTATTTAACTTTATTTATATTATATAATACACAATTTGAGTCACGTATTCGTCATATATATTGTATAAAGTCCATTGAAAGTTGGAAACCATAATATTAGGTTAGAAGCACCGAGGTCCTCGTGTTCGATATATGGGGCCTTAAAAACCTATGGTCCAATTTCGGCGATTTTTAGAATGGGGCTGCCACACTATAAACGTAGTAATTGTGCAAAGTTCTGCACCGACATCTTCACTAGTGCTTACTTTATATATTGTAAAGTAAACGATCCAGATAGTCTTCAAAGTTCTGGTATATAGGAAGTAGGCGTGGTTGTGAAGCGATTTAGCCAATTTTCACAACATATTATTGGGAGGTAAGGAAACTATTACAAACCAAGTTTCATTGAAATCGGTCGAGTAGTTCCTGAGAAATGGTTTTTGACCCATAAGTGGGCGACGCCACGCCCATTTTCCATTTTGTAAAAAAATCTGAGTGCAGCTTCCATCTGCCATTTCTTAAGTGAAATTTAGTGTTTCTGACGTTTTTCATTAGTGAGTTAACACACTTTTAGTAATTTTCAACCTAACCTTTGTATGGGAGGTGGGCGTGGTTATGATCCGATTTCTGTCATTTTTGGAATGTAAAAGGAAATGGCTAAAAAAACGACTGCATAAAGTTTGGTTTATATAGCTCTATTGGTTTGCGAGTTATATACAAATAACCGATTTGGGGGCGGGTCCACGCCCACTTCCCCAAAAAAATTACATCCACATATGCCCCCTCATAGTGCGATCCTTCATACCAAATTTTATTTCCATAGCTTTATTTACGGCTTAGTTATGGCACTTTATGTGTTTTCGGTTTTCGCCATTTTGTGGGCGTGGCAGTGGCCCGATTTTGCTCATTTTCGAAAGCAACCTTCCTATGGTGCCAAGAAATAAGTGTGCCAAGTTTCATCAAGATATTTTAATTTTTACTCAAGTTACAGCTTGCACAGACGGACGGACAGACAGACATTCGGATTTGAACTCCACTCTTCACCCTGATCACTTTGGTATATATAACCCTATATCTAACTCGTTTAGTTTTGGGTGTTACAAACAACCGTTATGTGAACAAAACTATAATACTCTCTTAGCAACTTTGTTGCTAGCAACTTTGTTGCGAGAGTATAAAAATATTGTTGTTGTTATTTTTCTTTACATATTTTTTTTTTACTTTCCTTTGGTACTCGTATTATGAACTACCGACATGCAAAATTCGAAAAATTAAGAATTTGAATAAAATTATTTCTCAAAACAGCCCACGGTTCGCCAGCAAGACAAGTTAAAAAAATGTAAAAAAACACTGTGGCGCAGCAATTTTGCATTTTTATAAGCAACTTAAATCAATTGAGTTGGTAAAGCATGCAACAACAATAAAAATGCACTACAGCGATAATAAAGATGAAAACAACATTGGAAAAAAGTAAAAAAAGAATTAAAAGCAACCGACGAAGTTCGAAGTAACAAGCGCGAACAGATGAAGAACTGCTAAGAGCAGTATAAAACGGTGAATAAGGCCGAGTTGTGTCCCAGTGCGTAAGCATATAATTTATGGCCAACATAATTGCCATATGCGCCTTAATAGGTTCCAATACATAGCACCACTTTAGTTCTACGCCTGCACACACACTTATACATGTAATTGTTGTAGTTGTGGTTGTTGCAACATTTCGTTAAGCTTGTTGCTGCTCGCATAATAAAATCGCTTAAATAAGTGTGTGAGTGTGTATGCATGAGTCCAAAAAAAGTAAATATTGTAGCACGAAATTTCTTCCCTCAGCTGGCAACAAACACATGCAGCAGTGGATTGTGCGACATTGTTGTCGCTTCTCGTGCAGCGTTGCGTAAAACCAAAGGCATAATTAATCAATTTTCTACTCAACAGCCGAGACAGAAGCGGTAACGCGAAAAATATTGCCGAACAAATCAGGCGGCAACAGCTAAAATAACAACAACAACACATGTGGCAATTTAGTAATAATAAAACATGCAAAGAAACACTTGCAACAACAACATGTTGCTGTTATTTGCCTTTAAATATGTAAATATGTTTGACTTGGTAGCAAAAAGAAATTTACTTGCACTTCGAATTTTACTGGGTTGTACGGAGCTTGTAGAAGTGCTTGAGTAGTTACATATCTCCTCAGTGGTGAAAATTATTTGACTATATTTTGAACGAAGGATTTTGAAAAACAATATTGCTTTTATGTTGAAGTTTACACATTTGAGAATTAAAAAAAAAAATAACGAATACCAAAATATCAAAAAAAAAAATATTCAGAATTACAAAAACCAAGAACAAATACTCACACTCAGAACATTGTTACGACCAATTCGTTTGGGTACAGAAATAAAGTTCAGACACCCTATCGATAAGGTTATTCAGTTCGATTCTACACCATTTTCCACGGGGTTACTTCAGTAAGTGACTGAAGCCACATAAATTATATTCACGCAAAAGTCGCCAGCACATTATTTAAATATTCATCAAACTATAGTCACAACACCCTGTTTGGTGTTGCTGCGTGTCTTCGAACAGCTTTCGCCCAAAACAGCGTGTCTTCCACGTGTCTTCATGCACATAATTTAGCTGTAAATTATTAATTTTGTTGTTTACTGTCGCTTCTGCTATCACTTTTATTGTTGCACTCAGTACGCTTCGGCTGTCGCGTCCTTTGCACATAAATCACCTCTTCTTGCATGCAGTTATTTGACCCAGCTTGGCATTTCCTGCGCATGCGGCTGCAAGCTTGTGTAACTTTTTATTGGAGTGTCATTGAATTTTTTATGTGTAAACAATGCCTGATTATGTGTAATAAATGTAGAGATTCTTTTTTGGGTATAGTCTTTTTTTTGGATTTGGAGCTTTTTAGGAATATATTTCTAATGTATTATATAGTATATATGTATATTTTCTGGTACTTTTGAAGTTATTCGTTCTTTAGAGGCTAATTTTGAATTTTTTAGTTGGATCAACCAAACATTTTAAGAGATACTAGTAATCTCTTGTAAGATATTCTCTTATTCGATGAAGATCTACAATGCTCTCCATTTAAGTGGCTTTCCCGCTTAAGTGTCTCAAAAGTCTTACATGTTACTGTATTTAGATTTATGGAGTAATTTCATTAATTGAAAGTTACCACATTCTATAAGAAGTATTATGAATTCTTTTAAGCCCACAACAACTAGTCAATAAGGTATGCGAAAAGTAGAACCAAAATAAGCAGTAATAAGAAGATCGGCCCTTCAGCATTAATTTAACCTCAAAATAAAAAAAAAAACGTGTGATCTCAAAGACGGCCTATGTCACTCACAAATTCAAAAGTGGTACTTATATTGGTGGTACTTGGATAGCTATATAAAGCACAAGTTGCTACTGGAGAGATAATGAATTTCATATTCTAACTTCTTTACCTGCCTTAAAAATCAACATTTTAAAATATGAAGCCATCAACCGATTATTTTTTTTTTTAATTTCACTACTTTAATTTTCTTTCAAACTATTTTGATTACTTTTATTTTTATTATCTTTTTTTTTTTGCTGCTGTGAAATTTTGCATTTTTGACATTGCCGTTCCACCTTCGTGGGTGAAAAGTTGAAATGATTTTTGACAGTTTTTAATGGGAAACCAGTATTAAAGTGTTACACGTGACAGCTCAGCCTCGGCCATCAGGTGTAGCGTGATAGGCCATGGAACTGTCAGTGTGTGGCATGTTGCTGTGGCACGCCTCGATTACGCCCGAATCCGATTTAATTTAACACACACACACGTACGCACAAGTATCTTTTATTGCCACAAAAAAGCAATTAAATTGCCATAAAATTACAAATATACAAAAATGAAAACTGAGTATCCAAATAATCATATATTCTCAAGTAGTAGTTTTCCAAAATGAGTCAGAGCTGAATTTGAGGTAATGCTATTTGCTTAAATATTAGAGTATGAGAAAATTTAATCGAGTACAGGTCTAATAAAAAATACATTTACATATATGTACATATTAAAAAAAATAACTTTTTCTTAAAAAAACATTACCCTTTTTATAAAAAAATACGTAGTTTTTAGAAATATACCTTTTTTTATAAAATATTTCAATTATATTTTTTTATAAAAAATTATATTTTTGCGTATTTTACGATTTATTTTTTTATAAAAAATACCTTTAGAAAAATACCTTTTTCTTATTAATAAATTCCTCAAGCCGAAAAAGTCGTGCCTACTTCTTCCGAACGAAAGACTACTTATAATTTTAACCGAACATAAGAACTGTCCAAAGAGCCTTGCACACTCTTCACTTACCACAAGTTCCATAGGCACCACACAGCTCTCTTTCATACCAATTATGAACATGCGAATATAACAACCTCCATATTAATGCATTTTATACTAACCCACATTGGGGTAATTTCCATTGCATGGCGACCGATAAAATTCCCAACGCATGCGCGGAATTAAGTTATCAACGGTAAAAATGTGCAACATAAAATTTAGCGATTAATGCAATCGGGAGAAAGTAATTAAAATTAATGCACTCCGAAAATGAGCCACTCAAAAAGCATGACAAATCACCGTGAAGGTAGATAAAACACCAAACAAAAAAAACGGAAACAGTGAATTCACTGCAGCAACACGCATGCGCGACTGTCCGCCACTCAGCTTTGCTCAAGTTGCTGATAGCGTAATCGCTTGGCCGCGAAATAAACGCAATCAATCATGCGAAAATCAGCGATGCCACATAATGTGGCAACGCCTCACTGACTCCCAAAAAAACAAAACGCAACAACTACGAAGAGGCTGCAAGGCGCGCGGTTTTTTGAAATTTTGGTTGGTACAGCAAGGAAGATGCGTGCGAAATCGACTGCGACTACAAAAAGTTAAAGTAACGAAAATATTCCCTCCAAGTCGCAATCAACACTTTGGCATTGGCTGTGTGTGAGCTGCGCTGCAGGCCTGGCATAATGAATGCTGCGCGCTCTTGCTTGTTTTTGTTTTCGGCGTGAGCGCCAATGGCGACAATGCAAACTGACCGTTATTAATTATGTTTTATACGCAAAGTGGTTGATGGGTTTCATGCGTGTGTCTTTGCGTGTAATTTGTCACAATTGAGGGAAATTTGTACTTTTTGCAAACTTTTTTTGGCTAAGTAATATATAGGCGTATACAAATTTATATAATTTTTGTGTTGAAATTGATATTTTAGTCATAACACGCCTCTAAATGTTGAAATATTGATATTTACATGAATTGTCATTAGGTTTGTTGTATCCTTATGCTCCCTCTGCATTTCGCATTCAATCTTATGAGCTGTCTGGTGTCCAAAATTCTTATTTTTGTTCAATTTCTTTACTCACGGTTACTTAAACCAACTTTCTAGTTTTGAAACACATATAAAACATAATTTTTTTATAAACATATTCGGCAACAAAGAAGAAAAATATTAAAATTTTTTGATATTTCATATTTTGGCACTCAAAATGAGGTCAATTTATGCTTTCTCCTTAACCCTTCTGCACAAATTCAGATTGTACCCCTCATAAACAATTTGTGGGTCAATATGACCCAATAGCAAAAACACGTCAGTATGGTAAAATTATAATGGCAAACTCATTTTTTTATTATTCAAACATAAAATTAACAAATTCAAAATTTTTTTCAATAGGAGTCAGTAAAAAATACATCAATTCTGACAATTTATACACATAACTGCCTCTACACTATGTTGTTTGCATATAAATTTCAAGCATTTATCGCAACGAACTGAATGCTTATTGGAGTTTTTAGTATGTGGACAATAAAAACACCTTTGTCTCTTACCCAAGAAGCATAAAAGAGAATCAAGAGGCTGCACGACCGTGGATAAACTGGGAGTGTCTGCTGTGACTGCTTCCTGGATGTTTTCCACAACTCTTTTTGCAGAAGGACCATAGGGCATTCGCTTTCGGCGTGCAATGTGCGGGGTTACCAAAAATGTGGCCAAGTCTACTAAAAATAATCGCCGCTTAAAGTTTTTAGTTCTGTTCCATTCGGGATTAAGTTCGGTCCATATAACATATGCGTTATATCCCGAAACATCGACCATATTGGAAAAGAGTGCAACTGGCCATCGTTTCGTTTGGCGTTTACATGTGTACGTTGCTACTAATTGGTCCAGCGCATCAACACCTGCTTTAGTCGCATTATAGTGATGTATTATTTCTGGTTTCTTTTTCTGATCATCCCTAGTCTCTGCCGAATGATGAAGCACTAGCACGCTTTTTCTGTTTAGTCACATTTGAGCATAAATTTTCTTGGTGGTCAAAATGACCAACAAATTGTATACGCGTACGAAAAGTTTTTAAAAAATTATGTAAAAAAACTGGCTCGTCCTGAAAAAAAAATGTGTACGTACAACTCATCATAAGATTCAGACTGAGGATATCAAAATGGTTTTATAAGCAATTAGCCATCCTAAGGCATGGTAATACGCGTTTGTTTCTTAAATTTGGGTCATTTTGACCCAATTTGTGCAGAAGGGTTAAAGGATTTCAATGTTTTCGATATTATTTTTCCAACTTTTTTATTTACCTTCATTCGATTTGTTTCATTTTGGCAATTTTTTGTACCATTATGGGTTGATGATTTAGCGATTTCCTGCACAGTTGTGTTCACTTAACTAACGTTTCTGGTCACTGGAGATTTGTTGCTGAATTTATATATGTATACGCACTTAAACTGCATGAGTTGCGCAAATATTGTATAAAGATAACTGCTGCTTCATCAAGAATTTTAATAATTTTAAGGCGGTTAAACTGTGCCGTCAGAGCTGTATGTGTTAAGTACAAAGGACAACACTGTTTACCGCGAATGCATTCTGGTGCACATATACTTATATTACTTGCTTTTTGAGTTTTTTTAATGGTTTGCTGACTCCTTATCTGACACTTTCTTCTGGAATATAATAAACCGATTTTTGACTAATCCATGCGAATAATACTCTACATACATACACTAAAATCACAGGTACTAGTTTGTGGAATCCATCAAATTTAACCACCGAAAACCTTAAATTCAGCGAACAGTCTGACAGTCTCAAACAAGAAATTTATTGATATTACCTTTAACAGAGTCCAGCATTCGCAAGACTCAGGTTAAAGTACATCGTTAGGTACATCTTCGGCGAACCCTGTGACGTGACTGGAATCGACATTAGCCGACTTAAGAACTTTATGGTAGAGTCCAAGCGCTTTGTTGTATCATAAGAATCTTAGAGATCCGGCAGCAGTATCCGAATATCACAAGGGACAGTCGAATCTGTCTAAGTGAGTTTCTCTGCATTTGCGGAGATCTACTCCTTAACCCAACCTAACCTTTAAATATTCGATTTCGATCGAAGATTTCATTAATCTCGTAAAATACGCGAAAATATAGATTACTGGCACAGTCTAGTTTTTTGTAAAAATTGTGTTCCAAGTATGTACTTCTGACAAAAACTGAAAGAATTTACAATGTTCGGAACGTTTTTTATTAGGTCTACAACTTTGCTTCCGCCGTTTTCCAATAGATGTCTCTAGGGTCAAGCACTGATCGATTAAATCGATTTTTTATATCGATCTTAGACATTTGTGTCAGCATTAACCCAAGAAAATATTTGTAGATTTCTGTTTGTATCCCCAACTTATTCTCAACTGAAAATGTCACTTTTTAAACCGAATACTCGACATTTGCGGGAAATTTTGCTTTTCTTTTTTAATTCCAAAAAAGTGCGGCTGAGGCTCATCGACGTTTGTAACCGTTTTTATATAAAAAAACTTAAATTTACAAAAAAAAAACAGTGGAAGCAAAGTTGTAGACCAATAGCTTCTGCAGATCATATGTTTACGATTTTTTGAAAAAAATAATGTATTCATTCAACTATAGTCCCCATTAGATATCAGGCCAGCGCTTTTTCAAATCGTTACAGTATTGTTTTTGGCTAAGAATTAACGCACAAGTAACAAACTGTGCAATTTAAGAAACGAAAATCGCCAACCAATAAAAACTCTTCTAACCCTAGCGGCAGAAAAAGTGAGCTAAAAATTTGATCGTACTAATAAAAATGTTGCACTTGGACTCACCAAACCCGTGAAATTTTATATTTTACAATTCCCGTTATTTTTTGAACACACCATTTAGAACCAAAAATGTTTACTAAGCTCATCTAATTGTAAATCGCTCAGCCGCTTTCGTTTTTATTGAACATATTTTTCAAAATTTTACAAAGCGAGATGCATTTACAGACATAAAAAGAAATTTGCTGAAATGCGAGAGTATGAAGAGCTTGAGAAGCTGGTCGTTCATGGATAAAGCTCGAAATTATATGAAAAGATGAGTCGACTTAGAAAATGTTTCAAAACCGGTTTCCAAAGTTTCAAGAGAATCGACACACGCCACACTTTCGTCGATTTTAAAACTGCTTTTGACAGCATGAAAAGGTGCTGCGTTTATGCCGCTTTGTCTGAATATGACATCCCCGCAAAACCAATACGGTTGTGTAAGCTGAAATTGAAGAACACCAAAAGCTTAATCAGGATAGGGAAGGAACTCTCCTAGCCGTTTGAAACCAAAAAAAGTTTCAGACAGAGTGACTCACTATGGTGTGATTTCTTTATGCTGATGCTGGAACTGCAGAACTAAAAGAGAAGTTACCATCTTCAATAAGAGTGTGCAGCTGCTGGCGTACCAAATCCAACTAAAAATTGCACATTGAAGTAGCAAAAAAGAGCGTTACAATCAACTTGAATTTGATTACCTTAAATATTTTTGTCTAAAAACGAGAAGCTAAGGTACTTGGTAACTAATTAACCACTTGGGCGTAATAAAGTATTTGCAAAGTATACAATTAAGCGTCATTTCCGCGAAATTTTGCTTGTATGCAATATGATTTCCTTCAGCAAATTTGTATTACAATAAAAACTACAACAAAGCAAAAACGCTGGTTCATCAAACAACTTGTCAAGTGGAATAAAATTTTCCATTAACACATCGTAAAATCTTTTTTGGCGCTCATCATAATAAAATGCAACGCAGAGATATGAAAAAACCCATATATGAAAACATGAAGCTTATAAAAACTTGCGTTGAAATTAAGAAATGAAACTGAAACGGTACTAAGATACAGAACAACAAGCAATACAATAACAAAAATAAATAAACAGCTAAAGAATATAGTATGAGAAATACAGAATATAAGGCAAAAAAAAACGGTAAATAAGCACAAGCAGCAACATATAATAAGCGGCGATTTAAAATCAACAAACAAAAAATTTTATAACCTCAAAAAACAGATATTGTCAAAAGTGAAACTGGTAATTAAGTGCTGCGGACGCCACACGCAACATGACACACCGCCAGTGTGCTGCCTTTATGTGGTATTTACATATATATATATTTGAGTGTCTGTGCGCCCTTGTTTGGTTTTTCGAGTTGTTGTTGTTGCCAGCGAGTATCAAGTATCCTGTAGCAGCGCCGTAAATGAACACAGCAATAACAACAAATCGTAAATCTTCGTACTGTCATTATTTGCCTTTAATATATCCAGTTTCAGTGTCAGCATTCGCCACAGAGCAGAAAGCAACTACAGCAAGAAATGCCGAAAAACGCAAAACAAACAGAAGTTGGCCAACGAAAGATTGTAGCAGCGCACAACGGCTTGCTGCCATTGTCAATGCCACTGCCACGGCTGCGACGTGCGGCAGTTCTGACAATAGCACACAGTGCTTATCGCTTCTTCGCTCTTTCGTGCTCCTGCATTTGAATGTTGCTATCTCCGTCAGCGCCAAAAGTTAATTTCGGCCAATTTCCAGTGAAGTGCATGAAAAAATCGGACAGCTCCTTGAATGCTACACTGTTTTTTGTTGGCAGTTGTTGTTGTTGTACATTTTTAGTTTCTTTGTTTTGCAGCAACCACTTATTAGCGCTAAGAATTTTGCTTTTGGCCGCCGCTTTGCAAAAACAGGTGTTGCAAGTGCTGCGAAGTGATGCCACTGAATTGCCAATTGTCTGTCCGGCCGACTTACTGACTAACTGACCGCCTATTGTTGCCGCCGATGATTTTGGTGGCCTTTGTTTGTTTATGCGCAAAAATCTCTTGTGATTCGCTGAAAAATGCAGAACAACAACAATAACAACATGCAATGCAGCGCCAAAAGAATTCCTGCGGGCAAACTGGCATTTCGCAGATGAGTTGTCGTTGTGTTATTGTATTGCAGGTGTGTTGGGCGTTAATTTCGAAAACAGTTAAACAGTTATTTTTGCTTGCATTTCCGATTTAGTTCTCGCATATTGAAACTAGTCTGTTGGTACTATACAATTTCATATATTCATATTTCATATATGCAATTCACACCAACTAAGAGAATACTTATGTATCTAATCTAATTTTCCGCTCACTTCAGCTAAAACAATCTACGCAATAAAACAAAAGACTTAATTTCTTGTATGCGCTTATAAAGTTCCCGTTTTGCGTTAATTGGCTTAGCTGTAAGGCAAAACTAGCACGCCTTTCCTTCAAACCGCATCAACTTGGCCATTTTTCTCTTGCCCCTGAGGCTTATCTGCGGCATTTCGACGAACGCGTCAACATAATTTGTCATTTAGGCTAGTCAGTACAGACACACACAAGCAAAGAAATATATGGCCGTAGGCAACACTAAACTGTGCGGCACGAAGATTGCGCCGCTGCGTTGCTGTGACGTTGGCGTCAAAGCGATGTTGTGGCGGTGATTATTTTCGTTGGCGTTGTGGTGCGATAAAATTGATAAAAATTTACTTTTAATTTGATTTGGACAACGTGTCTGATTGTTGTTGTTGCTGATGAGAAATCTGCATGCACAGCTCAAGCTCAATCCGTTGGCACAAATACAATTTACTGGCGCGTTGTGCTCAATCAAATGATACTTATCAGCGTGATGTGATAAAGCGACGGTGGAAAAATGGCGCTCATGGTAAGCTTGCAAAAAAAGTGTAATACCTTATATTTTAAATAGAAAATTATTTTTTTATTGTCATGATTTTTCAAACAATTTTTTTTTACAGCGTATATTTTTCGCAAAAATTACTTTTCCGAATTTTTTATTTATATTTCTATTTTAATCGAATTAGTACTTATAAATTATTTTGTTTACAATGCGTAACTCATTTTTAAGCACACACTTCTGTCTAATCCGCCATCAGCCAGCGATATTGATCTACAACGCCGCAGCGCAACAACTACAACTAACTTGAATAAGAAAAAATCGATAACATCAATGATTATGCAATCGCTACTGAATGGGTTTAGTATCGACCAGCTGCAATCGTGAAAATAGATTTACAATATACATATATCCACAATTTGTCATCTAAAACGAATTTTTAAAGACATTTACGCGGCATTTATTTAACACACAAGTGTACCACGGTCGATTTCTATTTTTATAAATAAATAACAAAAAGTTACTGCCATTAATATGATACCGAAAAGTGTAAATAAAACAAAAAATTCCCAAACATTAATAAATACGCTGAAATGTAGGCAATTGTTTTTATTATTTTTCGCTTTCAGTAAACATATTCGATAATAATTCATTTATTCAGATAAAACTCATTTTCGAAAATACTGCATTCTTTGAAAATTTTAGAGAATTCTGTTCTGTTTTATTGTAGGACAGGTTTTCAATATACATGGCGCCAAAATGTAGGCAACGATTGTTAATCAACCTTAACTTTCAAACATAAGTCCCAAATTAAAAGCTGAAAATTTGAACAAACTAAATATTTTTGGCATCTTTTTCGTAGTTAAAGCTGAATAAACACAGAAAATCATTACAAAATAAAAAAAAAAAATTATAATTTTTGGGTGTTATTTCTTACATTCCAAATTTGCTTTTTCAATTTCAAAGCCTACTAATACTTAGTAGGCACAAAAATCTTGCATGCATGATTTGATTTTAGGCGTCATAATACTAGCAATTAAACGTATATCGGACTATAACTCAACATTCGCCTTCTTATAGGCACAAACCCTGTAGGAAATTATAGTGAAAAGACAAAATTGTGTGACAAAACATAAATTAAAATGAATAATAGAAATAAAAGCAAATTTATGTGAAAATATTCGTATTCATTAACACTCTCCTCTAAAGAATTGTAAAAAATCGCAAAAATCCAATATATTTTCCAACTGGCCCGTTACACGGCCCACATAACAGTGCAAAAACTTTGCAAACTCACGCATAAATGCCAATTTTATTGATGATATTTGTGCGAATTTATGATATGCAACGTTTATCTGCGGAATTAATGTGCCACTGTCTTTGTGTCTCTGTGTGTGCGGCTCACAGTGGTGCCGCTTCATACAAGCCGCGGCAAAAAATAGAAGGAATCGAGGTAGGGCTTTGAAATTTGGCACACATCTCTCATATTGCCAAATTAGATGAAAAAAAAAAATTTGTTAAAATCCGCCCACAACTACGCCCACCTCCCATATAACATAACCAATAAATATTAAAAAATGATCATATATTATTAATTATTTATTCAACAAGTAATTTTTTAACATCATCGTCCAATTCTAAAGTTTTATTTTTGGGATTTGTTCTGAAACCATTAATAAAAGGATCCGATGAAGTTAAAAGCAAGTGCATTACATCTTGATTTATAGAAATTCTGTCGCATTTTCTAGAATGATTAAGCCTATATTTCTTGTAATCTTTATTGCGAGCTTCTTGAACCTCCTCTGATAGCATGTCCAATGGTAAAATAGAAGATGAAACAATTTTACTTCCATGCTTTAAAACTTTATGTACCGTCATTGGCATATAGTAAAATTCACAAAGGCTGACATATAACCTCGCAGTTTTCATGCAATAAATTTCAAACTTTTGAGGATCTATTGCTGCTTGACTATTGATTGTATTTAATATTATTTTAAATCTATGTATCATATTTCCATCAGTGAAACTTTGTTGGTATACAATATGTCCTGACGAGCCATCACATCCCCATTTCGAAGTCAGCTTCAAATTTTTTGGGATATCTATTAAATCATTTTCAGATTTGGACATTTAAATTCTCTTAACTGTGTGGTTTAGCAAATCTTGCAAACCAACTTCACTGTAAGTTTCCTCTGATCGCAAATTCTCAGGATAACATTTCTTCTTAGCAGCAAGAACCTACAAATTTCTGCAATATCACAATATTTTATTTCTTTTGCCATTTCAAAATTTCGTGTTTTGTTAATTTTTTTCACCCGTTTGCACTTCTCTCGGTATCACATATGATACATACGAACGCCAAACCCTTTGAGGGTTTTACTATACTGACCTAGTACCATCACCCTGACTTGGAATTTCTCACCCCCCCCCGATTAGCTGTTGTACTGTGTAATTAGTTCAAATAATATAATGCACCTAAACTAGTATTTTGTTGTTGTTGTATAACGAGAGACAACTACAAAAAATAACAACAAAGCAACAAACCGAACAATCAAAAAACAGACAAAACAACGAGCAGGCAAAAAAACAAAGCAGCGAAGCAGGCAAACATACAACGCTGTTGCAGTTGCAGTAGATTAAAATGCTAATTACTCATGAATTGGCAGCTAAAAGCAGCTGATTTTTTTTTCTATCGATTAAGGAGATTTTAAAGTTTATTTTGTATAAGTGGCTAACCTGCGCGCTCCTGCGCACAATAGTTATATTCTGTTGAAGTTGTAAAATATATGATTTTTTTGGACCATGAAAAAACATCATATTAAAAAAAATCTTGAAAAAAAAGTATACATTTCATGATGTAAATCACATCTATAACATTGGTTTTAATAAATAAAAACTTTACAATTGATATTTTATGGTTAACTTTTGAGTTTTAACCTTCGCATATTCATCACATTTTTCTGAGTAATTTTGCGTTGATACTTTGTTGGACTTTGAAGCTCTCCCAACAAAAAACCATTGAATATATCAAGCCCAAGTATTCGGATAATGTTATTTGATTAGTTCTTAGCTTAAATTGAAAAGATGGTACAAATTTGGAATGATAAAAAAAATCCTTTTTTGCCGCTTTGGCACCACTGTGCGGCTTTGGCACTTGGCAGGACTCAGATTTATTAGATATGCCGCGCGCGCAGCTTTACTAAGCTTACACACATATTTCGGTAGCCATATTTGTTGTACAGACAGTAGTTAAGGTTTATGAGTGTTTGGTCTTGTCGACATAAAATATTTACAGTGAGTTGAACACGATTTCCAAATGCCGGTCATAAAATTCATTAGAGCAACCATTTAATGCGCGTAGAGTCGGCATAAAATTTGCAATGCAACGTCGCGCGTTGTGCGCAATGCACAAATGCAAATGTGATTAAAATTCGGTTTTGTAGATTGCTATCGCACAACGCGATTAGGCGGCAATTTTTCGCGTTACTCCATTTTTCGCATAACGACGATTTTTCACCACCGCACATTTTTGACGGCGTATTTTCGTAGATTTCTTTGCCGATCGATGCTAACGGCATGTTGAGTAATTAGCTTATTTATTTAATATTTTTCATTTAATAACCATTTAATGGTAGTTGGCGCTTTTGGCCAATTAGTTTTGCTCAACTTTAAATGGCTGCCAAAGCACTAATTGAGCACAAGCTGTCAATAAATTTAAGAATTTGAAATGCGGAAAATTAAAAAAAATATATATATGATTTAAAGCTAAGCGTACAGCAGTTTTTAAGTAAGTGTAAGTGTTCGTTGGAGATTATTTTTAAGCATTGCTATCGACTGAGTCATAATTTCACAGTTAGTGAAGCTTGAATCGTCAGTATATTGTTGAGAGAATTAAAAAAAAATGAAAGACCTACTGAATTTTTTAGTAGTTTTAAACGTAACCTTTGTATGGGAGGTGGGCGTGATTATAATCCGATTTCCTCCATTTTTGGACTATTAAGGAAATGCCTGAAAAAACGACTCCTGAAAACTTCATTGATATAGCTGTAATTTACGAGATATATACAAAAAAGTTAGTAGGGGGCGGCTCATAGCTTAATTTATAGCTTAGTTATAGAACTTTATGTATTTTCGGTTATCGCCATTTTGTGGGGCAGTGGTCCGATTCCGCCCATTTTTGAACATAACCTTGTTATGGTGCCAAGGAACACGTGTTCCAAGTTTCATTAAGATATCTAAATTTTTACTCAAGTTACAGCTTGCACGGACGGACAGACGGTCAGATAGACATCCGGATTTGAACTTTACTTGTCACCCTGATCACTTTGATACATATAACCCTATATCTAACTCGGTTAGTTTTAGGACTTACAAATAACCGTTTTGGGGACAAAACTATTATACTCTCTTAGCAACTTTTGTTGCGAGAGTATAAAAATGTATAACAGCTGAACGATTATCAAGTAGCCGGCAGGGCGTAGGACAAAAAATGGTTTCTCAATTAAAAGTTTAATTGATCAATTATTTTGACTATGCGAAAGGGATATTATTAAGTTGGCAAATATCCCCACCGCCTTTTTGTCTTTTGAATTTTGTCTTCTGAATAAAGCGCTAAATAGCTCGAATATGGCAATTCTGTACATCTTTGAAAGGTCTTGACATAACCTACAAAACAACTCTATGCATGATTAGTTTGGATATTGAGCTCAACAATTATAGACGTGTAAACATGGAGTTCACTAACGCCGAAATTCGCGCAAAGGCAAATCCGCGAGAGAAACATTCCGTGAGATTAATGGTGTTTTGGGGTATGGTACTCTATCACTTCGAACTGCGGAGCAAGTTAAACCGGCATGTGGCATCTCGTGACATCACCAGGAGATGAGACTTAGTCACCAAACCAGTTAAAACCATCTGCAGAAGGCTGAATACACAGAAAAGCTTGATGATTTGACGCAAAAAAACCTTCTGGACCGAATCAACGCCTACGATATGCTGCTGAAACGGAACGAACTCGACTCATTTTTGGGGCTTCTACAGATGGTGACTGGCGACGAAAAATAGGTCACAATATCAAGCGAAAACGGTCGTGGTCGAAGGCAGGTGTATCGACCCAAACAGTGGCCAAGTCGGGATTGACGACCAGGAAGGTTTTGCTGTGTGTTTAGTGGGATTGGAAGAGAATCATCCACAATGAGCTGCCGCCCTATGGTCAGACGCTTAATTCTTCCATCTACTGCGAACAACTGGACCGCTTGAAGCAGTCGATCGACCCGAAGCGTCCAGAATTGGCCAACAGAAAGGGTGTAGTGTTCCACCAGGACAACGCCAGACCACACACTACGTTAATGACTCGTCAGAAGCTACGGGAGCTCGGATGGGCGGTTTTATCGCATCCATCATATAGCCCGGACATAACGCCAAGTGATTACCACCTGTTCCTGTCCATGGCGAACGCTCTTGGTGGTGTAAAGTTGGCCTCAAAAGAGGCTTGTGAAAAGTGGCTGTCCGAGTTCTTCGCAAATAAGGGGTGGGGGTATTATGAAGTTGTCGTCTAGATGTAAACATATTATCGAACGAAATGACGCGTATTTGAACTAAATCCGATCACTGTAACACTTTTTATAAAACATTGAATAAAGAGCAAAAAAAGCGGAAGGGAGCAATTTGGTCAATATTTCCATATATAAATCGATTTCCCGACTCTTTTTATAAGCATTCTTTAAGTAATACCACTCAAGTAACAAATGAATTTTCTTGAAGTTAGGCAAAGCAAATTGTATACTCGCCAGTTTTAGCTTCAACTTTAGTATTATTAACCGCATTAATTGTAGCGAATAAAACACAATTTATTTTCACTAAATTAATTGAAGTGCTCATAGCTGATAATAAGTAATATATATGTACATATGTATGCACGATTAAAATATATTTTCCAAGTTAATCATGCGCACGCGTAGCAAACACCTGTTTTATTGCCATAAACATTTTACTGTGCACTTAACTGCAACACCAGCCCACACCCACGAAAATAAAAATTGTCTAGTACAATGTAATAACAAGCGAAAATTGAGAAATATATATACAAAACAATTAAAAGTGCAACAAACATTTATATGAGCATAATAATAACTATTGCTAAAGAGTATATATTTATTTTTTATTTTTTGGCACCAAAATCATGCCGGCAATCAGCCAATCAAGCAGACAAATGGGCGGCAATCAGCTCGAATTACCAACCCATGCAGGATACGAACCAGCGGAGTGCCACACACACACCCACCAAAACACTAAAATGGTCGCGACATTAAAAACATTTATTAACTGGCATTAAAAATTAAAGTTTCTTGCTTAAGTCTTTTGTTGCGGCAGCGATTAATTACAATGTGTAGCAAGTGTCCGCTACAATGCAATATAATATTTAATATCAACGTTTATGTTTATATATATATATATTTGTGTTTGAGTATTTGGTGCGGCAGCAGATATTCGAATTTGTAATGTGAGCTGCTTATAAAGTATAAATATGCTGATTCTGTATTATGAAAGAAGTGATAAATTTTAGCGGTTTTTTGTGGCTCAACGGTTTAAGAGTTGTGATTATGAGAGTCTTACCAATTATTAACAAGTAAGTGGGGCGAAATATGTGCTTAGTGGAGATTTTGCAACCAAAAGTCCCCACTAAAGCTATGGACCTAGAAAAACTAGAGACAGTAAAGACACTATTTCACATATTACAATACAAAATGCAGAAAAAATCATTAAAATTCGTTTAAATTGTTTATAAAATTGGTCTTTGGAGTGAGATGATTACAACGAATTCCCAAAAAATCCGCCCATTGAGATCTACGACTCTGCAGTTAAAGACAAAAGTCATAAAACCAAAGTGCCACCAACTCTTTCGAATATGAAAAACACAAATTAGCAATCAAATTTAACATACCTGTACAACAACAAGTGCAGTCAACAACTTTACAAGCATGTTTCATGGGGCAGTTAAGCACAGCTTTGAGTACAAAAGTAACTGCGCTGCTGAAAATGACTAATTTAGTTCAACACAAGTGTTATAACATAAAACACTGAAGTAGAAATAGAGCTTTGAAAAATATCAATTTGAAAAAATAAATCAAATCAAAGCAAATTTCAATTGCCACACATGCGCTTGGCCGCAACAATAGATCACTTAAAGCGCCAAATGAAAAAAGAACGTTGCTAGAACGGTATCGTTGAAATATTAGCTGCAAATTCACAGCATGCGCACATGCAGTTACACACAACACAGTTAGAATACTAAGCGCCAACAATAGCAATAAACAATCAACATTCAAAAACGAAAAACTGAAAAATGCTCCAACAACTCACGCCAAAGTCAGCGCAAAGGCATTCATGCTTGCATGTGGCATAAGTGGCCACTTGTGGCAAGGCGGTGGCCACAGCGATTGCAGCAAACGTCATCACCCACCCACCAACAATTTTTTGCAAAGCACACACATGCATACAAAATAAAAAAAACTAACTTTTATAAAATTTATTTATTTTTTCATTCAGACTTGCCACAAAAGTATATTTTGTTTCTGTTATTTTTCGCAAACCAAAATCAGCATGCGAAAATCATAGCAGAAATTAATAGCTGAAATTTAAGCCACTTTAACAACAACAATAGTTTGAGCAAAAATAATAACTCAACAATTTAGTAAGCAGCCTTAACCAGCAATCAAACGAAAATATATATTTGCTCACACTCACATATACATATAAGTATACAAGTCACCTACACATGCAACAGCAAGTCAAATAACAGTGAATGAGGCAAAAAATCGTGCTTGCCACAAATCGACACAAAACGCCTTATTTTTTCCGACAGCAACCACATACAACCCACGAACTTGATTTCTGCCACAATTTTGTTACCGATTTAATTTAATTTTTTTATTTTTCTACAAGGAACATGTGCACGCGGAAGGTGTACTACGTAAACTTCAATAAAAGCATAAAATGTTGTATACAGTTATAAATATATTTCAGCGCTGAGTAATTAAACAAAAAAGGAGTAATATAGGTAGCGCTAAAAGCAAGCATGGTTGCTGCCACAAAATAGCATAATATTTCAATATTCATAAGGCATTTATAATAAACAGTTATATGCCAACATATATATTAGCATATGTGTTCATACATATATTTTTTTAAATGATTTGTTAAAAATTTTCAAGCAAACTAGTGCTAGTGTTGAGTAATGAAGGCTAAAGACCGCCCGTTGGCTTGCGGTATGTAATGATGACAAATATATACGCACATTTCAATAAATATTTACTACGCGAAATATAACATAGCTGTCGCGCACCAACTCAGTTGATACACATAATAATTTGAGGTTAGAACTGGAACCAGTTACAGAACTGAAAACAAAATCTGCCGTTCAATGATTTTATTGATATTTTCCATTAATCGTTGGAAAAACCCATTCTTATTTTATTAGTAGTAGAAAAGATCGTGTAATTCGTCACGTAAGGACGTGTATATTGTGAAAGTTTCCATCTGACATTGATCCACCTATATTAAAAACATTAAGGCAACATCAGAAAAAGCAAATAATTGGCCTCTAAATATATAGTGTAAGCTTTGAGGAGATAACAGAGGCTCTCAATTGCTCTTGTGAATCGTTTGAACATGTTTATTAAAGGCAAACTCCTTCATGAATAAATTAGAAATATTACTCTTTACAACAACAATGAGCAAGTGAGAACCTGGACCACCCTCCACGATCCTCAGTACGCTATATTGATTTTTTAAAGCTTATATATAACTAAAATTACCACCGATTTTTTTGTAGAATGAATTCACATTTTCACGCAGCTTGGAGCCGAAACCACTACCCACCTTTTTTCACCACGCTTTTTTCAACTGTTTTCAATCACGCTTTCAACCCGCTTCGATTCAAGCTACCGCCATTCTGATGAACTACCACTTAATAGAATAAATATTTTTAACAACCAATTAAGCTAATGCAAACGAAATAGCCGACAAAATAAAAACAAAGCACAAAAATAAAACTCCAATCATATAAATTGAGTGGCCAAAAATTTATAACGACAATGTTGCTTTGCGGCTACCACATACGTGTATTTATTTATTTAGTTTGCCACATGATTTATGCTTAATGTCTTTATATTGTTGTAATTTAGGTGAACGCGTATGAGCATGCGCAACATGCCACTGTACATATATGTTACATATGAATAGATATGTTTGCTTGTAATGCGAACAGCGCTTTTGGCAATGGCTGACAGTGTCAGTAGCTTGTCGATATACAGTTACAACGCTCAACAGAGGCCTATAAGGTGGCAGAAACGCTCAACTAAAGCTAAACGAAAACTACGCATGTGTGTGTGTGTATTTGTACGAGGCAAGTTGTCGAGGTGGGTGTAACAGCGCTCGAACCGCGGGATAGCAATGGGTGAAGGACACCGAAAAATAGCAAAATTTGTAAACAACTTACAACTCAAAATACTTTGTGTTACAATATCTATTATACCGAGTATATTTTTTGCTCACTTTTGGTTTTCGTTATTTACGAATTTAATACGATTTTTTTACAGTTATAACTTATTTGAATATTTATTTTTCGTTTCAGAGAGTGTAAATGTTGTGACGAATACAAATTAGTACGAGGGTAGTCTTATATATTGGTTGGAAGATATCCCCCTTCCGCCTTTTTGTCTTTTGAATATGTATAAAGCGCTACAGAGCTCGTATATGACAATACTATACATCTTTGAAAGGTCTTGACATAACCTACAAAACGACGCTATGCATGATTAGTTTGGATATTGCGTTCAACAGTTATAGACGTGTAAACATGGAGTTCACTAACGCCGAAATTCGCGCTATTTTAAAGTTTTCCTTCGTTAAAGGCAAATCCGCTAGAGAAACGTTCCGTGAGATTAATGGTGTTTTGGGGGATGGTACTCTATCACTTCGAACTGCGGAGGAATGGTTTCGACGATTCAGAGTGGGTGAAAACGACACCATGGATAAGCCAGCCGGCGGAAGACCTGTGACGACGAATACCGATCAAATCATGGAAAACATCGAGTTAGACCGGCATGTGGCATCTCGTGACATCGCCCAGGAGATGGGAGTTAGTCACCAAACCATTTTAAACCATCTGCAGAAGGCTGGATACACAAAAAAGCTTGATGTTTGGGTGCCGCATGATTTGACGCAAAAAAACCTTCTGGACCGAATCAACGCCTGCGATATGCTGCTGAAACGGAACGAACTCGACCCATTTTTGAAGCGGATGGTGACTGGCGACGAAAAATGGATCACATACGACAATATCAAGCGAAAACGGTCATGGTCGAAGGCCGGTGAATCGTCCCAAACAGTGGCCAAGCCGGGATTGACGGCCAGGAAGGTTTTGCTGTGTGTTTGGTGGGATTGGAAGGGAATCATCCACTATGAGCTGCTCCCATATGGCCAGACGCTTAATTCTACCATCTACTGCGAACAACTGGACCGCTTGAAGCAGGCGATCGATCAGAAGCGTCCAGAATTGGCCAACAGGAAGGGTGTAGTGTTCCACCAGACCAACGCCTGAAATGGATCCGAATAAAATAACTGCAAAAACGAATTCGAAATGCCTCTAAACCTTAAACACTTATATTCTTATTGTGAAAGTAATAAGCCTCTGGATATCACTCCAGGACTAGCAGCACTATATTTTGACTAGACGATTGCTTCTTTGAAAGAGTCTAATAAATTTGGAAAAGTAAAAAATTTAATAAAATTTTCATCGAAAATAGTTGCGAATTATAATAAAATAATTCAAATTAATTTTTCGCTTTGATAAAAATATATAATTTTATTAGTAATTTTATAAAATTGTCTGCAGTTCAAAAAAAATATAATTTGTTGTTAGTTATTTTACCGAACTTTTCTTTAAACTCTCCACACCTTCATTCAACACCATATAACGAACGGTGTGCTCCTCAGCCGAACCAATGGAGGAGAACCCCGAACTGCGATCGCTCACTGGTGAGGCGGGCAATGAAGACGGCGAAACGGGTTTGTTGTATATATTTGTCGTGGGCTTCACTCTTCTTCTTGGCAATGTGAAGGATAGATGTTTGGAGAGCGCTGGATCGATTGTTAAGGGGTTCAAGCGATATGACTGCGGCTCATACGAAGCACAACGAAGCAGCGGATTGCGTTTCACTGCAAAATAAGTCAGTAGAGGTTAGAGAAAATACATAAATGAAATAAAAATAGTAAATATTTTAGAATTTTAATTAGTTATATTCATATTTATAATTCAATAACTTACAGCACTTGGACAACACAACAGCTGGGGTATGTGTAATGAAATGATGTAGTTTGTCCCTAATATATGTATGTAAGTATGTGGTGGTATTTAGTATAAATGTAAAATAGCTAACGTTTAATATTAAGCAACAAAATTTATTGAAAGTATTTTATCGTAATACATATATGTAAATATGTAGTTATAATAACAAAAATATTGGACATTTTTACTAAAATACATATGTAGGTAGACAACAACAATGTGTGCGTAAATTTCTTCTACACTATATATACTTTGCTTAGGCTAGTGCGCTTGGTAGGTATTATTCTGATGGTGATATGAAGTGCATACATTTACAGCAGTCGCTAGACATTATTTAGGATTTTGGACATATTTCTCAATTATCGGAGTGGTTGATGGACAATTGACGCGCGGTGAATGTGGTTTCTGTGTGAATGGAGGTAAATAAATTAATATAATTAGTGTTTTTCATGTAAGGAATTAAATATAATATGTATATGAAATATATATAGTTATAAGTTAAAAGTAATAGGTTATTTGTTAATTCGGCCTGTTGCCCTCTCTCTCACTGTATATCTATTCGCTATCCCACTTTTTGCATAATCGCTCCCTCATACTATTTTGGTCCCTCTTACTCTCATTCACTTGCTCTCTGTCTCTTTTTCACACTACCCATCTTTTACTCACTCACTTTTTGTCTCTTTTCACACACTCCATCTCTCTCTATCACTCACTCACTCCCTGTCTTTTTTATTTAAAAATGTCCCCTTTAAGTCGAAACCGCTATACTTATCTACGTATACTCATTTGTTTCAGAGCAACTCACCTGGCGTTCTGAAGCCCTCTTGAATCTTATAAATCTCATTCAACTCTCGTGCACTGCACAACGGTGTATCCACCTGTGTGGTCTCATTGAAACGCGCATAATCGATCTCGTATGCCTGACGTTCTTTATTGTACAAAACCATGGGATCAAAGCGATGACCCCACAATATCTCCGTATTTACATAACTCGAACGCGCTTGCGTCGATTGACCCGTCGACTCGACCGTGCCCTCCAAAATGACCACCAATTCGAATTTATCCTGCAGTATATCGGTGGCAGACATATTATAAAACGGTGAATTCTCATCAATTTTATGTTCGATAATCATCGGCCAAATAAAGAACAAATCCGAGCCACATTCGTCGGTGCCGATCTCCAGTTCGGTGAAATGCTGTGACATCACCTCACCCTCTTTGGTGGTGCGCGTGCGTATCAGCTGAGCGCGCACGCCGGCGCCAATAATGTGTGACTTGCGCATATCACCCACACGGAACATCAGCGAGAGACCACCATCACGTTGACAAATAACGGCGTATTTGGAGAAGAGCAGTGTTTGGGCGCGTTGCTTAGCGCGTGTCATCTTGGCGAAAACGATGCCGCCCATAAAAGCCGAGGACATAACGCCAAATATCGATTGGAAGCACATCATGAATATAGCCTCGGGACACTCTTCCGAAGTGGTGCGTACACCATAGCCGATGGTGTGTTGTGTCTCAATTGAGAAGAGGAAACATGAGGTGAAACCGTGTATGGCGGAAACGCAAGGCGTCCAACCGGATTCCTCTATGGAAGAGTACACCAATTTATTTGATTAAGTAAACTTATTTTTCTTAATGTAATGTTTTTACCTTGATGTTCTGGCAAATGCAACTCCTCTAAATCGCCGTGTGTGTACATAATGAGCCACCAGAGCAATGCAAAGAACAGCCACGATAGTATGAAGGAAAGTGCGAATACCAGCAGCGTCCAGCGCCATTGTGAGTCCACAAGCGTGGTGTAGAGATCTTGCATGAAGCGCAAACGTCGACGCATCAGATTCTTTTGCATAACATTGCAATCGCCATTCTTGAAGACGGCGCGTCGGCGCACTTTACGCATGCTGCCCGGGCGGAAGTTACGCGATCTGTAAAATGAAGAAGAAAGTGGCATATAAATATTAAATATAGTATTAATTTTGGGAGAGGTTGGACTATAAACTTGGAATTATACAGTTTCTAATATTATATATAATCAGTACTAAAAAAATTATGTTTATGGCGAGTTAATCGATTTTTTGTTCCATAATCATTGACTTTGCACTTACTGTTTAAGCCTTGCAACAAAAAAAAACCAATAAACTGATGTATGGGAGGCTACGTGTAGTGAGTTTGTAAATATTTAGAGCCCAGCAACATCTATCGACTTCTTTGGTATTAAAAACAGTTCGAAATCACTTTTCATTTTCAGAGTTATATTTGTCTTGCATAACTCTGAGGTTTTTTTCGACGGAGTTAGTGTATATATCATTAACATTAGTCCGAACTTTACTCTAAACAAGAAAAAAGTCTCAAAAATGGGGCATTTGTGTCAACCTGTGAGCACCACTGAAGCGCCTAAAAGTATATTATGAAGATCATAGTGGTTTATGGCAAATAGGGAGACCCAAAATTTATATTTATGTATTTTTAACTATAAATAAAATACTATGTTGTTAATATATTGCATTCCGAAAATTACGGTACTTTTTAAGCCTAATTCTTTTTATAATATTTTACATATGAAACGTTTAGAATCTTACATATCTTATAAAATCGCACAGTTGTTATCCACTCAGACATAAGTACACTAGCGTATATTAAGAAGCAGCTGCACCAGAATTAAGTATCAACAAATATTGTCATAGATCAACTGCATTCTTACATATCTAACTATGTAATATAATACTCATCCATATGCCTTAGCTCACACGCACACACCTTGTAAGTTTGCACTAATCGTTAAACCGGTGAAGTCGCATTTAATAGTCGTTAAAATGCAATCGTTTTAATTAGCTAATATCTCTTTGTTAGCAAAATTTTATTTATAATAATTACAACACACAACAATCTTGAGAGCTTTAAATTATTTATTTGGACTGTATTATTGTAATTTATTGCAAAAAATACACTGTAAAAAATAAAGTTTTGTTGAGAGTAATAATATTTTTGACTATTTCAATATTTTCAGATATATTCATTATGATAAAGATTAAAGTTTTAGGGGAAATTAATATTGAGCTCTATCGAATTGCATTCCAATACAAGTAGATTACCAGATCGGCTGCCTAGCCGTTGCTATTTTTACCTGTACTTGTATTGTAGAAATAAAATATTATAATTTTTGATACATGTATAAATGAATTAAATAATAGTGTATACATACCCCAGTCAAATAATTATATGTGCATTTCGGCTTTTGTTTATATTTCTTATTCACTGTTATTTTTTGGATTTCGGTAAATGTGGAATAAAAAGTTAATATGTTACCGTTACTATGCAACGAAGATTGTTTCATACTTTTCTCGTTCGTTGTAAAGTTACATTAAGAATGTGCTTGTGAATTGGGTATTGCATAGAAAATATTTATATGTGCAAAATCAATTTAACGGATCTTTCTTACTGATAGTGGCGCAGTAAAAACTTTTTTTGCTAAAATTTGTTTTCAAAATTATTGTAGGTGCATTAACTTAATGAATTATTAAAAATTTGATTACATTTATTTAACTTTAAGCCTAAAATGCCTCGTGGTACTAGTTTATCAGCCGAGGAACAAGTAATAATCATACGATTTAATGCATAAAAGCGGTTCCAAAATGGCTCTAGACCAAAGCGACATCGGTACTGTATCTTCAAATTTCTTAAAAACCGCACTAATTATGGTATAGTGCGACGCAGCGGACGAAAAACAACATTGATGAGCGGTGCTAAAGGATGATTCGAATGCTAGTAGTTGCGGACTTGATAAGCAGCGATCAAATATGGACCTAGTTAAGGCAGAAAATCACAATAAATATAATTTTTCCAATTATACATAAAAATCAGTTTCTGTAACACACCTCCATGGCACCTAAACCAACGATAAAGAAAGACACAATAAAGCACATTTGAGGTTTGCAAATAAGTACCAATTCTGTGCCGATGAGTGATAGAATACAGTCTTTAGTGACGAAAAAAAATTAAATTTGGTCGGCCCAGGTCATTGCAAGAAATATTGGAGAGATTCGCACCAGGAACGACGGTCCTACTACAAGCTATGTTTTGGAAGCGGTACCTTGATTGCATGGTCTGCATTTTGCTGCTGGAAAGCTATCTACATGTTTTATATTCACTCAAATGAATGTTAATATCAATGTAGATCTTTTGGACAGTGAGTTAATAAAATTTGCTGGCAATATTTATGGCATATAACTGGACATATCGAAAGGATAAAGCTTCAATTAACACGAAGAACATCTTTAACGACCGGAAAATTCCGGTATTACAATGTGCAGCATTGAGTTCGAACCTAAATCCTATTGAGGATCTCTGGGGGAACCTCTCTGCTCCTGTTTTCCACAACGGAAAGGAGTTCGAGACAGTACGTCACCTTAAATTAGCCATAAAGCAAGAATTTGCCAATATTTACATAACTATTCTACAGTCAGTAGTTAATTCTCTGATTAAGCGGCTTAATTCAGTTTTAAAATATAAGGACAATTCTTCTTCTTCTTCTTGACTGGCGTAGACACCGCTTACGCGGTTATAGCTGAGTCCAAAACAGCGCGCCACGCATCCCTCCTTCTGGCAGTTTGGCGCCAATTGGTTATTAAGGGCAATTCTACTGACTATTAAAATAAACATTTATTTCAGTTAAACACAAATGTATATGCTTTACTGGTAAAAATAGTAAAATGCACATATAAATATTTACCATTAGCCTAAACTTCAATTCTGTTTTATAGTTTAAAAAATATTTGGAAATTTGTTAATTCTTTGTTTTTTTATATCGTACACATTAATAATAACAAACCTGCATACTCAGAAATATTTTGCAATTTTTGCACATATAATTATTTGAGTGAGGTATATTTTTACATATTTCCATTGAATTCAAGAAAATTACGCATACGCCCTGACAGTCACATTATAGAATACATAGAAGAAGTAATACCAGAAATAGAGATTTAAATACAATATTTTACAAATTATACTCTATTTTCGAATGATAACTTCATATATACACATACATATACAGTATGTCAACTATTTGATCACATACTTTTCAAAATACAATATATTTGGTTCTTTCTTTGTTAAAATAAACTTTTGAGTAAAAAAGTTAAGTTCATTAAGTAGTCCTATAAAATGATAGTTAGTAAAGCCATGTGATCAATTAGTTGACTTTGTTTAATAAAGAAGTTTTGGTCGCCTTAATATTGCTCCGCTATTAAAGTTTTAACTTTTATTCTGTAATTAATAGTGGTGGAATCGGTAGATTCAAGTTTTTAGTAAAATTATGGAAAATATTAAAGGGTTTATTGATTTAAACACAATGCATAGAGAAATTGAAGACTCGTTGGTGTTCCCGAGGGTGTGGTTTCATAAAACAATCAATGAGTCTTGTATGCAAAAAAACACTCCTGAACGAAAGCCAATTTTGTATGCGACATTGGAAAGACGTATTGTTAGGCTGATAAAGATTGAAAATGCGGGTCAAATGGTGTTATCTCTTCCATAGGGATGGAATAAATGTGAAAAGTGAAGCTATCAAGAAGAAATTGCAGAAAAACGTATTGCACGGATGTATCGAAAAAAACACTATTGACAAATGTACACCGTAAATTGTGGCTCCAATTTGCAAAAAAAATTTAAAAACTATACCCAAAATGACCCAATTCGGGTCATATGGTCCGACGAAACAAAAATAAACCGTCTTGGAAAAAATGGGCGGCAATGGCTTTGACAAAAACCTCGCGCACCAACAGTAATACCAACCAATATATTGATATTCTTCAACAAGGTTTGTGCAGGGGTCTAGAAGTGTGTGGCAAGAATGTATCGGAATGTGTCTTCCAGTAAGATAATGATTCGAAACACACTTCTCGTGTAGCTAAAGCTTGGCTTCAGAACAACGATTTTGATGTACTCGACTGGCACCGTCAATAGTCAGACCTCACTCCAATCGAAGATTTCTGATAAGCCAAGTGAGTGTCAGAATCTTAACGATTTGTGGCAAAAGGCTCCAAATGCCTAGGAAAAAATGAGTGGAGATTTCTTCATAAAGGCGGTCAATTCTATGCCTAAACAAATTGAGGCAGTAATCAAACTAAAAGAGGGGTCATATTAAATATTTAGTAAAAAAAATCGTTAATGTCAACCAATTGATCAAATGTCCAGCGGAGCCGTTTTCAAAAATTCTTCGAACTGAAACATATGCTGAAAAAAAAAATCTCAGTTTCAATTTATTACCTTTAATAGTTTTTTAGATGAAATATTATCGGATTCTCATTACCAATAAAAAGGTTGCAATCCAATATATTTTTCTGGTACCCAAGTGTGATTAAATAGTTGACATACTGTATATAATATTGCAATAATGTTGAACACTTGATAAGCCACACAAATTTTCTTTCAGTGTATCAACAAAACGTTGTAGGCCGAATAAAATTTCGCTAATTATCACTATAACAGCGTCTATAGCTCATTTCTTCTCAACTTGACAGGCGGAAATTTGCATATGATACTTATATGAGAGAAGCATACATATATGTAAGTAGTCGCTATAAATTTAGTATCTTAGTGTTGTTGTTGTGTTTTCTGCTAAATATGCCAACTTTTTGATGATGCAACCGCAACTCAACGTAAAGGAAATTTTTACCCTACACATGTGCTTATATACATACATATATACGCATATTTATAAATGCAAATCGATATTTGTTTCTTTGTATTGTAAAGCATTTAAATCGGCTCAACTGTCAATGAGCTCTATGCAATTATTAAGTAACAACGCTGCAGCAAATTAGATTGCGATTTAGAATCGTTATTTCTATTTTCTCTCATTAGATGAAGATGTTGTGATATTTAAGGTAAATAGAAATCAAATATTATCAAATTGATTGCGTTGATAAGTTTATGAATTGCCCGTGTAACTAGAAATTGGCAGTTAATGAGGAAATAGATAATTGATTATCTAAATGAAATTGACGCTTAGATAAGCACTTTCGCTATGGAGGAAAAACAGAAAGCAGATCTTTCTAGTAAATGTCACTTAATTGTTTGCTTAGACGAATACAAAAGCGATATGGAAATAAAGATTCCAAGAAAATTGTCGTTATCATTATATTTGTCGTGATCGTGAAAAAATTATCAAATATTTTTCACATTATATAAATGAAAATGTATATGAAACATATGGACCACCTTGTATAGTTGAATTTCTTTATACAACGAGAACTATAACTCATGAATAAATATGTATTATAGTTCTCTTCTAAAATTAAATTATTAATAATTTAAACAATATATTCACGCGACCAATTAAAAGCATCGCCCTTGCTTTGATCCATCTTTTTTTTATTTGTCAGTCACTCACCCCATTTGCCCCATTTATGTTTGATTTTAATTGTTACCATAGCGCTGGCTCGACGAGTTGCGGTCTCTATTAATTAAAAATTTAAAAACTAAGTAAATTCAATGCGCTCAGCAAATAATAATACAGACACAGATGCATTTGTAAATGAAAATATGTTTGTGACTGCGTCTGACGCTCATTTATACGCCGACAGTTGCATGGGAAGTCATAAAATATACGAATAAACAGAAAAAAATATGTATTGAGAGCAGTTCAAAGAGTTTAGAATTGTTTTGATTTACAATTAAGCACTTAAGCTAATTTATGTTGACAGCTTGGACAGTTGATTATTTGTTTAGGTGTCAATTAGTAGTGAATTGAGAGTGGTGAGTATGCGGAGTGATGATGGAAATGTATATTAAATTTTTTTCGAAGTAAAAAGTAAAGTTAAAAAAACGAGTGATATGGATATTGAAAAATGATTTCTTGAATTGTATAGTATATATATCAAAGACTTTTACATATTTTTTGTGACATTGAGACGATTTAAGAATGAGAACACAGTTTGAGATTGAAGCAAAAGACATCTGTAACGCTAAAATAGAATTTAGAGAGTAATGATATAATACATCATCACTATAGAACCATGAAGAAATCACAGAAAATATATGTTGAACGTAACCTATGCGCAAGAGTTGCATTTCCTGCGAGGTATGTGCTGTGATATCCCCTTTGAACACTTTGTAAGTATGTAAGTAATACAGATGCTAGCAGACAACTTGCAGTGATTGCTGCTCAATTGGTGTAAAATGACGATTACTTCCGCAAAATTTGCATATATTTCAAAACAACAACAACAATGTCAGTGACAATTAATATCTCTCGTCTTCCACATGAAGCATTTCATTATGCGTAATTGTCACTTTGTGCTGAGCTTGTGGTTTGCGGTTGTTATCAACGCCTACAATTGCTATAAAACAACAGCAAACCGCAAGCCGAGTGTGCAACATGTCATGAAATTGCTACTAATCGGAGGCGGAGGTTGCATCCATTTGACAAACAGACCATGAGAGGAGGTGATGAGGTGCACAAACAATATTATCATAACAAAGCATAGCAAGCGAGCAAGTTGGGTCGGCTTACAGACATACGCACACATTTATTTACTTATAAAGCCCACTGATAGTGTCGATTATTGTTTGCAACCCTCAGCAGCTGAACAGCAGTCAACTGATATGAATTGTCGTGGGTGGAGTATTCAGGTTGATAGATTATACCGCAACCGCAGCTGCGCAATACACCTACACATGAGGCACCCGCATACCTACAGATATCAGCAACGCTGTTAATTATGCAATTCGCACGAGTTCAAGTTGAAAGTCAAATGCTTGGATACTATAATTTCACTAATAAATATTACATTACTTTCAGCTCCTCATAACTGATTGACATCATTTCAATAAAACTTTATCTAATTTTACATTTACAGATTACTAGTAGAATGAAGATGAGTTACTGATAATTGAATTACTCAGCCGAGGCTCCGAGGGGTGCTCAAGTGCATGCACTTCAACAATTTTATGTCATCATTTGTTTATTTGGCATTCTTTCGTTGATAAAACTTATTGTTGTTCTGTTGATTACTTCATCGTAAGTGGTCATATGTGAGTTAATATACTACATATAGATCAAGTTCAAGTCATCTGTAGTTAAGTCGCTTCAGATAATTTGTTTTATCAGTCAGTGAGATATCACGTTACAACAATTGACTTATATATTTACAAGAGCAAGAGCCTCATTTATACGATACGTAACTGTGAACGGCAATTAGTACTGCGAGTATAATTTTCCTGTAATTTGTAGTATACTAAGTCCATTGAGCTGAAAACCGTACTGACCATTTTAATTGAAAACTTTCTATATAACTTGAAACCAACCACTAGAGATAAATTTCCAAAGAAACACATTAAAAAGTTGAAGTTCTTCAAAAGTAAATGAAAATCATTCCTTTTTGATAGCCAGACTGAGTTCCAAATTGAATATAAAGCTGTCGCTGATATCGAAGGAATTTTTACGTAGGGCTGCCCACGATACCAGTCAGTACATTTAATACATATATACATATATATATACTATATACATATATATAAATTCAAAAATTTCCCACTATCCAAAAGTAAAACTCAAATAGTATTGAAACGAATACTCTATATACATACGAGAAATCGCTGAAAGGGCCAAAGACTATCCCAAAAAAAACGAGTTTGAGAAGTGTTTCGATGATTGGAAGTAGCGCTAACATATGCAAGTGCTTAATATCAACTATTTTGAAGGCAACAATAATAATGTAGAAGACCGAATATTTTTTTTTTCAGAAAACGAAAATCCCGTTGTTTTTATACTCTCGCAACAAAAGTTGCGAAGAGAGTATTATAGTTTTGTTCACATAACGGTTGTTTGTAAGTCATAAAACTAAACGAGTTAGATATAGGGTTACATATATCAAAATGATCAGGGTGACGAGACGAGTCAAAATCCGAATGTCTGTCCGTCCGTCCGTGTAACGGATAGCTTGAGTAAAAATTTAGATATCTTAATGAAACTTGGAACACATGTTTCTTGGGACCGTGAGAGGGTTGCTTTCGGGAAAAATCAGACCACTGCCACGCCCACAAAATGGCGAAAACCGAAAACACATAAAGTGGCATAACTAAGCCATAAATAAAGTTATAAAAGTAAAATTTGGAATAAAGGATCTCACTAAGAAGGGGCATATTTGGCATATGAATTAACTCACTAACGAAAAACGTTAGAAACACTAAATTTTACAGAAGAAATTGCAGAGGGCAGCTGCACTCAGATATTTTTACAAAATGGGGGTGACATCGCCCACTCATGGGTCAAAAACCATATCTCAGGAACTACTTGACCGATTCGAATGAAATTCGGTATGTAATATTTTCTTGACACCCTGATGACACATGTGGAAAATGAATGAAATCGGTTCACAACCACAACAACTTCCCATGTAACTCAATTTTGTACTCCATGTTATTCCTTCACTTTATAAGATATACATAAGGAACCAATGAAGATAGCGAAATAACTTTATACAAATACTGTATATGATCTGTGGCATCACTTGTCGAAATCAGACCATAACTTTTCAAAGCCCCAAATATCGAATATGAAGAATTCAGTGCCCCATGGTAATTTTCACCGAAAATTTGGGTAAACCTCTCACGTATCTTAATTTAATTCAGAGGAAATATTTTTCTTCTAATAGAGTGTCTCTGTACCAGAAATGGTTAAAATCGTTTCAATACTTCCCCTAGCTCTCATTTACCTAATTATAGGATTTTCAAATTGGGTCAGATTGTGTGTTATATTAATAAAAATATATTAATAAATTGCGAGAGTATAAAATGTTCGGTTGCACACGAACTTAGCCTTTCTTTACTTGTTGAACAAGAAAACATCTTCAGCCCAATTCGTTTGAACAACTTTTTAACACAACCACCACACAGCAACCTCCACACCCAATAATATGAAGATCCACTAGTGAAAACCAGTAACTAAATGTTTATTATTGTCTCTATTGACTTGATACCGCAGATTTCTAATATTAATCCGAAATACTGTCATCCAACATACCCTTTCGCCAGTGAGCCACTCGATCCTTTTAAAGCTTCATAGTAGACACCCGCTTGTGAGGGTGTGGCAGATATACCACGCATATATTGACGCTTCCATTGGAAGGACAATGGATTGGGATCCTCTTTCTCGACAACCGTCTCCTCAACTTCGTTTAATATTGGTACATCACCACGCGGATTTTGCATTTTCAGTTATAATCTTGTAAACCGAAAGGATAACTAAATATGGTCACAAAAATAGGAGCACACTTTCAGCAGCGCTTTCAATTAAAGCGCCCGTACACTACCAGCACATATGTAAAAAATCAGTCGCGCACGCGTACCACCGGCCAAAGCGATCACGATCACTCTACTGATTTGCAGCACGAAAAGCGCTCGAAATGAAGCATAGAAAAGACGAAAGTTTTTTATTGTAATAACATTTTAGCGCACCAACAGTTGTTATACGTACTTGCTAAAAGCCTATTTAACAAGTGTTTTTCTTTGATTTATTTACAATTTGCGCAATTAATTATTTTGGTGCTAAAATGCTTGAAAAATGAAAAAAATGATATTAATCGGTTATTTATTGGTGCGACGTTCATGGCAAGCATTTAACGGCAATAACAAATATACGCCCGCCATTCAAGCTAACTGTTGTGGTTGTTGACTAAACCGTTTATATTAGTTTGCTTTGATTTTGACGCTTCACTGGAGCGTGTGCGTAGCGAATTTTGTGGGTGTCTAAACAAACTTATGGTCCATTGAAATTTTAGCACACGAATTTAGTATATATTTGCTAAGATAAAACAGATGGACACACACGTTTCGCGATCTTCAACATTATTTTAGATTATGTAAATTTGTTTTTGCCTATGATTACATTGTATTTAGTTCTATCACTTCTATAACACCAGACAGGGGCGAACGCAGGTGTTAAATGCCCCCCCTCCCCCCTAAGTAATTGAATTTTTAAATAATAGAATTTAATTCTACATAGTCATTTGAAAATTTGTAATTTGTTGTTTTCAAAGCAATCTTTCTGCCGACGATGTAAGAATATGTAAAATAAATGAATACATTAGCACTAACAGTGTTGCCGTTTTGATACAATTGTATCTTCTAAATTTTGTGATTTGATACTTTTTTGTTCACAAACGGCCTATTTTGATACTTTTCTGCTGATAGAATTTAATTTTTTAAAACTATGAAAATGTTAAACTAAAAACAAACCTATTGTATCTGGATAGTATTAAAAAGTTGTGGGAATGTAGGCCAATTAAAAAACCCAGAAAAATATAAACTGGACTTTGCCTTATAACTCTGTGGCTGCTGAACTGGATTTTTTTGGATTTAAGGGGAATTGTGAGTCGAAAATGGACTTCTTTTGAAAATTAGTTCTGAACTGAAAAGTCACCAATAAGGTTTCTATTATTTTTTTTAGAGTTTATAGTTAATCATAATACAGGAAAAATTTGAAAAATTTTTTTTATGACTTACAGTTTTCGTTCCATGAGTAAACTGTTGTGAAATAAATTTATATTTAAAAAAATTATGCTATTTGCAAAAAAATACTTGAGTGTCTTAACTTAACCGCTGATGTAGAAGATCCCGATGATTTCGTTGCTGAATTTAGAATGTGGAAAAGGTTAAAAATCTTTTCTTCAGATTATATTTTCTAACTAAAATTTTGAATATATTTTCAGGAACTGGTTAAATCAAACAAAGAGATCCAAAACTTTTTTAGACGCGTTGAATTGTTGCGATGCAAAAATTTTCAAAACAGTGCATCGTTTTTTAAAGATTGGAGCAATAATCCCTATATCTGTCGCTTCAAGTGAACGCTCGTTTTCCTCACTTCGCAGGCTTAAAACATATTTAAGAAATAAAACTGGAGAAGCACGCCTGAACGGAATGGCTCTCTTGAATATCCATAGAGGTATAGACGTGACGGAGGAAGAGATTTTAAATGTTATGGCCCAAATTAAAAGAAGATTAGACTTCAATTTCTGAATAAAATAATGAAACATTGTCTTTTTACCTAAAATACCCCCCCCCCCCCCAAATTTTTTTCCTGCGTTCGCCACTGACACTAGATTTGCTTCTTTAAATCAAATAAAAATAATTCATCACTCACCTGGTACTCGTTTGTCGACTAAAAACACCACCGCCAGTTTTCGCGTACCCATAGAAACTCCCTGGCCGATTTGGTACGATTGTAATCGGAAACGATTCGGGATTGCTGATAACGCTGTTCAGCGAATCCGGTTCCGCTTCTATGGTGACCTGCCGCTGCATGCGCGGCGGTGGTGATGATCTCTGCAAAGGTGTTGTAACTGTGGAATAATCCGAGCCCGACAAGTTTGATTTATCAACCAGTGGGGGTTGTAAGCTGCTCATTAAGTTGATGCGCATCTTCAATGGAAATCTGATTACAGCAGTGGATGTGTATTACAACTAATAACGCAGATATGGCACTTAAGTAAAACTGTAAAAAATATATAAAAATATGTTTATAATAATTAAAATTAATAATAATATGATAATTAAATTCAAGTGATATTTTATGGCAAGATCTATAACTGAAGAAATTTTGCACAACAACTTATAGATTATTATAATTATGCCCGATATACGGTAAATAATAATAGACTAATCACATGTTAGTAAATAAAAATTAGTTGTTTTTGCTTATTAACTCACAAGTAAGTGTGAAATTTTGCTAACTGTTTTGCTACGGTAGTTTCACGTTTGCACAATCAACTGTTGTTGTATGGATATTTCGTTGTATATTTGTATGTGCGTTCGTTGCATGTGTGCTAAATTGCACTCAAGTGCACAAATATTTAGACAGTTTGCAATTGTTTTAACAGAAAACAACAACAACATGTGTAAAGATAAACAAAAACCCAGCGAATGTAATTAGTTTCTTCTACTGACGCCCACGTTCTGCGGCATTATTCTGCAATCGAAGTGTGAAAGTCGTCAAAATTCGAATAAATCACGAATATTATATAAATATACTATATATTCGCGCTTTGAACGTGCCGGTAGCTATTTTATTTGTACGCATGTTGTTGTTGTGCGAAAATATTTAGTTTTGCTTTTTAATTGATATGCTTGTTAATTGGAAAAATAAATAAGCATTTGAGTCATTAAACACAATATTAAAAAAATTCGAAAATCGTTCATAATATCTATGTCCTTCATATTATTATGATGAATCAGTTTTTTTTTTCTAAATATAAAATTTCGAAAATAAATGCCATTAAAGGTTTGAAACTTTGAAAGACAAAGCTGACATGACAGCTGACAGCTGACCACTAATGTAGAACTCGTGTAAAGGATTTAGAAAGAAATCAAAATCTAATACAAATTAAATCATCGTATATGAAGAAGGGACAATGGATCACTATAACAGGACAAATAGAAAAAATAATGGTTCCCAGAAGTAGTTGCTGTTTTTTTTTTTTGTTCGAATGCAAATATTTTCTAATTATCAGGTTGCCTTAAAGACAAGTGCAGACCTTAGTGAAATTTCATAAACGAACAATAAAATACTAAGGGCATGAAAAACTGTAGCAAATAGTTTTTTAATTAATGGCAGTTTACATAAATTAAACTCATTATGTGTTTACGAAGGGCAAAGGTGTTAGAAGCAGCTCAAAAACATTGCATAATAGAAATTTTGTTGACAGACAATTATGGCAATTAAAACGCAAACAAAACTTAGACTATCCTGAATCAGTACATTTAACTATAATAATAACGGCACATTAATCCTTGTGACAACACAAGTTTGTATATAAACCAAATGATGGTTCACGAGTTGCCAGTTCACACACTACACCTACTGAAGAAAACACGGAAAACACAGTGACAGCACGGAACAAATAAGGATATTCTAACCACAAATATGATGCAGAGCTTCAGCAATATCACAGCGATACTTAATATAATTGGCATTACGGCCTTGGGGCAAGAGTTTATGCAAATACTAACGGATATTGTGATTAACGCTTCAAAGGAGCGACGATTGAATACAATTATATTTACCAGCCCCGAACAATGCAATAGCACTGCGCTAGATTCCATGAGGATAATGCGCACCCTGACACAAAACACACGAGGCACAGTGACATTTCTGCACATTGACAGCACACCACCCATCGAACGTTACATTAATAAATTCAACAATGAGTTGCTAACCATCGCCAAGCTCAAGCACAACCGCCAGTTGGATGAGAGTCTCTTGTTAAAGCTCTGGCACCGGCTTTGGCGCATTAGACAGACACGGCTTATACTGCTTTTCGACGACTTAGCCAGCACGCGTTATGTGACAAAAATGCTACGTATGTGTTTGAGGTATCATGTTTACAACGTCATAGCGCTGCAACCGCACAAAGCTGTGGTAGAAGGCAGCTACTGGACGGTACGCATTTATCCCTAACAAATGGCAGTTGAGCGGCGCTTTGAGCCACACGATTATCAAGCAATATTTCCAAATCATTTATCGAATATGTGTGGTCATCCGTTGCGTATATTCACGAAAGCTTGGTATCCGCAAATTTTTATCTACACGCCCACAAAAGGGAACGCCACAATCAGCGGTTTCTTAGGGCGCGCCTTAGTCGAGTATGCAAATTATCACAATGCAACAATTGAGCATCCCATGACTTCGCAACGTAAATATCTCAACTATAAGGAGTTGCGCGATTTCTTTCAGAATAAAACCATCGACATGGGTTCACTACAACCAGTCGAGTTCAGTGATCTCAACATCAGTTATTCGGTGGTATTTCAACACGTCAATTGGTGCCTGATGGTGCCACTGGAGCAGCCAATGCCGAAATCCACGTTCTACTACAATATCATACAAAGAACTGTTATACTTGTATTCAGTTGCAGTTTCCTGTTGATGTGTTGCTTTTGGATCTGCATAGCTCGTTGGCAAGCTCCGCTTCCGCGACAAGTGATCAAGCACTACCTTAACACACCACTGTTATGCGGTTTATTGGGCCTGCCATTTTATGTCGGTAAGCGTATATCCAGCAAGCACAAACTGATATGTATAGCCATCTCGCTGGCGGGTGTTATAGTCGGTACATCGTACAGCACTTACCTACAGAGTTTCATTGTGAATGCACCGATTGGTGCTCAAGTTCAAACAATCGACGAACTGTTGCAACGAGGTATACAAGTGGCTGTTGGCAGTGAAGAGCTTGAGTTGATTACCAACAATTTGGATTTTCGCAAATATCGACAGAATTTCACCATCTTCAGTAATTTCACGGAGCTCCTGTTGTTGCGTGACACGCTAGATACCCGTTATGCGTTTGCGGTATCCGATATGTGGGCCATCTACGATGAGCTGCAGAAATATTTCGCTCGTCCGCTTTTTCGCTTATCCAAGATTTGTTTTTGCCGAAACTATCCAATGGTTATACCCTTGCAGGAGAGCTCAATGCATCGTCAGCCTTTGAATGAGTTCCTGGCACGTCTACATGAAGGCGGGCTGATTGATCACTGGCGGCGTCACAGCTTCTTGGAGCTATTGGAAATGGATTGGCTGTCTTTGTATGAAAAGGGCAGCCATCATGACTTCGAACCAATGCGAATAGAGGACTTATATAAAATACTACTAGCTATGTCTGCTTTGTACTGCTTGAGCTTCATTTGCTTCATGTTTGAGTTGTTAGTGGCACATTTTTTCAGTTTATATACTGAGGTCGGGCAAGTAATAAAAAAAATTATAAAATCGAAGAAATAAATGCGGAGTGTTTGATTTTCAGTTGTTTCAGAGGTGCATCGAGATGTGTAGAGATTTAAATTTCCACAATTGAAGAGTTTTTTTGTCAGTTAAGGAGCTTGTGGATCTACAAGCCACATTTTAGTAATCAATTGCTCTGATTATATAAATTAATGTCATAAATTTATCGATTTTACAAATTTACTAAAATAAGTTATTTTCGACTTATGTTCTTTCAAATGCACTCTTAATACTACGAACATAGTTTTGACTAATATTAATATAGCATAATAAATGGTTTTTAATTTGCAATTACCTTAAGCTCGGAGGTAAGTGGCAATAAAGCACTTTTTAGTCGATAATTACAGATACTTGAAAAATTAGCGCAACCACTTCAAAAACGCATTTACGTTGATGACACACCGATTGACTGGCATTGAAAAATGCACTTCAACGCATACAAAGTATAATTTTCGAAAACATAGAGCAATTAAAAACGATCAGTAATTATCGATAACTTGTGTTCTTTAAAAAAATCAATCCTTTTGCACGAAAACCAATAAACAACACCGGTGAACTTTCACATGCGTCGAGCTTTAAACACTTTAACGCCAATTCTGCTTGCAAAGCTGGGCGATTCAAGCGGCTCGATCACTTCCACACAATGAACTGGACAAATGTGCACTGGGGGACAAACTGACACGGACTGAGTGGCTGAGCGAGTGGCCGAGTGACTGTGTCTGACTTGTTGAGAATATCATCATCAACAGCAGCAACAACAGCAAAAACAATAACAACGACAACAATATGAGTAAATAGTTGTAAATAGAAGCTACAGTGACAAACACTTGACAATCGCGAAATTTCAAATAAACTTTTTGTGTAGACATATAAGTTACAACTGAGTATTTGTAGGCAGAGCGCGAAACACACACACACCCACACAACTACAAATCTACAAATACTTGTTGTTGTTTTTAGACAGTTAGTTGAAGATGTAAGAAAAGCATATGACTAGCTTCTGAGGGTGTGAAAAGTGTGTACTACTCGACAAATGCAAGCAATGTACCCCGTAGGCATTCGACTTAATGATAGGGATATAGTTTATGGAATGCAGTCTTGTTAGATGTTTACAAGTTATCATCTGTTTACAGTATTACCTTTTTGTGGATAGACTTTCTCAAGACTCAAAAGTTTACAATGACCTATGATATGATGGACCTTATTCCGGATTTTTCAGGGAATTTACTTACCTAAATTCATGGACAGCAATAACCGTGAGAGTCAAAAGGTCATAGCACACTTCAAGTCGTTCATAATTAAAGCGAATACGCTTATGATTCATCCGGACCGATTTTGAGTTGACTTTGATTGAACTCTTTTGCATGTGGTAAACCGCTGATTTAGGTAGAAATATTTATCTTGACCCTGGCAATATACATATATGTGTCATATAAGGTAACTGGAAAGATGTGTCTATTATTTTAGTTACACTGAGATAATAAATATTTCTCGTGGATTTGCCTTTGTTTTATGTTATTTATATCTATTACAGCTTATTTCAAGGTTGCTATCGACAACGACAAATTCAACCGCAATTCGACAAAGCTTTAATGTTCAATAAATAACCCATACATGTACATATCATTTTATTATATTATACACACAGATTTGAGCTGTTTGTCGAAGCGAAGACCATAAATCTACTGCGAAAAGGGCTCCTATGCATTATTGTTGTTGATTTCATTTTGTAGTATTCAAATTATTAGCAAATAAATCACTCGAGCAAACATGGAGGAAGCTATAATTCTAAGCGGAAAGGGTTCTTTGTGCCCAGTAGAGTGAAAATCTTAACATATAAAACCAGATATGTAGGCATAAAATGTAATTTTCGCCTTTGCTCTGTTATTTCCAGACTTATTATCACAATCATACAGTAAAGAGCTAGAAAAATGCAACTTTCTTCCCTGTAATTTTCTTTCATCAGAATGGAAGAATTATCGCAGGAAAAAACTTTTCTTCGGCCACCAAACTCTCCGACGAATCAACTGATGAGGCCGCATATCAGAAATTTCGCCTCAGTCTGCGTGGCGACGACAACCACTCGCTGCGCGCCTGCGGTACTTTCTAACTGTGATAATTGAATAATCAGTTAATCAGCGAATGAGAATAGAATAAAATAAATCACAACATTGACCGCAGGGACTGGTGATGTTTTTGTGTCATTTTTGACACAATAAAAATGCGACCGGGTGCTAATATGATTTTATGCTCGCAACAACAAAACCAATATGCTTTGGATGTTTATGAACTTTGGCGAAGACTATGCGAAAGCCGAGGTGCCACTGGCACGATCTCTGCATTCATATGATTATATTATGTGAAATAATTGTTTTCCGCATAATAGGGTGGTCCATACGCTTTGAAATTTGCTTTGAAGACCGCTATGCTGGACAAAATTATTTATTTGAATATCATAAACTAATTTCGCGGAGATATATAAAATTTAGTTAAGCTATGACTCGTATACCCGTTATAGCTAAAATCATTTGACTGCCAGCTCCTCTAATTATATTTTGTGAGTTTGGTGTTAATTTTAAGTTACCTAAAATTGTTAACGCAGTTAATTTTATTGTTAATTATAATCTTATTGTTAGCGCCATATTTATTGCACATTTATTTTTAATCTATTTAGAGTATTCATTATTAATTAACACTGGTTTAGAGTGAAAAACAAGCTGCAAATTACATTAATACCTTTATGGTATCTATTCGTAAATATAAATATGTAAATATGTACTGTGTTTGATACCCAATTATTTGTAAATTTAACTAAAAAATTAAAATTTTTTCACCAGTGAAAATGTTGTCAATATACTAAGTCAACTAAAGAAATCGTGACAGTAAATATAGTCGATAAGTTGAGTTAATCAAATTAGATATACACATGTATATATATATATATGTATATATATATATATGTATAACTAACAATATATATATATATAACTAACAATATATATATATATATCGATTTATATTTGAAAATATTAATAAAATGAACACAAGGCCGAATCAAACTCGAACGATGACGCAGAAGCTGCAAGAGCCTCTTTTCGTGATCAAACAGTAATATTCACTGAACATTTTCAGCAAACTGATTTTAATCCCATGAATATTAAAAAAAATTCATGCATACAGCATGCTATCCATTCACTTTCATTCGTCCATTTCCTTCGTTGCTAGATATTTTCAATGATTTTAAGCAACAATTATGATTGTAACCAGCAGGCGCTCTAAGCCACCTCGTAGCTCAGGCTTAGTAGTAATGGAATTCTCACTAGGTAAAATTCAAATCTCTATAAAATATTTTATTGTTTAATGTATGCGTCAGCTGTCACCAATAGACCGTGTAAAGCTACGCTACGCAACCAATGCGTTGCATAAAAACAGGCGATTAAGCAGTGCATCATGCAACACGCTCCAATTGAAACATCACATGTGTTTGCTATGCGTCACGGTTGGAAATATACAAATGGACGTACTCAAGGGATTTTGCTAATACTCAACAACTAGAGTAAAAAGCAAAGAAAATAAAATTGTATAAAATTGACAATATTACGCGGTAGCATGCACCGAAACTAGGTTAAAACTATAAAAATATTAGCAACGCCAAAAGCAAAAGCAATAACAGCAAAACCAAAAACGGCTGTCATACACACAATAATTCAGGACATAAGAACAAAAAAATTTCGATGGATGGACAGTTTTTATTTCAGTACTCAGTATTGTTTGAGTATGCGTCAATGATGAATGCAGCAAATAGAAAACACGTCATATAATACAGGTTTTCTTCGATAAAAACGAAAAGGCAATACCGGAAGGACCAGGCAGGAACGGATTATAAAGGCGTTGCTATGTATTTGGGAAATTTGACAGGGAATCGTCTAATATGAGCTGTTCACCTAGTGCCAAACTCTTATTGAAACAATTGCCTAGCAGCTTCCAGCTTTGACCAATAGGAGAGTAAATGTGTTCAATCCGGACAACGCAAGGCCACAAACATCGATATTGACTTCGCAGAAGCTCTGACAGTTTGTTTTGGAGATACCTATGCATGCACCTTATAGTCTGGCATCAGACATCAAGTATACACAATTACTGCAATTTTCTTCACTGCAACTTTTCTCCATCTCTATCGAAATATGGTCGTATGGACTAACTTTACTTCGGCCGTCCAACTCTTCCGGCAACACGACCCAACTGATGAGGCCGCAGAATCAAAGATTTCGCCACAGGCGGTGGCAGTCGCTCGCTAAGCCCCTGTAGTACTTTCTAACTGTGATTATTGAATAATCGCAAATGAAAAAAAGTCACAGCATTCTCCGCAGAGGCTGGCGATGATTGTGTGGCATTTTGGACACAATAGAAATGCGACCGAGTGCTAATATGATTTTATGATGGCAACAACATAAGCAACGTATTGGATGTTTATGAATTTTGGCGAACACTATACGGAAGCCGAAGTGCCACTTGTACAATCTTTGCATTCGTATAATTATACAATATGTTTATATATAAGAACAAAAGTTGTTATCGCTTTATTGGGTGGCCCATAAGCTTTCAAATTTGATTTAAACAACACTATGCTGAGCAAAAAATATTTATTCGAATTCGTTATACCTAAAATAAATTGTCTTCCACCTCCTCTTGCATTGTTTATAGAACTTCTAAAAATTACCTAATGTTATTCACGCTGCTAATTTTGTTGTTTATTTCAATCTTATTGTTAGCGCCATATTTATTGCACATTTATTTTTAGTCTATTTAGAGTATTCAGTATTTATTAGCACTGAATTAGAGTAAAAAACAAGTTGTAAAGTACGTAAATACCTTTACAGTTTATACATTAATGGTTATGCACTGTTACTGTTTTTTGTCTTTTCACTTCTGTTTATATAAATCAATTCTGCATCAACATTTTTCTTATACCTAGTGTCTAATTATACGTTTGAGCCACTATATACCAAAATGATCAGAATGACGAGACGAGTTGAAATCCAGATGTCTGTCCGTCCGTCTGACGTGCTACGTATAACTTGAATAAAAATTTAGATATCTTGATGAAACTTGGTACATTTGTCCAATAAAGGTATATAAACCAAACTTTCCGTAGTCGTTTCCCTTACTTCCATACAAAGGTTAGGTTAAAAGTTACTAAAAGTGCGTTAACTCAGTAACGGAAAAAGACACTCTAAATTTTACAGAAGAAATGGCAAAGGAAAGCTTCAATCAGATTTTTTTAATGGAAAATGGGCGTGCCGTCGCCCACTTATGGGTCAAAAGCCATATCACAAAATTAATCGTCCGATTTCATTGAAATTCTGTACATAATTCTTTCTAAACACTTTGATGACACGGATGAAAAATGAAATCGTATATCTGGTTCCATTGGTTATTCCATTTTATTTATTCCGGTAACATCATCACCACATATCCGGTTCCGGATGCCCCATATCTAGTTAACCCATATCCGGTTCTGGTTGCCTCATTCCTGTTCCGGATGTCTCATATCCGATCACCTTATATACGTTTCCGGCAACATAGTTAGCGGTTGCCTCATTCATCCCTATCCGGTTCCGGCAACTTCATTTCCTGTTGTCTAATTTTTCCACCACATATCAGGTTTTCGGTTGTCCCATTTCCCGTTCCGGTAACATCATCGATTGATCCATATCCGGTTCCTGCAACATCTTTTACGGATGTCCCATATCCGGCCACCTCTAACCCAGTTGATCCATATCCTGTTCCGACAACTTCACTGTCTGTTACATCATTGGTTCCGGTTGTCCCATTTCCTGTTCCGACCACCTCACACCCCGTTGACCCCCATCTGGTTCCGCAAACATCATTACCCCATATCCGGCCGCCTCATTTCCGGTTGCCTCATTTCCGGTTCGGTAACCCGGCAGAGCAGAGCTTCAATGTGGCGCGGCGCACCACAACACTTTGAATAGTCATAACTCCGATTTTGATAATCTTAGTGTCATATGAAAGTGAATTTTCACAACTATAACATTAGCGTATTAAAGTTCAAGTAAATTTCTAAAAACTAACAGCTTTTTTTTAATAAAATGTCTTTTTTAATAAAATATTTGTTTACACCCGAATTTTTTACTTTTTCATATTCCTAATGGCATATTATCCCTTCACTTTCATTCGTTCGTTTTAGCCAGCAGGGGGACTAAGCCAGAAAAATTGAAAAATTGAAAATTGAAAATATGAATGACGCATTCACTCTCAGCTGTCACCAATAAACATTGGCACGCTTTGCCATTACGTTGCATAAAATCAGGCGATTAAACAGTGCAACATGCAACAGGCTCAAATTGACACATGATATGTTCTTACTAAGCGTCATAGTTGGAAATACACAAATGGACGCGTTCAAGGGATTCCACTAATACACCTAAACATAGTGTGTGAAAATCGCAAAAACTAGAATAAATTCAATTGGAATAAAATTTTACGTAGCAGCATGCACCGAAACTAGGTTAAATCTATAAAAATATTAACAGCGCCAATAACAGCAAAACAACAACAGTTATCATACGCAAAATAGTTCAGGACATAAAAACAAAGGAAATCAACATAGAGAGACAAATTGTATACCATATGGAATTATTGTATCGTATACACTGCTACGGCATCATTGAAAGTAAAACGCATCAAAGATGACCAAATAAAATAACGAACGTAAGACCGTAGGATCAAGCAGGATCAAGCAGGAGCAGATCATGAATGTTTTGTTACATATTTGGTGAGTTTTATAGGGAATCATCTACTACATATGAGATGCTCCTCTGGAGCCGAACTCTTAATTCAGATCTGTACTGTCAACAATAAGATCGTCTGAAGGAAGCAACTGCCAAACACCAAACCACACATCATCTTATAATCCGGACCAAGCACCAAGTGATTACTACCTGTTCCTGTTTCTGTTTCACGCAACACAATAATAAGTACATATTTACAACCGCCCCCAAATCGGTTATTTGTATATATCTCGCAAATAAACCAAACCAAACATTCGATTCTCTAACGTACCCCACCACACACGTTGAAAATAGATGAAATCGGATAATAACCACACCCACCTCCCATACAAAGGTTAGGTTGAAGATTACTAAAAGTGGGTTAACTCAATAAATTTTACAGAAGAAATAGCAGAAGGAAGCTGCACTCAGATTTTTTTACAAAATGGAAAATGGGCGCGGCATCGCCCACTAATGGGTCAATAACCATATCTCAGGAACCTCCAAAATTGTCGAAAACGGACTATAACTTTTCAAGGCCCCAGATATAGAACATGTTGAACTCAGCGCCTAAGGCTAATTTTAACAGAATTTATGGGTAATTCAATGTACCCAATTTTCAGATAATTTAATGTAATTCAGAGAATTGTTTCTGTTCCAAAAATTATTAAAATCAGGTCATAACATCTCCTAGCTCCCATATACCTAATTATAGGTTTTACAAAAATACGGTGGGCTTTATTCCGCATATATGTATTGGTTAATATGTGAGATATCTTAGCAAAATTAAGTGAACGTATTGTCTTGGATATAGTGTACCTTGCTGGTGAAAATGAATGAAATCGGTTCAGGAATTACCTCAGCCCTCATATCTATATATGAATATTTTTGTTATTCTATTAAACTTTATGCCGAATTTATGGGTAAATTTGTGTGTTATCTTAATAAAATTTCTTCAATAAATTGCTAGAGTATGAAATCGTCCCCTCAATATAACAATAGCGTATGTGCTCATACGCCATTATTTTTTTATTGCATATTTAGAACCTCCATCATTGATTCTATGTCTGCTCAAAATTTCGTCAAATTCTACTTCCACAAAGTGGGTCAAAATGTCATTGGAAAAAATTGTGTATAATTTCATGTTCATGTTTTTTGTTCATGTTTTCTGATTTGACAAAAACTTTAAACTCGATTTTCTCAAAGCCAAAAAACAATTATAAGCTATTGTTATATTGAGGGGACGAAATGTTCGGTTATATCCGAACTTAGACCTTCTTTACTTCTTTTTACTCTATTTAGAGTATTCATTATTTATTAGCACTGATTTAGCATGAAAAACAAGCTGCAATGTACGTAAATACCATTATGGTTTCTACAGCAATTATTATGCACGTGGTTACAGTTTTTTTTCATCTTTTCACTTATGAGAAGTAGTTATACAATTCTGCATCAAAATTTGTCTCATATGTACCTAGTGTCTAATTATACATTTGAGCAACTGTATATCAAATTGATCAGGATAACGAGGATGACGACGAGTTGAAATCCGTATGTCTGTCTGTCAGCTTCATTTCTGATTCCGGTAACATCATTACCCCATATCCGGTTCCGGATTCCAAATATCCTGTCACCTCATATCCAGTTACCTCATATCCGGTTCCGGGTGCCTCAAATCAGGACACTCCATATCCGGATGCCTTATATCCGGTCACCCCATATTCGGTTTCGGTAACTTAATTTCCTGTACCGGCTGCTCCATTTCCGGTAACATCGGTTCCCGTAACATCATATCCCACTATCCCCTATCCAGCCGCCTCGTATCCGGTTTCCGGTTCCAGTTGTCCCATTTCCGGTTCCGTGAACAACGGTTTCCGTAACATCATAACCAGTTTCTCCTTTTTCGGTTCCGCTTGTCTCATTTCCGGTTCCGGTAACCCGGCAGAGTAGAGCAGAGCTTCGTGTGGAGCACCACAACACTTTGAATAGTCACAACTCCTATTTTGATAATCTTGGTGGCATCTGAAAATGAGTTGTCATAACTATAACATTAGCGTATGAAATTTAAAATAAATCCTATGTAATGTTGAGATGTGGGACTGTGTCGGAGTTTGAATCAATATTAGACAATTGTGAATGAGCCATATTTTTGTAACGTGTGGAATATACCTCAAATCGTTATCCTGATATAATGCAAATTTGTCCAATATCTTTAATTTATCCGCATTTCGCTTCATATTTACTTTAAAAATGTCCAAATATTGGATACAATTCTTATTACCTTCTTTTTCTATAGTTTTTATGAATATTTTAAAGAATTTAGGTAACAATAAATCCATAATGGCATATTATCCATCACTTTCATTCGTTCGTTGTAGCCAGCAGGCGATCTATGCCACTTCTAGCCCGGGTTTATCAGTAATGGAATTCTTACAACGAAAAATTGAAAGCTCTATAAAATATGTTATTTTTTTATGAATGACGCATTCACACTCAGCTGTCACCAATAAACCTTAGAACGCTACGCCATTGCGTTGCATAAAAACAGGCGATTAAACAGTGCATCATGCAATACGCTCCAATTGAAACACCACATGTTCTTGCTATGCACCGCAGTTCGAAATACAAAAATGGACACATTCAAGGGATTGGATTAATACACCTAAACATAGTGTGTGAAAATCGCAAAAACTAGAGTAAATTCAGTTGGAATAAAATTTTATAAAAAACTCAACGTTATGCGGTACCATGCACCGAAACTAGGTTAAATCTATAAAAATATTAACAACGCCAATAACAACAACACAACAACAGTTATCATACACAAAATAGTTCAGGACATAAAAACAAAAGAAATCAACATCGAGAGACAATTTGTATGCAATTTGAAGTTATAGTATCGTTTACAATGCTATGGCATCATTTAGAGCAAAAACCATCAGCAAAGAAAAAATACACCATATTTTTTACAGTTTTTCTTCGAAAAGGACGAAAAGCAGGAACAGATCATTAAGGTTTTGCTATGTATTTGGTAAATTTGACAAGAAATTATCTACTATTAGATGCTCCCCCAGAGCCTAACTCTTAATTAATATTTGTACTGAATCATCTGAAGGAAGCAATTGCCCAATACCAAACCACACATTATCCATGTGATTATCCATGTGATCATGTCAGGCACCATGTGATTACTACCTGTTCCTGTTTCTGTCTATGCGAAATGATTTTTCCGATGAATAATTCGCCTCAAGAGAAGCTAGTGAAATCGGCTGAACCATTTGTTTGCTAATAATGACAACGGTTTTTCTGAGAGTGGCATTATCAAATTATCTTCACAATGTCAATAAGTTGTGGAATAAAACGATGTATATCTAACTTAAACCGAAACAAAATATTCAATTTGATGCAAAAATAATGAATATCTCTTTACTAGACCTTATATTTGCAACAACAAATTCAATCGCAGTTCGACAATCGCATCAAAGCCACAATAATAAATATACATATATCTATATACATATCATTATACTCTCGCAACAAAAGTTGCTAAAGAGAGTATTATAGTTTTGTCCACATAACGGTTGTTTGTAACTCATAAAACTAAACGAGTTAGATATAGGGTTATATATACCAAAGTGATCAGGGTGACGAGTAAAGTTCAAATCCGGATGTCTGTCTGTCCGTCCGTCAGTCTGTCCGTCTGTCCGTCCGTGCAAGCTGTAACTTGAGTAAAAATTGAGATATCTTAATGAAACTTGGAACACGTGTTCCTTGGCACCATAAGAAGGTTCGAAGATGGGCGGAATCGGACCACTGCCACGCCCACAAAATGGCGATAACCAAAAACACATAAAGAGCTATAACTAAGCCATAAATAAAGTTATGAAAATAAAGTTAATGAATGTAATTTTTTTGGAAAAGTGGGCGTGACCCCGCCCCCAAATATGTTTTTTGTATATATCTTGCAAACCAATAAAGCTATATAAAACAAACTTTCTGCAGTCATTTCTTTTAGCCGTTTCCTAATGCAGTCCAAAAATGAAAGAAATCGGATAATAACCACGCCCACCTCCCATACAAAGGTTAGGTTGAAAATGACTAAAAGTACGTTAACTCACTAATGAGAAACGTCAGAAATACAAAATTTCACAGAAATGATAGCAGAAGGAAGCTGCGCTCATATCTTTTTACAAAATGGAAAATGGGCGTGGCATCGCCCACTTATGGGTCAAAAACCATATCTCAGGAACTACTCGACAGATTTCAATGAAATTCGGTATATAATATTTTATTGACACCCTGATGATATGTGTGGAAAATGGATGAAATCGGTTCACAACCACGACTACTTTATTTATAACTCAATTTTGAATTCCATCTGAATCCTTCACTTTGTAATATATACATTAGGAACCAATGACGATAGCGAAATAAAACTTTACACAAATACAGTATATGATCTGTGGCATCACTTGTGAAAAAATTGTCAAGATCGAACCATGACTTTTCAAGGTCCCTGATATCAAACATGAAGAACTCAGTGCCTAAGGTTAAATTTTAACCGAAAATATGGGTAAATCTCTCAGCTAATTTAATGTAATTCAGAGGAAATTGTTTTCTTCCAATAGTGTGTCTCTGTTCCAAAAATTATTAAAATCGGGTCACAACATCTCCTAGCTCCCATACACATAATTATAGGTTTTTCAAAAATATCAGCCCCTAGCTCCCATGTACCTAATTATAGGTTTTTCAAAAATTCGTTGAGCTTTATTACGCATATATGTATTGGTTAATATGTGATATATCTTAGCAAAATTAAGTGAGCGTATAGTATTGGATATAGTGTCCCTTGCTGGTGAAATTGAATGAAATCGGTTCAATAATTACCTCAGCCCTCATATCTATATATGACGATTTTCGTTATTATATTAAACTTTATGGGTAAATTTGTGCGTTATATTAATAAAATTTCTTCAATAAATTGCGAGAGTATAAAATGTTCGGTTACACCCGAACTTAGCCTTTCCTTACTTGTTTTATTATACACACAGATATGAGCTGTTTGCCGAAGCGAAGACCATAAATCTACTTCGAAAAGGGCTCCTATACATTGTTGTTGTTGTATCAATATTCAAATTACTGGCAAAAAAATCAGAAATAATAATCGGAAAGGGTAGTTTTCGCTGCTATTTCTTATTATCACAATTGTACAGTAAAGCATTAAAAATGCAATGTTCTTCCATGCAGCGCCTAACGGATATCTGAATTGAAGAATGGTCGCAGGAAAAAACTTTACTTCGGCCACCAAACTCTCTTCGACCTATGTACACACATTCCACTCTATGCTCAGCAATACGAACCAACTGATGAGGCCACATAATCAAAAATTCCGCTTCAGTCTGCCTGGCGACGACAACCACATGTTGAGCATCTGTGGCACTTTCTAACTGTGATAATTGAATAATCAGTTAATCAGCAAATGAAAAAAGAATAAAATAAGTCACAACATCAACCGCAGGGGCTGGCGATGATTGTGTGGCATTTTTGACACAATAGAAATGCGACCGAGTGCTAATATGATTTTATGATGGCAACAACAAAACCAACGTGTTGGATGTTTATGAACTTTGGTGAAAACTATGCGGAAGCCGAGGTGGCACTGGCGTTATCTCTTTATTCGGATGATTATACAATGTGCATACGTACGAGTATAAATAAGAGCAATACTTGTGGTCGCTTTATAGGGTGGTCCATGAACCATTAAAAAACAATATGCTGAGCAAAAATATATATTTGAATATCATAAAATTCTTTCTCAGAGATATATAAAATTTAGTTATAGCTAAAAGCATTTGATTGTTAGCTCTTCTAATTATATTTTGTGAGTTTGGTGTTAATTTTAACTTACCTAATATTGTTAACACAGTTAATTTTGTTGTTTATTGCAATGTTATTGTTGGCGTCATATTTATTACACATTTATTTTTAATCTATTTCGAGTACTCATTATTAATTAACACTGATCTAGTGTGAAAACAAGATACAAAGTACGCTAATACCTTTACTGTATATATGAATACAGTTGTTGATACCGAAATTTAATTAACGAACTGGCTTGTTTTACCAATGAAAATATTGACAATAATATGCTAAGCCAACTAAAGAAATCGTGATAAACACTGTCGACAAGTTTAGATAATTAAATTCGGTGTAATATCTCTATAAATATATTTACGGACAAATACAAAACAAGTCCTTACACAACTAAGGTTACTTGTTGGATAAAAATTTTGCACACAGTCTGGAGTTCATAAAGTATGTTAAAGATAAATTAATTTTAAGTCGAAAAATATGTCTCCATGAATTACCTGGACAATTGGTTCAATATTATTGGTTCTGTGCGTGAGACGTACCGAATATTACAACCGCTTAATACCAAGCATTATGACCAAACGTTACAACAACTTCTTTAATTTGACATCAATGAACTACGGCGCAAATTGAAAGAGAGTCCTAAACTTTACTCACACTCTCTCTAATATGATTTATTTGGTTCGAAAATATCCCAATAAGTGCAGATGGGTAATAATCAATATCCTCATTGAATTAAATATAATAATATCATCAATATCTATAGAGTTTTTTGTTTTTTGTTTTTGTATTCAAATACTTCTAATACTAATAAATTCATATTTCTTCCTTAGACTATTTGAAAATATTGAAGCGTCATCTTCAATTGACCCTATAAGTATGGTACAATTTTCTACTTACACCGCCATCAATATCAGTGATCGAGTACTGCCTATAATTTGCGCCTAAACTCATGCAAGATACCAATACCAACATATCGCATAGATCATAACAATATTTTTACCGCCACTGTTAGAGTTTGTATTATATGTGAGGGAAATAAAGTATTTAGAATCGGAATTCAAATATTATTCTCAGTACACTTGGTGTTAGTTTTGCCCGGTCTTATCTATTTTCTAAAATGTGTACAACAACACAGTTATCAGTTTGAGTACAAAATAAGCAACTCACCTCATTAAAGCTATATGAACGCTTGCTATTCGATCTGTTCTGATTGCTTATGCCAGTTTATTTTTATACCAGTTGTTTGTTCGACTCGCCAAACCCAGAAAAAGTAGCGAACCAATGTTGGTAATCGATTTCTTGTTGGTTTCAAGAATTTTCACCATGTTTACTCTCGCTACAATTGAAGATACTTACTCCATTCTAAATTAATATGTCCTTTTTCTATATTTACCTATATATTTATAGAATCTAGTTTTAATAAAAACACAACAATAATTTCTTGACGCAAAACTTTCGTTTCGCTTTTGCACAAAGAATTTTTATTTAACATTTCCAACTACATAGTTTGCAACATTAATCATTTTTTTTGTTTCATCTTTTTTGTTTTATGTTTTTGTGTTTTTTTTTTTTTGTTTTATCATCTTGACACACATAAACATTTAATTTGACATGTGCTAGTAAAAGTAATACTTCCGTTTATTTTTTGGACTTTTACTTTAGAAATTTGCTCCAATTGCATATGTATATTGTATATGTAGTATAATTTGATATATTTTCAAAAATACATTTATATATAATATATATGTGTATATAATTTTAAATACATTTTACAAAAATTGTAAAATGTATAATATACAAACTTTTCAGACATTTTTGGTCATATGCTACATACATATGTATATGTATGTAGATCTATTGTTCCTCACATGGATAAATTCAAATAAATTCAATTTTCTTTTTTTAATATCTTGATTTAAAATCAGTATTTTGTGTTTCCATTTTTATACTCTCGCAACAAAAGTTGCTAAAGAGAGTATTAGAGTTTTGTTCACATAACGGTTGGTTGTAAGTCCTAAAACTAAACGAGTTAGATTTAGGGTTATATAAACCAAAGTGAGGTGACGAGTAAATTTCAAATCCGGATGTCAGTCTGTCCGTCCGTCCGTGCAAGCTGTAACTTGAGTAATAAAAATTTAAATATCTTGATAAAACTTGGAAGATGTATTTCTTGGCTCCATAAGAAGGTTAAGTTCGAAAATGGGCGTAATCGGACCACTGCCACGCCCACAAAATTGCGAAAGCCGAAAGCACATAAAGTGCCATAAGTAAGCCAAAAATAAAGCTATGGAAGTAAAATTTGGTACGAAGGATCACACAATGAAAAGGCATATGTGGATGTAATTTTTTTGGGGACTACTAAGTTTTTGTACATTTGTCGTAAACTACTAAAGCTATATCAAGGAAACTTTCTAGAGTCGTTTCTTTCGTCCAAAAATGAAGGAAATAGGATCCCATACAAAGATTATGTTGAAAACTACTAAAAATGCTTTAATTTAGTAAGGAAACCCACCAGAAACCTTAAATTTAATTATAAAGATGGTACAGAAGAGCTGCGCTCATAATGGTATAAACAATTTTAAATGGGCGTGGTTCCGCCCATTTATGGGTCAAAAACCATATCTCAGGAACTACTCGACCAATTTCAATGAAATTCGGTTTATGATATCTTCCTAGTTTCCCAATGAATGTTGTGAAAATAATCCAAATCGAATCACAACCACGCCTACTTCCCACATGCCAGAACTTTGAAGACGATCTGAATCGTGTACTTTATAATATATAAAGTAAGCACTAGTGAAGATATCGGAACAGAACTTTGCACAAATACTACATTTAAAAAGTGGCATAACCCTTCTAAAAATCTTCGAAATCGGTCCATAAGTTTTCAAGACCCTATATATCGATATATGAGGACCTCAGTGCTTCTAACAATTTTTTTCCGAAAATATAGGTAAGTCTCTCAGATATTTAGAAGAAATTCAGAGGGAATATATTTCTTCTAATAATATGTCTCCGTGCGAAAAATGAGTGAAACCGGGTCATAACTTCTCCTATCTCCCATATATTTAATATTAGGGTTTTCAAACTTTCTATGGACCATATATGTATATGCCGAATGTGTGTGTCAAATTGTTTGTTATATTAATAATATTAAATAAATAAATTGCGAGAGTATAAAATGTTCGGTGACAGCCGAACTTAGCCCTTCCTTACTTGTTTTAATCTTATTTCTTATAGTGGTTTTTGATTTCTTTTTTAATTATTACAATCTTTTTAACGACAAATTGTCATATTTATTGTTCCTCAAATGGACAAATTCAATTTTTTTTAATATCTTGATTTAAAATCAGTGTTTTGTGTTTCAATATATTTTTTAATTTAATTCTTCATTTTCTTTTTTTGCTTGTGTGGTGAATATAGTGGTTTTTGATTTGTTTTTTTAACTATTTCAAATTTTTTATGACAAATTGTCATATTTATTGTTCCTCAAATGGACAAATACACATAAATTCAATTTTTTTTTTTAATATCTTGATTTAAAATCAGTGTTTTGCGTTTCATTTTTTAATTGTAATTCTTTTATTTTTTGCTTGTGTGGTGAATATATTGATTAATTATTTATTATAATTTTTTCCATCAATACGATGTCATACATTTATGTAAACAGCAATCGTCAACATTTTCACATTTACTTGTATTTATTTGTGTTTTCCCAGGAACAGTTTGTATACACATACACAGAAATACATTTTTTAGGACTATAAATTTGCAATATGTGCTTTAAATATTTTTTTTTGTATTTTACCAGTGACTTTGGGCGCCCAAACTGGTTTTCAAAAATTGCTGTTGCTTTTGTTTTTATTGTTAATCTATTTATTTAATTTTTTCTTCATAAATTGTTAAATTCGTTTTGTAATTATATTGTTTACATTTATTGAGCGTTCATTTTTGCAAGTGCAGATATACATAAATTTGATGACATATATATATTTAATTTGATTACTGTGATTACTTTTCATAGTATCTTCACGTGACATAAACTCGGATTTAAGATTTTGTGTGTTTGAAATGTAGCTACGAGTCTATAATGAGCTCGTGTTTAAGTTAGTGAACTCACAAAAAGAATTGATTTCCTTTATTTCTTCAACTTTACTTTACGTTCTCAATTTATTTGATGCTTCTTCTTTTTGTTAATTTGTATTTTTTTTTTTTTCAAAATTTATTAAATTTGTTTTGTAATTGTGTTGTTTACATTTATTGAGTGTTCATTTTTTCAAGTGCAGATATACATAAATGTGATGACATACATATAATATATATTTTATTTGATTTCTGGTTTTTTTCATAGTATCTTCACGTGACATAAACTCGGATTTAAGATTTTGTGTGTTTGAAATGTTGCTACGAGTCTATAATGAGCTCGTGTTTAAGTTAGTGAACTCACACAGTATTGTCTGTTTGCCTAATTTGCTTTATTTCTTCAACTTTACTTTACGTTCTCAATTTATTTGATGCTTCTTCTTTTTGTTAATTTGTATTTTTTTTTTCAAAATTTATTAAATTTGTTTTGTAATTGTGTTGTTTACATTTATTGAGTGTTCATTTTTTCAAGTGCAGATATACATAAATGTGATGACATACATATAATATATATTTTATTTGATTTCTGTTTTTTTTTTCATAGTATCTTCACGTGGCATAAACTCGTGTTTAAGACCTTGTGTTATTCAAAAGTTGCAAAGAGTCTACAATGAACTCGTGTTTAAGTTAGTGAACTCACACAGTATGGCCTGTTTGCCTAATTTGCTTTATTTCTTCGACTTTACTTTACGTTCTCAATTTATTTGATGCTTCTTCTTTTTGTTAATTTGTATTTTTTTTCAAAATTTATTAAATTTGTTTTGTAATTGTGTTGTTTACATGTATTGAGTGTTCATTTTTCCAAGTGCAGATATACATAAATGTGATGACATACATATAATATATATTTTATTTGATTTCTGATTTTGTTTATAGTATCTTCACGTGGCATAAACTCGTGTTTAAGACTTTGTGTGTGTTTGAAAAGTTGCAAAGGGTCTACAATAAACTCGTGTTTCAGTTGGTGAAATTCAACAGTGCGGTCTGATCGCCTATTTTTGTTTAAAATTTTTTACTTTACGTCGTTCTTTTATGCATACAACTCTGCAAATACAGTTACAGTTCTTTTGATTTGTGTGTTCTTTTTAAATAAATATAACATCCATTTCCTTGTTAAAAGCTCAATTTCCTCCTTGCTGTTTATATTTCAATTTCTTTTTATAATTTCCGCACTTATTTCTTAAGCTTAAATATAAAAATTAAATTAAAATTGCGCTAGAGGCTAATAACTAATTTCGAAAAATGTAAAAATAATTTGGAAAATTTCTAAACTGAGAAAGTCTAAATAGAATATAAAAAATCTACCAACAACATGCCCTTAGTTGCGCTTACTAGAAGCTTGGAATTAAATATTATTTTTATTTTTCTTATCATAATTTTTATTTTTATTTTTATTTCTTGCGTTCTACTTATATATATGTATGCGTTGGCATATGTAAATACGTTTTTTAAAACTTTGTTTTTTATTTATAAATTATGTCTTTAAAAGTTTAAAAATGAAACTTTCATAAACATTAGCTTAGTTCACTAATAAAACTTATGCTCAAGCATATCCCGATAATAAATCGAAATAAATTTATAATTCTAATTATAGTAAATAGTAAATTCTCGCGTCCAACAACAACACATATTCAAATAACACTGAAAACGAGGATGAAAGGTAAGATGTACGAAGTGACGCGTAAATAATTAATTGACGACTTTTTTCGATTAAATATCGACTTTTCGCATATGCTATCGACTTATTGGCAAACGGATGAACTACAAACTACTTTAAGCTCTTAGCGTTTCCAATCGACTTGTTAATTGACATAGAAATCACTTATTTCTATTTAAAACTGTATTTTAAGACCTTAAGGGCATCGCTGAAACATTTACACAAATAACGCTCACGGTATTGCAATTTTTCTTTCAACATTACTTTTTTGTTCTTATAACATTAACTTCTTCTTTTTCTCTAACTTTAACGCTAATTGCGCTTTGACTTTCCACTACATTTAAAGCGTAAGCTGTGCATAGTGCAGACAACCATTTTTTAATTAAATATTAATCAATAATGTTGTAATTTAAATTTAGGAGGAAGAAAATTAAATTATTTGCAATAAAAGCAGCTTGCCCGGCAGACCAAAGCATACAGTCAGTCGGTTCTTTAAAAAACAATATCTTGCAATTTCTCAACTTCATTCACAAAATTCACAATCCTCCCCCACAATCATTCCATTACTTATATGCGTCTGGCATGTCCATAACTCTCACTCCATTCGTTCTCTGTAGCTTATGCTCGTACAGTTCGATACATTCACCATCACCCCGCTTCCAATTTAACATATCGAATCGACCGATAACTGATCTTGTTTGATCGATAATCGTCGACTACTTGATGGTGTCTTCTTGCTGCTGCCACCACCACCATTACTACTGCCATTACTTTTATCATGATTACTAGTGTTGTTGTTATTATTATATGTTGTATTCGCCATTGCTGGTGAGAGTGTATTTGGTGTGGAGGTGGGATTAATGGTGAGATTATTAGTGCTGCTGCTGCTGCTGCTGCCGGAATTGGTTTTCTCATTAATACTATGTAGATTTGTGGAGAGTGCCAACGAGGGTATTTGTATGGCTGAGCCACCAACGGTGAACGAGGGTGGCACATAATGATAGCTGCCGTTTGTGCTGCCGCCACCATAATTTAGCGGTTGCATTTCCTCGGCTAGCACCCCATTGGGGATGGAATTGTTGCGTGTGTGCAGACGTGAGTCCAACGACTCATCGCTATTCGGATCCAAACGATCTACTGATATGGTGGACGGTATATGCATTAGACCGGCAGAGAAGGCGCGTTCTGCAAAATAAACGTAAGAAATTGGAATCAATTATGGTTTCGTAGATAAATACACAGCGATAACAAGCAAATAGAGATCTCAAAATTTATCCGAAATTTCGATTTGAATATTCGTTTTGCGACTCACCTAAACCCAACTTGGAATTCTTCGCATATTCGGCCTTCACATCATCCAATTGTTTGGCGCTACATAGTGGTGTATCCACATCGTAGGTGTTATTGAATAATGTATAGTCCACTTCGTATTCACCAGTTTCCTTACGAAACGAGACCACATTCACAAAACGATGACCCCAGAGAATCTCCGATGGTAGGTAGCTGCTCCTTGCTTGAGTTGTCATGCCAGTGGACTCTATAACGCCCTCTTTAACAAAAAATATTATATTCAGTTCAAAATGTCTCTGTAGTTTAAAGCATGTACTCGTACTCACCCAACATACAGACAACCTCAAAACGTTCCTTCAACATGTCCGATGCCGAAAGCATATAAAGCGGACTGTTACGATCGATTTTGTGCACAATTGTTGTGGGCCAAATGAACATTAGCCGATCTTCGCCACCATCTGCGCCGACTGTCAGCTCTTGCTGATAGAACGGTAATATTTCGCCCTCCTTTGTAACCTAAAACAAACACGCACAAATTACAAATTTTATACGGTTGCTACAAACCAATAGTACCAACCTTCTTTCTTATGATCTGCGCCCGCACGTGCGCCTCAATAATATGACTCTTTCGCATATCACCCACCCGGAACATCAGACATGGCACCCCATCCCGATGACAAATCACAGCATTTCGCGAGAAGAGCAAAGTTTGTGCGCGTTTCTTGGGACGCGACAATTTCGCAAACACAATGCCGACCATAAATGCTTGTATGAAAACGCCCAAAATACATTGTAGACATATGATGAAAAGAGCCTCTGGACACTCCTCCGTTACATAGCGATTGCCATAGCCGATGGTCGTTTGTGTCTCAACCGAATAGAGAAAGGCCGAGACAAAGCTACGCACCTCCGTTACACACATACGATGCGTTACATTTTCATTGCGTTCGGGGAAGAAATCACGATTGTTAATAAATTCCAAATCACCATGTGCATAAGCGATCACCCACCAAACGAATGCGAATAGCGACCACGAGATGAGAAAACTGAGCGCAAATACGAGCATTGTCCAACGCCATTGCGCATCAACCAGTGTGGTGAAGATGTCCTGGAGGAAGAGGGAAAATATATAAATCAAGATTTTGGCAACAAAATTTAAATAATTGAAAGCGAGCAATAATAAATATTTAATATTCTGCGCTGAAATGGCGGTTCTACCACGATAGCACTTCCACATTAATCCTAAAGAGAAAATGCATTCGGCCCATGTGGCTGCATCGCCAGTTTTGTCATTATTGGATCATAATTTTTGAAGATCAGCACGATTGAGATAATGTCAAAGTTCACTTGATATATATGTATATACAGTGGAACTTCTCTAACTCGAATCCACAAAAAAACTTCGAGTTATAGAAATGTTCATTCAATTTTTCAAAAAGCTGTAAAATATAGATTTACCCACAGTTTTCCCTGATAGTAAAATTTTAAATAGTGTATAATGTCTTCTACAAGAGTGTACAGCTCCTGGCGTATGCCGATGATATTGATATCATCGGAAGCAACAATCGCGCCGTTTGTTCTGCGTTTTCCAGACTAGATAAAGAAGCGAAGCGTATGGATCTGGTGGTGAATGAGGACAAGACGAAATATCTCCTGTCGTCAAACAAACAGTCAGCGCATTCGCGTCTTGGCTCCCACGTCAATGTTGACAGTTATAACTTCGAGGTCGTAGATAATTTCGTTTATCTAGGAACCAACATTAACAACACCAACAATGTCTGCCTTGAAATCCAACGCAGAATCACTCTTGCCAACAGGTGCTACTTTGGACTGAGTAGGCAATTGAAAAGTAAAGTCCTCTCTCAACGAACCAAAATCAAACTCTATAAGTCGCTCATTATTCCCGTCCTGATGTATGGCGCTGAAGCGTGGACGATGACAACATCCGATGAGACGACTCTTGGGGTTTTCGAGAGAAAGGTTTTGCGCAAGATTTATGGTCCTCTAAACATTGGCAACGGCGAATACCGCAGACGATGGAACGATGAGCCGTACGATTTATACGACGACATTGACATAGTTCAGCGAATAAAAAGACAGCGGCTACGCTGGCTAGGTCATGTTGTACGAGTTATAGAAATTTGAGTTAGGGAAAGAAATTTGTATGAAATTCGGCTTCTAAACGCTATTGCCAATTCAAGTGTTCGAGTTATGGAGATCTTCGACTTATAGAAAGTTCGAGTTATGGAAGTTCCACTGTATATGGCCTCAATGCATTTGCCCCAGTACCAGAAATTTTCAGTGATTTTAAACTGCAATGAAAACCACTTTGTAGTCCAGTCCAAACCCCAATGGTATTTATACCACGAAGGTAATTTCAAAGCATAAATGAAAAATCTGTAAACTATTTATCCCTTTAACGAATGTGTCAGCTCTCACCAATCAACCTTGCAACACTTCGGTAAATGCATTGCATAAAAACAGGCGATTAAATAGTGTAACATGCATCAACTCCAATTGATACATGACATACACTTGATATCCGTCACGGTTGTATACCGCGGAAGTCTACCAATACAACAACAATATGCAAAGTTCGATGTATCCGTATGAAAAGCGCAAAAACTAGACGAAAGTTCAATAAAAAATAGAATACGCGAAAAGCTCGACGAATGTACCAGCGAAACGAGGTACATTCGCTGTAAAGAGATTAGCAGTGTCAGCAATAGAAGCAGCAACAACAACAGTTATCATGAACACAATAACTCGGGGCAACAAAACGACGACAAATTGTCTGCCACAACGAATCAGATCGAATGCGTAAATAGCTGTAGTGGGAGTAATTGCATCAACAACTACGACTATACGAACATATGCTTCCCTGAATTTTATGCGATTTACCAACACCAACAACACAGTGATGTGCTGTAGACAGATGCGGAAGCGTTACACTACCTGGTTGAAAGGACTTTTAAGGACATGCGCGCTGTTGTTATATATGCATGTATGTACATACCGTAAGCGAGGGAACTATTTAACTGTAAACGCAAATAGTATTGTCACTTTGCACATGTGTTCGGGGCAAATACATATGTATGTGCAGTAATCCGTGAATTTGCCAGTGATGCAGCAATGATGGAAGATAACAGCGTTTTCTGCCTACCCGATTTGCTGGCGGCACTTGTTGCGCTTAACTGTTAAAGTGATGTTTGATCCAATTAAATGCGACATTTCAGCATACATACATGGAACACATATAGAGGTAAAAACCATTAATTAAAGAGATGACTTTAAATTTTGAAATGGTGCAACGAAAAACCTCGATTAATAGGAACCACGATACAGATAACGTGAGATTGTAAACCAATGAGAACAACCAATATTATTTTAGAATATTCGGTTCTTAGTCATCGATTATCTGTTAATTGACACTGTCTTGTCTAGCCTCTAAGTCGTTAAAATTTAGGAAGAAGACCAATTTGATCTCTTCGAAACTGAACCTAGCCTTCTTTTGTTATATTTACATTTCATTTTATTAATGGTGCTCTTCTTTATTAATTCTTTTTTTGTAATTTCCAGTACTCACCTGCAGATATCTGCGTCGACGTTTCGCCACATTGCCTTGAACCACATTACACTCGCCATGCTTGAAGATAACACGTTTCCGCACACGCCGTGAACTGAATCGTGTCTGTCGATACCTGCAATGACATATAAGTAGAGACACAAAAAATTAAAACAACAATTTAAACGTTGAAGTGCGTGAGTAAGTTAGGAAAAATGTTTATAAAATAAATAGATGCTTAAGTATAGTCTTAAATATAACATATGTATGTACAACAAGTGTAGAGCGTGTATTAGTTGCCACAAAGCCACCATACGCCAGCGGGATTAGCAGAGAAATGTTTTCGATTTTTTATTTTGGCTTTTATCTACCTGTCTCGCCAGTATTTAAGTGAGATTTTCAAAAAAACTAAGCGAATACATTGTTAGCAGTCATGTCGGCCTTTGTCTTTAACATCTGCAGATTACTTAAACAAAAGCAAGATATATATAAGTTTCAAAAATATATACTTTTGGAATAAATATGATTTCCTTGAAAGGGTGAGAATATAACAAGGTATCAGATCAGTTTTCATTTCAATTCAGGCCCATATTTTCTATCCTTTATCAATACTTATAAACTCACAATAATTCTCTAATATAAGTATATTTACACATTTGGCGCCTTTAATTCATTATATAAACACTATTTAATCAATAAATATTAATTAGAAAATAAATAATCTAGAGTAGTCATTTATACAAAAACAAAGGCACACAATTACTTAGCTATAGCATTTAAAATACATAAGGTATACAAATAATGAAGAGATTATAAGAGTAAATAAAATTTCCATAGTGAATAAATAAATGGATTATACTGAAGGGTTATCATTTATATATGTATATATTTGGAGTAGATTGTGAAGTTGAAGTGTTGCACTGTTTATTTGTATATAATAATAATTCTGTACAAATTATATTAGTTAATATACTGAGTTTGTCTAAAAAGCATAGATTTTTCAATTAGCAATATAAATGCATATAAACTCTCACTGTTGATACACGCTATTGTGACGTCAGCATAGAAAGTGATCTTGTCAAATTATTGTATTATACGCACAATACTTCTTGGAAAATACTTTTTATTGGAGCTTCAATATAAACGTTTTTTTTCTATTTGACAATAAATTAGTTTTATTATATGAACAATGAGTAAAGAAATAAATTTACCACAAGCTTTGTAGCGGAAACCAAGTGAAAATTATGAAAAACACCAGTAGAAGCAACATTTTTGCTGGCAAAGACACAATCATTTTACATCAAAATCTGCATTTCATTGTTGTAGTTTTAAATTAAAGAAAGAGAGATGTAAACAAGTTATGAGCGTCACCATTGCAGGAAAATGGTGTAAAAAACAGAACAATTTTTTAAACAAAATTTTAAGCTATTTAGACACTTTTTGGTCACATTGCATACGAAAAAATTACCAACACTTTTTTTTAATTTTGTAGTTCCAATAGAACTTTGCTACTTTTTACTTTTAACCCCCACTTGTATTATTTTATTTAACTTTTTGAATTTTCACGTTCAATTTTGACTTCTTTAATCTTTTCTCTTACTGCATAGTCACATCTTCGTATTTTTTCAATTCCCAGTGTCAAGTTTAGAGTTAAAGACTATAAATATTAACGCTGTTTAGAATGAGCTAGCAAAAGAGAATGCGAAAATCCACAATGTAAGTCACTGTCAAGGACAGCTGAACTATGCAGCAGCTTCCCATAAGCTTTATGTATGTATGTATACTAATAAAATAGTATGATAAATCGAAAATTTCTTTAACAATAAAATCAGCTATCTTCAAATCCGTAAATTTGGTTTATTTTCTTTATATTAATTAAAAATTAAGCGCTATAGAAAACCTAAAAATATTAGAATCAGAGTTTTTAGAAAAAATTCTTCAAAAACTAAAACAAACACACTTGTTTTATTTTATTTATTTATTTTTTACTTTTATTTATTTTTTTCACTTTTTATTTGTTATCACATTTCTTTTAATTCTTGTGTTTTCAACAATAGTAAGGATAGTATTTAAATTAGAATTTAGTTTCTCTTTATACGATTTTTTTTATTTTCTATATCGAATTCGCAATTTTTTCTCCCAATTTCTTAAATTTTTTACACACAATATATTTTCAAGAGTTTCTGCTAATTTTTTGTTTCCTGTTTACTATTTTGAAACTTTACTCTCTATAACACTTCACACAACCGTTTAGAATAGAACTTATTAAAATTAAGTGGACGCCGCTGTCAAGGTACAACAGCATCGTTAGCTCTCGATTTCGAAACTGAATGCAGCAAATGCATTTCCATAACTTTCCATGCACACAATGCATAGCAAAGAACACCAATACATGGAAAGACGGTTAGTTTTTCGTCTATTATATAAATTAAAATAGCAGCAACAACAACAACAGTGAAATACCGCTTAATGCAGCGCTGCGAAACGGTAGCGCGATAGAGCTCTTCTTAAGCCCTAAGTTGTGTTGGTGTTTTGAAATCTTCTGTCATTACCTCGTTTCTATTTTTAATATGCTCAGTGTGTAAATATTGATAACAAGTGTATTGTTGTAATAGTTTTTGTTGCTTTCAATATTATCAATTGCATTTTGTTTTGGTGTTTGTGTTGTTGCATTGTTCTAAAATAGTAAATGCTTTGCTTGAGACGTGCATTCTCTCACTAGCTGATTATTAGTAGTGGAGACACTCATGTGTTGTTATGGTAATTCTGCTTTTGGTTCATCGCGCATAGCTCACGTACATATTATGTTCCAACGCTTATCAGCAGCGTCCAGCTGTTTGGGTGCAGTGTTGCTTCACTAATTCACTTCATTCTCGACTACATATACTTTAAGCCTAAAATTTCTGGAATTAATAAGCATGCGTAGACGATATGGTTTTTATTGTTTTCGAAAGTATTGTTAGATTTCGTTTTTGTTTTGATCGTTTTTTGTTTTGTTTTATTTTTTGGACAATGCCCATTGACTTGGTTTTCATATATCATGACTCAGCACGTTTTATGCTGTTTCGATACTCTTTCTGTAATATGCACACTTCGGTTACTAACAAAAATATTATTCCTATAACTGTATTATTTGATCTAGATCGTGATCTAGAGAATCACGAAGCTTAGAACATCAACAATGCGTTTCATAACTAGTTAAAATTGGATCTGTTTACTGTACTGTTTATCTGATACTACTTTTCAAACAAGTAATGAGTGAACAAAAATTCCAAAGATTTTTTGGATTCGCTAAGCGTTTCTGAGATCACTACTTTACTTACAGAAACAGCATGTATTTTGGAATAATTATTATACACTAATTTTTGCTTTTGTTTTGAATTTCTCCGAAACTTTCAACATGTTTCATACTTAATCCTGTGGTAAATTTATAATCACCTAATTTATACAAACATATGAAATATTGTTTTGATTATAAATTGTTTCTTAAAACCTGTCAGCCTTCCAAGATAAAATTCTCCAAAATTAACGGTAAAGCAAGGCGTTAGCTAATTGGTTAATCCACCGCTTCCTATGACCTAGAAGTTTGTGTGAAATATACGCGCATTAAATCAAAGGCTTAAATTAATGTTAAATACTGAGATTTATTTATTTATTTTAATAGAGTTTTGGCAATAACATGAAGTCACTACAAAATAAATAGAAAATGGTGTGTCATTTAAAGATAAAAAATATATAATTATTCAGCTAAGAAAATTAAATCTTAATGTGGAGTTAGAGTATAATATCTAGCAGTTCTAGACAATTTGAGTAAATGTGAGGCACAAGCTTAGAGTAGAAGTTCTGAGAAAAAATTTAAGGGAAATAATTTAAAAAAATATTTATATTTATTTTCTTAACAAATTTACGTGAAATAATGCCAAAGGTGTGTTATAAGCACAACTCGCTACAGTTATACACATATCTACATACAATCGACTTGTTGCTAAATGCTACCCAGTGAATTAGTGGAACGTGACTCACTCAATGGTTTGTCACTTACGCGACGGTCGCTTGTTTACCTTTTTATTGTCGCATTTTTTTGCTGCCGTTTCCTTTTTACCTACCGAGTGCTTAGTGTCACTTCGATTGCTCTCAATATGGTGTTAACACGCGTATGTTGCTAAGTTTGGTAACGGCGGTGTTTAAAAATAGCAACAACTACAACAGGCACACGTATTTAGGTATGACCATAATTGGGAAGTTAAGTAGAAGCAGCAATTAAAGAAGTGGGTGTGTGTGATTCACAAGCGAAATAAGTGATTTTTACGAGCTTTTAAACACGTGTTAAATATTTGTGTTTAAATATTATGCTATATTTTTTAGAATTATATTTTTATACGCAAACTTATTCACCAAAACAAAAGTTTATTCACCATATTCAAGACAATCAAGAAATCAAGTACAATTTAAGAACACTTCGACCTAGCGATATGATAAAAGTGAATAATTACAAAAACGATAAAAATAAATAATTACTAATTAATAAAAGAATTGCATTCATACCAGGTTTTCCATAAAGACCTAATATTTGCCGCTCAACCTATCTACTTCACTGATAAGACAGCGCGTCATTTGCTACAGGTTGACGATATAATGAAGGCTTTAGGTTTTTTATGAATCACAAAGCAAATAAAGCGGTAAATAAAGGTAAATGCAAATTAAAGAGAAACAACAACTACAAATGCAGTAATTAAAAAAAAAACTGGATTACGCTCATTAGGACAAATGAGGGTATAATAAATGATAATATGGTTGACTACTTTTCGGAAAAGGTAAACAAAGGTGATAGCAAATGGTAACTAACACTCTATTGATAACAAAACAAGATTCCAAAAAAATAATATTTAATTTTGTATATTTCTAATAATATATAAAGTTTTACGTTAAGTTAAGTTTTTCATAATGACACATTTTGTGTTACAATAATAAATCTGCGACCATTATTGAATATAACTAAAATAACGGGTGATTTTTTTGAGGTTAGGATTTTCATGCATTAGTATTTGACAGATCACGTGGGATTTCAGACATGGTGTCAAAGAGAAAGATGCTCAGTATGCTTTGACATTTCATCATGAATAGACTTACTAACGAGCAACGCTTGCAAATCATTGAATTTTATTACCAAAATCAGTGTTCGGTTCGAAATTTTTTTATCGACAAATTTTGTTCAGCGATGAGGCTCATTTCTGGTTGAATGGCTACGTAAATAAGCAAAATTGCCGCATTTGGGGTGAAGAGCAACCAGAAGCCGTTCAAGAACTGCCCATGCATCCCGAAAAATGCACTGTTTGGTGTGGTTTGTACGCTGGTGGAATCATTGGACCGTATTTTTTCAAAGATGCTGTTGGACGCAACGTTACGGTGAATGGCGATCGCTATCGTTCGATGCTAACAAACTTTTTGTTGCCAAAAATGGAAGAACTGAACTTGGTTGACATGTGGTTTCAACAAGATGGCGCTACATGCCACACAGCTCGCGATTCTATGGCCATTTTGAGGGAAAACTTCGGAGAACAATTCATCTCAAGAAATGGACCCGTAAGTTGGCCACCAAGATCATGCGATTTAACGCCTTTAGACTATTTTTTGTGGGGCTACGTCAAGTCTAAAGTCTACAGAAATAAGCCAGCAACTATTCCAGCTTTGGAAGACAACATTTCCGAAGAAATTCGGGCTATTCCGGCCGAAATGCTCGAAAAAGTTGCCCAAAATTGGACTTTCCGAATGGACCACCTAAGACGCAGCCGCGGTCAACATTTAAATGAAATTATCTTCAAAAAGTAAATGTCATGAACCAATCTAATGTTTCAAATAAAGAACCGATGAGATTTTGCAAATTTTATGCGTTTTTTTTTTTTAAAAAGTTATCAAGCTCTTAAAAAATCACCCTTTATATGAGAGACATGTAAATTCCGAGCACATACATCCACATATATTATATATCGATATAATATTCAATGATTTTTGTAATTTTCACAAGAAAATAATAAAGTTAAGTGCACACTTATCAGCGCAGCACAAATGTCAAAAATAATGACATGTCTAATATACAAGTACACATACAGTACACAAATCTGTTGGTACCTATTCAGTAGTATATATATTTGTAAGCTTTAGAAATTGCTGCAAAGCTATGAGGGAAAAGAAGAATTATGCGCATTTAGGGTGAAACACGCCAGTGAAACGTGCTGCTACAAAAACACAACCGCCAGAACAAAGTCTTCTGTGCCGGCTATGTTAGCTGAGCAAAAAACAGAACAGAGCAAAACAAAAAACACCAAAAACCTATTTATAAATAAAATAGACAAGAAATATTATTGTATAATAAGTATGTATGGCAATACATTAAACCCATACAGAACACAAATATGTTATTATAAACGCTGTCAGACAGCTAAAACATACGGAAAAGGCATGCCCACTGCTACCATATGTACAATATAAGAAAGGGCGAAAAACGTGCAAAGAAAAATGAAATTGAAAAAGAGGTTACCTAAAGGGTTGTTGTACCGCATTTGATATGTTGATAAATACATACTCACATACGAGTTTACAAGGTCAGTGAGGCAGCGCATAGTTGAAACTTGATAAACATGTTATCGCGTTCTTTTAAGAATGCAGTTATATGTATATTTTTACAATTTTTTGGATTTCAACTTTGAAAAATATTTGCTTGAATTTGATAATTTATTTAATAAAATGTTTTATGCAAAGTTCAGCCTAAATGTAGGTAATGGTTTTAGTAATAAGTATAACATATGGAATGTAGTCTACAATTAGGCGCATAACTACTAAATGTATTGTAATTATTTCTACTCAATACAGAAACGTAAAAAAACATAAAAAATAAAGACAAGATAAACAAAAACCTGTAATTACTTATCGCCAACGAAGTGGACTTAAATAAATCAACACAAATGGTTAGAAGGCGTAATTGGAATGGTATGTAATGAATGTTGAATGTACAAGTACATACATAGATATGTTCACATTATTACTTTGGAACCGTTTAAATGGCTTAAAAGACAGTACTGGTAGCTTATTAATTTATTTTTAGCAAATTTTGAGTTCGGTTGGTGTTTAAAGTTTATAATAAATACCATTACTTTATTAGTGGTTTATTTTATGGATGATTATATGCATAAACCTGTAGTGCGAATTCTATATTTAAAATTAGAGCAAAAATTATTATTCTAAATACCGAAGAAAGAGAGATTTTTTTTATTATTATTAGGTATACAACTTTGCTTCCGCCGTTTTCCAATAGATGTCTTTAGGGCAGTGTCGACCAAACTACCACACGCACAAAATTATACAAATGTTAGTTAAGAAGAACAAGAAGCGAAGCAAGCAGCGAAACAAAAAGTAAACAAAGCAGCTACACCGAAAAAAGTTTTCATAATTAACAAATATGTTTATTTTAGTTTATTCAATTATTTTATTAATGTCAATTTCATATTCATAATTTTTGTAGCTTGTAGATATCTTTTATTGTGTTCTTATATAAAGTTGAATCCAGACATACAATTTCTATTGAACATCTAAAAATATATGAACTTATTTGTTCTGTTCGACGGACTAGCGTGGGGCGGGACAAAGGGACAGATTCTAATATCCGACAGGCATCATAACCTTTGTTTCCAAAACAACTAAAAAATTCAAGATTATTTTCATTTCCATACATAAAAAATTGATCCATTTTTTTGCTCAGTGCTTGTTCAAAATTCAGACAGCAACTGATTTGTTTTCGCTTGTTCTGCTGCGAAGCTTCGGGCATGTTGGTGTGAAAAAACGAACGCTCAACTGTAGGTGTGAAAAAACGAAGACTAAAAATAGTAGGAGCTGGTCGACACTGCTTTAGGGTCAAGCAGTGGTCGATTAAATCGTTTTATATCGACCTTGGACATTTGTGTCAATATTAACCCAACAAAATATTTGTAGAGATCTGTTTGCATCCCAAACTTATTCTCAACTGAAAATGTCACTTTTTGAGCTGAATTCTCGACATTTGCGGGAAATTTTGCTTTTCTTTTTCAATTAATTTTTTTAATTTTTTAATTACAAGAAAAATTCTCAACTGAAAATGTCATTTTTTGAGCCGAATTCTCGACATTTGCGGGAAATTTTGCTTTTCTTTTTTAATTACAAGAAAATTGAGGCTGAGGCTCATCGACATTTGTAACATCGACATTTCTAACCATTTTTTATACAAAAAAGACTTAAATTTACGAAAAAACGGCGGAAGCAAAGTTGTAGACCTAAAAACATTTTTTTCCTGAAGAAATTAGATTATTTTAACTGGAAACAATTTTAATAACTAACTTTTTTATTTAAAACATAATTTTAAATATAATAATTAACTGAGTCGGCATTGCATGATTCCACTTATAATCGTTTTGATTGACTTCGTGGCTGCAATTTCGCAAAAAAACTATAAACTTAAAACTATTTAATTTTTGCTTACATGTATGGATTAAATTAAATGTTTATGCACATTTTGCGCCTCAGTTGCTATGCACAGTATATATGAGGTTGATGCATCTAAAATGCAACGATATTTAACATTTGCGATGGAAATAAGCACATTACATACATACATATTTACATTTGATGCACTCAAACCGCAAAGAAAATTCTATAAAAACATTTGGTACCCTTGTTGTCAACCGAGTTGACGTTGAAATACGCTGAAGTTGAGTTCTGTATGCGAGTGTGCATAGCTTAGGTGATAGATAAATGCATATAATATATGTACAGTATAGAATCTAGGCCTGCATCTGCGTATATGTTGACGATTTGCAGCCGTTGACGTCAATTGCATACAGTTTTAGATATGATATCGTAAATACATTAGTATATGCACTACTAAATATACTTACATATACGATATAATGTTGTTAATGCTGACAAATTTTAAGAAAACTACAATTTAATATACATACATCTCAGATCATTTTCTAATATCAATATAGTACGTTTAAATGTATAAGCCACGCTTTCTGATATTGTAACCGTGTTCGATTCGTAACTCTGTTCGTCAATTGAATTCAAAATTGGAGTAATTGTAAGTGTCTCATTTAAGCAGTATAACCAACTTCAATTATATCTAGTTGCTATACTAGTATATTTGCTTTAAGTCAGTTGTTTGTTCTATACGCCACTATCAAAACTTTCATATAATTATTATAATAATATTTTTTGTAGATATATATGACTAACACTGCTTTTTTATTCACCATTATCTATAAATAATTTATTTACAAACCCTATACTTTTTCTATAAAATTATTAAATGAATTCGCATTTGATTAGCAACACAAAGTTTAATGACATTTAATAATATATGCGTGAGTAATTCATGATAATTATTCGATTTAAAGCGCACAATCATTCATGAATGCAAATAGTGGTTGTAATAAAAGCAAAATAAAATTATAATCACGTGTAAAAATATATTTAAAAAAATCAAATACATAGCACACATTGTACATATATGTACAGATAATCGACAATTAAAATAATTAGATCCGCCTAACAAAACACAGTGCTGTCATGCAATTAACAGCTATTTGCGACAATTGCAATTAAATATGACAACTTTATCGAAAAGCAGTTTTCCAGCGGCTGTCGTCAAGTCAGGCTTACTAGTGATTAAGTAAAATTAAAAAAAGATTAATTGTTAAAAGCAAAATTAAAATTTTTTTATACTCATATATAACGGTATATAAAAATTTACGCGCTTTATAAAATTCAATTTGAAATTTTTCAATGAACTTCTTGTTTTCACTTTGCTATCTTGCAAAATTTGACAAGTGACTGTCAGTACGTAAACAAAATATCTTTCCAAAAGCATTCGTTGAACCCTAGACAAGAACCCTAGAAGAAGAAAGTAATATACACGGATATATCATAAATATAAATATATATAATTTATACGAGTATGTATTTAAGTATATCGCTCAAATCTGTATATGAAAATCTGTGCCAAAGTGGGGTAAAAATTTTGATTGTTATTTACAGCTTAATGACTTAATGACACTACAGCTAATTGGAAAAGTGCTCAAAAATAAAAATTCAATTATAACAACAGAGATAGACGTGTAGTAGTGCTCGCAAAGGCTGTAGACCATTTGTAGATACAAATGATGATGTGAATACATTTTTGTATTTTTTTATAAGAATTTCAATACTTGAGTTATTTATATGGAATAAATTCATCGATAGTACCACTTAATACTGAAATACACGAAATCTTTCTAGACAAAAAGCACAAATTTTTCTTCACCAAACTCAACTTAATCTCCAATAACCCTTAAATTATCTTCAGTGAAACTTCTTTAAAAATGACAGTAAAATCGAATGATAGCAACGTAATTCGAGGGATGCCAACTATTTGAAAATTGTATGTAATTATACCATATAATACTCCTATTATTGATATCTTCTTCATTTATCTACTTCTCCATTTCTTTATTTTTTATGGTTTTTATTTTTTTATTTTTCATTTTCAATTATTCTTTTTGATTTTCATTCTATATTAATCTTTATTGATTTTTTTCTCATTTACTTTGGCAACCATTTTCTTTCTTTGCTTTTCATTAAAACGTTCGCCGCAAGGCTAAAGGCTTTTGACTTTACTCAGCTGTTTTGAAACGATCAGAAAATTAAAATTTGATAAATACAAATACACATGGATATTAAGTAAATATTTTTCAATTTCAAAGTGGTTATGTGCTGAGCATATTATGTATATTTTTCTTAATTTTTAGCATAAAACACAATTTTTATAAAAAAAAAACAGAAAAAATATATTAACTCTGATTAACTCAAACCTTAATTGTAACTATAAAATCAAAATTTTATATACTTTCATTGAAAAATTAATATATTTAAGTAAATATTTTTCATCAACTATGTAGAACGCATGAACGACGCGAAAACCGCAGATGGCGAACGCATTCAAATAAAAGTATCTCAAGGATGCACAAGCAGACAAACATACATAAATTTATATATAATTAAGTATAAATCAATTGAAAATAAAAACAAAATAATAATTATATAAATTGCATAATAATTTTTTAAATGCGTGTGTGTGTGTGTTTGTATGTATGTACCTTAGTAACTCCGCACGCCAGCCCGGCTCACTGGAATGCGTCGGCCGAAACATCAGCATTGAGAGGCGACTCAGATTGCGTTTAATCTCCGGCATTTTGTATGCAAATTGTGTACCGAAGAAGCACATATAATAAAATATCTAACTTATATGTATTGAACTATTTGTATATATTTGTATGTAAGACTTGGGGTCTGATCAAAGAAATGCACTAAAAACGCATGCACAAATACACACGCGCACGCTATTACGGACGCTTTGGAATACTGACTATTGGACGTTGTTGGCTTTTACACTCCTTCTTCCTTTCTATACCCCTTGTGGCTAATAATGCTGATCTCTTTGCTGTTGCTGCCAAATGCGCTACTTGCTTGTTTGTAGGTGAACTCAGCTATTGACGTGGGGCACAAATACGCTGTTATGTATATTATATGCTTATATATTTAAATATATAGTAGACTATATATACTCGTTGCTTGGTTTATTGAATCACATACACTTGTATATGTACTGGCTATATCACATATGTTGGCTCGAATTATGATTTTTCGAATTTGCATATTTGCTATTTTGCACTGTGAAGTTGTTGTAATTTTGTGTTTTTGTAATTGTTCAATATTTTTACCAAAACTATTTTACACAGTTTTTTTTCTTTTTCAATTCAATTTATGATATTGCATAAATTATGTTATATAGTTGCACGTTGTTATTGTTGCTTATGCACTGAAACACACGCCTGCCTTCCACCGTTGCAGGCATAACATTTGTCGACGGTGAAGGCCAAATTGTTGCCGCAAATGTTGTTATGTGTTACACGATGTATGTGTTGTTGTTGTTATGGCCGTTGCACTTGCAATTCACTTTGCCACCGCAACTTATGCTCCAGCTCGTATTTATGATGCTGTCAATATTTGTTTTAACTACAAACTTGCTTTGACATTTGTTGTTGCGGTTGATTTTATTGAATTTACAGCTATTTTCACAATTGGTTTCACTTGTTTGCTTGCCTTTGCAGTTGTTGTTTTTCGTCTTATGCAACTTCTCGACTGCAACACGCTTTGACACACTGTGTTGTATGTAAATTTTCTTGTTGTTATGTTTATAGCCTTCGGTTGTTGTTGTGCACATTTTCAGGCCAAACATTTTATCAACATTGCATTAACTATTTTTGATTGTCGGTTTGTTATTGTATTTTCGCATTGGTTGATTTTTTTTGTTTGATTTTTGCTTTAAACTTTGCACTAAAAGATTTTAAAAAGGGTATTTAAGATTGTTCTATTTTTTAATATCACACATATTTGTGAAAATAAAATATCATGCCAATTACCACTTATTTTTAATTACCACTTATTTTTTATTTATTATAATTTTATATTTTATTTTATTTTATTTTATTTTATTTTATTTTATTTTATTTTATTTTATTTTATTTTATTTTATTTTATTTTATTTTATTTTATTTTATTTTATTTTATTTTATTTTATTTTATTTTATTTTATTTTATTTTATTTTATTTTATTTTATTTTATTTTATTTTATTTTATTTTGTTTTATTTTATTTTATTTTATTTTATTTTATTTTATTTTATTTTATTTTATTTTATTTTATTTTATTTTATTTTATTTTATTTTATTTTATTTTATTTTATTTTATTTTATTTTATTTTATTTATTTATTTTACTTTATTTTATTTTATTTTTATTGAAGATAATTAAACTTTATGCAATTTTCTCAACTATTTGAACTCACTATATGTTTTTTATTTTATTTTTTTGTTAGCGAATTCCGTAAAACAATTTCCACAGATATCCGTATTCGAAAACTTTTAATTTCCAGCATTCTACACCTCACTTGCAGTCGGTTATCAATGTCCGGCAAATGTTGCTGCATTCACTCGAATGTTGCTGACACAAATCGCATTATTACAGCTATGCACACAGCGACATAACCACCCACACACTAGCACGCATGTGGATGCTGAGAGGAATTTTCTATATGCAAATGCGCCGCAGATACTTATTCCGCGCCATTCGCTTGGCTACTTTCTGCGTAATTTCCCACAGTGTCCAAGCGATACACGCTGTCACTAACCGACTGCACATGAGTGAGGTGAACACAACAAAATAACAAAAACAAGAAAAAAAGTAAAAAGTAAAATAGGAAAAACATCAAAACAAACAAATTGAAATTGTTTATTGACCACAATGCTACAAAACGAATGCTAATTTTTTTGTGTTGCTGTTGTTGTTGCGATGTCTGGCATTTGCACATAACAGTATTGCATGTTTGTTGGCTTTTGCCAATTTGCGAGAGCGCGTACTACAAAATTTGTTTTGCTGATTTTCCGCTAACAAAAAATAATTTCACTTACTTTATTTTGAATTTTCACCAATTCGCAAATTTTATGCTTTTCAGATTTTTGTGGCCTTTTCCAATCACATTTTGCATATTTTTTTGAAAAAGTATTTTATCAGAACACAAACAGTTATTTTTTCTCCAACTTTAGAACACGCTTTGTACCTTTGTGCTTTGGGTTGTCACAAAATTTCTTTGGATCTTCCGCTTCAACACACCCACTAGCGTCTTAAACGCACGTTCAACTGAGAATTCCAAATCTACCGCCGCAAGTGCACCGTAAGCAACCACGTACCGTACCGGAACGTTGGTCAGAGCCAACCCCCAAACTTCGGAAAATCGAAAAGTCCTAACCAAAACGCCACGCCAAACCGTTATGCATAAGTACTTTGTATCTCTGGCTACTCAGCGCTACTGCGGGCCCGCCGAATAGCTACTCGACGATTTATACTGAACGCTTAATGTCTTTGCTGATGTTGACTGATGTTTCTGTTGCTGTTGTTATTGTTGGTGCTCGTGAGCTGTTGCGTCTACCACCACGACTCGGCTACTGTTGCGGCTGAGGTGTCGAGAGCGCGAGTAAATGTGCAACTCACAGTCCACAATACGCGCTGCTGCTTGCCTTGTTGTTGTTTGTTTCTATTATTTTTTTTTTATAAAAAAAAATATTTTCTCATTTTTTTATTTGCTTTGGCTTTATTTAAATAATATGCTGCTCACTCATTATTTACATTAGCTACGCTGTACTCGTATATAAATCATACGCTTTATTGTTATTGCTGCTCACCAACACACACACGCAACCATAGCAATAAAATTGCAGGACTAACACCGGCATAGAATTTTGCCGCACTGAAAGGGGTATGTAGTGTTGCTGTGGGTCACTTGTAATGGCAAAGCGTTTACAAGTATTTCCCGCTCACAGACCACCCTTTCAACGCTCGTAAGCCTAATGCTCGGCTTGTCTATCCAAGCGAACGATCAGCAAACGATTCACCCCAGCCATCCGTCAAACGTCACACAAGCGTGGCAGCTGTGTTTGGTGTTGTTCACCGGCGCTATTGCGACATATTGTTGTTGTTGACTTGTACATGTTGTTATTGGCAGTATCACATCGGCACAACGTGTTGCCGAACGGAAGCATTATTGTCAGTTAAATGCCAACTGATATGCGCAAAGCTCAAATTGACGGTCAGATTGACGACCTACCGAACACAGCAATAGTAAAGAGACAACGGAAAGTACAGTGTTCACTCGATATAATTACTTTGAGTGAAACCATCACAATAATAGCCAGTTCCACATCTTGTATCATTAAATTCAATCATTTACTTTCTTCTTTCAACCGTTATTTAGCAATGTCTTAAAATGTATATATGTGGACTAACCGTCCAATTGTTCTCCGCAAGATCTTTAGAGCCCTCCCCGCGAGCAAGAAGTACCTTGAACTTTATGGGATCTGTCTCCACTTGGGATATTAGCAGCAGGGACCGGAAATAAGAGTTATTTTACAATTTTTAATCAAAAAAATCATACATAAAGGAACATCGTAGAAAAGTTTTGATTACACCATCATGATTTTTAGGTGAACTATATGCGAAATATTGTATGATTTTTAAATTTTGATTTTTATATATTTAGATCAAAAATAAAAGTTATTTTTGATTTTTATTTTTTTAGATCAGAAATAAAAGTTATTTTTAATTTTTATTTTTTTAGATCAAAAATAAAAGTTATTTTTGATTTTTATTTTTTTAGATCAAAAAATAAGAATTATTTTTGATTTTTATATTTTTAAATCCATAATAAAAATCAATTCAAAATTTGTGACATATAAAAATTGAAATGATGCAGCATATTGTAATACATACGGCATAAATAGATAAATAAAAATTTTAAATTGATTTTTATTATGGATTTAAAAATATAAAAATCAAAAATAATTCTTATTTTTTGATCTAAAAAAATAAAAATCAAAAATAACTTTTATTTTTGATCTAAAAAAATAAAAATCAAAAATAACTTTTATTTTTGATCTAAAAAAATAAAAATCAAAAATAACTTTTATTTTTGATCTAAATATATAAAAATCAAAAATAACTCTTATTTTTTGATTTTTTTGATAAAAGTCATAAGAGTTACGGTCCCTGATTAGCAGTAATCGAGTAGATCCTTGCTCCAGCGGACTGCTCTAAAGATCTTGTTGAACAACTACTGTGAAAATCCCAAGTGCAGACAGATCCCATACCGTTCAAGGTTCCATCTTTTTCGGTACACCACGCTTTCTCGGACGGCTCTAAAAATCTTGCGGAGAACAATTAGACGGTTAGTCCATATATGTACATTTTGAGAAAGGGGCAATTGGAGAAATTGTTGAAGTCTACTCGGCCTAGATCGACCAACTGTTATAGTGCTAAAGAAGAGGAAGAAAAACCGTTGAATTGTTCAAAAAATTTAAGGGTCATGTTATTGAAATAACCAACAATTTTTTATTATGAAAGATCCTAAACCCAAGTAGATGTTTTAGACAAAACTTCATTATTTTCTTTTCAGCTATTGCAGTAGAAATCTTTGTGAGTAATGTTAATGAGCGTGTACTGTATCGTACAGTGCTCTCTATGTACTATCTGTCGGCGTACGCAAATTTCTTTATGACAGCTACTTATCAAAGGCGTCAGTCGTTTCACTCATCAGGGTTGACAATTTTTTTCTTATCTCGAACAAATAATTGTGGCCATTTTTAACTTTTCTGTTATATATTATTTTATTTTTATATATTTAGTAATCATACGCAAAAATTTTTATCTCAACCGTTACGCGTGGTAAAGTGACAGTTTAATTATTCACTCTTGATGACTTAGGAGCTAAGTGGGTTCTAATTTTTTGGAATATTTTTGACATATATATTTATTATTTTATTTAATAGATTTTAATATTGTACTTAAAATAGTTTTGATATTTATATTCACAAAATATTATAACAAATTTATTGTTTCTTAGATGAGATACACACTAAATTAGCCGGCAAAGCAGCATGATATTGGGAATAGTTAGCAAACTGAGTTTTAACTATCAAGTATTTTTTCTCTCATGAACGAATGCTATGTTTCTATATCGCATAGATCATAACATAATATTGCATTGAGAACACTCCAAATTTCCTTTATTGAATTAAAGATTATCCCACCAGTAATACAATATATTGCAAATACTTAATGTAATGCCTGCTGTAATCTTATAATTGCCATGAGCAGCGTACTTTGAACTCAAAATTCTTCCGCCAATGTGCATGTAAAGTACATACATAAGTTCAATTGCCGCTCTCTTTTTTTTCTGCATATATTTTTATATACTATATGTATGGGATACATCTGCCGCATATCCATCAGCAGTGCCTCGAGTTTATTTAATTTCAAAGATAATTTAATCGAAAGTGCATGCACATGGGGGTCCACAGTGCCAAACATTGAAATATATAATATATTTTTATACTGATTTAAGTAGACGAAACAATAATTAAGGCTTTTATTTGACCATTTTTAGTATAAACTAATTTTGGTTTGTTTATCCTAGAAAAAGGCATGGCTCATTTATTTATATTTTTTCACAGAAAACACACCCAAAAATGTTGTATTTGTCAGAATTTCACAAATTCACAATTAAGTGCAAATTTTACGCTTTGCACAGCTAACAAAAGATAAAAAAGCAAGATAGTGTAAATTGTTGCCAAAAAATTTGCAATATTGGGTCACATGTCGTGCTGCAAAAACTTATCGCATGTAACAAATGAAATACAACAAGAAATATTCAAACCTCGTAAAATATATGTGTTAAAAGAGAACGATCGATATGATGCAAAGGCTTTCAAAATGTATCGAGATCTCGATAGTAGAGAGTGGAAATTCCTAACTCATTTATCAAATTGCAGAAAGTTGCGTTCACAAGATTTTAAATCGAGAATAAATACTCCCTGACATATCACTCACAACCTTTGTAGCCTTCTAACATAAATTGTGTGGTATAGTGTAATTCTTATATATATCTTAATATTTTCAGTGCAAGTGTCCTCAGAAGCAGAAATGCTACAGATACCAGCATCTGTCAGGCGAGCTGTTAGTGTAATTTAAGGTTATTCTATTAATGTACACAGATCGTATAGAAATATGTAATGCTTTAATATGTTTTTATAAGAAATTAACACTTGAAAAGAGATTAAACGAGTATAAATAGCGTATAGAATATATTGCTTCTCAATGATATGGCCGACACATAATTAAGGATATGTGTTTAATATATTTGAAAAAACTCCCAACAAGAGTCTAACTGAACTGAATTTAAGGATCAATTTCTTACTGACTTAAATTCGTCAAGGCAAATATCTTGAAGTAAAGGTAAGTAGATTTCATAATAGTGTGTCGAAGCTAAATATATGCTAACCTCACCCTCAAACCCTTTTGATATACTCTTCTCAATTACTCCACGCTCTCATGGACCAACAAAAAACATACGTAAAACAACCGTCACGTTCTTGAACTGAACGACCAATTTGTTGGAACACGTAATTCTTTTTACCATCTACTATTTTTAAATTTCATATTCATACATTATGTAAATATTGATTTGGGTGTATACAATTCGATCCGCGTACATTAATTTAAAATGCAAAACTGAAACACTTGTGCCTCAAGTCAATATTTTTTTTGTAGTTATTTCCTCCAATTATTGTTGGTAGCTCAAAGTTTGCGTCAGTCAAAAGGTTTATGTTTGCACAGTGCGAAGGTGCGAAAAACAGCCAATTTGTATGTACACATATTTATATGCGTCTGTCCCACAAGACAAATATGTACATATGGTGCAATGGACAATGATTCGACAAGATCGCAGCTTGGAGACACGTTCATCAACAGACACTTTTTAGCTCAACATAAAAATAGATCGCAAATTTATTAAAACTGATCGAGGCAATTGACGAATTATTGTGCGAGTAAACAAATAAAATAGTAATTCAAAAAGCGAAAAGAGAAATTCAAAAAAATACAAAAATATTGTGCACATCAGCTGATCATTAGACCACATTTGATATCAACAAACTGAACTTGAAGAAATAATTTTAAGTGCTACAACATTTTGATTTTCAAATTGGAAGAAGCTTAAGATCTGATCGGATACTATGAAACATAAACTGAACTTCATCGAATGGTGTACTAGATCTATAGCTGATCTCAGCAGATCACTAAGATCAGGAAGGCGCCTAAGCTTCTATTCCTACATAGTTCATAGATAGTGCTCCCCAAAAAACATTTTTTTATCATTACAATAATTGATCATGCTAATAGATTACTCTCAAAACCAACGCATCGCGTCTTACGTCAGAAGAGTTTCTTATACCAAAAATGCATCTACGTAATACATTTAGGCAGCAAAAACTAAAACAAATCTCCACATGATGAAGGTAATCTAATATAATCTCAACAAAATTAATAACTCCACTGGCTGTCACTGCCTTTAAGCTACAGTATAACTGCTTATATATTGCAACCTCGTGTCTAAGGCATAAATTATGTTGTAGCTTAGTTGGAGGAACACTTGGGTCAACATTTGTCTAGCGCGTAGAGGCGCGTGAGCTAGTAAATGACTATGTAAAATCATAAGCATGTACATATGTATCAATGGATATATTTATTTATATACACATGTATGTGCTCAAGCTATTATTAACTACCTGAGATTTTTATGGCATTGATAATACGAAAATAAAATGTTAATGCTGTAGCACGCTGAAAATTTATTGGCGCAAGCTAAAAATAAGAATAACAATAATAAACATATACACAGTGAGGGGTTTTGTATATACTAAGTGGGGTACTTGGAAGATACTTGTGCATTTACATACCACTCTTTAAGATTTACTTGTTTTTAATTGACATTCAATTAGCATAAATCGACAATCTGTTAATTGAGTCAATTAGTAAAATGTTCAATGTTGTCTAAATTAAAAGTTTAGTCTGAAATTCTTAGAAAATAACATTAGTTTTCCTAAAAACAATTCTTTTTCGAATGTTTCACACTTTTTATATATTCTTGGTATACAAAAATTACACAAAATATGAACAATTTAATACATCAGCTTTGTTATATACAACGTTTGCTAGACGTCATTGATTTCATCACTTAACTCTCATATGATTTCATGAAAATCATTTCCGCTGATTGCAATAATCTTTTTCGCGTGGTTTTCCAAAAACCAGAAACCAAAATACCACAATTAAAAGCCGGAAAATAACCTTTTCTAAAGAAAATTACATTAATCAGCCACAGACCAGTAGTCTACAAAGCAGATGGTGCTTGCCAAATTGGCCGGCCTATGTTTCCCTTGCTTTTAAAAAACAGGCAAGAAAGATTATAAAATTATTAGTACACAAAAGAAACATCAATCAAAATTCAAAAACAGGAGATACAAAGAAAGCGAATGCAATATGATAAGCCAATTGGAGGTTAATAAACCGTCTGGAAAGTTGCATTATCAAATGCAATAAAAAGCTCAAAAATGGCAGCAAATATATGAAGAGGAATGTGTATAAGATAGACAGTAAATAAATCAAAGTGAAACGTTTACTTTAAAATAATCTTAAAAATTTCTTAAGAGTGGTGAATCGAACAAACCTGTGGCAAGCTGTAGAGCAGTAGTAGGAGCTTTTTGAACTGTTAGAAAATGTAGAAGAATGGATAAAGAAAATGTAATGATCATTAAGTTCAAATGAAGTTTTATTTTTCCTACCAAGGCACATGAGACATTTAAAGCGAATCCCTTAAACACACTACAAATTACATAATCAAAATGCGAGCTGTTAACATTTTGTTGATAAGAGTTGTTTGCAATAAAATCAGATAGTGATTTAAAACTCAGAATTCCCGTGCTTCCCTAGAAATTGATGTACTAAATAATTTTGTTTCCAACTGCTTTTTTTCAACACAACACAAACAAGTTGGTGTCTATCAATTTCATAAGCCCTACCATTGTTTTGATACTTGCCTAATCAAAAATACCCTCATCAACTAATCACCAACTATGCGCCATAATGATAAGTAGTCTATCGGGATTGGTGGGTATTTCTATTTCACAAATTTTAATTTCCGTCAAACAAATAGCAAACTAAAACTGTTGCGAAATCAACAATAAATACCACCAAAACTATACAATCCGACAGCTATTCATCACACATTTATTAATATAGCATATTTATAAACATTTCCACTGTGTGACTTAATAAGAAGTCTGTCAAACACAAATTGATAAGAGCTTCTTACTACAGTGGGAATATACCGGCGTTATTTATATTTATTATGCCAGTTACAGATAAACCAACTCATATTGATTAAGTTTTTGGTACGTCACCACTAAGTACAATTCGAACATATGTTGACCGCGTGAGGTAATTAAAATTTTAGCAATAATAAAGTACATATACATATATGTATGAGTCGTCTACTGCATTGGCGTCATCAAATATAACGATCTGGCTCGTGGGTTAATGTACGTGGTCACAGAAGATTAGGTGTGTTTCAATATTCATAGGCATGCATCAAAATTGAACATATTCAATGATGAAATCAATCAAAAATTTTATAAAAAGTATTTAAAATTTTGTTTAATTTTTGAAAAAAATCTTTGTTGATTTTATTTAAATACGATTTTTTTTTTCAAAGCAATATTATAAGCGAGCACATGAGAGAGGCAACAGAGTTGAAATGTCAAATTTTCATAGAAATTATTGGCATTTCACTTCTCTAGTTCATGACGTCACAACCTAAAATATTTAGCTGTTAAACTGCACCAAAAAAAGACGATAGCTTAACTGTCTTAGCCTCCACCTATTTATATAGATTTCGGTTATGTTACTCTCTTTTGAAGCAAACACCAAAGTTTGTCGCTTGCGAAAACAGGCCCAAAACTGTCAGCGTTGTATGCGTCACAACTTTAGCAACGCCATTTAGCAATAAGCTATGGCTATTCTGTTTAATGCTATTGTGACGAATTTTTATTTTCACAGATAGGCGATGAATAATTCACTACTCATTATTTACACTACGAATTAAATAGGCTTTTCTTTTAGGACACAGGTACATATATAAGTATGTCTATAGCTTAAAGTATAATATTATTTATTAGTATTGACTATTGTTGCTATTTTTAAAAGGCATTAGCGCAATTAATATTCGTATTACTCACAAAAGTGAAAATAAAATGTTAATAATAGTAAGATAATTGTAATAAGTTGAATATAGATTTGCACGTGTTCTATAGACAGACATGTATATATGTACAAATGCCAAAATTTTTGTTTTCATGTTAATTTAACTACATTATCACCAAATGCTGATTATAATTAAAATTTTAATTAATTTTATTTATTTTTTTTTTAATAATTATCATGTTTTATTTCTTTATTATTATCACTTATTTTTTTACTTTGTACTCGCGCAATTGTAAATTTCCATTGATACGCAAATCTCTGTCAATTTTATGAGTTTATTACCGTAATAAAATGAGCGTTTTACTTGAAATTAAAGCCGCAGGCGCCCTTCACATCTGACATTATCTTTGAAATGTAGTAAGTAGATACTCGTGAATAGAAATCACATAAAATACGCTTATATGTATGAAACAGTGTATGAATATCACGAAGTAATCACACGACTGTGTCTCATGCTTTATCATTTAATCGGAGTAGGGTACATGCTTACATATAGAACATATGTATAGATATTTTGGATGGTTGTGTAAAACACATAAGCTTATATAAATAGATAGATTACGGAATGTTAAACTTTTAAGTACCTTCTTTATAATTGAAAAAAGTTCTTATATTTTCTATGAAATGTGTCTATATATGTATATATATATCTTAGAATATATTATTAGATCTATGCATGAAAGTATAAACCTTACGTGCTCTAGAACTTCAATAAAAAATATAAAAAAAACTGAAACAAAGTGTAAAACAGGTTTTATTAAAGTGTTTGAAACAAAATGTCAAAGCAAACCAATTCTTAGTAAATCTAAAATTGTAAATTAGTTAGAACGTCTTTATCTCCCTTTTCTTTTTTAATTCTGTGCGAAATCAACGCAATATTCAGCGCACTACTAATCCGTGTCTATAAAAAATATACTCATTCTCCTTATCTATTAATAATAGACTCATCATTTGCGAAGATTACCTAGCCGATCATTTGAACAATGTTGTCGTTAATTTGGGTCAACTAACCTGATTTCAAAATTTAAATGTACGAAATAACGGACAGTCTATTCTATTCGTTCTATCCCAATCATTGATTGCTATAATTTGTTGCTGCAGATGATATGGCTGGAACAAAGATCGAGAAATTTGAATGTCTCTCCGAAGCAGTGCAAAGTCTGGCCTCTAATATGTGCTCCAGCATTAGTAATAGTACAAGCAACAATTTTGAGAAATATTTTTTTGTATGTAGTCTACAGACGTGTACTATTTTCATTTGAAACAAGCATTATCAATTCTTGTTTTGTGTTATTTTTTTCTGTGCTCAGATTTTTTGAGTATGCTATTTGTTCTAATTTGCGTCAATTAATTCTGATAAGTAAATATATATACATATTTCCCTTTACATATTTAATTATGTTTACTGAATATTGAATATTGCACCACCTCGAAAAAATTTAATTATTGGCAAATCGCAAAAATTCTTTAAATAATAATATATATTTAATAACTCAAAGTAATAAAATTATAAAAGATTAAATATTGTGTGCATTAAGCTTCTAAAAATATTGACTAAGGGCTTACACAACCAACACTAACTTAAGCTTTTCTACTCCGATAACAGTATCATGCAAGTAACAGTCACTGTATTGACATTATCGTTTAAGGATTCAAGTAGCCCAAGACCTCTGTTAATGAACAGACTCTGTTAAATATGTGCAATATTTTTTATCATCTAAGATCCTCATTTACAATATTTTTTAGAAACAGTTTTCTAAAAAAAATCTAAACCAAATAATACCGCAACTGAGCTCTATTATTTAAATGTCTAATTGTGTGACCGATTACTGTCAACATGAGTGGTACCCATGCAAATCAAATCCAGTTATAACAGGCATGTATACAAGTATGTGCGTGTTAATTAGTAAATTAGGTAATTGAACAAATTTTCATACAAATAATTTATTGATTTTTGATTGATTGCACAAATTATTTTCTGTTTGTTTAATTGAAAGATGTGCGAAAATGTCAACAATAAAAATGTGAATCCAATATTATTTACTCGTTTGACGCACAACAATAGCGTCTATTCATACACTGACTCTGTAAACTGTACCAGTCAAATAATTCTAGCAAATTTTACAGTTTTCTTTATTTGCAGAAATATTTATTAAAAGTGGTTTTTACCTAATATATTTAAGTTGAAACGATTACTTTTTCTTTCATTTGCATAAACAATTCGTGGTATTTCATTAACTTGGTGTTAATGGTAGCAGAATTGACCATAAAAGAACTATATATATAAATATATATACATATTTAAATTCCTGGGTAATTCACCGCGCTCCAACTTGCTTTTTTTGTCTCATTAACCAAATTCGTTTTATTATCTTTTTCTGCTCTTCTCTTTATGTGTAAATACTTCACACTCTTTGTCAACGTGATATTTTTTTATTAAGACTCCTCAATTGTTTATGAAATATTCATTATAATTTCATTGATATTTGTGTTGAAAAGCCACCAAAAGTAGCCACAAGTTGCAAAACACGCACGTCTTTCGCAATGATTTCATTTTTTTATCTCATTTATTATACTTATCGCCATAAAATACCATTTCAATTAATTTTTGAGTTTAATTATATTTTAATAAAAAATTTCATTAAAAGTATTATCTCCGATCTATCTTATAAATAGCGTATTTGCTATTTTTAGCTGTGATGGGTTGTTGTCACTTTGTTATCTTCATTTATTTTTAGAAGCACTCTATGGTTTTATTTTTAAGCAATTGTACATAAGTTTTAAGTTCTTGGTGAAAAACGTTGTAGAAATCTAAATCAAGATTAGGATATACATAATTAATTTTTTACAGTTGAAAATATTTTACAATATTTTACAACAACACCATGAGACTGTATAACTATCCATTAATCATCAAATATGTACATATACTGTGTTCACCTTACTACACCTTACACTATTTAAGTGCCTCTGGCTGATATTTGTTATCTGTTGTAATTAGGAAAATCCATAAAAATATTTTAAAATTTTTACAGCATTTTTAATTACATAGAAACCAATTGCGTATTTCCTGCGTTTATGCGTACAGTGAAACCTGGATATGATACACAAATGAAATGAAATTATAAATATATTTTTTTTATATTTTGACTCCTTAAATTATACTTTTGAGTCACAAACTAGTTGATGGAAAAGTTTTTTATTTATTTATTATTTTTTTTATTATAGAAAAAAAAATATTTGTTTTTATTTTATTTGTTTTTAAATACTTTTTATATATTTTCATATTAAGAACATGTGAAAACCAGCGTGAAATCACATTTTATATAAATTTTTTACACTATGATATTTTTCTGACTACTCTTACAGTTAAAGAAGTGATTAATAAAGCAGTCATATGTTAAAACCACGGTTTTGAAAACTCATTATACGAAAACATATATTAAAATGTGCCAATTCTATTCTACGAAAACCTGCGATAGTGGTCTCTATGAATAATCTCTTGGAGATATGCTGGTAGTGGTGAAGTTTCACTGAAGTGAACAGTGAGTGAGTGATGACCACTTAAGTGCGGAAAGTACATATCAAAGTAGGTACTACTGTGTTGTATTGGCCTTTAATTTATGCATAGTAACACGACAAAGATTACATTTGTATACATATGTACATATTAACATATTTATCTATATAAAATTGTATATCGGGTTGTGTATAAGTACATTGCTGCTACCGAGCCATTTTGCCCGCCAGCAAAGCCATCAAACTGACCTTTCTCCGTTGCCAATTATATTAGCTATTTTACAAACAATTTCTTGTATTGTAATTATTTAATTTTTATTGATTTGCCAATTGAACACTCGAACAACCTGTTCAGATGAACTTCAATTGAATTCAGCTACACAATCAAAATAACAAACAAATTGTTTTCGCTACTCTGAAGTGCGTGTATGAGTGTGTGCTCGTTTGCTTTCCACCATTTAAATTCCCCTTTATGTAAATTTCTATGGATTTCGCATGAAACGTTTTTAATTAAATATGCAAAACGTGTGGCTTCGACACATTAGCCTGCTGTCATATAAGCGACACGTAGCGTCATCATTGTGGCAAAAATAAACAGAAGAAGAAAAAAATCAAGAAACAACAACTAAACGACGTCCGCTTGGTGGTCCAAGGTGCAAATAATATTGAGTCATTCAACTGTGGCTTCTAATAGTATACACATATAGACAAATATACATATATGTATGTGTATGTACTAACCAACAAACTGTTAAGTTCTCAAGAAAAAATCATAAAAATGCTAATAAACATGAATCTATACAGTTTAGAATATATTATACTTAGATAAGCATATATAGACTTGTCTTAATTATGCATAAAAATGCTTAGTACATATAGAAATACACCGCTGTGTGCCGCTGTCAACTGTCACATAAATTAATTAAATTAAAATATTATGCGAAAATAAAATATTTTCCAACTTACTCATCGGTTTGTGGCATAAAAATATATAACAGTGCAAAAAACTTTGAAGCGTTCGAACAATGTTTTCCTTGAATTTCAAATGTATGCTAGAAATATCATACATATGTATGTAAGCACTATGTTAACATCCATAACAGCATTCTGTTATGTTAACCCATATTTGTGCTCACATTTTTGAAATAAAAAATGGCAAAGCATTTTGAATTTTTAAAATATTCGCAAAAACCTCGCAACAGAGAGTGCCGGCGAGCGCATTTAGTGAGCGAAGTGAACGAATGAGCGAACTAGCGGTGCAAATAAGGTCAGTAGGAAAAGGCAATGTGGTCAGTGACCTTTGCTGTTTTTCTGTGACGAGTTTTAAATATTTTAAACATATTTTATATTTTATTTCATACTTGTTTGAGTTTAGCAAAACTATTTTATAATTTTTGTTAGTTGAAAATACAGTTAGACGAATCAAAATACAGTAATAGGATATTTTTAGTACAAATCCATCAACTTCGGGTTTCTCTTATTAGTAGCTGAACAAGAGAGAAGTATTAGAAATATTCAGTTTTGAGCATAAGAAAATCTATAACATGTTTTCAGATAGACTTCTGTTTCTCAAAGTATAATTTGAAGACTTAAGACTAAAATCTGTTGAAAATTCTCTGCTTTTCTAATTGCAAAATTCTAAAAATACAAAATAAAATTCGAATTTCGCTTACCCATACATCGCATCGACCAGATCACGTTCCCATGTCATTAGTCGCTTCATTTTGGCGGCTACTGTCTCTGAGCGCGTTAACGTCGCCGTTGTGGCAATTTTGTTGCCGGTAAGGGGCACTGTAAATTGTACCGTGATTGCGGTGAAGTTGCGACGATTTTCGTAAAGTACACTTTAATGTGTACTTTTTTATCTAGGAGAATTTAGTGTTGTTGTTCGGCAATTGTTTGGAACAAACAACAAACTGGAAGTGTCTATTTGGGAAGTGTCTGCGCAGTTACAGTTGTGAGCAGCTTCTAAGCAAGTTTCTTTTCGGTGCTGCAAGGTTCCTTGATGTTCTCTGTTCTATGCTGCGGCTTAATTAAATGCGATAAAACTCGAAGCGACTCGAATTTTATGTAATTTATGTAAAAAATTGTTTATGTTGTTGGTTTTGAGATTTTTACAGCTTCCTCAAATCTGTTTTGTGTGCGAAATGTTGTAGGTAGAATATTGTATTTTACTTGTGTTGTTGTATTTTATTTATGTTATTGTATTTTATTTGTTGTTATTTTTAATATATTTTGCGCTGTTTTATAGAGATTTGGTGCAAACAATTTGTTTTATCAAACTTTCAATGCAAACTGTTGTTGTTGTTCACCTTAGTTACCACAACTGACGCTTATTGTTTCCACATATGTCACTTGGCTTTGTGCTAAATTTGCAGTTTGTTCTAGTTCTCATTTTGGTTTATTATTTTTGTTTTTTTGTAAACTTGCCGCTGCCTTGGCTTTGACACGTGTGTTGAAGACTCTTTAGATTTGTTTATGTATGGATGTATATGAATATATATATATGTACTCTTTTTTGGCAGCAATTGCTAAGGATTCTTTTAGGGTTGTTGAGGTTAATAAAAAGTTTGTATTTATTTTATTTGCGAAATTTTATTATTTGAGTTTTCAAGGGTTGTCTTGCTTATATGCTGCTTCGTTGACTGCTATGACTCATATTATTGCGAAAACTTGTTTTTTTTTATATTTTTTTTTTCAAATTTTCGCTGCAATCGCTTTAGAGGGGTTTTAAGTTTCTTTAGTAACACTATATATACACAATAATAGCTTGTATGATTACTACAAATATATAAATGTATATTTGCAGCTGATTAGTTAAGTTTGTGTAGCTTTTGTTGTTGTAAAATTTTGTAAGCAGCACTGTAATTAAATAATTATTCAATAATTAAGCGTTTTTTTCTTGTTATCGTGCAGTTTCAGCTGTTTCTTTTCTTTTGTTTTTGTATATTCAGGCGTTGTCGTTGATTTTTCTCATATAAATTTCTTATTTTACTTCACTTTTCTTTGTAATCTGTTCATTTAACAACACTTTTGTATTAACTGTTCTATAAAATTTTATCACTTCAACAATATTATATAAATTTTAATTGTGAAAAATTCATTTCATTCACTTTAAAACAACAATTTTTTTTATGTAGTGCCTTGCACTTTTCATTCGCTAGTGTCCACAATTACGCGTAACACACTTTTCCTTTCACCTGATAAATTTACAAATAACTTTTGGCATCCACTATCACTAACCGCATACTAATTAACATTTAATTTTTGAGATTCAAATTTTCGAACACAGAAATACAAATAAATCTGTTTCGTGTCAAGAGGGAAAAAATACGCGATCTTCAACGACGACGACAACAAGCGAATGCGTACTAGTACACTCGCACAGCAGATAGTAGCATTCAAATGGCACAACAAATGTGCGAGCGCGTTTTATTTAAAAACAAATAAAAAATTTTTAAAAATAATACAAAATGTTAACAACAACAATAAAAAAATGCGAACAACGCCGGTGCGGGTCTTTTCACAAATACCATACCTCAAACTCAATACACTGCTATATATGTATACAACAACACAGAAAATACTTATTAAATGTATTTTGCTCCAACAGAGCGGTGAGCGACGAGCTGACGACTGCCGAGTGACGTATTGTTGTAGTTGTTTGTAATCATTATGTGTAAAATATATTTGCGCTTGACTTTATTTTTTATACACTTTGCTTTCTAACCCAGTACGTACGCTTGCCATGCCGCGCGCCAATCGCGACAATATCGCAACTTGTGCTGTCAAACAAATAAACAAGCGCGCAATAGCAACAAAAACAACAGCGTTTTTTTATGCGCTCACAACGATAGCAACAACTGCGGCATAAATTTAGTCTCGCCTGTTGCCTCGTTGAGCAGGAGGCGCGAGGGGGTGGCGTTGCTGCGACAGCCGGTGCTAAAAAAGCACAGTCGGCACGAGTACTCTGTAGTAGACGCGAAGTTGCTCACAATACTGCAGAGATTTTTTGTTGCTAGCTGCTTTTGTTGAGTAAATTTGCTAGCGATTGACTGGTGTTATTGTTTTTGCTTTTGTCGCAAAATGCCAATTTTGAATGAATTGGTGGGATTTTGTGGTATGGCACTCGTGGTATACTCAGCGCTCTCAACACGCTCGCGCCGTCGCCGCTTGTTATCGTTCGCTCTGCTCACAACAGTTGGAGCAACAGTTTACTCACAATGATCGCTGTTGTTTTGATTGTTGTTGTTATTTTTATTGTACTGCAATGAAGCTGTTTATTTGTTGTTTATATTTTTATCAGCATTGTGTTTTATGTTCGCATACATTTATTTTGTATTTCGACTTTGCGAAAATTGTATTTGTTTTTGTTACTTTGCCACTTCGGGTTTTATAGTTTTATAGGAAAATAAAATTGTGCTTCATCCTCCGCCTTTACTGGTTATATGGCCCAGCTTTTATGAGGTGACTGACGGTTATCAAACGAATTGATAGTTTAACCAAGTTTTGAACATCCACGAAGCAGCTGATTGTATTTTGTGAAACATTTTTTTGGTCGAAAATATTCTCAAACCTTTTCGTAATCTAACGAGTCGTACTCCCAAAACTTGCTTTACAGATTTCGATTATACGGTAATTCCAAGTTATTGCTTACTCTGCTCTGACTTCAAAAAATATGTAAAACAGTTGAACTTCCAGAACTCTTAACTCGAAGTTCTCCATAATTCATACTATTGAATTGGCAATAGAAGTCAAAATTCATACAAATTACCTTCTGTAACTCGGAATTCTCTCTAACTCGAAGTTTTTTTGTGGATTATGTTGATTCGAGTTAGAGAAGTTCCACTATATAATGAAGGAGAGCTAATATCAAAAATAACTGTGGACTCAAAAGCAGAGATAGTGAAACCTTAGAATAGCACTCTAAAATAAAAATGTATGTATTTTAGATATTGAAAATGCAATAGCTTTTCCTACTGGGTATGCGTTTACAGGCACTAACCTTCGGTGTTGCAAAGACCTCAATGTAACATTTTTTTGTTGCAAACTAAAATGTCTCGCCTTGAATTTGTTTGTAGTGATGCGACTACTGTTATACTACAAGCGTAGGCCTATGCATCACTCACCCTGCCAGCCAGGCCTAACCACTTTCCCCTCATGTTTCTTTAATTACTAACACCAACGCACACGTTTCGGTTGTTTTGTTATTGTATTCGTACGTGTGAGGGGAATAGTGGTTAAAAAACTCACAAGCAGCTATGCTGGCCTATGGCAAACTCACCACTTTTTTTACCACTTTTCTGGGTTTAAAAAACTTCGGTTTAACCAGCTTTTTCACCACCTTTGGCTGGCAGGGCATATAATACATATAGGACTACAAAGTACTTACGTACATATATATGTAAGTAGCTAATGTTGTGGCGTGTGTTACTAAGCACAGCTTAACACAACATACGCAAACACTTGTGAAGATGAGTATTTATTTTTGTTTTGCAAAATCAAAAAATTTTATTTTAGAGCTTACGCTCTCTTTGCTCAGCTGTCGCTCCAAGCATACTAAATTTTCAGCATATTGTTGCTGTAATTGCTTTATGATAGCAATTGTTTATTTTTCCGTCCGTTGTTATTTTAAAACAGCCGATTAACATTTTGTGGTTGCTCTTCCGTTTTTATAGCATAGTTGTTGTTGTAGTAGTTTTTATTGTATGTGCTTTTTATTGAAAACTGAGCGAATTAGCCCAGCAGTAAATGTGAATGGTTTCCAAAAAGAAAAACAACAACAATTTGAAATTTTTGCATAAACCGCATCGAGCATCGCATAATTGCTGAACGGAAGTGCATAATCATGCCTCCGACGCCTGTAGTTTTCACATTCACAATAGTGCTTTTGTTGTTGTTATTGTCGTTGGTGTCGCTGTCAGTGTCAATGGCAACACCTTCACCGCCGTTTGGATCCGACTACTAGCTAACTTGGCAGGTGTTACGCTTTGTTTGAGATGAACAATGCAAAAAGTTGTTGGTGTTGTTATAAATAATACTAATAGTAGCTGTAATGTTGTTTCAGATCTAATCTAATGTATGGCAAATCTCATTACTGCTATTAAGCTATTTATAGTCGAAAATTAATTGCGTTCGCTTGTTCATTCTACAATTTTGGTTTGAATTTTTTTCCTGTATGTACTTTTTTGTTGTTGTTATTTGCATTGAGTTTTTGAAATAACTCCTCTTTTTATAAAAATGTTATTACAGTTAGCCTACATTTATTTAGATAACTTATTTATTTGAAAAAAAAATCACAGAAGTTTCACATACGATTTGACTACTTAGAAATGTATCCAAAGTGTGGTTCACCAAGTCTTTCTTAAATTAATGTCATTTCGACAGAATTTGTTATATTGCTGGAATGAAATGAATCGCTTTACGCTTGAATTATGTTGGGATATATTATGAATTTCATTTCCAACAATTTTGTTTGAATAATCACAATCACATATTTTCCGACAAACCTGTTATAGCTAAACTTCAATTAGAGTCTCTGTCTAAATGATGTCCAATAAGCACATGATAGTTCAGTATAGATCTCGAGACAGCAATCCATGAGATGTTTATTGAAACCGTAAACAAGTTTACTTCTGTAACGTCAACCAAAGCCCCGCGTTGGAAATTTATTTTATGTGAAAGCACATAAAATATTCGATACTATTCAAATGATAATAATGAAATGTTCCTAAAAACAGTAAAGAAAATCACGCCAAGCTCTCTACAAGCAATTATTAAAGAAAACAGCTTCTTAAAAGTCTAAACAAGGATTCTGGAACATTTATGGAACAATTCTGGACGAATATAGTAAGGGCTCCATAGAGATCACGTAATAATAGAATATATTTAACCGGTGACAGTTTTTCAAAAGTTCAACTGGATTAAGAGTAGGAAAATCTGCGTTAAAACTAGGAGACTCTGTGAACCATAGATTGGACCAAAAACTGTTTGAAATATTCAGTGCATTTTCAGGATAGTACTCGAATTTTCATGAAACTTCTGAATAGCCTATCCAATTTTGGTAAAATTAATAAAATGTTCTTAAAATTTTCAAAGTAAAGTGAATTCTTTCAGAAATTAAAAAAACTTCAGCAAGTATACGAAATCTTTGAGTATATAATATGGGCTTAATCAGTTAAATATAGGTCTCTGATTCATTTATGGTTTCTGCGGTTGTACTAGCTGCAGGCCATACTGAATTAACGAGTATACTGTTATTGCCTTAACGCATATCAAAAATTTAACTTCATTTTGGAAAAAGTATTTAATTATACAAGTAATTGCACACAATATAATTAAAAAATATTTTTTTGCTTAAACAAGTTGTTAGCCCACTTTTAAAGCGAAGAAGAGGGCAAAGCACGCATATAATACAAATAAATATGTTAATATTGTACATAAGAGCATTTGAAGGAACATACAACGCTTTCTTTTAGCTTTCAATCGCATTTTGAAATTATTATAATTATTAAAATGTGTTAACGGTTTTTTTTACTACGTTATCGGTTGTCAGCAAACGCCGTCAGCACGCAGAAACCAATGAAGCAACTTTTCAGAGTTTTAATAACAATTACAAAAACTCCTGCAACAACACTCCTCAAGTTTATCAGCTTATTTCCGTTGGTTTTCAAGAACGATTTCGGTTAAAAAACAACAACAATTATGCTACTGTCGCTTTGACACCGACACATCCTTACATTTATAATATAGTTAAGTAAATTTTTTTTATCTAAAAATACAAAAGCTGAAACACTTCGTTAGCACAAGAAAAAAGCGCAATGTTTACATTAAGATTTGAATTCAGGTTTCCCCAAAAACAAATCATCTTTCACAAACCAGGCACTTACGCTATTAAAATGCGCCGGCGTCACTCAACTTTTGAACGTCTCTCACTTCAAACACAAAACGAACTAGCCCGCGCAGAGCTAACACCACACAGTATTCACGTTTAAATAACTTAAAAAAAAAATAAAGTTCAAAAATTCTAACGACTTTTAAGTCGCTTCGTTGTTTTGCCTTCCAAAGCGACACGAAATCGCGCGCCAAACACGCCACAATTCCACTTCGCGCACAACTCGGTAAGTCAACGTTTCGTGCCAAACTGAAAATTTACTGCGCCAGTTGGGTTTCTTTTATTGTTTCACGTCTTCCAGCTCACCAAACTTCGCGCTGCCCTCCACCGCATGCACCGCAACGCTTCTCGATTGCTTACTTGCTTGGTTAGTTAGTTAGCTAACTTTCCTGTTGTTGTTTTATCGTGTCGCTGCGTCACTTCGTCGCAGTGCCAATGCGCCGCGTTTCACTCTCCAACTGCGTCAGCTGTTCGGCTGTCAAGCGGAGTTGCTTCTGGTTGGTAGCTAAGAGCTGTAGTAGGTAAGACCGGCTACATACCACATAGCTCAAGCGGTCAGTCTCAGGAGAACAACAACAGCACGTAAAAAACTTAATACATATATGAAAACATAAAAAAACGCAACTTGATATACTCGTAAGCGTCTAAGTAGGGGCTTGCAAAGAAAAAAATTGCGACAAGCAAAACACATACCATACAAGCCGTACCCAGGCGGAAATCTGTTCAAAATTGAGGTCGTATCGTGATTCAATAGATGAACCTTAATGACAAAAAAAGTATAGAGTGAGGGTCGTGAGATCATAAAAAACCTCACTTCAGCTCTGTTGACCTTCGATAAGGTTGGAAAAGTGAAGAAGATTGCGCTAAAAAGTCGACCTTTTCGAAATATAAAGTTAGACTTTCGATGTAAGAATTAGAGAAAGAAAATTAAGTGCTTTCTAACAAACGATAAACAAAATTATCTTTCAGACATCTCATTTTTTCCTCCCAACAATTGAGTATAAACCAACTAGAGTGAATTATAGGAAGAAACGAAACACCTGTAACTCTCTTAATTTAGTTAATTAGCACTTTTTGTCTAAACTAAATGTGTAGCACGTATGTATATAGATACATCGATATATTGAAAACAATCTCTCTAATTGCTTATGCCAGTCCCTGATTGATTTAAGCGACTTGCTTGTTCGATTGACCACTTTTCAATAACTGACAAAATAAAGGAAGACAGCTCATATAATTACTCTTTAATTAACAGCATTTCATTCAAGTGCCTACTGGGTTCTTAGTCGGGCAACTGATACCAGATTTCAAAAAATTTCAACAACAACAAAAACAATTAAAACTTAATCACGCAAAAGCGTTTTGTACTGACAGTGATAAAGTTTGTTTTTTCCTCCTCACCGTGTGGTGTCTGTCAGAGCGCATTCGCGGTGGCGGGTGTGTTGTACTAAATTTTTAAATGACACAAAGAAATTTAAATTAGCTATGACTGAAAATTAAAAGCACACAAATGCTAAGAAAAAGTAGAAGTGAAAAAGTGAAAAAAAATTGTTTGAGGTCGAAATTTCTGTTAATTTCGCTTAAATGCTTTCGGGGTTGTTATAACACAGTTGTTGTTTGAAGAAATCTATATATATAAAAAGAAGTTACATTTCCTTGGTAATCTTATAACTCAAGAACGGGCTCACCTATCCAAACCAAATTTTTAGGCTTTGTTTGGACTATTCAGTAGATGGTTTGTTTTAAGAATCGGATACCAGGGTCTCGAGAAATAGGCCAAAACGTGGACCCGGGTAACCCTAGGATGTGTTTGTACAATATGGGTAGCAAATGGAAGCTGTTGATGATATCTATAGGATAGAGTATTTTTGATGACGCTCCGTGACTAGGGTCTCGAGATATCGGCCAAAATGTTTCAAAAATTTCACCACACATGTAGGTATGTATGTAGCAGGCAATCAATCGGATACCAGGGTCTCGAGAAATAGGCCAAAACGTGGACCCGGGTAACCCTAGGATGTGTTTGTACAATATGGGTAGCAAATGGAAGCTGTTGATGATTTCTATAGTGTAGAGTATTTTTGATGCCGCTCCGTGACTAGGGTCTCGAGATATCGGCCAAAATGTTTCAAAAATTTCACCACACATGTAGGTACGTATGTAGCAGGCAATCAATCGGATACCAGGGTCTCGAGATATCGGCCAAAATATTTCAAAAATTTCACCACACATGTAGGTATGTATGTAGCAGGCAATCAATCGGATACCAGGGTCTCGAGAAATAGGCCAAAACGTGGACCCGGGTAACCCTAGGATGTGTTTGTACAATATGGGTAGCAAATGGAAGCTGTTGATGATTTCTATAGTATAGAGTATTTTTGATGCTGCTCCGTGACTAGGGTCTCGAGATATCGGCCAAAATGTTTCAAAAAATTCACCACACATATGTTACATTTTTGTTTATTTAACTCGTACCTACTTGGAAAGCTGAAAAGCGCTCATATTAGCATACATACATCAATAGTTTAATTTACTAAACGATTTGTTCCCTACTTAGCTACGCTCTTTCGCTCTCAAAATTTATGAACTTTCGTCTTAACTACCATACTTATTATTCCCACCTACAAACTTACTGCATTATATTCATATCAACATGTAGGTATGTATGTAGCAGGCAGATCGAGAAACAAAGTAGGCTTTGAAAAGACATCGAACTATATTACGGTGCATTTATTTTGCATAAAGAAATACATGAATATTTTGTTTTTTTGTAGGTATATAGAACTTTGACTCTTAGCATTAAGAAAATTCAAATTAGGAGAATATATGACATTGGAGTGTAAACATCGCCGGAGCGTTTTCTTTGGCCCCATACGTTCAGTAGTGTCCGAAATTACCGCTGTGCAAAATTATTAGTTATTATATATTTTTTTTTAATAATTATTGAAGTTTGTGTGAATTTGTGAAAAAAATAAATATAGTGCAAAGCGAATTTCCAACTAGGCCAAAACATGGCAATGAGGCAATGAATTATCCAACTGAATTTTTAAATTCATTAGAACCGGCTGGTATGCCACCGCATTGCTTGAATCTGAAAGTGGAATTATTGCGAAATATTAATCCACCAAAACTGTGTAATGGCACCAGATTGGCAGTGAAAATTTTATTCCCAATTTGATTGGAGCTACGATCTTAACTGGTAAATCAAAAGGAGAAGTTTGTTTAATACCGAGTATCCCTATGATTCCAACTGATATGCCATTTAAATTCAAACGATTACAATATCCTGTGCGTTTATCATTTGCGATGTCTATCAACAAAGCTCAAGGGCAAACACTTAACATTTGTGGTGTGAATTTGGAGAAATCATGTTTTTCACATGGACAACTTTTTGTTGCCTGTTCCAGAGTCGGTACCCCCAGCCGTTGTTTATTCATGATCAAAATGGAAAAACAAAAAATATTGTTTATCCAAATGTTTTGGATAGCTAGCAAATAATTAAATATATTTTTTTTTATAAATTAGTTATATTTTATATTTCACTTTATACGTAGCGAAGCACGTACCGGGCCGCTATAAATATTATATGTATTCATTGTATTGCTTTCAAAAAATCATAAAGTTCTGCTTATCTGTAACACCACATTCATTGACTGTTAGGCGGTACAAAGTTCGCCGGGTCAGCTAGTTATTTATAAAAATATATAATTTTTTTTGCGGCTCACACAGGCTTCTTAATATTAACCTGCTTAAAGTTGCTAATTGAAAGGGAGCACATAATTTGTATTTACTGCAAGGCGTAAACACTACTCCCTCATTTCAAATACTGTTGATAAATTTCATATTTTTAAAATATGTTTGCTTACTTATGCAGATATTTCTTTCATTTATTAGTACCACAAAGGAAAATTTTGGGTTTCATGCACTGTCAATGCAATACTAAATGAAATTATGTAAATATGTTCTTTATTTTCGGTTCCAATTAACATGCACACAGTCTTTACTCGCCGCTAAGTGACTCAGAAACGACACAGAATTTTTGTTAAATTGTTTTTTCTAAAAAAAACATTTTTACCAGTGCTGGGCACAAATTCCAATTCACTCAAGCGTATGTCAAGCCCATTAGCACAACGAGTGCTTTACGAATGTTGCGTATACGCCATGAGACACCGATCAAGCCACAATCCCGCCGAATTAAATCACTTAATGAGGACGACATAACTTTTTCAGTTTTAAATTTTATCAACATACATGCGTATGTGTTTGGTTGTAAATCGTATAAGTAATATTACGTATGCGTCACTTACGCCTGCGCAGCCACTTAACGAAGTGAATTCAAAAATTTAATAAAAAAATCGTAAATAAATAAACGAGACGACGGAAATATTTTAATGAAATGATGTAAATGCTGTGCGACATTTATATGGTCTTAATGATTTGACGATTTTGCACATTAAAGCAACAACAATAACAACAACAACATGCGTAGAAAAAAAAATGCGCTGCAGTTAATGCGAGCGAACGTAATGCGGCAACAACAAAACTGGAAAAGTAAATCAATAGCAACACCGTGCGCAATTTATTAATAAGAATAGTATAATGGCAATTGTAAATAATGATATTTTTAACAAAAAAAAGCGAAAAAACTCAATAATAATCGCCTCAAATTGGCCGCACTCGTGCTTTGATTTGCGACAGCTGATCGACGCATGGAGTTGTTGTTGATTTGCTGTTTGCACTTGCTTTTCACAATTCGCATGCCGAATCTAATTAAATGTTAATCATTGTTTTATAAATCAATTGCTTTTAAATGAGATTAATGGCAGTGAACTGCAAAGAAACACACAAATAGATTTAGTGTGTAAGCAAGTCGAGTCACAAGGCTGGCACAATACGCGTATGAAGAAATTTATTACAGCTCAATTGTGATTAATACATAATTATACATAATTTATTGACTTGGCAAATAAACACTTGTGCGTCAATTTAGCGTATTTAGAGTGTAACTGAGTGAATTTGTTGGAAAGAAAAAATATAATAATAAATACATAAACAACAAATAAAGGTGTGTCTAAATGCTGCTTAAATATATTAAGTCTTTACCTACTGACCACTTTTGCAATTCCAACAACTGAACAATAGACAAGTCAATAAAAATTATACGACAGTCTCGCATGCACTTAGCAACAAGTAAAGATATCTAAATATATATATGCAGACACATACACTCACACAATACATTTCTGAAATAAGCATTAGCAGCATTTTAACATTTCTTAGAATTCAAATGGCAGAAAAAAATAAAAATACGGAAAGCAAACAGAAAGAGACAAACAAAGAAGTGCGAGAATAGTATAAAGCAAAAATTGTCCATTAAAAGTCAAAGAAATTAAGGTGATTTACTATTAGCTGTGGGTGATTTGCAGAAACAATAAATGTTGCAAATAGTAAAACAAAGAAAAATAGTGAAAAATAGACAGTGGGTTGAGATGATCAAAACGGTAGACATAAGATATAATGTCAAAAAAAAATTAAAACAATAATTCATGAAAAATATAAAAACAAAGTAAAAGAAATACATAAAATTGATAACAAATTATAAAAAAATATGCAGAAAATAGAAAAAAATATAATAAGAATTTCAAGCGAATTTAAAATATTCAAAATTTTAAGTTTACAAATTTAAAAATAATTTAAAAACTAGTTAAAATTGTATAAAAAATTTTAAATAATAAGACTAAAATATGAATATTTTTAGAGCAAATTTTGAACAAAAAACATTAAATATTTAAATAAAATTCAACATATTTTATTAACGAATTTAAGATATTATAAAGTTTTATGGCATGAAGAAAATAAAAATTCTATACAAAATTGCATAATATGAAAAAAACACAGTAAAAAGTAAAATAAATAAATAAAATTAGTAACGAATTCTAAACAAAAATCAAGCGAATTTAAAATAAGTTTAAAATTTCAAAGAATTAAAAAAAATTAAAACAAATTTAAAATAATAAAAATAAAAATTTATTCAAAATATAAATATTTTTAAAGCAAATTTAACAAAAGAAATTTAATATTTAAATAAATAAATAAAAAATATGTTGTGAACAAATTTAAGATATTTTAAAATTTTACAGCATTTTAATTAGAAACCACGCGTTTATTATGCACTTTGCAAAAACTATAAAAAATAATTTATTTATTTCTTTTTTTCCACAAATCTTCCACATAAAATTAAACGGCATCTAACCGTAGAATATTTACGAGAGAAGTCTCGATCTAAAACACATCACAATTAGCAAAAGAAATTTTCTTTTTGCAAAGTTTATAATTAATTGCATTACACGTGTGTGCCATATATTTTCGAACACACTGTAAAAATGCTATAAATAATAACTGGTTACAAAAACACTGCAGTGTTAAATCACAATGCAATTTTTCAATGTTGGCAAACAGCCAACCAGCCAACGCAAGCAAAGCGTAAAATAGTTGCTTCGCGACGAGCGGAAGGGACCGAGGGTATGCGGTCAACGAAAACGAGGGTTAATACAAAACCAAATTGCATACGCCTCATTGAATGCGTCGCGCATACAAATGACTCTTACTTTTTGCTCGTAAAAGAATTGAAAAAAAATTAACTTCTTTGTCTCGATAAGAACATGACAAATACAAAGTGTGTATAGTGTTGTTGCACGTACATATGAAATTCAGGCAAAATTGTAGTAAAAATAAATAAATTCATAAAAATAAATATACATATAATTTGTTTGTTCAAAAGTTCAAATTTTGTTAAATACAATAAATTTATTATGAATTTAAGGTAATAAGGCACAATTTCTAAGAAAATGAAAAAAAAATTTAAAAAACACCTTAAAAGCAAAAAAAATATCGACATCATTTCAATAAGTTTCCAAGAAATATTCAAAGCGGAATAAACAAGTCGATAAGTAGCCGGTTGGGGATTCCTCATAATTTCGACTCACTTTTAACAAAAAAATTATAACAATAACACAACAAGTTTCATTCATACATACGAAATAAGCTCACGTAATTATGAGCACCCACAGACACACTTACACACACACAAACATAAATATGCACATAAATGAATATATTTACGGAGCATGATGCATAGCGGCACTTACGCCATTTATTAAGTAGTAACGTATTAACTCCCAAGCATCACGTCATACACATACACAATGACTAAGAGAGTTGAAACATATTACTATGAGATCTATATTAAGTGTTCAAATGCGTTTATTTAAATTAAATTTAAACAGAAACCCATCCGATTGACTTCGGAAATCATCTAATATCATCTTCCATTGAAATTTATTTAATAAAGTTAATACAAAAGCAATAGAACTTTTTCCTGATCTCGATGAAATTGGCTGACGACAACTGTACACATTTCCAAAAAGAATTATGATGGGTGTAGTGGCAAGAAACCTCAGTTTCCAGCTATTCGTGACCTTCAGCTACCTAAATTACACTATATTACTAAACACAGAAATTTTCTATTACCAATCATTATCTATATCACGTTTCGTAGTTTATAAATACAACATGATTTTCTTCAATAATTTCCATTTTTCCGAAATGGTAGAGTTGTAGGTATACGTAAATTTTTTAGTATTTTTTCATCTATCAATTATCCCACACGTGTTCTCCAACCAAACGCGACAACATTTAGTCATTTGTTTACTCATTTTATTTATCTTCGTATCTTCGTATGTAATTTTGCTTCCAATAAATACATACATATCTATTATATATATTCATTCTATTATCCATTCCCATTAAGGGAACTGTGGAACGGCATCTCAAACTCACTGCGTACAGCCGAAACAATTGGTTTTCGGCAACGACAAAAAACAAGCTGGTACGATGAGGAGTGCCGTCTCGCAGCGGAGAGAAAACAGACTGCCTACCTCGCAACGTTGCAAACGACCACAACACGTGCGGGATGGGATAGATACCGAGAGCTGAAGAGGGAAGCGAGACGCATCTGCAGACAAAAAAAGAAAGAGGCCGAAATGCGTGAGTACGAAGAGCTTGAGAAGCTGGCAGACAGAGGGAATGCTCGAAAATTTTATGAAAAAATGAAGCGACTTAACGAAGGTTTCAAGACCGGAGCATCCTCATGTAGAGACCAAGGTGGTAATCTGGTAACCGATGTCCAGGGCATACTGGGATTATGGAGGGAACACTTCTCCGACCTGCTGAATGGCAGTGAGAGTACAACACCAGGAGATGGCGAACCCGATCCCCCAATCGATGACGATGGAACAGATGTTCCATTACCCGACCATGAAGAAATTCAAATAGCAATTACCCGCTTGAAGAACAACAAAGCAGCGGGGGCCGAGAGATTACCGGCAGAACTATTCAAATACGGCGGCGAAGAACTGATAAGGTGCATGCATCAGCTTCTTTGCAAAATATGGTCGGAAGAAAGCATGCCTGACGATTGGAATCTCAGTGTGCTCTGCCCAATCCATAAAAAGGGAGATCCCACAATCTGCGCCAATTACCGTGGGATCAGCCTCCTAAATATCGCATACAAGGTTCTATCGAGCGTACTGTGTGAAAGACTAAAGCCCACCGTCAACAAACTGATTGGACCTTATCAGTGTGGCTTTAGACCTAGAAAATCAACAACTGACCAGATATTCACCATGCGCCAAATCTTGGAGAAGACCCGTGAAAAGAGGATCGACACACACCACCTTTTTGTCGATTTTAAAGCAGCTTTCGACAGCACGAAAAGGAGCTGCCTTTATGCCGCGATGTCTGAATTTGGTATCCCCGCAAAACTAATACGGCTGTGTAAGTTGACGTTGAGCAACACCAAAAGCTCCGTCATGATTGGGAAGGACCTCTCCGAGCCGTTCGATACCAAACGAGGTTTCAGACAAGGTGACTCACTATCGTGCGACTTCTTTAACCTGATGCTGGAAAAAATTATAAGAGCTGCAGAGCTAAACAGAGAGGGTACCATCTTCTACAAGAGTGTACAGCTCCTGGCGTACGCCGATGATATTGATATCATCGGAAGCAACAACCGCGCCGTTTGTTCTGCTTTTTCCCGCATGGATAAGGAAGCGAAGCGAATGGGTCTGGAGGTGAATGAGGACAAGACGAAATATCTCCTGTCATCAAGCAAACAGTCGGCGCATTCGCGTCTTGGCTCCCTCGTCACTGTTGACAGTCATAACTTCGAGGTCGTAGATAATTTCGTATACCTGGGAACCAGCATCAACAACACGAGCAATGTCAGCCTCGAAATCCAGCGCAGAATAACTCTTGCCAACAGGTGCTACTTTGGACTGAGTAGGCAATTGAACAGTAAAGTCCTCTCTCGACGAACCAAAATCAAGCTCTACAAGTCGCTTATCATTCCCGTCCTGATCTACGGTTCAGAAGCTTGGACGATGTCAACATCAGATGAGACGACACTAGGAGTTTTCGAGAGGAAAATTTTGCGCAAGATTTATGGTCCTAAGAACATTGGCAACGGCGAATACCGCAGACGATGGAACGATGAGCTGTACGAGTTATACGACGACATTGACATAGTTCAGCGAATAAAAAGACAGCGGCTACGCTGGCTAGGTCATGTTGTCCGAATGGACGAAAACACTCCAGCCCTGAAAGTGTTCGATGCAGTACCCGCCGGAGGAAGCCGAGGAAGAGGAAGGCCTCCACTCCGTTGGAGGGACCAGGTGGAGAGCGACCTGGTTACACTTGGAATCTCCAACTGGCGCCGAACTGCGAAGGAGAGAGAGAGATGGCGCACTATCGTCGATTCGGCTATAACCGGCTAAACGGTTGCAACGCCAATCACATACATACATTATCCATTCTTACTCACATTATTTATGCTTTGTCAATTTATCATCACGTTTGATTTATATCTAAAAATTTTTACAAAATATTCAAATATAACTGCGTATATCTTGAATGCTTCGAAACGTTCTAGCGGTGTAACTGGTAATGGATTCGGAGAAACTAACGTACCTGCGGCGAGACAAAACCTAATGAGTTGTTTGTTTGCGCAAAAGTTCTTCTGTTACTGGCATATTTTATGCAAATTATTTTGGTTAAGTAAATATTTCAGTAATTAGTTGAAAATATATGTATTTATATACAAGTAAAATAAATGCCATTTACATTTTCTAAGTATTGGCGCAATATCTTTAATATAGGGTAGGGGAACTTGCTGAAATTTAAAATCTAATATCTTACTAACAGTAATGTAAAGTGTGAATATAATAAAATATTTAAACACGTGTTTGAGTATATAGTCAATACTCTAAAGAAGCTTGACTAAATATTTTAACACGAGTACATACAAGGTTGCTATGATAGATTATTCTCTGCTGAAATTCATAAAAGTACACCGCTTTTTAAGTGCCACACTTACGACTTCCGCTGTTGTAAACTTCAATTAAAGTAAGCTTTACAATGATAACAGCACAACGAAAACTATTTACAAAATCCCAGAAGTGAATAATGTGGTTTTTTCACTGCGCAATATTAATTGTGAGCTCATTCATTCGTAATCTACGTACTCGGTGTGAATTATGCAGCCTATGTATTTAGTACATACAAATATTTGTATGCTTCTATACAAGCGTGTATCCACAGATAAGCTGCTCTGAAGCAAAAAATATATACTTTTTTCGTTATAAAAATCCAACCGTTGCTTATTTTATTCTACTCCATCTAGTATAAAGTTCCTAAAAAAGATGTGTGCCTGTGCGTCTGCAATCAGTTTCAATGCTTTGAAAAGCTTAATTCGTTACAAACTACCCACCTCATCACCGCACATTCTCACCACACCCGCCTCACTTCTCACTTGCCGGCCAGCCCACGCAAGCTTGTGTATTTTAATCTGCGCTCTAATTGCTTGTGATTGTTATGAGTATTATTGCTATTATTGCCACTTTTGTGTCAGCCTGCTGGCTCTATTATATATGAATTTTATTTTGTTTTGTTGTTATGCTTCTTGTGGCGTGTCGTAGCGGCAACAAAGCTTTTAATGCCTATACAATAACAACAACAATGGTTATTGTTGAGCTTTTGTGGTCAACTTTACGTACAAATCGCAGTAATCACATCTTAATTCTGTGATACTTAGTTCAAGCTCATTCTTCCAGCTCACTGCGGGTAATAAATTAATTTAAATGTTCTTTAATTCAATTATTTATATCGGAATGTCTCGTATTTTACATATTTCACTTCCATAAGTTGGTGCGGAAATTCGCCTGCACACTGAAGGCCTGGTCGCTTGGCGTTTATTTACATAGATACAGATAAATATTTTTGAAATAACCATAAATAAAAACAAATCTTTCAGAATGACTCGACAGCAGAATTATGGCTGGCTATCGCAAAGAATCAATTTTTGTACGCCGCACTTCTCTGCACACCATATTTAAGCCCAGCTCAACTACGTGGATACCACACCAAAAATTATGTAACCGTTTCTATTTCAACTATTTTAGATTATACCAGTCAATTTCCAATTTCTGGCTAATCATGCACAACGTATGGGAACACGTTCATTATACACCCAGCATAAATCCCTTGTGCATGAACCCTTGTAATTTCTTGAGAAATTAAGCAGAAATAGACGATCATTTATTGAGTAAATAACTTCGTCTAAATTTTTAAATAAGTATACGCTTAAATACTCTCTACTTTCTGTTTAACTCATTTCATGTTCCCTGATTTTACAGCCACGCTAAGCTAATAAAAATTCTTCCAAGAATAACAGCTATTATATTCAGATATTACAAACAGCGTCAGAGCAATTAAAATAGTGTTACGCGAATTGGATGGGAATAAAACTGAATGGACATTAGACCGTGACTATGAATAGACTATTAGGCCGTAGGAATTGAATAGGATAAAACAATGGGAGACAGTATGTCACTTACTAAATTACCATATTTGTTAATAGAATATAGAAAAAATAGTATCTTCAAATTCTAATTCTTATGTAAAAAAAAGTGAATAAAACGCACACTTACCTTGTAATCGGACCATTCGATTCACTAACTGCCTTCAAGGAGCGTCTTAAATGTTTATGGAATGAACCAAGTAGTGAGCCTTTGCGCGTTAACTGCGATTTGCTCTCACCAACAATGCCATCGGTACTCGTATCACCGCCACCACCCTCGCCACTGCTCAGATTACTGCAATTGCCCTTCAAGCGTTCGGGTGGCAGCGGATTGCTCTCATTGATGTTGCCCTTTTCAAAATTCTCCTGCGATATGCGTATGGTCTTCACAATCACAGGGTTTTTACCTGTGCCATCCTTGTCGTCGAGTAATTTCGTCCAAGCATTTTCGCCCTTATTATCCACGGTGTCACCAATCATAGTTTTCTTGTTTACTTCGATTTCTAAGTTTATTTGATAACACTTCGATGAAGGTGTTTACTTGAAATACTTTTTGAAACTTACTTTACTTTACTTTATTTTACTTAATATTAATGTATACTTGTGATTATGGACTTTGTTGTTTAACAATTATAATTAACTCTTTGGCTTTTAGACATAGTTGTACTATGCTGCTTGAGATATGGCTTGTCGACATTGGTTATGGAGAACTGTAATGAAAGAGACAAAAAGAGAATAATAAGTTAATATCATAATATTGTACTATATCTAGTTTAAGGGACTAGTGTGAAAACCAATGTCTATATTTCAAGATTTCAATTATGTAGGAAGCTAATATCGAACACACGGAAAAGTTCTTTCTAACGTTCTTTCATCAATATTTGGCAGAAAATCGTAAGAATTGAGCCACTCATTTTGACAATCAGACTCTGGAGATCCTCAATACATTTAAAGTTTATGAAAACTGCTACGACGAAACTTAAAGATCGAAATTCAAAATTGTTTTCATATATCGATCCAGGGTTTTTTATGTGAAATTATGAAAATATTGGTTTCAGGGAACATAAAATATCGGTATAAATTCTTTCTGTACTATTCTTGTATTCTTTAGTACTTTCTTTTCGATAGAAAATGATTATCATCGTAACCACAACTGTGACTACTCTCATCACAAAACTATTAAAAAGCGAGAAAGAAGACCTCGATGCTGAAATCATCCAAATTGCTTAAAATGATTGATAGTACCTCTTGTATCAGAACCAAGCAAAAGGTATCTATATAAGAGCACAAAACCCCTAATATTGTACTCAATGTAAAATTCTGTTTTCCATATTTATATTTGTATAAAAATTTACTCACATTTTCTCACAATTTGTACATTTTTATGGTTTTCATTACACATTGACATGTACTCATACATACATATATCTACATACATATGTATGTCAGCTAATGTTATTTATTTTCGTTGTCATTATTCGTTCCATTAAACACTATAAATATATTTATTTTGTTTTAAACGTGCTGCCAAGTTGTTTATTTTGCAATAAATTGCAAATTTCGTTCGCACGCTTCGCTTTCATCAGAAGTTTATTTGAATTTTCCTGATTTTCATTGCTTAAGGAATTAATAACAATTATATTTACGTGATTTTTCAATTCAAAATCAATTAGCAGTTTATTATGTAATCTATAAAAATTTAAGAAAATCAAATTTGTCAAAAAAATTTATGAATTGCTAAAAATATATATTTTAACTATTCAAAAACGATTATTTATGCTATATATTTTTTCTGGTCTAATTTTAATGATGTTTTATATTTTTCTTTGCCATCGATAACATACCCGCCGTCAAAAATTCTTATAAAATTTTATAAGTTTGTAATTAATATTATTATTCCTTTTTATTTTAATACAAGAAAATATCACATCAGCAGTTTTGTATTTTTAGCTAATATATTTAGTGGTAGTTACTAAAATTCAAATATTTTTCGATTTTCATTTTATTTTACATCTTTAGATCTTTTAAATTGCTTTCATTGACTTTATAATTTTCAATCTTTACTACCACCAGTTCCGTGCGATTTAACGGCGGATGTAAATTGGAAAAACAAAATTTGTTTATTTTTCTAGAATTCTCACTGCTGTACGCTTTTGACATTTACGACACGCTTTGATATGACAGACACTATGAACTAAAAGAAAAATTAAAATTTCAAAAAATTAGTTTTAAATTTTCATTCAAATTTTCATTTTCTTACGAATTAAAAAAAATTAAATATTAAAAATTCATTTTAAATTTTTTTTATTACGTAATTTTTTTCATTACATTTCCGACATCACTTTATGTCAGCTAAAATATGCTCTTTTTACTTTTTGATAATAAAAAAGCCTTAAACCTATTGTCACTTTTTCACAATCTAGACCGTATATTTTGTTTACTTATTTCTGTTAATTAATTTTTTGTTGAACTGCTGCATAAATATTATTATTATTATTTTTCGTATTTTCGCTTAAATGTCATTTTCCCACATATCTCCCCGAATCACCCCCGCCACAGCACTAATGACTTATTTGCATTGCAAAAACTATGATCACAACTGAGGCAACGAATAACGCCACGCTCATTTGACTAACGGTCTATCCGTTGGTCTACCGCGTAAGCACCGTTTCAAAACGCAAGCAAATCGCTACTTTACGATATTCTTAGTCGGACCATAACACCGTAATGCTGTCCGCTGATGTGACCGTAACGAGCAACAATCACTTATTAACTTGACATTCGAGCGCGTCATGTTGATTTTATTTTCCAAACATTAAGTCACTTAGTCAATCAGCCGCGCAAACGCTCAACAGCGCCAACCAAGCGACTAGTCGAAGTACTTGTAGCCAGCAATGGCAATGGCAGTGGTAGCTACACGTACCTACGGCGGCAGTGGCAGCAAAAACCTGTACACACAACTATTGTTGTTGGTCTCCTTACTGTTCTTGTTGTTAATGGTGAGGGTGGCAGGGACGGCGACGACACCTCAGCGACATCGTATATAGTACATAGAGGAAATAGATGAATGAATAATGAGAAAAATTATAAATAAAACGTTGCGATTCTGTAAATATGTACATCTGCATAGCAAAAACTTAATGTGCACGTTTTGTTTAGACTCGTTTATATGACTCTTTGTGAGTAGACACATACATATATATGTACGGCATAATGAGCGCGATCGTACCGGCAAATAAATGTAAACAATATACATAGGCACCCTCAATATATTGTCAATAATACACGCCATTTTAAGTCAGCTGTTCCGTTGTTATTGTTTTCATTTTTGTTGATATTTTTGTTGTGATACTCATTTGAGTATTTTACTCAAACATCTGATGCTGTATTCTCATTTCGCCTTGACACCGCAATGCTCAAAAAGCGCTCAATAAATTTGACTTAGCCATTTCACTCGATTAGCGCAAAACACCCCTAATAGCTGTAAAAGTGTTCTCGACGTATTCGCACTCAAATGAAGAAATAGCACTCAATTCTTGTTCGCAGAATCGCACTCATTCATTTGAGTTGTTTCTTTTAACATATGTCTTCCATTGGCCCTAAATCTCAACGTTCTCAAATCAATATTTCTTTAAAGGAAAAGGAAAGGAATAATTACATTTGTTTGTATATAGTTTGACTTTTTGTAGAGAGGCTGAGAGCCTTGCTCGAATCATCATAATGCCCAAAAATACTTCGAGTTAGAGAGACTTCCGAGTTACGAAAGGTAATTTGTATGAAATTTGACTTCTATTGCCAATTAAAGAGTTCGATTTAAGGAGAACTTCGAGTTATAGAAGTTGGAGTTATGGAAGTTCAACAGTATTTCGAAAGTAGTAGCTATTTAACCGATATCAAAGTTTGATTATATCATTACTAATTTCTTTATTTCGATCTTGAAAGAAAACTTTATAGAAACAGATTTCGTTTTTTTTTCTGCTTGACCTGAAGATGTTTCAAGCTCCACTGTAAAACAATCAATTAATCCAAAAAATCACAAATAATTCACATAATTTCTTGCAAAAAACAAATTTCCTGGAGATGCGGGGCATCGATCCCCGTACCTCTCACATGCTAAGCGAGCGCTCTACCATCTGAGCTACATCCCCGTTATATTTTAATTAAATCAAAACATATTGACTTGCATACGAATTCCGAATTCAAAACGAAAATAACGGATAAGTAACGGTAATTGAAAACGCAATGCAAGAAGTAATACAAAGCGCTGACCCGCATATCAATCAACTACTGTCAGGTGAACAAAGCGGCTTAATGAAAGCTTAAAAAACAGTAACTTGATAGTGTCTATCGAGGTGTAGGTGTGTAATTATGTATAGACCAAATAAAAAATGATACTTTAAAGTAATTTGAAATAGTCTCCATCGTAGTGAAACCGGTACATTATCTTCAACTTTTTTTAATGAACTCATTACAGCGTGTACTGTTATGTTGTTTTTTTTCATTATTTCTTATCTACTTCCCAAGCTCAGTAACTTTATTTCAAAAATTAAAACAATAAGTGCATTCAACATGCAGTAATTTACTCAAAAATGTATCGCTTTATTTTGACTATTGTCTACACGATCGTTCGATCGTTTCGAGCTATGCATTCAAACATGACTTGCATATTGATTAGAAGTACAGTGAAACCAGCTACCAGCTGTCTTTCTAAATATGTGTTGTATAAGGTTTTGACTACATTTTTATTAAAGATATTACATGTTATCCAACATTTGGAAATTCACAACAAATTTAAACTCATTGATGTTGCAAATTTGTCCATTTGCTTAAAAATTTTTGGTTAACATACGAGTGGTGCTTACTGTGTTTTATATTTGTCGCCACTGTGGTGATGCAAACGCTTTTTGAATGCCATTGTGTTTACCAAAAACTGTTAAATCACCGTTATGTTCGTTTTGAATTCGAAATTCGAATGAATTTTCGAACAAATAATCTTGTTTTGAGTTAATTCAAATATAACGGGGATGTAGCTCAGATGGTAGAGCGCTCGCTTAGCATGTGAGAGGTACGGGGATCGATGCCCCGCATCTCCAAGACACGTTTTTTTGTTTTGAAAAAAGCCCTTTTGGTCGCCGAACTCGAAAGAAGTGCCCAGTTTGAGTTCATGTTTATATTAAAACAAAAGACTTAAACAGCAAACTTTTAAAACAATCGAAAGGTTTAACTCCTATCGATTTCCAATAGATATCCATTAATATGAAAAAAAAAAATATTGAACAACCGTCAATACCATTTTAACTGTAGTTCATATATACTGTAATTTCTGCGTCGAAACTGGGAGAGTGGCATATATTAAAACTACTGCCTAAACCTAAAATATATTAATAATTTTGAATCCTTTATTACTAGTATAAAAAGTGAAATAATGCTAAAAACTCGGATATATGGAAAAATTTCGAAGGTTTCGAAGTTAGCACCAGTTATGTAACTGTTATTTTAAAAATAAAAAACCTTCGGAAGTACCAACTGAGTACATATGTATAAGTAGTATGTGTATATGAGTATCTACAAGTACCAGTGCCTACAAGTAACAAGCGTTGAACAAAAAAATCATATTGCATGAAGTATTTGCGATAAATCCACACATACATATCATCAAACAAGTATTTTTTTATAGTTGTCATGCGATTACTAAGTTTTTATATATATATATATATTTTTTGTATTTCGCACTAGCCATTAAGTTATCGCGTTTCCAGAGTATTGAGTTTCGTTTCAACAAGTTTTATGCAACGCGACTTTTCCTTTCCGTTTACTGATACGATTCGAAGAATTTTTGCTAGTAAAATATATGCAGTTTATAATCTTGAGTGCTTATTAGCCGAGCAGAACTCAGTAGAACAATGAGTAAATTATGGAAATTTTATAATAAAACTATTTTTTAAATATATCAATAAAACCAAAACAAATTTTATATATATAAAAAAATTAATCAGTAATAGAAGTTATTTTATTGTATATCATACATATGGGGCATTCTCTGGAAAAAAAGCCACTTGAAAAAAAAAGTTCTTTATTTTCTTTGGCAATTATATATCTTATAGTACATGTAAAACCTAAAATAAAACATATGGTTTTAGGTCTGTGTAACGCGGGGTTGCCATATTACCAAAAAAACAAACAAAAAAAAATTAAAAATTTTAAAAATATAAAAAAATTTAAAAAAATATTAAAAAATAAAAAAAAACATAAAGGGATTAAATGTCTGCTACGTCCACGTCGTTAATCCTGGGTTACGCTAAATTCTGATAATAATAGTGCATAAATCAATGATTTTTCATCATGTTCTGAGTTGGTTTTTTATTTGTAGCTCATACAAATATTGCTGTCCCAAAATGCCCTTTGGGGGGTAAAAAGGTGATGAAATAAGGAACATTTTAAGATATTTTCGAAAAAAATCGAAGGGGGCATAAGTTGTTAAAAATTCCGAAAATTTTTTTTTTTTATTTTTTGCTATGAAATATCAATTTTAAAAATTTTTACGATATACAGATTCAAAGTTTGAGAAATTCTGTACAAAAAAGTCACATGGTGTTTTAAAATCTGTTCATTAGTTTTAAAGTTATGGCGGTTCGAACATTTTTTTACAAAAAACTTTGGCCCCTTATAATATGGCAACCCCGCGTTACACAGACCTAAAACCATATGTTTTATTTTAGGTTTTACATGTATAAGATATATAATTGCCAAAGAAAATAAAGAACTTTTTTTTTCAAGTGGCTTTTTTTCCAGAGAATGCCCCATATATATATGTACATTATATTTATTATGGCAACTAGTATTGTCATATATCGACAGTCGCAGCCAAGTCACATACCACAAATATAAAGCAAAGACGAAAATCTAATATTTTTATGTTATTTATTGGATTTATTTATTTTTATGTTATTTAATCGGATATGCACCTAAATCTTTTAGTACCTCCATTAAATTATAACAAACCCAATTTTATACATTCAAAATTTTTTTTGTAATTGATTTTTATTAACTAAGAAAGAAATTTCACAAAATTGTTGAGCAATTTCAAATTAGCGGTGGAAAAGTGCGATGATTGACGTCAAAGGCGGGCATTACTTAATACACATACACATGTCGATTATTGGCGGTTTTCAAACACTCTTCATTCGTCACGAAAATGTAGTTTTCTGGCTATTTATTTGAAATGAGAAAATGTAAACAGTGGTAAATTTTAATGTGTGTGAGGTACTTTGACTAATTTTCTAAAATGCCGAACAATTATTTGGCAAGCTTATCATATAAAAGAAATTGTGTCAGATTTTTTTGGAAAAACTATTTGTATACATAAACTAATTTTCATTATCAGGTTTAGGCATTTATTTTTATTATTTTTTCCCTCATTATTATTCATTTTTTTATTTTTTATATTTGCAGTTTACCCCACTAACACGATATCAGCTTCTTTATACGACATTCCTCATAAGCATCATACCGGAAAGTGGGAAATAAATTTAATTTAATACTTATGACAACAAAAAGCTGCTTCGTATTTATTTTATTTAGTTGGATATCGTAGTCACGTTGTTAGAGAGCCAACGGGTTTGTTATCACGCGGCTTTTGTTGGCAAACTTTTGCACAACTGAATGGAGTAGTTCCCTTGCAAAGCAGCACAGTGTTACAAGTAAACATATTAGCTTTCATAAAATAATTTCAACTGTACACTATCACAACCATACTTCCGAATTAATTTCTTACTACTTTCGAGGTGATAATTACGCTTACTCTTCAATAATGTATTATTATCAATACAATAATTGTTTACATTAAAGTAGTCTAATTGTATATTATCTCTTCGTGATTAACTTCCATTTGAGTAACCCGTTTTTAGCTAATCTTGCATCACTGTGATAAACATTATAATTTATATTTATTTTAGGCATGTGCACTGGATTTATAAATAATACCCAGGTACCACGCGGCGTATGATCAACAAAATCATTTTATTTTAATGAGAAATTTTATATTTCAAAATAGTTGATAATAAATTTGTATTTTAAGTATAGTAATAAATTCTAAAAGCATTTAAATGCCATTAAAATGCCTCATTGGTGGTTGCTAATAGTGAATAAATATTAAGTGAAAAAATAAATATTTATTAATTTATCTAAAATGCGCTGACAAATTATTATTAGCCTTTGGGAATCGTATGCTTCATTTTACACCACGAATCATTTTGATTTATAAATGAAGCCAAACAAAAGATATCCACTTTTTAAAATTTCTCTGTCGACTTGGAGTATATTGAAAAAATCTAAACTTTCATTAAACACTAATACTTGGCTAATTTAGTATGTATATTTGTTAAAAACTTATTTTATTATACTCTCGCAACAAATGTTGCTAAAGAGAGTATTATAGTTTTGTTCACATAACGGTTGTTTGTAACACCCAAAACTAAACGAGTTAGATATAGGGTTATATATACCAAAGTGATCAGGGTGAAGAGTGGAGTTCAAATCCGAATGTCTGTCTGTCCGTCCGTCCGTCTGTCCGTCTGTGCAAGCTGTAACTTGAGTAAAAATTAAGATATCTTGATGAAACTTGGCACACTTATTTCTTGGCACCATAGGAAGGCAAAAACAACCACTGCCACGCCCACAAAATGGCGAAAACCGAAAACACATAAAGTGCCATAACTAAACCATAAATAAAGCTATTGAAATAAAATTTGGTATGAAGGATCACACTATGAAGGGGCAGATTTGGATGTAATTTTTTTGGGGAAGTGGGCGTGGCACCGCCCCCTAAGTTTTTTTTTTACTAAGTTTTTTGTACATATCTCGCAAACTAATAGAGCTATGTAAACCAAACTTTCTGCAGTCGCTTTTAGCTTAGCCACTTCTTAATACAGTCCAAAAATGAAAGAAATCGGATCATAACCACGCCCACCTCCCATAAAAAAGTTAGGTTGAAAATTACTAAAAGTGGGTTAACTCACTAACGAAAAACGTCAGAAACACTAAATTTCACATAAGAAATGGCAGATGAAAGCTTCACTCAGATTTTTTTACAAAATGGAAAATGGGCGTGGCGTCGCCCACTTACGGGTCAAAAACCATAACTCAGGAACTACTCGACCGATTTCAATGAAACTTGGTTTGTAATAGTTTCCTTACATCCCAATGATATGTTGTGAAAATAAGCCAAATCGCTTCACAACCACGCCTACTTCCTATATACCAGGACTTTGAAGACAATCTGAATCGTTTACTTCAAAATATATAAAGTAAGTACTAGTGAAGATATCGGTGCAGAACTTTGCACAAATACTATGTTAATAGCGTGGCAGCCCCATTATAAAAATCGCCGAAATCGGACCATAGGTTTTCAAGGCCCCATATATCGAACACGAGGACCTCGGTGCTTCTAACCTAATATTATGATTTCCAACTTTCAATGGAATTTATTCAATATATATGACGAATATGTGGGTCAAATTGTGTATTATATAATATAAATAAAGATAAATAAATAAATTGCGAGAGTATAAAACGTTCGGTTGCACCCGAACTTAGCCCTTCCTTACTTGTTTTTTAATTTCATTCACTCGATTTAATTCAATTACGTTTAATAAATGATTAATTAAGTAGTTATAACACATTGTCGATTATTAATTTATTAGTCATAGCTGATCAGACAAACCGGATATGCAAATAAGCTCAGCAATATATTTTTTTTTAAGCGTTTGCAACAATTGAGTGAGGAAAAAAGAAAGAGAGACGATGTAAGTAACTGAAAACCCCTTTTTAATTGATGTACTGTTTTCGAAATCTTGCCAGATAATCGAGTATATTTATAGTATTACTTCGTAGAGCACTAATATATTCAATAATAATAATTGAGAAATAAATATATACAAACTTGTGTTTGAAAATAACAAATGGTAGGAATGCCTCTCTCGTCTACTACTTAATTGCTTGTGTTAGCTTTTAATACACTTCATGAAACAGTCAAAGCCTAAAAGCTATCAAATGATGTAAATTAAAGAGCAAATAATAAACAAGAATGGAATGAAAAACGTTCGTAAAAAATGGCAGCAAAAAACAAAAACAAAATAAAGTTTAAAGCAGCAAAGATACCTTTTTTCATGTTGAAAGTGCGAAACTAGACCATGAAATTTATATACAAGCTTATATATAGATATGCACTCTCTAAGGCTTCCAGACTTGAACTTGCAGTTATTTATTAGTTCAAAGCACCCGCTGTTTCGCGCTAAAAAATTAAAAGGAAAATGTCAGCGAACTGCTCTAAGCTTTGTTCCGATACCAGCATGAATCGTTGTTATGGGTTGCAAAAATAAATAAAATTTTCTTGCTAGTAGTAGTCAACGACCGCTTAAATGGGTTTATTTATGGATGACAAAATTAAATGAATAAAACTAGATTTGATATAGTTTGTTTCAAATATAAAATAATTTACTTATTTCAATTTCATTGCCATAAAAATTTATATGAGAATATACACTAATGCATATGAAAGCAGGAAATAAAAGTATAAAAAATATGAAAATCAGTTGCTGTAGCAAGTTGGCTAAATGTGATTTGTGAAAATTTCATTAAATTGTAATATGAAAGGAACTGAATTATTTGTCACTTATTGCATCAAATATAACTGCGCACATTTAGTGTATAAGCAACTATATTTTTATTAAAGCTTCCTGTGACGGGATGCGGCACACCAGACTTGCAAAGGCTTCCTTCCTCACTGTTAGTAAAGCGCTTGAAATAACTTTTTAGGATGCAGTGAATTTCCGGAATGAATTCAGTAGAGTTTTCACATTGTCGCTCGCAGCAATATTAAATAAAATAAGCTAAAATCACCTTTAAACGTTTCATAACGACCAATTTGTAACAATGTCATTATAACTTTTGCGAGTGACATGGCGTATGAGTGATATATGCTTGTGTGCAGATATCCAGTTGCTGTTGAACTGATTTAAATTCTATTTTTTCTAAGTGCTATTATTAAAACAACTGATTTTACAGTAAATTATTTTTTATCAAACTATTTTTTAGATTTAAAATAATATTTCTCGTACAAAATAGCATTTTAAAACACTAAAAATCCACTCACCTAAGAAATTATTGAATTTTTCGCACCATGCCACTTTAAATTGGGACAAACTTTAACCACTTTCTTTTTAATCACAACCCACGCACAGTGATTACAATGTTTCAAAACAATTTTTCTGCATTTTTTGACACAAAAAACTCTGCAAAAACTCGCTACACTTCGACTTTCCGCGCCGGTAAACGCGCTCAAAGGTGGACGAACGTTGAAAATGATAATGGAAAGCATCATATAGTTTATACGGCTTTTTATCTAACGAAAATTATGCCTTAGTCTTGTTAGTGACTAATGAAGGCTGAACTAACTGTCAACCCTAGCACTGTTGTGACTGTAAACATGTCAAAAGCACGGCAATGCATGTTGCACTAAACGTAAATAATTACCACAGAAGGGAAAACTTTCATATACGAAATATACCGTAAAATTGCACGGTTGCAAATTTGTAAAATATTTACAAAGCAAAGCTAATTTAGTTTCGTAACAAATGTGCGCGGGAGTACAGTGTGTTTGTAGTCGTCAAATGGGCTGTCAAGATAAGTTGGTTATATTCCGTGTACGCGCATGTGACACTAAAATTTAATGTGAAACAGATTATTGAAGAGTAGACATTTGCGCATATGGAGCTTTAATGGATTTCAAAATTCAAAAATACTTTCATTTAAAATTATAATTTGGGCCGAAAATGGATAAAACTGAACTAAAAATTTCAAATTACCACGCAATATATTCCTATCTATATCTGTTAGAAGTAAAGCTGTTTTTGAAAACACGTGTTTCAAATGTACTAAAGCAGGTGAGATAATAAAAAAAACAAGGAATGGGATTACTGCCAGCGGTCTGGGCTTACAGCTCGGAGAGGATGATTGTACTCGTGCTTTAAAATACAAAACTGGGTAACCTTTAATATTTATATGCTAATTTCCCAGTTGTAAAAACCGCACATCCATATACATATATATTGTCACAACAACACAACTACTATAGGTATATGTAAATAATATGCATACATTTCATGTACATGTCTTATCTGAAAATAACACTTTTATTTTGTTTTGTTAGAAAGAAGAACTAATGTTGTTGTTGTATATTAAATTTATTACCCTTTCAGCAACAAATTTATACCAACAAAAACTTTACTCATAGAACTGCAAACAGTGGTTGCAATAAATCAAAAAGCCAACATTTCAAATATTAGACTTTATATTATGTGATGCATAATTTTTAAGACGCAATTTTTGGTATGAAAATAGGAGTACAAGTTATGGTACAGTATTTTTCACAAATTATTGTATGTGTTTTTCAATGAGCGGAGGTAGATATTGACAGCTCTGCGAAGAGAAATTAAATTGTTCAAGAATTGCATTACAAATTACAAACATATATTTTTTCATACCAAAAAACGTTGCCTACATTTTGGCGCGAAGCGTAAAATATTATATTAATATCTACAAACTGCGGAACCACAGTTGCACTTCCATAACTCGAAGTTCTCCATAAATCGAACTCTTGAATTGGCAATAGAAATCATACAAATTACCTTCTCTCTGACTCGAAGTTTTTCTGTAGATTATGGTAATTCGAGCCAGGGAATTTCAACTGAATTAAAAAAAATATCTATAAAAATTAAGCATTGCATCTTTTAAAAAAACCTCAAATATCATTAAACCCCAATTAAATATATATATATTTAAAGATAAATATTCTTAATTGACCATTATCAGTTTCATATGAATCATCCACTGAGTAATGTAGCCTACTTTCTATTCCACATTCAATTTAAGAAAAAACTTATCAAAAATGCCACGCTCTTTTCGATTCAAAACTGTTGATAACATCAGTTTAATGACCCCTTACTACAGTATTTCTAAAAATACCATTTCAAATGATTAATATCTGGCCTTATTAGCGCATTCCATGTCCATATGGTGAATTGCAATGCGCTTTCGTGTAAATGTAAACATTTAAATGTGTGCACATATGTAACGCCAACAACTCTTTGACGTCAATACTCCAAATAAAAATCTATTTTTATACTCTCGCAACAAAAGTTGCTAAAGGGAGTATTATAGTTTTGTCCACATAACGGTTGTTTGTAAGTCCTTAAACTAAACGAGTTAGATTAGGGTTATATATACCAATGTGATCAGGGTGACGAGTAAAGTTCAAATCCGGATCTCTGTCTGTCCGTCCGTCTGTCCGTCCGTGCAAGCTGTAACTTGAGTAAAAATTGAGGTATCTTAATGAAACGTAGAACACGTATACCTTGGCACCATAAGAAGGTTAAGTTCGAAAATGGGCGGTATCGGACCACTGCCACGCCCACAAAATGGCGATAACCAAAAACACATAAAGAGCAATAACTAAGCCATAAATAAAGTTATGAAAATAAAATTTGGTACATAGGATCGCATTAGAGAGGGGCACATTTGAATGTAATTTTTTTGGAATAGTGGGTGTGACCCCGCCCCAAATAGGTTTTTTGTATATATCTTGCAAACCAATAAAGCTGTATAAACCAAACTTTCTGCAGTCGTTTCTTTTACCCGTTTCCTTATACAGTCCAAAAATCAAACAAATTGGATAATAACCAGCCCACCTCCCATACAAAGGTTAGGTTGAAAATGACTAAAAGTGCGTTAACTCACTAACTAGAATCGTCAGAAACACCAAATTTTACATAAGAAATGGCAGAAGGAAGCTGCACTGAGATTTTTTACAAAATGGAAAATGGGAGTGGCGTCGCCCACTTATGGGTCAAAAACCATATCTCAAGAACTACTCTACCGATTTCAATGAAATTCGGTATATAACACGTTCTTGACACCCTGATAATACTGGTGGAATAAGCGAAATCGGTTCACAACTACGCCTACTTCCCATATAACTCAATTTTGAATCCTTCTGATTCGTTCACTTTATAATGTATACATAAGGAACCGATAAAGATAGCGAAATAAAACTTTACACAAATACTGTATTTGAGCTTGTGGAAAAATTGTCAAAATCGAACCATGACTTTTCAAGGCCCCTGATATCAAACATGAAGAACTCAGTGCCTAAGGGTAATTTTTCACCGAAAATATAGGTAAATCTCTAAATAAATTGCGTGAGTATAAAATGTTCGGTTGCACCCTAACTTAGCCTTTCCTTACTTTTTAGATTTATAAATGATACAGATTTAAGAAGTGGGAAATTATATACTTAAACTGCATAAAAATAGACTTTGAAAGTTTCAGTTGTTGTTGTTCTATATTGTTTAGGCTTCATTTGCATGATTTTCATTATTAAGAAAAATGCAATAAATGTCTATTTAAACAGAAATTGGTTAGATATCTAGACTAATGAACTCTTAATACTTTAACATTTGAGCAGCTCAGTTCTTAATTAGTTAAAATACTAGATATTCACCCATCTTTCATATGAATCTCCAAAGCATAATTGGTCTGTTAACCACAAGAATTCAGCAAAGCCTCTTAAAAGCTTTCTAAAATCGAAGTTAAGACCTTATTTTAGCCGTAAGCCAGCCTTGAACATTGCCCATGCAATTAAACTTTCACATTTGAAAGATTTTTTTTCGGCTTAGAAACCCATAAATTTAAACGAGTTAAATAAAAAAAAATTAACTTCCTCATAATATCTCTTTAATTTCATCAAAATACCAAACACAAATAATTTATGCTCTGAACTCTAAGGGCAGACTTTGAGCGTCCACTCTGCATGCACCCTAAAGCAACAGCACACCAGACCAGCCATCCGATGTAAATAAAATTAAACTTGAGCCAATAACCGCCACAAAAATAAAAGCAGTTATGTTTTTTTATAGCTAATTTTCCACTATTTGAACTTCTACACAGCCATTTACGGGATCAAGTAGCGACAAATTGCGGAATACCCACTTGGAAGTTTGCGGTGTTGTCCTTTGAAGAGGAAAAAGTAGCATTGAACTTGAAGCTAACGCGCTTTACTACACAGAGGACGAAATCACTGCGCGTAAACACAAACACAACAGACAGACGCACATACACTTAGATTCAATTTTTATATAAGCACAGTGGCATTGAGTCCAAGCGAAACTGTTAAGAGGCAAAGAGAATGAATTGTGAAGCAAAAGTGTAAAAGAATTCCAATTGAGCACAGCAAATTTAAAGACTCGTTTATCTGCAAGTTAGTATGTATATGTGTGTTAAATCCTTAACACGTTTTATGAAGCCAATGCACGCGTATGTGTGCCTACAACTGCACATTTCTGCGGTTCTTAAATATGTGTACGCGTGTATTTATCGGTACTTGTTGACACTTGTGCGCCTAAGGGAGTTCAACAGCAGCAATTTATTTCATTCGCATGGAAGCTGCTAAATCGCAAAGCAAACAAAAGTGTTGGCCAAATTATCCTTGTTTCAAAAGTTTTTGTTATTCCTCATATACAAAAATATGTGCACTAAGTCGTGACTGTATATGTTTTCATCGCAGGAACGTGCTCAGGCTTTATATGCAGAATTGTAGCTGTGTATGTATGTCTACTGTCTCGCATAATTCGCGAGGTCAATAAAAATCAGATTTATCGGTTAATCTTTTATTTATCTTTATTTACAGCTTACATGTGTCTGCAGTTTTATGTCTATTATAATTTGTATTTTTGATAGTCATATTCCAAAGCCAACTGGAAAATCGTTTTAAACAAAAATATGCGAAAATATTGCAGCCCAATTTGATTCAGATATATTGATTATAAATCGAGTTCCGTTAACAAATATCCAGCCTTAAACAAACCCCGACATAACGTCTATGACCTTTGACAGGTTTTTGTTTACCTTTTTGGCTGAGGTCAATGATCTTTGACATAGGTTTGTTTATATTTTGGTCTATGACTTATGGCAGGTGTTTGTTCACATTTTGGGTGGAGGTCAGTGACCTTCGGCCGAGATTTGTTTACATTGAGGCGAAGTAAAACCTTTGATTTGTTTACATTTTGTGTTGAGGTCAATGAACTCTGACAAGGGTTTGTTTACATTTAGGTCAAGCTCAATGGCCTTTGAGAGAGATTTGTTTCAATTTTGATTCGAATTCAGTGTACTTTGGAAGAGGTTTAGGCCCATGTCAATGACCTACGGTCGTGGTTTGTTTACATTATGAGACGATTCAGTGAACTTTGACAGGGGCCGGGGTTTATTTTCATTTTGATCCGAGGACTGGGACTTGTTTACAGTTTGGGAGGAGGTCGGAGAACAGGGGTTAATAGACATCTTGGAACGAGATCAGTGACTTTCGATTGAGATTCGTTCACATTTTGGGTCGAGGTACTATTGTCGAGGTTGAGATCAACGACCTTTGGAAGGGGTTTAGTTACATTATGGACCTAGGTCAATGAATTTAGTTCAAATTTTATTTTCATTTTGGAAATAGGTCGGAGAACTATGACAAGTGTTAATTGACATTTAATTACATTTGAGAACGGGATCAGTGACCTGAGATTGAGGTTCGTTTACATTTTGGAACGAGATCAGTAACCTTCGATTAGGGTTCGTTTACATATTAGGACAAGGTCAGTGATCTCCGACCGGGGTTGCTGACTTTTTGAGTGGTCGTATATCTTCGTCTACTGGCGTAGACACCGCTTACGCTGTTATAGCCGAGTCCAAACAGCGCGCCACGTATCTCTCCATCTGACAGTTTGGCGCCAATTGGTTATACCAAGCGAAGCCAGGTCCCTCTCCACCTGGTCCTTCCATCGGAGTGGAGGTCTCCCTCTTCCTCGGGTACTCGAATACTTTCAGAGCTGGAGCACTTTCATCCATTCGAACAACATGACCTAGCCAGCCTAGCCGCTGTCTTTTTATTCGTTCCTCCTCCTCCTAGTGCCGTCTCATCGGATGTTGACATCGTCCACGCTTCTGCACCGTAAAGTAGGACGGGAATGATGAGAGACTTGTAGAGTTTGGTTTTTGTTCGTCGAGAGAGGACTTTACTTTTCAATTGCCTACTTAGTCCATAGTAGCACCTGTTGGCAAGAGTGATTCTGCGTTGGATTTCCAGGCTGACATTGTTATTGCTGTTAATGCTGGTTCCCAGGTAGACGAAATTATCTACAACTTCAAAATTATGACTGTCAATAGTGACGTTTGTTTGACGACAGGAAATATTTCGTCTTGTCCTCGTTCACCACCAGACCCATACGCTTCGCTTCTATCTAGTCTGGAAAAAGCAGAACTAACGGCGCGGGTGCTGTTTCCAATGATATCGATATCATCGGCATACGCCAGTAGCTGTACACTATTATAGAAGATTGTACCTTCTCTATTTAGCTCTGCAGCTCGTATTATTTTCTCCAGCATCAGGTTAAAGAAATCACACGAGAGTGAGTCACCTTGTCTGAAACCTCGTCTGGTATCGAACGGCTCGGAGAGGTCCTTCCCGATCCTGACGGAGCTTTTGGTGTTGCTCAACGTCAGCTTACACAGCCGTATTAGTTTTGCGGGGATACCAAATTCAGACATCGCGGCATAAAGGCAGCTCCTTTTCGTGCTGTCGAAAGCAGATTTAAATCTAGTCTGGAAAAAGCAGAACTAACGGCGCGGGTGCTGTTTCCAATGATATCGATATCATCGGCATACGCCAGTAGCTGTACACTATTATAGAAGATTGTACCTTCTCTATTTAGCTCTGCAGCTCGTATTATTTTCTCCAGCATCAGGTTAAAGAAATCACACGAGAGTGAGTCACCTTGTCTGAAACCTCGTCTGGTATCGAACGGCTCGGAGAGGTCCTTCCCGATCCTGACGGAGCTTTTGGTGTTGCTCAACGTCAGCTTACACAGCCGTATTAGTTTTGCGGGGATACCAAATTCAGACATCGCGGCATAAAGGCAGCTCCTTTTCGTGCTGTCGAAAGCAGATTTAAAGTCGACAAAGAGATGGTGTGTGTCGATCCTATTTTCACGGGTCTTCTCCAAAATTTGGCGCATGGTGAATATCTGGTCTGTTGTTGATTTTCCAGGTCTAAAGCCACACTGATAAGGTCCAATCAGTTTGTTGACGGTGGGCTTTAGTCTTTCACACAATACGCTCGACAGAACCTTATACGCGATGTTGAGGAGGCTTATCCCACGGTAATTGGCGCAAATTGTTGGGTCTCCCTTTTTGTGTATTGGGCAGAGTACACTGAGATTCCAATCGTCAGGCATGCTTTCGACCGACCATATTCTGCAAAGAAACTGATGCACGCACCTTATCAGCTCTTCGCCGCCGTATTTGAATAGCTCGGCCGGTAATCCATCGGCCCCCGCCGCCTTATTGTTCTTCAAGCGGGTAATTGCTATTAGAATTTCTTCACGGTCGGGCAATGGAACATCTGTTCCATCGTCGTCGATTGGGGAATCGGGTTCGTCATCTCCTGGTGTTGCACTTTCACTGCCATTCAGCAGGCTGGAGAAGTGTTCCCTCCACAAACTCAGTATACTCTGGTTATCAATAACTAGATCACCTCTGGGGGTCCTACAGGAGTGTGCTCCGGTCTTGAAACCTTCAGTTAGTCGCCGGATCTTTTCGTAAAATTTTCGAGCATTACCCCTGTCGGCCAGCTTGTCAAGCTCTTCATACTCACGCATTTCGGCCTGTTTCTTTTTTTGTCTGCAAATGCGTCTCGCTTCCCTCTTCAGCTCTCGCTATCTTTCCCATCCCGCTCGTGTTGCGGTCGATCGCAACATTGCGAGGTAGGCAGTCTGTTTTCTCTCCACTGCGAGACGACAATCCTCATCATACCAGCTGTTTTTTTGACTTTTCCGAAAGCCAATGGTTTCGGTTGCAGCTGTACGTAAGGAGTTTGATATGCCATCCCACAGTTCCCTTATACCGAGATGCTGATGAGTGCTCTCAGAGAGCAGGAGTGCAAGTCGAGTAGAAAATCGTTCGGCTGTCGGTTGTGATTGCAGCTTCTCGATGTCGAACCTTCCTTGTGTTTGTTGACGTGTGCGCTTTTCTACACAGAGGCGGGTGCGTATCTTAGCTGGTCCGAGTCGATGTTAGGACCACGAAGCGTACGCACATCAAAAACACTGGAGACATGTCTTCCATCTATCACAACATGATCGATCCGGGGACAGCCAAGTAGCTTGATGGATTTTCTTATGCTGGAATCTAGTACTACAGACGACCATATTTCGGTCCCCGGCGAAGTCGATCAGCCTCAGACCGTTTGGCGATGTTTCATCATGGAGGCTGAATTTTCCGACTGTTGTGCCAAAGACACCTTCTTTACCCACCCTGGCGTTGAAATCGCCAAGCACGATTTTGACATCGTGGTGGGGGCAGCGCTCATAGATACGTTCTAGGCGCTCATAGAAGGTATCTTTGATCATTTCGTCCTTCTGAATGCCAGGACTCGACGACGGTGTCTCTCTCCCACCACGAATCCCACACCGAATTTGCGCTCCTTTATATGGCCGCTGTAGTAGATGTCACAAGGACCCACCTTCTTCCGTCCTTGACTCGTCCATCGCATTTCTTGGATTGTGGTGATGTCAGCCTTTACTCTTACAGGGACATCAAACCAGCTGGGCAGAGGCACCTTCCCAATTAAGGGTCCGGACATTCCAGGTGCATGCCCTTAATTCGTAGTCCTTTAAACGTTTGCAGTGGTCGTCATCAAAATTGGGGTCTCTCATCCGAGGCTGTTTCTTCCTTTTTATTGGGGGGTGTTTTTATGTGGTGGGTCCCAAACCCTACGCACAACCGGATAAGCGGGTTTCGCCTTCTCACTTTAGCTCGCCTCCAAACGGATGTCTGTTGGCTACCCAGAGGATACTTGGTCTAAGACCGGAAGTCGTGAGCTGCTTGAGCCACATGTAAAATAATCGTTCCTGGCCACTCCCAAGTGAATGACAGTCAAAAACTTTCCTCACTTACGTGAACTTCTACATATGACTCCATTCTCCTGAACTTCTATATATGGTCGTATATGGTCGGATTCAATTATACTTTGAGAGGTCACTTGCGGTAAAATTTATTTACATTTCGACGGTTCACCTAGGGTAGATTTATTTGCATTTTGATTAATAACGTGGGACAGTTATATGTACTTATATTTTGAGAGTCACGTATGTTTGTTTACGTTTTAAGAGATTTGGTGGGTGAAGTTTGTTTATATTTTCACGGATCACGTGATGTTCAGGTTGTTTATAATTATAGGGGTCACATATCGTTAGATTTTATTATATTTTGAATAGATGGTTAAAAGTGCGTATTTTTGTAGGGTAAATTGCGAGGGTATACCCCCGAAGTTATAAAATAATCAAATTATAATCAATCAATTATAATAATCTATAATCGAATATCCAATAATAAAAACTAAAAAAATAAAAATTACTCATAGTATGAATAAGAAAATCAAATTCATTCGCGCTAAGTAATGTTTCCTAAATGAAGCACTTTGCCCAAAGCGCACAGTCAAACATTTAAAAACACATTTCTCAATTTTTACAATTAATTTTCAACATTTCATATTGTATATAAGTATATAGTATACCTCAGCCGAACTCTTCTGGGTTACTAGATATTTTACTTTTCGAATTTGACCCAATTTCCTTTATGACTACGCAACAATTCGTCACGTTTTCTCACATACTTTGCGTTGGCAGCCGTCAATGTCATCCGTGTTTATTTTTGTATTAACTAAATATATTATGTACGATTACTAAGTACAAAATTTGTTGGAAGATTTCATGCGAATTTTGTTTCAAAGATTTCATTCAGAAAATCTGACAATTGCTACGCTAAAATTTTTTAGCCACGTGGCTACAATTCAAGGCAAAGGATTGGAGCGACGTATGACTTTTAGGGAAGAAAAAACTCGATATGTTTTAAGGACCATATAATTCTACTTTCCGGTGCAAATTTCTAATTAATTTACATATTTTAATACTTAATACATTTTAATGACTCTGTGAGTCCAGCAGATTTTTAAAAGCATGAACATGAGTAAAACCGTGTTTTCGTGGTAAATAACCATTGGAAATGTTTTATTGAAACTAGTCTGCCTGCATATATGAAAAGAGATATGAAATTATAATATTAGAATAAACTGAGAATGAGAAAGAAAACTTTGTGCACATAAAAGAAATGAACATATGTTATTCTTCTATTGGCTTGAGATTCTCAATAGATGTAAAAATATAAAGTAAAGAGTTGAGTTCAAGGTTTTTGTGAATGTTCACTTTATAATGTATTCATAAGGAACCAATGAAGATAGCGGAATAAAACTTTACACAAATACTGTATTTGAGCTGTGACATCACTTGTGGAAAAATTGTCAAAATCGGACCATGACTTTTCAAGGCCCCTGATATCGAACATGAAGAACTCAGTGCCTAAGGTTAATTTTTCACCGAAAATATAGGTAAATCCCTCAGATATTTTAATGTAATTCATTCCCTCTGAATTTTTTTCTTATAACAGTTTCTCTCTGTACCTGAAATGGTAAAAATCGGGTCATAACTAGTGATGAGCGATATTTCACTACCGGTGATCAATTTTTGTAAATATTAGTGATTTAAAATCGCTATTGCAGTTAAGTAATTTGAGTTCGATCACAGTAGCTATAGAGAAGTTCAGTGCTTTTGTTCGATCACAGTACATATAGGTGTTCAGTAATTCTAATTCGATCACTGTAGCAAAGCAGTTCAGTGATTCCAATTCGAGCACTGTAACAATATCAGTTCGAAAGTAGCAATCACTGTTCAGTGGTCACAGTAGAAATTTTAGTTGTGATTTCGATAATTTTGGATACGGTGATTACAAAAGCAGTTAAATGTACCCAAAATGTATTAATTAGTTAATAGTGATTACAAAAGCAGGTAAATTTTGGATATTGTTAAAATTAATAAAAATGAATATGTAAAAAATTTAAAAAAAAAAATTGGAGTACAAATTCTCATAAATTCGTTTTTTTTTTGTTGTGATCGCAATAGCAATAAAAAATCACAGTGATTTAAAAGTAGCAATCACTGAAATCACAGTGATTCAAAAATAGCAATATCGCTCATCACTAGTCATAACTTCCCCCAGATCCCATATACCTAATTATAAGTAATATTAAATTAAGTGAGCGTAAAGTCTTCGATACATTGTATCTTGGTGGTGAAAACGAGTGAAATCGGTTTAGGAATTACCTCAGTCCCCATAGACTATTTATGATGATTTTCGTTATTCTATTGAACTTTATACCAAATATATGGGTCGACTTGTGTTATCTTTATAAAATTACATCATTAAATTGCGAGAGTATAAAATGTTCGGTTACACCCGAACTTAGCCCTTCCTTACTTGTTTAATTTAAAGCCATTTTAAATATTATTTTCACTTCAGTGCAGTTAATCGTTAAAATGAATGCAGGATAACTAGAATCTACGATTTTCTACAGCGATCTGCAAAAAGCAAACTCAATTAGAATATAATTATCGCTGCTTAAGCATATCAAAAGCATTATTGTCATAAGCGCCCACAACTGGTTGTAACTAGCAAGGTAAATATGTATAATTGCACAAATAGTACTTATGCTTGGCTATAATTACATAAGTACGCACTTGAAAAAGTTGCTTTCAAGCAACTGTCCATAAGTGCACTTATTTAATTAAGTGCGTTTAATATTTGCAAATTGGCAAATTGATATGCGCTGGGAAACCATTTCGGTTGCATTGTTGTAGTTTTTGTTTAAAGTAATGCATACGGACATTACCAGTTCCAGTGATTACTGCCAGAATTTTAAATATTTACAAAAGCAATTTGGCGAGTAAATTATTTCTGAGATAAGCATACCAACTGAGGAAAATTGTTTTATGTATATTTCTGAATATACTTAGTAATATTGTCTAATATTTTAAATAGCTACTTGACTTGCTTGACACGGACATGGATATATGAGTAATATTAAGAGAATAAGTAAGTCAAATAACGATCTAAACTTCTTAGAATATGACAATTTCATATGGGAACCCTAAATCTTCTTCGAATCATATCAATCGTATCAATATTAGATAGTAATAAATATATAATGTGTCCAGTAAAAGGTAAATTCCATGACAGTACAATTGGTGTGGTGTGCAAAGACGTAAATTTATAACATATAACCGGCGCATTAAACAAACAAACACACATAATCATGTATATATTTATACCCGTCCAACTTTATCAAAAAATCTAGGCGCATGACTAAAACGTAAATGCTTAAAGTAAAAACAAAAATTAAAATAAAAATAAAAAATTAATTTATTAAAAACCACGCGCCATATTTTAAAAATAACTACATTTATTATCTACTTTATACAACAACAAATAAATGCACATGCATATGGCATTTGGCGAAGATATAAGAAAAGAGTTCAGATTAAATATTTTGAAGTAGCAAAGATAATAAATTAAGTTAGACTCTGAAAAAATAACACCAAAAACAACAAATATTTCGCATAGATATACATATGTATGTATGTTGTGTGTAGTTAGTCACGAACGGCAAATCTCGGCGCTACCACACACTGGTCGTTCATAAAAATCTTCTGATAAAGCACTTTTGTTTAAGACCGCCGCATTTGACATTAGACACTGCCTGCCAGTAGTCTGTTGACGGCGGTCAGTCGCTGGTCTTTAAGCGCCGTTGGTTGGACATGTGTTTGGACTTTTGATATTTTTTCCTACATTCTGATAAAGTTTAGTAGCTGCTGTTGTTATTAAATTGTCTAAATGATAAGCAGAATGTTGCTAGAAGTCTAGTTTGTTATGAAAAATTTCTAATAAATAGTTATGCAGGCAGGTTCTGTAATTCACTTCCGTGTGAAATTCAAGCAAATTCACTTTCAATCCGATATTTGGTATATTTGGTGTACTGAATTTCGATTTTTCTTTTCAAATTCCACATTTTTTTATAATCTTGCAACATAGTTCCTATAAATGATCAGGATGACGAGTGGAGTTGAAATCCGGTTGTCTGTCCGTCCGTCTGTCCTTGAAGCGATAACTTAAATAAAAATTTAGATATCTTAATGAAATTTGGAACAAATATAGCCATAAATAAAGTTACACACACTAAACCATAAATAAAGTTATGAAAGTAAAATTTGATACAGAGGATCACATTAGGGATGTGCATATTTGAGTGTAATTTTTTGTGGAAGTGGGTATGGCCCCCAAATAGGTATTTTGTATATATCTCGAAAACCAATAAAGCTATATAAACCAAACTTTCTGCAGTCGTTTATTTTGGCTACTTCTTAATACAGTTCAAAAAATGAAAGAAATCAGATAATAACAATGCCCACCTCCCATACAAAGGTTACGTTGAAAATTACTAAAAGTGAGTTAACTCACTAACGAAAAACGTCTGAAACACTAAATTTTACAGAAAAAAGAAGCTGTGCTCAGATTTTTTTACAAAATGGAAAATGGGTCGTCGCCCACTTATGGGTCAAAAACCATATCTCAGGAACTACTCGACCGATTTCAATGAAATTCGGTATATGATATTTTCTTGACACCCTGATGATACGCGTGGATAATGGATGAAATCAAGCACGCCAACTTCCCATATAACTCATTTTAAATATATATATAAGGAACCGATGAAGATAGCGGAATAAAACTTTACATAAACTTTTCAAGGCCCCGGATATCTACATGAACTCAGTGCCTAAGGGTAATTTTTTATCGAAAATATCGGCAAATCTTTCAGATATTTTAATTTAATTTAGATGCATTTTTTTCTCCTAATTGTGTGCCTCTGTTCCAAAAACTATTAAAATCAGATCAGAACTTCTTCTAGCTCCCATATACCTAATTATGTGCAGGCTTTATTCCCCATATTTCGGTTAATATGTGAGATATCTTAGCAAAATTAAGTGCACATATAGTCTTGTATATAGAGTAGCTTGGTGTGGAAAATGAGTGAAATCGCTTTAGGACTTACATCAGCCCTCATATACCATATATGATGATTTTCGTTATTCTATTAAACTGTATGCCGAATTTATGGGTAAATTTGTGCGTTATCTTAATAAAATTGCAACAATAAATTGCGAGAGTATAAAATGTTCGGTCGCACCCGAACTTGGCCTTTTCTTACTTGTTTAATTTTAACTTTCACTAGGACTGGGGAACCTGCGTGATAATGTCATATTTACATGTACAGGTACACATAAAAATATTCATTTAATTGCTGAATATGAAAATTTGGCAATTTGTTATTCAAATATAACATATAACAACAAATAAACAAATATATGTATAATGAAATTTGGTGATGTTTTTTAGTTATAATTTATTAACATGTTGCTCATACGCAGCGTTGAGCAAAATGTAAAAAATAAGTAAATAGTCTACATATCAAAGACCAACAGAAAATAAGCTACATTTTACATTTCAATACAAAACACAACTACGAACAACATGTTTCTTTACTGTTTACATTCCACAAATGTGTTTTTTTAGTTGTATCTGTTGACAACAAATGTCACAGTCAATAAACAATAATGTGTCCGCTATGTTGCATTGAGATTTTCTGACAGTTGTTGTGTTTCAATTTGCCTCACACATGTGAACTTTTTAATATCATCTAATATGACACTTTGATTGGCGGTTTTAACACTTTGTTGTGGTGAAACAGATTTTCGCTGACGAAATGAGTACTAACAGGCTTATTTGTTTTTGTGTTTGTCAATTTAATTTGAATCTTCTGGGTAAGCTGTTGTGCTAAAACTTACCTTTCAATTGCGTTTCAATTTAATTCATCACGTGCAGACGCCATATAATAATACTTACATATAATATATTAAAAGTTTTAGTGTTTTCGTTATTAATATAAAAACTGTGGGATATCAGCCTCTCAAATAGAATATCTTCATTTTTGTATATTTCTGTATATATTTTCAATATATGTGTATGACTACATATATAAGTTAAAATTATGTTTACTTTAGTCCTGCTGAGCGCCCATTAACATACATATAAGTATGTGTGTGTGATCACAGTTGTTTATTTTGGTGCATCCGTAAAATCTTTTATTTACTTTTAATATATATGAAATAAAAAATTTGGCGGATCTCTTCCATACACACACATGGAATTATATTTGAACTCACACATACATCACTTTATTATAAAGGTTACCGCGCGCTCTTGACCGTTGAATTCAAGCGGCATGATTATGCACATTTATATATATATGTATTATATTTATATATATACATGTACATACATAGTATGTGCTCTTAACCCTCTCATGCCCGAATTAAAATGGGCGTAGCTTTTTTTTTTAAATAACTCTCTTATCTTTGGGATAACTGTTTTCGCGAAACGATTTTTGCCAATTTCACTCTGTGGTGAACGCCTACTGAATGAACAGCTGCACAGCTCATATCAGAAAAAATAACTGTAAGCTTGCACAACACATAACTCTACATAATTGAAAAAAAAACTGCTGGTCAAAAATATTTAAATAACGATAATTAGAAGCCGGTAAGTACAATGTTGCTTATAGACAACATTGGGCATGGAAGGGTTAAGTATTGACGTCTACGTCTTCATTCGTCCATAAAAATTTATGTATGCAATAAGTTTTATTATTTATATGCATATACATATATTTTCCTGCTCAATTTTTAATAATTTCCATTTTAAAGCTAAATATAAAATGTTAGCGCACGTTCTGGTAATAAACATAAGTGAAGGTAAACGTTAAGTATAATACAAACACATATGTACATACTTTAAGTACGTAAGACGGCATAAAGACTTTGATCACTTTTGAGGAATAAATCTTATTAATTTCATAAGTGAGATTTAATATGAACTCGTACATTATGGATGACCAGATTCTTATTAACTTCTCTAACTAACTTTTTAATTAATGAAAAGTTAAAGAAAAGACAAAGAGCTAGCAAAAGTCAGAATAACAAAAATAACAACGTTTTGCAGAGAAAAGATGTCTGCTAATATGTAGTTTATTTTTGGACTTGCAACAGTATTTCCATTTATTTTTGAATTTTAAGCGTTAACGACCGATTGATTCAAAAATGAAAATTGAATATTAGACTGTATAAACAAAAATTTTATAAAAAAAATTGCAAGTTTTTGTGTTTGTTTCCTCCTACTTTCCTACTTCTTTCATCAAAAATTTCTTTTCTAAAAGTGATCAATGAAATGGAAGAATTTATTTGTGCAACAGCTGGAGTATCCATCAACGAACGCAGCGGCAACATTATTATTTTTTTTTGTTTTTTTACGTTGCTTTGTTAGTGATGCATACTTTTCATAATACTCAAAAATAATTAAAATTTTTTAGCTTAGTGAAAACAATTACCCAGGCCATCAACTCCGCCCCACGTACTTTCATTTTTTTTCACATACATAAGAAAGCACGCGTGAATTTTCAATATTCATTACTAACAAATTAACGAAATTAATTTATTATAATTATCACATTCATAAGGCTTTTTATGCAACATTAAAATCTGCGTACCTTTCAACCGAATCTTTTCGACGCAAGCTGCCTCTTTGCTCTCCCAAGTCTTTTAGTTAAAATGTTTTACGCGGGAGAAATGTCGAATATATTATGAAATATAAGGAAACCTAACTTCATAACGTTATTTGTGCATGTTTAGTCTTAAATAATAACCACAATTCACAAATCCATTCCAGTTTCCTGCAATATTCACCTTTTTTGTATTTATATGTTTATAGATATATGTATATATTCATAGAGTACTTGCACGTGCACGTGTTTCTATTTAAAAACAAGCTTTAAGAGTTGATGAATTCACCAAGCATTACAACTAAGTGGCAGTGTGATCAAAGCTCGTCCGACATGGCGTATTAGTAACCGAACTGCTCTACTACTTTTATATTACTTGAAGGTAGGTAGTGGAGTATTGTTTTATGCAAGTAATTGCCAACTTTATTTAATTATAAATAACAATTTATGCATATTTATGCAATAAATAAAAATATTTATTTAATAGCTACTTAAACAAGCCATAAGCTTATATTGAGAAAGGTTATTGACAAATTTTTTATATGAATAAACAACAATCTTGAACAACAATTAATAAAATTATCGCTATTTTCGGCGCATAAAATTATTATTATAATATGCAATTACTTACCATTCTATGCAAGCAATGATGTTCCAAAATAGTTGATTTTGTATTTTAGACAATTTCAATATTTCTTTAATATTTATTTATCATATTTTGCAAAGTCATTTGTTTATATGGTAATTAATTGAATTCAATAACACACACGAAATCATTTAACATACACTTTATTTCTCATAATACATATATACATATATATAATATATGCACACACTAAAAGATATTTCAGCTGCAAAAACCAACGCATTTTTATTGTTATTTTTTAGTTATTCATAAAGATTGTAGCACTACATTTTATTATTTTGGTATTTCATATTTTATTAATTTTCACTCGAGCAAAGCTATAAAGTATTGTTTACAATTTCACGAATTTTTACGTTGCACTGATAACAATTAAGCGGCAATTGCATTAAACAATTTCAAAATTTTTGCACAGCGCTTAGCGCTAGAAACCTCATAGACTCCAAAAAACTTTTTACTTATTATTTGAAGTGCTCAAAATTCCATGCACACCAACACAAATCTCCATAGGTAAATTTAGATTGCCGAGTACGGAATAGAATTCACACAATCGACTTAATGACGAGCACTCGTATGAAGCAGCAGAAAAGCGCACGGACACTTGCGTAGCGCGCTAACGACTGTGGCCAACAAACACTGCCATGAAACTTAAAAGCATTTTCCAAACAATTCATTCTTCATGCAGCATCAGTAATACACTTTTCATTTTAGCGGTTTTCATATTTTCCTATGGACGAGAGCACTTGCATATGAGGATTTGTATGTGGGTGGGTGGATCATTGGATGCCCAATTGGAACTATCCACAATCTAAAAATAATTTAACTTTCTAAATGTGTAACAAAAAGAGACTGAATATAATGCATACGTAAATATTTTGCCTGATTTTCATAATTGCAAATAATTTGAATATTATTGTACATAGGTTTCCTTGTTATTGCCGCATGTATAAAAAATATATATTTTATTAAAAAAAATTAATTTAAATAATTAAAATACAAAAAAAATACATCGCCGTTAATTAAAAGGTTAATATCAATTTTGATATTAAGAAAATATTAAAAAAATGCAAAACTATGCTTTCCTACTGGGTATGCTATGCGCGCGCATCACCCACTTTAAAACATACGTAGGCACATTGAATAGTTTCGGAAGCAACAAGTGAACGAGCGAGGTAAATATGAAGTGATGGGGAAAGTAAGTGTCCAAAAACAATACATTTCCCCGCATAATATAGGAATCTAGCTTGTATAAGAAAATAGCTTAGCACTCATAGCGCACGACAAGGGTAGATGAGCTGACGATTTGATGGATTGTTGAATAAAATTGTGCGAGCAGAGCGCAACAGAGATGACTGATGTGATTGTAGAGGAACGCAAATCGGTCACAAACGAGGACCTTCCCACGATGCGTAGCTGATTTGTAAGGAAATGAATGGCGATGCTTCTATATTAAAATAATGAAAGCAACAGTTGGCTGCCTCAATGTTTCGACTAAAGAATTTTTAAGCTATTGGCAACTCTAACTATACAGTATTCAAATATATTTATATAACTTACAAAGAATCAAGACCAGCAGTGACCTGGCATTGTTTACCAAAGCTATGAGTACAAACTATAAACCTAACCTACAACTTAAACTCATGGTCCAAAAGTCTATCATTGGAAGTATATACTCAATGATGTGTGAAAATTTTATTTGGATAGCTCAATAATTTCTACCATCAGTCGCTCAAAAAATGCTGCATTTGGGATTTTTTACACTCTCACAAGTCTCTCAATTTTACAGCAGCTCCAATATTTTCTCATTCACCCTCTTGGTTCGAACAGCTTTTTGCAACATGTTGTGTTTACATGAACAGCTGATTTCTGCTCAACATGCGCTCTTATAGTATATATACAACATACTCCACCGCCGGATGCATAGAAAAGTTTAATCAAAACAAACATGCTGATAAATCATGGCATAAAGTGAAGGCCGCAGATATAAAACAAAAATGAACTTGCACTCACACATTCTCTTGCAAATGTACGCTCAGCCACTAGCAGTATTTCTCCGACGCAAGAATACTTATAAAATCAAAGTCATCATTTACTCAGTATTTGCTATCAATGGGTAAATTATTTGAGAAGCAAATTCTCAACGTTACTTTGGCAAGCGACTTACTAACGAACGCATACATTTATTGAAGAAAACGATGTGTTGTTCATAATATTGGTTTAGTTCTTCTGATTATAAAGAAATTTTTATGAATTAGTTTTAATTATAAATGAATAATTCAAATGTAGAAACAGAAAAGTATTTTAAAAGATTTAAGTATTTTGTGACTAACCGACAGTATTAATATATATAGAGAAAACTGCACAGATTAATATTCATAGAAAAATAAATAAATAAAAAAATGAGAAAAACTTGAAAGAGCAAACATGGAAAATGCATAAGGTGGAAGCGAAAGGAATCCTCGAGAATTTTTTCACATATTTTTTGCAAACTACTACTGCGTTTGAAATAGTATTCCCACTTTAGGAGAATTGATTTACAACATTTTCAATAAGCCTACCGAGAGGGAATAAATCTTGTTGAAAAAACCAACTTCAGCAAGATTATGTTTATTATTATATTATATTATATTAATATAACGGGATTATCAATTTTATCTAACATAGAAATTTTTGTATTAATTCAAAACTAATTCTAAAACATGTTTTTTACGGGGCAACGGCCTACAGTATACAATATACATTGTGTGTGTTTATATGTATGTATGTATTTGTTTGACTCATTTAATAGCATGTAAGGCTTAAAGTTCATTCATCTGAAAATTCTTAGACTTCAATACATACAGAGTTATATATCGTATCTCGAAAGTTTTGTAAGCGCTAGTTCGTTTATAATTCAACACATACACACACAATAAAATGTACTTTAGCACCATACACTCATAATTTCAGCATTACTTTTTTTTCGTAATCTACCAGTATTTTCCAACGAAGATGTGTTCTAAGCTCTTATTCTCAGCTACGCTCTATACTGCTGCAATCGCTTGCTCTTCTCAATTGTATTCAAGTTTGAATCGCTACTACAAATCGTGTTTTTGTGCGCTATTTTCGTAGATTCTGTTTTCTGTTTTGGTTTATTTTAGGTTAGTTCAGTCAGAATTTTTAGTAGTTTTTGAACCGGTTTTTCGCAAGTCAATACCATTTTCGAATGCTTGCCTCGCCATCCTTTAAACCATCTACTTCTATGACCAGTTAGTGGTGTATTCGTATAGTAGTCATCAGTTCATTAACTTTTCACTGTGCAGATTGTGCAACTGCCTCAGTTGTAGTTGACGCTGTGTGAGTGAGTGACTCATTTATTTTACGCACGTTTACATATTCCGACCAATTTCTGTTTGAAATATGTATTTCCATTCCTTTTTAAATAAGTATTACATAAATAAACATATATAGATATATTTTAGTATTTAAATAATAAAATAAAATAGTATTCAACTAACTCATAATCAGTTTATTGACATTACCCGCAAACTTCTAAACCCTGCACCCAAATCAACTCGTAATAAACTACTTCACAACTAGTATGAACACAATCCAGTCGAACTGAAGAGCCGACTGTCTCTTTTCCACATATTAATGCATTTTCACGTGTTTACGTCCTAGAAGAAGCCAATTGATTTTGGTCACAAATATACCAGTCTCATTATAGTTCGAATACCAAGCTTATTGTACAGCAACGTCATTAAATATTGGCCTAGTTCGAGTTCATACTGAATTACTGTAGGATCCATGTACATGTCCATATGTTTTAAATAATGTCCTACGCTTTTTACTTGTTATGCCAATGTACATATATTTAAAAATCGATAATTCTTGTCATATTTTTTTATTCACTTTTGAACTTAGTTATGACTATGTATTTGAGTGTATGCAAATCATGTCGGCAATTCTATTGGTATGTTAAGGTAATACTGTGCAAACCCTCATTTCAGTTTTTACTGACATTTGACTAGAAAATTATTTAAAAAGAATTCAGGAGCTTTTAGTTTTTCACATACTAGTTCAAAGCTCAGTTGAGCTTTTTTTGTTTCATATGGTTCACAAGTTCCACGAAAACCATATTCTTTAAATGTTAATAGAAATAATATAAATAAATGAATTTGGAAATGTAGCAACTGTTTGATATCTTTACATATTTCCTTTAGAAATGCTGATAACTAATCTAAACGCCGAACAGCTGTTTTCGAAACTTATTGAAAGTACAGCAATTCACTCGAAAATTATTAATATATTTTTTACTAAATAATTTATATATATATATATATACGCTCGAATATTTACATATATACTATATAGTATATGAAATGGATATTTCGTATATTGAAATATCAGAGAAGGCCTCTAAGGCTTGCTGAGAAGTTTAGATTTCGGGGAAAGAATGGATTTTATGAATTTCCTGACTGCTTATCTCTCTGTTACGCTCGCATTGAAACAATCACATTCCGCAATATGGGTTTTATATACAAATTTCTTGCTTTGCATCTAACAATAGCGGTATTTATATTTTTCAACTTTAATTAACACTATTTTTAAGCGCTTTTACTATTATTTGATAGCCTCTATGCTCACTATCTTATCTAATGAATATTTGAATTTATCTATATATCATCATATTTTTTATAAACAATTTACATGTGCATTACAATTTAACAGTTACTTGAAATTCTTGCTATTTCAAACTGTCCGATAAGAATTGGAAAACTTTCCCGTTATTATAAGTAATTATAAGTGAGAGCGTGCATTTGTTATAATTTTTCGCCAAACAACTTCATGAATACATACAGAAAATATGGCTTTGAATAATTATATAAAATGTTGTTCAATATTAGTAATTATATTTTTTTCCTTATAAAAACTTCATTCAATGCAATGCGGGCAACTGTAAATAGTGCATATTTACAGCAAGCAAAACCGAAATATTTGTACATAAATAATTTAATAAAATATTTAATTGGGAAGCTTATTTGTTTGAACATGGATAGTAGATGAGCGGCAAAAGCTCTTAAAAAACTTAAAAAAAAGATTGTAAATGCAAAATCAATATGGAAATGGAGGATAACGACAAAAAGTGGAAAATATATAATAGTCGAAATATCCATCGTTGTCAATGTGGAAACAAACGGTGGCAAATTTTGCGTATTGTTTGCATAAATCCTTAATAACATTTAAACAGAAGAGATAACTGGCTCTCGCTTATCATAACCTTATTCACGGAGATGAGGATCACTTCCGGTCTTGTATCTCCCTGGTTGTTCCAGATAAATGTTCTGCGAAATATACGAAACTAGAAACTTGATTTATTTTGTTAGAAGAAATATAAAAAATATTCATATACATACATAATTTCTTCAGATATCAATACAAAGTTGTTTATTACTTTATTTAGTTAATATAAGGACTATATACTATATATGTATGTATAAGGATATTTTGAATAAAGTAAAATTGAAAATAAAAAAACTGAATATTAAAGTCCACTGTGCAATGCCAGCGTCGTCAATGACATTTTTTCATGTCATATACAATTTCCCAACAGCTGCTTCGTATTTTCGTATCGTTTTCGTATCGGCTGCTGGTGCTGACTACTTACTGCTAAAAAGTATTCGTATGACATTTTCGAACAATGGGGCGGTTGGCGTTGTATGTGTGCCGGCTTCAATACACCAACACACACCAATGGATGAAATAAAAAATTAATAAATATAAAAAGTTGCTTGTCGAGCAGAAGAGCTGTTGTCGTGGCGCGTATCAAGTACTGCCGCTAACGCTTGTTTTCAGCGCATTTTCGTAATTTCACTGCAAGACTGGCAAGTTTTCCATTCCGAAATCAGTTTCGACTTGCGGTTCTAACTCGAAAGATGTGTTTTGTGTGCAAAACCTTTTTGCAATTCTTACATTGGTAGCTCATCGGTTCGGTTGGTTGATTGTACATTGTTTTCTCAAAGATACATATTTTCTTACAATATTCTGTATGCATATGTACATGTAGTTACATACTTAGATACATATGTTTGTTTGTTAATGTGGCAACGGGTTTTGTAAAATATAGTTGCACTCGTGTTAATAACGGTTCATTTTGAGTTTTTGAACGGCAAGGCATATTATTTGATTTAAATATAAAAAACAAACGATATTAGCCTGTTGCGTTATCTTAAACTTATCAGTTGCTCGCAGTTGATAAGGAAATTATTTATCGTTTCAAAAGATTAGACACAATTGAATTGTGTTATTTTCAAAAATAATTACATACTAAACAAATTTACACATATTTCCATGTATGTATACGTTTAGCAAAATTATTAAAAAAAAAGACTTAAAGATTATTTTACAATTCCAAATTAATTTTACTTCCGACTATTTCATTTAACAGTGTATTTGTGTAAGTGTACGTGCAGCATACCAATTGCCTGACCAATTGGCGATTCCTAACCTGCCCCACACAATTTGGTCGTAGTTACAACGGCTGCGACATCATCTCCGGCAACAAAGCAGAAACTGAATTTTACAGCAACATCTTTTTAGCATTTTGGAACTGTTGTTCTTTTTTGCATCTTCAACTTGAGCGAGCGCACGACCGGTAAGTTGGCTTTTCCTCTTTTCCCATTCTACAAACACTTGTAAGTCACTTTTCAGCTGTGTTACTTTCTATAAACGCAATTCTCTCTGTAATTACTCACAACTTTGCAAAATCTTGCATTTCTACCTGGGCGCAATGTTCTGAAGAACACACAATATTTCATTTATTTACCTTCTCTTCCACACCTATTCTATCTTACTGCTCTCAGCTAGTGCAGGTGCACATACATATGTACAAGTGTTTGTACATCAAAATAACTCATTTACCTGAGCGTCATCTTACATATAGTCTCGTGTCTTTAGTAGTTAGTTAGGGAAGATCTACTTACGGTCGCTGCCAACAATTTCCTTAACAAAGTTGCCATTAAAGAAGGTATTCAATCTTAATTTTGATAAAAGCTAATATAGTGAAAAAATAAGAGAAATAAGAAATATATTTTAATTATTGAAATTATACTAATTTGAAAATAATCGAAGTTTACCAGAGAGTTGTGAATCAAAAGTTGATCACACTTAAATTAATTAAGTGTTCTAAGCATAGAATTTTTAGGGAACAATAAGTCTTGAAGTATATCAGAAGTATTACCTAAACAATATAGTGTAGAAAATCCGCGTTTCCTAACATAAATTCATAGAAACCAGAATTACGCAACGCACTGTGATATACTAAAAACAAACACACTAACAAAATTGCTTCAGAGCTACAGAATTTCTCTCCATGTCATATCCAAATAAACCCAATTAATCATTACTGCATGTTTACGCAATTTGCTCTCATTACTTCCACTCAAAATCAGCAAAACTCATCCCTACAAGTAACCTTCTTCTTTTGAAAGCTCGCTATTATTGTGTGTTTGAGTGGTGGAATTCGAAGTCGATAGTTGTATGTAAGGCTTTCGGTACATTCGAATTTACAAAAACAGTTCGAAAAACGGAACTTGATTCGTATTTTTACATACGCTCCTTTTTATTTATTTTTCAAGTTCGCTTTTTACTTACACGACATTATTGTTTTAATAATCAGATTATGTATGTATGTATGTATATGTGATGATACATACACACCTACTTATATATATTTTTTTCAATTTATGACTGGGCGTGTGTACCAACTAGCAGCATAATTTTGAGCTGCTATAATTGAATATGAAAATACTATCGCCCTTTGCTAGGCAGCTATTTCGGAATAACTGATTAACATAGAACTACTTTCTATTAAAACATAGAATAACTCGATTTAGCTAGATCTCTAATGTGTTCTATTAGTAATCGTAACATTCACTTCCACGTTAGTACCTGAACTATGCAGCCATGTCGGTATGAGATTAATATTTTATAAAAATATATAATATACTCGTATAAATATGATACCATCATTGGAACACACATTCGGAAACCTCTTATGTGTGGCTTGAAAACACTTGCGTTGAGGTCTGAATGAATTTCTATATGTGCTAGATACCTGATGGTGAATTCTTCATTCGTTCGCTTTTAGACAAACTTCTATTAATCTCCGATTCTTCTTATATTCCCCTTGTTTTGATTGTTCGATCTTTTCATCAGATAAATGGTGTGTTGGGTAATGCTTTAAATTGAAATCTATCATCATCACGTGGTAACGATGGAATGGTTTGAGAATCAAATCAAAAGGTGGTTGGAATGAGCACTCCACTCAGTACGCTTGCAATCAAACAAGTGTGGTTGTTGGTATTTGTATGTGTGTGTATGTGTTTGTGTATGAAATCCAGTGAGAATGTGTTAGCAACAAGCATGACAGCAGAGTTTTCGAAATGTTTTTCTACAATGCTGGTACATTGTGTGCTGAAATATCAGTAAATGAGGAAACAAAAACAGTTTATTGGATATCTACTCGCTAAAGTTGCGATTATACGTATCTACGCTCTTTCGTTTCGAATGCGACGAGTGCACACCCGGAATACGAACTGAAAAACAAGTCAAGGTATAACGAAAAAAGATAAAGAAAAAAAAAACAGTAATGATGAAAAACAAATAAAATATGTAATCCAAAGTAAAACAGAGCGGTCAAATTCTGTATCGAAATGTTGGGAATAGTTTATAATACATACATTAATGAATATTATTAAGCGTAATCACGTTTCAATTAATATGAAATGTTATAAAATACAAACTGACATACATACATATGTATATGTATTATATCATAGCAAAAAAGCTTTTCAAAAACACCAATATACATATAATATGTATGTATGTATGCAAGTTTTTGTACAATTTTATACATTAAGAAGAAGAACATATGTATAAAAGTTTTCAAATACACAACTCAAATCCGATTCGAAAGCAAACTTAAAGCTGGGATGGTGAAACACATATTCGAAAATAAACATTTTCATGCACATACATATGTATGTCTGTCTGTATACAAAATACGAAAACGAATAGTGGCGGTTCTGTGATACTCGACGCTTTTTATGGGTAGCCGTATTGAAATCATGCCGTTGACGACGTCGTTTACCGACGAACAACCCACTGCTAGCAGACAACGGCCAAAGTCATTGTGGCGAGTTGGTTATTCGAGTTCGTAAATTCAGTTTTTCAGTCATTCTCGTTGATTCGCTTGGTGCGGTTGGTTTTCGAAATTTTCATTACGACGGCGATTACAGTGTCAATACAAAAACAAAAAGAGTAGTAAAGAGACAAATACACATACACATAAGCATGCAAATTAAAAATATTGAAAAATGCTTTGCTTACTACCATAACGTTTCAAGTGAGAATTGTCTGCGTTACTAAAACAAAAATAAAAGAAGATATCAATAACTACTTGTTACAAAGTGTAGTATGTGATTTGGTAAAAGTTCTCAAAAAACACGCAAAATACTGGTATGACGCAAAATTAGAAATTCCGTTGCTGCAGAATTTGCTATTTGACATTTCGATAGTTATTAACGTTGTATGTCGTCGTTGCCTATTTACTGTTCTCATTGTTGTTGTTGACAAAAGCTATAGCTGTGAATTGGAATCCCTCAAATCGGTTCAACAGTATACCGGTCGGTGCGGTGCGGTGGCTGATAATAGTTTTATTCTGCTATTGCTATTTGAAATTCGAGCACAGCGTCTTGCCACTACGACTGTGTTTGGAGAAGCCGTTTCTCCTTTACTTACATTACAGCGTTTATACACAGTTCTTGGTTGTGTTTGTTATTTCAGTATTGAAATTTTTTTATAAAAAATTTAAATTGAGAGCGTTCGTTTAACACCGACCCACAGAACCTACCGCCATTCGCTGCAGTACGTGCTTTCATAATTTGTTTACGCTCTCGCAAGTTTGTCATTTCTGCTCCCATCACCGTTCTTAGGGACAGAGCATTCAAAACGTGGAAGCGTAGGGAAGCAAATAGTTGCGGAATTGGGATGATGTTGCTGGTATGGTTGATTATGTTCCATTGAATTTAATTTTTTTCACACATATGTACGTATGTATTGTATCCAATTACATATGTATGTACTTAGATATTTATATTTGCGCACATTTACTATAGTTTTACGAACATCATTTTGTATGTAGCGTTAATTAAATTATTTTTTTTCAAAAATCATAATAATATAAGAGATAGGTTTCTTGTCACTTAACGGTTGTTCTTAAGTAGTACATCATCAATGTGACATATAAAAATAATCAAAATGAAGAGACTTTTCAAGTATTTTCTAGCTGTTATCGTGATCACCTGTCACAGTAGTTTTGAGAGAAACTCCGTTAAAAATACGGCAGCATTCCCGTTATGTAGACTGGGCACCAATACAAAAATAAGCTTTAAATTACTTAAAAATGTAAACAACTCAAAAATTGATCTTTCAATGATTTCCTCACTTATAGTCTCGAAGTAATTTTTTAAGACAATAAAACGAAAGCGAGATTACATAATTATTTAATTATGACCGACTTCTTCTCCATTGTTACTTTATCAAAATAAGCAATAGAACTTCCGTTACTCCTTCATTCCCTCTAATTAGTGCCAAATAAAAATGTAACCTTGCTATTCTCTTCTTTCAGAGCAGAAGAGGCTTTCCGTAATATATAAATATTAATCAAAAAGCTAAATATACAGTCTATGATAATAGGTTGTGAGATATGATTCTTTTATTGCCAACTCCATGGCTTTAGTTAATTATACTAAAAAAAGTATTGAACATTCAATAAAATTCTTATTAAATTAATTCTTTTCTCTAATATTGTTTCAGCCTGTGCACAACACACCCCTTTGTTCGCTTTCGGTTCAATATTAAAGGAGGCTCATAAATGCTTATGCCAAGACTGCAATATCATCTTAACGGTTATAATCCAGAGATGAGCATAACACTAAGCATGCAACACCAACAACAACACATTAATCAATTATTGAATACAGCAGCTACCGCCACTGGCATTGTAGGCGACGTGGATGCTTTACTTACGCCCATACAGAACAGCAACACAATGCCGGTACGTGCAGAGCACTCACGGGAGCGCAATCTCTGGCGCACCAATGAAATCATGGAAATGCTGATCATTATGCAGGAAATAAAAGCGCTGGAAATGCTTAGCGTGAAAACTATAAAGAGTGATATGGTGTTTCGTAAAGTGGAGCGGATAATGCATTTACGCGGCTTCCGAAAAAAATCGCACGTACAAATTTGGACCAAGTGGAAATTTCTCAAATCGACTTATACGACTTCTCGTCGCAATGGCATAATACCGAAAATGATACCGCAACCGATCTATGAGGAATTGCACAAAATGTTGCAGAATGTCAATAGCAACTGTTCAGGGCGTTCAACCAGTGACTGTGGAAACTCTGCTACATCACTCGATGGTGATGATTCCAATGGCGCCACAGCAAATAATTGTAGTAATGATAATGAAAGCAAATTGGTTATATCTGGAGTTGAAGGGGGCTATGATGTCGGAAGTAAAAAATCATTGAACGGTTGTGTTGCTGGTCCCGAATCAGATGAAGAGAATGGTTTGGCACACCCCATATTTGGTTTTCGTTTGGGGCTCGTTAAGCAAGAACCGGCTGATACAGGTGTGTATGTGCTATATTGTAGACGATCATCGTGCACTTAATGTGAATACCCCATAAATATGAGAACATTTTTTAATTCATATTATTATTTGTTTCAATACAGGTTATGAATGTTCAAATGTTAAAGAGAAGGATTCAACGGAGAACATACAGTTCCAAACAGAAGTTAAGCAAGAAGTAACAGAGCCTTACGATCCACCGTCAGCATCTACATCACCATCTAGGCATGTATCCGGCGATGAGCAACTACAGCAGCAGCCACTACGGCAATCTCTACCAGAAATAATGATATTAAGCCGACGTACCACTCGTCCTACACCCACCACCAACACAGCCACTACCATATCAACACCAAAAGCTACCAGCACCCCTAAGACCAACATTAGCGTGTCCCAAACACAGCCAGGAGCTGAAAACCCAACTCGTTCTACACCACCACCATTACCACCGCTACGCATAGCTCGCTTCGCTAAGATACCACCTAGTGAGATCACAACGTCCGATTCCAATGTAAATTTGCCACCCCCACCACTTACCATGAATCCAACATCACAAACATTACGACTTAGGCACTATAATAGTGGCACATACACCGTTAATGGCAAAGGCAACTGCAACACCAACATTTTAACATATGCTCGAAAATTTGCCACTATCAATCCACAAGCAGTTACGATCACCACCCCAGGACATCAAACTACAGTGCACCCGTATATACGCCCACAAGAAGTTGTAGTGCCCGACTTACATGTAACAGCGGCTCCACATGAACACCGAGCACCGCAACCATTTTACGGCTTCCCAGACGGACCGTCAACCAGTCAACAGGCACAGCAACAACAAGTGCAACAGATTGAAGCACGAAAGCGGCGTTTAAAGGCATCACTTCTGAATGCAATGCCGCCAAAACGGATGCCACGCGTACCCGAAACGCTTACGAAACCCACATCGCGACAAGCTAAATCGGAATTTAATAGTGAAATCAACGACGATGGACTTAACGACAGCCCAAATGAGGATGATTATATACATCAAGAGCCTCCGCAACAGGGAGGAGCTCAGCCGTCACCAGAAAACACCGAGCGCAACTCTAGCTATCCGAAAGTATTGCAAGATATGGCCATTTCGTTACGTCAAATGCAACGGGAGGCAATAAACGAATTTTTCAAGCATCAAATGAAACTGGCCCGTGAGGAGCACGAATTCCAGATGCGCCAGGACGCGCTATTAATGCAAGCATTCAAAGAACAAGCTCAGCAGTTTCAACTAATGAGCAAAGAACTAATGGGCAGCTCTGTAAAGTTGGAAAAGCGTAAAAAACGACTGGAGAAACAGGCGCAGAAGCAGTTTACAAATAATAGAAAAATGAACACACGACAAATGCAAGATCGTACTGGAGGAAATGCAAAGGTTTTACTCAACGGAGTTAATAAGCCCAAAGTAGAACATAAAGAAGTATTAGAAGAGAATAAAAAAGAAGTTAAAGTATTGATGAGAAATATACACGCACAACTGGAGTTGACGGAGGACGAGGTTGACGACGATGAACAGAATCAATATGAATATGATGTTAGTGCATATCTACAAGATAATAGTACCGGTAGTTTGATGCAAAAATCGGCGCAAACGCCAGAACCGCCGGGAGATATAGAATGCAGCGAAGAAAATAATATTACATCCGATCCTATACAAATACTTGGTTAATAGAAATGAAGTAGAAGTATTCATATAAGTTAAACATAAAATCATAGTTAAGTGCAACGCACATTCCAGCGTGAAAACGCATATATGTATTCCCTAAATCAAAGATATTAAAGGCAATAAAACTATAAAGCTAGACTTTGGTGCCTCCTAATATTTTTGTGCATAACATGTGATCAAACATTACATTCATTTAGTAAATTCAATATGACTTTATATAAATATTGAATTTTCAATGTAAACAAAATAATAATTGCGCAACATTCCAAAGCCGCATGAAGACTTGATAATATAAGTATAAAATAACTTTATTTTAGATGAACTTTAAGTTAAACTCCTAAAAATTAAAATATTATTTTATCCTTAATGCTACAGCTTAAAAAACTTTTATTCGAAAAACTATTTATGTTTCATAAGTTACATTTTCTGAATTGTTAAAAATGGTATGTTTGAAAGTAAATATGTAAATAAAAAACGAAATTTATTTATTTGTTAAACAAAGTTTTGGAGTGTTCTGCCAATGGGTGATCGCTATCACAAAAAAAAAAAATTAATGCCTAGGTCGAGTGACTGCCGTACACCATTTCAACAACATTAATAACTTCTTAGTTAACTTTTTTGTAATGGACAATGGTAAAAATAATTGCAATTTTCAAAATATATTTTACTTTTGCCTAAGCGAAATTCCAGAATTAGACGAGAGATTGGACACTTCCGTGTTTAAAATCTTTCTTTTACAAAGTAAAGCATTCCCCGAAATCAAAGTATATCATCGATTAATTAACTAAAAAGCGCTACCAGAGATTTCTGTTAAAGTTGCTGATTAAACGCATTATTGAGTCCTTGTGATGATTAATCTCTTTCTTACGCATTCTTCTTACAATTTCTTGAAGTTTCAAATTACAAATGATTTATCCACAACTCAAAGTACACTGTAAGAAGTGAGATCCAACTAATTGTTACGCGGTAAAACAAAAACTTCTTTAATTTATTTTAAATATACAATCTTTATTAGCATTTTTTTAAATAAATGTAAGTGACTTAATTCTAGGCGAATACAATCTTCTCATTTAAGCATATAATTTCAATTAATATTAGTTGTTTTCATTAAATTCTTGTAAATTAAAAATTAAATTATAAATGTTTTATTATACTTTTCATCACATTTAATAATTCATTCATTAGAAATTATTTTGCTACATTTTTCTAAATGACCATAGCAACATACGCATAAGATAATAGATATACAATTATCAGTGTATGCACGAAAGCAAGAAACAGGTAAATTAAAGCAACCCCAAAATATTATTTAAACCGTTTGCAATAGAATTTTTTCATGCTCTTCCTTATACATTTCCATTCATAATAACTCCACATATGTATATCGTTGCGCACAGATGACAAATCAATATTTTTTTACCGTTTGTGTATTAGTTATAATCGAGTGTATATATGTAATACATATAAGTTCATATATACAAACTAATAGTTTCGATTTTTTTTTTAAATTAGTATTTAGAGTTGTATTGTTCTTCCTAATGGTTATTCTAATAAAAAATCATTTCGCACTCTATGCATATTCAAAGCCGTTGGCCGACTTAAAACCCCCACCCCCGCTTAAAATGATGTGTGATCTTTAAATCATGTTTATTTAGTCCGGACGATAAATTGGCGTCTTCGGTATAAATTCAATACGCAGCACATACTCCATCATCGAATTTGAATCACATTGTTGCTTATGAAGTCGCCAGTGTATGCCTAGTTTATGATACAAATGACTATTCTCCCATTCAAGCAGCTTGTCAAGAGTATTTTGTGTCTAGCGGAGCAGTAAAAATGTAAATAAGATTTTGATTATCAGCCAGAATGGAATTGCAAGGACAAATCTAATAATTTTATGAGATATTTAAACGAAGGAAACAGGATATTAATAATACTGTATCCTTAGTAATACGTACCCGTTTGCTCAAGCAAATGACCGGCCACAGAGAACAACCCAGTGTACAACAACAACAGACACAGCCGCAAAATAACCATTTCACGTTTACCGGTAGTGTTTTCTTTAAAATGCCATTAATACGTCCGATTGTTGCTTTGAATTCTTCAGGTGCAACACGCGAAACCAGTCCCGAGGGGAATTCTGTATTGAAGCGGTTACTCAAGCCAAATCTGTAATAGTGGAAAGCATTAAAATTTTATTAATTAAAATTTATTTAGGTTGCTTAGTTATAATAAATAAATATCTGATTTTTCTAAATAGTACTAGTTGTTTATAGAAAAATGATATAAAGCATCCAGTGGAAATTAATATTTGTCTAAATGATAATCATGCTTAATATATATGCAATAAACAATTATTTGATCAAATTTGAGCTTAATCAAACGTATTCAATTTACAAGGCGACACCTTTTCAGCCAATTTTGGGTGATTGTCCTAAGTATTCAGAGTGAGGCCCCACATGCAGCATATAATGAAATTGATACCACGTTAACATACAACACATAGTGGAACTTCAACTCTCTCTAAAGCAATTTCACATATTTACTGGGATCACAACAAACTAGGGACATGTACACAATCAAATATTAACTGTTATATCTTTTATATCTTTCGTATATCTGAAAATAAGCATACTAATTTTTTTTTAATTAAATGTTCGAATAACATTATTATTATATATTACTAAAATCTATTTTTTTAATTAATTACTTTTTTATACTCTCGCAACAAATGTTGCTAAAGAGAGTATTATAGTTTTGTTCACATAACGGTTGTTTGTAACACCCAAAACTAAACGAGTTAGATATAGGGTTATATATACCAAAGTGATCAGGGTGAAGAGTGGAGTTCAAATCCGAATGTCTGTCTGTCCGTCCGTCCGTCCGTCCGTCTGTGCAAGCTGTAACTTGAGTAAAAATTAAGATATCTTGATGAAACTTGGCACACTTATTTCTTGGCACCATAAGAAGGTTGCTTTCGATGAGCAAAATCGGTCCACTGCCACGCCCACAAAATGGCGAAAACCGAAAACACATAAAGTTCCATAACTAAGCCATAAATAAAGCTATGGAAATAAAATTTGGTATGAAGGATCGCACTATGAAGGGGCATATTTGGATGTAATTTTTTGGGGGAAATGGGCGTGGCCCCGTCCCCTACTAAGTTTTTTGTACATATCTCGCAAACCAATAAAGCTATATAAACCAAACTTTCTGCAGTCGTTTTTTTTATCCACTTCCTAATGCAGTCCAAAAATGAAAGAAATCGGATCATAACCACGCCCACCTCCCATACAAGAGTTAGGTTGAAAATTACTAAAAGTGGGTTAACTCATTAACGAAAAACGTCAGAAACACTAAATTTCACATAAGAAATGGCAGATGAAAGCTGCACTCAGATTTTTTTACAAAATGGAAAATGGGCGTGGCGTCGCCCACTTATGGGTCAAAAACCATATCTCAGAAACTACTCGACCGATTTCAATGAAACTTGGTAATAGTAATAGTTTCCTTACATCCCAATGATATGTTGTGAAAATAGGCCAAATCGCTTCACAACCACGCCTACTTCCTATATACCAGAACTTTGAAGACAATTTGAATCGTTTACTTTACAATATATAAAGTAAGCACTAGTGAAGATATCGGTGCAGAACTTTGCACAAATACTATGTTAATAGTGTGGCAGCCCCATTCTAAAAATCGCCGAAATCGGACCATAGGTTTTCAAGGCCCCATATATCGAACACGAGGACCTCGGTGCTTCTAACATAATATTATGGTTTCCAACTTTCAATGGATTTTATACAATATATATGACGAATATGTGGGTCAAATTGTGTATTATATAATATAAATAAAGTTAAATAAATAAATTGCGAGAGTATAAAATGTTCGGTTGCACCCGAACTTAGCCCTTCCTTACTTGTTTTATTATATATTCGTATGTGTATATGTATATGCAACTTACACTGTCATGTTGCCAGCACCTCGTATGATGATTGGTTCTGGGACGGGTGCAACCATTTGATCTTCATAATGCTCCTCCAGTTGTTCATCTTCATAAATTGCATCGAAGTCAGCCATTGACCCCAGAAGACCAGCAAACGTAATACTTAGAATCAATAGCCAAGGGCTTCGTAGTTTTGGCAGAACTCACTTTTTTCCCGAATTTATGTTTAATCGTTGTGTTTTTGTAACCGATTTTACGTTAAACCCGTCTTGCAATGTCTTACAATGATAAATATACAACATTAATACATTTCCACTATTTGTATTTGTATGTTATTTAAATTCTAAAGCTTTTGTTGTGATTACGGGTTTCGCTAAGTTATTGTTTTAATTTTTGTATCTCACTCTTCCAATTCATTTCTATTAAGCACTTATATTTTTGGATCATTGATGCGGTAACTTATTCCATTAACTAAATGTTCTATTATCAATTTATTGTATATTTCGTGGTTTTTAACGCAGCCTATAGTTTAACTGTGAAATAAAGTACAGCATAAGTATAATAAATAAATTTAAAAACTGAACAAGACAAATAAAATATAATAAATAATACTAATAGTAAGAAAAGTACATTGAACAAAGATAATTTATTCATACAGCCAGCTGTAAGCACTCATATATCGAAATCATTTTGAATTATCGATAATATAATAAACACTAACAAGAAATTATGACACTAATGACAAAAAGATATATATTACATTTTGTTTTGTTTTTGTATTTTGATTTGTTCAAGTTAAGAAAAATCGTCAACATATATATATATATATTAATTTTTTATGTTTTATTTTTAATTTATTTTGTAAAATTAGTATTTTACTTTATTAATATAAAGAATTTCAATGATTTTATCAAACATTTTGTGTAGCGAACAGCTGCCACAAACAATAACAATTGGCATGGAGAAATAAAGGAAAAGGAAACGTCGATGATACACAATTGCGTTGCACTACCGTGAACGAATTGCACTTCATAAAGTATTGTTTCTATGTATTCAATTATCACATTACACTTTTTTATTACTCTCATTTATTATAAAAAACAAACACTCAATGTGAACATAAAGTAATCTTATATTGATTAGAACTGTTGTAATACCACACTATAATTGTATCGCAATCTGCTCATACATATGTATCTCATGTAAAGTCCCTTGTATTTTTACTTTCATATATTTGCCACATACTTGTATTCGACCTTTCGCAATTATCATGATTCACAAGATGATGGTTAAGATGTGTTTGTTCACTGCGACTATAGAATCTTCAAGTCCATACAAAGTGTACTCTTATAAATATCAAACTTTTTATTTTTGTTAAGCACTTTATTTGTTAAAAGCAATTTTACGTACACAATTAAAAACAAATCACCAGCAGTGACAAAATTGTATTTTTGATCCCTTTTGTTTTATAATCAACATTGGTGTTGCCATACCCATATTCTTTTGTAATATTTTCATTTCCCTTTTCAATATATAAGAAATCATAAATTTGTCAGTTTAAAATGAAAACAAGAAAATAATATATATGTGTAATATTATTGTTTATATATTCTAACATATTCTTTTATGTAAAAAATATAATGTTTTTTTTTTTAATATTATTCTACGCAAGAAACACGTCCACATAAGTTAGCTGCAATGAATTACTACATTCCTATTCACAATATAGTGTCTATTGATAATTAAAATTGTCCATGTTGTCTGCTTATTTGGTTAAGAATTAATAATCCTCGTTTTAACAATTTGTAAGAAAATTTGGAGTTTTAAAAGTTACCATAATGGGAGTACCAGCATTTTTTAGATGGTTAAGTAAAAAATATGCGTGTGTCATCGTTGATTGTGTAGAAAACAAGAATTCGGATCCGAACACGGGGAAAACAATATACGAGGACGCCACTCTGCCCAATCCTAATGGAGTTGAGTTTGATAATCTATATTTGGATATGAATGGTATTATTCATCCATGCACACATCCCGAAGACAAGCCAGCTCCTAAAAATGAAGATGAAATGATGGTGGCAATATTTGAATGCATTGATCGCTTGTTCCATATTGTTCGCCCACGAAAATTATTATATATGGCAATTGACGGTGTAGCGCCAAGAGCTAAAATGAATCAACAAAGGTCCCGACGTTTCAGGGCTGCTAAAGAAACAAATGAAAAACGAATAGAAATCCAGAAAATTAGAGACGAACTTTTAGTTAAGGGATATATACTTCCACCTGAGAAAACTGATGAGGAACACTTCGATTCCAATTGTATTACACCAGGTACCCCGTTTATGGACAGATTAAGTAAATGTTTACATTATTACATTCACGACCGTATGAATAGCAATCCAGCTTGGAAAGGAATAAAAGTTGTATTGTCAGATGCAAATGTGCCTGGTGAAGGTGAACATAAAATAATGGACTATATTCGTAAACAAAGAGCTCAACCAGATCACGATCCCAATACTCAACACGTTCTCTGTGGTGCAGATGCAGATTTAATTATGTTAGGACTTGCTACACATGAGCCAAATTTTACAATTATACGAGAAGAATTTTTACCAAACAAACCTCGCCCATGTGAGATATGCAAACAATATGGACATGAAATGCAAAAATGTGTAGGATTAGGAAATCCAAGTGGGTCGAAAGATGAAAGCTTCAAACCGGATGTTCCCATAAACGCTGAAGTTAGATTTATTTTCGTAAGATTGAGTGTTCTTCGAGAATATCTCAAAAAGACCTTAGAAATGCCAAATTTACCATTTAAATATGAATTTGAGCGCGTTTTAGATGACTGGGTGTTTATGTGCTTCTTTGTTGGAAACGACTTTTTACCACATTTACCAAGTCTTGAAATTAGAGAAGGCGCAGTGGATCGGTTGGTGGAATTATATAAAAAATGTGTATATAAGACTGGTGGATATTTAACAAATTCAGGCGAAGTCAACTTGCAGCGTGTTCAAATGATTCTAACGGATTTGGGAAATGTTGAAGATAACATATTTAAAGAAAGGCAACGACGAGAGCAGGTATTTAAGGCAAGGCAGAAACGTATGCGCGAAAATGAATACAAAGCAGAAAGCCTTGGTGTGTCCTCATTTTTCCAACCTACAGCGGTAAATCAGGGGGCGTCGAATTCAAAACAAGCATTCAACTATAAAGAAGAAGCTGCAAAATTAAGAACTCAAAATAATAAAGGAGGCAAAAGAACAGCCGCAGAAGCCGGTCTTGATAACGATTCTGACGAAATTGACAATGATGAAGTTCGATTACACGAAGCTGGTTTTAAAAATCGTTATTATGAATCCAAGTTTGATGTTGGTACTAACAACCAAGGCTTTCGATATTCTGTTGCATTACAATATGTACGTGGACTCTGCTGGGTCCTAAAATATTATTATCAAGGTTGTGCATCATGGGATTGGTATTTCCCATACCATTACGCACCATTTGCATCCGATTTTGTGAACATTACTGGCTTATCGACCAATTTTGACAAAGGCACAAAACCATTTAACCCATTAGAACAGTTGATGGGTGTGTTTCCCGCCGCCAGCTCGTCTCACGTTCCAGATCCTTGGGCTACATTAATGTCCGATCCAGATTCACCAATTATTGACTTTTATCCCGAAGATTTTAAAATTGATTTAAATGGAAAAAAGTTTGCTTGGCAAGGAGTAGCTTTACTGCCTTTTGTTGACGAACGCAGACTTTTTAAAGCTCTGGAACCTTATTACAAAAAATTAACAGAAGAGGAAGTTCGACGCAATAAGAGAGGTGATAATCGTTTATATATTGGACCATTGCACCATAAATTTGAATGGCTTAAACATCAATTGAAATCACTTAGTTCTATGGACAAAGATATTAAGGTGGTATTGGATGGAATGGCTGGAAGCATTTTAAAAGCGGAAGATAACATAAAAATCTCAGGCTCACTGAGATCACCAATATTAGGTTTACCTAATATAATGTCGAATGAAGTTGTTACCTTTCGTTTTCGAGATCCAGAATATGACAGTGATTTCATTTTTCCTGCCAAACGGCTTACTAATGCAATAGACCCACCAAATGTCTTAAACTCCAAATCAGAAGGTCAGTCTGGTCACAATAGACCAGTTATTGGTTTCAACAGAAACCTACCATCTGGACATTTAAGTGCCGGTGGACACAGAATGGTTCAAGCCGGTTTGGGAAGGAACTCTTATAACATGGGTGGAAATAACCGGGGACAATATCCTCGAGGACCAAACCCTCAACAGAATTTTCAAGCGAGATCTGGTTACAACAATTATCAGAACAATTATGGAAACAACTTCCCTGGTGGTAATAATTACAGAAATAATCAACAAAACCATCATAGAGGTGGTCATCAAAACAACAGATTTCAGAGATATAATCCATATGGACAACCCAATAATAGATTTTAAATATTTTAGAAATAGTGCTATTCCTCAATTTTGAGAAAAGTTTTGTAGCAAGTAATTGATATATATGTATGTATATGTATGTATGATATTATGTACAAAAAAAAAAAAAATAAAATAATTATAATAATGTGGCTAATTTTGTTTGAGCCCTTTATAAAAATAACGTTGCTTTCTTTGTACCATAATATTTTCTTGTAGCTTACAAGGGAGGTTTCTCTTATTTTATATTCTAATTAAACGCATTGTTCAGATAAAGGCATTTTATTTGGTATCATGTAGTGAATGTGTGCATTGCTTTATATACTGTTATTAAAAAATTTAGCATTATAGAGTACAAATAAATATAATATTAAATATCTAGTGAAGAAAATTTGTTTTAAATGCTAATTAATGATGTATGGAAATTATTCTGAGATAAAAATAGTCAAATTAAGCTAGGTTAATATCAAGAGCGGAATATTTTTAACTTAAAAAAGAAAAAAAAACATTTGTACGCCCAGTCGAACTGACTACTCTACTCTATTTGTGCTTTACTTCTTCTTTGCATTTGGGCTTGTAGACTGGAATACAGAGGAAGCTGACATTAAATTTTCTATGTATTGTCCAAGCACTTGATTCTCAGAACGTAATTTTAAGTTTTCTTCCTTTACAGAATCAACGCGCTGTGAGAGATCATCGAGAGTATTTTGCAATTCCAATACTTGTGTAATAAGGCGAGCTTTTTCTTCCTTCTCATCGGGACTTACGTCTACTTCCAATGAATTATGTGATGAGTCAGGTGTGGAGCTGCGATTAGTAAAAGACGAGCGCAGCGAATCCATCGAATGTCCATTTGGTATATGTTGATATGGATCATCATCATTAATAATTACTAAAACATAATTTTAATAAGTGTTTTCAAACAATTTCGTACTTTAAATACCTTGTGTATCCTCATCGGCCAATGGTATGTTGTCATCAGGCTCTTGTAATTTATCGATTAGTGACATACTTTAAATTTGTTATTGAATGACGAAATCCAAAGCTTTAATTGTCGTACTATACTTCGTATGAAATTATAATTATGAATCGAGGACTCTTTTACTAAAAATTATTTAATTAATAAAATTAATTAATTACCAAATTCACAGTCTTCACTTATTTCAATAATATTCGACAAACTCGAATAGGAGAGGGATTGACAGTAGCAGGCTCAGTATATACAGTAGAAAACCTTTTTTTGTTTACATTAATTTTCATCTTTTAACACACCACCGAGGCGTACTTGGGTTGTGTGCTAGGTTTTTTTTGCTACAATTGTGGTAATTAGGGTGTTGTGCTAGCATTTAATCTTCACAAAACTTTTAAAGTCCGATGAACAGTACTTAAATAATTATTAAATAAAATAAATATTTTCATTATTATAAATTATTTCGGATATTTATTAAATTTTATGATGGTATTAAGTGTTAATTATTGATAAGTTAGTTATATTTTATGTATAAGTGTATAACGCGATTAAACTAATTTTTAAATATTGTATTAAAATAAATACATCCCTGGGTTGGTGACACTGTATTTGGCGCTTTCAAATTTTAAAAGATTTAATATTACTATTAAACAATTTGAATAATTTTCACTAAATAACCTTGAAAGAGCATGTTTGTCTGGTGCAAGATAGTTCTTGGCAAACTTTTCAAGCATTGGCAATGTCTTCCATAGATAGTCTGCAATCTATTATTATGGAAATTGATATAATTGAAAACGATTTCTTTCAGAGAAATTCATTTTCATATTTATATGGTTATATGTATAATGAATATTTTAAAATGCACAATTATTTGCTGTCTTTAACATTATTCGAGAAAGGATAGATCTCTGAAGATGCCTATACTTTTACAAAATAGAAAGTGTAGGATTCGTCAAACTTAGTAAAAGCTCTTGAGCTTTTTATAAATTTCATAAAAAACTTATATTAGTATTAAATAACCTTGGACCCGATGGTTTGAAATGCCTATTCAATAGGATCATGACATATTTTGTTTTAAAAATGTTTAATAAGGAGGCAACTACGTATCATTTCAAGCTTATAAAACTTTTGTGTACTTCCAAGCTTTGCAATTCAAAGTATTTTAAATATAATTGTTTGTAATAATTTAAGTAAAACTAGCAAAAATGGATTTTTTGCTAATTTTGTGCCAGTTAAGTTTAAATAAATGTGGCCAAAAATAACGTACCACAGAGAAGTACTTGTATGAGAGCTGTATTTTATTCTCACCACTTATGAAATATCTCATCTACATTTAATAATTTTTTTGTAATAATATGGCACACATTGATGTTAAAATCTTCTATAATTGAAATAGAGTATAAATAAATAATTTCGCTTTATATAAGACAGCTATATACATAATATTTGCTATTTTATGACTAAAGTTTTACTAAAATGAAGTACTCAATATATACAGCATTGCGTTTTTCCAAGATGGCGGCTATCTTACCACCGAGAATTCCCCACGAATAAGGTTTTCTACTGTATGTACTGTGGTAGCAGGGTTGCTCAAAGTATAGAAATGATGGCAGAGAATGGCACTGTCATAAATGGTTTGGAAAGGAAAAAAGGTAAACAAAATTCAAACTAAAGAACAATTGCGAAAAAATTTAGTTAAAATAGATTTATTACAGTTATACATTTTTTGTTTAATTTCCTTTGGTAAATTCACTATTCATATACTATTGCTAAGCTTATTTCGCACATAGGTATTATAAAGCGGATATAATTACTTGTTCCGCTAAGACGCGGAAGTTAATAAAAACATGACTTACACATGGGAGGTTGAAAATAAGTAATTGTTTTTAATGTGGAAATATATTTATATTCGATGGGACATATTTTCAACGATATATCTATTTAATTTATAAGCAGCCCAATAACAAATTCGTTATTAAAATTTTTGCTGGAGCCCATCGATTTGTTATCAGTATTTTGTCTACACCCACATTATTTTATAATGAGTAACAATTCCATATTCTTCTATATTCTATTCAAGATATTATTAGATCCAAAATTTTTGAATAACTTGTCTGTTGGAAATCAAGTTATTTTGTTTGGATATTACCAAACTGATCCTTGAACATTTCGCTACGATTGTCTTTTACTGCTTATTGCGTTTTATAAAAGTATCTTTTGTTTCGTTCTTCTTTTTAATGGAAATATACATACATATGCATGTATGTGTGAATGTCAAAACTTTAGATTAGTAATAAATTAGTGCCTTTAAAAGTTTTGATATTAGGAGCCAATATATGTACATATACATATGTACTAATTATTAGTAAATTGAGAAACGGAAATGTATATAAACAAAGACATATTTTTTTGAAAGACTGATATACTTTATTTTGTGTTGTACGTGCTATATACTATGCATATTTGAAGCTTTCCATAAATATTTGTATTTGGTACTGTGGCTGCATCTAACGTTGTAGTATCGTCTTTAAACATTGCTCACCAATTTACATGTATACATATATACATATGTATATATAATGAATGTGTATATTAATTACATGAATTAAATATTGTGCATACACACGTGATGTACACCAAATGTATGGAATTTCAAAGAATATGTTAAATGTAACTCCGGGAATACATGTCTTGAAAGTACAGAATTAGTACTTGTTAAAATTATGTCGATATTTAAGCTTCAATGGTGCAAAATCGCAATTAGAAGACAAGAATGAATTATTTAAATGCATACATACATTTGTGATATGTGACAAACATATGTACATACATATGTAAAATGTTGGAGAAAGTTTTGACATTAATTTCATTCTGTTTAATCTTCCATTATATATCATTATAATGTTAAAAGCAATGCCACATTTTAACAACAAATTAATTTCAAAAATTAAAGTGTAGTTTATTGGCCATTTTGTTTGTACATGTACACAAATACGTATGAAAGTATATATTCACAAATGTATATATGTTTTTAATGTACACATGTATTTACGTATATTATATCTCTTAGGTCTATACATGTCTAAATAATTGATTTTAATATAAAAGCTTTAATATTTATAAAAAAATATGGATTAGATTATCCCGGTCCATAAGTACCAATTCATCGGTATATTCTAAACAGCAATTTAACTTAGTATGAGTAAAACGTTATGTGTATCAATAAAAGATAGTGGCAGACGGGATTTTCTTCCTGACCAATCAACCAGAGAAACGTATTTTTAAATAACCTCGTGACAAATATATTAGATATTTGTTATATTAAGATAAATCAATACCGATAAAATCAAATAAGAATATTAATAAATGACGACTAATACATAATATGAGCATCCACAGTCTAATATTTTGTTGTTTAAAGATTATTTGTAGGTTATGTTCTTCATATGTAATAACTTAAGAGTTTCTACTGTCATACATTTGTATTTCTGTAAATTTAATAATATTGCCATTTGACATTTGATTTATTGTTTTATTAAGTTCTTTATAATTCAAATATAATTCTAAAATGATATATTTTTGATATCGTTCATAAATGTATACATATATATATATATATATATATATGTATGTATATATGGTGTTTAACGTTGGCAACACTTGTTTACATTAAGTTATTAATGAGAATAAACTAGTTCTTATTAAATTTCTTTTGAAAATCTGTTTACATAACTCTACATTTAATAAACCTTAATAAATTCAAATATAAAATCTAAATATGTACTTAAATTATAATTTATGTTACAATGAATTTGTAGTAAAAGTTGTCAACTTCCTCTGCCACAAAACTGTGCATATATGTATGAAGGTGTACTACGTGATTAAATAGTAAAAAAGGGCACAAAAACAACGCAACACTGGTATTCATACAATACGATTTTACTTCAACTAGAGCAAATACAAACACTTTGCAAAACCATTGCTGTGATTTATATTCATAATAAAAGAATTTTGAATTGCCATTGTCAGAGAGAAGTACAATTTTGATTGAAAAAAGAGTTTGTAATGAGTGTGTTTGGTTGTAATATAGAGTTAATATCCGATAAAAGATCTTAATAAAAGCGGGCTTCTGACTTGATAGCAGGACGATAAAATTTGAAAACGGTGCCAAGCAGCACTGCAACCCCACCAACGCGTCGCAGTTAACGTCGCAGTAGCGTTGCCATCATTGTACCTATCATATTTTGTTCGTTTCAATCAATCCGCGGTTCAGAGGAGCAGAGCAAGACTTTTAAATGCGCCCAGAATCCTTCCGGATATAAAACGGGACAGGTAAAAATGTGATGAAAATATATAAAAAATTATTAATAATACCTATGTATATAAGAAAACATATTAATAGCTACACCGAAATGTGCCCACCATTTTTCCAACCTTTAAAAGGAAAAATCTAATTAAAAGTGTTAAAGAAGAAATATGCATCTACATTTTTGTTATAACTAAAATCAAACAACAATTATTAAGACATTACTGATATCTCAACTGTCAAGGCTGATGTAAAGCCAATAGTTACTTCATCAATAAAGCAACCGTACAAACAACGAACACTGGAATTATTCCTAACTAATAGCTTTTATAATAACTAAAACTAAGAAAAAGTATAAAGTATATTTGGTATGAATAATAACGTAATTACAATTGTGTATTCAAGTGATTTACCATTTATTAACAAAAATTTGCATTAGATATAAGCACACGCTTATATTTCATTTCAGTGAAAAATCTACATCAACTTTTACTATTGCAAATCAAGACACTAGGAAGTGTAGAAAATGAACATTAGTGGCGGAGATACTAGTGGTACAAAACTAGTAAGTCACAGGACCAGTAATATTGTATCATCAACTTTAAACAACAATAGCCCTTTAACTTATATGCCCCAAGTGGCATTCATTACACCAGCAGTTGAACCCACACCATTTCCTCCGAATTCTTGTAATAAAAATACAAAGCAGCCGTGTTCATCTTCTGTTCCATCTGTGATGAGCGTAATTAGTTGTACCAACAACATTATGAATAACGAACACAATAACGCAGGTTTCGTAATGTCAAAAAATATTCATAATAACTCTACTTTATCGGCATCAGCAGCCACTTTGACTATTAACGCTCGTGGAGATCCTAGTTCACACACGCCAAACAGTATAGGAGTCCAAGCAAGTGGAACAAATATCAAAGTAGAAGGAGATGCTTTGGAAATGCTTCAAAATTCCGGTAAGTTTCAAATGGTTCCAACAATATCGTTCATTGTTATAAAATGAAATATATTAATACAATTAGTTGGTGAATTTCTGATAATAATGGTATCTGCTCTTTAATTGTATTAAAATAATTGTGATATTACTTTTTGTGCTTAACAACTTTTTGGTAGATGCCATTTTCAATATCAATTAATTATGTAATGCATATACATACATATGAACATATGTGAAAAAACGTGAATGTGTAAAATAAATGCGTTTTGGCAGCTATTCCAAGTTGACCGCGTCCATAAGGTGCCTTAAAATGTATAACTCTTCTTTGAATATTTACTCATGATAATAGAGACAGAATAATTATCTCTGTTATTCTCTGTCTGTATTATTACTATGATTTTTTTTAAATTCATTAAAGTTCATCTAACCAAACAAATTTATTTTGTGAATTCAAAAGACTGTTAATTATGTACATCTTTGTGAAAAATTTATAAGGATTATACAAAATGTTATAAATAATTGGCATGAATATGAATTTAAAGAGGTTATTAATAACACTTCACCAACATACAAATGAAATGTATTGAAAGTGAAATATTGGGTCTACAAATTGAAGCATTTCTATAATGTTCATTCTGAATAGCTTTCGGCATAATAACATGATATTGTCATACGTTTTACCATTAACTAAATAATAGTAAAATTTGTTTAAATGCTCGGAATTCATTATTTTTGTAAAACGTGTGTCCTCATATATAAATGTATGTATATATGCGTATGCTTGTCGATATCTACAGAGTAAATTTGTACATTAAGGTGATCGAAAACTATTTCAATAACTACATTGTATTTCCTATTTTAAAAATACGTTAATATAATATTTATCATTAGAAATTGTGCCTATACAACGTGATATATGTAGGTATAACTACCACATTGAATGCAAATCATTACATTATTAATGTTTTATATTGTATATCAATTACTACATTCTACAACACCCAAATTTTATACTTGGACTTATTTCTTAAATATACAAAAATAAATATTTTACGACGGCGTAAAAAACATCCATGTACAGCTATTACGCTCGTGACTGCCGCTTTCGACAAAGAAAATATATAGGAAATACACAAATGCCTACATTTAACATATTGCGAATAATCGACGACCTTAATGCAATATATACGCTAACCTTAAAATGCAACTCTGGGTGTTACTGCAAGTGTTAAGAAACAAACCTGCATCCTTATTAGTTAACAACTTTTGCTGTTTATTTCAATTAAATATTTCGACAAAAGTGTAACGATTGTGATAAATAATGGAGTTTTGTTTAGATAAAGGTAATAGTAAACAAAAGCATCACTTTTTGCTTTTGATAATTTGTATAAAAAGAGTTGATAATATGGGTTTATGAAATCATCATTCTATTGTTCGTTTTTATTTTGATACATAAATTTATGCAGCATATACTTGAAACAATTTGTTCAAAGAGATTTCTTTTAATAAAAATAATATGTAATAAAAAATAAATACACAAGCCATGTTACTAAGAAAGAAACATAACTACATTATTATATTAATCTATGTAGTTATTAGAGTATAACAATTATTTTGTTTGTAATCCAATTTAATAAATTTTCTTTTTTCCAGTAATTCCAGCTTCTATACTAGTACGTAACCACCAACAATACAGTGCACATGGGAATTCCAAAAGCACAGTTGACACAGCAACCCGTGGTGGTGTTGGGAATAGGTCAACGTCTTTAACAACATTGAATCAGGAACTTGTCAAACAAATAGTTGTTGGTAACCCACAAAAACATGGTGTCCTACCACAATTGACCGGAACAAATACAAAAAATTCTCTTAATTCAACTGAAACTCTTCTTAAGCCAACATCAACCATTACCAATCTTGGAGGAATCAAGCAACAAAACTCTTCCAATAAATCTACAACAACTCTGACTCAAACATCAGTATCTTGTGCGGCATCAACTAGTCTACTAAGCTCAATCGGTACATCTCCAGCAATAAAAAAGCAATCTCAACAACTCAATGCATTACAAAATCCATCAAGTTTATTACAAACACCTACGAATGCGAAACTTCCTTTATCAGAAGCTGCTAAAATAGCAGCCGGTGGCTCAAGTATAATAAGTCAAAGTAAAAAACGTAAAGAGTTGAGAACTGATGAGTGTTCTACAGATTTTACATTTAACTCTCAACAAAGTATACCTCCAAAAACACCTACTTCAACGCTGGATACAGCAATTCAAACTAAAGTGCCCATTATGAAAACTACGTCGGTTACAAATTCGTCAGTAAATAATAGCGGCTCGTTTAAGGTAGAAATCGATTTGACTAAACCTGTTTTGGTACAAGCAAAACTTGTTGAAAAGCAGGAATCACTTCTTAAAGTACGCCCTGTTCAACGTGTTACTGAAAGTAGCACTAGCCCGCGTTCAAAACGGTCTAAATCACTGAGCTGCGCTTTCAAGGAGGTACACCTAACGAATGCCCCAGTCAATGTGAAACCGTCACTAACATTTTTACTATCATCTCAGCATACATTGTCAGAACGTCGTCATTCAACCACATCTGAAGGTAAAAATCTAAAACACAAAACTAGTCCTCCGCGTCGTAAACAAACATTGAATTCCAAATGTAATGTTATTGGAAACGAATATGAGATCATTGATCTGATTGACTACAATGAGGAGGAACACGAATTCAACGCTGATAAAGAACAAACAACAAATGCGGAAAAAGAAAATAATGTCATAGGATCACCAATGGATGAAGACATAATAGAAAACCAGCAAGAATCGACAAGCAGCATGAAACCACCGCCACCATTCAATGTAATTGATAGAAATTCATTATATAATACCCCAAAAGAAGTCACTAAAGATGTTCCTTATATAGAGGAATTACCAAAATTATCATCTACTAAAAAAAATGCAGAGAAGTATACATCTATCGAAGACGATCATATTGAAGAGCCGTCAATAAAATTTGAAATTATGATGAAAGATGTTGAATATCAAACGAGACCACAACAAACTGTTCAATCTGAGAAGACCGAAATTTCAATACCAGACACAAAAGCCGAAGATACACATGCTTCTATAGAGCACAATCAAGATTCGTTAGAAAAATCACTATATTGTGATGAAAAAATCTCAGTTAGCTCAACATCTTCAGCATCTACCTCATCCAGTCGTCAAAGTTTGCATGACGATTTACAAATGTCGACATCTTCCAACATTACTCAAAACATGCCAATCAAACCCAACCAACCCAGCACTTCAGCAGCTTTTGTTAATACATTAGCAGCGCTACCTCCCGTAAAGGCCATTACAAACGCTACTGAAGACTCATTATCGTGTGCTTTAAAAATGTTATCCAACTTCAATATGCTAACCTGGAATCAACGCGTCGGTAATGCACGTGGCACCAATATGCGCTTCCAATTGAATGAATTCAATCTTATTGAAATAAATGAACGTTGCTCGCCACGAACACGTATTTACACAGCTTATGAGAAACCCATATATGAGCGAGAATCAGTGCCATATTTAAGTGAAAGTGACAAAGGCTTATTGTATTTGTGTAGGCGCTGTAATTGCCATGGACCAGCTCTGGATTTTTTGGCACCAGGTAATTAAACACAAAATAAGTGAATCATAAGATGATTAAGAAAATTTCAATTTTTTTGTTTTTAGAATTTTGTTCTTTGGATTGCTTAAAGCGAGAATCCCGAAAGCGTCGACATGAAGAATATACCACCTTTTCACGTAAGAGGAAAACTCAAGAATCGTACGTTCCAGCTCCAAGCAAGAAATCTTTCCGTTGGTCAACATATCTCCCAGAAAAGTTCAATGCCATTGCAGCACCTGTAAATCTCTTCATTAATCCATTTCCAACAGGGCCCAATCGTTTTCAGATTGGCATGAAGTTGGAAGCTATTGACCCAGAAAACTGCTCACTATTTTGTGTTTGTACGATTGTGGATATACAAGGGTATCGCTTGAAGTTAACATTTGATGGTTATGAATATATGTACGACTTCTGGGTGAATGCCGATTCGATGGATATTTTTCCACCAGGCTGGTGTGCGAAAACTAAACGTATTTTGCAGCCTCCAAAGGGAAAAACTATTGATCAATTTAACTGGCTGTCATATTTAACTGAATGTAAATCTTTAGCAGCCCAACGTGCGCTATTTACACATTTGAATGCATCTTTGGGCACACATAATCCATTTAAGGTAAGAAGAATATTTCAGACATCTAATTTCAATATTCAAGCAGTGAAAAGTTTACTCATATTAAAACACATATATATTTGGCTAACTATTTTATTAGATTGGAATGCATTTGGAAGCCGAAGATCTTAATGACACCGGCAAACTATGTGTTGCTTCAGTTTCGGATGTATTGGACAATCGCATACGTGTACATTTTGACGGTTGGGATGATTGTTACGACTACTGGGTGGAAATTAGTTCACCGTACATTCATCCTTGTGGCTGGCATGTAGGACGGCACCAATTAATCGTACCCCCTGAATTTGAAAATACTACATTCTCTTGGACTGATTATATAAAAAATCATGGCAGTGGCATGGCCGCAACAGAAGAGATGTTTTCCACCCGCGATCCCATAGATTTCAAGCCGAATATGAAATTGGAGGTGGTCGATCCACGTAATCCCTCACTAATACGTCCTGCTACAGTTGTCGGTCGCAAAGGGCATCGCGTTAAATTACATCTCGATTGCTGGCCAAGTAATTATTGCTTTTGGTTGGAAGATGATAGTGCAGATTTGCATCCGATTGGTTGGTGTGAAGCTACTAGTCATGATCTAGAACCGCCACCTGGTTATAAAATGCGCTCAACAAAGGTGGTGTGTTCAACTTTTGGATGTCGCGGCATCGGTAATGCCAAACGGCTGTATTTAAATACACATACGACACAAGATTGTTGCCCTTATGCAGCGGAGAACTGGAGACAAAAATGCGAAAAGCCTCCACGTTTGGAACATGAAGAGATTATACGCTCAGAATCTGTGGGTAAACGTGTTATGAAACAAAAGCAGCAGCAACCATTAAAATGGAAGCAATCTCAGCCACCCACCCTCGCAAATTTCAACGAAGCCGATATATTGCAACATATTCAGCTTTTGGATAATATAAAGACACGTCACATCATTCAGCAGGAAAAACCGCAGCATAAACAAACTACGCCGGAAAGTACAAACAGAATCGGAATCGGCTCTAAAAGAGAACAACAACAAACATTAATAAAAACTGAACGTATTGACAAGTCTACTGTAAACGCTGTAAAAGTTTACCAACCATTGGAAAGCACCTCTGCGGAACAATCAACATCTCTACTAATACCACAAATAAAAATTGCTAAAGAGTTTCTTTGTGACTATGGTCCGCGTCTTCAACAGAACTATAATATCTGGCAGCGTAATGTCGCTTTCGATATGCAACGTATTAAACGCAACCCTCTGCTTTGGTCAACAAAGGATACGTGTGCTTTTGTCCAATGCGTACTAAGGAACGCCGACATAACAGAAATGTTTTTGCGTGAGGATATCGATGGTAGTGCGCTTTTGCTGCTGCAGCAATCTGATCTTACCGAAACTCTCGGTTTGAAATTAGGACCCGCCGTAAAGTTGTTTTCATGCATTCTGCAACTACGTACTCTGGCCGTTCTCAAATTCAATGTGAACGCACAAAGTTGCAATTAACACTTCTCATTGCAGTTCGTTCTCCCAGCCAAATTTGTTTTACATGCAGCCAATGTTGTATGCATGTATGTATATTTGTTATTGTTGTTGAATTACAATACATCAATTATTTAATTCGAATTGGTAAAATATTTTGCAAAGCAATTGCAATTGAAAATATTGTTGTAGTTGTTGGTTTTTTAGAAACCTTTCTCATAGAATTTTGAGGTATGCTACTGTGTTGGCAGTCCTTTGAAAGATAAAACTCGCTTGTTTTTCCCACAAAGATAATAGAGAACCTTAATGCGTTTGTATATTTTAGATTTGTCTAAAAATGTTTTATTAGCAATAAGTTATGATAATATGTTTGCCATATTAATGTATGTATATTGAAACATCCCGATTTGTTGCTCTTATATACTTTTTACTCAATACTTTATTTTAAATATTAAGTTTGCAAATTTAGCCAACGACAATGCGACCTACATATATAAAATTGAATTTAGAACTATCTGTATATGGGCTAGCTACTCCAAATGTGGGTGCTTACAGCATCCACGCCATTGATCTGTAAATATGAATTCACACTGTGTAGATTTTTTATTATAAAACTGTAAAAGATATGATAAATCATGATAATAAATATATTAAATAATATCCGCAACTTACTGGCCGTATCGTATATCAGTTCTCACTTCGGATTTGTTGCTTTAAAATAAGTTGATTCATTATTTTCGCAGACCTGAAGTGGCTAATTTGGCTTTGCCATTTTCAACAAGGATAATATAAATTAATTTTAATAGAGTTTATATTGAAAGCCCTGTTACATTCTTATTATGTTATATATACTCTATAATATTTACTACTAATAACAAAACACATACATATTATGAAATTATGTAACATGAGAAGAACCACTAAATGTTATTTCAAATTAACTTATTAATTTGGTTCTTTTTTGTTAAACAAATATGATTTTGCAGGACCCGAATCGAAATCTGCTTTTGATAGTTTGTTGAGATCCAAAAGGCATGCGGCTTCCACTAATTTTAAGAACTGTTCTGATTCACGATTGTCATTTAACTTATTTCGTCGACCATATTCCTCAAGTTTATGTAGAATTAATTTTGTTGATATATGTGGCTGTTGTGAAATGAGTATCACCAGCCTCTTAAGATGGTTGACATTCAATTTGTAGAAGGACTCAACAGACAAAAGCCTCTCGACGTATTTGGTAATTTCCTGAAAGTATACCAGTATTTAATCAAAACGAAAAGGAAAATATTCGCTTTTGTGTATTAAATACATACCTCATAACATAACAATAATAACGGTAAGTTTTCATGAAGACACGCCAAATCATACATTGGCCACACGTCTCCTATTGTCCAGTTGTGCTTGCGTCTCAAGTGTTCTACTAATTCATCAGTTAAATCTTGCATCATGTACTTGTCTGCCAAGTAAAATAATTCGCCCAACTCTTTCAAAGACAGAAATCGTTCTGTTTCTATTTCATATATATAAACGTAGCGTAAGAAACGTTCAAAACTCTTGGGATCTACTTCCGTTATACGGACTGGTCCATCTACATTGAATTCACTATAAAACATTCGTTCGAAAACTTCGGACGCAGAAGCTAAAATCATTTTATGGCAACGAAAGCGTCGTGGCTCCTCAAATTGTGAATCCCCAACAAGAAACTCGCAGTCAGCAAGATGCTGATCATCTAGAAGGCGTATACGTCTTTCCTTACTATTTGGCATTCTGCTATCCAGATGTTTATAATTATTAATTTACATCTTAAGTCAATTAAATTTTACTTGCCGTTTACAAAACATATTTATTATTAAATATTCGATAGGATATCGAATATCGTAAATTTTGAACAGTTGATATCAAGAATTGTAGCAAAACAAAACACTAAAAATAAGTTTTCGTCTTCTTCTTGACTAGAAAGCAATACAATAAGGAATGGTCTACTACAATACATACATTAGATGGGAGAGCCAATTTGGCAAAATCGAACGAATATTTATAATTTTTGTAAACTAATAAATTTCTAATTATTTTGACAGAATTTTATCATATATTGTCATACATTAAAAATTGTAACCCAATCTTAGATAATTGAATATGTGTGTTTTTACAAATTATTATGAGCTTTGGTATTATTCATATTCTTAAAGGTCTAAGAAATTAAATCACAATCCCAATAAAAACAAAAATAATTCGCCTTATTGATTTCTCAAACGAATAACCTAATTTTGGATCGGATTAATCAAGACGTCTTTCATTGTCTGATACAACATCTCATAGCTTCATAAGTGACAACCCACTCCGAACAACACGAGATAAAAACGAATGTTCGCCAGGTTTGGATTTGAGCAAAATAAGTTTTTGTGTCTTATTAGTCAAAGGCGTTTTTGATGAATTCCTTGTCGGTTGAACCTTTATATAACAGTCTTTATAAAACCGTAATCACTAATTTCAATTTGTATAATTTACTTAACAGTAATTTTAATGTAATAGATGTTAATCTTTTACATATTTTCAGGGTTGTACAATTACTTGCAAACAAAAAATAAAATAAATTGGTACATACTCGTACGAAGGTGATGTGATAAATATAGGTATTTGTCTTTCCCTCGTATGTATTCGTTTATTTACAGAAGTTCGTTACAAATACACATATATTGAATATGACGAACGATTTCGTAACCATATGAATGGCAAAAATGTGTATAACATATTGGAACGGTGAAATGCGAAACACAAATGTTTCATAATCAGCCATTTTGTTTTGTGATATTTACGAATTATCCTGTCATAAATAAATAATTATTATAATGCGATAAGTAAATAAATCAAAATTTGTACGTTTCGTGTATATAAAAGAGCGGATGATTTCTTTTTCATTTTATATAAAATTTATATTACTTTACTACATTTTTGACTACTTTTTACTGTTCTTTTACTAATTTAATCTATTACAAAAAATTTAAACCACAGCAGTTAATGGTATAAGTTCATTTTTTTTTTTAAGATTTTTACTTACTAATGTTTGAAGTGCAGATAATATATTTTTAATGTAATTATTCATATTACTGAGCAATTTATTTGTTGGTTTCTATAAATGAAGTGAAATAAATGTTTTGTCTGATATCTTTCCGAACGCTTCCAGCATTGACAACTTTACTTGCGCCATTTTCCACAGTAGAATACAGCCACACTGTTGGAAATTGATAGAGTTATGTTTCTTGCAAAGCCGATTGGAGGTAAACTACAATTTTGCGTTTATTTACAACGTTTTTATGTAAAGATTTTGAGCGCGAACTTAATAAAACAATTGTTAAGATAAAGCTAAATTTTACGAAACATTGTTGTGATCAATATTTTTCAATCACGTTTATTATAAAAGTGTATAAAACGGTGTGGAAATCTAAAATTGACAATAAAAGTGAGTTTAGTTCTCGAGATCGACAAATCGTTTCGTTCCTGTGTCATTATTTTTCCGCCTCATTCCGTATCTTGGCTGTTCCTGTTGAAAGTCGTATTATATCGGGCAATCAGTAAATCCATTTGAAGAAAAATTAGCTATTTTGTACGTGGGCAATATTTTTTGATACAAGTTTTCGAAAATTACAATGTTTATGTATATGTGCAAATAATAAAGTTGTCGCCGGCAATAAAGGTGTATCTGACCTGTGAGGGGGACTGTTGGCAGTCGATGTGGTATTAGTACAAGTATTTGCTCCCACTGTGCGTGCTGTACTTTCAGGGTAGCCACACTGTGCATACACCTCATTACCATTGGGTCAACCTACGAATTGTGTTAGTTTATTAAAATTATTGCGACTAGATCTAATAATAATTGATTAAAATAATTCATTGCAATAATGAAAATAAAGTTTTACTTAAGTGAACTTAAATCAAATATTGATTTGGCCATGTTTACCCAAGCTTCGTCAACTCGCCGTGTGTGATGTCTTGTATCGTAACGGCGGGAAAACATTGGATAGCAAGACAATTTAAACGATGCTATGAAACAATTATGTGAATCCAAATAAAAAATAATGCATAAAACATTGTGAGCCGTAACTGTAGTTTTCGTAATTTTATATGAATTTAAAATTATAATCAAAGAAATAACGTATATTATTATTTTTTTTTTAGTTAATGTTTAGGATTTACTTACGGTTCAAATATCAATCAATCGTATTCCAATGGAGGAAATCTCAAGTTTAGACTCATTTCACACTGACGCGGAGTCAAGTGCTCGGCCAGAATCAGAGCCACCGAAATTAGATGAAGACACATCACAAGCCTCAATAGACAAAGTCGTGGACGGTGACGTCACTAAAGATACTGAAGATGGCAATAACGAAGAGGACTTCGAACAAATTTCAGAAGGATCATTTGATGTAGATGAGCACTCAAATGGAACTTCTTCAGGTGCACCCAAAGATGAAGGAAGTAGCACACAGGAAAAGTTGGCTAGTGGTGCGTTCGAAGGAGATGAGGGAGGTGGTGACGAGGTTGAAGGTGGTGGTGAGGAAGAAAATAAAGAACCTGACACAGTGGACAACAAAACTCAAGAGTCTACAGATTTCGAAGAGGTAGATGCGAACGTATCGGGTGGTGGTCATAATTTAGCCGCCGATGAATCTGATATGTTGGGCGAGTCTGACATGACTTTACCGACTGCAGAAGACGAGTTAGATGCATCTGTAGAACCAGTTGCCAAGGCTGTTGAAGCCATTGGAACGGATAAACAAACTGATAGTGTAGATGTGGGTGAAACTGGGACAGATTTGCAAACCACAGCTGGAGATGTGGAAATGCCATCAATCACTAACTCACCTGAAGATGAAAAAGTTGATAAGGGCAATGAGAAATCAGTCGATGAAGAAAGTCATAATCTTAGTGCTGAACAGAATGATGTTAGCATGGAAGCCTTGGAAGCCCTGGAAGACGATGAACCTTGTAATGATAATAGTAAACCTGAGAGTGAAGTTGGCGAAAAAAGAACGGATGCTGATGAAGACGCCCAAGAAGAAGAGAATAACAGTAAGAATGAAGATGATGAGATTGCTGATGTGGGTGATAGTACTAGCAAGCAACTTGATGTAAACGAAGAGAATACCGATGCAACAGATAAAGTCGCAGAAATGGTTACAAGCGAAGATCCTGAACCTGAACGAGAAGATGGTAATTATTCTTATTTGTTTTAAAAGCTAATAATTATTATGGGTTGTTGTTCTTATAGAACCAGTGGAGAATGTACAAGAACCAGAAGATTCGGATATTTGTCTTATACCCGATGATCCTGAGAATGAAGTAACACAAGCTGAAAAGGAACAAGCTATACTGGCTCGTGAAAATGCGGAAAAAGAAGATGCAGAGGCGCAAAAAGAAAGAGATAAGGAAGCAGCCGCTGTAGATATCAGTGAAGCTGAACCAAAGTCCGTTTCTGAAAAAAATACCTCAGCTACCATTGAAGATGACTCGGAATTGGGTGACACTGGAGGTAAAACTATATAGTCTATAAAGTTTTAGACGTACCATTTTGTTTTATAGGACACCTCTTTAGTATTTGTTTAATTCCATTACTTTATCCAAATTCTTTTAATTGTCTATAAATATATTAAAAAGTACTTAAATGTAACTTCACCTTTATGCAAAAGTAATTACAAAATATATAAGTATTATTATGATTATTATTGTTTGATGAAAGTAATTAGCATTTTAAACTTATGTATGTATACATTAGATATGTAATTCAATAGAGTAAATTTTAAATATCTGTTTTTTTTTTGGATAGTCGAAGCCAAAGCTCAAGCTGAATCAGCTGGAGCTGAAGCCGCCGCTGATGCTGGTAGTGGCAGCAGCGAAGGTGAGCGCCTAACACTGTTTAGTAATTAAAATTTTATTGTATTTAAATAGATGTTTAAAGCTTAACATTATATTTACGTAAGTGTATTCTGCCGACTATAGGACATTGTAAATATTTATAGTCATCAAATAATTTAATTTGTAAAGCTAATTAATTAAGTTTTTATATGTATGTAGAAATGCAGTCCAACCCAGCAGAAGAAACCGCAGAAGCGCCCGACGCTGATGAACCTTTATTAGAGGAAATGCAAACAAATACAGCGGAAATGGGATCAACACAAAAAATTATAATTGCATGGATTATTTCATCAACGCAAAAATGTATACAGTGTGAAAATGAAAAAATGTGTGGATTTCGATTTAAGAACCCCGAAAGTGGTAATTTTGAATATTTATGTGAACAAGATTGCTGTGACGCCATTTTATCTTCTAATCCTGGAAAGTATTTTATTCGAAGGAAAAAGTTTCTTATCGAAGAGCTAACTAATGAAGCAAAAGACGTCGATTCAACAGATAATGAAATCGATGAGAGTGCATCCAGCGAGACTGTAGAAAACTCTGCTATTGCAGAGAAAAATGCAAACCGGCATACATGTTTACAGTGCAAGGAAGAAAAATTATGTAAATATTTTTTCCGTCAGGATGATGAGCACCACTATATTTGTAGTGATATTTGTTACAACCTTTTAAATTCAGAAGAGCCTGAGAAATTTAAATTGAAACGACATTCAATACGTGTGCGGAATATTGGATCTACTTTACCAACAACGGCAACGTCTTCAACAGCTGCCGCCAGTACCACTGCAGCGACAAAGACAAAAAGTCCACGAGATACAGGTGTTGTAGCTCGTACCTCTGCAGAAGCGGAGGCCGCACGATTAGAGCGAAATGCCAGTTTTATGCGTCGCTGTGCTGAATGCTTCAATGAAGTAACGTTAGGTGATAAAAATTTACTGTGGGAAACAATGGATTTTTGCAATGAAATTTGTCTCGGCAAATACCAACGCACAATAGGTGCTAATTGTCAAACATGTCATGGAGAAGTACCGCATCCTGCTCTTGGTAAATATTGTGTACGGTTCGGCTTTGACATTCGGCAATTCTGTTGTGCAGCATGTTTAAATGAGTTTAAAAAAGGTTTAAAAACGTGTTCTTGTTGCCAAAAGGACATCTCTTCGGGCAGTGAGGGTTTTCTTGCACCAGTCGGCGACAAGGAACAATTTAAAGATTTTTGTTCACAAGCTTGTATGCGTCGTTACGATAGCATGTGCAATCCCAAAAAGAAACTACGTAACGATACTTGTGCTGTGTGTAATAATGATAAACCAGTGCGCGTCGAAATAATGCTAGATGGTAAAGAACATAATTTCTGTTCAAATCCATGTTTTTCGGCTTTCAAATTCGTAAGCAATATAGTAGCCGATCAATGTGCTATGTGTTCTAAGTATTTTGAACGCAAAGGTTCGGAGTCGTATACAATTTACACAGAAAGACGAACTAAAGTGTTTTGTACACGAGTTTGTCTTAATGTGTATATAATTGTTAATCGACGTATTGTCTCATGTCAATGGTGCAAAGTAAAGAAATATAATTTCGACATGATTTACAAACAGCAAGATGCACAAGAAATTCTAATGTGCTCTCTCAACTGTCTAACATTGTATGGTGTGTCTATTAATGCTTTTTCACGCACTGTTGCCAATTGTGACAATTGCAACACTTCTGCGACACCACAATATCACCTCACAATGTCGGATGCTTCGATGCGTAATTTTTGCACATATCAGTGTGTTATGCAGTTCCAAAGTCAATTTGCAAGAGCACCGCTTACTTTGGAAAATGATTCACCATCAACCCAACAGACCACTACAGTGACACAAAGCGGATCTAACAAAAGCAATGTACCTTTTCCAACTGGATTGCCAAAAAGGGTGAAGTTGAAGATGCCGCAACAAACGAAACCTCAAATACAGGTAAAATTTAGTATAATTTCCATTCTTAAACAAAATGTACTTCCAAATAATTTTTTTTGTTCAATATTAAAAAAAATCTGAAATTGAGATCCAAATTTATTTTCACGAACATTCGTATTTTATATAAATTTGATTTACAACTTTAATTAAATTGTGTCTTGTTTGGTAACTACTATTTATCTAATGTAGTAGATTCGATACAAAATAATATTGTCATCCCTCTCTAGCATATAGTTTGTGCAAGTATCGTTACTTTTGACCGTTTAAAAACCTAACCTCGATTAATTTTTCGTTTGAGATTTACAGTTTTTTTTATTTTAAACACATATAATATTATTTCTTGTAGATCAAAATTCCTGCAAAAACAACGCCTGCGAGTAAAAAGGGGCCTACAATGCCAGTTATATCAACGGTATCTTCTCTAGCAAGTGGTGAGACCGAAACAATGATTGGTAACGTAACCGTACGTCGAGGCAGAGGTAGAGGTCGAAAGTTAGATTCCCCACCACCTTTGCCACAAATAACCACACCAATGAATGTACCAATTCGAGGTCGACCGAGAAAGCAAATAGACTATACTGCGTCTCCATCTCCACCTCCAATGGACTTGCCACTGCCATCAACAAGTGCAAAGTCAATAGGAAAGCGAAGCCAGCCAAATTCGGTCCCTAGTCATGTTGATAAGGGAGTTGGGGAAACGAGAATTATTGCTGTGCCACCATATCCGCCTGCTGTTCGAAATGTGCAGACCAGTTGTAAACCACAAACCGTTACTGTCGGTTTCCAAACTACGCCGAACACGACGAACGCAGCTACACAAACTGGCAAGGATTACTCCAATAAGGTGTTAATACCAATTCCTGTGCCGATTTATGTGCCACAACCAATGTACATGTATTCGGCACCATTTCCGGTACCAGTACCAATACCATTACCAATACCCGTACCAATATTTATACCAACTACGCGAAATTCGGCTCAAGGTATACTTAAGGAGATAAAGAAAATACAAGATAAAATGCCAGCTGATCCATTTGAAGCTGAATTGCTAATGATGGCTGAGATGGTAGCCGAAGAAAAACACGAATCTGATTCGGATTCAGAAGATGAAGTAAAAACTGAACCCAGCTTAGTGCCACTACAATACAATAATGAGGTACAACCTGTTGAAGTGGCTAACAATTCATATGGTGAAGAAGTACTACAGATGGCATTAAAAATGGCGACCGGTGAGTACGGCCAACCTGCAGTTGATCTTGAATCGGCAATGACTGCTAGTGAGATAACAAATCCACCACCAGGTATGGTGGGACACGATGATTCTATGAGTCATATGAGTGCTCACCATATGCAACAGCAACCACACCATATAATGGAAACACAACGGTTTGTAAATTAAAACGTTATTTATATATATGCAATATTAAAATTAAGTTTTTTTTTCTCATATCAGCGGACGTGGGCGTAAACGTGGTGGTTTAACTTCACCAGTATCACCACGAAGTAATAACCGTTCACCGGTGAAACGTTCTAGATTGGATATAGAACCAACTCAACCAACTCCGCAACCCATACAGCCTGTGGAAAAACCCGACGCTAACATGTGTTTGAAATACACTTTTGGTGTGAATGCGTGGAAGCAATGGGTAATGACGAAGAATGCCGATATCGAAAAGAGTACAACAAGACGTCGACCGTTCAAAACGGAGCTTTTGCAAATGACCGCAGACGAATTGAACTATTCTTTGTGTTTGTTTGTAAAGGAGGTGCGTAAACCAAATGGCACTGAATATGCTCCAGATACCATATACTACTTGGTTTTAGGTAAATTAAAACAGTATTTTATATAATTTTATAATGTTTTTACATCTTGAATAATATATTATTTTTGAAAAATTAATTTTTAATTGAAATTTTGTTATTAGGCATCCAGCAATATCTATATGAAAATGGCAGAATTGATAATATTTTCACGGATCCATACTATGAACGTTTCACCGACTGTTTGGATGAAGTGGCCCGTAAATTTTCAGTCCTATATAACGATTCACGTAAGCAGATGTTTTCACAAATTCATTTAAAAATGGAAATTAAAATATAAAAATTCTATTACAGAGTACATTGTGACCCGTGTTGAGGAGGAACATTTATGGGAGTGTAAACAACTGGGTGCACATTCACCACATGTCCTACTTAGTACACTCATGTTCTTTAATACAAAGCACTTCAATTTAACGGTTTGTAATATTAAACCAATAGCTGTTTAAATATTATTTCAAATATTTCGATTTTCTCTTTGACTTTTAGACGGTAGAAGAGCACATGCAATTGTCGTTCTCTCATATAATGAAACACTGGAAACGTTCAGCACAAAATGCTAAAATGCCAGGTACTAGAAACGTGCTTCTACGTTTCTATCCGCCACAAGCTGGACTTGGTAAGTGTTCTCATAGAAATAAAATCAAAACAAAAATTAAAATATAAAAAAAATAAATATAATACATAAAAATAAAAAAATAAATAACAAGAATAAAAAAAAATAAATAATAAATAGAAAAAATAAAATAAATAATAAAAATAAAAAATATATTAAATAAAAAAATTAAAAAACATTAAATAAAAAAAAAAATAATAAATAATCAGCTACATTATTGAATATTTATGCCAAGTTTTCATTTTATCTTCGCAGATGCTAACCCTCGTAAGAAAAAGGTTTATGAACAGCAAGAGAACGAAGAAAATCCTTTGCGTTGCCCAGTACGGCTGTACGAGTTTTATCTCTCTAAATGGTAATTTACTAATTAAATTTATAAATTAAAACGTTAGTAGCTAATATCATTTGGAACAATTTTTTTTTAGCCCAGAAAGTGTGAAAACTCGCAATGATGTATTTTATTTACAACCTGAACGCTCTTGTGTACCTGACTCACCGGTTTGGTATTCCACCCAAGCTCTCAGTCAGGAGTCATTACAAAAGATGCTACATCGTGTCAAGATGGTTAAGGAGATCAACATTGCACTGCTGACGAGTTAATACGATGTAGTTTTGCCAAGCAACAGCAGCAGTAGCACAACTAACACCACCAACACACCCATCTCTATTAGTCAAAACCGCAGCCATACAAACCAACATCAGCACTCTGCACTGCAGACGGCCATTAATGCATTGCGCTGTTTATTTCCGCCTCTAGGGTGAAGCAGTGAGGTACAGCTCGACTAAAGTTCTTATTTCTTATTAACTGAGACAGGTATAGTACAGGATTGTGCTTCCGTGTACTCAACCAGTCAGTTTCAGGCAATTAAATAAGGAAACTTTATTGGTACATATTTGCTATAACTGATAAAATATTTAAGATTTGTTATATATATGTAAAATGCACTAATATCAAAGTAAAAATAGAACGAATAATTTTCTGAATATTATACATATACATATATGGAATCTATAAAAAACCAATTAAAGATACACACATAAATACTTAGTGTTTGTACGGATATGAAATATTTTTTTATTTGTACGAAAATGTGTTGCTTACATTTAGTTTAGCCATCTGCACAAAGCAAAGGCGTGAAAAGACACCGAAAATGGCTTTACGAATGTGTAACTATAATTTTGAAAAAAAAATTGGAATCATGTAGCATGAGTCAGCACGTTTGCCATGGAAATGAATTTGAGTAGCAGCAATTCTTTATTTTCCAACACATTTCATGCATTTCATTAGTAATTACATAAAAACAGATAAGAGATATTACACAAAACCCGAAACGTAAAAGTGAAATACTAAACACATCAAGTTATGCTTGAAAGCGTTGATCATTCAGTGTTTACTTATCCACTAGATCTGATCAGAAATGGCTGCTGTATAGTTAAGAACAGTTTTATATAAATATATGATATTTCTAAATTAGGTATCGGGCGCTTTTAATTTTAAATTTAAACAAAAAATGCGTGTATAACACTTTCTGCTCACAAGTAAGCTGTCTTGTGGGGGGTTTAGTGAGCTTGTTTTGTATTTTTAAGCATTTTAAAAACACTTCCTATGTTAAAAATTTAACAAAATAAATCAAATAACTTCAATTCACTTTTGGTTTATATTCAAAGAGTTTATTTGTTACATTCAAATGAGAAAGGTATATTATTAATCTGTTACAGATTTCACATTCTGGTTACATTATTTGTTTTTAGATTTATTTTAAAATTATTACTGCTATTATGATCAAGTAAATAAAGTCAGCGGCGATAATGAAATGCATGATGTACATATAATTGTGTTAGATATTTATTATATTATAATATAATATATTTATATTTGCACGACTAAAATTTGGTTATTTTTGTTTTTCCTTTTTCAAAAATAAAATAGTGAAACTATAAGGCAGCAAAGTTGTATTAACTGTATTTTACAGGCAACTTATTTCAACTATTTACTTTAGAAGTGTGTTGGAAGAATATTTGAGAACGGATTTTGTAACTAGTTCGAGACTAGTTCAGTTAATTATAAAAAAGAAAGAAAATTAACAAAAATTTTTTGTTGAAAACAATTTCTATTTAACCACAGGATAGCCAACGTAATTGTAGTCCTTGATATAACAACTTTTGCGCGTTATATTCAAGGTCTAGCTTGCAGTAGCAGCATTGCAGTAACTAAACTAATTCTATACTTTATTTTTTCACTCGGACCCATTTTGTAGAGAAAGACCATGTATTTACTCAACAGATATTTACAAATATAAGAACCGCATACATTTTGAATCATAAGAAACCATTGAAGTGAAAATTTCAAAAGCACATATATTTTTATAGCATGATGAAAAACAAAGTATGAAATTAAAAATCACGCAACGCGATAATGTTGTGGTCCCTATTAAGTACATTAAACAATTTTGGTTTTTTGTGACTAATACATGTAATAAATAACTTAATGAAATATGAAATGAAGCGAATTAATATGTATGTAGAATGAAATATTTTAAATACAACAATAACATGTATGAGGTATTTTAAATACTTGTAATTATTATATTTTGATTTTGTTGCTGGTAAATATTTTAAGCAAGCTGAAAATGGAGTTTGTATTCGAAGTGTAAACTCAAGAATACAGGTGTTTTCTATTTTTTTCTTTTTTAATAGTTGTATAAGATATTAATCTGTAAATTTTAAAGTATACAAATAAAATAAAAATTAATTGTAACTATAAATATATATTACATTTTTTATATAAAATAGCTGAGGAGTAGAACAACACTACAAGTTTTGGTGAATCGAAATCCACGGGTAATATTAATGCATGAAAAAGGCTCTATAATAATATTTAAAAATTGTATGCCATAAAGAGCTACCAGTCTTTGGGTCATCAAAACAAAGAACAGAGAGTCGATCACGGAACGGATTCTAATCAAATAGAATTGGGGTAACAAGAGCATGTACCACTTGAATGATATTAATGAATTATATTGATACAACTGGATAACTTTGTTGTTGCTTTCATGTGTTAATGTTCAGTACATATGTATGGTGAAATACGCAATATTTTGTACAGAGAGAAGTTGTATTTCGCTTTAAGGGATTAGGAGGGGTTCAGAGGCTAAAAACAAGAACATTTTACATTTTTTTTAAATATATACAGTCAACTAGATTTCAACGTTGCAAAGATACATGTTTAAATAATATTTTGTGAAATTTTTGTTTAAAAATTCCGAAAAACAGCCGTTGTCACCTCATCTCACATGGCGTGTCCAAAAATAAAGGTCTTGCGGTGGACATCAAAACTCATGATTGGTTCATCTAAAAACAATAAACCAAAAATATTTCGATAGTATGTATATGGATAAATTTAGTTAATAAACGAAGAAAAAAATTGAAATTTTAATTTTTGTCGGAATTTAAACCAAAAAAATCACTTTTTGATCAAATTTTCGGATATATTGGCTCGAAAAAAATAGTTATAATAAAAATATACAAAAATCATTCGTTCATTAACTAGTTAATGTTATTCCAAAGTTGTGTATAAAATCGCTTCATAACTCTTTGAGTTATCGTGTCCACCGAATTGAAAAATTGAGTTTTGAGATAAATGCGTTTAAAAAGTTTTACATGCGTACTGACGTGGCATGATGGGCGGAACTCTTAGAATATTACTCTGATTGATTTGATATTTTTGGACAATATTTTAAACATATTACACTATTTAATAAGACAATAATTTTTTCATACTCTCGCAACTTGTTGCTCAGAGTATAATATTTTTGTTCACATAACGGTTGTTTGTGTCACCAAGAAATATAAGAGTTAGATATGGAGTTATATATACATAAATGATCAGGATGACGAGTGGATTTGAAATCCGGATGTCTGTCCGTGCAAGCGATAACTTGAGTAAAAATTAAGATATCTTAATGAAACTTGGAACACATGTTCCTTGGCACCCTGAGGAGGTTGCTTTCAAAAATGGGCAAAATCGGTCCACTGCCACGCCCACAAAATGGCGGAAACCGAAAACCTATACTGTGTCATAACTAAGCCATAAACAAAGTTATGAAAATGAAATTTGGAACATAGGATCCCATTAGGGAGGGGCACATTTGGATGTAATTTTTTTGGGGAGGTGGGCGTGGTCCCGCCCTCAAATAGGTTTTTTGTACATATCTCGGAAACCAATAGAGCTATATAAACCAAACTTTCTACAGTCGTTTTGTTTAGCCACTTCTTAGTACAGTCCAAAAATGAAAGAAATCGGATAATAACCACGCCCACCTCCCATACAAAGGTTAGGTTGAAAATTACTAAAAGTGGGTTAACTCACTAACGAAAAACGGCAGAAACACTAAATTTCACATAAGAAATGGCAGATGGAAGCTGCACTCAGATTTTTTTGCAAAATGGAAAATGGGCGTGGCGTTGGGTCAAAAACCATATCTCAGGAACTACTCGACCGATTTTAATGAAACTTGGTTTGTAATAGTTTCCTTACATCCCAATGATATGTTGTGAAAATAGGCCAAATCACATCACAACCACGCCTACTTCCTATATACCAGAACTTTGAAGACGATCTGAATCGTTTACATTACAATATATAACGTAAGCACTAGTGAAGATATCGGTGCAGAACTTTGCACAAATACTATGTTTATAGTGTGGCAGCCCCATTCTAAAAATCGCCGAAATCGGACCATAGGTTTTTAAGGCCCCATATATCGAACACGAGGACCTCGGTGCTTCTAGTCTAATATTATGGTTTCCAACTTTCAATGGAGTTTATACAATATATATAACGAATATGTGGGTCAAATTGTGTATTATATAATATAAATAAAGTCAAATAAATAAATTGCGAGAGTATAAAATATTCGGTTACACCCGAACTTAGCCCTTCCTTACTTGTTTTTTTCAAATTTTAAAATTTTAAAACCCACCTAACCTAACTTTTGTGTGGGATTGTTGACATGTAACTATTGCCCAATTATAACAGATTGCAATCGTTTTCATCTTAACATAGCATGTATATGCAATATGTATGTACTTGTATATAAATAGGTATGTTATATGCCATTAAATATATAAGTTAAACCCCTTAAAAGCATTAATTTCAACATAATATCCATAAAAGAAAGAACAGTTGTTGGAGCATTGAATTTGTTGTATTTATTTCATAATAATGTAAATTAGATAATACAATACAATAACTATTTTCAGCTTTCATATTTAACTTTGTAATAATACATAGTTATTACACTTTTATGTAAAAGTAAATGTGTTTTCTCATCAACACTTTTGCTTTTGCTTTTCTAATCTACAACGAATTTTGTGTAAATATTTGTTTGTTTTGCTGTTGTTATCAATGCACTTTCGAGTGTTTGCAATCAATCAGGTATTCTACCAATGCATAAAAAAGCTATGCATGTATGTATATGTATGTACGCATGTTCAAAATGCTACAAGTAGTTTTATTTGTATGCAATTATCTGTCGGAAAGAGGTTATCTCGCTTTCAAATTACACTTTCAGCACATATAAATTTTGATTAATTTGTCCAATTTAATATATTCAATTAATTAGTATGTGAACATGAATGGTTATGTGTGTCTTGCTGGGACAAAATTAATAACAACGGTAAATTAAAAGTGTTTGTCTTTTGGCATGTACATTTGCTCAAAATTCACAGGAAGCAAATGTGGGGAGTAGCATTAATTGTAACAAATAACTTGACTTGTCTTATGCTATTGGTTTTTACCACTCCGCATCTCCATTTGACTTTTGGAATACATAATCCTTTCCACCAATATTCATAATACCATCCTTCAGGTAAAACTTCCATTTGTTGCGTGAACGTGTGATCTGTAGAAACATAAGAAAATATGTAGATATACATGTGAAACATTACATAATTGTTATTGCAAATGCTGTTAATTAATATACGTAACACAAGTACATGCGATCGATTTACCTTATCATACTGACAAACGATAACATTATCTGTTTCGAATACATCGCTGGCGTCTTCGTCCGTCACATCATCATCACTGTTGAGCGGTTCTTCTTCAGCACCACCATCATTTTCTGCGTCCTCATCATCGTCTTTATCTAAATCATCGTCATCATCATTGTCCATGTTATCGTCGCTTTCTTCACTTTCATCTTCATCTGAAGTGTCTAAAGCGCCATCAAGTTGCTTTGAAGCATTGAAATTTTCTGAAATTTTAATAGCTTCCGTTATTAGCAACTCTATTTTTATATACTTCGAGACAATCAACCAAATCAAACCAATTGAGCTCTTTATTACACTTGTACTTACTCTGCATATTGCTATTTATAAGCGCTGCGTTCACGTGTTGCTGCAACACCGAGGAGGCCAGCGTTGTTGGCAACGACATTATAGATGAAATTAAATGCGCGGTCAATATTTGTGTTAGCTGATTATCTTGAAGCGCCGATGCTGGAACGTGTATGGTAAGTACGCGAGATTCTGTGTTCATGGACCCAGTTTGTGCGGGTAAGGTTATCTAGATTGGAACATAAAAGTTGGGAAATATTAATGTTGTACAAATGAACATTCAAGCGTGGTAACGGCTTTGTGCGTTATAAGCAGCGGTACTCACGTTTACAGGCATGATGCGATTTGGATCAAGCGTGGCGACAATCGGTATGGTTGAATTTGTTGACTGCTGTTGCGAGCCACCAGCACCACTACCGCCAATTCCTGACGATGATGCCACAGATCCCGCACCTGGTTGCGCGTTGCCAATGACATTCGATTTCTGTAAGTTGTTGACCATACCACCACTCAGCGACGACACTGATTTTCCCAGTTCCTGCTTAAGACCTCCTCCATTCATTGCGGCCGAGTTGTTGGCTGCGGCTGATGTGGTTGGGCCACCGGCACTACCAGTAGCCATCGCTGAGGTACTCGCACCATTTGGCACGTTCGACTGCAGCTGTGTTATGTTTGGCTTTACATCATTGGACGCATTGCTGCCACTTGTTGCATTATTACCGCTGTTTTGTTGTGCAGCAGCGGCAGCGGCTGCAGCAGCTGCTTTCTTTGCTTTGGCAGCGGCAGCCTATAAACATGGTTTAGAAATATGTTTACATTTTGTTAAGAGCACGTACATGCAGACATAAATAACTGTTGATCGTTTTTAGTAGGAGGAAGAATTTTAGGGAATTTTGGAATTTTGAAAGAAATATGTATTTACGATAAATATATAGATACCAAATGGAACTAAGACAATTATATTAGAGTAAAATCTACCGAACGGTTAGCCGAAATTGGGTATGTTATATAAAGTATGGGTATGGGACTTATCAAAATGTTTACATATTATGCATATACGAGTATACAACAACAACTAGTTGAGTGACTCAATTACCTTTGATGGCTATGTGAGTAAAACATCCATCAATGGATCATATTTGGTTGTATCCAATAAAGTGTTGCATATGTGTTTTTGTTGTCGCAATAATATTGTTGTGTTGCATTAGTTTCGTAGAAATATGTTTATTTATGTACACATACAAACATAGGTTGACGATATCATTGGGGCATATTCAAATTGTAACGTATTTAAATGATCATTGTTTGGCGAAGTAAATTTGGTTTTGTTATTCATTATCCAGTTGTAAATTATATGTGTAAATGTGATTTGTATTATTATTTGTAGCATTTGATGATTCACGAAGAGTAAATTGGAGAGAAAGAGGTATTATTATATTATTTAAACATTTAAATATTTTTTCAACATCAAAAATCAAGAGTTCTGAATTAATAATAAGGATGTCTTTCCATCATTTTATGATTTTTCGTTAATAAAAATTATACAAACTTAAATACAATTTAATATTAAGATAGAACTCTATATAATAACCACTGATACAAATCTAAGTCGTTCTAAATAAAAGAATTTCTGATTTACGCTTTAATTTAAAACAAATAGTCAGCTGCACAATATACTATATGGACTATATTAAGTATACACGAATTTTAATTGTTCGTTCAGTAAAAAAATCAACTGTCCTACCTTTGGATTATTGGCGACGATTGGTGGTGGTTGTGGCTCTGGGGGTTCGGGATTTATTTCCACCGCTTTGCTTGCCATCAATTTTGCCCGCCAATTTTGTTTCATCTCTTGTAGCACCTGTTCGTCGACACCCTCATCGAGAAAGGCGTCTCGCACATTAGCGATCACATCTTCGATAACAGCATAATATACTTTTAGCTATGAAGATAGACAGTTTGTTGTATTAAAATATTATTAATAACTAGAATAAGAATTTCAATTACTTAAAGTAATAACAGTAAATTACAAAAGAAAAACTTTGAAATCCTTATTACGGCCAAGTTTACGTACATAGAAGTATGTATGGATGTCTAAATGAACAACATAAAAGTGAAAGTGGTTTTAAAGTGAGTTCATGTTGATAGGTAGTCATTACGTTGCGTACATACTTCACTTTTCTTGTTATGGACATTTGTGTATGGGTAAATGTAAATCTGATGTACACAAATACGAATCGATTTTTAAAGTTCTTAAAGGAATATTTCAAAATTTTGACAATTATATTACTCGTTGTAGTCAGAATGGATTATAAAACAAATCATATTTGGTACTCCTCAGTAATATAAATGCATCAGGATTTTATAAATGGTCCTTCGTTATATTCATTATTTATATTTCATATTATTTATAAGCACAAACGGCTGATTTATTTCTTCTTGTCCATACTAATGCAAATTTATTTAATGTTCTTTGACTCCTATTATATTCGTACCCAAGAATGATACGAGATTTGTAACTAAATAAATGTAAATTTATCATTATCCTTGTTCGCACCTAAATGATAAATCTCACCAACAAATTGCCGATATATAAAATGTATATTCACATGTGTAGCAAACGTGTGGTTGTTGCCTTTAAACAAATGTAACAGGTTTTGATATAAACAGTTGAATATGAGATATATTTTGAGGGTAACGTGTCAAATATGATAAGACTCCATTTCTAAGGTCTTTCAAAAAACATCTCGAATACAGATGTTCATCATACTTACCACAGATGTCTGGCATAGTGTCAAAGCGACCTTCTTTTCCGCCAGTTTGAGGCCGTTGTCTTCTCACAGAATTAACAAAATTAAAACAAGTCCAAATCTTTGAAAAAAATCTTTTTGCAACAGAAATGCAAAATTTAATATGTAAATAAGCACAATAATATAGCGGCGTTAATGTTTGATATGTAGAAAGATGATGCGTATAATGCAAAACAAACGACGGCGGTGTTGGTGGGGCAAGACTGGATCGTCACGAGTGCACAAAATACTAGATTGCAAAAATTTATATAGTTCACTGTTCCTGCGGCATGTGTAATATTCTTTAAACTGATACTATAATTAGTCACAAATTAATGTAACTTAGGTAAATCTTTAATTTAACTAAGAAATGCAACATCACCGAACGTAATATTTTTAACGTCTGTTCACATAAAATAGCTCTTTTCGAATGGCTCGTTGAAAGTCGTGCTAAGAAATTCCCACGATTGTCGCGAATACTACCTCTTTGACAGTTTCCACCTTTCTAGTGGTCTATCTATCTCGCTTGCACTCTCGTAAGTGCCGCAAGTCGTTTGACACGTGTTGTAGTTGTGTATTCCAACTTTTGTCGTCGCTGACAAAACAAAGAGTTTTCACAAAGTCCTTTACCCCAAACTAGAACATTGTTTATATGTACGAAAACATATTATCCTAGCGCATGGTTTTTCCATTCTTATTTTATCCAGCATGGACTTAATAGCCGCTGAAAAGACTTCGCAAAGCACAACACGAAGCCAAATCTGTTAGTGAAATGACGCTCTTTATATACTTTCATCAAGATTTAACAAACGCACACAGACGAAGCACACATGTACACTCATATGTGTAAATAGGCATCATGTAGTCAATGTTTTTCTGTAAATTATAATTCAGCACTATTAAAACTGTTATGGCATTTATTTGATAAATTAACCATATACTCTTTTTGCGATAGTCATTAATTTATAAATAATCATTTTCCGAGTTTTAAAATTAAAAGAAATTTGTTGATTTTCGATGCACTAAACTATTGCGAATGCAATAACAAACACATTAATAAAAACGCGTTGCCAACTTTGGATAAGAAAATGAATAACGTAGAACATGTTTCAATGGTTACCAAGTCTATTAAAAACTTTAGCTATTTAAAGAAATAGCTTTAACAAAATATCAAATGTAAAAAAAATAATAATTGAAAAATCGAATGGATCCATAAGTTTTCAATATAAATTTAAAACTGACCTACCATGAAACTTGCTTATCTCATCGTCATTTCAAATTACATAAAAAGTATTGAATCTTTTACAATGTCTTTTTGTAATAGCGCAATTAACATCTGATTTGTTTTGACATTTGGTGTTAGGTTAGCGAACAACCATAATCAATACGGCGGAGAAAAATATACCAAAATCTCATTTAACCATTGCAATTTGTAAAAAATGAATATAACCAACCGTGTATTGGCCCCCAGTTGGAGGAAAGGAAACAGTTTTATTAGAATCGGTATATAAAATTTATCAACACAAAAAATTAAAAACGATTTATAATTTTTTTGTCATTCACTTGTTATGCAGTCACATTTTCAACAAAACCTCAGGCAAATGAATTACCAGCTTTCCATCAAAAACCAAATCAGTCAAGTTCCACAGGATCTACTGAAGGACGCAAATCAGTGATTCCACAGAATTATCGTTTTATTTATCCTGAATTTTTACCGGATCCCAAAGTGGAATGGCGTAATCCAGTGCGCGAGAAGCTGGAACGCATGGACATGCTAGATCGTCGAAATAAAATTGACATTCCAGAATTCTATGTAGGCTCAATACTAGCGGTAACAAGCTCCGATCCACACGCAACTGGTAAAATCAGTCGTTTCGTTGGTAAGTGCAAAACATAATGTCGCTGCAAAGTCCTAGCTGCTTAGCTTAATGTACCGTAATTTTCTAGGTATATGTATTCATCGCGATCGTTGCGGTCTTAGAGCTCGTTTCATATTGCGCAACGTAATCGATCATCAGGGTGTCGAAGTGCGCTACGAATTGTACGATCCCACTATTCATAAAATTGAAGTACTTCGTCTGGAAAAGCGTTTGGATGACCATCTGCTGTATTTGCGTGACGCATTGCCAGAATATAGCACTATTGATTTAAATATGGAACCTGAGCATTTGGATGATAATGCTGAAGTGCCAGTAAATGACGTTAAAGTAGTATTGCGTCCACGGCCATGGTTGGAGCGGTGGGAACGACAGAATCTACAGGGAGTAGCCAATGTGGAACAATACATCACTGATAAACAACGTCGGCAGGCATTGGCACATGAAAAACCATGGGAGAAATACGACATGATGAAACAGTATCGCGCTACTATTCCCGAAGACGAACAAAAAGAAATATTTGCGGAAGTACACTCACAATTGCATAGTCTGGAATTACAACGAAAACGTAACAAACGCAAACGTTCTTTTGTTAAACCCACCAAATTGGCGTAGGTCTGCGGAAAATTGTTATAATTATTTGTTTTTCTTTCGTAATATTCACTAAACATGTACTTTATGTAATTTAAAACATACATACTAAAGTTGGAATACAGTTTTGTAAATAAAAAACTGCTTGTGTTTATATCCGAAAAATATCAAAGTTACACATCTTTCATTATAATATTTTTCATATGATTAATAATGTCTACATAGATATGTAGTAAATTAAAGTTTCTTATAAGTATATAAATAAACAACTCTATTAATAATGTATATATAACTTATTATTAAAATTTTTAGTAAACACGATACTTATAAAAATTAATAAACGAAATCGTCACATTCCAACCAATGATCACAGTCACCAGATAGAAAAGAAATATTATGGGTAAAGGTATGAGAATCAGGCGCGTATTTTTCAAATGTGGTATACCTGAAGTGGAAACAGATTTTAATTATTTTAGTTAGTATGTATCGAAATTTTCTAGGTATACTTACAGTTATATCCTAAAAATGTTATATAAATATAATAACTCAACGCGCAAAGCCAAAATGTGTTGCCAAGCAATCGCGAGAAAAACCATGGCTGACTTATAACCCAATCATAGAAAAACAGCTGAACAAAGTGTAGCAATATTAATGGTGGAAAGAAAGCGTTTAAATGAACATCGAAAGCATAGCCCCATTCAATATCAGGTTCCAAGTTACTGCTGCGCAAGTAACGATTAGTCATTACCCAGAGGAATGAAGCTACAATGATGCCCGCAAAGATGCAATCCACAAACACTACGTATAATATGAATGAAATACTCTGCAAAAAGTTTAGGCCCATTGTCCACGCGAGTACCACAGAGGTCACTGTTAAGAGTGGCAAGAGTATGAAAAACAATAAAAATATTTTCTGTGATTAGGAACTTACCACAGAGGCAAACTACAAGCAGCACTAAGAAAGCAGGATCATCTCTAGCGAATTGCGATTTTGTCTCTAAATGATAATAATAAAAAAGTTAATTTTTATCAACATACTTGTATGTAATGTGTTATAATACTAACGCTTTCTGTAGTTAAAATTTCTATAAACTTTTTGCGGTGATATAAACAAATATATCATTTGCCATACAGCAAACTCGAAGTCCATTTGGTTAAATTTTAGTAGTCGCCGTAGGTATTTGTAACTTTTGCTTGTTGCTGATAGACAATTTCTGCTATGGTTTGCTGGTGGTGGTAGCGGCGATTGGCCTCGAGATGTTGTATATGATGGCGCATAACTGGATCCAGCCAGTGATGGTGTTGGTGAAGTAGAATGCTTCATTTTGTACACTTTTAAAAAATGTATACGCTTTGCATATTATAACGAAATCTAATATTGTGTTAAATGTCACTATTTTCACAAATTTTAGCAAAAATTACTGAATAAAAACTGACACATCACGTCAAATATTATTCTATCGTTCTACTTCTCCCACTATTCGCATGGTAACAGCTGTCAAAATCATAAGGTATTTTTTAATACTACTTTCCATATACTTCCTAATATTAGACATTCACGAAAAAGTGCACTGGCGCCATATTTATTTTCTTCGTAGAAAAAGTGAGAAAACACACGGAAAAAATTTGCGGCAGTCTGATAAAAATGTCAATTTAAGTGTAAATACGCTAAAAAATTACTTGAAATTTGTAAAATTATAATTTCAAAGATATCGCACAAATGAACGTTTTTCATTTGTGTACGGAAAGATCCGTAATCGTCGCAAATATGCAAAAATGTTTGATGAAAATTGTATCTAATTAGTGTAGGTTTTTGTGGATTCGGTTGCGAATGCAGATGGTGGAGAGCGACGAGTGACGAACTGCGACACAGTCCACAATGGACAAAGAAAATTGTTTGGAATTGTGAGAAAGTAAAGAAACAGCAAAAATAAATTAAAAATACAAACTTGCGAATTCAAAATTAAGCCGCAAGGCGGGCGTTGTTTGCATTTGACCACAAGCTGCGCTACGATCAATTGTACATAAAAATAGAACTGCAACATATAAATGTGTGTGTGTATGAAAAAAAAGTGAAATAAAATGGAAGAGAGAAAAGAAGTGAGGGCATTTTCACTATAATTTTCGAAGGACAGGTCTGGAAAAAATAAAATGATTATAATAAAATATATTTATGACAAACTAATTAATCGTTGTGAAATCATTAAAATAAATTTAACAGTGAGCTCTCCTGCGTAATATTGCCTCACATCAGCTTCTATAATAGTATCCTGTATACTGCTACGTATACGATTAAAAATTTAATCGAGCATAGTGAGAACGCGAAATACTCGCCGTCTTCTATAAGACTTTAACAAAAAAAAAAACAATTTTTTTCGTGTACAAGTGCAATATAATTTCTAAGTCTTAAATTATTTATTTTAATTTGATATACATATTTTCCCCTCTGGTTTTGTTGGCGGATAAAAGTCCGCCTAAAAAGAGCAGTCAATTTGTGGTCGTCAACTGGATTTAGTTTTTGTGACGGCGATAGCCCGAACGCCGGCAAAGTGGATGCCCGGGGCAGTCTGGGTGTTCCCCAGGACTACGCAGGTATGGTGGGCCTAGCGGGCGGAGGTGGTGCAGGTGGACCTGGAGGTCACTTGTATGGACCAGTGCCGCCACAAGACAGTAAGTAAAATTTTAATTTATAGATGCATATATACAATTGGTTTAATATATTTGCTCTAACATAAATTATCTTAGCATTAATAGTGCGCGACATGGTACAGATGCCACCACCTCCTTCAAATGCTCCTACATCAGCAGATGCATGCCTTAGCATTGTTCATTCACTAATGTGCCATCGACAAGGTGGTGAAAGTGAAGGCTTTGCAAAACGGGCTATAGAATCGCTGGTGAAAAAGTTAAAGGAAAAGCGTGATGAATTGGATTCGCTTATAACGGCCATCACTACAAATGGCGCACATCCCAGCAAATGCGTGACTATCCAGCGAACGCTTGACGGTAGATTACAGGTGATTTCATATTTTTTTGGGAACATATGAATATTAATAGATACCTATTTTAGTTTTGGGTTTCAGACCACTTAATATTCATATCAGCTAGTCTTATTTTTATATAACTAACTCTTTCATATCTATCATTTTTTAGGTTGCAGGCCGTAAGGGCTTTCCGCATGTTATATATGCTCGCATTTGGCGATGGCCAGATCTTCATAAGAATGAATTAAAGCATGTTAAGTATTGTGCATATGCTTTTGATCTCAAATGTGATTCAGTGTGCGTGAATCCATATCATTATGAGCGAGTTGTATCACCAGGCATTGATTTATCTGGTCTAAGTCTACAGTCCGGCCCAAGTCGTTTGGTGAAAGATGAATACTCTGCTGGCCCATTGGTTGGAGGCATGGATATTGACGGCAATGACATCGGCACAATACAACATCATCCATCACAATTGGTTGGTCCTGGCTATGGGTACCCCCAAGGAGCAGGTATTATAATTATAAATATGTTTGAATCTATCTATTATGCCTTTTTTCATTTAATTTTCTTATTCACTTTGTATTTATTATTACTTACGGGCTTATGGGTATATTTTGGTTTTTATTTTTGTTAATTGACATTTTTAGTTGCTGATTCAAATCACGCAATGAATTCTATGTTCGTTGCGGGGCGAACAATACCAAAAATTGAACCAGGCGATGGTAGCGGTATGCCACGTGGTGCTTGGATGGTGCCGCCTCCGCCACGGTTGGGTCAGCCACAGCCAGTGCCACAAACGCAGCCACAACCACCGCAACAACAAGCACCACAATCACAGCAACAGCAGCAACAACAACAGCAACAGCGCGCGGCCCAAGTTTCCCAACACCCGCTTTGTAAGCTTTTGCAATTTTTTGTTTTATTTTTCATATATTTTTCTTTGAACAGCAGCATAATAGTGTATAGATATTGTATATATACATATATATTTTTTTGTTTGTTGATTCGTATCCGAACGGAATTATTTTGCAAAATAATCAAATCTCGCAAATTTTGTATACAAACTGTAATTCAATTTTAACGTTTAAATTTTATTTTCTTTATAATCCTAGCTGTTCCACATGGTATGCCGTTGGCTGGACCAATGAACTCCGGTGGTCCAGTTATGGGCCCCCCTCCCCCACCACAATTGCAGAACCCGCAAGGTCCAAACGGTCCAAATGGGAATATTTTAAGTGGCGCGGGTCATCATACTCAAGCGAACTCACCTAATGACGCACTGCAGCAAGCTCAGGGCTCCGGTGATGGTGGTAATAGCGGTGTCGGTGTAAATGTTAGTGGCGGTGCAGGAGCAGCCGGTCCAAATCAAGGAGCATACTATGGTCCGCCAACAACCTCACAGATACCCAATGTCGCAGAAGCAAAGTTCAATGCTGCATTGAATAACGCGGGACCAGGAGGAGGTGTGCAACAGCCACATTCGCCCCATTTACAACAAAATGGTTATGTAACGGGTGGTGGTGCGCCACCCAATTATGGTCAGCATGTAGGAGGTGGCGGTAATGTTGGAACCAATGGACCACAGTCGGCTTCACAAACCAATACTGGTGGACAAGTAGTATCAGGTGGAACTGTGGGTGCAGGTGGTACGTGGACTGGATCTAGCACACTCACCTACACACAATCAATGCAACCGCCCGATCCACGTACACATTCAACAGGATATTGTAAGATTTAATTTTTTTCATATTGTTATTCTGCATTTATACAGTATGTATTCTTGATTGCAGGGAATGCGCCATTGAGTGGTGAAATGAGTGGTAATCAACAACAACAACAACAGCCACGTATGTTGTCCCGGCAACCAGCGCCCGAATATTGGTGCTCCATCGCTTACTTCGAATTGGACACGCAGGTGGGTGAAACGTTCAAAGTGCCATCGGCGAAACCAAATGTCATTATCGACGGTTATGTCGATCCATCTGGTGGCAATCGCTTTTGTCTGGGAGCATTAAGTAATGTACATCGCACAGAACAATCGGAGCGCGCTAGGTAAGTTTCGTGGCATTAATATTCAAATGTATTGGTCCTAATACATTTATTTTTTTTTCTATAGACTTCATATTGGTAAAGGAGTTCAATTGGATCTACGCGGCGAAGGTGACGTTTGGTTGCGCTGCCTCAGCGACAATTCTGTTTTTGTACAAAGTTACTATCTTGATCGTGAAGCTGGTCGAACACCTGGCGACGCTGTACATAAAATATATCCGGTTGCCTGTATTAAAGTGAGTTAATACTTTCAAAAAAATAAGTATTGATTTTTTTTAACACCAACGTTTCTTCGATCGTAGGTTTTTGATTTGCGTCAGTGCCATCAACAAATGCATTCGTTGGCGACAAATGCACAAGCAGCTGCAGCTGCGCAAGCTGCAGCGGTCGCTGGACTGCCAAGCTCACAAATGGGCGGAGCGCCGCGAAGTGAGTAAAGACAAGTCAAGAGAAAATACATATAACTTTGTGCTTTTATCGGGAATTTGATCGAATGTTATTTGTAAAAAAACTCGTTCTAGACATTACCGCAGCTGCTGGCATCGGCGTTGATGATTTACGTCGTCTGTGTATTTTACGTTTAAGTTTTGTCAAAGGATGGGGACCTGATTATCCAAGACAATCAATTAAGGAGACACCTTGTTGGATAGAAGTGCATTTGCATCGAGCTTTACAGCTGCTGGACGAAGTGTTACATAGAATGCCGATCGATGGTCCACGTGCGATGGCTTAAACAAGTCCTCAATCGCACAGATGCATACATATTTAAAGTTTAAACATTAATACGTATACAAAAATGATGAGTAAATAATTGAATTCTGCTCAGTTCATCACAAAAGGAAGAAAAAAAAAAAACAAAAAATACAGGAGCTTGCAAACTTAAAAGGCCTGTTTCCTGCTTCTTGATTTTTATTAGCCTTACAAATGGATATAAAATATTTTACATTATTTAAGCAGAGATTGTAAGAATACATGCAATTAGTTTTTATCAAAAGTATGTTTTATGCTTTCATGAAAGAAATTTGTGAAGTAGAACTTCATGGCTTGAACCGATTTAAAATCAAATCGATTTTATTTCGTTTATTGTTGTATTTCTAAATTTAAAGAAACAAAGATACTAAAAAGCATTCATGGCTCTTAAAATAAATTAAAATATTTATTTTTCATCTTCGGCAAACGACAATTTTAAACTGTGAAATTACTGAGTTTTTAATTTGTGCACAATATTTTTTTATGAATATTCTTTTATCACAATAGTTAATATTGACATTATTCTGCCTTTATTGTTTGCTTCATAGTGGACATTCTTTGAGTGTTTAATCTAATTTTTAGGCATTTGTGATTAATCGAAAAAGAAATAAATTATAAATATTGTTTAAATTTTTCACACAAAAATTGTTGTTATACTTCATCTGCTGTATATAGTTATGAAAATTAAGACAGGCAGATAGATAAAAAAACATTTCCTTAAATGTTATAGTTGTTTATTTATGTGACCCGGTACTTCTATAATTTTCACAATGCAACGTCACTTGCCCGTCCAACCATTTAATCCACTCATCATCAACTATTAGTACCAATGTGACTTCTTCAAATACAGCCGAACGTGATACTTCTTTGAATTGCATTTTTCGGAACATGTGTAACGATTTTTCATTTTTTGTACCAATCTTGGCTTCAAATTTTTTAATATTTAAATTTTGTAAGGCATATTTCAACAACAAAAGCATTGCTTCCCATCCATAACCTTTACCGCGTGCTTCTGGTTCTGCAATCATTATCTCTGCTTCGGCCACTTGACAGCCTGCGTTTACATCCTCAACGTCATCGTCTATTCTTAAAAATAGATTTGTATCTCCAACCAGCGAATAAATTTCATCACTTGTTTGTTCATAAGTAGTTCTGCATAAAACAAGAAATGTACATTTGTCCTCATCTTCACGCCAACTGCGCTGCATCTCATATTCCTCTTGCAGCGTGAGGGGTTCTGAAGCTGTCAACTCTTGTAACTCTGGCGACTTCATCCATTCGTGATACTTTTCCACATGTGCTGCACAGTACGGAACTAATATTACTTTTTTCCCAACAATTTTGGTGTTCTCGTTCAGTCGCATCTTGTGGTCGGTAGAAGTTTGGTATTTTTAAATTTGACAAAAATACATTTATTTACATTAATAGACCACGAGAATCAGCTGTTTCGAAAAATGTGAACGATTAAGACGAGTGTCAGCGAATATTATATGGAAACACTGAAATTGGTGAATTCCCTTAAATTTATATAAGATATATAAATAAAGAGCATATGATTCGTGTTGGTGCCATATTTTTAATTTTTATAATTACAAATTTAAAATAAGCGTATTTTTTTCTAATTTATTAATAATATCGTAAAGTCACACAATTAATCGATAGCACCAAATTTTACGAACTTATATAAACATAAAGAATCATCGGTCTTGTAAATTTCATGTATCATGTATTTTGCTCGGTGTGTTTTGAATATGTGACAGCTGCATTTTCGTGTCAGTTTTCGTACGTTTGTTATCTACTGTTTGAGATTTCTACCTGATTTTTACTCTATTAATTGTCGCGCAAAAACAATTGTTGTGAAAAGCGGTATTTTTGTGCCCGTTACATAAAACTTGTGTAGAATATTTCTATAAAAACAATTGTACCATGATTCCGGTGTGGCAAATGATGTTGGGCGTTTGCGTAGGCCTGGTTGCTTTAATATTTGTGCGCCCTCAAGCGCTCAGCTATGATCGAGAAGGAGGCAGTGCAAGTGGCGGAAGATCTAGACGCCGAAAAAGTACAAGCGACCAAAGTGCATATACACCAAGATTCAACTCGTAAATGCATTTGTTTTATCTGGTTATAAATTTGTAAATTGATTTTAAATTTTCAGATCCCCCGGAGATGCTTGTGTTATATGTCTTTTGGATATGCAGAATGATAATATGACATATCTGCGATGCGGCCATGCCATGCACGATAAGTGCTTCACTGAGTGTAAGCGACATACAAAGAATTGTCCAGTTTGCCGTGAACGCATGTGAGATATTCTGAATTTTACACATATCTGACAACATTTTTCTTTTCGTACTCGATCATACAATTTCTATTATGAAATATAATGGTTTGAGTGTGAAGTTGTCCGGAATTTTAAGTTCAGTTAAATAAATTAAAGTGTGCGGGTTACGCGGTTAACTGTTCACTAAATATTTTTATATAAAAGAAAGAAACGAGGAGACTGATTGGTAAGAAGTTTAGAAATCTAGAAAAAAAGACGGAAGTTATTTTCATTTGACTTTTTAATTTTTTTTATTTATTATATGAGTTTATATAATTTGATCTTTAGAACTCACATACTATGTCTTAAATGTGTATTAAAAAACAATTGTAAAATGTATTAAAATATTTTTATTTCACAAATGGAATCTTAAAATTACAAAGTTTATATAAAACAAAAAAATTATACAAATTACTTGAATAAATCAAAAAATAAAACATTTAAGCAGACTAATGGATATTCTTACTATATTACATATAAAAATTAAAAATATTTTTAGGTGTAAGAATTAAATATAGGCAGGGCATTGTTTCTCCAATTATCATGCCAACGCAATGATTGGAATTCGTGCAAATTTTTGCGAAACCGTTCTTTGGATTCTAGTAAACTTGGATTACTAGGAAAGTTTTCAAACCAAAATTTGAGTTGGTCGGAGAGATCTTTGTGATTCTCGAATATAAATCCATTCTGACCATGAGTTACCAATTCGCCAAGGCTTAGAGAAAGAAAAATTGTTAATTTTCAATGTTAGTTATGTGAATAATCTAATCTATATCTTATCTAATTCTGTACATTTATTTTGATATTTAACTCACCAATTGAAATTATACGCGCACACCGGCAAACCGCAACCGAACATATCTACCACTTTCATAGGTAAGTCTAATCCACTGCTGCTATAGTGCAAACATACTCCCAAATCAGCAGAAGCTAAAATAAGAGGGTAATCTTCCACTTCCAACCACGGTGTTATGATTGAAACTTTGGACCACTTTAGTTTAGAAATCCGGCATTCATATTCTTGTTTCTGTGGTCCTTTACCGGTGATGATACATAAAATGGTGGGGAAATTATTTGGACGCGCAGTGGCTGTGCCTTCATACTCTGAACAACAATATTAAATAATAATATATTTTTGGGACATTCTGGCAGTACTGATATGTATGTAGACTTACCTTCTAATGCTTTAAGCAATATCCCAAAGTCTTCATCTGGTGTCCAGCTAGTACTTGATACAACAATAGCTACTCGTTGTGGTTTATACGAAACATTTCCATTAATTAATTTTTGTGTTAAAGCTGTTGTTTCAATAACTCCAGATTCTTTTAGATCTGCATAGCATTTTGGTAGAAATTGTGGATATTCTTTGGATAATTTCATAAAGAGTTCGTGCTTTTGAGCCAATTCAATGGGATGAAATTGTGTGGGCGGCCTATCATACAAGACGACTGCTGGCCTAAAGAGTGACACAAATTTATAATATATTTGGTACGATTATTAATTTCTGTATGTTTACCCAATATTCCAATTCAACAGTAGATCCTGTTGCATAGCTTTGGTGACACAAAAATGAGCATTTGCTTTACTACCAAATGAACGCTCAATCCATTTAGCTAAACGACAAAAGTAACTCTTCTCTCCGTTGGCAGTACCCAAAGCTAATATAGTGTACGTGTAATTATGCCAGTCAATGACAAATTTAGTTCTCGTTAACGCACAATAAAGATAGCAAACTATTAAGGTTGGAACACCTGGTGGATTTTGCACTAGTAAAAAATTTGAACGACGTATAGAAACTAGCGCTATGAGCAAACTTAAGGTCTGCCAAAATGTTTTGAAAATTAATTTTAGTTTAGGTGTAAGGTTAGTTACAGGCACCGGTGATAATTCATGTATTTTGCATTTGTGGTGAGCATTAGTTAGGGCGTCCAGCGGTTTCGTTTCAATATAGCCAATAAAGTCAACGTTATAATTTTCTTCGAGCAAACTAACGGCGTGATATTGCATGCGTGGACTGCGTCCTATGTCGCCAAGTACAACAATGCAGGCATTTCGTCGGCCAATTTGTACATCAACCATTTCGTTCAGGATTATTTCAGTGAAACATATATTAAATATAAGATACTCGCTTTTTGTCCAATTTATATACTTATTAAGACGTTAATTTTATAATATAAGCAAACTATTTATAAAAACAAGTTCATTAAATACGTCAAGTAATGACATTTTAGACATTACATATCAGCTGACGAAATAGAATAAACAGATATGCATGGTAGGTCTAAAAACTGAATATAAATTTATTAAAAATAACCAATTAAACAATAAATGATATTTTGTGTTTCACTGCGCTATAAATAATATATAAATGTATAGTCGATAATTAAAAAAAAAAATAAATAAACAAATAGGTGATTTAAATTGTCAGTAAAATAAAGATATACATACATATAATGCTTAGTTTTGCATTATGTATACACATGTGTTTGTTTTTATTTTTTTTTTTAGCAAATTTCTTTTGTGAATTATGCTACTTTTTTATGAAAAATTTGGGTTCGTAAATGTTATAGCGTAGAAAGTTTAATTTTTTTTAATATATGTAAGTTGATTAGACATTTTTATTACTGATTTCGTATTTTGTGTAGCGGTAACTCTGCCAAAAGTAATCTTAAATAGTTAAGGAGAAAAAATAATTCAGCTAAAATTAGTTTTCTCTAACTTTTTAGTTTGGTAAAAAATATTATTAAATAAATATTGATGTGTAAATCAGTAAAAACAGTGGCACCTCTATATTTTATATATTTCATTTTCTAGTAATAATTTTTACAATTATCAAAACTCCATTCCGAAAAGTGACCAAGAGAAATATGTAAAAATCTAAATAATTTTTTTTCAATGAACAATTTAGAAAATAAAAAATAAAAAACGTGAAATAAAAAAATATAAAAACATAACAATTATTTATTGTTTAATAAAATATCAGTTTTAAGTAATACCTGGGTACTTGTACAAACAAGCTTGTCAATGACTGGAAGACGGAAACGTGGGCGCCCACGTCGCGGCGAAGGACCTGCACTTGATGATATCGATGTACTGCTTGCACGTGAATTTCAACAAAGACCTGCATTTTATGATCGCAATCATCCTCAATATAGAAATAGGGATTACTTGGAAGGAATGTGGATGGATATGGCTGAGAGTGTGGGTCAAAATGGTAAGATAATACATTCAGAGAGAGTATATTATATTCAAAGGTATTGTTTAATATACATAAATTGTAAGAATTATTTTTGTAAAAATCAATGTACATAATTTAAAAATTAAGTGCTTTCTCAATTCCGACAGTTGCTATAGTAAAAAATCGTATGGTTCAACTACGAAATCGCTATAACTTGGAAAAACGTCGAGTGGAGATGTTGCAAGACCAATATAACGATCCAAGTATTACATCGCAATGGCCAATGTATAATTATTTAACATATTTAGGTGATCACATAAAAGCTCGTCGATCGTTTACAAAAGAAGTTGTTGTAAGACCAAAATCGGCGCCGTTTTCGAATTCAAGGTGAGCATTTCAATACTACTTTTTTATTTGTATGACTTAAAATAATTTAAAGCATAAGACCTGTGCGTTTTGCTTATTGCAGTGATTCTGATGGATGTGACGAACCCAATCCATACCCGCCGTGAGTTAGCTTAACTTAGCTGCTTCATATATTTAATTTTTTAATAATAAATAACAATTTTCAGAACGCCGCCTGTTGCTACTCCGACAGACAGGCAAATAAGGCCAGATTTACGCAATAATGTAAACGAGGAAGTTAACAATACAAACTACCATGAAATGCGTCCGCCAAGCCCCGACAAACAAATAGATAACCTTTCTAATGTCAATCCAAACCTGTGTAAGTTTAGAGCTTTTGGACAGTTTTTAACTTCATCATTGATCGAAATGAACCAAAAGGATGCTTTGATGTTGGTAGAGAAGTTCACCACTGATTTGGTGAAATCATTACTACTTGAAACACATAAGTCGTCGGATGTACAAATGGAAGTTGTTGTAAATGGACACAATTGATAAAATATTGTTTATATGTAAGTTCTGTTTATAACTATTTATAAGAATTTCAACTAATTTTATTACTTGTATTTTTTTCGGGACTTAGAATAAATGAATAGTAATTAGGGTATATATGTATTGAGAGTATTTGCATGTACAGAATTACACGACATTTTAAGAAGCCAGAAATGAACTGTTAAAATTATTAATTAATTTTTAATAACAAGACGACAAACATTCACGACAGTCTAATCTACCTTAAAGTAGATTTTTGACATTCATGTTCAATAAAATAAAATGATCGGTTTTTGAATGTATGTATGTTTGTTTTTAATTACATGGTGTAATATTTGTTAACATTAAAATAAACTTTTAGAATTTTTAATAAATATTGATGTAATATAGTTCAATTAAGTTTTTGATTACATTTGAAGAGTTGGCAGAGCATAAATTAATAAAAGAAAAGACGAAACAGCGATACGGAAGGTGAGAAAATGCATTATCTTCGAGATATTTTATTTTATATTTTTGTTGGCTACCTTTGATTTCTTTCGTTTTATGCCATTTCTAACAAAGCTTGGAACCATTAAGCTTAGTCAGCAACCATTTGGTAAATTTACGATCTGACTTGTTTTTACGTTCATAGTAACATTCTTCTCTCATTTACGTTCTCCGATTTTACATAAACTTAACATTCTCTCAGATGCATTTAAAGAGAACATGCATTTGTTCGTTGTGTATAACAGTTAAATAATTTGGAGTTCTCTCGCTTCCGCTTTGCAATGCAACATTTTTACGCGTCATTTCGTGTGATGTGTTGTTCGAGTGCGATTCTTGCGCGGAAGATAAATTCGTCTTCACAAGAGTCCATACATATTTATCTAAATTAAAAAAATACTTATATATTTTAGTTGAAAGATTCAAAAGTAAACAAAACGAATTCGCAGTGAGTGTGTGGAATTTATATAGTGAACCTATATTCATTTAAAAATTACAAGCGCAAATCAGAAAATGGCTTATAGTAAGACAAGTGAGATGTGCAAAATCTTTTGAAAATTGATGCAGTGATTGGCGTCTGGCAAAAATACATACATACATAAGAACATATGTACGCTTGTATGTATATGTGTATGTGTACAAGTGATTGTTGTGCTGAAAATTCAAAGAAGTGAATTACTTTTAAAGAACATCGCGACAGTTGTGCTGCTATAAAAATCACAAAAATGTAAAATACGTTCATTCATACGGAGTAAGCAAAATAGTGGTGTGATTTGGTAAAACAATTATTAATATCGATAAACAAATGAAATGATAAATAAATATTAAACATTATTAAGAGTAAACCCATGTAAAGAGTGAATATAAATATACATATTTAAATGTTTATGCGCTTAATGCTTAGTGTTTTTGAGAGCTTATAAAAATTACGTATGGAAAAATAAAAATGTAAAATTTCGGTAAATAAGTGTTTTTGGTGCAACAAAACTAATTATAGGAAAACTAAAATTTGTGGAAGTGTTTAAAGGCTTGGTAAGTTATTATTTCAAATACAAAAATTATTTTATAATAATATTTGAAAAATGTGATTTATGTAAAATGCACTTTTGTACGCAGTTTATTTGTACATCGGATCTTGGGGTTTTGTCACTACGATATTTTTTAATAGGTTTAGCTTTACAGATTCACTGTATATTTTCACGATCTTTTCTTGGTCCATGTTTGTTTTTTATAAAGTTGAAATTGTTCATCAGCCAAAATGTAATTTAGCTTGAACTCAATTTCGGATTTATTCTGCTTCCAATGAGACTTAAACGTTAACAAATTGATAAAAAATTGTTCAATAATATTATTTATAATGTTTAAAATTCGTGCGACATTGAACAACTGTTCATATCATATTCATAGGTTTTATCTTTCGAATAGTCGTAATTTCTATGTAAATATCTCTTTTTTTGTTAAAGAAATTGATTTCTGTGAAGAGCTTAAAATATTTAATTCATTCGAAATCGATATAATTCTGAGTGTGATTAAATGAAAAATGAAAAAAAAATCTTAAAAAAACATATTTTATTTATATAATCTTTTATTTGTATAAAACTATCGTTCTTATCATTCTTATTTGTGCATTCTAAACATATCTATAACTTCCTTTACTTCCGGCATACGTACATAAATATGTATGTATGTATATCGAACAGTCAAACTTAGCATACTAATATTTTTCACTAAGTACCCAGTAAAAAATCTTTGGATTAATACCAAAATAGAGTAATAAAGGAGTAATTACTTGTTCATCCATTTCGAGCATTAAGTGAGTAATAAAGGCAGTTTCGTTAATTTAAAAAAAAAAATGTTAGTTTTTCGCTTATTGATACATTTTGGAGGAATAAACAAGCTATGCGAATACTTCGATTATTCTATTATTACTCCAAAATGTATCAATAAAGGAGTAATGAATTGTTCATCCTTTTCGAGCATTAAGTGAGCAATGAAGCATTTTCGTTAGTTTTTACAAAAATCGTTTCCTCCCTTATTTTGGAGGAAAAGACGAGCTATTAATATGCTAACGCATAGTTCTATTGCTTGTTTATTACTCTAAAATGTATCAATAACGGATTAACCATAACGGCCAATCATAACTGTTAATTTTTGTGGAATTCTTTTGTTTACAATAAAAGCGTATTTTGTCACTTTAAAATAGTCTGAATCTTGTAATCAACGCGTGAACATTATTGTAGGATCGTGAATGTTATCAGATAAAAAGTGGTCAATTGTCGCGAATATATACGAGTAAAAAGTGCTAATTAATTAAAAAAATTTATTATAAAAGATAATGAGTTTCAACTCGCAAATATTCCAAACTCAGGCAATATTTTCGCCGGAAATTATACCAGGTAGTTCGACTAATAGTATAGGTAAATACATAAAATTGCTAAATTAATTGATAAATTAACATTAAATACTTTCTCTTTTTTAGAAAAAAATGAAGAAGTTCTCAAAGCGATAAAAACGGTGGAAAATAAACTTGATTGCCTCTCAGCCGAAATCGGGACGTTAAAAGAAGTTATGTGCAAACATAATGTATTATTGGAAGCGTTTGGTAAGATCTTACGCCCAGCTACGATCGACTTGCAATTTTTTCCAATTAATTCTCTGGTGGAGCTAGATTCAGCAGAAGAGCTGATCAAAAACAAACCGGAATCCGAAGTGGTGAGACCAATTATATCATTTCTTTTTCTAAAGAGAAATGTTTGAAGTTTTTAATGTATTTCTTAATGTTTTCCAGATTAGCTACATAAAATCCAGGATAAATAATATCAAACTGGAAAAAGCCTTAACAAAAATATTTGACGATAACGTTTTGCCGAAAATAAATTGGGATGGCTCGAAAAACAAAACCGCGATAAATAAATACAGACTGTTTAACTTTTTCTTTTTCGGTAAGATCTGAGTTTTGTATATTTTATCTTAAATAACTTCTACATATATGTATGAATTTTTTCATCTTTTGCAGAATCAGTTAAAGAAACATATTCGAGTTACGGGGATTTTGAAAAAGCGATTAAACTGGCCTTTCGAAAATGTAAGGCAACTTGTTACCGAAAGACCTATTCAATAAAATCTGCTTCGTCTCAGGAAAATTCCAAAATTATAACTTAATTTTAAATCATTATAACTATGCATATACAATGTATTTATAATTTATGTGAATTACTAACACTTATATTTTGAAAATTAAAACATTGAATTCAGTTTACAGTTTATATTTTTCTCTGCTCTTTTTGGATGTAAATAATATTACTCTTTTTTGTGCTCTTTCTGGAGGCAAAAATCATTACTCCTTTTGTACTCCTTCTGGAGATAAAAAAGATCACTCCCTCTGCTCTCGTTTCGGAGGTCAAAAAGAGCTCAAAAGAATGCTCGGTTTGCGCTCCATTAGGAGCTCAAAAGGAGTGATCCCTCGTAAGGACATGCTATGTTAAAAAGGAGTAATAAATGCATGGGCTTCGGAGCATTGTGGAGTAATCCATTACTCGCAAAGGAGCGATCTAAGATTAATCTTTGGATCATCCGATTTTTTACTGGGTATTGTGTGTATGTGTGACTGATTTGTATGTGTGCGCACACATTTACGCATTATTTCCAACGCTTCATGTTATCCCCACTGACTGACTTCCTTTTCGGACACATTTGCTTAATAAAACTTTGCAGACGACCCAAAGCATCGATATGTATAATGCACTAACATTTCGCTACTCGACAAACAGCACGCTTTCCATGCTTAACTTAATCACATTTACAGGTGTATGTTCGTGTGTGACTTGCTTTGTGTTTGCCTGCGACTCACCGGAGGGTGGTTGGCGTCTATAGCTATCGCATTCCATCGTTGGTTTGTTATTGTCGCAGTATTTTACCGGTAAAAAACAAAATAGCAAAACAAAAGCAAAGCAGACGACGCCAACACAGCAACCCCAACAAGCTGTCTTGTCAAAGAACGTATAATAATAAGAAGGAGCAAATGTTAACTCGCAACTTTTTGTGTGCTAAAATATAAGGGAACATGGAAAACTCGCCACTTCGAAAGAAAAATAATACACCACAGCATGAGCGAGCTGAGATCAATAAGCACAAAGGGGAAATGGGTGTTCTCACATCAATTCTTCATGTGCTTGCTTATTAAGATTTACATTTGAATTTTATTTTTTATTTTAAGTTATTTAATAGAAATTTTTAAATTAATATAATTAATAATTAAAAATACATTTTGACTCAAATTAATTAAATAATAAAAAAAATATGTTTACGATGAGCGTCGAACCTAGAGAATTTGATGGATATGCAAAGTAGCAAAATATGTACATACATATGTATGTGTGAATGTATGAATGATAGTTCACTGAATAGATTGTGCGAGAATTCGCCGATTGATGGTAGGCAATTCTGATAGTCATGTTTTATTATATTTACATATATATTATTCATAAATATTTTTTTAATTTAATTTTCTATCTATTTTTCATTTCATTTTTATTTTATATTATTTTTAATTTTTTAAGTTACTTTTTATTCATATCTAATTAAAAATTCTGACTTATTCATTAATTATATAAATAAACTACATATATGATAATCTATAAAATCATTATGGTCTCGAGCAATCATTGATTTGCCGTCGGCAAATTTCATAACAATGCGTATGTTCAAATATTCTTGCTACCATACGCGTGCAGACATATACATATATGTACATGCATACGTATAAATATGAACATACAAATCTACATTCCTCACACTTGTCACTTCGACACATCTTCGGAAAAAGCAACTCGCCTACAACAAAAAATTACAACAACATTTGCATGTTGAAACGCATGCGTATCAACAACAAAGCAAGTGGACTTCATTCATAAGCGCAAGCGTCGCGTACATCTCCGCGCATGCCTTGCCTAAAAGCGGCTTGTCTGGGATCACAAATTCAAATAATTTCTGATATTTCCTTCAGAAGAGAAAACTGGCAGTGGCCGAGAATCATATTCATATTTCTATTAGAGCTAGCATATTGTCCTATGGATTATGAAATATCAATTAAGCTGATTGATTCTCAACAGCTATCATAGAGCGGATGGCACGCACGCATTCGATTTCTAGACAGTGCTCAGGTTCAAATCCTGGACGAAGTCTTATTTTTTCGCATATTTTATATTTCTGGCACAATTGATGGCAAATATGAAAATTGATTCTTTTATGATTTTTGCCAAGCTGCTTGCACTGCATCAACATCGAAATATGATTTTAGATTTTGCCATCGTCGCGAGGAAGCAGTTTGTGGACACCGACGGCGGCAGCGAGGAAGAGTTGACATATTGTTGTTTCTGCTTCTTGATGTTCAGGGTTTTTTGTACTTTGTATTTGCGTTGGTTTGTTTTTTGACGGTCATTCACATTCACATATTCTAATTGGTGTGTTTGCTGTTGCGCATATGAAGGAATGGTGTTGTTGTTCCTATGACTCTTGGCAATTCGTAATATTTTACATATGCACATACATATGTACGTACACTTGTAAGTTTGTCAGTCACTTGCGCATATTGTGCGTTTGTGATTGCGCATATGAAGGGATTCCCTGGTTATGCTTACATACAAATATACTTATGAATGAATGAATATATACGTGTATGATGCTACATACGTACGATTGATACATATAAACATATACCGACTGAGCTTTTGGTATATGTGTATATGTTTGTATTTTTATTTTTCGCTGCTACGTGTAATCAAAATGCGGTGGAAAAAAGTGAAAAATTGCATACTATTATAACTTCAAATATGCTGCATATGGACAGTCTTATTTTTTATTATTTTTTATTTATTTATTTATTATTAAATTTCTAATTTATTTATCATAGGAATAAAAAAATATAAATATAAATAGAGAAAATATAAAAATTAAAATAAACAAATTTATGTAAATAATTATCATATTTTAAATAGAAAAAATTTGCAAAAAAATAATTATATAACGAAATCACCAATAATCAAATAAATAATAATTAATAGGAAATAAAATAAAATATAATAAAAAAACAAAAAAGTCAAAAATACATTCATATTTCATGTAGGATTTGAACTCGAGCAAAATATTTGGAGTTGCAAAATGTTGGGTTGCTAAGCACGCAACACCAAAGTCAACTTTAAAACCAACGCATTTATTGTGATATAGTTACAACACAAGCGAAATATACTCCTCAACGCAATTTTTCCACCACTTATGAGGGAACACGACAAACTACACCTCATTAATAGAGAATATGAAAAATATCCAATTCGAAATCACAGAATTGTGTGCGAATTTGTGGTTGATGAGGAGGCAAATTCGTAAATCTTGTGCGATTAATAATTATTTCTTTACAATACACATTATTCTAATTACCCCTTATGCGCATATCAAAGAACATCTGCGTGGGCAATTTCTATAGAGTAGTCCCTTATAATGTGGTGTAGTTTCTCTGATGCATACATTTTCTGTTCTCATGTTCCTTTATATCGTGGTGCACGCAATTGATCAGTTCCCTTCTAAAGTGGTAAACATTGGCTTGCTTCCCCTTTTGAATGGTGTGTTCCTTTATAGTGTTCGAAATTTTGTCGATGTTCCCTAATGTCTAAGACCGTTTTAGCACTGCTAACATTTGCTCCTTCTTATTATTATACGTTCTTTGGTCTTGTGGCTTTCGCATAACAGTTATGCATACATATATGTATAATCAAACAACAAACAGTTCAAACCTGCAAACTGTCGTTTAAATTTACTTTACGTTCTCTGCGCGTTGTCATCGAACCAACGACAAAAACAACTAGATCCCAATGAAACAACCAAAGCCAGTTAGTCACCCATCTAAAACGGATTTATGGTGTTGCCATATGTGGCGAATAATATGCATAGCACCGTTTTGAGCCGTCGGAAGAACGGTTCAAGATTTTTGCTCTACCAAACAGTAAACGGGAACATCTTCGACTAGTGGTTGTGAAAAGCTTCTGCATAGTACTCAGACTCCTTTTTGAAAAAAATAGGGTTCAGATTATATATTTTATATTTACGTTTTTTTTATACCCACAATAAAATAGCTCGGAGTGGCAAAACTGAGCGGATAAACGTAAATTGCTTGTCTGGGAACAATAACATAGCGCGTCTGGCGATATTCTGTATGTTGGCGTGTATAAAAGTTTAATTTGCTGATTGTGTGTGTGTTCTACGCCGTTTTAACACCCGAAAACAAAATCAAAAACAAATGTTGCACGCAGACATTGCATGTTTAAAAAACGTGAAATGCAGCGCAGGAAAAAGTGAACTGTTTCGAGTATTTTCTATAAAACTCACATTTATATATTTAAAATTTGTTTTTAATAATATTGTTGCCACTTGGATTTTAGTTTAGAAGAAAATATTTTTCTACTATTTTGGTTTTAGCTGTGTGTGAAAAAAAAAACTTATTTTTATTATAAATATACATATAACAGTGCATTTCGAAAATATTTATATAGATTTTACACTGAATATTATATTTTTCTAAATTTCAATTATTTACGAATTATGCTGAAATGGATAAATGTAATTTGATTTATCAGGTAAGTTTTTACTATATCTATATTCCATTTTTAAAGCTTTTGACACTCCAATTTTTAAAATTTTTGAACACTGTGCAATTTATTGCTGCCGAGTTCATTTTATCACTGTGTTGCATTCCTTTGTTGTGTCTGCGTGCCGATGCTGTTGGCAAATTTGAATTAATGTCTATGCTATGTTGCATGATGCATAAATACATATACATACATATACAAATGTATTTGCTGTTAAAAGTACATATGTTTAAACTCAGACATTTCGTTTTGTGGTGGTCAAGGAATGCACGCTGTATATATGTACATATGTACAATAATAAAATATACCTTATATATATGCGTATAAATAAACATACTCGTACATAACTGTTGAAGATATGCAGAGCCACAGTTTCTATTTCAGCATATATGTAGTTAAGCTAAGCATACTTTTAGGCGTTCACACATGAAATGCACATCAGCCACAATGTACATATATCTATGTATATGTGAGAATGTCGCGTAGATAGCACGTACGTATTTCATTTGCTGCGGTCGCAATTCATGCTCTTCCCTACACAAACGACTGCTGTTTTGCATAATTGGCGAAGTATTGGTGTACAAATACATCATTGTCATGCGCTTAATACTTGTATCTGCTTTATACCATTATATTTACGAGCGTGATTTATAATTTCCATTGTGTTTGAAATGAAAGAAGCGAAATGATACGGCCTTATTTGGGAAAATGAGTGCATCTATTATGCATGCATTGATTATAAATCGAAACTGTTAAGCCCAATCAAAGGGGACTGATTTATATATGTTTTTAAAATGATTTTTTTACATTAAGTTAAAATGTCACTAACAGTTAACCACAAACTAAATATAATTTTTGCTCAGCTCTATTTGAACAAATTGTCACTCATTTAAATATGTATTTGGAGTAAATATTTGAGCATAGCATCGACTTTAATTGGTCAGTTAGTCAGCGCCAACTAATCAACTAATCAACCAAATAAACTGCAAACAAATGCAACAATGAATGAATAACTTCCACGTCATAATTATCAATACAATAATCCCGTGTGCTCATTGTTTGTTTTCTAATTTTGCTTATGCGTTGGCGTGTGAGTTGATGTTTGTTATTGTGGCGTTCATTTGCGTATCATACTGCACAATAACCCACTCATGCCCCACCGATGTTGCGCATATACAAATCAAATAAAATAGAAAGAAATATGTACGAATACAGCTGTGTTATAAAATTCAAACCACAGCTTTCCAATTGCAGCCATTCAGCGGCTGTTGAGCTAATAAGCTGCTTGCCATACTCATATTGTTTATTGAATATTCATGGTATTATTGCGTATTCTGCTTTGTTCCGAGGCAAAAACGTATAAACCAAATTATTTTGTTGCTGTTGGTATTGTATTTGCTGGTTTTTGCGATATTTCAAATATTATATTCTTACTTGGTACATAAAATAATTTTCGGCTGAAAATCGAAATTTTAACTTGTCTACCATTTAGTAATTTTACAGTATGATTACTTTTTGGAGTTTCAAACGATTTTTAATCCCAACCAACAATGAATGATTAAAAACTAGAAATAATCAGTTTGATTTTTATAGCTTCTTTCTTCTGAAGTCATACTGCCGATTCCTAGGAGTATATTGAAAATCAAAATTTTTATGTAGCATATATGAAAATTCAGTAGGATTCTTGTGTGGTTCTTTATAGAAATCAATCAAAGGAAATTTCATTTCAGTACACAATAGCCCCAAACATTTGGCACAACCACATTTCTATGTATTTATGTACATATATACATATGAACTCGTGTGTGCAATGATAGATAAATTATCGCAGGATATGTTATGTACTTCTATTACTAGCGCATTAAATATTGCCATACACTTACATTTTATATAAGTATTTGTGTGCTTACTCGTCTAACGCATTTTACACGTCATGCCTTACCGCTTGTTTGTGCCACGTGCGTCCGCCGGCAAAATACTCATATGAGTACATAACTAGATAAGGGGCGTATGTATCTACATATTCATATATACAAATATACAGAGAAGCAAAATGTTTGACGTTGGTTTAGAAGGTCTACGGTGGAATTGTGGTAAGTGGGTATTTATATTTTGGTTGTGTGTGCTTTTGTTTGAAACTTGAGCAAAGGAAGTGTGGAACACACAGCTGAGCTGCCGGTGTTGTGGATTTAGGACAATGTGCGCAAGGATATTTGCAAAGCATAACGAATATACATACATAATATATCCAAAAGGTATTTTAAAACATTTTTAAAGAAAAATGAAGTAAGAAAAAAAACAAATTAATAAAAAAAATAATGTACAATAATCTTAACATCAGATTCTATATGTGTCAAATACTTTTCTTAGAACATACATATGTATAGTAAACCAACAGATCAAATATTATTCTAAGCTTTTTAAAAAGCTATAAAGTAAAAAAAACTTACAAAAATATTTAATTTTTTTAACCACCTTGAAAAAAATGCTGATTCAGAGAATAAAACTGTGGCATAATTTAATTTAAACGATTCCTGATATCAACTGTAACATTGTAGAGGTAATCTAAGTTTTATATTTGTTCAAGACGAAAATTACAAGGCTAAAGAAAGCCCTTAGGTCTTGCCTCTACAAAGATTACTTGGAGCTTTCGTATTAATCATGGTTCTCACCAGGATTTCCTGTTCGTTATATGTATATTTCTATACATATGCGCATGTGTTTGTGAGTATATCGGTGCAAACATACAGCTTGCAGAGCACTGGGCTAGATAAACTTTTGTACATAGTTGAGCAGCAAAAAGAGCTCTGACATTCAAAATGTACGACGCGTAAATGACGGGTGGTTGGCCGAAAATTGGTGAATGCCATTAGCATTACGTTGACTTCAGGCGGCGAACGCGTGGCGGGGCGGAAACGTGTGCCTTTGGCGGCGACAAAGAGCGCAGAAAATAGTGTAACATGAGTATGCCAAGGGTTGATTTGTACAAAAACAAAAACAAAAACAACAAAAATGACGCGATATAAGTTAAACAAAAACGTCGAAACTGTAAACTTGCGAGTCGTTGATTTTTGATTTCGCCGACACTGACTTTCCCACAGACATTTGGCTGACCATGACGTTGGTTGAGCAGAAAAGCGGCTAGAAAAGCGAAACAGCGAGTGAAAGGCAGCAGGAAGCGAGGTCTGTTTAACGTGTAGCACGTTATTACTGCACAACCTTACATTTGTAAGTACACAAATTTGTTTGTCTGTTTGCTTGTGCGACGGTATGTCACTGTTGCCGTCAACAGTAGCAAACCGAACTCGTGGCTGCCACAAACTCCAATGTGCTCTGTCATTGCTCCTTGTTCACATGCGGCGCTGCACTGTGCTGCCACAGCGGTCGTTGGCGTTCATTGTCGCCAAAAGCAGATTATTGTACATTGTTATTGTTTTTCCTTTTTCATCAAATTCTCGCACACGGCGCTTCTTCAACATTATACGAGTACATAATGCTTGCATATGCGGTGCACGCATCTCTCGATAGATACGTGCAACAAGCAACTACCATGTGTGTACTCGTATGTATACATGTACGCTAAGTACATAACGCAAACAGTGGAATACAATTTCGTATATGTAGCGTATTCGGTTAGGTTGTGAAAGCTTATCTAACTGACATATCGAAAGGAATGCAATATATGCACATGAGTGTAGTCAGACAAAAAGCTGAGGGGCAATGATAACAACGTGTAACACTAGCAGCCGAATAACAACAACAATGACAGCAAAAATATTTCAGCTTGTAACTTTCAATGAAAACAAAGAAAAGTAATTTCTGTGGTCAGACATTAGCATGTTCGTATTTTATGTTATATTGTTGGATTACTATGCTTTGTACTATGTATACTATATGCAAACTAGGTTTGTTTAAAGCATTCTTATGACCATGAATAGTTTCTGTTTGCGGTCCACAAAGTACAATCCACCAAAGTGGGTTAGAACTTGATCTACATATAAAGGAAACTATGTTTGGTGAATGAGTTATCTCACGAAATGGCCCAGTCAAATGACCCCCTCAGTCATCGGATTTGACGCCGTTAGACTATTTCCTGTGGGGCTACGTCAAGGCTATTGTCTATGCCAACAAGCCAGCGACGATTGATGAACTTCGTACGAATATAGAACGCGAAATTGCAGCAGTATCGGCCGATTTATGCTTGAAATCCGTCGAAAATTCGGTTCAGCGTCTAGATTTCTGCAAGCGTGCCCGTAGTGGCCATGCAAAAGAAATCGAGTTCCATTTATAATGGCATCGAATGTAATTTCACAGGAATAAAGAATTTCTTTGTTATCCCAAACCGTTTTTGTATTGATCTCATTGAAAACCCCCTTTATTTGCAGGGGATCACATGTTTGTGTCCATGTTTTCTTACTAAGGACAAGTACTATCTGTATTTTGACACCTCGAAACTCAAGGAATGTGTGAATGTCACTTCGATATACTATTGTATAAGAAGAATTCCATTATTCTAAAGGTCACAACCCTAACCATAATTGTTTTTTGGTAGACTTATTCTCACAGTATATTCTCTAAATGAGTAATGTCTCTTTCGTTTGGAGGATACTGGTGAAGTTAGAGAGCTTATGGTTAGTGGGGCCATATTTCTGGTAAAGCGGATTATGAATACGGGTGGGTTGGCTGACAACTCTTTGAGCTATATTGACAGAAGTGACGCGTGAGTTCTGTGTGACTTTTCTTAAATATAGATAATTTAATTTGTAGTTATATATTAGGGATTGACTCCATTGAACCCTAATTAAGTTGAACATAAAATAACGAGTTCAGCACAACTGTCCACCGCAATGATTTCTTCAAATTTATAGCATTTTGTGGAAATAATGGGTTGGCAGTTTTTAAAGAGAAAAAATTGAAATTTTCAAATATCTGATTCACGCTTTCTTTAAAGCATAATAAACTTGGCAAGAATATTTAAGTGCGTGAGTATATTGCAAGCATGTTGTAGCAATTTCTGTGCATTCAATTTTCAAAAAAAAAAGAAAACACGAATAGCTAAAGATTTTTTCCAGTCTACACAACTCAGAACTTTTACAAAGTTCAAATACATTTAAATGCAAATTTTAAGTTAACGCTGTAAAAACTCGTAAAAACCAACAACAAACGACAATGATCAACACACCGAACGTGTAACATCTTGTGGCGGCATAAATAACAGTAACCGCCGGCTAAAGTAAAGCAAAGTACCAGTAAGTGGCTAGAAAATTATGCTGCAAGGGAGATACATACACCTAAGGTAGTATGTTTATGAATGCTGTCGAAAGGATTTTGTTGTGGAAAATTGTATTTGACAAGGACGAAAGAAGGAAAGGGGGCGCATTACTGAAATTGTGGCTTTGTCCGCAGCAAAATGGCCGTTTTGTTAGATTTGTTGTTGTTTTTGTTTTCTACAAAAGCTTTTATATAGACCCCTTTCACACGGGCAATTTTTGTCGCGGCAATTCTTAGTTTTATAGGAGAGGGGGCGACGAGGAGAGGAGAATCGCGCCGAGTCTGCTGTGTTCAGGCAACACGCTTTGTGTTCTTATTCGTAACAGTTCGCTGCTACGTAACAGTGTTGCATTTGCACACATTTTAAAATTAATATTTACAATATATTTGAAAATTTGAATTTAATCATTTAATTTTGTATGTAATTTGCAAATACATATAGAAATATGCATAATATAATTAAAATGTGCTAGAAAATTGAGAATAACGATAAGAATTACTTAATGTAATATATTTTTTTGCTTGGAAACGATACGTACAAGAAGTTGAGAAAATTATATGAAAGAGAATGACAGAAAAACACGAACAGAGTTGTCGAACAAGAATTGCTCGTGTGAACGCAAGGGGCGACAGCAAAAGAGAATCGCCCGAGAATTAGCAACAAAAGTTGCCCGTGTGAAAGTGGACATAGTCTCAGTTTTGCAAAGGACACATTGACTCTGTAGAAATTACTTTGTTTACGCTTATTTTGCTTTGTTTTTCTTTTATTCGTTTTTCTTACTTTTTCTTACTTGAACTCTTATTTTTATTTAGTTATTTTCATGCTCCTGTATTTGTTTTTACACGCCATGTCTTCAACTGTGCCATAGTGGCACATAAAATATGTGCTTTATGCGTTATCCCTTATCTTATATGCATCATATTTTACTATCCTTTACTTTTTATCTGCTGCATAATTTATTTATTTCCTTTTCCTTCTTACTCTCTCTGCTCTATTTTCATGCACACATGTCGCACACAAAAGACTCAAATAACCGGCAAACAGAAATACTCCACCTCATTGAATCTCACTTCAGAGACACACACACACACACACATACAAGCACTTCAATAACATACACATCCTTATTTGTGGCATAGACGACACAATCTTGTCACAAAGGAAGTTCAACTTATATCGAGAGCAGATCCAGTTCTATGTAAATAAAATAAAATATCTCAGTGCACTTACCGACCTACAAACGCACAAAATTGGTTTGCGGAAAATTATTGTTTGAAATCTCAACGCTGTCAAAAGTCCCCTGCTGTTGAGGCCACTAACAAAAATACATACAAATGTACAAGGGATGTGTACTTCTTGAAATCAAAAAATAGACATTATTCAATTTGATAATAGAGTCACAAAAGACAAAGTCGACTCGCTAGAGTATTTGGGTGTGTGTGTGCCCTTTATTTCTGGTATGGACGAATAGAGCGTGAAATTTGAGTAAAGTGTGCACATATCGCATGAAATATAGTGAAAGGACCCGTATAATTATGCTGTACATACTACTTATGTATATGAAATACTTGTACACATGTATTTTCAGCTGTTAGAAACGTGCTACTTGGTGCAGTCAAGCGGAATAGCCTAGTAAGGTCACATATGTAGATTTAGTGGTTCAATCTCCATATGTTTGGTGTATATCATATATACATAGGAGTGGTTGTATATCAGTTCTCAGTGCAACATATGTATGTCGATCCCGGAAGCAAAAAATTAAAATTAAAGAGATTCTAATTTTATTTTTGGTCTTGCTGTTCAAAAATATTGTCTTTCGCCACATTCTTTATCTGATCTCTCTCAGAGTTCTCTAGCTCTGAGCAAACCAAACACTTACTTAAAGTTAAGATAGCAACGTAATCTGTATGTTATACGCTTAATTGAAGATTTTTCCAAACAATGACAACTTTCAAAATCAATAAAATAATATTCAAAAGAAGCTCATTAAGTGAGATATGTATTTCCGATTTATGCAATGAGTTTTTACCATAGATAGGATTATAAAGGGTTTTTCAAAAGGGACGCTGTAAAAGTAGACCGATAGGAACAGCAAACCATGCCATAATTTTTCCTGCTCTTTTAACATTTCTCTTAGGTAAGGTTTGCGATTTCATCATGGAAGGATATACCATCCAACAAAATTCCAACGAAATTCGGAGTCATTGGCTTCAACTTTAAGAACGCTACGTCCAATTTATGGTAGTCATAATCGTCCTCTCATATTAAAAATGGAGCGTCTAGTGCAAAAATTTGAATTTCTCATTGAAAACCCCTTTACATATTATACTCTACTTATTATATTCTCATTATTATGAAAATCTCTACTGCAGTGGTCCGATGATCTTTTATCAGACATGAAATCGTTCTCGATGATTTGGTAAAATTGTGTAGAATTATTTTTTCTAATGGCGGCCGACTCAAGGCAAGCAATGTAAAACCTCTCAGTACATTTCCGATATGACAATTTTCATTCTCAGATCCATCAAATATTCAGGGGCGATTAAAAACGAACGCTTAATTTCTAGAAAAACAACAAAATGCACACATATACAGTTATTGATTCATAAATATGTTTAAATTGTATTTGTTTGATTAATCTTAAGCTGTCGGTGACAACAAATTCCCCTCTAAATTGCTCAAATGAATAAATGCAGTTGACATTCGTTTAATAGAGTATTAGTAATTATGTTAAAACTCAATTCGAAAACACATAATGTCTATATTTTTTTTTCTTTTCACTTTCAGAGGAGATAGTGACAAATTTCTATTTGAATTGTTAATCATCTGCAATTCGTTTGTTATCTCTATCAATTGTGGAGTTCATTGCACTTTGCGTTTGCTTTATTAAAGCAGTAGGTTGCAAGTCATGGAAGTAGATAGAGCAAATATCAGTGTGAGGCTATTAAATTTCAAATACGCACACACTGACACAAACATGTATGTAATGCACATATCTACATTTTTATGCGCCCATAAATTTTACAAACAATTATAGAAGACACCCAAGTGTATGCGCTTTGCAGTCGCTGTCGCGGTCGCGTGCTTGCATTTATGCAATTTAACTAGACTCCAGGCAGTTTATTACACATACTGTGGTTGTTGTTGTTGTATTTGTTTTTGTTTCCTTCGTATTTGATTGTTGTAATTTTGTCTTTCGCAGCAATAATTCTCAAGATAAAGCTAGTTGGGTAATAAAAGCACTGGAAGTAGTGTGGCACAGTAGTCAATGAACCAAGAATGAATGATCAGAAAACGAATATGATTTCATCTAGTTTTTTTCTCTAACAAAAGTTTTGCTTTAACTTCCTATATAATTTCAATTACACGTGTTGGTCGAATCTCGAGAAAAAGAACTTCTTAGAGAGCTCTTTGTTATGGTCTTCAGTTATTCCAGCAAAGTGATCTATGTGAGGTCTGAGAAAGTGGGAAGTTATTAATGTGGTCCCATTGATCATAGCTGTTTCAAGTCAGCGAGTCCAATTTTTTAAATCGTTCTTCTTATTATTGTGAGTTCTAAGTCAATTCCCCAGAGATTGGCTAAGATTCAAGATATACGACATCACTAGAAAATAACCTATTTTATGTTACCAAGATTTGGAATAAGAGACTAGGAGACATTTCATTCTATTGTTATACAGTTTCTGCGCCTAGGACGCGTAGGGTGGAAACACTTGGAACATAGGAAACTTTGGAAGTAAATTTCTGAGATTAAAAAGATCTCCATAGTTGCGCATTTCACCGGCTCGGCTTCACACACCATTTCGAGTATATATGAGTAGAGAACGGTGTAATTTTAGGGAAATTTAATGGCTTTTCTTACCAATCGATTTTATTGGATTGTCTGCTTTAAAAGTCTGCCAGCAGCAAGATGAGTCGACCAGATGAGTTTGTGTGGACGCGACCGGGTGTGAAAACTGCACATTTACAGCTAATTATAGACATTGAGATACTTTTTACACCGCACAAGCGGCAGCCACGTCTGCTACACGTTGTTGCACAGCGATGTTGTTGTTATTGCAAATTTTTCATAGCTAGAACTGTGTAAAAGAGCTGTGCGCGCACGACGCTAGTCACGAGTTAACGAGCTGCCAGTGCGACGTGTTGGCCCGCACAAGTGCCGCAGAATTGACTTTTAAAGCGCGAAATATGCGAAGCAGAGAGTGCAGTGTTGAACAAACGTTGCATGCAACGTGCTACTACGTACGCGCATTGTCATGGCGGCTGGTTGCTGATATGCCGAAAGTGTGGCATGAAAGTGCAATGACGCAGTTGGGTGGCAATAAAGATGCTATACGACTAAAGTCAAACCAAAGCCATAAAAATTGAGCGATTCTGGACAAATGTAGTTTTGATATATTTCATTTTTATTCATTTTTTTTATTACTCCAAAAACGTTGTGGCAGTTGGTAGTGTGCACTAATACGTACAAATACTTGTGCGAAATGAATGGAATCGTTCGAAAATGTTTTACTCGAGATCGCAATAAAATTTGGTTATCTCGCTTCTGTTGCACTTATTGCCACATACTTTTAGTTGTTGTTGTTAAATTTTGGTTACTACAACCGGCTACTGCAACTGTGAGTGCATCTACTGCGATTTCCGGAACGTCTGTCAAGCCGTTGCTTTTTCTGTCATTGTCTGCAATCGTCACTTGCCACATGACGGCGTGGTGGTAATGTGGAAATGATTTTTGATTTGTGCGATTGTGATTTTTTGTATGGTTTTCTTCTTTGCATATGATTCACATTCAACATTTCGGCAAATTCACTGCATTGTGGTTACACATGCGCTCACATGGCGGCAGTATTTGCAATGTTGCAACTGACATTCAGCTGCCACTTGCAGCATTAAAGTGATAGCGGCAGCGGCACGTTGTGTGGCAGGCAACCATTAAAGTTTGTTAGCCGAAAATTGAGAAATCGTGTTATTCTTGCACACTTGTGGTTGTTATTGTTACTTGCGTGCCATTGTAATTGCCCTAACTGCAATTTCATATAACAAAGTTTCAAATTCGATAAACGCAGGAGTATCAGTAAGTAATGGAAGCTGTGGCATGCAGTTTTATATGTATATATACAAAGTTGTTGCAACACTTTGCTCAATGAAAATGTAAAGAATTAAGCGCTTTAAAGCGTATGCAGATTCGGCAGAATTTTATTTCCATTAAGTCTACTTGGAAAAGCGGTGGTCGAGTTGAGCTTGTAGTCCTTGTATTGAAGGAAGTTTGATAATATATGTATGTATGTATATGTATGTTAAAATATATTGTATGTACGTATGTATACTATGGCTATATACATATATTGAACGCAATGCTGCTTTTAACTCGAACAAACTTTAAGTTGTGCTTACGGTCGAGCTGCAGTGCTACTGATCCTTTTCGTAGTTAGAGTTTGTGGTGTGGCATCTTTGCGTTATTTGCCAGCAGATAACGAAGATGATAAAGATAAAAGATTTTTTTTTGAATACTTCTCATACTAAATTTAAAACCAATACTACAGAAAGTAATTGAAAACTTCCGAAGCAAATCTTATGTGCGCAAACTAAAAGTAATGAGTGTTGCAAAAACCACTCAGGGCAACTGGCAATTAATTCGTACGCAGAGTATAAAAGCTCTGCCGCCTTGTAACTACAGTTTGGTTTTAGATTTTCAGAGTATTTCAGCTTTAGTAACGAGTTATTTTTTGGTATTCGGGTGTTATTGTTGTGTTAAGTAAACTATTTCAACGTGTTCCATATCCGAGAATTATTATTTTCAACAAACTTTCGAAAACGGTTTTTAAAGTGCAGTGCAGCAGTGCAATCTTAGCAACAACAAACTTGCAATTAAAAAGCTTTTAAATGCATTTTGTTTATGGACTTTAACCTTTCACTAATACAGAAAGCCGAGTTGAAGACAATTTGTCTAATTTTAAATCCACTTGCAGCATATACTTTTAGTTATTTAACTCTTCCTTGTGTCATCTCTTTAATTCATATACATTATACAAAGCGCTCACTTTGACTTTGCGCAGTTGCGCTCCTTAAGTATCCTTTACAGTTTAAACACAAGTTTCATTGACTTAAATACCGCCACGCGCCTGCCAGATAATCATACATACATACATATATTATATATACTTTCCAGCTAAGAAGCTAAACAGCTTCTTCACACGCTGCCTCAAGGAAAGCCACATGTCTTTGACTTAACACAATAAATATGCGCTAAATGTGCATATGTGTCTATAGCTGACATGACTCTGTGGAAGCCAAACCATTCATTAATGTCAAGGACTAATCTGCACTTCAGCACATGAAAAATGCACAAGCAGACATGTATAGTATAAAAATAATCCTTGGCAGCTTGCCTGCATTGAGACAAACACACACATTTGTTCATACATGCATATGTATATTAGCATATGCAATTGAGTGCACTTTTGTTGCGAGCACTTACGAGTATATTGTGTATAAGCCGACAGCACTGGCGCCCAACAACAACACACAATGAGATGGATGGATGTATGGTTGGTTGGGAAATCAAAGCAAAACTGGCTTGCATAAATACACCTATGAAAGCTAGCACTTCTTTATACTGCAAAATCGGATTGACGGATAAAAATAACAACAACAATCACGTTGAGTGTGATGGCGGAGGCATGCAAGGATGCAGTGTGCTGCAGCAATGAAAGAGTTCCTTATGGAATATAACGTTGCATGGCAAGTGTGACGAGCTATTTATAAGCCCTATTATATTGCACATGCTCAAAACATACTCATATTTCCAACATGTGAGTATCTGCGGATATGTGTTTACATCTGCACAGATGCCGCTTTTGTTGGTTCGGCCAAGATTTCTTTGAGGCAGCTGGCGGCTGCCGATAGCTGATAAATAAACAAATGCGCGGCATTAAACAGCTTATTAGCATCTTATTTATCTGAATGCATACTGGAAGTGTTTGCCATAATCACCTGGTGGTACAAGATGAGAATTGAAAATTTAATATGTAAGAAGTGGTTTGCGCGAAAACGAACTTTAAATTATATTTCTTACTCTAAAGAAAGTGAAGTATGTATATGAAGTTTTCTACTCAAAAATACAGAAAGATAAGGAATAACAAAACTAGAGAGAAAATTTATAAGTTGTGGGACCACTTCGAGTGGTTGTGATACCTTTGAGGTTATTATATTTACTAAAGGTGGATTTGGTGATGCCAAAATTATATATATGTATCCTATTTTTTTCTTTGGTGAGATAGTTTGTTTCAAATCTGAGTCTGTAGTCTCATTGAAATAAGAAATTATAAAAATTATATATGTAAATGTTTTAATTATAGACAATGATATTGATAATCATCACGATATTCAGCATTTTACATTAATCAATATGAAGGCAATAATTAGAAAAAAAATAGAAATATTTAAGTATTTAGAAACACCTATCTTCAGAATCAGCGTCAAAATCGATCTTCGTTTGAAATTGCTGAATGTGATTGGCGTTGCAACCGTTTAGCCGGTTATAGCCGAATCGACGATAGTGCGCCACCTCTCTCTCCTTCGCAGTTCGGCGCCAGTCCCTCCAACGGAGTGGAGGCCTTCCCCTTCCTCGGCTTCCTCCGGCGGGTACTGCATCGAACACTTTCAGGGCTGGAGTGTTTTCGTCCATTCGGACAACATGACCTAGCCAGCGTAGCCGCTGTCTTTTTATTCGCTGAACTATGTCAATGTCGTCGTATAACTCGTATAGCTCAGGGTTCCATGCGGTATTCGCCGTTGCCAATGTTCTGAGGACCATAAATCTTGCGCAAAATTTTCCTCTCGAAAACTCCTAGTGTCGTCTCATCTGATGTTGACATCGTCCAAGCTTCTGCACCGTAAAGCAGGACGGGAATAATGAGCGACTTATAGAGTTTGATTTTGGTTCGTCGAGAGAGGACTTTACTTTTCAATTGCCTACTCAGTCCAAAGTAGCACCTGTTGGCAAGAGTTATTCTGCGCTGGATTTCGAGGCTGACATTGTTCGTGTTGTTGATGCTGGTTCCCAGGTATACGAAATTATCTACGACCTCGAAGTTATGACTGTCAACAGTGACGTGGGAGCCAAGACGCGAATACGCCGACTGTTTGCTTGATGACAGGAGATATTTCGTCTTGTCCTCATTCACCTCCAGACCCATTCGCTTCGCCTCCTTATCCATGCGGGAAAAAGCAGAACAAACGGCGCGGTTGTTGCTTCCGATGATATCAATATCATCGGCGTACGCCAGGAGCTGTACACTCTTGTAGAAGATGGTACCCTCTCTGTTTAGCTCTGCAGCTCTTATAATTTTTTCCAGCATCAGGTTAAAGAAGTCGCACGATAGTGAGTCACCTTGTCTGAAACCTCGTTTGGTATCGAACGGCTTGGAGAGGTCCTTCCCAATCATGACGGAGCTTTTGGTGTTGCTCAACGTCAATTTACACAGCCGTATTAGTTTTGCGGGGATACCAAATTCAGACATCGCGGCGTAAAGGCAGCTCCTTTTCGTGCTGTCGAAAGCAGCTTTAAAATCGACAAAAAGGTGGTGTGTGTCGATCCTCTTTTCACGGGTCTTCTCCAAAATTTGGCGCATGGTGAATATCTGGTCAGTTGTCGATTTTCCAGGTCTAAAGCCACACTGATAAGGTCCAATCAGTTTGTTGACGGTGGGCTTTAGTCTTTCACACAGTACGCTCGATAGGACCTTGTATGCGATATTTAGGAGGCTGATCCCACGGTAATTGGCGCAGATTGTGGGATCTCCCTTTTTATGGATTGGGCAGAGCACACTGAGATTCCAATCGTCAGGCATGCTTTCTTCCGACCATATTCTGCAAAGAAGCTGATGCATGCACCTTATCAGTTCTTCGCCGCCGTATTTGAATAGTTCTGCCGGTAATCTATCGGCCCCCGCTGCTTTGTTGTTCTTCAAGCGGGTAATTGCTGTTCAAATTCCTTCATGGTCGGGTAATGGAACATCTGTTCCATCGTCATCGATTGGGGGATCGGGTTCGCCATCTCCTGGTGTTGTACTCTCACTGCCATTCAGCAGGTCGGAGAAGTGTTCCCTCCATAATCCCAGTATGCCCTGGACATCGGTTACCAGATTACCACCTTGGTCTCTACATGAGGATGCTCCGGTCTTGAAACCTTCGTTAAGTCGCTTCATTTTTTCATAAAATTTTCGAGCATTCCCTCTGTCTGCCAGCTTCTCAAGCTCTTCGTACTCACGCATTTCGGCCTCTTTCTTTTTTTGTCTGCAGATGCGTCTCGCTTCCCTCTTCAGCTCGGTATCTATCCCATCCCGCACGTGTTGTAGTCGTTTGCAACGTTGCGAGGTAGGCAGTCTGTTTTCTCTCCGCTGCGAGACGGCACTCCTCATCGTACCAGCTTGTTTTTTGTCGTTGCCGAAAACCAATTGTTTCGGCTGCAGCGGTACGCAGTGAGTTTGAGATGCCGTTCCACAGTTCCCTTATACCGAGATGCTGATGAGTGCTCTCAGAGAGCAGGAGTGCAAGTCGAGTAGAGTATTTCGTGGCTGTCTGTTGCGATTGCAGCTTTTCGACGTCGAACCTTCCTTGTGTTTGTGGACGGGCATTCTTTGCTGCATAGAGGCGGGTGCGTATCTTCGCTGCGACCAGATAATGGTCCGAGTCTATATTTGGTCCTCGGAGCGTACGCACGTCTAAAACACAGGAGACATGTCTTCCGTCTATCACAACGTGATCGATTTGGTTCCGCGTGTTTCGATCAGGAGACAGCCAAGTAGCTTGATGTATTTTCTTATGCTGGAATCTGGTACTACAGACGACCATATTTCGGGCCCCAGCGAAGTCGATCAGCCTCAGGCCGTTTGGCAATGTTTCGTCATGGAGGCTTAATTTTCCGACTGTTGTGCCAAAGACACCTTCTTTACCCACCCTGGCGTTAAAATCGCCAAGCACGACTTTTACATCGTGGCGGGGGCAGCGCTCATAGGTGCGTTCTAGGCGCTCATAGAAAGCATCTTTGGTCACATCGTCCTTCTCTTCCGTTGGGGCGTGGGCGCAAATCAGCGATATGTTGAAGAACCTCGCTTTGATGCGGATTGTGGCAAGACGTTCATCTACCGGGGTGAATGCCAGGACTCTGCGACGGAGTCTCTCTCCCACCACAAATCCAACACCAAATTTGCGCTCCTTTATATGGCCGCTGTAGTAGATGTCACAAGGACCCACCTTCTTCCGTCCTTGTCCCGTCCATCGCACTTCTTGGATGGCGGTGATGTCAGCCTTGAGTCGTATGAGGACATCAACCAGCTGGGCAGAGGCACCTTCCCAATTAAGGGTCCGGACATTCCAGGTGCATGCCCTTATATCATTATCCTTAAAACGTTTGCAGGGGTCGTCATCAAAAGGGGGGTGTCTCATCCGAGGCTTTCGTAGATTTTTCATTGGTATTTCGTTTTTATGTGGTGGGTCCCAAGCCCTACGCACAACCGCATAAGCGGGCTTCGCCTTCTCACTTTAGCTCGCCTTCAAACGGATGTCTGTTGGCTACCCAGAGGATACTTGGTCTAAAACCGGAAGTCGTGAGCTGCTTGAACCATGTGGAGAAGAATCGTTTCTGGCCACTCCCAAGTGAATGACAATCAAAAACTTTCCTCACTTGCGTGAACTTCTACACATGATCCCATCCTCCAATAGAGCGGCATAATTTGCTTTAAATTCACTTATCAGAGCAACACTCTTCGGCTACCATCATTACTGTGTCTGTCTTTCAAACGTTTCTAATCACATTTGCTAATTGAATGAATGATTAGCTGACGATTGAGATTAACTCCATGCTTACTTAGTGGATTTTAGACAATTTCTGTATTCTGTATGCGGAAGAGCGACTAACAACATTTGCAAACGCAGAATCCAATCATATCAGCGAATTCCATATGCAAAATACACAATAAACAATAAAGCGGTGATTATTAACACAACGATTATTGCACAATAAGCGATTACAACAACGCAATAACAATAACAGTGAAACATCATCGACATGATGTTCTGGATGCGTTGTGGCGCCTCTAGCTTGTTCGTCATATACATGTAAGTATGTATGTATGTATTTACATACAATTAACACAGTATTAGGTGGTAGCTTAAGTGTTGGCATGCATAAGCCACTTGCAGCCGCCTTGTTGTTGCACGTCTCCTTGCTGCCTTGCAAGTTCTTGTCAACATGCAGTCGGGCCTGTTTATTGTTTGCCTTGTGGCCATGTTATTTCACCATTATACATGCGCGCATCGCCTATATACACATACAACGTATATTGACTAGATAATTCCCCATTGATAGGCCATAAATGATAGCCGCCAACCATTTACTGCGCACAACGGTTGTTTTATGCATGCAAACCGGCAGTTTACGCTACATACGAGTACACGAGCATATCATTAGCTGACATTAACATATGTACGCACCTTTTCTGGCCCGAAGAAATACACATTCGCTTGCAATTTATTATTATATACATATATGAAGTATAAACAGGAAAAAATTTATCACTAACTTGTAAGGAAAAATTCTAAAACTGATAACCAGATTAATAGATGAGGATCTGATTAAGAACTCTATTAACTCTATATCCAAATAAATTATGTTTTACCTAACTTTATAATTTACTTAAAAGTTGATTTTATGGAGAAAGTTTTCAGGCATCTCACTATAGTATAATATTAGGAATCTACAGGAAATCTCGAATAGCGATAACGTTGATCTTACCAAATAAAATGTTTCCCTAATGTTTTCAAATACGAAGATAATTGTTGAACGAAACTAAATATTTTGTGCCGAATTTCGAAGTCTATAAATGACATTCTAATTATACTCTCGCAACAAAAGTTGCTAAGAGAGTATTATAGTTTTGTTCGCCTAACGGTTGTTTGTAAGTCATAAAACTAAACGAGTATAGGGTTATATATATCAAAATGATCAGGGTGACGAGACGAGTCAAAATCCGAATGTCTATCTGTCCGTCCGTTCGTCCGTTCGTCCGTCTGTCCGTGCAACGGATAACTTGAGTAAAAAATGAGATATCTTAACGAAACTTGGAACACGTATTCCTTGGCACCCTGAGGAGGTTGTAAAATCGGAGGAAAATGGGCAAAATCGGACCATTGCCACGCCCACAAAATGGCGAAAACCAAAAACTTATAAAGTGTCATAACTAAGCCATAAATAAAGTTATGAAAATAAAATTTTGAACATAGGATCGTATTAGGGAGGGGCATATTTGAATGTAATTTTTTTGGAAAAGTGGGCATGACTCCGCCCTCAAATATGTTTTTTGTATATAAATCGCAAACCAATAAAGCTATATAAACCAAACTTTCTGCAGTCGTTTCCTTTAGCCGTTTCCTTATACAGTCCAAAAATGAAAGAAATCGGATAATAACCACGTCCACCTCCCATACAAAGGTTAGGTTGGAAATGACTAAAAGTGGGTTAACTGCACTCAGATTTTTTTACAAAATGAAAAATGGGCGTGGCATCGCCTACTTATGGGTCAAAAACCATATCTCAGGAACTACTTGACAGATTTCAATGAATTTCGGTACATAATACCTTCTTGACACCCTGATGACACATGTGAAAAATGGATGAAATCGGTATCGGTTTTAACCACGACAACTTCCCATATAACTCAATTGTGAATTCCATCTGATTCCTTCACTTTATAATGTATACATAAGGAACCAATGAAGATAGCGGAATAAAAAATTACACAAATAGTGCATATCATATCTGGCTTCACTTGAGAAAAAATTGTCGAAAACGGACTATAACTTTTCAAGACCCCAGATATCGGACATGTTGAACTCAACGCCTAAGGGTAAATTTTAACCGAAAATATTGGTAAATCTCTAGATAATTTAATGTAATTCAGAGGAAATTGTTTTCTTCTAATAGTGTGTCTCTGTTCCAAAAATTATTAAAATCGGATAATAACATCTCCTAACTCCCATGTACCTAATTATAGCTTTTTCAAAAATACGGTGGGCTTTAATCTACATATATGTATTGGTTAATTTGCGAAATTATGTGCGTGTATAGTTTTGGATATAGTGTACCTAGCTGGTGAAAATGAATGAAATCGGTTCAGGAATTACCTCAGCCCTCATACACTATATAGGACGATTTTCGTTATTCTATTAAACTTTGTGCCGAATTTATAGGTAAATTTGGGTGTTATCTTAATAAAATTTCTTCAATAAATTGCGAGAGTATAAAATATTCGGTTGCACCCGAACTTAGTCTTTCCTTACTTGTTTTCTCTTCATTTCGATTAAAAAGCCTCTCTGCATTTGTATCCGTATAAGGACTGACAACTCGATAGTATTCGTCAAACTATACGACGAACTGATTGAACATTTTTATAGTAACGCAACATGTCGCAAAGAGAGTATAATAGTTTATACATACACCTAATTCTGTTTTTACACGATAGAATGGTTCCCGAGAAATTCGTGTAAAAAAAAATCGTGTAAAAAAAGATACTGACCAAGTACAAAAATAATAGATTGGTTCTAGACCTCAAAAAATAAGTTAAAATTAGACTAAATAATATAAAAACAAGTAAGGAAGGGCTAAGTTCGGGTGTAACCGAACATTTTATACTCTCGCAATTTATTTATTTAACTTTATTTATATTATATAATATACAATTTAACCCACATATTCGTCATATATATTGTATAAAGTCCATTGAAAGTTGGAAACCATAATATTAGGTTAGAAGCACCGAGGTCCTCATGTTCGATTAATGGGGTCTTGAAAATCTATGGTCCGATTTCGGCGATTTTTAGAATGGGGCTGCCACACTATAAAGGTATTATTTGTGCAAAGTTCTGCATCGATATCTTCACTAGTGTTTACTTTATATATTGTAAAGTTAACGATTCAGATCGTCTTCAAAGTTCTGGTATATAGGAAGTAGGCGTGGTTGTGAAGCGATTTGGCCTATTTTCACAACATATCATTGGGATGTAAGAAAACTATCACAAACCAAGTTTCATTGAAATCGGTCGAGTAGTTCTTGAGATATGGTTTTTGACCCATAAGTGGGCGACGCCACGCCCATTTTCCATTTTGTAAAAAAATCTGAGTGCAGCTTCCATCTGCCATTTCTTATGTGAAATTTAGTGTTTCTGACGTTTTTCGTTAGTGAGTTAACCCACTTTTAGTAATTTTCAACCTAACCTTTGTATGGGAGGTGGGCGTGGTTATGATCCGATTTCTTTCATTTTTGGACTGTATTAGGAAGTGGCTAAAAAAAACGACTGCAGAAAGTTTGGTTTATATACCTCTATGGGTTTCCGAGATATGTACAAAAAACTTAGTAGGGGGCGGGGCCACGCCCACTTCCCCAAAAAAATTACATCCAAATATGCCCCTTCATAGTGCGATCCTTCATACCAAATTTTATTTCCATAGCTTTATTTATGGCTTAGTTATGGCACTTTATGTGTTTTCGGTTTTCGCCATTTTGTGGGCGTGTCAGTGGTCCGATTTTGCTCATTTTCGAAAGCAACCTTCCTATGGTCCCAAGGAATATTTGTGCCAAGTTTCATCAAGATATCTTAATTTTTACTCAAGTTACAGCTTGCACAGACGGACGGACGGACGGACAGACAGACATTCGGATTTGAATTCCACTCTTCACCCTGATCGCTTTGGTATATATAACCCTATATCTAACTCGTTTAGTTTTGGGTGTTACAAACAACTGTTATGTGAACAAAACTATAATACTCTCTAGCAACTTTGTTGCTAGCAACTTTGTTGCGAGAGTATAAAAATATTGTTGTAGTTATTTTAAGAATTTATTTTCGTTTTAATTTATTAAATAAACTAAATTATAATAAAATAAATTAAAATTTAGATTTCATAAAAAAAATAATATCAGAAATTCATTGCCAAAAAACTTAAATAACATAAAGTACAACCATAAGAAAAATTTAAACATTAAACAATTTTATTTATTGTCACTGTCTGATAATAAACGTAAACGTTTGCGAAAGACTACAATATCACTGCCATCACTGGAATGATTTTGTTGATCATTATCATTTCTAGCCGACTGTGTTGGGACATCAGTAGATTTTTGAACGAAATCAGTTATCTTAGATTGAGTTTTATTTCGCGTTAACCCATTATAAACTTCCCTGTAAGATGCCATTAATGATTTCAGTTCACGTTGAAATTTGGCAGCTCGTTCCTCGTCATGATCATGTTGTTCAAAATGACTACCTAATTTTGTAGCGAGATCAAGACCTTCTTTAATTAGAGATGCTTTCAAAATTGGACGATCTCTTTCGTCACTGTCACTATGTTCTTTATCATAACGAGTCTCAAGGGTGAATTCGATAATTTCATTTTCGCTCAAGCTTTCATCTACCAACAATTCTTCTACATCTGCTAACGATAGGTCATCGAATCCATCCCCACCGATTGCATTGGCCATTGTTATTATATCAGCAAGTTCAACGTTATTATCGATAACAGGATCTTTGCATTTTACGCATTCTGGCCAAATATTTTTCCAACACGAGTTCAAAGTTGATGGCTTTAATAAATCTAACGCGATCTTGACTTGATTAATGCAGTCCATTATAGAAAATTTTTTCCATTCATCTATGACTGATGATTCCTCATAATTATCAAGTTTTTCTACAACATAATGAAATGAACTTCTTATGTAATACGTTTTAAACGTAGCAATTATCCCCTGGTCTAGTGGCTGTATAAGGGAAGTGGTATTAGGCGGCAAAAAACAAAATTGTACGTTTGGGTGCTCCAAAACTGGATGGCCTGGTGCATTGTCTAGAATCAAAAGAACTTTAAATTCGAGACATTTTTCTTTCATGTAGCGCCTAACTTCTGGGATGAAGTGCTTCTGAAACCACTCTGTGAAAATTGCACTGCCCAAGCCTTTTTGTTCGCCATCCAGTGTACAGGCAATTTATTGAAATCTACACTTTTCATGGAACGTGGTCTTAAGGCACGATGTACTAGGAGTGGCTTAAGAATACGTTCTCCTGAAGCATTGGAACAAAACAACAACGTAATACGGTCCTTTGCTACTTTAAAACCACCGGCTGTTTTCTGCGATTTTGCTACATAAGTTCTTCTGACATTCTCTTCCAAAAAGGCCGCTTTCATCTAAATTCCAAACTTGGTCTGGAGTATATTCTCCATCTTCAATAATTTTTTTTAGTTTTTCGGGAAATTCTTTAGCAGCCAATTCATCAGCGGATGCAGTTTCTCCCTTAATTTTTATATTGTGGAGAGCGTGTCTTTTTAAAAAACCAGTCATCCAACCAGTACTTGCGGAAAATGCATGTTGTTTTGACTGAGATGATGTATCTGGATCAATTTCCTGGATACGTTTATAGATTCTTAATGCTGTCTGCTTGATAGCAAGTCCGTCTACTGGTATTCTCTTTTGGGATTTGTCTTCTATCCAGATTACCAAAGCTTTTTCCATTTTCTCTTTAACAACATCCCTTACATACGATGATGACTTTGCACTTAATTTTGTTCCAGAACATACTGATGCTCTAATTGCCGTTTCATTTTTTTTAATTGTTCTTACAGTAGCTTCATGGATTCCGAAATTATTTCCCAAAACCGTTGCGCCTTGTCCCGTTGCAAGTTGATCTAAAATTTTGATTTTGGTATCTAAGCTGATCGCTTTCCTCATTTTTATTGCAGGAGAATTATGTAACATGGGTATGGCTACCAAAATATATTTTATTAATCAAAAATGCAAAAATCTAAAATTAAATATTTGAAACTAACCTGTTATTGGTCTACCAAAATTATATGAGCTTCTACTTTATTTTACTTAGCACTTGTTAAAAATCAGCAAAAACTAACGATCTTTCAATTATAATTGTCAAATAGGAACTAAATTGTGTGTACAATACATTATGTACGTTTTTAATTTTTCAATAATTCGGGGAATCCCGCATTTCCAGAAACTACACAGAAATTAAACAGAAATTACGCATACATAGACATAACTCAGAATACACACCAGAATTATTTTAAGTAGAAAAAAATTCATTGAAAAAAAACGTGTTAAATCCAATAATTTGTAAAAAAAGTAATTTTGTTTTCAAATTATGTCGTGTAAAAATAGAAATATTTTTTCGTATTTACTCGTGTTATTTCAAATTCGTGTAAAAATAATTCGTGTAAAAACAGAATTAGGTGTATTTCATTTTAATTCAATCGAATGATGTTCCGTTGATGTTTTCACAACGTTGATATCAACATATCTGTGCGTATTAATGGATTCATCGGAATACACATTCACGTGAAGTTATGTATTTTATGCCGTAAATATGTAAATACTTTTCTGCCTGCAGGTATTATTTATGTATTTCCACATACTTATATATGGCCATTTGCGGTCATATTACTCATAAAAGTAATGTATTAAATTGCCTTGAGGGAGACGTCTAGACATATCCATACATATAAAAGAGACTGAATGTATGTTTTGTTGAATTGAAGCTGTTGTACATACATAAATGCTCAATGCATGGCTGAACAGTTATGTTATACACGTGTAAACATTGAAATTTAACAGGTGTATCGCCAATAAACGATTGCAGCGAACATAAGAGAATCAGGTGAATGAAATTTAAAATTAAATTTCGAAAATTTATTTGTGCAAAAGTGTAAAAAGGTGAGTTATTTTGGCGTTTTAATAAATAACAATTTATATGTACCAAATATTTTTATAATATGTATGTATGTAAATATTTAAAATAATCACCATTAGTCGTAAAATTTGTCTCGCTACACATTTGAAACTTGCTTTAACAACTGTTTATTAGTGTCCCTTATCACAGTGGGTGTCCGTCTGTCCGAGCTTGCCAGTACTTATGCCAATTTCTACAGGCTGTTATTTACTTTTAAAAGCATCTGTAGCTTAGGGTGGTGCATTTCAGTCTATTATATAATATAGCCTTTGTATAGAGACATAACGAGCTCCCGTAGCTTAATGGAATTCTTATGCGGTAGCTTTGCTTTTTTTGTGACATTGTTTTATATTTTGAATGAATATGCATGACGTATATCCATTCGAATTAAAATATTTTTCATATTCATGGAATTTTTCTTCCAAAGTACAGGATCCGTTCAAAAATTGGTTCGTTGTTTTATTAATTCACTTCGTCTACCATAATGATATGGTTTAAATTAAAAATGGTTTCAACAAATTATAACCATAAGAAGTACCATTAAAAAGTTGATCCAAACGATCAATACCAACTTCTCGCAGAAATGCGTAAAATGTAAAGAATTTAACGAGAAATTTGTTCGTTTCAAATCCGACAATTAAAACCGTGAAAGCTCCTAAAAAGCGTCGGCCAGTACCGGAAAGTAACAAAAACATTAACCTCAATTAGCGGTGTACGAAAGGAACATACCTATGTACGTGATATACACAAGCAAAACCAACCTGCTAACGCACGAAATGAGTGCGCCCCAAAATACCAAAAAATTAACGACAAATTGCGCATCATTAGAGCATTAAATCGTGTAAATATGCCAGCAAAATGAAAGCAAGCCACCAACGACAAAAATTACAATCAATATGGAGCACTGGCACAGCGGCATGGCACAAAAGCTGGTAGGAGCCACTAAACAAAGATAAGCGCGTTAACAAAACATTCTGTTCGCCTAATGTTAATGGAAAATAAGAAGAAAATTAGCAAAAAAACATCAGGAGGAAATAAATTTCGACAGTGGCGGAAGATACAAAGTACCGAAAAACCCAAAATAATAAGAATGAGAACAACAAATACGCGTACACAATGCACAAATACTTATGGGCTTTATATGAGAAAAGGAGACTAATAAAAGCTAAAAAACTGTGAAGGAGATTCGGTGGCTCAGTGTATGAACAGGTTTGCGGTGCAGTGCAGTGCGCCTCATTGAAACCAGCAGGAAGCCTATCACCTTCCGTGGCACAACTTGCTTATGGCTATGTGGCACAGCGGACAGTGGTACAGTGAGCCACTCAGAAAACTTTTTGTTTAAAATTTAAATTTTTCATTGTTTTAAGCCTTTTTTAATATAATAAGCTCAAAAATGAATTTAAAAATATATAAAACCACAAAACTTTTTCCATATAATCAAAATTTTGTTTTTTTTTTATTTGAATTAAGTACCCCAAAAGTGGGCTTTATTTGAAAATAATACTATTATAAGTATATTTTTCCACCGTGGACCCACTGTGCGATGTAGCATCAGAGCTGTGAAGCACCTCAAACTGGCAGGCGCAAAAGGAACGACTATGCCGCTTGAAAACACACACCTGGGCGTCATTGCTCGGCTGTCAGCCAACACATCTTCAAGCTCTACCATACTTACTGCATTAATATCAATGCTTAGGTGCTCGGGTGCAATCATTTAGATAATCACGCAAGCATTCAGTAGCATTCAAAATGAATGAGCGAACACAAGTAGTGGAATGATAAAAAGCAGCTTTAGCGAAGTGAAGACGGCTTGGTTGCACAGGTGGCATGCGAAACGGTAGTACTCAAGATATTCACACAACGACAGCAACAAAAACACAAACAACAAAGTGTTGTACAAAATCGTTATTACATTTGACGTGTTCAATATTTCTATAATGCTTGTATTGCCATTTGGTTGCTGCCGAGCGTTTCACAGTTCACTTTTGTGTGAGATATTTGGGGGCTTGTGTGGGCGTAAGGATGTTTAAATTTTGCCAACGGCAATATGGCATTACATGCGCGTTTGTTTTGCCATTTGACACGCCGATTTAATAAATGTGCAAATAACCAATCAATAATTGTGGTAGTGGGGTCGGGAAACATGACAACCGGCATGTAAAGGTGATAAGTTGGCGCTTACGGCAAAATACAAACATTTATGAAGGCTTGATGTGTGTGTGAATGATGGAGTATAGCAAATAGGCGTGATAGAAAATATTTCGTAATTTTGTGTGCGAAACTGTTGATAAGCATGTTTTGCTTTGGATGGGTTTGTAGTCGATGACGTTCGGAATTGCCATCCACTCATAAACTTCAATTAGTTAAATGTACAAATTGTGTTTATGGAGAATTTTAAACGGCCATTAAAGCAGTCATTACTTGGGTATTTGCGGAAAATTACTTGCAAATGTGGCAAATTAATTGCAATTTGTTTGAAATTGGTGCTTAGGTCTAGAGCGCAATTATGAGCTACTTCACCACGTGCGTGGCTCGATAATTTTGAAGGGATTTTCAGCACCTGGCTATAATTTACATCTCTACTGATATTGCTGCTTAATGTCATTTAAATGTAAAGATTTAAAGAATTCAAGTTCAGTAAGATGATAACTAGAGAGAGGAACTCATACAAGTTGGGTAAACGATTTCAGTATCGCAGTGATAGTCTACGCAGAGGATCGTTAGACGGACTTTCTCCTACAATTTTATGGTAATTTCAAACTCCATAGTTGTAAAAGCTCTAAGCTCCCTTCGAAGAGTCAAGTGATATTTGCTATAATTTTTATTTATGGTAAAAGTATATTGGATAATTGGCTTATCTTTCTAGTTTTAATGTTCGTTTCTAACCTAACTTTTCTATATGTCTAAATACTTCGAGATTTGTTTTGGGTCTTATAATCTCTGGTATGTTGAATAATTTTTTCATAATACCATCAATATATCTGCTTTCATGCTGTAATTATTATTTTTCAATGCAAACAATGTGGTTATTATTTCCAGCTTTTTGGTACTCCTGTACAGCCAAAATATTTCGCCACATCGCTACATATACACATTATCTTTAATATAATCAACCTGTGTTCTACTTTTTGTTATATACATCAGTATTAATATAACAGTTATTATGCGGTGAATGCTAATGAACTATAAAAAGGGGCTTTAAAAAGTAAAACACGCAATAAAGAATATATTAAGAAAAGAGAGTAACACGAAAGAAACAACCTATGTAACAAAATTAGGTTTGCATATTGTACCGTTATTTACATTTTGTATAAGGCTATGCCGAAAAACCGGAAGATTACGTTGTCAAAGGAAATGCTAATGACCTACTGTGGGAGGGGGTAAAACCAAGGAATAATTAGCGAGGCAAGGAAAGTTAAAATTAAGTGTCGAAATTTTTTTGTTTTTTTTTTTAATAATTTTATCGTCTAATATAGTCAGCCTTTTTGGAAGCAATTAAAATAACAAAGACTAAAATTAGAAAATTTAAAATTACAATATTGACAGTTGATAAGGTAATGCTTTCGTGGGAGAAGCATAGGTGAGAGAATTATGCACTACCACCATTTTAGATGTCTCTTGAGCTTCATCTAAGTTCTGAGAGAAATGGATATAGGTAAGAAAGTCAAATATTATAATCTATCATTGTAGAATTCAACAATTTATATTTTCTCTTTTAATAAAAAGTAATAATAAAATTAATTTTTGCATAAGAAAGTATAATACCTTACAAGCGATCATGCACCGGGTTGAAGAAGCTCAAATGTAATTATGCAAAAGAAATGTTTATTTACCGGTCGCGTATTTTCGGACAAGTTTACAGTTCTTGCCCACAAAACGGCGCGTTTGTTTCACGAATCTGTGATGAATTTCGAAGACTATCATACACTTGGCGGCGCACAGCGAAGCGACAGGAAAACTTTTTGGCGTTATTTACTTCATGCATACATACATACATATGCAGTTCCGAAATATTCTAGTGGCAAGACGGGCAATGTAGCGGCTATAATGAAATTTTATTGTACATTTCCGGTAGAGTTGGGCGTTGAGGCGCTTGCTAATGGCATCAGCCGCCATTGGCGGCCAAGAATTTTGATTGAAAATACTAACAGCTGTGCAGTGAATTACGCAATGAAGGAAAGAACACGAGAAATAAGAATGAAACAAAAGCAGAAAACAAATTTATATACCAAGTTGTGATAACAGCAGCTGAAGCAGTGCTACATATAAAAGGGGGAGTTGTAAACTTTCTGTTGAATAACTTTAGGTGTGTTGCTTTTGTTGTAGCAATCGCTACATAAAAGTAATTATGACCGGAATAACAACGGTGGTTGTCACTTGCAAAACTTTAATGTGGTTTCTCCATCACAGTAATTATTTGCTTTCTTCGTCTTCAGCCTCTTCTGCGTACTCCTCCGAAATACATGCATACTCATTGGTATATGTATATGTATTAGTTATCCATTGACAGGACTATTTCAGTGAGGGGGGACTATTTTAGTAACTGTTTGGGACAAGTTGCTTGAGTATTAGTTAATAATAGTTATGTCACTCATCGAAGCTTAGAATGTTTAATCAGGTTTGAGGGATTGGTCGTTTCTTGCTTTTCGACAATATAGTTTATATAAGTAGGTAAAATAAAAACTATTTTATTAAATCTCTACCATATTCATCGCCCTTAGTCAATAGTGAATTTTTATTTTTCACTTTATTATTCTCTCCAGGAGTTCAATCCAAAGAAACATATTTATCATAATCGACACATACAAATTACCATGCGCGCTCGTGTGAACGTCGTTTAAATTAATATTTGTAATACTTTCATAAATACTCCCATAAATACCTTCTAATCTAACAATTTTCCATTAAATTGCATAAACCTAATACTTGCTTCTATTCATGGACTTATTTAAGCCTTCGTTGACATTATCGCAAGTGCCACTTGTGCATTGCTCGCATTACTTACAATCGAATTGCGCAAGAAGTGCGGGTATGAAGGAGAAAAGCTTAGCTGTCATCATTTCAAGTGGCAATTTCGAAAATGGTAATTGTAGCAGAAAAAGCCGATTAAGATTTCATTCCACTTAAGCTTTAACGTCATTACGAAAGTGGCTTTAACCACAGACGAAAGAAATGGTGCAGTTAGAAATGCAAGAAAAGCCAAGTTGCTCAAAGAAGTGGGCAACAAAAAGTAAGAAGAAGAAAGAGAGTGTGGTCAAATTGAAAATCTTTGAATGTTGCATGAAAACCAGCGCAAAGTTTTTCGTATATGTGAGGCAAAAGTTTGTATTGGAGATACATATATATTTTGTATAGCGGTATATTTATTGTGCAGACGTGACCTTTCATTGGAAAGCTTCTATCTCAAAAACGTCTTATAATAGTATGATTGCTAATTCTCTTTGTTATGAAGATATGGTTATATTCGTTTGGAAGTTATGAGTCGGGGTTTTTAAGACTGAAAATGGGTTCAAAAGTTTTTACTGTTGAGGGACGATAGTGCTTTCGGTGATCTTGAAAGAAACTTCGACTTTATTGTGTCTAAAATACGCCAGAAAAATAATAGAACAAATGAAAATCTTGTCTTCATTCCACGATCGATGATTGTTGTGTGTGTTGGAACCTCTTTAGCTATCTTATTACTGACCATTTTCCTTGAAATAATCGTCTATGAGATTTAAACTATAAAGTTGGTTCGATTATATGTACATCTATAAGTTCAATGCATTATCTGCGTCAAGAGTGTCAAGCGCTTTCAAACTGCCTTTCCCGTCTGCTTCTTTGTTCTTTCCAAAACGTTGAGCTTCCATGACAGCTTCCGGTCAAGAATAAACGTGAAACCCTAAACACAGGTAACATGAAAAACATGCTGATAGCCAGTTGAGTAGTGGACACCGACTCGAATGTGGCCATAATCCTCATGTAAACACAAGTAACTGTCCTTAAACTCGTTGTTGCATATGCCACATCATGCCGTTGATGGGTCATTACTTCCGTACATACATTCATTTATACTTGACATGTGAATGTGCCGGACCAAGTGTTCTTCGCACTTCCGTTTTACGCCGTTAGTTAGCGTTCTGGCGCATTCTGACTTTGTTGCAAGGAGTTGTTAACTCTGACACTCATGAATGTCAAAATGTTGAACAATGTAACAATGGCGAAAGGCAAGGCACACACACATATAGCTTTTACGAGTATGTATGCATGTGTAAACGGATGCGAGAGTGTGCTTATCTCGGCACAAACATACTAACAAACTCGCTGTCTACGATAAGAAAAGCATAATTGACAGCAGGATAGGTTGCGTGGAAAAAACGCAAAGCTTGCGAGTATGTGGAGGTACATTCATTCATACTTACACACATGCATACTCGGCAAAGGAGTAACACATAATGTGGCAGAGAAGTGTCTGCGCTCCAAAAAAGGCGCAGAAACATCTAATTGCGCCCGCCGGGCAACTGGCACGTGAAGCGCTCAGACATACAGATGAATAATAGAAGCTCAGCTCTTGCAAACAGTGTGTCAGAATAGTAATGTATATATTTCGGAAATATCGGATTTTTCTGAAATTTGATTTAAAGGAAATTGTTGTAAATAACCTCGAATCGTTTCGAAAACATTTCCGGCTGTGACCCATATTTGAGCCATAAGTTCTCATTTCAAAAGTTAATAGTGCTTCTTCTTTAAGAAACAAAGGTTAAGATAATACGGACTCTTTATAGTTTTATCTTGCATTTTTATTTCCATTTATCTCTACAGAAATCCTTTAAGATCTCGGTGTTAGAAAGACAAACAACGAAAAGATCGAAAGGTAAATAAGTCATCATAAATCTACAGCTACTGCTGAGTACAGCAATGCGGTAAAAAACGCTATCCAAATCCTTTTACATTTGAGATTGTTATTATACGTTTTTTATTCGAGTTGATTGGCTTTATATCGATTGGTTATGTCCTTTCGTGGTTACTGTTCTCAATTATTTACCACTACTTGAAGTTCAAGTGTAACATTTTTGTTGCAAGTGAAATATCCAGGCCATTCTTGAACTGAAGAACCCCTGTTAAGAATCTAACACGAGAGTAACGATCTTGTGTGATGGAATAAAAAATTAAACACTGAATATTTTGTAAAATAATGCAGATAATGAAATATATTTACTGATAAATTAATGAAGATGAATACATTGGATCTCAAGATATTAAAAAATTATGACATTGACCCTTTCAGTGCTGTATACATAAAGTTCATTCTAATCTCTTAATGTTTGTGTTTATCCCCTTTCATCAACTAACAACCGCTGTTATGTGTCGCATTCTCTTATAATTATCTGCCATTTTTTTCGCTTTGAAACTTCGAAAGGACTCTCGGCTGATGGCTGCCATTAAAAGTTGTTTATGTAGCCGGTTGATGTGTTGTTTCTATGTAGCTTTCACTCATGCTAGGCGACTAAGCGAGCGTATGGTCGACCAGTTGTTCGGTAAGTTGGCTGGCTGTCTCTGGGCTTCGCGCTACTGTTGCTGACGCTGCTTAGCGCCATTGTTGAGCGGTTAATGAAAATGAAGTAATTCTTAATGCAGTCATTGTTGTCGTCGTTGCCGGCATGTCGCTGTTGTTACTGGTGTTTTTCACAGCTTCAACTCGGAAAACTTCTACAACTACATACAGTAATGTGTTCCCGCTTAAATTTTTCCACACTTGTTGGCATTATTCACAGCGGCAAAAGGAGGATTACAATGTTTACATGGAATCATTTTTATCTGCTCTTTTCTTTTGTTAATTATTATTTTATTTTATTTTTTTCTATCTCTGCTGGTTGTATGTTTTGTGGAGCTCATTACTTTAATTGTTTACAGAATGGTGTGTATGTATGTGTTTGTAACGTCCCTGCCAGCCAGGCCTAACCACTTTCCCCTCATGTTTCTTCAATTACTAACACCAACGCACACGTTTGGGTTGTTTTGTTTTTGTATTCGTACGTGTGAGGGGAATAGTGGTTAAAAAACTCACAAGCAGCTATTCCGGTCTGTGGCAAACTCACCACATTTTTTACCACTTTTGTGGGTTTAAAAAACTTCGGTTTAACCAGCTTTTTCACCACCTTTGGCTGGCAGGGGTATTCCTTAATAACTTAAATGCATGTGTATATATGTGAGCGTATTAAGTAAATATGTGTTGTACTCCTCGGATTAAACATTTACGCTTCAGGGATGTTTTCGTTGGCTAATGGGCATTATTACTTCGTAAATGCTGCTGGAGGCGAGCAAAAAATCTTTAGTTGCATTCAGGGTTCAATATACGGCTTTCTTTTTAATTAGCGTAAATTAAAGGAATTTCTCAAAGTCGGAATGCACACATGCGCAATGGTACAAAAGGAAGCAATTAATCACAAAATTGTATTTAAATCATTTTAAAAAAGGTACTTTACTCTCTTTCATTGACCGGTTTGAACGAAAGCGCATGTGCTGATTCTTCTCAAGTTTTTTTCAATTCCTATCTAGTCACTACTGTATAAAAGTGACAGAGTTTAACGTTGCCTGGGTTTATTTACATCATGATATTACAATTGAGGAACCTATTTCTTGCTAAGAAAGGAGTAGGACTCAAATTTTAGTAATTAATATACCTCTTATAGAGACCTTTAGAAATTTCGACATTAAATTTGCTGTTAAAACTTATAGGCTACTAACAACGAATTCCGCTTTTCATATATGAGAGAAGCTGTTAATACTAATACCAGTTCTCATTCTGAACTGACCGCCGTGATTGAAATGGTTCTATGGTCCAAATTGGGATCTAATATTGAATTATCCTGGTTTGGAAGTAATCGGATCTACGTTCATCGAGTTCCTTCTAGCCCAACTGTGCTGTATCTTGAATACTGTATAATATTAATCAACTTCAAGTGTTGTATTATTGTCGACAGTATTTTTATACTCTCGCAACAACAAAGTTGCTAGAGAGTATTATAGTTTTGTTCACCTAACGGTTGTTTGTAACACCTAAAACTAAATGAGTTAGATATAGTGTCATATATACCAAAGTGATCAGGGTGACGAGTAGATTTGAAATCCGGATGTCTGTCCGTCCGTCCGTCTGTCCGTCTGTCCGTCTGTCCGTCTGTGCAAGCTGTAACTTGAGTAAAAATTAAGATATCTTGACGAAACTTGACACAAATATTCCTTGGCACCATAAGAAGATCAAGTTCGAAAATGGGCGGAATCGGACCATTGCCACGCCCACAAAATGGCGAAAACCAAAAACACATAAAGTGTCATAACTAAGTCATAAATGAAGATATAAAAGTAAAATGTGGAATAAAGGATCGCACTAGGAGGGGGCATATTTGGATGTAATTTTTATGGGGAAGTGGGCGTGGCCCCGCCCACAAATCGGTTATTTGTATTTAACTCGCAAACTAATAAAGCTATATAAACCAAACTTTCTGCAGTCGGTTCTCTTACATACCCCACCACACACCATGAAAATAGTTGAAATCGGATAATAACCACGCCCACCTCCCATACAAAGGTTAGGTTGAAAATTACTAAAAGTGGGTTAACTAACTAACGAAAAACGTCAGAAACACTAAATTTGGCAGAAGAAATAGCAGAAGGGAGCTGTACTCAGATTTTTTTACAAAATGGAAAATGGGCGTGGCATCGCCCACTTATGGGTCAAAAACCATATCTCAGGAACTACTCGACCGATTGGAATGAAATTCGGTATATAATATTTTCTTGACACCCTGATGACACGTGTGGAAAATAGATGAAATCGGTTCACAACCACGACAACTTCCCATGTAACTCAATTTTGAAATCCATCTTATTCCTTCACTTTATAATGTAAACATAAGGAACCAATGAAGATAACGGAATAAAACTTTACACAATTAGTGCATATCATCTCTGGCTTCACTTGTGAAAAAATTGTCGAAAACGGACCATAACTTTTCAAGGCCCCAGATATCGAACATGTTGAACTCAGCGCCTAAGGATATATTTTAACCGAAAATATGGGTAAATCTCTCAGATATCTCAATTTAATTCAGAGGAAATTGTTTTTTATCGGGTCATAACATTTCCATATACCTAATTAAAGGTTTTTCAAAAATGCGGTGAGCTTTATTTCGCATGTTGGTTAAATTTCTTCAATAAATTGCGAGAGTATAAAATGTTCGGTTGCACCCGAACTTAGCCTTTCCTTACTTGTTTGAAAATGTCGTTAATATTCGAGAAATGAAATGTGTAAGAGTGTTCTCAAGATAGTCCAATATACCTACATAAACTTAATGGACTATTGCGAGAATTTTATATTGCACCTGCAACAAAAAAGAATTTGTAACTGATAACTTTTATATGAAAAAAAAAATGATAAAATTCTCTTTAATGGCAACTCTAATTGCAACATCTTTGCACTGAACTTCCTTTCTTAATGCTAAGGAAAAGTTTTCTTATAAGTAATTGCCATCACGTCATGCAAATATTGCTCTCTCTTTCTTCGCGCAGACAAGCTTGTTTTGCTTGATTTCGTCTGTTTTTGACATTATTATGCAAATTATTATTACACACAGTGCTTGACATTTCGTTGACGTCTATCTCTCGTACTTGCTTCCAACGGTTACTCTGACTTCTCGAATGCTTGGCATGTACAATAATTTCGTTACGTCTATAACTAGCGTGACTTTTGCAACAAATTTTACTGCTGCACGATCCGCCTTAAACGCTGCTGCGACTCATTCATATTTCTACAAGATTTTGCATATTACCTTTTCTTTTCTTTCATTTAATTCGCGTACGGGTGTATTTTCTTTGCCAGCTGTGTGCATAGAGCGCCAGACTTCCTTATGTAAGACGCACAGTGGTGTGAGATTCTACAATTAGTCAATGAAGGGAATTTGGTATACGAGGTGTGTTCAAAAAAGAACGGGAATTTTCGTTTTTTGGAAAATATATTTATACATTCGTTCACATTAAAGTTTTCACCTTTAAAATAGTTCCCATTCGATATGCTGCACTTATGCTAGCGCTTCTTCCAATCGTCGAAACAATTCTCAAACTCGATTTTCGGAATAACCTTTAGCTCTTTCAGCGTTTTCTCGTATTCTTGTAAAAGGGAGGCCCCTTTAAGGTTCTTATTATTTATGGAAATTGGAAAATGTCACACTGAGTCATGTCTGGTGAACATCGAGGCTGGGATATCGTTACAATATTGTTTTTTGCCAAGAATTCACGAACAAAAAGTGAACACTGTGCGCCAAAGACATTCGTGGAAGTGTCAGACTGTAGACATACAACTTGTACCGAAATTTACATATGATAGCATGGTACTCTCCACCTACATACAAATATACAAATGTATGTAAATTCACATGTACGCTTAGGTATGATTACCAACTTTTGACATTGCCTGCAGTTATGCCTGTTCGCACGACTTTCTTCACCAACTTCGCTCCTGTCGCGCTACCTGCAAACGAAGTGTGAGTAGTGTACCATTAAATGAAATAAAAACACAGAGTTATTCGGCAATAAAAATGCGATTTCAGAGTGAACATTCTGATATATTTATAAGTGCCTTTTCATGTGTGTGTTGTGCGTAAGCGTTAAACTGTTTTATGTAAATACGAGCATATTGCGTTGACTTTAATTTGATTAAAATTATACAACTTTGTGTTAATTCTTGTGATATGAAATTCTTTGCGCGGCGGGTGTAAATTTCACCCAACAAATCTTGAACTTTGCATTGAATGGAACATATATACTTTAAGGACTTTAAGGTATTAATGTATATAGTATTTGTAAGGGAATCTGCATTTCGAAGTTACAGTGGTATGAAAATTGGGGAAATTTGGGGTGAATTGTTCTTCGTGAAAGACAGTAATGCAATGCAGCTGGCTTTAAAAGACTTTGTTTTAAAAACGAACACACTTAAACGTATGTAATATGATCTATGTCTAGAGAAGTCTTTAAAAAGTAGTGGATTGCCTTAAGACTGCTTTAGAACAATGCCATAAGTAGTCGGAAAAGTTTTATGATTCCAAACTCTTTTTAAATGAGCGTTCCAGTTTATGAATGTATTGGTTCTCATCTAATAGTGATCTGCAACAGCTGTACCAAAAATCGCACTTGCATTTAAAGCAAGTATATGATGGAAACAAACATGTTTATCGAACATTCTAAAGCAAACAAGGGTAGATTTCAAAGTGGATTTGCCAAAAGTTGTAACCTTTATTAATCCACTGCAACATTTGAAAGCTCGCATCATGTGTTTTGGTGGCGAAGGGTTTGAAAATTAGTTTCTTGGCTAAGAAAATTTAGTGAATAACTTATTTCTCAGAGATTTTTTTTAAGTAAATATTTTTTTATATCAATTTACCTTCTTAATCGACGAAACCCTTATAATTATGGAATCAGTTCTTTCTTAGGACTGTATTTGACCACTGACTTTAATTCCGAGAAAATTATTTGTATATTGAACACAAAGTTTCAGAAAACTTGGTATCATCCATTTTCCACAAGATGTTATTTTATAAAGTCCTATCAATTAAAATTTTGTAATATAAAACTAATTTGAAGTTATTTCGTAAAAATGAAACCTTAAACCCTCGGAAACTTTTACAAATTTGTTTGCTGACAAATCGTTCGACAAGTCATAGCTCAATAAAATAAAATAAAATCAATATCTAACAAAACAAAAAACGAAAAATTTCATATTTTCTTTAGCCTGAATACATCACGTTCTCAGCCTGTGTACACAAATCGTTTAGATTATGTAAGCAGAATTTGGCTTAATTGACATTTCTTACTTGCAGTTTTTATACGCTTTCGCCACTCATACACTTCACTACTTTGCTTCCGTCGGATTTCACGAATCATTTGCTACACGCCAATCCCGAAATAGCGGTAAAAACTTGGCGTACATTTTGTTAGTCACTCAGGCTTAATCCAATTCCAATATTATCGATTGATTTTGCCTGAAGCACAGAGCACACATACACTGCTACAAATATAGGGATATGTATATAACGGTATCTACTACCACATTCTTCACATTTTCCTTTTTGTACATTTAATTCGGCTGACCCACAAGGCGAAATTTGGCTGTGTCAATGGCATCACCACCCTGAACGCGAACGTTCGCTTCTACGACGAACTCCTTGACACACTCGTACAATTCAAGCTTGCCGCTCGCAAGGAAGTAGGAAGAAATGAAAATAAAAAGAAATATTTCGAAAAGTATTCGTCAAAGTGTATACTCGGGAGTATATAAATATGTGTTTGTAAGTAGTAATTGTGGGTACTGGCGCCACTGCGCCGGGGGGAAGAGAACTCGACGAGCATTACGTGTACCTTCTGGCATGCTTGCCTCGCTGCCATTGGAATCGTTAAGCACTGCTATAACTGCACACTTACTCAAACGTAGTACATTCGTACATATATTTTCTATTTCTATTGAAGTCACAGTCGTTGCGGCCATCAGAGTAGTCAGCGCATTGCCAAGTTCAAGGCGTATTATACTACTCGAAAGCAGGTGTTGTAATATTTAGACGAGTAGCTTTATGGTTATGGAGGGTGGTATGTCTGCAAGTAAGAAGCGCTCTCTGTGTAGAGTTGGCACTGTGACAGTTGATGAAACAGTGCAGAAGCATGCTTGTTATGCGAGCAGTATTTCATAGATGCGAGCTGTGAAAAGAAATGAAAGACATTCGTGTAAGAAATGTAAGTTGAGGTAAGAAGAAAAATAGAAAAATAGAAAAACTATGAAATGAAAAGTAAAAAAAAAATCTCTGACTTACAGTTGACTTATGAGACATGAAGTGAGTTTTGGGTTTAGGGAAACAAGGATTCTTGAAAATTTATGAAAATCTTTCTTTAGCAAATATGACATATAAAATGCAGATTTTTAAGTGCAATTTCGCAACTTTACTACTAAATGTCCCCTATCCTTATAATAATCGGTGCTTCGTAACTATCGATTTGTTCAAAATAATGTATATCTAGTACTAAAACAATGGATTCCGTGAAGTGAATGTCCAACATCAAAAGACGCCATGGAATATTGTTATAGTACAGTTTTTTTTGTCTCAGTCTGAATTAACACATGAAAGGTCTTCTTTTGGCGAGAAAGCTACGTCAGTTCTATTAAATAGTCGAAATTGAGAAAGTGGTTCAGTTGTAAGCGATTTGAATTGAAGAAAGGTTGAGAAACTGGTATATTGTTGTGAGATAAATGAAAGTATGTGAAAATCTTAGAATAGTTACACATTTTGATTTCCGCTTGCTTATTTTTCTTGCTTGACGATGAAGCCAAGGATTGAAAGCACCGGATGAGGCCAAATCATATTTTAAACAAAACATTTATATATGTATATTTTCTCGATAGGAAATGTCAACTTTGAGCGTATTTCTGGCAACAACAATAACTGCATAAATGACTATCCAATCTATGGTCGGTGAAAAAACTATGATTAGCGTGATAACGACATTAAATTGGCGAATAATTTTGTGCAACAGTGTGCTCCACACAAACTACACGTTAATGTGCATGCTAAATGCTACAATACACCGGAGAATTCCAATTTGCAACGCCGTCGGACAGTAGCCAATACATTCACTAATTGCTGTCAATAATATCGGCAACAACCGATATACCCTGGATAATACAACGCCTGCGCGTCCGTGTTGTTTGTGTTATTTTTAATCAAGTAAATGGTTCGATACAGCAATGGGACCGGACACAGGAGAGGTGACAAAACCTAAACGATGTTCATGCGATATGCCATACAAACAAATCGTAAAGTTTTCAGAATAGACAAAATGCCAGTTAGCCGCGCAGTAGGTGAGCCATTGGGACCAATGTGCAGGACTGCTTGCTTGTGTATATTTCCACAGGAGTGAGTGAACATTTGTAGTTGGGTCACCTGTAGGATCTGTCTGGCCAAACTCAAACAACTGTGAGTCTCTTCTGGGACTGTGGCTGTGATTTGCTTGCGCTTTTAATGACTACGCAAATACAGACAACTGCAAATAAAAATGCAAAGGCAACAGAAAAGGTGCATACATTTCATTCATTTCGTAAGGGAAATCTACGGACGCACCACAAAATAAGGTGTAGAAATTATTTGGACAGATGAATCGTGTTTCTGTTGACCACATGCAAAAGCGGTAAATAAAGAAATCGCAAGAAAAACGCAAACAAAGTAAGTAGAAACTGAGCATACAAGAATAAAAAAATAAAGCGCAGACAGCGCTGGCAAGCAGGTGGCATTCACCAGATACACGAGACGCCGTGCTGCAAGTGGTGCAGTGAATCAGGTCTACCTGCGGGGCATTGCTTGCGAGTGTGATCCTCAATGATCGGGCTGGCAGGTAGCTAACGTTGTTGGTAAGATTGCGGTACAGTGTGCTCACTGTTACTTTTATCTTTTGCATTTGTTGTTGTCCTTTTTTACACTGCGTCAATCTTTTGTTTGCGAGGGTAAAAAATTTTGCACCTGCCATCGTCAACAACACAAAGGCTATTAAATCAGATATACGCAGCAAAAGTGGCAATAAAATGTAAAGAAAATAAAAAAAAGAAAACAGAAATAAATTTCATACAAAAATTTGGAAACTTGATCTTGCTTGCCAGTAAGCGAGGGTGATCGTTCATGGCAAACATATGTTCGCGTTGAGTTAATTTTTGCGTAAGGTCTCGCATTCCTGCTGTGCTTGATCGAGAGACCGCGCTTATTTATACCCGAGTTTAATATGTATCATATAGGAATATTTCAACTTTATTTGTAAGAGCAACATGCATCGATACTGACTACAATTAAAAGTGTATATAGTGAATATATAGGAAGTCTTCTGCAAGTCCTAGAATATTTGGAACTGACAGCAGATTTTGCGGGATGGGAACATCCGAGATTTGAAATGAGTTTTTGGTCTGTGTTACAGTCGTCTGCGGAACAGATGTATGGGTAGAATTACATAATAACAAACCGAGTACCGCTAAATTATTTCTACGTTTCATTCGAAGATAGACCTTCCCTACACATTTACCCATCAATATATGTTGTTGTTTTCTCTTTGCCTTTTAATATTTTAGGTTAACTTTTTTTATTGCTTTTCTGCCACCAAAATATGATAAAATTTCAGCTTGCAGTCGGCTGATCAAATTTTGGTCAAGCTATTAAACTTCTACATATTTGTGGTTTAAAGCAAAAGCACATCGTATTTTTTTTTCGAGTTTAAATTTTTAGCGCTGCGGTTTCCGTTTATTTTTGTTGAAGTCTGGCGTTTCGTGCTGATATTGCTTTAGGCAATATTTAAAGGTGGAATTATTTACGGCATTCATTTGTCAGCGTTTATTAAGTAAAGCATTTGAAAATTTACTTTAGAATATTCTTCGTTAGCTCATTTGGGGTACACGTTTGAGAATGAGCAGCTGTCTTTTTTATTGTGTGTTAACCTTTAACTGCTGAGGTGAAATATTTGGGCGTAGTTACTGAGGTGGGGTAAATTTTACCCCTTTATAATCTATAAATAATTTTTGTCAACGAAAATTTTTTTTAAATGTATTTGTTTTTTATCGTAATAATAAAACACATTTTTAAATGAATAAAATAATAAATTTAAGGAAATCGAAGTTCTAGTTTAACAAAACAAGGACTTTATTTCATAGCCACTTTTCTTAAAACTCAAAAACAAACTACGAGGTGTAAAATTTACCACCACCTCAGTAGTTAAAGGTTAAGCGGAAGTGAAAAGAACTACCCAATTTTTGTTATGTTATTTATTTTATATTGGATAAAGCTTGTCGAGGTCCTTATAATAAATAGTTCGAGATTTTTAGGGTATTTAGATTAGATTATGTAGATTCTTCTGAAGCTTATACATGATCAGGGCTAAAATTTGGTGTTTTGTTTTGTAAAGAAATCGTTTGGATATTTGAAAATATATCTATGAAGATCACACTAACATCCTTGTCTTTATAGCAAGTAGCCTGAAAACACCATTAGATAGTGGGCTGATTACTGAAGCATTATCTAAGTTTCAGCTGCTTAAACCGAAATATTGATATGAAGCCAACTTAGAGGGTGTTGGGCTTGTTTATTATTGGTTCAAGAATCATTAGTAAAAATACTAATTAAATTTTAAATTAATTAAACACCCAGTTACTAAATATAAGCCATAATTTTTGCCGCCAACCTTTTCCCTTCACTGCAAGGCTATGTAACAACCATTCTCCGCACATTCACGACAAATTGCTTTTCCACTGTATTTGTCAAGCCGAAATTACAATTTTTCATGCAAAGCCCTTGATAGATTCCTAATTTGTCATTGTCAGGCACTCAAAATAGCGGAAGGATCATAAAGCAGCGACAACTAATCTACACAATCTAAAATCATATAGCGACTGCAACAAAAAAAATTATTTTGCGTTTCCATTGGCCAAAATAGTTGACCTGCGGTAGCGCTGCTGAGTGACAGCTTGCCAGCCAACAATGTCATACTCTAGCTGTCAACGCATACTTTTCTCATTTGCACTTTAAAACTCTCCAAAATTTTTTGAGTGCGCCCAGTCAAGTGGTGTTACTCAAATGCCATTCAATGTGCCGCTCCGTAAGCCTACTACATATGTACCTACCTACCATGCGTAGCAATAGCCTTCGTAAATTGCTATTTTCTGTGCAATTTCTTGAATTCAATATGTCGGCACGTAATTCACTTTTCTATTCGACCTCCCATTTTGTATTTTCGTAGTTATTCTCCTCCATTTTATTTTTCACTTTCGAGTAGTTTTTTCCTTGCCTATTGCCAAACGTTTCCCCAATATTTGCAAGCGTGCTGAAATTTCTCTTCGTCGAATTTGATTTTGTTTACTTGCTATGCCAGATTTGTCCAACATTTTCTTGCAAATTCATTCAATTGAACAACACCAATGCGTTGTGTTCCCCACAGACGGGTGCGCCGAAATAAGGTTGATTTGTCCTCAAGTTTCTCATTTGTAGTCGTATTTTTGCTCAAACATTTCTAATGTTAACATGCATACATACCTATATATTTAAGTAATGGGATTTGAATAACAGTTCACTTTCAGTACAGTGTTGCCAACTTAGTTCGAAGTCATTGGGTTGTTCTTGACAAGTAATTTTCAATTTTCTATAACTACCCATGATTATTAAGAGATAGGAGTGTATGGTACTATGAAACGTAAAATGAATTTGGCATCTGTTCCTAAAGAATGAAAATATGATTGAGTTAAGAACTGAGAGATTTAAAACTTTGCAAAAGAGATCATTGTTTGGATCAATTATTCGTAAGACTTCAAAATACAAAGAATGAATTTCAAACTATAGTGTTTTCGAAATTATCAGTAAGAAGCAGAGAAGCAGGAATATCTCGTTTCCTTTATAGAGATCGACTTTTTGGTCGAAGTTCTGACGCATCATCTCTAGATCGTTTGAGATTTCAATGTTCTCTAAACTCAAATATCTCTTCCGGGTTGATAAAAAGAAGTTCGGTGTAGGAAATTTAGACCATTCTCTCTTCTTATAACATAATCTTAATCGATTTTAATAAAAAAATGTTTCATTAAATTTCTGCGTGGCAACACTCTTTCTCAAACGTAGTTATGGCATCTGTGTTGTCTGAAGGCAATATACATTTTTTTTTTCAAGAAGTCAATCTAGTTCAAACTATGTGCCTAAAAAGCAAATACATATGTATATACACTTATACAAGTATACAAGTATTCATATATGTAAATGTATGTACGTTTTGAAATATTTCTCGTTGAAAATGGAACCGTCCAGTGGCACTTGAACTGTATTCACAATTTAATGAGTAGTGAAGTAGTGAGATGACAAGATGGACTTTGATTAGAGCTTATTGGCGTGAGTAGTGGCGGTAGAGGGAAGTGGCGAAAGCATTTACTTAAAAATAGTAGTGGGAGTGACAGTGACAGCGCGGCGTTTGGTGATATCAAGTTCGTGGCACTCAAGCCGTCATTTTCAATTTAATAGATATTTATTTGAAATTTGGCAAAGAAAAGTTTTTGCGCGCTTAACGGAGTATGACAGGACACGAAAATCGATTAACACGTAATTATGTATTTGTTATAATTTGTTGTTATTACTTGGAATGGGAAATTTCAGTTTGTAGTAACGCCTTCACAGCGTTTTATGTTTGGGTCTCAAGTATTGAAATAATGAGCTGCTCCACCCTTGGTCCTTTCAGAAAGGAGGTAGGATGGAGAAAAGATGGCATTAAGTACTAGCCTCGTAGTCCTTCACAGTGTTTGATTGCTTTTTAAATGAGCGTCTTAAAAGAAGCGAAGAGAGTTAAATTGATAGATGAAGATTTTTGAAGCAATAAAAATAAGTTTCATATATACATATGTAAAATAAAATTTGAAAATACTATACTGTTACTTTTTTCTTCTTTTATTTCAGATTATAATTAACTGTGCTCATTAAGGCAGCGGAAAGTGGAAACTAACATATCACATATTAATACATAATATAATTGAGGTAAGTTAATCAAGTTAATTTAGAATTTTTAAGATAATTTGTCTTTAAAGACGTTGAAATAAAAATTGAAAATAAAATTAAATACATTATTCACTTAAAATTTATAAGAGATATATCTGAAGTGACCTCAAAAAATTAAAGTGAAAAAAAAATAAATAAAAACAAGTAAGGAAAGGCAAAGTTCGGGTGCAACCGAACATTTTATACTTTCGCAATTTATTGAAGAAACATGCAAACATACAAAATCTACCCATAAATTCGGCATATTGTTTAATAGAATAACGAAAATCGTAATATATAATATATGAGGGCTGAGGTAATTCTTTCATTTTCACCAGCAGGGTACACTATAGCCAAGACTATACGCTCACTTAATTTTGCTAAGATATCTCACATATTAACCAATACATATATGCGGAATAAAGCCCACCGTATTTTTGAAAAACCTATAATTAGGTATATGGGAGCTAGGAGATGTTATGACCCGATTTTAATAATTTTTTTAACAGAAAACTATTAGAAGAAAACAATTTCCTCTGAATTACATTAAATTATCTGAGAGATTTACCCAAATTTTCGGTTAAAATTTACCCTTAGGCGCTGAGTTCAACATGTTCGATATCTGAGGCCTTGAAAAGTTATAGTCCGTTTTCGACAATTTTTTCACAAGTGAAATCAGAGATGATATGTACTAATTGTGTAAAGTTTTATTCCGCTATCTTCATTGGTTCCTTATGTATACATGATTAAGTGAAGTATTCAGATGGAATTAAAACTTGAGTTATATGGGAAGCAGGCGTGGTTGTGAACCGATTTCGCCCATATTCCACCTGTGTCATCAGGGTGTCAAGAAAGTGTTATATATCAAATTTCATTAAAATCTGTCGAGTAGTTCCTGAAATATGGTTTTTGACCGATAAGTGGGCGATGCCACGCCCATTTTTCATTTTGTAAAAAAATGTGAGTGCAGCTTCCTTCTACTATTATTTCTGTGAAATTTAGTGTTTCTGTCGTTTTTCGTTAGTGAGTTAAGGGAGGGGTCTGGGTTTCAGCGCAAAAAAAAAACTTTTTTTTGTGATTTTTTATCTCAAATATCGATTAAGCAATTTTATTCAAACCTTCTATACATTATTGAGCATAGTCTAGACTATGTTCTGTAAATTTTTCATGCAAAAATATTAAACCATTAGCCCGTGACAGAGCTTCCCCTAGGACGTCTTTGAAAAAAAAAAACAATTTGCGGTGTTCACTGTAACTCGGCCGGAAATTATCCGAAAATGAAAAACCATAAAAATTTAGTTAAATTATAAACAAATCTTCCCCCCCAACGTTCTCTGATTATTATTTTTTTATTTAAAAATTTTTGGCGGCCATCTAAAGTGTGAACCGTTATTTTCGACTAAAATTTCCGCCATTTTCAGGGTGGGAAACACCCTTAATGTTAAAAAAAAATTTACTAAACGTAGGGGGAGGTATTTTATGTGAAGAAAATGTGTACCAAGTTTGAAATGAATCGGTCGAGTAGTTTTCAAATGGCAGTGAACACGGACTTCAAAAAAGTAGTTTTGAGAAAAACGCGTTTAAAGCCGTAGCTGTTAGAGTTAGAGCGTTAAAGGCCCCGAGACTAATTCAACAATAACTTCAAGAATATTGCTTAGATCGGATTAAAATTTTGAGGACATATTCTTGAAATTTTAAACAATAAGATAAAACAAAAAAATCGATTTTTCGAAAGTGAAAACCCAGACCCCTTAAACCACTTTTTGTAAGTTTCAACATAACATTGGTATGGGAGGTGGGCGTGGTTATTATCCGATTTCAACTATTTTCATGGTGTGTGATGGGGTACGTAAGAGAACCGACTGCAGAAAGTTTGGTTTATATAGCTTTATTGGTTTGCGAGTTATATATAAATAACCGATTTGTGGGCGGGGCCACGCCCACTTCCCCAAAAAAGCTACACCCAAATATGCCCCTTCCTAGTGCGATCCTTTGTTCCAAAATCTTTTATAACTTCATTTATAGTTTAGTTATGACACTTTATGTGTTTTTGGTTTTCGCCATTTTGTGGGCGTGGCAATGGTCCGATATCACCCATTTTCGAAAGCAACCCTCTCACGGTCCCAAGGAACATGTGTTCAAGTTTCATTAAGATATCTTAATTTTTACTCAAGTTACAGCTTGCACAGACGGACAGACGGACAGACATCCGGATTTCAAATCTACTCGTCACCCTGATCACTTTGGTATATATGACTCTATATCTAACTCGTCTAGTTTTAGGTGTTACAAACAACCGTTATGTGAACAAAACTATTATACTCTCGTAGCAACTTTGTTGCGAGAGTATAAAAATAAATAAAATAAAATGGAATTCCGCTCATTTATGAACAAATTGTATTCACAATTATGACAGTAACTGCAATGACATTTCTTTCTGCATAAAAAAAACGGAAAACCACAAACATGTTTCAACATATGTAACTGTGCTGGACACTTTTGAATCTAAAAGCTACCGCATAAAAATGATGAGAATTGCTAAAATAACTGCAGTGCAACTTGTCTGAACGTTTTGATGTTCTCACCAATGCTCCATCACCAAACGATGTCCATTATAAACCATCATTCATATAAAACCGACGACATCATAAACAGCATTCATCGTCAACATCAACGTAACCACAGCGCTGACGAATGCTCGTCTTCATATGCACGTTATGTCAACGTTGATATTTGGTTGATGTTCTCAATGTCAGTTGCATAACGAATGCAGCACACGTGAAAATGGCCGTAAAGGAGACGCAAGCGCCGCTTACAATTGTCCAAAATATGTCATACCATTCACCTGCTGGTCCGTAGTAAACTAACTCTCTTGATGTGACGGCTTTGGTGAGTGTGCAACTGAATGGTCGGTGGCTCCTATTAGTGGTGCGTTTTTGTTGTGTGAAAATAAGTGGGTGCTCCAAAAAAATGATCTGATTTCGTTGCAGAACCGTGTCACAGCTTCATGTGAAGTAAAACGGTTTCAAGTGTCTGTGTATGTGTGTGAGCATTTCTAAAGAGAGCAGTCGGTTTCGGAAAACACTTATTTTGCACGCTTTGGTGTCACACTAATCCAGCGAGTCCCATTCAACTTGGTTATATCGAGGGCGCCAACAACATCCCCCTTAACGTTTGTGTTTTGTAACCTTCTTTGTGTTTTTCATTCTTTATTAACGTGTTTCTTTCACGTGCATTCATTGCTCATTGAGTTGAGCGGCTGAGCAAATGTACGCATCATAGTCGTAGACTCTCACTCCAAAAGCTTCCTATTTTGTGTATGTGGTGTGTAGTGTTCCCGTTAGTCTCGTGACTTTGTTTCTGCAGTCCATTTTGTTTGTTGTTGTTGCACTGGACTCATTTCCTTTAATGTTTTGGCCATTATGTGTTTGTATGTTCATACATAAATGTATGCACATTTGTACGACTGTAGTGTTTGTTCCCATTCTGTTGTTGTTTAAAATAATGAGAGTTTCACTGTGCTATAACATTGATGAAAGCTCATTTGCTTCAAAAGAAATAATGGTATATTCCTTTTTAGGAATTGTTCCGCACATGTGTTTTATTTGTGTCCAATTTGCTTTCGCTCATATGTGATTTGCTGTCACATAGTATTATTACATTTATTCTACTCATATACATATATATAAATATATATATACATATATATAAATATATGTATATATGTACATATATCATATGAAAGCTTCCTATTTCTATTCAACATTTTCTAAGTAAAGAAACTCTGGATCTATAAAATAAGGGAGATTGACATTGCTTCCAAATCTTTTAGCCAATAAGTCGTGGATGTAGTACATGGATTTATCTTAGAGGTCTTCCTAAATATGAGGTGGCAAACCCTGCTGAATGGCAGTGAAAGTACAACACCAGGAGATGGCGAACCCGATTCCCCAATCGACGACGATGGAACAGATGTTCCATTGCCCGAACGTGAAGAAATTAGAATAGCGATTACCCGCTTGAAGAACAACAAGGCGGGGGCCGATGTATTGCCGGCCGAGCTATTCAAATACGGTGGCGAAGAGCTGATAGGGTGCATGCGTCAGCTTCTTTGCGGAATATGGTCCGAAGAAAGCATGCCCGACGATTGGAATCTCAGTGTACTCTGCCCAATCCACAAAAAGGGAGATCCCACAATCTGCGCCAACTACCGTGGGATATGCCTCCTAAATATCGCTTATAAGATTCTATCGAGCGTACTGTGTGAAAGACTAAAGCCCACCGTCAACAAACTGATTGGACCTTATCAGTGTGGCTTTAGACCTGGAAAATCAACAACTGACCAGATATTCACCATGCGCCAAATCTTGGAGAAGTCCCGTGTAAAGAGGATCTGCACACACCATCTCATTAGTACCAATTGGCGCCAAACTGCCAAAAGGAGAGATGCGTGGCGCGCTGTTGTGGACGCGGCTATAACCGCGTAAGCGGTGTCTACGCCAGTCAAGAAGAAGAGAAACCCGGGTTTACCTAAACTGTTGAACAGCTCTTTATTTAGGCTAAGGTAAGCTTTTAGCTAGCGAATCTCCGAATTGTTGTCGTGTCGATGAGAACCCGTGTATGCTGGTTTACTCCTCGACCGCATTCATGACTATCGATAACATCTCTTTCAGTGCCTAATGACAGGATTATTCACACCACAGTTTTTATTGCTTGTCATTGTAAGATTGCCCTCTTTTTTGTTGTATGAATTCTTGTGGTGCAATTTAAAAATGCAAACGGTGATAATCGCCTTGGTTTGCGGTTTCTGCAAAAGCTTATCTATCTCTCTGTATTCAACAAATCAAAAGGGATGACATGAAAACTTGAAAAGGGTAACAGATTTTACTTTGTGTATAAGGAAGCACGTGTATGAAGTTAATGTTAGGCACCGTTATGAAAGATATAAGATTGCAAGCACTTTGAAATTCAAAAAAGCAAACAGCGAATACATCAACCTTTTTAAAGTAGAGAGAGTGTTGATAAAAGCTTGTTGGACGCAAATTAAAAAAAAGGAATTAAAATGAAAAGGGTAGTAAAAAGGGAAGTTTGAATATATTTCTCAATTTTAAAATACTTGGATGGTATTATTAATTTCTTGGAAAATGTGCTAGTTGTTAGGATGTCTCTCACATAAAATGAGAAAAGAGACATAGACACAAGCAAAAATAAGAACTGCCGATTTTCCCTATAAATCAGTCTAAGTATTCTTGGTTTGATTGGGTATTTGAGATATACTGTTTTGGCGATTTGCCACGAGTGTTCCATTGTTACGTTAAGAGTTTTGGCAGTGCGAAAGATATTTATACTTTTCAATTCTATTCATCGTTGCTGTAGATAATTAAGAAACAGGAGAAATAATGTGTATACCTACAGTATGTCAAGAAAGTGTTTTGACAAAAGAAATATAGGAGAAATGTGTTCTCTTGTCAAAACACTCAGTATGTCAAACTGTATATAAGGTATTGGTGAAATCTCAAATAAAAACTCGACGAACTACTACGACGCTCTTCTCAACAACTTGAACTTTTTTCATTTAATAGAATTTTTAGTACTTTCTTCAGTAAATTTTAACAGTAGTTACTGCTCTTTTTTAACTGTCACCTTTTACGACTCCTTAAACGAGTAGTGGAGCAACTGTACGTTTTTATTATTGCAAACCGTGTTAAGTTTAATATCAGTGTATTTGTAATCCACATCTTCTCCAACTGAACGACCACGTAAAATATGAGGCATTTTTCCTGCAATAAAGCTCCAGCAACAAAGTCGAGCCAATACCGGCAAGTCCCCTTTTCATTTTAGCGCTGCGTACTTAGGTAAGTCGCACCGTGATTAATCACAACACTTTCCAACCCATTAATTTTTGTAGCATTTCGGGAGGTGTACGCGTTATATGTATGTATGGTAGAGACAGTTAGATCTTTGGTTAAGTGCAAGTACTTTTACTTACTGGAGTTGAGTACTGACTGTATGGGAAGTCGTTGAGACACAAGAGCAGAGTTGAGTTGAGCAGTGTGTGACACGTTTGTGACAGCTATCACATATTTACATTATACATATTTACTTACATTTGCAATCTATCAGTTATCCTCTGTAGCAGATGTCTGCAGGGGAGTAAACGAGAGAAGTAAGAGGTGTGAGAAAAATTAAGTTGATGCCGCAGACTGTAAATGCTAAGTAGTCGTAATGAAAATGTCCTGTACTCGTGTGTTCTAACTATCGGTTATTTTGGTAACAGTTGGAGGCACTCGAGTACACCGCTGACCCTTGAAACTTACTCGAACCAACATGTTTCTAATGACAGGTTCTGTCTGGCGAGCTCTCTAGCTTGTTTAAGTTATAGGTTTTATTGAATTGTATGGTGCTTTAATTTTTTTATGGCTCATTCCTGATATGTGAGGCCTTATTTACATATCTAATTTTTTCCAAAGTGGAGATATAGTATAAGACAATCACTGAATAGTATCACTGCACAGTCGAACCAACAATAGTTAGTATAGGGTTGGTCTTTTACAAAAAATGTGTACATTTTAAGATCAAAACCTTTATGACAGACATCTGAATTCTACGTTAGAAGTACCAAGAAGAACAGATAGACATAGTTTTGAAAGTTGTCCTCTTCCAGTTTCAGTTCTTGGATAATTTTACTCTATTTCCTAAGTTGTTTAACTATTCATGTGCCCACGAAACATTTGGTTGTAGTTCCCAATTTCACTTTACTTAGGAAAACCCTCTGGTTTCGAAATTTCGAACTATCATCGATGACTAATTTTTCGTGTATTGTGAACTAGTTACAATGTAAACTATACGGTATAAAAAACTATGAAGAACTTGTCTATTTCCACGCAGGGATGTAACATTAGCGACAGTTGCTGAGCATTGCAGACAATGTAGATAAGTAATGTTGGTAGACAAAATGCGTACAAAGTCAGTAGTTGTCACCGGTGTGTTGCCACTGGTTCTTCTACTCGCGGTATTTTCGCCTTAACTGACTAACGCGCTAAAACTTTAAATACTTACGAAGCGGATGCTACAACAACAAAATGGCAATAACACTACCGGCGCTTCGCCATTTCACTATGCTTCTATCATCGCGCCAGATATACCGCATCCGCTGAGAAGTATGACATAAAAAGCGCAAAATAAGGGAAGTCGCAGGAAAAGAAGTGCAGGTAAAAATGGTTGACAGCAATTTCGGGAAAGTTAGCTTCGCAGTGCGTACACTTGAGACATCATTTGCACACCTTTGTGGGATGCGTAGAACGAGTACAAGTGAAAACGTGAAATATATGTAAAAACGTGTGGGTTTTATCAGTATGTATGCATAAATATTTGTTAAAGTTAGCTCTAATTATATTGTTATCCATGCGTTTTCGTTTGCTTGAAAGTTGAACCATATTCAAAATTGTATGGAATTTTAATATTTATTGACAAAGGTTAATATTTCAAGCAGTTCCTTAGCCAAAATCTCATGTAGATACATTATACTGTCGAAAAGTAAATTCTCAGAAAGTAAATAATCGCGGAAAAGTTAATCACCTTTAAGATTACACATGCACCTCGAAAAAGTAAATTTTTTAATTTACTTTTCAGAGAGTGTGATAAAAAATTCGAATCGAAGCAAGCAACGTTTTTTACGATGTTGCAAAAACACTTACTCTCTTGTTTATCGCGTCTTTTTAGTAAATAAACTCTCCTACTTGATCCACTGGTTTAAAAATGAAAACGATGCAAATCAGGTGTCAGACTTTTTGAATTGTCGTACAAAAATGGTCAGAAAATATATTGCAAAAGAAAAAAAAAAACAAAAGAATATTCAAGATTTTTTCTCTTCATAGTAAATACATATGTATGTATGTAATGTAAATATGTTTTTCATGTAAATCCATATGTTTTATTGAAGCAAATAAATGAATGAATTTTTTAAGTTAAAAAATTAATTTAATATTATAAAAACAGATAATTTATGTATATATTTGGAAAAGTAAATTATTCGAAAAAGTAAATTACCCAAAATACCAATCGATTTACTTTTCGAGAGTATACTGTAGTCTCAAGATTGATGTAGTTCGTATATATGAGTCACCCTGTAGTTATCTAGTTTACAAAATAAGCATTTCAAGTTAATTAGAAAGCAACGAAACCTTAGGCGGTTTATAATCCCAAGTATTTGCTACAAAATTATAACTAAAATGTGTTATTTCACACACATTCAATTAACTGTGACCTTACTGACCCACGTAGCAAGAACACATACGGGTCTGGCACATGGCATGACACACGTCAGCAAGCCCTTTCTATATCCATAAGTAGAATAGGGTTGCTACTACTATCTGTTATGTATTAATGTACGTATTTATTATTGTACTATTGCTGCCTAATGGATTTTGTGTCCAGCGCATGAGTGAGTTCGATAAAGGTATCTTTACCACATGTGCGTTAGCTTTTGAGGGGAAATGCATTGCTTGGCGACATGGTCGAAAGTGTTGCCATAGAAACACCCTAATTTACCTATATTGAGATAAGAGTTGAGACACTCTAAATAATATCGTATCTTAACGGTACTATTATGTTTTGTATATGATTCACTGACTGAAACTGATTGTAAGGCAGGATAACGAACTGAAGGACATCGTGGGCTGGTCAACCTACACGCCAGTTACTTTGAAGAGAGTCTTATTTGGTTAGATGGCTTTACTTCCTGTATATACATGCATGTACATATATACGATAAGGCCAATTTTAGTTAAAGCACCATCTGTAGCTGTTGTCTACTTAAATTTATTGCCTCATTTGTTTTGTATTCCTCTGCGCCACACATTGATGCCCAATCGAGATTAATAATTTTCCTGCATGTGTGTCAACGAAATATACTCGTTCACATAACGAATTGTGATACTCCCTAAGTGTCCAGCACTCCTGAGTGTCAATAAATTTTAATGTAGTATTGCTGATATTATTAATTCATTTGTTACACATTTTGTTCGCATTTTGGGCACATTTTTGCTCGGTTGGCTCAAATTGTCTTTAAAGGGTCACTAAGCGCGAAGACAGAGAACGAAAGAGGAAAAATGTGTTTTTTTAATTTGAAGAAAATTATAATAAAAAGCCATCACATGATCAGTAGTTACTCTTTTAAAAGTCATCAATTATGTACTTTGCATTCTTCCAACGCTTATTTCTATACTATATTCGAACATCTCACAATACTTCGATCTTTACTGTACATAACAAATGCTTATAAAATAGTTCAATAACATATCTATACTTGTATTATATAATATAATTAAAACACCTTCAGCTCTGGTGACCCTTAATGTTATTTAAGCATGCTTGTCAGCGGCAAGCTGTTTAAACAAACGATTATGATGATTAACGAAGTAGAAGAAAGTTGCTCAAGAAATTGAAAGTTTCCCTTTCTCCATTTTCCACGTTTTCATGCACTGTCAGCAGCAAAATACATTAAATGTTGTTGAAATTTTATATACTGGTTGAGAAAATACGCGTGGCTCTATGTACGATAAATAAATAAGTATATATGAGACTGATAAGGGTCCGGGTCAAATTCTATTAACTGTTATTAAATGAAAGTGAAAAAGAAAAATGAAGAATACACAGAAATAAAGTAGGAAATAAATAAACAATTAATAAATATGAGCTGGTTTTTGGGTAGATCGATTAGGTTAGGAAAATTTACGTTAAATAAAGCGGGTCTACTAAATTTATAATTGCTCTATGCCATATTTTTTGTGTATGTATATAGTTGATTTTACTTACTTGTCATAGAGAGTATATATCATATATTTAGGTTAGATAGTTAGATCGCTAAGCAAGCGGTCATAATAACCTAAATTTTATTCCGATGGTAACTCCCAACTATATTTCAAACACACAAACTAGAAAACTGTTTTTTCTATTTAAACATACAATGTTTGCGATAAGACACTAAAATTGCAGCAATAATTGAAATCAAAGTTATACGTTTATTTTGTTGTCATCATAAACTTGAAGCATTTATTGCGCTGGTCCATTTGGTAATTTCAGCTTTTACGTTTTCGCTAATAAATTTTTTTGTGTTCAACACTTTAATTTAGCTAACAACCAACATTTAATTTGTATTCTTTCAATTATTCATATGTAGCATACCCTTAAAATCCACAAACTGGCCACATAAGCTCAAACGTTTGTTGGTCATTTTTGACTTTTTTCGTCCACCGCTAACCTACGGGATGTAACACTTCAGTCTGCACATATGAATGTGGATGCATAGACATGTGTATATGTAAATATAGAAAATGTTGGCAACAGTTTGACCACTCGTTGAACCCCCAGCAATAAAATGTAGCGCCAAAAAATCGGTGTGGCGACAAAGTTTGTCATTTTGTTTTGTACGAGTGAGAGATTCGCAATGGTTGTGAAATTTAAGTGAGTGTTGCTTCTGAATTGTTAGAGGAAACGAGGTGTATTAAATTAATGTGTGTATGAATATGAGTTATGCGAGGAAAAAAAAACTAAAAAAAAAGTTTTTTATGTATTTTAACTGACGCTATCATCGCCTTTAAATATTAGTAGCTGAGTCTGCCAGCAACTCTTTCCTCTACTTTGAGACGATGTGGAAATCCTCACACCACAACCAAACAAGTCAAATAATGGCATTAAAATAGTCCCGAAATCATAACTTTTTTCATATAGCACTCGAAGTTATATACATATACATAAATTGCAAAACAAATTAGCCACATCCCTGCCAGCCAGGCCTAACCACTTTTCCCTCATGTTTCTTCAATTACTAACACCAACGCACACGTTTGGGTTGTTTTGTTTTTGTATTCGTACGTGTGAGGGGAATAGTGGTTAAAAAACTCACAAGCAGCTATGCTGGCCTGTGGCAAACTCACCACATTTTTTACCACTTTTGTGGGTTTAAAAAACTTCGGTTTAACCAGCTTTTTCACCACCTTTGGCTGGCAGGGATTGTACTTGTCTCTTCAAACGTCAACACTTAAAAATGTCTGCGCCTTCTCCTCAACACACTTCCTCTTCTTATTTTCATCACTTACGACACACAATTAAGTACCATGTATTTAAAAACACTCACACCCACAGACAAACTGACAACAAAAATTAAAAAGTACAAATGTTTACAACATTGTTGTTTCTACCACCCCCCTAATAAGTGCCTAACTGTTCTTTACATGCCAACATTTATGATTATGAGTCGTCGTACACTGAATTGAAGGAGTGGCTTCGGTGGTCGAGCGTTGTAAATATTTATGTAGGGTGAGCTGGGTGGTTGAGTGGTTAGGATACGGTTACTGTCTCGATTTTATAGTTTCCTTCTGGGGATGTTACATAGAAAACAACAACTTTGTTACAATTTAACACAGAAATAATGTAGAATTTGGTTTGTGGTTGTAAAACTTTGCATTGCCGGATGTGGAAATGTGTAACAATCACCTAGTGGTCGCTGTTTTATGGCCAAAAATCTAACTAAAACTAAAATTAACGCAACAATTTACATGACATGTTATTAGTGTTTACAGTGTGCTGTAGTTATTAATGTGGTGTATAACTGTAATACATGAAGTTGTTATTGCCGTCAACTAGCAGTTATGCAAATGGCTTAAGAATGTTTGCCTTCGTCGAACTCCGAATATGTGTCAGTTTTTGTACGAGGTTCGACATGAGAAAACTTTGCGTTTTATGAAGTCATCACAAAAGGGAGTGGATCACAAACTTTGTAATAGACCATATGTAGAAACAGTTGATTAATAAGTTCTGTTACCGGTAATGAGTTGACGTTCCTTGCCACTCGACTTTCGCTCAAGCTCTCTGAGAACATTACTGTAAAATGTGGAAAAGAGTAACATTGCGAAAGGTCAAATTAACGGACGGCAGATTTTATAGATTTCTATTTAAACTGATATCTCTGCTATAAGAAAATATATGGTAATTGTGACTCATTTAAATATAAGTGAGGATATTATAAATGTAATTATGGTAAATACTTATATTCAAGCAATTAGAAGAAAGATAATGTGGCCTCAAAAATTGTTTTACCAAAGATATTCAAAATTATGCATACACATTTAACACACTCAACTTTGAAACATAAAAAAACAACAACAACAACTAAGCATTACACAAAATAAGTTTTCCTATTGCTTTTTAAAAGGTTCCCACAACGACTTAATTACCATTGCACGCCAAGCGTTAAATACATAACAATAACAAAGCACAAGCTAATATTGTTGTAGTACAACAAATGCCACCACAATTGTCCTTATCACAAGCCGCTGACGTGTACGAAAATTTGCGGTGGTACAGGCTTTGCTTTTGCTTTTGCTTTAGTGTGGAAATTAGTTCGTTTTGTTTTATTTTTTTATTTACTTATATTTGCCCATTTCATATGAGGCAAGAGAGGCGCTTTTGAGGCGTATTGCAATTCTTCTTCTTGTTCTTCTTAAGTTAAGTTTTAGTTTTAATATTGATTTTTATTCGTACGGGTTATGTCTGTTGCCTGCAACACGTCCGGAAAGCCAAAAGAAGCTTAATGTGTTCAATCCAATTAAAAGTTTTAGCTATAGTTGAGCTATCGTCGGCGTCTTTGGCTACTTATTGGGTTGTCGGGTTGTCGGGCCAAGCACTGCACGGATGAAACCAACTTAAGCTAGTAATACTTGGTAGAAAAAAGGAAATATAGAAAACAAATGAAATAATATAAGAAGCCTGAGCACGGTGTGCCGTCTACACATTTCAATGCGACTTAACAACTCAAACTCATAGCTTAAGAGTTAACCATTTAATTTGTTGGTCTCTTCAGGTCGCTAGTAAAGGTATTTTTTTCAAGAAACGTTTGAAGACTTCTTTATTCTTGGCAATTTATTATTCCATATAAAGTATAATATGATAAGCTAATTCCAAAAGATTGACGTTTCACTTCAAAAAGAGTTGCGGTCCTTAAACGGAGTTATTTACATACATATATAGGTTTCAATATGATCACTCTTTTGATAAATTGTTTTGTTTATGTAAAATTCCCATGCGAACTAAAAATTAAGTTAAAGCTTAATTTGAAAAAAAAAAAATCGGAAACAAATATTTTCTGCTAAACTAATTTTAAAATTGTGCCACTGTGCGATATAGGGTTAGTGCAATACAGAGGAACGCCAATAAAACATCGACATACTCACACCACCAACGCTCGATGCAACCGTTGCCTGGCCTCACGGCGCCAGCTTGGCTTGGTAGTCTTCTTCACTGCTTACGCCTTAATTAATGACAATGAAACACGCAAACTGTGGCTATGAGGTCAAAATACGTGTTGGATTTGAAAATTAAGTTCCCAGTTCGAAACCAAAAAGCACCCTAGACGCAAACACAATGTTGGCTGTTTGCGCACTGTTTGCATGTGGATTGCACTCCATCCGGCGCACCACTCTTCCGCAAAGTGCACTCTCTTGGTGCTCGGCGTTGCAAAAGTTCGTTAGTTCATGCGGTTTTTCGAAAACACAAAAACAAAAAAAAACATGTAAAAAAAGTAGAAAATAATGTAAATTACTTAAACGAATTTAAGCGCATACTTAACTACTGCATCGCACATATACACACAAACACTCGCAAACCCGACAGGTAAATAATGCCGCAATAGCAGGAAGTCACAACGAAACCATAGAACACACGGCAGAAAAGGAAATTTACGCTAGTGTTCGTGTGTTGAGTGCGGGCGCTTGATGTGCGAAAAGTCAAGTCCACACTTTATGCGGTCAATGGTTGACGGCGGTTAGTTAAACCCGGTGCGAGTAGTGGGGGGGGGGCGCCTCGAAGAAATAACAACTTAAGCAGAATTTAAACAAACTTGCGTGCTTAAAGGGAAATATCCCTGTATGTGTGTGTATGTGTGAGTGTAAATTAATGGTCTCTAATATAAGTAGTAAACAGTGTTGCTTTTGCGCCGCCGAAGAACCCTTCTGCAAGTTAAGCGTCTAACAAATCTTTGTAATTAATCAATTTGTGGCACACACTAAGCGTTTTTAACTTATACTAAAATGTTGTTGTAAGCAACAATATCTTCTTATATGTAGTATATACCCACAATCCTCTTAGTAGTAGTTGATTACAATTTATTTTTAAATTTCAAATTCATTTACATTGTTTACATTTTCTTTTGATTGCAGCTACCGACTACCGGCTTGACGTACATATCCGAAACTTTCGAAACTTAATGGCTTTGACGGTTTGTTATTTTGCATTTCCATCACATTAAACGGTGAGTTATGAACACAATTTTTATATAAGGTGAAGAAGGAGTACCACAAAGTGTTTTTCAGATAAGACGTTGGGGAAATCAAAAATTTGTCTAAAATACTCGCATAATACTCTTCCGAAAAAGCAACATATTTGTATAACATAAATAGAAATGAGTTCTTAAAGTTCCAATTCGTTCATCGTGTAATATTTTGAATATCAGATTTAAAAATCTTAATTCGTAAAGTCGGTTGTATACCCACATAGGTCTTGTAAACCTTTTAAGGTTATTTCTAATATGTGTAACCTTTAAATTCTCCATATCATCTTAGCTCTTTATATGTATTTTCCTTCCTTTTGTCGAGACAATAGTTTTTGCGAATACATATAATGAAGTCACCATTTGCGCAATATCTGGTCTGTATACGAATGTTCATTTGTTGTATGTTGGAAAATGACTAAACTAAGTTTCGGCAGCGACTTATCATTATTGACAGCTGACAGCAGTTAGACAGCGTGACAACTTGTGGTGGCTCGGGAGTTTTTGTCAACAATGCAATGGAAGCAGTTGCATGTATGTAATTCTATTACGTCTGTTGAATTTCAGCATGTTTTCCATATGGCATACTGGCTATCAATCTCTCAACTACAAATACATGTACAAAGGATATACCAACGAATATGTAATGGTGTCACACAAGGATATTAAATGCTAAAACGACGTTTTCCACTGAAAATGCTGACATTTCAGCTAAGTAGAGGATTCGTTAGCGCCATATGGCACGACAAAGCATTCCATCTATGAGTGTATATAAATACAAATGTAGTAAATATTTACATATACTATATGTGAGTTGACAGAAATATTTTTTACATACTTTTTTGTGCGATTTTTGTTTTTAATGTGATGTTTTGCACTGAATTTAGCTAGCCAATTTAGCCATCCATCAAAAAACGATCGAAACCTGAGCATATTCCCGGAAAAGATGTGGGTACTGAATTCGTTTTATTAAATTGAAGTGATATTTTGATATCATATTCACAATCAGTTTATTTTTTAAATGAAAAATGCGTGCACCAAAAACTGACTGAAGAACTCTGTTTGATCAAGTTTTAAGATTATTTTGATGGGGTTTAATTTCTTATAATGTGTAGTTGTCCTTGTAAAATTCTTTTTAAAAATCGTCCATGTAATTAAATAGAGTTGGTCTTAAGATGTATTCATTATTTGCTCGTTTTTGTGAACCACCGAAATCGTATCACTTGAGATTTCTTTTTTGATTTTCAATTCGGCATTTTTGTGCAGTCTCACTTTTTCCTTTGACGAGTACATACGTACTCATGTTCGAGTCAGTTCAAGTAGATGTGTAGTCAGCGTCAGCAGTTTGACTATATTGAAACACCCCAATGAAATCAATTTTATTCAACAGCACTGACGGCAAAACTTTTGTTCTTAAAAAATGTTACACATATGGCCAGAATAATAAATTTGATTACAAGAGGTTTAATATTAAGTAAAGAGGTAATTTCTTAGTTTTATTTTTTGATACGGTCTATGAAACAACAAGCTAGGTGGCGCTTTGGTCAAAGTATTACCTACATTTTCCATCTGATTTGTGCTCGTTCAAATGCTATTTAATTCAAAACACTTAGATATCGGAGAAAAAATGTCGAATGGATCAAAATTATTTAATACCTTTATTTGATTTTCGTTGCCTTCTGTGGAAATTTCATTCTTTCCACAGTTTCATTCTCTCTTATTTTGTTTACCCAGTTATTCTTCAATTGATTTCATTAAATAATATACGCTTTGCATTCAATACGTACTTATTAATTGGTCGACCACTGTATGTTTGTCATTTGAGTAAAAAAGTGATTTCATTTTATTTTCATGCTGGTGTTTTCGCCTGTCAATCACCAATATCAATACGCTGTCAGCAGTCAGGATGCATTTAGTGCTTTGAAGTTTTTCTTCTTGTACATTTTCTTCCCACGAAGTTTAATTTAACAACTTCGCTGCGGCGGGTGTCATCTTTTCATTTCACTAATAGTTTCGTTCTGTTCATCATTTTCAATTTGCTGAGTATTGTCTTTCTTAATTAATTTATTTTTTAGTGAACTTTGTAAATACTTGACATTTGACATTTGTTGAGTGTGTTCTTGGAAGTGTCTCAAGAACTGTGTGAACCCGTATTTCAGTCACTTGGTGTGGGTTGTGTTCAAAAGATTACCGCAACACTGATTTTAGTGCTTATTCATGGAATTTTCATTCAGGGAATTTCCACTCTCTGTCAGCATTGTTCATTTATTACGGCAAATAAATCAATTCCTTTAGTATTTTTTATTTAATTTTCCACTTCGCCTCCGAAGTCAACAACTGCGCTTTTATTATTGTCAGCAATGGCAGTTCTTAGCTGATCCTAAATTGAGTAAGGAATTTCTGCAATTCATATTTATCATTCTTGTATAATTCGATATTTGTATTGCCATTGGCATTCTCCGGTTCGCCGTGTGACCCAATTGCGTATCTCTGAGCTTTCGTTTTTATTGTGTAGGCACCCGTTCGCTTTCGCTCTGAAAACTCAATATTTATTACTTTATTTGTATTTACTCGCGTACATACATACTGACTATATGCCAAATGTACGTTTATATTTTTTAAATCGTCATATTTACTACGTGACTGCGTGTTGAGTTGTGGCTGGATTGAAATCTTTTGCTTGAGGGTATCAAATTGCCAATTTGACAGTACATAAAGTCAATATTATCATTGATTATTTCATAAATTTGCGGTGTTTACGTGGAAGTTATTGCATAATTTGCATATAATATTTTTATTTTTTTCTTTCTGTTGTCGGGTGATAAATGAAGGCGAATTTCTGGCGAATAAGTTTTATACTCGCTAATTGAAAGTAAATATTTTCATGTTTTTTGTTTATTATTTAAAGTTTATTGCTTTATTCGGAATATTTTTAGTGTACCAATTTGTTACTTCATTGCCTCCTATATAGATATCAGAATTTTTAAATATTCATTGTGATTATCTGTCATTGAAGCACGTCAGTTACTGCCTTGTAGTTTTTTTATAAATCTTTCCCGTCAGAGAACTACATAAGGAAGAGTCTCTTTAACGTTGAAGCTCATTATTTCACGTATACTTCAAATCCGAAACTTTCGTTGTTTCATTTTGTGGAGACGATTACACTTGTAGAATGTCGTCATCTATAAATTGAGATTATTCTTTTCCAGTTAGTCCAAAAATTAACTTCGTCCCGATCGACGACTTTCTAAATCACAGAGCAGCTAAAAAAACGAAATCCATTCCAATTAGGATATGAGACAATACACTCAATTTCACATAAGAAATGGCAGATGGAAGCTACACTCAGATTTTTTTACAAAATGGAAAATGGGCGTGGCGTCGTCCACTTATGGGTCAAAAACCATATCTCAGGAACTACTCGACCGATTTCAATGAAACTTGGTTTATAATAGTTTCCTTACATTCCAATGATATATTGTGAAAATAGGCCAAATCGCTTCACAACCACGCCTACTTCCTATATACCAGAACTTTGAAGACGATCTGAATCGTTTACTTTAGAATATATAAAGTAAGCACTAGTGAAGATATCGGTGTAGAACTTTGCACAAATACTATGTTTATAGTGTGGCAGCCCCCATTTTAAAATCGCTGAAATCGGACCATAGGTTTTTAAGGCCCCATATATCGAACACGAGGACCTCGGTGCTTCTAACCTAATATTATGGTTTCCAACTTTCAATGGACTTTATACAATATATATGACGAATATGTGGGTCAAATTGTGTATTATATAATATAAATAAATTGCGAGAGTATAAAATGTTCGGTTACACCCGAACTTAGCCTTTCCTTACTTTTTTTTTATTAATTCTGTACAAATTATTTTGAATGCTATTGTTTTCTAGGTAACTGGATGCAATAACCAAATTAAATGTAATATCAAATGCAAATGAACCACATTCCTGAGCAATTGAAGTGCTTTTCGAGAAATTGAAGATTTCATTCTAAAAATTTTAACATACATATAAGAACAAATGTAGTTGTAGTAAATTTGATCAACTGCCCATTGCTTTAGCAACATTTATTTTTAGTCTTGTTTAAAAATATTCTTACATATGTATATACATATGTACATTTGTATCGCCAATGATGTTTTAGTGAAGTTGAGTATTTGTTTGCCGGCGTAGCAATCAAATAAACTCAAATTTCTCTATTTTATTTGAAATTCTAGTTCGTCAATACTTGTGTATTCACATTTTAATAGTTATAACGGGTGATTTTTTTGAGGTTAGGATTTTCATGCATTAGTATTTGACAGATCACGTGGGATTTCAGACATGGTGTCAAAGAGAAAGATGCTCAGTATGCTTTGACATTTCATCATGAATAGACTTACTAACGAGCAACGCTTGCAAATCATTGAATTTTATTACCAAAATCAGTGTTCGGTTCGAAATGTTTTTATCGACAAATTTTGTTCAGCGACGAGGCTCATTTCTGGTTGAATGGCTACGTAAATAAGCAAAATTGCCGCATTTGGGGTGAAGAGCAACCAGAAGCCGTTCAAGAACTGCCCATGCATCCCGAAAAATGCACTGTTTGGTGTTGTTTTTTACGCTGGTGGAATCATTGGACCGTATTTTTTCAAAGATGCTGTTGGACGCAACGTTACGGTGAATGGCGATCGCTATCGTTCGATGCTAACAAACTTTTTGTTGCCAAAAATGGAAGAACTGAACTTGGTTGACATGTGGTTTCAACAAGATGGCGCTACATGCCACACAGCTCGCGATTCTATGGCCATTTTGAGGGAAAACTTCGGAGAACAATTCATCTCAAGAAATGGACCCGTAAGTTGGCCACCAAGATCATGCGATTTAACGCCTTTAGACTATTTTTTGTGGGGCTACGTCAAGTCTAAAGTCTACAGAAATAAGCCAGCAACTATTCCAGCTTTGGAAGACAACATTTCCGAAGAAATTCGGGCTATTCCGGCCGAAATGCTCGAAAAAGTTGCCCAAAATTGGACTTTCCGAATGGACCACCTAAGACGCAGCCGCGGTCAACATTTAAATGAAATTATCTTCAAAAAGTAAATGTCATGAACCAATCTAACGTTTCAAATAAAGAACCGATGAGATTTATGTTTATGCGTTTTTTTTTTAAAAAAAGTTATCAAGCTCTTAAAAAATCACCCTTTATTATATACATGTGTATATGTGCAAAATACCTAAAATTCATTTTATAAAATTGAAATTCATTCTGTTAGAACAATAAAATGTGTACTAATTTGGTTAACAATCTACATATATTTGGCTTTTAAAAACCAATTTTCTTGTAAAACATTTTGCATAAGGATATATAAGGATAAATTATTGTTACAAATTGTAACTAAATATATGCACATTTACCTCCGTTCATAGTCTTTTTTCAAAAGTTTTTAATTAAATCCATCTGGAGCTCGTTTCTTAATTTCTTGCAGATGTTGGTAACTTGATGCATTTTTATTACAGACAATATTTTAACCTTTTAATCAATGAAAGAATTACGTAGAACGTATACATACATATTCGGTCGAAACCTGTCAAAATAATTTAGAGAACGTTTTCTGCCGCTACAATAACAATCGCTAGTCTTGAAGCGCTTTCTGGTTTCGTTATTAATCATTTTCATTATTAGTTATCTTCTATGGCACTTCCTTGACTATCCTTTTGAAAAATTTATTCGAATTTAAAACAATATTTTATCACACAACCTACCAGACCTTGTGGCCATTTAACCGTATACAGTCGAATTCTTGAACGTACGAAAGAGAACCGACCGCAGAAATAGTACAATCTTCAAATCGATGATCATTCGTTCGTTTGGAACATGTTTTAGATGACAACCAATATTGCCATTGAGAACACAACATGAGAGAACTGCTAATATTATGAGTTTTTGAAGCGAGCTAAGTCGAGGCTGTACTATAAAAGTTGTTAAACTATCTTCGTTATCTGGTATAAATCGCCGGCGCAACTCATTTTATAAATTTTTATTGTGAACTTGTTTGTTTGTTGACTAAAAATCTATGCAAATAAAAAATATTGTGTTACAAGAATAATCTCAACGTAAAACCATAACCCAACTAAAAGCAAAAATAACGAAAGAATGACAGCAAGACCACAGCTTGCACAACATTTACCACAAATTTTTTCTTCCTCTTCTATGCTGAGGTTCCCTGTGTCGCCTAGGGCACATAGGCACCAACGGCTGTCTGCTTGCCACTGCTGCGTCTAATAAGTCTGAATAAGAATGAAATATGCACTTGCCTGTCCAAAATGCAGAGCGCAATTACGAAAGTAGAACTTTGGCGAGGGCAAAGGGGAGAAAAAATGGCGGAAAGAGACAATAAGGCTATGAATGCTGCTTGACAAGGAAATGAAGATAATTTTTGGTTAGTTCTCAGAGCCTTTGCGATTGTGTGCGTAGTGCGCAGGGGTTGCGGCCGTGTTGAGGTGGCGAAAGTTTCTGCGAGATTTAAAAGTTGCGCTCGTGTAAGAATGTCAACGAAAAAATTTAATAACTGCGTCAAAACACAGCAGAAAGAAGAAAATAACAACAACAATAACACTGGTAAGGGCTGAGAAGGGTACACGCAATGTTGCCAAGGCAATAATGTAATAAAGCACGTTGTTCTGCGAGGGGTTGGCAGTAGCAGTTTGGAGCTTGAGAGATTTGTGCAAAATAAGAAAATTAAAGGAAAAATTTGGAGCAGTAAAGTTGCAAAGGGATTTTTGTAATTGTTTACATAACAAGCTGGGCCATAAGAGACAGCTTGTGGAAAATAAGCTAAAGTTTAATTTGAAGAGTAGACCCATGGAATTGAAAATTAGCTATTTTGCTAGTTAGGACTTCATAATCGACACTCTATGATTGAATGTATTAAATACTGGAGTAGCACGAGGTAACAGTGGAAGCATCGTCCCTGCTTATAGAATCCTAAAAATATACTTCGGGTTTTGAGTAGATGCTAACTTATAGAGTGAAGAATTTGTGGACTCGATCAAAGATGTCTTGCAGGTTGACATTTGATAAAAGTTTTCACCGATAACTATGGTGTAGGGATTGAAGCAACATAATATGATCAGATTATAACTCAGTTTCCAACCTCAAAAAAGGTTTTGTTTAATTTCGAATTTGTGTTGGTTTTAAGAACAAAAAACCTGCTTTCAGAATGCATTTAATTTTTGATTTGACATTTTACAGCCGAAAAGGTAGGGATTGGGAAAGAAAATTGAGAAGCGGTGGAGACAAAATTCCAATATTAGATATATCTGAAATTGGTATCGAACAATGAATTAACCATTCATAGAAAATATGCAGACCAAGCTTGACACTACAGCGGCAAAACTTAATTTTTAATGGCCATCGACAAATGAGTGTAATTCTCTCTGTAAATGCAACTCTCTTTAAATATATTATTTACCAAAAATAACAAGAAAACGTGCTGCAAATATTGTACAAAACTTAATTTACTTAAAAATGTGTACTGTGACTTTTATACCATAATTACTGACTCAACTCTTGCTGATAACAGTCTTTGTGCACTTTGAAGTGATTACTCCGTTTCAGCGATGCATGGAAAATGTAACATTGTATAGCTTTCCTTTCAAATGGCACTTTAATTGCTCCTAATGGAAGTAATCCTGACATTTCGGACTGGACAATTAAGCAGCAAGCAATCACAGCTGGTGCGCGTGAAGTAACGGCAAAACAACAAAAAATGGTTGGATGGTTGGTAGGGAGAGTGTGACTTTATGTCAACCCGGGCGATTGGCGATTGGTGGTGGAGTTATGTTGGGGAAACGGAAATTGAAATAAAACAAATGCCAACACGACCGCAACGAATATTTCGTTTCCGCTTGAACTCTTGCATCACCACACGCACACTCATTGGCGTACAATGTATTGTAACATTTATTTTTAGAGCATGCTTTCTTTTCCGTAGCGCAGCAATAAAACACAGCAACGTCAGGGCAAAACACTGCTAGTCGCTTTTGGTAAAGTGCGCCAGAAGTGTTGTAATTTCAAAATCCATTGAAATGCAAGAAATGTGTAAAATGTGTACAAGCAATTTGGGACTGTGTAAGCTAAATATTGCTAAGCAAAACGCTGTTACATTACAATTCCTGTGTGTCTGCCTCTTGTGAGTGCGTGTATATGTAAGAACTTGAAGACTGTCAGCTGGTCATAACATTTTGCCTGTTTTTAATGGGACAAGGTGCCGACTCACTTGCGACGTTCGTCTGATTGTTTGACGTTTGGAATTCAATTATTTTTTTCTACGCTGTTATTTGCGATTAGTTTTGCTTTTTATTGTTGCTGCAAGCTATAAAAGTGGCTGGTGAAAGGAATTATAAAGGAAGTTGCTTTCTCAGTATATTTCGGCTAGTAATTGGAGATACCATATGGATTGCTTGAGCTGGATTTGAACTTTGGAGTTTGAAGTACGAGTGAAATTAGACAATTAGTGTGCATTTATGGCATATAATGTTTGTCTCGACTTTTATACATTCACGATGATTTGATTGTTGTTGCTGGTAAAATTGTTCTCACGGTTACATGATCGTCACTGAAGCAGTATGCTCGAAAAGAAAATTTTGTTAAATTTATTCCCCTTTAATGTTTCAATATTGCATTTTGAAGCAATTGGGGGAAATATATACAAATATAACAAGTGTTTGTGCCTTTTAAGTTATACAAGTACACTTGTAATTACACAAAAGCCAGTCTGTTTATATTTCGGCTTGTGTATTTACAAGCACCGAATTGCAGTATATACGATTTTTATATGTATGGAGCTGCATTGGAGCATTCGACCAAACAACATTTGGCGCCAACAACTCGCTTGCCTGGTTCCCCCAGCTGCTATATACTCAGGCAGCGCTCGTATTTGGAGGGTGAGTTTCAATTTTTATGGGGTATTTGTTCCAATTTTGTTGAAACGTACAATGTAAAGCATAAAAACCAACGCAATTTGAGTGGTTGCTTCACTCTGTGAGTGAAAGTGTAGCATGCCTATAGGAGAGAAGGGTGTTTATGTAACAGGCGTTGCCATAAAATTGTTTCACTGCATTGTTTCTACATTCAAAACAAACATTGATTTTTGTGGTCTGTATTTTTTCAAAAATGTTCACCAACGTTACTATTGTTAAATTTAACAAACTTTGTTTTTACCTTAGTAGCACCAATTTGATGCACAAGCCTATAGTTACTTATGTCGTGAAATTTATACTGATGCGTTCACATTTTATTTTCTCTCATATATTGTGTGCTATATATTCGTTCTTATATTACTTAACTTTCGCTTTTCTACACCTTTTTCTTGCCATTTATTTGTTCTTTTACATTTCCATGCGCGCATTGTTCATTTATTTATTGTTTTCTTGCACTTAAGCATTCACATTCACAATATAGTACATAGTATGTACATAAATGACGCTTTCCCTTGTCCAGCTCACTAATCTTAAGTGCGTTGCCGGCGCAAAATGCTTCCATTTCGCCGCTAAGCTGTTGCCACCACTTACCCTAGTTTTTGTTTCTTCTCCTCAGCTGTTCCAAATCCCTCTTATTTTAGCATAGTTCGATTCTCAGTAGTTTAGTGTTTCCATGTTGGTAGAGTTTAGTGCTTTATTTGGATTTCTTGCTTTTTTTTGTATCTACATATACTCAAATGCGGTTTATTGTTGGCAATTTTCATTTTAATCCTAGTTTTTTTCTCCATAAGTGGTACTTAAGTGCCATATTAGATACTCTTCTGAAATGTTCATGCATTTTTTCACATTTTGAAACCTTTTGTATTATTCATGTCCGCTGTGTTTATTTCATAGATCTTACAGTTAAGCAAAACTTTTGTTAAATTTTTTTATCACAAAACTTTTTCCAAAAAAATTATCGCAATCCGCTAAAAGCGAGAATATATAAATACATATCTTATTAGTTAACTGTGCATGTGCGCACGCACCTTCCTGTGTTACTTTTGACATGCGAGGCTCTTAAACATTTGATTTCCGTTGCTGTCGCTGCTCTTTTCCGTTTCGGCGCACATCCACATCTGTATAATATGTGCTTGTACGAGTTTTCAGTTAGCAAAGCTTCCCTGCCAGCCAAAGGTGGTGAAAAAGCTGGTTAAACCGAAGTTTTTTAAACCCACAAAAGTGGTAAAAAAGTGGTGAGTTTGCCATAGGCCAGTATAGCTGCTTGTGAGTTTTTTAACCACTATTCCCCTCACACGTACGAATACAAAAACAAAACAACCCAAACGTGTGCGTTGGTGTTAGTAATTGAAGAAACATGAGGGGAAAGTGGTTAGGCCTGGCTGGCAGGGTTTGTCGACTCTTACTGCCAACCTTTTTCTCTATTTTTTGTTTATATTCTTACCTCTACATTTTCATTCTATTTCATTTCGCTGCCAAAGTAATGCTATTTCCAGTTGAATTCTATTTCATATCCTCACTATTTCCTTGCATTTACATGCTTCTTACTTCTTTTTCATTTTGTTTTGTTCAACAAAATAGTTTCCTTGTTTAATGTAGTTTCCTTTTATTTAAATTGTTTCCTCCCTATTGTTAGTATTATTTTCTATTTTAGTCTTCTTTTTGCCTGAAGCTCGAATTAGACAAGGATATGCTAAACAATTTTAACTTCTATGTGAAATCGACACACTGAACTATTCAGAACGAATCCGAACAAAAGCAGTTAAAGGGTGTGCTTTTTGTTTTCCCTTTTTTAAATTCTGTTTCCTTTATATTGGCACTTCTCATACGTTTAAAAAGGATTTTTCTTTGCATTTAGTTCTATGCGTCGTAAGTAGATCTATTGTCATTTCTATGTGTGCGAAAAACAATAAATAAAGGAACACATATTTGTATTTTTCTGAGTTACTTTACATGCTTTTTGTTGCTCTTAGTTTGCAAAAAACGAAGAAGGGTTTTACTGGGTTTGAGTGGCCTTCTTACGATCTATGGTTTGTCGTTCTTTTCATATTGACGGCAGTGCTACTGCAGATATCTTTATTTTAATTTAAGTCTAAAGAAAATATAAATATTCAACAGAAATCTGTTCTAACAACAAATTGAAGAACTGATGTTTTAGTACATATATAAGTGTTATAATCAATTTAGATCATTTATCTCTCCTGCAATATATAATATTTTTTATAATGGTTTCAGTTCATCAACTTCATATTTTTGTATATACACCCAATGAAAATCTAAAACGAAAGACTCGATTGAGCAATATCAGCCAACGGTTTTCTGCTATATAAGTATCAGTTATTTACAGCACCTTTGAAGCAGAAAATGAAATGAGCTATAATTACATAATAAATGTAATTAGTAACCGGAAACTACAAACAAAGGAATACTCAATAACCAAGGCTTGGTCACATAATTAATTTAGTTATCACGTCTTCACGCTCACTCTCCACATTTTATAACAAAAGCTCAAACTAATTTAGTTGCAATAATGATGACATGAAGAAGACACAGTCACAAGTGTTGAACCGGTCAACGGTTGGTTCATAGTTCAATGGACTATTTGTTGACAACATTTGCTGGTGGTAGGGTTTAATAACACTATTTGTTATATCATACAATCTAGCTGCACATATGAATTTATTATGCCATATACATATAAGTAGTGTAGATAGCTTCATATTTCAACATTTCCAGTATTCTTACCCCACCATCTGCACCACAGAGCACAGCGTGTCTGCCCAGCTTTTCAAGCATCATTAGCTTCGCTCAGTTGCTGCTCATTTAGAAACTCATTTATTTTGATTGTTGCACGGCATATACTCGTATGTATGACTCGTGGCTTGTGGTTCGTGGCTCACCAACAGACGGATGTCCTGCTGAAAATGTTGATTAATTGACAATCATAATTTTCCATTTGCACACCAGCCGCACCACCACAACTGGTGTTGTTTAGTCTATGAGTTCTGAGTACTTTTGCACACCCACAGAACTTGTGCTGTTGACCTTAACACCTCATTGCCAAGTGTTTTGGCATTTTTGATGAGACAAATCCCTTTCGTACAAATACAGACACAAGTGTGTATGTTTGCTTTAAGTCCTTTTTATTGAGGTATTTACTTTTATTTGTTGTTTTATTTTTTGTATATTTTCTGCTTTTGTTTTACTTTTCCTATATTGCATTATTATTGTTTTAGTCACAGTTATACGTGACTTTTACACTTTTACACATACTTACCCATATTACTGCTCAAATAAAATGTTGATTTACTTAAAAATTGTTGTTGCGAAGTTTGTATTCACTTTTTTGGCATATTCTTCACACGTTGAGATTACATTTTATATTTTATGCTTCATAACCACCTTTGTATTGTTGGTTTCTATTGTTTAAGGGTTTATGTGCTCTGGTTTGGGTATGCGAAAATGTGAATATATGCACCTTGCACGCATGGAATATTTTTATTAAATATTTTACAACTGTGCTTCCATAAAAATATTTATACCCTTGTCAGCTCATAAGCATTCGAATAACTTTTGAGTTATACTGATTTCAGCCAATGTCAGTGATGAATTAAGAATTTAAATTCTTTTAAACTGAAAAAAAATTTTGTATAAATAATTCTTTTTATACTCTCGCAACAAATGTTGCTAAAGAGAGTATTATAGTTTTGTTCACATAACGGTTGTTTGTAACACCCAAAACTAAACGAGTTAGATATAGGGTTATATATACCAAAGTGATCAGGGTGAAGAGTGGAGTTCAAATCCGAATGTCTGTCTGTCCGTCCGTCCGTCCGACTGTGCAAGCTGTAACTTGAGTAAAAATTAAGATATCTTGATGAAACTTGGCACACTTGTTTCTTGGCACCATAGGAAGGTTGCTTTCGAAAATGAGCAAAATCGGGCCATAAATAAAGCTATGGAAATAAAATTTGATATGAAGGATCGCACTATGAAGGGGCATATTTGGATGTAATTTTTTTGGGGAAGTGGGCCTGGCCCCGCCCCCTACTAAGTTTTTTGTACATATCTCGCAAACCAATAGAGCTATATAAACCAAACTTTCTGCAGTTGTTTTTTTTAGCCACTTCCTAATACAGTCCAAAAATGAAAGCAATCGGATCATAACCACGCCCACCTCCCATACAAAAGTTAGGTTGAAAATTACAAAAAGTGGGTTAACTCACTAACGAAAAACGTCAGAAACACTAAATTTCACATAAGAAATGGCACTCTGAAAAAAAAAACTAGTAAAACCAAAGTATTCTGCATTTGCCACAAATACTTTTTGCATTAGAAACGTGCCCAAATACTTTGAGTATTTGTTTTAAAAGTGCGAGCACTGTTGAAGTAAATGCGTCAAGTATTTAAATTAACAGTGGAACACTTTTGATCGAAATACGGGGCACTGTTGTAGCAAATACTTATACATTTATGTTAACAGTAGAAGTATTTGAGATTAACAATAATTGCTCTTGATTCAAATGTAATCGTATTTGTTTTATTGTTGTGTTTAACACCCCCTCCCACCTCTCTCCGCCCACTTCCTATGCACAGTCAAAATTTAAATATTAATTTACTTTTTTCATAAAAAATATATTTTATTTGAGAATATACAGAGTAAAGTTTACAAAAGTGACAACTACTACTACTACTGCTTAAATACTTAAAAGTAATTGGAGTTCGATGTAAAATCTTAAGATGGTTAAAAAGATTTTCAAATAATATAAATTCATTTCCGCATATAGAGCAAGTATGTGTGGGTCTTTCTTCAAGTGCATTTTTATTGAACATTATTTAGCTTGTTTAAAATATTTTCAATTTTGGGAAATTTTTCCTTAGAGGAAATATCATGAATATATCGTTGAAGGAAAATCCACACATATTTGCTCTTTACGGAATATTCAATGTTGAATACAAAAGACATTTTTACAACTAAATCTATAGCCCTAATTAAGCTACCTACTTTATATTTAATGTTGTCAACACAGACATAGAATTCCTTCAAGTTTTGAGGACTCTCACCAACAACAAAAAACTCTAGGTTGCAGAGTTAATCCCTCGTTGTGAGCGCTTTCATTTAGCTCGTCAAGTTTTTGCTGGAAGTTATTAATATTTATAAGATGCACCATCATATCCATTTGTGCATCTGTAATGGAGGGCTTTATGTTTTTATTTACTCTCGGCGGTGTTATTACTGCATGTAGTAAGTTTATAAGATAATAATGCCTGCAATCTAAATAAAAACCTGAAATTAATAACAAAAATCACACAATAGCAGAAATCGACATTACTTGCATCAAGTGCTCCAAGCATAGCGTCGTAATACGTCAGGTTCAGTTTATCCACAATAATGCGAACTATTGCAGATTGGTCACTTTCTTGGAGGCAACCACAGTTTTCGTACTTCTTTATTATGTCGTTACCTGCTACTGTTTCTTTTAAAACCTCTTCGACGTTGGGTTCGTTGTTTGGGGATGTTGAAGGTGTGCTTGCAGAGCTCAGCCAGCTTCGAATGGATGAAAGGTTTGTTATAGTTCTATCACCACTACAGCACGTGAGCATATCGAACTAGAAAGACATTAATATAAATAATTTATAAGCGTTTTGTCCGCAATTAGTTCTCTGGCATTAAAAATTTTCGTCAATGTCGTGGGAATGGATCATCTGCAAAATTGCTACACTCTTTTAAACCACATCTGTTGAACTGTATCAATGCATATGACGACAAATCCCACGAACACAATAAATTAATTAACTGTTCATCACTATCCAAAATTACTACGAACTCATTGTCGACATTTTCCGTTGTAGGGGACTCATCTCCCAACGGACATTGCTCGGCAAATAACGACAGCTCAGTTGATGGTTGTTCATAGTGTAAACTAAAATGCACAAAATTGTTTTTAAACACATATTTTTGTTGAAATAAATGTGTATATAAACCATAACATACCTGCAGAGTAGACTTTTCGCAAATGTCGTCTTTTATATAAAAAAATCTGTGGAAGTCCCTTTTAAAACAGCCTACGTAAGCAGCGGGCGATGCGGCAGGCACACTAATGCAAATGCAAACTATGTAAGCTCCTTTTGCGCAGCTTCACTAAACGCGAAATGTCTTGAAGTAATCACTTTCACTTAAATTAATACTTTCAGCACATATATTTACCTACAAAACCCAAATTAAAGTATTTGCGCACGCAACACGTGTTTCTGTTAGAATGATCGATGGAAAAATGTAAGCGTCAACTTCTCTGTCATCGTATGGAGAAACAGTAAAATTAAATGCGAAATGGTTGTGACAAATACTTTTACATTTAAAAAACTGTAATCAATGAAAATTAAATACGAAACCTTTAAAACAACTATTTTTATATTAGATTTTAATAAGATGATTTTTAAAAGCACAGCCGCTTTTGATTCAAAAGTGCCGCATTTAAAAAAAGTATTTGAATCAAGAGCAAAGTATTTCCGTCAAGAGTTTTGCTGTTGAAACAAATACTTTTGTTTTACTGTACTTTAACTGCAAAAAGTATTTGATTTAACTGCGGGGTTTTTTTTCAGTGCAGATGAAAGCTGCACTCAGATTTTTTTACAAGATGGAAAATGGGCGTGGCGTCGCCCACTTATGGGTCGAAAACCATATTTCAGGAACTACTCGACCGATTTCAATGAAACTTGGTTTGTAATATGTAGTTTCCTTACATCCCAATGATATGTTGTGAAAATAGGCCAAATCGCTTCACAACCACGCCTACTTCCTATATACCAGAACTTTGAAGACAATCTGAATCGTTTACTTTACAATATATAAAGTAAGCACTAGTGAAGATATCGGTGCAGAGCTTTGCACCAATACTATGTTAATACTGTGGCAGCCCCATTTTAAAAATCACCGAAATCGGACCATAGGTTTTTAAGACCCCGTATATCGAACACGAGGACCTCGGTGCTTCTAACCTAATATTATGGTTTCCAACTTTCAATGGACCTTATACAATATATATGACGAATATGTGGGTCAAATTGTGTATTATATAATATAAATAAAGTTAAATAAATAAATTGCGAGAGTATAAAATGTTCGGTTACACCCGAACTTAGCCCTTCCTTACTTGTTTTAAATAACTCATGTATTATGATCTTCTCATAACTTATCGGAAGTCGTTATCGTCTCACGATTAAAATATTGAATATATTGAATATACACCAATAAAATTAAAATTAATTCGATTTTTTGTTCATGTTATTCGAACACAATCAAGTCGCCTGATAGTTGTTGAAATCCTCTACGACGGTTTAACTAACCTAGCGCCGTTAATTTGGATTTCCTAATCAGATATCTTGGGTCTCGTTGAGCGCCGAACTCACTTGTAAGTGACCTCACGTTATCTCTTGTCTGTGGCGCTCTCTGGAGTTATAATGCTCTCTGTGAAATATTTCATCTCTTTCTGCTGAGTTCATTTCGAGAAGTATTCCCTAATGAATTATTTGTATGAAGTGAGGCTAGATTGATACTTTGAAGTATGTTTAGAGTTTCTTTTGAATAATCTTCGATAATGCGTTATCTCTGAGTTGATGGAACCAGTTTGTATCCTTTCATAACTAATAGTTCTCTTGTGAATGAAGCTTTTCAATAACGAAAGTACTAGATCTTGGAAACGAATATCGTTGCTTCAGTTTGAGACTGGTTTACATTACAAAACCTGGTTAGTTATTTACTAATACATTATTATACCCTTCGGCATTAGCATAACACAGTTATTATTTTCTAATTTTTCTAGTTTCCACATGTTCAAAGCTACACTCCTTGCAAATGACATATGAAAATAGCATAGATAAAATCTACTGAAAATTAAAGCTTAAATCTTCGGTGCCTCTAGGCAACCACAAGTGTACTCGTAGGTTGCACAAAAGCCGCCACGCTAAACGAATCATAATATATGCTTTCTGCCTGCGTACGCCCATTCATTTTTTACTTTGTATATCTGGGCTTATTGGTTTTTATTTCGGCTGTTGCCGCATGACATGCGATGCTTATATGTATTTGTGAAATTTTTCAAAATACTCCATTTTATTTTTGCGACTGTTTGTTTGCCGTTTGTCGAAATTTCGTGCGCACAGTGTTTCCTCTACACCGTCATATACGTATGTATATAGGCGCGTGAAATGTGTGTGATGCGGCCACAGCGTTGCGAGTGCAAGTTCGCCTGTGAATTTAGATGCTCGAGAATTTTGCGAATGAATTTTGTGAAAAGTGCAAAAACAAAAACGCGTTTATTTATGCCTGTCACGTTAGGCGCAACGGCAACGGCAAAGTAAAGTTAAGTAAAGTAGGCAAAAATTGCAAAATGTCGCCGAGTAACGTTCGGAATAATTTTGTGCATAACAACAAAGTACACGTAGTAGGGAGTGCCTCGCAGCAACCACAGACAGCAGCTGAAGGCGCGTTGGCTTTGGTATTTCCAGCATCCTTCCGGCTGTCGTTTGTCTGTTTGTTTGTGTGCGGTTTCGCTCCTTCCCGGGTATGGGCGCGTGCTCCTCTAGCGCCTTTGCAAATTTCAAATGCCTGCTGATTTCTTATTTCCTGGCACTTTAGGCTGTTTTTGTGGCATCCTTCCGCACCACAGCTGCACACCGTCAATCAGCTTATTTACACATACAGGTATACAAATGTATGTATGTATAATACTTACGCTGTGTTCACTTGTTTTTAGAAAATTTGCAAATTTCATTATGACGCCTTGTTTATGCAAAATAAATAGCAGTTGATGAGCGCGCACAAATAGGATTACCACACTGCCATATTTATTTATTATCATTTTTTTTTAATGCTGGCGCTGGCATGTTGAGTAACTTAGCACATTTCTTTGAGGAAATGTAAGCTATCCAAACAATTTTTTTACAATAATTTGCAAAAAAAATAGATTTTAGTTTCTTCTTTGCATGTCAGGAATAGAGCATGTTTACTTGGTAAAAGAGAAATTGCAATTTTTTCCGCGAATTTCGCACTGCGCACGCGCTCATGGCGTAATTTGATTATAACCACCAGTTAAAGTGAATACGCTTTGTTGTCGTTGCTGCCACAAGCAGGCCTTCATTGTTCTTTTTTATATTTTTCAAATGAACATGGAAGTCGGTTGCATAATAATGTGCTCAACAACAAGCAACATCGCAACCACACACTGCACCATTCCTTTGTTTGCTTTTAGATGCGCTCTTCACTGCATTTGAGTCCACTTTTTCCGCTAATGTTATTTTCTAGCCAATTTGTTATTTAATTATATTTCCGTGGAGCAATTGTGGTGTTAATTAGTTTGTATTGATTAATTAGGTTGATACGAGGTCAATTTGAACTGTCTTTTTTGCATTCCTTGTTTATTAACTTTAGATGCAACACAATATCTCTCAAGCTCGTAAATTTTGTAGAGATTCAAATTTTTTATTATTCGTAATTGACAGGCAAGTTCGGCACTTACTATCATGGTAGGGAATAGTTTTCTCAAATTTTACATTGAAACTCATTAATTAGACTATTGAGGTTATGGTTTCTCATTAACACTTTGAGGAAACTTATCAGAAAAATCGGGGAAAAAAGTTATGAAAAGGTTAGACGATCGTATTAGAAAATCATTAAGATAACATGATAAACTGTTGGCAAGAAATTTGAAAATTAAATTGTTCTCAAATACTTAGCATTTGAGATTAGGAGTTTTGTGAAAATTATAAGTTTTAGACTAAAATTAGTAAGGAGTGAGTCATAGAGTTACATACGTGCATGCATAAAACTCCTTAAAGTAAAGGGTTATGTATAAAACTGAGAATTTCGGAAATTTATAAACCGTGAGATATTAAGCCTCCATGCACATAATGACAATTTACGCACTAAAAATTGCTTAGCTTTCGATATTTTTTGGTTACACTCTGCGGGCTTTAATCTATTTTGGAAGCATGTAAACTCTGAACAGGAATGTGTTCGCTTGAAAGCTGTTTAGAGACGAACTGTAATTGCTAAGTGCATCATCATAGCTGCACTTTGCGATAGTAAATACACAGACATTCAAACAACAGCTCGTGCTCTATTGAAGCGGAAGTAAGACAGTAAAGGGGAAGAAGAAAGAGTGAAAAGTAACTGAGGCTGCATGCAGGAATACTGAAACTGTGGATGTGTAAAAATATCAGGGATTATGCGGGTATGACTAGTGGCAAAGGCAAACATACAAATAATAATAGACAGAAGAGCACAATATGAGTAGCTACAAACATACATATGTACAAACAGTAACAGTTTCAACTAACAAAAGCTGCCACAATGTACCGCAGTCTCCAATCAACTGTTGCAGCAGGGACAACAGCAGCAGCAGCAGCGGTGGCAGCAGTAAAGTGGCATTAGATGAAGTGGAAGTGATTTTGCATATGCATCTGTGGCATACAGCATAAAGTGGCAGTCGGAAAGCATGCAAATTGCGTGTATCTATCTACTACAGACACAGTACAGAGTTTTTTCTTATGTGTGTGTGTTGCGTCAAACAGACAGTCGATTAGACAAGTCAGTCTGCCGGCGTTGTATTGCGAGACTCGTCGGCAATGATGCTTTGAAACAAAATAAAGTGCTGCTGCAACAGGGAAATGCTTTCGTGCTTGTCAGACTGTTTGGCTGGCGAAAATTGGTATGCAAGTACTTCCACTCATTCATGCAATCATTCTTGTGCTTAAGCGATTACTTATGTGTGCGTATATATGTATGTATGTTTGTTCGAAACTGCGGTTACGTATTCTACATACGCAGATGCATAACTTGATTAACGCAAAAATGAGGTGAACGGAAACCGCAAGAAGGAATTATAGGTAGGGAATTAAAGTGTGAAACAAGCTACAGGGCGTATGAGTGACATTATGGTGAGTCCAAAATATATATAAGCAGCTTCTTCTTAAAACAAAATAAAATAAAATAAAATAAAATAAAATAAAATAAATAAAATAAAATAAAATAAAATAAAATAAAATAAAATAAAATAAAATAAAATAAAATAAAATAAAATAAAATAAAATAAAATAAAATAAAATAAAATAAAATAAAGTAAAATAGACTAAAATAAAATAAAATAAAATAAAATAAAATAAAATAATCCAACTCAGCATAACTCATACGAAGTGTAAATGAAATATATTTTCCTTGTGCCTGTGTGTGCACAAAGGCGGTAACACCTGATTTTCTTATTCCACTGCGTATTTCTGAATTTTGTTGATCTTTTTGTTTCCATAAATCACTTATTGACAGACAATTTTATTGGTATAAAGTGCACTATGAGAGCGACTTTATCGAGGGCGGGGCGAATGAGTAACCACAGTATGATACACTTGTATTTATACCTTTTTGGTTTTGTACGCATTTGTTTGCAACTTAATACGAAGAGTTTGAGGTTGCATATCTGTAATTTAAAAAAAAAGATAATTTTTCAAACAAAACAAGCTTTAACATAATTTTTACAAGTGTTTGTATACATTTATTTAAATAAATAATTAAGCTTTTTTAAACTGCTAAAGAAAATTATTATGGAATGCATGGCATACATATACATTTATTATAAACTTTCTCAATATAAAACCACTGCAATTGTCTTGTTGAAAACTTTTGTTAACATTTCTTAGACTTTTCTTACCATCCGCATCCACTTCAAATGTAATTCCACTTTAGATTCCACTTCCAACAGCACTTGTCTTCCAACTAGCAGCTGTATCAGCTAATAGATACTTGTAATCAGACCAAAGCAAACGTAACTTTTGAAGAAAAAATTAAGAAGAAACCATAACCAGCATGCTCGCTCAACTCAACGTTCTGCCGCAATAAGCTATTTTATTTTTGGCCACTTGAAAATAAAATAAAAAACAACCCAACAAAATATGAGGAAACAACTTTACAACAGTTGAGCACAAGAAAGTACTCTGCTCTCGTACTTGTTTCACATGCTGCACGTATTCCGGTGAAACATTTTTGTTGTTGCCTTACTTTTTGGTTTCCTGATTTCAACTATTATTACAGCCATGTTTTTGGCTTGTTGGCAACTTTAATTAGAAATAAATTAATGTAAAAAGTTTAAATTAGTTGGCGATGTGTAAGCGTGTAGCAGCTGTGTATGTATGAGTAGGTGCCTTAGTTGCTATGCTGGCATAAAACCCCAAAAATATATTACATTAAATTCGTAATTGTTGCCAAATATGAGTTATTCAATTATGTTTCATTAAATTATTTAATTACGCATTATTGCATTCACATACTAACTGACTTTTAGAACTCGATTGCACTTCAGTGAAATTTTGTAAATGTGAGAAACATAACAAAAGCCAAAACATTTACTTTTTCAAAAGCTTTAACTAAGTTTTTATTAAACTTGCTGTTTAAAATACACATGTGCATATACTGTTGTGAAAATTAAATTGTGAAAAAAAAAATTAAAAAATTTCAAGTATCACTTTTCGTTCTCTTTTATGATTTATTTTCAATTAGCCGGTTTTGTCTGTCTTCAATAGTCTTCATGGTTTACTTTGTTATTGTAATTACTATTGTAATCAACACTAGTATTTATGATTACAATTTCATTACAGCAATCCTAATTTGAGTGCAGCTGCAGCTTTTAATTAAAAAATAGAGGTAAATTGTGTTTTACAATCTCCGTATTTTCAAAATAATCCAATGTCAGTCTATAATTACTTTTTAAATACTGTTCCCTGCAGAAAATATTCGATATTGGAATTGTTGTGCTATTTTTATAATTCAAATGAATTTATCGTTAACATTTTTTGAGATTTTTTTCTGAATAACGAAAATTCATGAGATTCCCGAAGCAAATCTGCGGAATAACTACCACTAATTTAGTATGCTTTGTAATATACTGAAGGCCATCACCGCAACAACTATTTGATACCGTATCGCTGTGGTGCTCTGCGTGTTGTTTCATACTTGGTATTGACTTTATAAAGTTGCTTACTTATTCTCTTACTTCCAGCGTTATTTTCCACGAATTTCAACCAATGCAGCAGTGAGTTGCCAGCGAGGTTACTTACACTATTTATATACTTCGTTCGTATCCGTTACCACAACAACAACTAAAGATAGCGCTGTGTAGCCATAGCCTTTTAAGGCATTGAATCATTGCCAGGGAATTAGTTAGTCAATTCGGATGTCCGTCCGTCTTTCCGTTCGTCCAACGCACCATGTATTTCGACTTACTGCCTTTCGCTTAGAGAATGTTTCCAAAAAAACGTTAAGAAAAAATGGAAAACTACTTGTTATTACTTTTATATATACGTATTTGTTGTTGCTCTTATTTGCTCATAATCCTTTCTTATTGAAAAGTTTGCTGCTTTTATTTATATTTCGAGAGAATTTCTTTCCCATAAGTTTTCTAGGCTACTTTGTGCGAGAGGAAGGCATTATTTACCCTCCTTTTGGAAGATGGAATGGCTGTGGGTTGTTATTACGGTGCGCTGATAGATTGTTGCAAAGCAACACAGTCGAAATGCTTTGGCGTGTGTTCTTTTTTTCCATTTATTGTTGCTGTGATTTTTTATTTTAGAATATATGTATGTATGTATTTTGCGCAACAAAACTGTATATACAATGGATGCAGTAATTTTAAATGTGAAGAAATTATAAACTTTATACAAAAAGTAAGCTCTGAACAAGATTTTACCAACTTTTTCTGTGACAACAGATTTTAGATAGGCTTTTGGCTGAGTGAAATGTGAATATCATCCAATGAATACTATATAATATCTTGTTTTTTTTTCAATACAGTTGCCACCTACCAAAAAAATTGAAAACAATGTGTGCCAAATATCAGCCGTTTAGGCAACCTTTCAGAAAACATTTTGGTACTCTTTAATTTTCCATTTTTTAATTTTTTGGAGTTACATTATATCGAAAATTGGAAACTGCGGAAAAATATCGCTAAACACTCAATTCTTCTTAAATTGTTATAGAATTTATTTTTAAATTAAATACCCTGAGTTTATTATACTCAGTAGTGCTGTGATTGTTATGCGCCTTGAGGTATGCTAATATAACTATTTGTTTGCTGCATTGCTGCTTATAGCACCATAAATTTATTATGATTTGGGCTTTTCTCTCGATTATATTTATGTTTTTAGCGAAATTATTATTTCTTTTGTAAATAAAAAAAATAAATATTTATGTGTATCCCTATAAAAAATATAATTATTATTATAATAGTTACATATTGCACTTAATTTTTGGGTATTAAAAGCTCACATTAATTGATGATTGGTTTCACAGCTGGTGAAACATATTTTTTATATCCTTTTGGGATATTAAACTATTTCACTTTTTTAACTTTATAATTGCAAAAAGAAAATAACATTTTTAAGCTCATCGAAGCTTCCTTTTCTCTAATATATATTATTATTAATCCTAAAACATAGTGTATTTAGTCTGCAAGTAAGTGGGTCATTAGACTTTAATTCACATGCTCGTCTCATTCATTTCTTTAATAGATCCTCCTGTATATACAAACATCCATACGAACACGAGTAGTAGTTTGCACAAATAAATGCGCATTAGACTGCACCTTAATTATGCAAACAAAGAGAAATTGAGAACTAAAGAAAAATGGAAATAAATATCAATGTAGTATTAAAACAGTTGCCATCATCGGTGGATTGGTTTCTATGGTTGACTGGTTGGCTGGTTGTCTCGTTGGTTGCACTATTGTTTGGTTTGTTGGTTGGTTGATTGGCTGGCTTACTGGCTTTTTGGTTAGCTTGGGCCATCGTTAAACAGTCTTACCCATACGAACCTCTTCTTGACTCATACTTGTATACTCGTAAGCATATCGGTTACATTATGTATCAGGAGTATGAGTGATATTACACACTATATATTGACCCACTTAAGCGAAATGTAGAAACCGATTGCCGCTATTATTAACAACTCAATGCTTGTCGGCATCCATTGTTATGCAGATGACTTGCCTGCCGCCCCTGTGTGTTGCATTGCTACAGCTCGCTTCAATTGACTGGCAGTCCTCTTCGACTATGACTACCATATTTGTACGTTGTTGGGTTGCTGGGTTTCTAAAGTAGTATACACCGTGTAGGAAAACTCCAATTTATAACTAGTACTATAAGAATTCTCATTAGTATAAAACAATATTAAAAGAGCAGAACATTTAATTAATGGATTACATTATTAATATTTCGGACAATATTCTGATAAAAAATAAAAAAAATGTTTATTTGGTTCTAGCAGTTGTATAACCTATGTGATACTTTCACTAAGAACTTACTATTTACTTAGAAACTAGTTCTGCGCTATATAAAACGGTGACTTCGCGTTACAATGTTATATTCACTGATTAATTAGATGAGAGAGAGAGAGAAAGTGTATAAATGTGTACTAATACTTATCGCGGTGGAACCGAAACAATACACTACTTCATTTTCCTGCAGGGAGTGTTTAGATAACCAGCGCCTAATACTGCACTACGCTTTCACTCGCCATGACGTTTCCAACTGCATTTCGCAAACAAAAAACAAAAAAACAAAAAGTAATAGAAAAAAATGGAGAAATTTTGCTTGCGCTACCGGCATCGAGAGTTGGTGCCATGTTACTACAGAGTATTATAATACATTTTACTCCCCTTTTCGCAGTCATTCAGCTCGTAGCATCATTCTTTGTCTTTTTCCTGCTAGCGAAATGCGAATGGTTGCATTCTACATGTCACTGCAAATGCGAAAATAAGTAAGAAAAATGTATTCATGGTATAGAAATGAAAAAAAAACGATCGGGATTGGAAAAAAATTAAAAAACCGCAAAACGTGTTAACACAAACAAAGAGAGAAAAAAGAGCCGCGCTCACCACACTTTTGCAAGTGGCAGCAAGCATTACACATTAACATTTCAATGAGAGAAATGTTGTGGCAAATGATGCCAGAAAATTTAATATCCGCCGTTGGAAATAAAAAAATATATGAAAAACCGGGAAACTATACACAATTTGCTACAAGGGAGTTATTTTGCTCACTCTTACATTAATTTTTGAGAGAGGTTCCTTAGAGCTTTCAAAATTCATATTCTACAATGAAGAGAATTGATCACGTTTTAGTACGCACTCAAGGTGGCAATTTTCCGCTTGCGACATTCAACAATTCTTTTAATTTATTTTAACTTTTTATAAATGATGCGTACAAGTACACCGGTTATCTAGGTACATCGGCCATATTTTATTTTAAAAGCTCCTGAGACCTAGTGCTACGCTTTATGTATTATGTTATGTCAACGATGAGAGAGAGAAAGGCAGAGTTTGAAAAAGTTAGAGACAAATACAGAGTGTGAGGAATAGAGAGAGAGAAAGAATGAGGCAGTTATCGAAAGAAGAATTTGCTACGCTCTTTCCGGTTTTCCATTAGAAAGAGATAGAAAAAAGTAGAGAGAGGGGAGTGGCAAGAGAAAAGGGAGAAGGATATAGTTGCCGAAATGGCAGTGTGCTTTGGTAACAATACGCTATAAAATAAGATATGTAGTAGTTGGAAAAATATAGTTGAATTCAGTTTTATCTCTTTAAATTTTTCCTCATTCATTTTATTCGATATTCTCTTTCATTACATATACTAATTGATTATAAATATATACTTTTTCCTATCCCTAAAGCATTATTTGTATTTGTAAAATTTAAATTTAAAGCGAATATCGGGAAATAAGAGAAATTGAAAACTTGTCGCTGGGAAAAGCATATTTTTTGCACTGAATATTTTTTATTTTCTTTTGAGAGTTAGTTTGTGGAAACCTACAAATAAAGCTGTAAATTGGTTTCATAATATATAGTGAAAATACTTATTTAACCTCGCGACATAAACTCTAGTTTAAGGACGACGGTGAAAAGTCAAACTTGACAACCGCCAACTAAATTTTCAAATTGAATGATCAAATTTATATATCTCAATAAACTCAAAAAAGGTGTTTAAAGCTAGTTAGGTGAAACTCTAAAATAAACTATGCGCCACATAACTCGAGTTTCTGGCTCAAGGCAAACGTTTTCTGATCTAGTATACCATAGTTTTCAAAAGCAAATAACCCAACCCTTCCACTTCAGCACAACAGAAGTTCTACTGTATTAATCAGTAGGGTGCGCACAAAGGGCCGCAGGAGTTTCACTGACAGCTACCAACGCAATGTTCCGCCAAAATTCACACATTTATCAAAAACTGGTGCTAAAACCTTAAAAAATGTACGATTGCGGCGCCTTGCTTACGATCCAAGCTGCACGGCCAAGGATGATTGTCAGGTCAGCTATCCGGCGGCTTGGCTGCCAAAGTGGAAGTGCTAGTTTTTGCGCATTTTCATGTCGACTTTTAACCTTTTTCACTTAAATTTTTAGGCATTCTTCAATGTTATTTGTGCTGAGATAGGATTGTATATGCACTACCTCTAACTGTAGATAGTACGCTTACGGATAGTATGCTTACGGTTGTTTTGATTTCCACTTCACTTACTGTAGCTATGCTTCCCTTTGGGGTGCAGACACAAGCTGTGTGTGTGCCGAGAACAACAAGTTCCTGAAGCGGATGGGTAGAAGATAGGAAAATTTGAAAAAAAAAAATAACAAATGCTACGAATAGAAAGTTTAATGCTCCCTTGGCGCGTTGGCTTGATTTGCTTTGTGTACGCAAACGAATATCGTACGAATCCCCCAAGCGGCCATATCTACGAACGCCTGTATTAAATTTTCCAACATTTTCCCGCCGAACTGTATGTGGCATGCCACACTTTCATCAACGCTACAGTTGGTAAGTCAGTTAGACGTCGGCGGGTTGTTTGTTATCGATTTTCTTAAATCTAAAAACCATTTGCGCATTTCAGCATTTGATTTAGTTGCTTTTGATTGGATTTGTTGCGAATGTTGTAGAGTAAACAGCGTGTGGCAGCACAAAACGGTGCTCGCATGTGTGTAAGTAGGTATGCGCGTACATTTGTTGGGGTTATGGCTGCCACAATAAATAACGGCAACTGAAAAATACGCTCAAATTCATCTAATAACAATAAATGGCGGTATTTCTCGTTTGATGCCTGACTGCGCCCGCTCTTCGTCACTCAGCCGCAAGCATACTAAGGCACATATTTCTGTGTGTGTGTGTGTGTACATGTAAATTCAAAACAAATAACCCAAAACAGAGACAGAGGCAGTCGCCACTTGCCGCTGTTAGCTCACCCAAATTCCGTTTTCGGCTGCCGGCTTTATGGTATTTGTTTCCTAACCGAGTTTAGCACCCACCTAGTTGGTGGGGGCATGCCGCAGAAGTGGCAAATTTAACAGTGCCAAAGGGTGGCTAGACGCACGCATACATACGCATTTGAACTTGCAAGTCTAGCTTGCCATATAAAAAGGCATATTCGGATATCTCCTGGTACATTGATTTCCTGCAGCGGTCGCACAGTGGGCCAAGTGATGCCAAGATAGAAATTATGTGAATTTATTACTAGAAAATTTTATTTTTCTATTATAATTCTAGTTTCTAAATATGGGATAAAATATAATTCTACCATTTTTAATTCACTAAATTTAAAGTCATTTTCTATTAAAAACATATTTTTAATCTAAATAATCTGAATTCTAACCCACTGTACTGCTTTATGAACTTTTTTATGTGCCATTTTTCGTTTAGCATTATGCTTTGAAGTTTTTTTTCTATACGTAGGTATGCATGCATGAATATGTGGTGCGTTGCAGCCGGTGGCATGCTAAAAGGGTGTCTAAAGCAATTTGGCGCTGTCAAATGAAAAGAAAGAAATGGCATTCATTGCAACACTATTAAACAAATTGGTAAATACGCATGCAACAATGCACAAAATTTTGCTCATGCTATGCGACTCTGTGTATGCGAATATATTCGTTTTTGAGGAGGGTGGTTTTTGCTTAGATTTGCGTGAGTGCAATTTTAAAATTTAATGCTTCAATTAGTCGCGTAACATAGCTCTTTTGAAATAGGTTAGGTTTGTAGGCAGATCTCTGCAAAGACAGAAGATCTCACTTAGACAGCCTGGCGCTGTCCATTGTGGTACCAATAAAACTCCCTATGGATCAAAGACCTTTGAGATTCAGCAATAGGAAAGGAAGAAATAGGACTTCACTAGAAATTTGTTTAAAATACCTAAAAAAGCTATTTGTAGTAGGACTCTTAAAATTATTCGATTAACCTGAAAACCGATTATTCGAATATGCGGTTTGTAACTGTTCGTACGAATATTAACCGGTTAGTACTATTTGATTAGTCGCAATGTTACGACTATTCGAATAGTCATTCTACTGCGGTTATTCGAATTGTTATACTGTCACTATTCGAATAAATGAAAATTGTTTGAAATCCAAACTGCCTTAGTATTTTTAAAAGTTTCCGCATTCCAGCCACTTTATCAGAATCAGAGAGGACGTTCTCCATTGCTGGAAACATTGTGACACCACGTATAAGCTGCTTGCAACCAACAAATGTTAACCTTTTAACTTTCATATGTCAATATAGACGTTTTATGAAAAATACTGATTTAATACATTCGCCCAGTTGAAATGCTTAAAACTATTTTGTCATTACTTAATGGTTTCCAGGAAATCATTGTTATTTTTGGTTTTTTAAAGCAAGTTTTTTGTTAGTTTTAATGTTTCACTTTTTTCAATAAAAAAGAAAATTAATGAACTAGCACTATTCGAATAGTCGACAACGAACGGTTAACCGAATAGTCGAAAATGAGCGGTTAATCGAATAGTCGATGACTGACGACTATCCGAATAGTGCAAACCGAATATTATTATTCGAATAATGCCCTATTGACTGAATAGTCGATTAGTCGAATACCAAGAGCTCTAATTTGTAGCAGTATGTAACAAACTTTATGGTTTTCTCCTTGGAGAATATATGGAAAGGAAATCCATAAGTAAGGTATTGTATTAAAGGCAGTGACTACATTAACATTGACTATATCAAAATCTTAAATAAAATGGGTGTGTTGCATTTGTTTGGTAGAATTTCGTAAAAGAAAATTTTCTGAAAAAAGAAAAGTAAATACATTTCAAGATATTTTTTCGCTAATTTAAAAACGAATTAAATAAAAACTAATTTTTGAAAGTAGGAAGAAAAGCGTTTCTTTGAAGTATGTTGTTGGACCTTAAAAATAATAGTGAAACTACCACTTCTACTTCAAATTTTTTTGCAAATTTTAAATATATATGAAACATTAGCAGACCTCAAACTAAAGTCTTTGCTTAATTTTCCTTAAAGTTTTTAATTTGCTTTATTTGCTTTATTGCCCATAAGTGGGCCAACAGTTGCATTCACTTTCATGCATAAATTATTGCATGCAATTTAAAAGTTTTAAAACTTTTAAGCCACATTGAAAATAAAATATCATCCTTCATTTGGCACAAATTCAGATATTACCATTGCCAACACACACACACACAGCCACACTCGCTGGCATTATGAGTACTCAGTGGCGCTTTGCCTCGACTCATGCCGATTGCGGTTCATTTTGTGACACAAAAAGACGCCGAAAATCGATTGCTCGCCACCAAGCGGTCAACCAGCTCAATAACTATCCAGCCATTTCGCCGCTCTGGCTAACCAAAATACATCCTTGCTGCACGCATTGCGGCCACTCGTTGTGGCAAGTGTAAATCTGTTGCATTCTAGTGCGCCACTGCGTACACACATACACACACGCTGAGGTTGGCGCATTGCCAACAATAATAAAGCGCTCACAAATTATTAGGGTTGCAGTTTGCAGCAGAAGTGATAACAACAAAACCACAAATTCGATGGGATTTCGTGTATTATGAATTGCTTAGCGTTTTGAACCGTTTAGTAGCGAACTGATAGAGTTTTTTGCACTGTTTTGCTTTATTTTTACTTATGACAGTGTGTGTGTGATAAAACCTATGCATGTTGGGTCTATGTCAGCTTTTCAGTTTATTTACTTTTGCTAAGTAACATTATTGTAATTTGTAATTTTGAATAATTATTGTAAAATTTCTTTGTTTATAGTCTACAAACTGTAATTTCAACCATTTAAAATAAAAAATAAACCGCTGATTGCCTGCTTTGTGCGTAGTGAATAACAGCCACTCCAGCATCTCCTTTGGTGACTGTCATCACCAATGCTGGTATGAAACAGAAAATGCCAAAAAGAAAAATGGAAATCACTACTGAATATAATAGCAGAATTAGCCAGCAGCTGGCTTCTTGGCTGTGAAATGTTATTAAAATATACTGAAACCCCACTCCTTCACCACCGCAAAAACAATAAATACAACTGTTGATATGTTCACAATTCGAATTCATGCTTCGAGGCATGCTTTCAATTCTTTTATCTTCCTTCCGCAGTTTTTCTTCAGTTATTTGCTTACTTTTTGCTCTGTTTCATAACTTAACAATTTCTTGCCTCTTTTTTCTTGACTGTGCGATATTTTTGATATTTTATCTCGGTTCTACTTCTCTTAACTTCTTCGTTAGCGTACACAATCCTACAATTTCTTTTTAGTTTATTTATCGTGGAAAATTTGCCACTTGTCGAACCAATGTGTAGTTCTGTGCTGCATACATATTTGCTGGATGGGTGGCCAGTAAGAAAGTTTTTCAAAATCAGAAGAAGAATTTTTAAGAGTTGGTGTGGTGTTATCACGCTATTTTCTTAATATTCGAGACAAACACTGTTTGTAAGTTTTATGTTTTTAAAAAATTATATTAGAAGTTAGGGTAGTTTTTGGAACTAAACCAATATTTTTTTCGAGGTTAAACCTTAATATACAATGCATCGAAGAATAGATGATATAACCTTAAAATCCCAAATTTCGTACATTCACGACAAATATAGAGATTTTATTATATTTATTTAGTTTATCATCATTGTTTATGCTCTAACAAGTTCCTATTGGGTACTTATTTATTGACCGAGCATTTTATTTATTTCAACTGGTGTTCTTTTTACTGTTTTATTCAATTTTTATTTCTCTCAAGAATAAATTACTTGATTTCCCATTGGATTTTGTCCGTTTCTGTAATCTACAGGAAAATAGGAAGATTACAACTTAGAACATTTAATGCGATTTCCTAAAATTCTGATATTTTTTTCGTATAATTTAAATTAAAATGATGAAATAAAATAAATCGAACAATATTATAGTTGTGATATCTAATCCTTTTTCTATGCTCCTTTTCGTCGTTTCGTCTAACCGATATAACTTTGTTGCAATAAAATGTATATGTTTAATTATTATTAGCAATATTGTTTTTGATGCTACGCTTGCAGCTCTGCAACATGTGTCAGACACATTCAATGAACATTCACCATGAGCAGCTCAACTCTGTTGTTAGTGTTGTAGTTGTTGTACATGATATAGTAGTTCCAACCACCATCTTACCCGCTTATATCATGCATGCTATCATTTGGTAGGAAAAGAGTATTTATCAACGCTCATGGCAAGTCCAGAGTCGGAAAATAAATCTATCGACAACAACAAAAACATACTGCAATCATGCATATAGTACATCTACAGAGAAGAGAATTGAACTATTAAAGTTCACGACACGTCTCAATGTACTGGCAACCATTGCTTGACATAATTAGAACAAACTACTGATAGCAATTCGAAACACACACATGCATATCTCTTGCACTTATTGCAATAATCTGTGCTTCGTAGCAATTGTTGATTAAATTTTGTTTGACAGCGCATCAGGTTTTATTGCATCCAACATTTCAATTACGTAAGCATGTTGCATGCAGACTATATGCTCAGATTTAGTTAGGTAATGGACTAACCTACAGTCGGGCTATTTAATTCAACAAAAATTAACAACAAAAATAAAATTTGGAATACAATACTCCTGTAAAAAGAAGAAATGATAAAATAATTATTTGATTGCTAGTTTCAAACAAACTTGTGTTTAAACATACATATGCTATATATATGTATACATATATACAAATTTGCATTAATATAATTTCAAATACTACCTTAGTTGGGTATGCATTCAAATTAAAGATATATATTTTCATACATGTGCATGTATGTACATATGTGTGGTGGTTCAAAAATTAACGGGAATTCTAAAATTTATAATTTCACTCAGTTTCACCACCAAGCACAGTGGTTCCGCCGTAGCCCAAAAATCAAAAAATCCATCTCTCGATTTTTTGATAAAATGTAAACCGATGGCCTCTAAATTGTCCAAACTTCTTATTTTCAAACCGGGTTTTCCCAAAAATCTAACGGTACTTTCTAAAAATAGAGTTAAACGCACGAACAACTGTATTTTTTTAAAGCACGTCAGACATTTTTTTTAAAATTCGCAGCAACAACGCACTTCAAATTGTTCTGGTAATTGTTCAGGTCAACGAATCAAGATTATTTTTAATGGCTTTTGAAGCTAAAAGCATTTATTTTAACTTGTGAAATTAATTAAGACTAACGTGATTTGTATTTTTTGTGAAATTAGTGTTTTATATCACCTATTTTTTGTACCTTTTTTCTGCGTCTTCAATGTGTTTACATAAAGTTTTAGTTGTGTTCCCCCGCGATCCCCCGTTAGATTTATTTTACATTGTCTTTACCAGAGTCTTAAGGTAATAAAAGTGATAAAGTTAAATGCGGAAATTTGCAGATGTAGAAGTAATCGTCAAAATAATAATTAACTATTTTTAAGTTCAAACTCTTTGTAATTGGACTAGAAAAGCTTGGAAAGAAGGATAAACCCTATTTATTTCAATCTAAGGACGGTTTACTAGAGGATGCATTATAAGTTTTTGTTCTAATTATAATGGCTGTTGAATGTCAGTGAAAAAATGAACTGTATTAAATTGATTGATAATTAGCTTTTTTCCTACATGATTTTTTTATATGATATTATTCTTACAGGTTGAATGTGGGGGTTGGATGGGGGAAACTATAACGACAAATCATGTTCAGCTTGTTTATCGCTTTCATAAATGTTTTTACAAAGCCTTACTGAAAGTTTTGACGCTCCGACCATGACCATGCGAAGTATTTTTGCGCATGATTGCCATATAATGGCAATTACAGTTCTATGGGAGCTAAATGACCTAGTAGTCCGATGAGGCCAATTTTTTTACTATATATTTAAAATAATTTTCTCGATTTTTGGTGAAAATTTCAAAGCGATATCTCAACGGGATGTATTTATGACCGCACCTTCATACAAGTCGAACCACTGTGCCAAGGTAGAATATAGCCTCACTTAATTTTGCTAATATATCTTACTTATTAACCGATATATGCGGAATAAAGCCCATCGTATTTTTCAAAATCCTTGTATGAGGTATATGGGAGCTACGGGAAGTTATTACACGATTTTAACAATTTTTGGTACAGAGACACACTATTAGAAGAAAAAGATTCCCTATGAGTTAAATTGAAATATCTGAGAGATTTACTGATATTTTTCCGTGAATATTTACCCTTAGGCACTGAGTTCTTCATGTTCGACATCCGGCGCCTTGAAAAGATATTGTTCGATTTAGACAATTTTCCAAACCTCAAATACAATATTTGTGTAAAGTTTTGTTCCGCTAACTGCATTGGTTCCCGATGTATATATTATAAAGTGAAGGAATCAGATGGAATGCAAAATTAAGTCATATGGGAACTAGGCGTGGTTGTGAACCGATTTCATACATTTTTCATCTGAAATCGGTCGAGTTGTTTCTGAGATATGGTTTTTGACCCATAATTTTTTTAATGCAGATTTCAAATTTGGTTGAAATTGTTCAATTAATAGATCCTGGGCTTTTGACCCAATAGTGGGTGACGCCACGCATAAATTACATTTTTATACTCTCGCAACAAAAGTTGCTACGAGAGTATTATAGTTTTGTTCACATAACGGTTGTTTGTAACACCTAAAACTAAAAGGTTAGATATAGAGTCATATATACCAAAGTGATCAGGGTGACGAGTAGATTTGAAATCCGGATGTCTGTCCGTCCGTCCGTCTGTCCGTCTGTCCGTCTGCCCGTCTGATATCTTGACGAATCTTGGTACCATAAGAAGATCAAGTTCGAAAATGGGCAGAATCGGACCATTGCCACGCCCACAAAATGGCGAAAACCAAAAACACATAAAGTGCCATAACTGAGCCATAAATGAAGATATAAAAGTAAAATTTGGAATAAAGGATCGCACTAGGAGGGGGCATATTTGGATGTAATTTTTTGGGGAAGTGGGCGTGGCCCCGCCCACAAATCGGTTATTTGTATTTAACTCGCAAATTAATAAAGCTATATAAACCAAACTTTCTGCAGTCGGTTCTCTTACATACCCCACCACACACCATGAAAATAGTTGAAATCGGATAATAACCACGCCCACCTCCCATACAAAGGTTAGGTTGAAAATTACTTAAAGTGGGTTAACTAACTAACGAAAAACGTGAGAAACACTAAATTTTGAAAAAGAAATAGCAGAAAGGAGCTGTACTCAGATTTTTTTACAAAATGGAAAATGGGCGTGGCATCGCCCACTTATGGGTCAAAAACCATATCTCAGGAACTACTCGACCGATTCGAATGAAATTCGGTATATAATATTTTCTTGACACCCTGATAACACGACACAGGACAAAAAATGGGCGAAATCGGTTCACAACCACTACTACTTTCCTTAAAACTCAATTTTTAATTCCATCTTATTCCTTCACTTTATAATGTAAACATAAGGAACCAATGAAGATAACAATTAGTGCATATCATCTCTGGCTTCACTTGTGAAAAAATTGTCGAAAACGGACCATAACTTTTCAAGGCCCCAGATATCGAACATGTTGAACTCAGCGCCTAAGGATAAATTTTAACCGAAAATATGGGTAAATCTCTCAGATATCTCAATTTAATTCAGAGGAAATTGTTTTCTTCTAATAGTGTGTTTCTGTTCCAAAAATTATTAAAATCGGGTCATAACATTTCCATATACCTCATTGTAGGTTTTTCAAAAGTAGTTCTCCTAGCTCCCATATACCTAATTATAGGTTTTTCAAAAATACGGTGAGCTTTATTCCGCATATATGTATTGGTTAAATTTCTTCAATAAATTGCGAGAGTATAAAATGTTCGGTTGCACCCGAACTAAACCTTTCCTTACTTGTTTTTTACAAATTTGAGTGTATCTCTTCTGTACCATCTTTACAATAACATTTAGTGTTTTTAAAGCATTTTTAATAATTTCAACATAACCTTTACATGGAAAGTGTGCTGTGGTTATAATCTGATTTCACCCAATTTCATAAAATTTAGGGAAATGTTTGTCGTAAGTCTGGTTGATAAAGCTTTAGTAGTTTACGAGATATTAATTACGGACGGACGGACAGAGAGTCAACCGGATTTCAATTAGTCACGTCCTGATTATTTTAAGATATATATATACATATATTATATATATAGGTGTTACAAATAATCGTTAAATGAACAAAACTATTGTACTCGCTGTGCAACATGTTGCGAGTGTATAAAGATATTTATAAGCATTACTAAAATAACGAAAACATTACAGTTTATTTAAATCCATTACGGTTGTGATTGTTAATGAGACTAATGCACAGAGCAATCCACAAACATATAACATACATACACACAGAATAGAAAATAATATTTGAACTCCAGTCAATTTTCTCATTAATATTAATTATATTATCCGTTAATTTTAATTATCATATATCAATACAAACATGTATATATGAATGTATAATATATGTATGTGTTGTGCTTGTTAAAAAAAAAAACAATAATTACAAATATTTATGAATTTAAAATCTAACTTTTCTCTTGGGATATTGTTGTTATCCAACCTAATGAAGGATCGACGTGCTAAAGGTTCATCTAGAATGGATCTTGGCTTCTTAATTAAAACACGGTTAGGTAGTACTCGTGGTCGAGATATAATCGCACATTAGATTGTAAGTGAATAATAACAGTATATTTATACAGCGAAGTTTAAAAGATTTATAAATTTTTCCAAAACAGATCAGTTCTTAGCTCAAACTGTTATACATGGCATGTTCGAGGAAAAGTTTTTGAAAACAGTATATATTTCAGAGTCTGCACGTATCTTACCAATTCTTTTTCTCACTTTTATATTTACTTAATTAATATCTAATGATAATTCATTTATTTCATTTGCAGGCTTACGTAATATGATAGTATTGTTGTGCAAACACAACTGATAAGCGCTTGTGAAAAGAAGAAGAAGAAGAGGAAACTAAGGCAAGAAGAAAATACCAATGCAATTTACAATCACTATTACAGTATTGACAAGATGTCAATACCAGTCGCAATAAGCAACAACAACAATAACAAAGTGCATTGATTGGAACAACATTTTAATTGAAAATCCACAGTGAATATCGCTTAATAATAGAGATAAAAAAATAAGAAAATTGCTCTCACATACATGCTGATGGGCTAAGTAGTCTATTTAGACATTAGGTGGCTTGAACACACTTTACTGCCCACAAAAAACTTAGCTGCACTACAAATCTACACTCGATGATTCAACAGAGTTCTGGAGATATTCTGAATTATTGTTGTTGCCTGCGAGCATTGTAGTGCAACAACAACAACTTCTTCTATAAAATCAATAAAATAAGCTGAGCTAAAACACTGGCCCCATAGCCAACACTTCGATGGGTAAGACGTGCCCTACGCCCAGCCTTAATTCGAGCATCTCGAACTCCGTTATTACGAATGCGAGCAGCAACCACAACCATCATCACCAACAGCAACACCACCAACAACATCACCACCAGCAGCAGCACCATCACCATCAATATCATCATCAGTCGGTGCCGTTGCCACCACCACCACCGCCGCAACCGATACCACCGCAACAGCATCAGCAGCAACAACAACGCTTTCCACAAAAATACATGAATTCGAAGCGTAAACATGCCAACAATTACCACAACATGCTGATGCATCCGGGCGCACATCTGGATCACAACAATTACTTGCATTTGAATTCGTTGTGGTCCATTTGGTATGGCGTTTTGCTGACGCTATTCCAGGGCTATTTGGCCGTGCACGGCGCCTATCGATTTCTCGGTAAGTTATGTCACATAGCACACACAGTCACTCAGTTGTTCCTTTGTATTAAATATATTTCGAAAATCATTATGAGTACATATTGTTGTAATTATGATTAGATGTCCTGTTAATATTTTACTTGTAACTATAAGACGCAACAGTATCGTACGTACAGTACAGTTGTAGAGTGATATGATTGTACTCATTATAAAAATATTTTTTACGGTTGTTATTAACAGTTTTAGGGATTGTACATGCTTGTAGCTATTGGGGCTACATGTTTTATAGGCACACAATCATTTATTTACTATATGTATAGTTCCACATTTCTTATAGCTTTCATGTTATAATAAATGTAGTTCTCTAATAAGTTGGGATAAATAATAATCTTTTCTAGTAAACTATGTCTATTTCTAAGTACAATTGGGGCATAAAATTTTATATATTTTTTTAAGAAAACATTAACTTAACAAGTAAGGAAGGGCTAAGTTCGGGTGTAACCGAACATTTTATACTCTTGCAATTTATTTATTTAACTTTATTAATATTATATAATACACAATTTGACCCACATATTCGTCATATATATTGTATAAAGTCCATTGAAAGTTGGAAACCATAATATTAGGTTAGAAGCACCGAAGTCCTAATGTTCGATATATGGGGCCTTGAAAACCTATGGTCCGATTTCGGCGATTTTTAGAATGGGGCTGCTACACTATAAACGTAGTATTTGTGCAAAGTTCTGCACCGATATCTTCACTAGTGCTTACTTTATATATTGTAAATCGTCTTCAAAGTTCTGGTATATAGGAAGTAGGCGTGGTTGTGAAGCGATTTGGCCTATTTTCACAACATATCATTGGGATGTAAGGAAACTATTACAAACCAAGTTTCATTGCAATCGATCGAGTAGTTTCTGAGATATGGTGATGCCACGCCCATTTTCCATTTTGTAAAAAAATCTGATGCCATTTCTTATGTGAAATTTAGTGTTTCTGGCGTTTTTCGTTAGTGAGTTAACCCTCTTTTAGTAGTTTTCAACATAACCTTTATATGGGAGGTGGGCGTAGTTACGATCCGATTTCTTTCATTTTTGGACTGTATAAGGCAACGGCTAAAATAAACGACTGCAGAAGGTTTGGTTTATATAGCTTTATTGGTTTGCAAGATATATACAAAAAACCTATTTGAGGGCGGGGTCACGCCCACTTTTAAAAAAAAATTACATTCGAATGTGCCCCTCCCTAATGCGATCCTGTGTTCCAAATTTTATTTTCATAACTTTATTTATGGCTTAGGTATAGCTCTTTGTGTATTTTTGGTTATCGCCATTTTGTGGGCGTGGCAGTGGTCCGATTACGCCCATTTTCGAACTTAACCTTCTTATGGTGCCAAGAAATACGTCTTCCAAGTTTCATCAAGATATCCCAATTTTTACTCAAGTTACAGCCTGCACGGACGGACGGACAGACGGACGGACAGACGAACGGACAGACAGACATCCGGATTTGAACTTTTCTCGTCACCCTGATCATTTTGATATATATAACCCTATATCTAACTCGTTTAGTTTTAGGACTTACAACCAACCGTTATGTAATACTCTTGTGAGAGTATAAAAATTTTTGGGAATCATTGGAATCTTTAGGAAATTGTGTAGTTCCCCAACCTACCTTATTATTAAAAATTTGTATACCTAATAATTTTGATTTCATTTATTTTGTTCTATGTACCTCATTCGACACCAACACTTTTTATGGTTCATCACTATCAACTATCTGCTGCCAAAAATACGTTCGTTCAACTCTCGCCAACCAGGATGTTCGTTGATATCGTGGAAAATAGAGCCGGTGGCTGAATTGAATCTGCAAATTGTGCTTTCCGGCGTTGTCTTCATTTTGCTACCGTTCTTCTTCGCATCGGCTGTTTTTAAGGTAAGTCAACTCATAACTTAACATATGTATATGTAAATGTGTGTTTGTTTGCTACATACTTTTATGAATTGGTGCGAATTTATTTAAAAAGTGTAAAATTTTCATCCTTCATAAAAGTAGTAAACAACGTTATCATATTCGACTCAACAAAGTGAATGTACATGAAAATTAATGATGTATTTCGCCATGTCGATTTAGCATTAGTGACTGAATAATAAGCAACTTGATAAACAGATACAACAGTATCAAAATATACGGTATGAAATAGTGTATGTGGAAATGTATGTAACACCCGGTACATGCATTAATTTTTTTGTGGCCACAAATACATGCCGCTGTAATGCATGGCAACTGTTGCAGTACCGTTATGCCGCAACTGCAACTCAATGTAATAAAATTAACTGCTACCAAGTTGGATAATTTAATTCTTTTTTATTGTGCTCACTTCAATCAGCACGTTTATTTGTATACTATACTGTTGTTGTTGTTATTATTGTTGTTATTGTTATTAATATTGTTGTGTACAAAGGCACTAAATTTCCCATAGCTTTCAGTGTTTTATACACCAACAATTATTATTAAATGCAGACAGTAGCAGACCATATGTTTGATAGTGCTACAGAATACAGGCAACAACAATGCAACACTGCAACAAAAATTACACAAAAATCAGAGCAAGCTGTCGACGTTGGTCTGCCTTCCCCAGCGCTTTTCCTGTTGCACCGACAACCGACAGCACCGGCAACAAAGAGCAATTTATACATTGAAAGCGCAAAAGTAACAAAAGCAATGACTCACACACACATACATACATTACGTATATATGTACATACAATTTGTGTATATGCACTGGCAAAACGTACGGTAAAATCATAATGAAGTGCCACAAGAACAAGAGTTGGCAAAAACATAATGACTGCATTCAGCCATTGCGAGCACAAAGTGCTGCAACAACTAAAAATGTATATAGAAATACACATACATATATATATATATATATACGTGTATGTGTAGCACCAACAACCAGCGTTGCTGTTGGAAAATTCATGTACGCAACACTATCGCGCTTTCAAGCCTTCGCGTCCTCTACTAGCGGCTCTTTAAGCGCACTGCCGTCATGCTTCGTCGAATTTTACATTTCAAATAAGCGCTCATATACATATATATACTATATAATTATATTTGTAGGTGTGCTTGTGAGTACCTTCATTTGTTTGTATATTGAGTGTTTTCCTCTGTGGCCAGAACGAATACTACTCGTGCGATGTGGCAGCGCTTTTTATCAGGATAATAAATGCAATTATGGGTTTTTCATATTCCGCCTTTTGTTTATTGTCTGTGCCGCGACTCGATTTGTATATGTATAAGTGCCACTGATGGCACTGTATACACATTTATAGTTTTATAGAGCTACATGCCCATAAAAAATTTTGTTTGGAGACAAAAAATCGTACTTTTCGGGAGGGAAATATTTAGTAAAAATATAAAGTCATTGTAGCCTTCTTTGTGGCAAGCCACTACTACCCATACATACAAAGGGTTATGCTTAAAGAGTAATATTCAAAGCTCCGATAGAGTTAATTTCATGAATTTTACGCGATTTTATCGTGTATAAAAACTAAAAATCTGAAAATGTATAGTTCTTGAAAAGTTTTCCTTTCTTGATTTAAACAGTTGAAATATTTACATAAAATTTACGATGGAGGAATATTACTTTTTACTTAACCTCAATTCTGTATAGTAATGTGGTCATTTTATTAATATTAAAGTAATAAATATTTAAATAGATATGTGTATAAAAAAAATTAGAAAAAAATAAAATCTTTAAGTAAATGAATTCTAAAAATGCATGATCATGACAACAACCACAAGAAAAGATTAACCAAATGCATTACATCACCTCAAAAGTTATACTTGAAATTTTAGCCAGAGCGAGCAATGAAAAAGCAAGCAAACTAACAAACAAATACACCAGCAACGTGCTAAGCATGCTTGCCACCTGACTAAGCAATGAATATTGGCTGTTGCGCAAATTAAATGGATGCCAAAAATCTGTAAAGCGGATGGGTGATAGAATGTAGGAAATTTTGTGGAGAGTTGAAGGCATGTACTTGCAAATATAAACTGTACGTTTGTTGTTGTTGTCATACTGAATATGCTCAAAGGTGTCTGACAGCCTAAACAAAAGCACCATAACTCTGCATTCATGCAATGCATACCAACACACACATACATACATGTATATACGCTTACAGCAGAAACCGCAAATGCGCTAAATGCTGAGCGATAACACAGAAATTTTCGTATTTACACAGAGCTGCCAGACTTTTGATGGTCGCATTGACGTAGCCATTGTCCATTTGTTGTGGAGCGGCGAGACTGTTGGTCTATAACTATTTTAGTGTATATGCTTTTAGTCTGTCCTCGCTGATTGTCACTACGTCCGCACTTATTTATGTATTTGTGCTTATGTTTGTATTTCTGTGTGTTTGTATGAGTTTGCATATTCACAATTTGAGAGACTGCTTTACAATGCGCTCTATCTAGCCACTTGCAATATGCAGCCACACTCGGCTGCCACAGTCTGCATCATCAGCAGCTGCTTCCTGCTTTTTTGATTAAATTCCAGTTTTAATTCACAATATCTATAGAGTGGCACTCAAATAGTTTATGAATACAGTGAAGAATGAAAAACTGTATGCGCTTTTTGTATGAAAAATAGTAGCCTATCTGTGGGCGCATTGAGTTGTTTTACCCTATTGAAACGTCATAATTTTTGAATAATCCACAATAACAATGAAGCAGATGGGAGAGTAACAAAACATTAAGCTGTTCAGTTATGTGTGCGTCTGATAGTTGCAATTATTTCTGCAAAATGCTTAATGAACTCCATAATGGCAATATATATATGTAAGTATATAATATACTCGTACATATATGCAAATATTACATAATCATTTTTATTTTCTGGTGTTTTCATATCGAAAGTGTCGGTTCATTGTGGTTCAACAGTTTAACCGGATTTGCGAATCAACAACTTCTCTCTAATAACAACAACCATAGCTGGAAGGAAAAGTTTCAAATTTTGTGTGAAAATGTTTGTATATATTATATATTTATAAGCAAACATACATATATGTGTGTATTTCTGCTGCATATTTTCAGGACATAGACATAGACAATATTTAAAATTTCATTCTCCAACAATGAGCTTCTACTTGGCCATAAACCACAAAACTTAATGGTATTCTGCGGTTTGGGTTTGTGGAGGCGACAATTATGTGCTTATGTGTGCAACGAATATGCTCAATTCAGGCATGCTAAGTCTGTGGTTTGCACTGCCAATAGTTGCATATGTATATGTAGTTATGTATTTTCCCAATTTACACTCTGTTTGTCATTATACTCTCGCAACAAAAGTTGCTAAAGAGAGTATTATAGTTTTGTCCACATAACGGTTGTTTGTAAGTACTAAAACTAAACGAGTTAGATATAGGGTTATATATACCAAAGTGATCAGGGTGACGAGTAAAGTTCACTTTATAATATATACATTAGCAACCAATGATGATAGCGAAATAAAACTTTACACAAATACAGTATATGATCTGTGGCATCACTTGTGAAAAAATTGTCGAAAACGGACTATAACTTTTCAAGGCCCCAGATGTCGAACATGTTGAACTCAGCGCCTAAAGTTAAATTTTAACCGAAAATATGGGTAAACCTCTCAGCTAATTTAATGTAATTCAGAGGAAATTGTTTTCTTCCAATAGTGTGTCTCTGTTCCAAAAATTATTAAAATCGGTTCACAACATCTCCTAGCTCCCATATACATAATTATAGGTTTTTCAAAAATTCGTTGGGCTTTATTACGCATATATGTATTGGTTAATATGTGATATATCTTAGCAAAGTTAAGTGAGCTTATAGTATTAGATATAGTGTACCTTGCTTTTGAAATTGTATGAAATCGGTTCAGGAATTACCTCAGCCCTCATATCTATATATGACGATTTTCGTTATTCTATTAAACTTTATGCCGAATTTATAGGTAAATTTGTGCGTTATCTTAATAAAATTTCTTCAATAAATTGCGAGAGTATAAAATGTTCGGTTACACCCGAACTTAGCCTTTCCTTACTTGTTTTATTTATTTTTTATCGAAATACCGTTTGAAAGCTGATTATTTCAGATAAAAGTCGAACAGTTGAAAAAATTATGTATCACGGATTTTTTGACATTTAGAATACATTTTGAAAATGGATACTGCAAATCCTGTTGTAAAAGCTTCTAATAATCGGAAAGATTTGAAATTTTGTTATGACACAAGCTTTTGCGTCGGTGGTGGCATAGGTACATGTATGAGCGCTGGGGCGTATGAGTAACATTTTGAGTACTTTAATAACAATTGAAATTCGCATTTAAGCTGTAAAATATTAAATAATTTTGTTTTATTTTCGATATTTAAAAATGTTTTAAATAATAAAAAATCTACTTGTACTTTTTTATGAACGAAAAGAAAATACTAAAAAGTGATAATAAAAATATTGAATTTTTTCGAAAAAAAACTCGAAGAATATTATAAAAATTGAAAAACGCGAATACAAAAATGCTTTCATATTTTGTGCTGCCAAGTTTTACCTAACTTGCTTATTTATGCTTTATTGCTACGCTCCATTTATTTATAATTAAGTATATATTTTTAGAAGTTCAGTAGGCTCAGACAAGAGGATTACTGGCACAAATTTTTGATTTAGGTACAGTATAGATAATAGAAAGGAAAACTCAGATGCGCATTATCACCGTTTCTATTATTCACACAATCATTTAAATTATTGAAGCAAAATATTTTATGGAAATTTAATGTTAAAATTTCTAATTATGTTTAAAAAAATATATATATTTCAGTTTTAGTGCTTTTTTGCTAGATATAATCGTAGACATATTAAAAAATTCGTATTTTTCGGCATGATAACCTTGTTAGTCCATGACGCCATGCATGTTGCTAAAAACTGTGTAGTACATACACACACATACAGATACACAAAAATGTATGCAGCTCTACATACTTGAATATACCCTGCCAGCCAAAGGTGGTGAAAAAGCTGGTTAAACCGAAGTTTTTTAAACCCAGAAAAGTGGTAAAAAAAGTGGTGACTTTGCCACTATTCCCCTCACACGTACGAATACAAATACAAAACAACCCAAACGTGTGATTGAAGAAGCATGAGGGGAAAGTGGTTAGGCCTGGCTGGCAGGGCCGCTTGTGTGCCCACAAAACACACAAATACCTACATTATTGTACTTATGCAAAAATATGAAGGCTTACAACTACAGTCATGAATATGTATAAAAGTAATATGCATATGTATGAAGGTATCTGCTTAAGTATGCAACAACTACTATGAGCGCGCATGCATATGCTTATAAAAGTTTGTAAATTTGCACACATTTTTTCAGTGGGTTTTTACGCTTGCGCTCAAGTACACTTCAATTGGTTGCATAAAAAGTGCAGCGCAGCAAAATGCACAACTTTCTTTGTGTCACTCAATATTACCGCCTGCCACTCGCATATTCATGCATTCAAACATGCACTTGCTTCTCGCATAACCGCACACACGCGTCTGAGCGGAATATATGTATATCGATGGTGGAACTAGTAATAAGGCAACGGCTGTCGAATGTCATACTTTCAATATGCATATATGCGTGAGTGTGTGCGTGCGTGTGCATGTGTAACAAATGTCGAACTTGCGCTCACTGACTGCACCACTGCCATCTCCTTAGTTCTACTTTAACACAGTTTTTCAAGCCCCAGCTCGCAGACTATAATGCTTTTACACTAACAATAGCACTACTTACATACTTTTAAGTTGAATATTTGTTGTTTTTGCACTTTTTGTTTGCAATTTCTTTTTTTATTTTATTTTTAGTTTTGTGTTTGTTCTTGTACTAGTTTTTCGCTTCATAAAATATAAGTGGCATACAGGTGGGCATTCGATGTGTGTATGTGTGTGTGAGATGGGCGCAGGCAAGGCAAATGTATGTGCAGCTCAGTAAAGTGCCAGTATGTGTAGTGAAATCAGCCAAGTTTTGCATACCTCTATTTCTCTTTTTCCATGCGCTTAGACTTTAGTTGGCTTGTTTGTATTTCCCTTTTTATACAATCGAATAAAAAACTTCAAGAAAAACTAATATGTGAAAAACACTGCAAATATTCAATAGACTTTGGGGTTTTGTATATGTTTGTGCTTATATAGGTTTATAACCGTTCGCCTGTAAGCGAGCGCAGTTTTTGATTAAATGGAAAAGTGTCAGCAGCGTAAACGATTACCGCCATTTTGATATTATCCTAGACAACTTAATTCTAATATAAACAAGTAAGGAAGGGCTAAGTTCGGGTGTAACCTAACATTTTATACTCTCGCAATTTATTTATTTGACTTTATTTATATTATATAATATACAATTTGACCCACATATTCGTCATATATATTGTATAAAGTTCATTGAAAGTTGGAAACCATAATATTAGGTTAGAAGCACCGAGGTCCTCATGTTCGATTAATGGGGCCTTGAAAATCTATTGTCCGATTTCGGCGATTTTTAGAATGGGACTGCCACACTATAAAGTAGTATTTGTGCAAAGATCTGCTCACTTAACTCACTTTTAGTAATTTTCAACCTAACCTTTGTATGGGAGGTGGGCGTGGTTATTATCCGATTTCTTTCATTTTTGGACTGTATAAAGAAATGGCTAAAAGAAACGACTGCAGGAAGTTTGGCTTATATAGCTTTATTGGTTCGCCCACTTCCCCAAAAAAATTACATCCAAATGTGCCCCTCCCTAATGGGATCCTATGTTCCAAATTTCATTTTCATAACTTTATTTATGGCTTAGTTATGACACTGTATAGGTTTTCGGTTTCCACCATTTTGTGGGCGTGGCAGTGGACCGATTTTGCCCATTTTCGAAAGCAACCTCCTCAGGGTGCCAAGGAACAATGTGTTCCAAGTTTCATTAAGATATCTTAATTTTGACTCAAGTTATCGCTTGCACGGACAGACGGACATTCCGGACGGACGGACAGACATCCGGATTTCAAATCTACTCGTCATCCTGATTTATGTATATATAACCCCATATCTAACTCTTATATTTCTTGGTGACACAAACAACCGTTAGGTGAACAAAACTATTATACTCTGTGCAACAGGTTGCGAGAGCATAAAAATCTTCAATTGAATACAAACTAAAACGAAATATTTTCGAAAAAAATCGTGTATGAAGGAGCGAAATACTATATATTTCATATCTTATATAGAACAAAGAACATTAAGAATAACACTCTTAATGTGAACGCTTCGAAATGGTCGACAATGGGACGTTGATATTAAAATGATCCGTTTTGCTGAAAATTTTAATACTTTTTATTGTCAGATAGACCTTTCGATCATTTTGGAGAATTTTTAATCTTAAGACTCTATTGTAATCTGTAGGTTCGAAAGCTTAAGTATCCAATTAAATTTTTCAATTCTTGAAGTTGCATAAGTTGTTTTTCTGTCAGTTCAATTCATCATAGAGTTTAGTATAGAGATTCGGAAATGTAAAAAGGAATATGCATTATATGCTCACATACTCTCCGTTTTGACAGTTTTAGTTTTCTATCTCCCTTTATACATTGTATTTAGTTTGTATACTTATGCGCGCTTAGATAAACTTATTTAGAATTTAAATATTATCTAACATCATCTTCCCTTTGCATTCTCTCTTCCAATCCTCTACACACAACTTGTTTACGGGTATTTGCCGCCAATATAAGCGGATTCGATTGAGCAAAGGAATTCCACTTTCAATAAATGCAACAAACTCTGCTTTACTCTTCGTGTTCCTCTTTCTAATACCGCTTTGTACGCGTTTACAAAAGTTTTAATTCCCTCACTCAGCTGCAGGAGAATCTTCTATCGCTCGAAGAAATACCAACGTTAAGGAAGGACATTGCTGCTTACGACTCTTTGGTATGTGACACTGTGCTTTATTGCATTGCTAACGGTGTTATGTGTGAAGTCATGGGGAAAAACTTCACAAATAAAAAAGTTAAATTAAATAAAATATAACTGTAAAGTTATGTAAGTAAGGTATCAATCCAAAGATATCTATGCTCCACCTTGAGCATCTTTATAAAAAGAGACGAATTCCATCATAAATATAAAATAATGTGTATGAAGAAAATTCTTAAATGAGTACTTTGACTTTACCGTTGTTGCAACAACATTATCCATTTTAACATTTATATTTCCCCCGAATTTAATTAAATCTTCACCGAGCTTTCATTATATAACAAATTATATTAAAAGGGAGTATATGTTGGATGTCAAACAAAAACACCTATAAACCGATAAACATTGCATTATTACTCCCGTTAGACTTTATCGAAATGAACGTGAATTGTAAATTAATTTAATATACAGTGTAAGGCAGTGCGTACCATAAAGCAAACACTTCTTTATGAAGCACAGATGACCAAGCCACACAGCGTTGCAATCAAAGGAAGTTGTACACACCCACATGGTCGAAAGCTCTATTATGCATTTTTAATATCATCGACGTTGGTCTTTCAGCCAAACTGTCAACAACTTCTACTAGAGCGGCTCAATCGCGCACATACTCTCAGCACTTTGCATCACTTTGCATGTTGGCGTTTTAATTACATATTTCTTTGTGTTTGTTTAATTTCAGGTGGGCAACTTGGCAAACGATGGCATCAAATTGGCGACTGGTGCGAAAGAGCGACGCTGCTCCATGTCTCCACATGATGGGCTCGAGGAGGAGGCACGCGGCGGCACACTACGCGCACTGTGGACACACGGCGGACCGACATCGGCTTTTGTACACATCGTGATCGCTGTGTGTTTGCTGTTGCCACGTCTACTCTTGGAGGCTAGAATAATTGAAAACGGACTGTTGCCAAGAGGTAATTAAACAATAAACCAAGTTCGACCCAATGCTGTTCAAATCAAACGAAGCCCAAAACCAAACCCCATCCCCAAAAAACCAAAGTGTAAATGTTGTCACGTCAGCAAGTGTTGAAAGTTGACGAGAGGCTGGTTGGCTAGTTGGCTGACTATCTGGCCAATTGATTTGTTTAGCTATTAGATACATACATACTATACATGTACTCTGTGGGTATGGGTTTTCGAGGGTATGGGTTTTTTAGCAATTGATTTGCTTAGTTGGTAGATACATATGTACATATACATATAAATGTACTCTTTGGGTATGGGCTTTCGAGGCAGGCAAACTAACACATTTCAATATATACATATGGTGAAGATGTTATATATATGAATAACATACCAGCGATGACATTGAAATATGGTCATTAAATTAATACATTTTGTAAGAGTATTAATAAATTTCGTAGTAATTTAGAGCAAGCCATGTTAAGAGATCTATTTTACTTTTTTTAAGCAATGAATGGTAAAAACAGAAATATCACAATTTCCACATTTTACTGAGATTCAAAATCCCGCAAAACCTGTGTTATTTTTGCGTCGCTATCGAACACCCAAATTCAATCGTACGATCACAATAACAACAGCAACAATACTAATGTTTCTCAATAACAAACATTACATTTAAATGTCACAAGCGCAATAACAACAACAACAACAAACGGTACAAATAGAAACGCTCCTATGAAAATAATATTCCCAGAACTAAACAAACTTGTTCTGCTAATCGTGGATCACAGCAATCGATGCTCAAGAAATTGAATCAAAGCAGTTTATCTATCAAATATCAGTGACAGACGAGCAAAATTAAGCGTCTTAACAAATGTTATTGTTCATTAAAATTCTATGGTGACAGCGTCACGAAATTTTTATGCATTACTAATTTGCATTAAAATTTATCTAATGCGCGAGTTAATGTAAATTAAGCCCGCTAATGCAAATCTGCATCCGCTGCCGTCTGTCAATGGTATGTATTAACGCCACAACATTAACGTTCATTTCATATAAATGTGTATGAATGTATAAATGTACATATATAATGTAAATACATTCAGTAGTTGGATATTTTTAAATTAAAATTAATTGTGATAATTTTATATCACTTTTATTCTCTTCAACAATTGTACAGCAATGTTAATAACAGATTAATTAAAATTGCTTTTGACAATAATTGTTAGCGTGCGTGCGCTTCCCGGTTGACAATAATTATACTCTCGCAACAAATGTTGCTAAAGAGAGTATTATAGTTTTGTTCACATAACGGTTGTTTGTAACACCCAAAACTAAACGAGTTAGATATAGGGTTATATATACCAAAGTGATCAGGGTGAAGAGTGGAGTTCAAATCCGAATGTCTGTCTGTCCGTCCGTCCGTCCGTCCGCCTGTGCAAGCTGTAACTTGAGTAAAAATTAAGATATCTTGATGAAACTTGGCACACTTATTTCTTGACACCATAGGAAGGTTGCTTTCGAAAATGAGCAAAATCGGACCACTGCCACGCCCACAAAATGGCGAAAACCGAAAACACATAAAGTGCCATAACTAAGCCATAAATAAAGCTATGGAAATAAAATTTGGTATGTAGGATCGCACTATGAAGGGGCATATTTGGATGTAATTTTTTTGGGAAAGTGGGCGTGGCCTCGCCCCCTACTAAGTTTTTTGTACATATCTCGTAAACCAATAGAGCTATATAAACCAAACTTTCTGCAGTCGTCTTTTTTAGCCACTTCCTAATACAGTCCAAAAATGAAAGAAATCGGATCATAACCACGCCCACCTCCCATACAAAAGTTAGGTTGAAAATTACTAAAAGTGGGTTAACTCACCAAGGAAAAACGTCAGAAACACTAAATTTCACATAAGAAATGGCAGATGAAAGTTGCACTCAGATTTTTTTACAAAATGAAAAATGGGCGTGGCGTCGCCCACTTATGGGTCAAAAGCCATATCTCAGGAACTACTCGACCGATTTCAATGAAACTTGGTTTGTAATAGTTTCCTTACCTCCCAATAATATGTTGTGAAAATTGGCCAAATCGCTTCACAACCACGCCTACTTCCTATATACCAGAACTTAGAAGATGATCTGAATCGTTTACTTTACAATATATATAGTAAGCACTAGTGAAGATAACGGTGCAAAACTTTGCTCAAATACTGTATTTATAGTGTGGCAGCCTATTTCTAAAAATCGCCGAAATCGGACCATAGGTTTTCAAGGCCTCATGTATCGAACATGAGAACCTCGGTGCTTCTAACCTAATATTATGGTTTCCAACTTTCAATGGACTTTATACAATATATATGACGAATATGTGGGTCAAATTGTGTATTATATAATATAAATAAAGTTAAATAAATAAATTGCGAGAGTATAAAATGTTCGGTTACACCCGAACTTAGCCCTTCCTTACTTGTTTTCATTATAAATATATTGCAGTTGTGCTTTTTACCAGTATCGTTATTGTTGTTGTTAATTTTTATATATAATTTTACAATGTACGCGATTTTCTTATAATACGTACATATGTATGTATATGCAATCGCCACAAATTTCACTACATACCAAGAACAATGGCAAAACTCGATTTAATGCAGTTTTGAAAGCAACACTGTAAAAGGTTGGCTAAAATTATGCTTTCTAACTTCAAATGTTGAAAATTTAATAATGCCAAAGTGCATCTGTTATCTCTACCATTCATATAACTATACATGCATTGCTTTTGCATGCGAAAAATACAGCTGGCAACATAAATCACTTGTGTTTTAACACGACTTCAGCAGTTTTACTTCTAAACGGCTCAGGTTTGCTTGTCGCTTTTTCATAATTTTTGTAATAATACCAACTGTTTCATGTCAATTTAACCTGCATGTCATTGTTGCCACTGCTCTTTAAATAATTAATTTTAATTATTCTTTATTTTCGGTTAGTGTGCCTTGTTGCCACTCATGCCAGTTTTTTTCGAATTTTAAATACACTCCATTAAATTTAATTTAATAGCAAATATCTTTCAATTTCAATTACCAACTGTCAAACAATGATTGCATATTTTTGGAAAATTTTTGCTGACTTAATGTTGAGTAAAAAATTAATATATTATTGAGTGTAACGTGCTTATATGGTGTTCGAATTGCTGTTATCTGTTCATATATGATAATTACAGCTGTTGTTGTTTTTGTATAAAGTTTTGGAAACTTTTAATAATGATAATAGAAAGGAAAACTCAGATGCGCATTATCACCGTTTCTATTATTCACACAATCATTTAAATTATTGAAGCAAAATAAATTCGGCCAAATATGTTCGGCCGTATTTTCCATTCTGTTTTTGAGTACATTCTAGATGGCTTTCAAATATCAAGAGGCCAATAAGATTTTTTTTCTTTTAGGAAAAAAAAGAATTTAATCTAAGCATGAAACCAACGACCAGCATTGCAGCACTCACATACTCAACTTAATTTGATTAACCAATTGAATTACAACACTGCTACGAAGTTGAAAACGATAATGAAAATCGCATTCAGTGAAGCGCCAAATTGTGGTTTACTTTGATTGTTCGTTTGCAAATTTAATTGTTTTCATATTTATTGAACAAATCGTCAGCATATTTTCGTGTAGCAAAGAATTTTGACTGAAAATACCAAACATTTTGATTACATTTCATTTAAATGATTAAAATATCAAAAATGTTTCATATGAAATACTTCCTTTTAATTTATTTTACTATTGAATACACTTTAAATTGTTAATCATGTGGTAAATTGAGAGGAATTAGAAGTAAAATTGCTAAAATTCCATTAATTGGTCAATCAGATGTTTACTGAAGCTTGTCACAGGATTGAATGAAATATATGTATATTTGTTAAGTTACTGCTATGCTCATGGCATAGCGTCAAATGTGGGAGAAATTTAATTTCTTGTTAGCCACATTTTATTGAATTCGAATATAAACCACAACATCAGTTAAGAAAACTATATTATTTGATTACTTCTCAAGAAATTCTTACAAAAATGTGCAATCTAATAATGGTACATTGTAGATGTTATGTCTACACAACATAACTCATACAATTACACACTAAAGAACACATTAAGCAAAGTGAAATATGTTTACTTATACATCCGGAAGATACAATTTCTATATCTGAAACATTTTGACCACTTATAGTATATATATACACAGAGATTAACATACATTATCCGATTGACTACTATACGTCGTCTATAGCCACTTTCATTTACCCAAATCCATTAAGTTTATGAGCCAATAATCAAATTGAAGAAACACCACTTAAAACAGACACTCAACAGCAGTAAACGAACGAATCGTTGTGCATGGCAGGAGAAAATAACAAATTAAGTGCCCACTTCAGTCGTTGAGGCAGTAATAAATAATTAATTTTGGCCTATTTTCAGCGAAAACAGCACGGTGTAATGGGGGAAAAACGTCGTTTAGTAGACATAAAACAGTTATGCCAACATTAGTAGCACACACACACATACATATACATAGATACACATGAAAGCATAGCGCCCAAAAAGCACAGAAACTCAAGGAAATCACAAAGATTTTCTAAAATTCCAGAAGGCGAGCAAGCACTTCACGGCAAATTAAGGCAGCGCTCGGCTGTGTAGGTGTTATGGCTGCTGGAGCGCAGCTTGAGATGAGGCAGCGCAGTTTATGCGGTATACAGCTTGAACTTGTGCAAATATAATAAAACTCTTATCATTATTCATGCTAAAGACTTAACGAGTTTGTTCGCGCACACATTTAACTTTTCTTTGGTTGCCTCGACCTACACCAGTAGCGAAGCAGCGACGCTCTTGTGATTTTCTTAAGCAATAAGCCAAAGAAAAGCTGTCCTACAAATATATACGTACGTGAGTATGTGTGGGTGGAAGTGTGTGAATTTCACCAAATATTCAGCGTTTCTTCTAGTTCATGCATACAACTCCCTTTATAAATATATACATATGTATATGTACATCTTTGTGAGTATGCGTATTCCTTAGTCTTGCCTTGTCACTCTATCACTTTACTCCTTTTCGCATTCTTGTTAATTCAACATGCGGCTTTTCTCCTTTTTGTGTTGTGTTGATCCATAGCGATGTGACGGTTTTCCGTGCCATTTGCCAGCGTCGCTCTTACCACTAAACCCTCTGATACTACTTGCTTTTTTTCTCTTTTGTTTTTCCATTTTCATTCTTTGGCGCATTTTAACTGCTGCTTAATTGCTCAGTGGCACACTTGATTTCACTTCGTTAGATTTTAACATTTTCGAGATTTCTTTCTCACTTAATTCGGCGACACAAAGGTGTGGAACTGAATTGTTCAAATTCAAACATCCTTCACTCTTGGTGATTTAAAAAAAAAGGTATGCCTGTGTTGTGTCTTCCCAATCATTAATATATTTAAAATTTCGTAATAATATCCAGTACTGCACGTCTAAACTTAAAAATTATTGATCATCCAAGATATCCTAATATCCATCATATCCTAAACTACGCAACCTCAATATGGTCGCCTGGATGCAGTAGGACGCTGATGGAGAAGCTTCAGACTTGTCAAAACACCGCTCACCGGACAGCTACATGTTGCCTCTTAATGTCTCCGGTCGAGCACCTACACAATGAAGCCCGTATGCTACCTGTCAAGGAGTATATCGAAATGCTTTCCAAATAGTTTCTGAGTCGCCTCCCAGAGCCATCCAAAGTACCTTCCTGAAATACGTCGACGACATACAAGACTATACCGAAAGGACTTCGGATGCGACAAACTATAGACAAGCACTGAACGCCATTCACTGAGAAGCCATTAACACCTTCATCGACTCCCTCCTCGTGAATGACATACTTGGAGAAAGAACACCCTCTAACGCAGACACAGAGCTCGAGTTGCCTCGCGAAACTAGAGTGAACCTTGCGTAACTTCGTTCTGGATACTGTAGCAAATTAAACTCCTACTTTTCCAGACTTGACCCTCACATACTCAACATACCGTATGACACTAACCACATCTTTACATGCCCCTTAAACCCTACTCATCTAACACCCCTTTTCCCTTGGTCCAACCCTATCGAAACAGTACGTTGTTATGTTTTATTTTTACCATTTCTTTGTTCTCTTTCATCGCTTAAGTATATATGCAAGTGCTTTCTAGGTCACACTCAACATAGAAGACTTGACGTATTTGTGTAACTAAATTATGTTATGCGCGTGTTAAGATAAGCAACTTAAGTATTTTGTTTCAGCGGCCTTTTGATGCACAACCACACTTTGTTTGTTCACTTGACGTTTCTTTTTTGCGGATTGGCTAATGTTTTGCGTCGCCTTTTCATAACTCACACTGTTTTTGTTGACTTTTGGTGTGAGACCTAGCGCATTTACTGATTATATTTATATTTGTTTTACTTACTTTTTTCGTTTTTATTCAGCGCATTTTTATTCATATTAAACCGAACTTATTATTATTATTCATGAGGATTATAGACAATTCTTTGTGCGCCTTTACATTTTATCCAGTTGACTAAGTTGCTTGTGAAAGTATGCGCTCCCCACATCATCTTTGTTTACCATGATTTGCTTTTCGTCTATAATTAAAAGAAATTACAAACAATTTTCGGTTTTTGTGTAAGTACTTAAAATGCGCGTTAATTGCACGAGATTGGGTTAAATGGGTGTGGTGTAACTTTATTTATTATATGCTTGAGGCAATTAAGCTAATAAGTATTGTGGTAATGAGTGATTTTGCAAGAATTTCAGGAATGGTTCTAATGAAATTTTTGTCTAAAGAATTTATGACGGAATGAATAACTTTGAAAGTAAAATATTTACATATTTCTAAGTAATAATATGTCATTACATCGAGAAAAGGCGCTTTTATAAGCAAAGTAATGTTCTAATTTCATCTTAAAGATGTTGCTTTCAAGCAAATCCAAACTTCATTCTGCGTTCAATAAACCATGAGATGTTATCCCACCTTCCTGATCAGAATTATCAATTTAAAGAGTTATTGACTAATAAGATAAATATATCTTCAAAACCCAAGTATTGCCCAAGACTTGATTAAAATTACTTTTTTCACCTATGGAATAGTTTTAAAATGATATCAAATTTATTTACATTGAGGCAAGGAGAGGGCCTAGACTGGCTTCATATATTTTAGCCAAATAATTGCGCAAATATTTTACCAAATGTTATAAAAATATATCTCATGCAATAACCGATATATTTTTCAAACAAATATTCAAAATAATGAAAATAAATAGATTAGAAAATTAACTTAATCTCACTGAACCCACAGAACAACAACAAACCTGACTTCATTTAAGCTTTCCAAACGCATTTAAACAGTTTTGACGTCTCGTGTCATTGAACTGCACTAAATTGTAAACAAATTCTTGACAAGGGCCATTGACCCCGGTCAAAATATAAACAAAAGCTTCTGCCAAAGTTCATTGACTTTAGTTCAAAAGGTAAACAAACCCCTGTTGACCTCAGCCAAAGTAGTAACAAACCCCTAAAAAGATCATTGACCCTGATGAAAAGGTGAACAAACATTTGCCAAAGATTATTGACCACAACCAGCCACAATCCGATGTATTAGCGGCTTCCTTTGTGCAGTTCTACGATACAAATCGCTATATATATAGTTAAGTTTTAGGTGTTAAAAACTACTATTATACTCTGTGCAACATGTTGCGATTTTATACTCTCGATATTAGCGCTTCAAAATCAGTGAGGAAATTAATGTGTGAGTAACAATATTTCTCATAATAAACTGATAAGCATTATTATTATAGTACGAAGGAACAGTACTACTTTATACGTAAAACGACATTTCCTCAGTCCATTCATTTTATCATCTCCAATTCATAAAATAAATTTTTAGTCTGCTTGAAATACTTGTAATACATAAATTTCAATGGATTTCATTATGTGCTCGTATTAAAGCAAATTGAATATTTTCACTTGTCGTTCGGAGCGACAAGTAGCACTCTATAAAGTGCTACTCAAAGTTAACGGTTGAATTTCGCTGGAATTGCACGAGAAAGCAAGTAAAAAAGTCGCACCAGCAGACGAAGACCAGCTGGAGCGGTTGCTGCACTGAAAGCTTTGGCGGAAGTTTTATTCATATTATATGGGATTTGCGCGCGATTTAATGATGAAAAGGTATAAAAATGAAAATGAAGTAAAATATAATAATAGAATAAGTAAAAGACAAAAGGAGTAATTTGGCCATGTGGTGGTGCTGCAACGTGGGCGGTATTACGAATCATAAAAATGTGCAATGAATAAACAAGTGTAAAATTTGTTCTAAAAATAAAATATGAGTTTTAGCTAGAAGGCAGTGAAGTCAGAAATTGATTTAACTTGAAATAATGCAATGGTTAGCCAAACGGTGGTCGATGGCCGATGTTCTTTGGTTGCTGGTTGTTGCTGGTCGAGATTTAACCCTTACATTTCTACACTTAATATAAATACTATTTTAGATTGAAATATTCTTTAAAGTTCTCTTCAAAAAAGTTATTATCTTCCAACATAAGTCTTCTGAAATGTCTGCATAGTGACTCTTTTTTGACAGGGGAACTGAATCCACTCGAAATAGTTAAATTTATATGTATGTAGGATTGCATACGTTAAAGTGCAACTCTGCATATGAACGCTGATTGAACGAATGACAGAACGAACAGAACTATTAGTAGAAAACGGACGAACGTAGAGGACAGAGGACAACGACAGCAGACAATTAGGATAGAGCCTTTTTGATTTTTGTAATGAGCGGACGTGCCGCTCTACCTAAAGCTAAGAACATTATGTGAATATTATATATTAAATAGAAACTAAAATTAAGAACATGCGTTATATTTGAATAAAACTGAAGTTACAATAAATAAAAGTGTTTAAATTAAAAAGAGCTCTACAAGTGGTGTCAAGAAGTGTGATAGAACCGTGTGTGCGCATAAAGATTTTATAAAATAATATACGCATGTGTATTAACGTTCCAGAAATAACTGCGTATTGAGAGTGAGTGTAGTGCACGAAAAAAAAGCTTAAAACCGAAGAAGCGTGTAACTTGAAAAATTAACTTTGTTTAACGTGTGATCCGAACAGGTATTTCAATATTAGGTATTCAATACCTAAAAGTGATTAAACTTGTGAGAAGGGTAAATTCGTTAAAATTTATCGAGCTTTGTAAAACTTTTTTTTTGACTAATAATTGCGCAAATGTGCGTGCGCGAAAGTGGCGTTAAAAACATTAACCATTACGTTGTAAATGGTTGTGTTAAAAACTAAGCCTGGAAAAGTACAGTGTCTAAATACCCAGTTCGGCGTGGCGTGACCGGTGTCGACCGTTAAGGGCACCGTTAACTCACACCGTTATGATGCCGATTCGGCGTTGAAAAGCGCAGTTAGCAAGCAGAGAATGCGCAGCCTGATATCAGAGAAGACAACGGTGAGGTAGTGGGTAAGCAGAAGGCGAGAATAGTGAGAAGAAGAGAGTAGCAAGCAGAGAATCTTGCGCGGTTTAATATCAGAGAAGGCAGCGTGTAAGCAGATAAATTTGGCAGCAGAGGCGAGAGTAGCAAGCAGAGAAACTTGCGCAGCGTGAAATCAGCGAAGGCAACGGGTAAGCAGAGTAAGCAGACACAATTGGCAAAGAAGGCAGCGGGTAAGCAGAGAAAGTCAGAGAGTGAAGCAGTTACAACGTATGTAGAGAGTACGCATACAACAGGTAAAACTTAATAAATTGATATTATAATTCAAGTAATCGAATAATGATTTATCGATGATTTTTTCCGATTATCATTCGATAAGAAATAAAAGTTGTTAAATATTCGAATTGTGAGTTTTCTGATTATCATTCGATTACAAAGTCGTAAAACAATTTCCGACAACCAATTCATTGCATTGTATAATCCATATCGATTGTTTGTACTTGTAAAATCGATAAAATAAATTTTGAGTTCAATTCAAATTGTAATATGATAAATATTTTCAAGAGTTTATATCAATTAAAAAGTTGTAACGTAAAGTTTATATAGAATCAAAGCTTAGAGCAAATTATTAAGATACATTGTATTCTAATATTGTAACCATTGTATTATATTACATTTTCTTTATTTCGATAAATATTTTATTACGCTATAATAAGTCACCATTGTATATTTAAACATGGATAGGGAGCAAATATTTGCATTGACAGTTAACGGTTTAAAAGAAAAGTTAGTTGGACTGGGACTTTCCACCAACGGACGCAAAGCTACTTTGCAGGACCGACTTTGTGAGCATTACGGCCTAACCATTTGCGAGAACGATGGTTCCGATAGTGACGTTGATTCTGTCCAAAGTAGTGTAATGCCAGCGGGGGTGGTTGGACGTCCAGTTTTCACATTGCGTGACATTGAAGGCTCGTTATCGTCATTTAGTGGTATCGGAAGTCCTTCGGTTGAGGAATGGCTAGCCGACTTTGAAGATAATGCCACAGCGGTGCAGTGGGACGATTTGCAGAAATTTATTTATGGGAAACAGTTACTTAAGAGTGCTGCTAAAATTTTTGTGCGAAGTCAGCGTGGTATCAATAGTTGGGGAATTCTGAAGCAAGCATTAAGGAAAGAATTTGGGGAAGTAGTATCATCTATTGAGGTGCATCGTCAGCTTAGAAATCGACGCAAGCGACCAAACGAGAGTTATCGGGAATACTTATATAGTTTAATGGAGATAGGCATTCCAATAAATTTAGACGACAAAAGTCTTATCGAGTATTTTGTAGAGGGCATCCCTGACTCTAGGGCAAATAAAGCGAATTTGTACCAAGCTAGTACGATTGAAGAACTTAAAAGTCAGATTCTTATATACGATAAAATACGTTCAGGGCGTCAACTCGGTTCGTATTTACTGCAAGGGAAACGTGAAGATTCGGGAAGAATTGCTATAAAACAGCAAGTAAGTGACATCAAGCGTTGCTATCGATGTGGTGAAATCGGTCACCTAGCCAATATTTGTCAGCGTCCATCAAAATGTTTTGGGTGTAATAAGCCGGGACATCGAATTGCAGATTGTCCGGAGAAGAAGGGATCGGGAAATCCTCGTATAAGTACTTTAGAATTGGTGCAAGCACCAAAGGCTTGCGTTATTTTCAAAGATTTCACTATTAATCATTTTAATTTTTCGGCATTGTTAGATACAGGTTGCGATCTATGTCTCATGCGATACGACGTTTTTATGATGCTAGGGGAAATTGAATTATCGAGAGAGCGACAAAAGTTGAAAGGCATAGGCGACAGTATTCTAAACACGATAGGGAGTTTTAATATCATAACAAAAATTGATGGATGTAAATTGGAAATAACATTTCATGTTGTCCGGGAAAGAGATACCATATATCAAGCAGTCATAGGTAACAATATTTTGAAGCAGGCTGACCTAATAGTATCGGAGGGTAGCGTCGAGTTTAGGGAAAAGGTTAAATCAGAACCATTTGGAGTTCCTGAGAGGGAAAGCTCGGAAACTGAAATATGTTTCAAGAAAAAATTGAAAGATATTTGTTTGGCTCCTGTTAAAAGAAGCAACGAGAACGTTAACATAGACTTAACATATTTAGAGAGTACTCAGTCCGAGAGAATTGAGACGAATGCGGTGAAAAGTTTTCCTATGCCTTCCGATAAGAAGGCAATAGAAAGATGCAAAACTGCATTGAGTAGTGCGCCAGTTTTAAAACTTTATAATCCTAAGGCATTAACCGAGGTTCACACTGACGCATCTACGATTGACTATAATATCGAACATCGCAATGGTTCGAAAATGCGTCACGTGGACGCATTGAGTAGGGTGCAATGTTTGATGCTAGAGGATTCGTTGATTCATAGGTTGAGGCAAGCCCAACAGCAGGATGACTGGATAAGAGCAATTTGTAAGGTGTTGGAAAAAGGCGAATACGAGGACTTTTTTATTAAAAGTCAGTTACTTTATAAAGACCCTATAAAGGAGTTAATAGTTGTACCTTCTCTAATGGAAGAGGAGATTATCCGAACGGCACACAAGCAGGGACATTTCTCGGTAAAGAAGACTGGAGAAGTAGTTGCAAAGAGTTTTTATATTCCACTGCTTAATTCCAAAGTAGCCAAGATTGTGAGGAGTTGCATAGAATGCATCGTGACCGATGCCAAGAGCGGAAGGAAGGAGGGCCTACGGAATCCTATAGATAAAGAGAACCGGCCATTAAGCACGTTTCATCTTGATTATGCAGAGGAACCACGTAGTTGGTATAAACACGTAGACAGAGTGCAGCAGGCCATCAACAATACTCCGTCACGTAGTACAAAGTTTGCACCGTTTAGGATATTAACTGGGATAGACATGAGAGTTAAGGGATTGTCAGAATTAAATGAGTTTTTACAGAGTGCCGATGTGGATGAATTAGATTCGGAACGTGAGAATATTAGAGAGCAAGCTAAAGATAATATTACTTTAATTCAAAGAGAAAATAAGCGTAGTTTTGATAATAAGAGAAAGGAAGCAGTTAAGTATAGGCAGAATGAGCTCGTCGCCATCAAGCGCACTCAATTCGGAAGCGGACTTAAATTAAGACCGAAGTACCTTGGTCCTTATAAGATTTCCAGAGTTTTGGCTCACGATCGATATGAAGTTGAGAAAATAGGCGAGGGTGAAGGTCCTCGACGCACGACCACCGTCGCTGAATACATGAAGAAATGGGAACCTTCGTTCGAGCCGAACGAATAGTCAGGAGGGCCGAATGTAGGATTGCATACGTTAAAGTGCAACTCTGCATATGAACGCTGATTGAACGAATGACAGAACGAACAGAACTATTAGTAGAAAACGGACGAACGTAGAGGACAGAGGACAACGACAGCAGACAATTAGGATAGAGCCTTTTTGATTTTTGTAATGAGCGGACGTGCCGCTCTACCTAAAGCTAAGAACATTATGTGAATATTATATATTAAATGGAAACTAAAATTAAGAACATGCGTTATATTTAAATAAAACTGAAGTTACAATAAATAAAAGTGTTTAAATTAAAAAGAGCTCTACATGTATTCGGCAGTTTCTAATCTAACGATGGTACAAAAAGACATGAATTTCTAGTACCTCGGATTCAAAATCCCATTTGGTATATATCGGATTATTTCGCTTGATAATTTTATATATCCCTTATTTTTATCAATGCACAGGGGTCTGGTTGTGGCTCAAGTCTGTAACATTCATTCAACAGTCAGAAAGACTAAGGATGGCTTAGCTTTCTCACTCTCTCTTTCTCTCTAAAGCCAAAAATAATAAATTTTTACAACTATCAAAATTATACTTTTGGTTATCTATAATCCGTATGATAACTTTTGGACAATAATGACCCGCTTACTACACAAGGGTTAAAGGCCGATGCACTATCTGTTTACGAAAGAGTTATGTACACGTTTCTATTGATTTGAATCCAATATGAATGAAAAACGGGCAGCTGCAGGAAAAATTGAAGACGGAAACACAAATAACGAACAACAAAAGTGTAAAAAGGAGTAAAAACGCTAACAAATCAATAAAAGTTGGTGTTTAGGGAAGTGTGTGCTGGAATGCACAATAAAGGCATTGCGAGAATAAAGGGAGAATAAAGTCTTAAATAATAGAAATAAGCAATGTTAGCAGAAAACATGGACTTTGCGAGTACCGCACCGCATGTGGCACACACAAGCAGATGCAGTTATAATATGCCGATCACGCCGAGAAATTACAGCTGCCAGTGTATTGGCATGTGCACGCCCGGCATGACAAGCAGCTAAACGCTCGCACTAGCAGAAAGAAAGATGATGTGCAATGCAAGCCTAGCGAAAGCTTCACAAACAATAACAACAAGCGCCAGCTTATGGTAGTCCTGCTTAAAACAAGCTGCAGCAATTTAAGTGCGAGCAGCCAAAGAACACCGCAATCAAGACAACAGACAACTGTTAATGGCATTCAAAATACAAAAAGTAAAACAAAAAAAGGAGTATAGTAAAAATATGCAATTTAAGAAAAAGTGCAAAAGTAATGGCATTGTATAAAGGTGGAGTTAAAAGTACTTAGTGTGACTTACAAGTATGACTGCAAGAGAGTGCGAGGTGAAGCGTAACTACGAGCGAGACTTACCAACAACGCTGAGCTCAGCACCCTTTCAATGCCAATAGCGGCAACTTAAACTGGCAACACTGATTATTGGCAGCCATTGCAGAGAGAGAGATGCCAGACATCGACGGCTGCCCGTAATCATTGCAAGGAAATCACCAGCTACCGCCACAACAGCGCACTGTGGGGTTTATTGCGGCTTTCAGCCTCGTATTACAAAAATAAATAATAAAAAAAGATGCTTACAACATGCCACGCCATGCTATGCCATTTTTAATTCAACAACAAACGGGCGGTGCAGACAAAGCGCAAAAACGAGGAAAAGAAATGCATGGATGCTAAAGAATAAAGTGAAAATTGCTAGCAAAAACAGTGGCTGCCGCAGCGGCGGCATCGTTTATCACAGCAGTGCAATGCGGGTGGCACAGCCCTTTGGTGTGTAGGTTGCTCATTCCTTCGATTGGTCTATTGGAAAGGCACACAGTGGATGAGGGCGCATATGGCAGCTCACGCGGCGCGCATGTTTGGACTTGTAAGTTGTTGTCGAATTCGCCTTTCGCTTTATCATCTTGCTATTAGTGTCATCATCAACATTGTAATGGCATCAGAGTGTTTGCACTGGACACACTTCGATAGCAACACAACAACGCACTTTATTATCAATGACTTTACAAGGAGTGAAAATTTAACGTGGGAATTCTTCGTAAATGCATATGTATATTATATTACGGATACTCTCATTGTAATGCAATAGTTTCACGTCAGAACTTATATGGTAAACCAAAAATATAGAGAATGCAGTAGAGAATAAATGCCGCATTCTCAGTGATAGAGTATATTTTGTTACTAAATGAACGGTCAACACGAGCGGGATGGGAAAGATACCGAGAGCTGAAGAGGGAAGCGAGACGCATTTGCAGACAAAAAAAGAAAGAGGCCGAAATGCGTGAGTATGAAGAGCTTGACAAGCTGGCCGACAGGGGTAATGCTCGAAAATTTTACGAAAAGATCCGGCGACTAACTGAAGGTTTCAAGACCGGAGCACACTCCTGTAGGACCCCCAGAGGTGATCTAGTTATTGATGACCAGAGTATACTGAGTTTGTGGAGGGAACACTTCTCCAGCCTGCTGAATGGCAGTGAAAGTACAACACCAGGAGATGGCGAACCCGATTCCCCAATCGACGACGATGGAGCAGATGTTCCATTGCCCGACCGTGAAGAAATTCGAATAGCAATTACCCGCTTGAAGAACAATAAGGCGGCGGGTGCCGATGGATTACCGGCCGAGCTATTCAAATACGGCGGCGAAGAGCTGATAAGGTGCTTGCATCAACTTCTTTGCAGAATATGGTCGGAAGAAAGCATGCCTGACGATTGGAATCTCAGTGTACTCTGCCCAATACACAAAAAGGGAGACCCCACAATTTGCGCCAATTACCGTGGGATAAGCCTCCTCAACATCGCGTATAAGGTTCTGTCGAGCGTATTGTGTGAAAGACTAAAGCCCACCGTCAACAAACTGATTGGACCTTATCAGTGTGGCTTTAGACCTGGAAAATCAACAACAGACCAGATATTCACCATGCGCCAAATTTTGGAGAAGACCCGTGAAAAGAGGATCGACACACACCATATCTTTGTCGACTTTAAAGCTGCTTTCGACAACACGAAAAGGAGCTGCCTTTATGCCGCGATGTCTGAATTTGGTATCCCCGCAAAACTAATACGGCTGTGTAAGCTGACGTTGAGCAACACCAAAAGCTCCGTCAGGATCGGGAAGGACCTCTCCGAGCCGTGCGATACCAGACGAGGTTTCAGACAAGGTGACTCACTCTCGTGTGATTTCTTTAACCTGATGCTGGAGAAAGTAATACGAGCTGCAGAGCTAAATCGAGAAGGTACAATCTTCTATAAGAGTGTACAGCTACTGGCGTACGCCGATGATATCGATATCATCGGAAACAACACCCGCGCCATTAGTTCTGCTTTCTCCAGACTGGATAAGGAAGCGAAGCGTATGGGTCTGGTGGTGAACGAGGACAAGACGAAATATCTCCTGTCGTCAAACAAACAGTCAGCGCATTCGCGTCTTGGCTCCCACGTCACTGTTGACAGTCATAACTTTGAAGTTGTAGATAATTTCGTCTACCTGGGAACCAGCATTAACACCAATAACAATGTCAGCCTGGAAATCCAACGCAGAATCACTCTTGTCAACAGGTGCTACTATGGACTAAGTAGGCAATTGAAAAGTAAAGTCCTCTCTCGACGAACAAAAACCAAACTCTACAAGTCTCTCATCATTCCCGTCCTACTTTACGGTGCAGAAGCGTGGACGATGTCAACATCCGATGAGACGGCACTAGGAGTTTTCGAGAGAAAGGTTTTGCGGAAGATTTATGGTCCCTTAAGAATTGGCAACGGCGAATACCGCAGACGATGGAACGATGAGCTGTATGTGTTATTCGACGACATAGACATAGTCCAGCGAATAAAAAAACAGCGGCTACGCTGGCTAGGTCATGTTGTCCGAATGGATGAAAGTGCTCCAGCTCTGAAAGTGTTCGATGCAGTACCCGTTGGTGGAAGCAGAGGAGAGGGGAGATGGAAGGACCAGGTGGAGAGGGACCTGGCTTCGCTTGGAATAACCAATTGGCGCCAAACTGCCAGAAGGAGGGATGCGTGGCGCGCTGTTTTGGACTCGGCTATAACCGTGTAAGCGGTGTCTACGCCAGTCAAGAAGAAGAAATGAACGGTTCGATTAGAGTCTGACTATATGTTTTGCAGGAAAAACGAATCAAGAACATGTATGAGTACATACCTTTTTAATATCAACCGAACTTTTTTCCCTCGGACTTTAGAAATCTTAAATTTGTTGACAAATCCTGCAATTTTTCTTCTGCCATATTTGTCAACCCTACTACATATGTATATACAAATGCTTGTAAATGAAAGTATACAATCTTACATATTACATATGTACATGTGAACATATGTAAATCAATGTGTGTGTATATATATTGTGCGCTGCTAAATCATCAATTCATATTTACGATCGTAAAACATGCGACGCACACCATAAAATGAAAACGCATAAAATGCATACGGGAAACATCAAGAAGGTGTTGATGGCATTTCAATGTAAATTATTTATGATTGTTTTTAAAAGATTTTTTAACGATCTCATGGGCAATGCAGAAATGTTTCAATATTGAAAATATTATGGTTTACTCATTGACACAAGCGCGCATAATGAACAAATAAAAATAAATATATGTCTATAAAAACAAAAAAAAAAAAGAATGTAAAAACAGAGCATTCGCCGTTGATATTCGATTAAAAAATCGTTTATTTGCCTATTGCAACAGCGAGAACAGCCCATTGTTATGCAGTTTAACTGAAATGTTACACGTTGTGTTTGTACGCATTTTTAACATTTTTGTTCAAGCGGAAACTTTGCAGTGAACTGGTTTCTATTCCTGTGGGGGAAGAGCGCTGCTAAAAATATCTTTCAAAATCTGTTGCATGGTGATTGATATTTCATTCATTTTTATATTAATAGACATAAAGTATATTCTTTAAAATCTCCTTTAAAATATATATTTGTAAATCTTTTGATTTAGCAGCCTTAAACAATCAAATAAGTTCGAATATGGTAACCTTATTCAATACCATAAATCTAACGCTATTATATAATAAACAATCATTCTTCTCAACTTCGAATAAATTAACTGTAATAACCGAAATATGTTTATACATTGTATAATTATATAATAGGGCAAGATCATAAATAAAATGAACCAAATCGCATTACATAAATTGCCTCCACATAATGAGCTACGTTAGGCATAATTTTAAAGCTACTTAGCAAACAAAAAAGTGCTTTGGAAACATAAATACCTCATTCATAGTAACAATATAAGAGTAAACCTGTCATACTTTGTAGAGACATTTCTATTGTGGGCGTTTATGCTTGCGTCTTTGTTATTTGTTGATTTACAAAAGAATTTGTTACTATTATTGTAGAGCTAATATTATTTGAAATTATTTTAATTCTTACTGCATTTGTATTACATTCAGTTAGCACTGATTTCTTACAATCCATACTAATTTCCTTCACTCAATCTCAAATTTTCAATTTTGTTTTATATGAAGTTAGTACATACGTGGTTGATATTACTGTTACTTCAGTCTGATTGCAAATAACAATCATTTTTTTGCTTACATAAATTTCACTATATTCCAAGTAAATTCTAACTAACACTGCCAATGTATATAGTAGTATCGAGGCAGTTTCCATATGGTACGAGCGTCGTACAGTGCGTATGAGTAACATTGTTGACATAGATATATTAGTGGTACGTATTCATCGTCGTAAACGTATGGCAACTAGGGATGCAAACATAGTGAAATGAAATATCGATGGTTCGATGTATCGATATTTCTTCAAAACCCATCGAAATCAAAAACATCGCCCATTAAATCATCGATACATCGAAACATCGATGTATTTTTGAACTTTTTTAAGTTATTTTAAATTTAGTGTGAAAAGCTAAGGGATACAGAAGCATAAATAAATGAAATGTAGTACGCCTTAAGTTGATACATTTTATTTTACTTAGCATTATATGTCTGTTAAAGTTTTTTCTCAATGAATAACAGAATTTCAAAACAACGATATGGACAATTTTTTCACTGTCATTTCTTTTCGATTTTACTTCTGCGTGATAGTTGCCCTGGGTTTAGAAAACAGTCGTTTACTCGGCACTGAATAGGCTACAATGTGTAAATATTAATAAGCCTATTTATACAACTCCGGAACACCAGTATTCATGTCAACCCAAACTCTATTGGCTTCTGATTGGTAGAGGTAACAGCCGAGATACACTTTCTCTTCAACCTTCCGTCCCTGTAATTGTAGATAAATTTGCCACCTTACATTTCACCTTTTGGTGGACCAAATGTTTATTCTAGTTCCAAATATCAAGCGAGTATTCTGTTTCACACTCAACCGAAGATTCCGTTGTATCAGCGCGATTAATTTTCTATGAAACAAAAAAAAAGTATTTCCTTTAGCTCTAGCATCTTTAAAATGAAGTAATTTGAATCTCTGATCAATCGCAGTAGCCTACGCCAGAAGTAGGACCAAGCGCGCATTCCCTTAACGAATTCTCCGTATTTTACAAAAATCTAATTTCAATAAAGCGTATCCAAATAGAGGGTTTCGGGTTTATACCCGAAAAAGTGTGAAGGTGTGAAGTATAATTTTTATATAAAACATCGACATAACATCGATGCTTTTTGACGAAAACATCGATGTTTCAAAAACATCGATACATCGTTTGCATCCCTAGTCACAACTCAAAAAAGTCGATTTTTCAGGAGAGCGATTTAAAGTTTTCAATTGTCTCTTATTTAGCAAATATAGAAAAATTCCATCAGTTTATCGACAAATCTAGTCTACAATGTTGAGCATAAATGGATCAAATAGAGTGTACTAATGCTTTTAATTGGGCATAAATGTGATCCACTTTAAATTATGTCGTTATTTGTGAAAAATATAAACCCATTTTGCCGTCATAAGTCAAACGTGTCGTTTTTGCTGAAAAAAGCAATATGAAAAATTTAATTAATTTTTCACCAATATCGTTGTAGTACAAAATGTGTCGTTCTTTCTGAAAAGAAAATCAAATTCACCCTATGACAATATGTGTTGTAACACTAAATATGTCGTTATTTCCTAAAAAATATTATAACTAATTCTGGTACAACTGAGAAGTGTCGTTATTGTGGTTAAAAAGTAATGCAACATAACAAGTTTAAGAACGGCACATTCTAATATCGCGGTTTATTTTCCTACGCATTGGAAAGAAATTTTTAAACAATATGGACGATGAAATTGCGCACATTTCTGCATGACACTATTCAAGTAAATGAGCGATATATATATTCATATTTGTAAAATTATTCCAGAAATTCAAATTTAATTAACAATACAAAATATATACATATATATATATATATATTACTAATCTCAGGTACAGAAACTTGCCTTTTGTATTTAAATGTTCTAATGGATATTGTTAAAATTAATAAATTTGAAAATGTAAAAAATTAAAAAAATGTAGAGTACAAATTCTCGATCGCAATAGCAATATAAAATCACAGTGATTTAAAAATATCAATAACGTTCATCACTAGTTTCAAGTAATTTTATATAAGAGTTTATCGTAAGATGTGTTGTTAACGCGATGTGTTGACATATCATGTGTTATTGAGTGATGTGTTGGTATATGATATCAAGTCACATTATGTTTTTTATGTGATGTATTCTTGTACTTAGCACTTTTAATACTAATTTCATTTCAATCTTTGGAGCATTTCAAGCGTAATACTTGAAGCGCTTTCGTGCCAATTAACCGGCAGACGCTCATCTTCAATTCTTTACTTGCGCAATAATGCTCTTTGCTTTTTATCTTCAATTAAAAAGTACTCATTGCAAACATTATATAATGAACTGATTTAATTTCACAAATATTGACAGAGCTTATATTTCATTGTTTCAATGTTCTAATGGTCTTCAGTGTTTGCCTACCATACTTAGTAAAATACTCTCAATATTTATACATTGTCGGTTCAATATGTAAACATCACCTGTCAATATAAGTGAATAAGTTAGTAGCATTATTTGATTTCCATTTGCTTACTTTAAAGTCAGTTTGTAAAGTGCCACGTTGAGCTGGAAAGCAATATTGAGTGCAGACTTTAAAATATTTATCGTTTTCATAACACAAATGTGGCTCAGAATTTATTTTAAGAAAATTTTAGATTTCTCTATGAATGATTTAGTTTATTTTTTGTATCACATTAGTAGTGAAAAAGTTATTTTTTCATTAAAATTTGCATACATTTTCCAATTGAAACTGTCTCATAGCACACTCACTCATCACACTAATATTGCTACTGTGCCCACTATAGTATCTTAGTTGTGTAAATATTTTATATATTTAGTTATATTATATTTGTCACGGTAAGCGCAAACTCATGGACAATTTTCCCAATGGACAACTAGGTAGCATATTTGCTGTTTGTAATATACTCGTATTAGTCCCCAAAGCTGTCGTCCAATGATTGCTTTTGGTCAACATTTGGCTTCATGTATTATGATCCTGGATAAGCTGAGACTCTGATATTATTACTAAAGTTGCTATCGCTGCTACGAATGTCCAAAGCTATGTGTATGAATATTGTGTGCCTACTACACTTACACTTTGTCTGTCGCTTTGCGCTCCGCCCTCCACTCTCTCTTCACGATAAATCCTCGAGCTTGTCTCAAAGCATTTCATGTGATACAACAAATGATGATGATTTGTTAAAATTTGTCTTGTCGGCTTTGTAAAAGCTGCTCAGGCCAGTCAGTCAGTCGTCTGTATTTTATACATACATACACATACATATATATGTGTAAAATGATTGTCATATCTCCAGCACGACGCTTATATAAACCTTTGTGCGGCTGCTAAGCTTGTTTGATATCGTTGTTTGGCTGACGCTTTAAGGATAGCCACTAACATTCATTTGTACTTTAGATTATCTCCTCAAACTCACACAATCGAAGGCTATACAAGACACTGCAAAATGCAGCATTTTTATATGGTCTCCACAATTTTGATAAGTACTTATATATTGTTGTATCTATTTCTGTATTTTTTCAATTGCCATTTATTTTGTAAATAAACAGTGATTAGAGTAAGTACAGTTATGTATTCATAGTGTTCTTCATTCATTTATCAAAACCCATGTTTATTTCGTCGACTTATGAAATTTGTCAGAGTAAAGTGTTTTTATTGTATTTTATGCAATGAAGTGCCGAAACGCAGGCAGCTTCATCTATCAAAAGCGTTTAGTTATTTTGACTCGCTTCATATCAACGCTGTTGTCATATTGATGGGACACTTATTTATTTATATAAACATATGTACATTTTATTTTGTGAAGAGGAAGACAATTGTAACAAGCATACTAAAACTAAAAGCTTTCAAGTAGCTTTCAACTAAAAATACATTGCTGTGATATTTATTTTACTGAGATGTGATTTCATATGATGTGATGTTTGACAAAGTGATATCATATGATCTTATTTAATATAATATGAAGTGGTGGCGCATAAAATCACAGTTCAGTAGCAATAGTAGTTCAGGGTCACAGTAACAAATTTAGTTGCGATTTCGATACTTTTGGGTACGGTAATTACAAAAGCAGTTAAAAGTATCCAAAATGTATTAATTAGTTAATTGGGATTACAAAAGCAGTTAAGTTTTGGATATTGTTAAAATTAATAAATTTGAAAATGTCAAAAAATTAAAAAAATGTGAACTACAAATTCTCGATCGCAATAGCAATATAAAATCACAGTGATTTAAAAATATCAATAACGTTCATCATTAGTTTCAAGTAATTTTATATGATAGTTTATCGTAAGATGTGTTGTTAATGCGTTGTGTTGACATATGATGTGTTATTGAGTGATGTGTTGGTATGTGATATCAAGTCACATTATGTTTTTTATGTGATGTATTCTTGTTACCAGTGTAATTTTCCTCTAATAAGCTACTTAGCACTTTTAATACTGATTTCATTTCAATCTTTGGAGCATTTCATGCGTAATACTTGAAACGCTTTCGTGCCAATTAACCGACAGATGCTCATCTTCAATCCATTACTTGCGCAATAATGCTCTTTGCTTTTTATCTTCAATTAAAAAGTACTCATTGCAAACATTATATAATGAACTGATTTAATTTCGCAAATATTGACTGAGCTTATATTTCATTCCAAAGGATGAAAGAGATGTAGAATTAAAAGAGAAAAGTGCTGCTAGCTATATAAGGTGTGTTTGAGTGTGTGTTTTTAAATAGCAAAAGCATTTATTACCTCATCTGAAGCAGAAGGAGAAAGTGTCTATTGAAATGCGCAAAATGCCAGAGCCCCAACATTTATTTGTCTATTTGCTGGTAGTGTAGTTATGCGCTTCAATGCCGCGTTTAATTAAGCATAACTCTGCGCAATGTTGATTTCGTATTTAACATGAATGAATCTATTTAGCAAGGAAACCGATAAGCAAAATACAAATGAACTTTAACAATAACAACAACAGCAACAGCAATCAACATCCGCAAACTCATTATGTACTAAGACAACAGCGAAGTAGGATAATGAGAAAAGTAGTCGAGAGCGAGAGAGGTAGAGAGTGAGATGTGGCTTCAGTGACAGACATTTAAACGTATCGCTATTCATTGCGAATGCTTAACTAAACGGTATTCGCTTTTGACTGACGCTCCGACATATTGACGACTGTTTACTACAGCTTCTGTGCTCCTTTGTACCCTTCTGTGATCCTATTGACGCAATGCAAAGTTTCATAATCTATGCAGAAACGTATCATTACCTCGCAAAGAGGCGTAGAATATGAATACATACACACATAGAATCATACGTACATTTGTAACTGATTAAACGCTACATATTGCGCGTGTAGGCGTTGCCTCAGCCCAGACAGGTGCGTAAATATAGCGTTTAATGATTTAGTGGGTGGCCGGCACTCATCTCCACCTCGTTGGTGATCTGTATGTAACGGAATTTCGCTCCCAACACTTGCCATCAATCAATCAAGTGTTTCACGTCTAATGAACAAATGCGAGATCAACTCATGCATACTAAATAGAAACTGTAAATGAGTTGGACGTTGAAAGAGGTTAAGCACTTCTGATTAAAATGAGTTAAGCTGGTGATGGCGTAGAATGTATTTGGAAAGGAAACATTCCATTTTCATGTTTTGAGTATAAGTCTTATATACGTAGGTGTGAGTACACTTAGGCTGCATTACAAAAGAAGTTATTGAAATGGGAGTTTCAATTGCAATCGTTAGAGAGTGGAAGATTATGAACATTATAATGAGCTGAAGCCATTTAAGTATTGTAAAACTTAGGTTCAAATAAAATACTTGATTAGAACTCCGAAAAAATATTTTATTTGTTTTAAAAACACTTTCCAGTGAGCTTTTATAAAACGTCTGGAGCTTTCAGATGCGCTTCAACAATATCTCAATGAATTGCTTACGCATCATAGTCTTCTTTCTACCGTCAAAGTCCATTTGAAGAATTTTATATGTGTACACAAACTGAAAAAAGATAATCAATCTCGTGACATTCCTACCAACCTAACTTTAACTCACTTTAATAAAACTAAAATTTGTCTTTTTTACTTTTCCCACTTGCAGAGAATATTTGGCAAACGGAACTCGACTTTATTGCGGTGAATCGTCGTAATTTAGTTGTGCTTTCGGTGGTTACAGCACCCTACCAAAATGGCACCGGCATCCACGGCGAATTCAGCAACAGTCTGGAGGACGACCAAGATGATGATTACTACAATGATACAATGTTTACGGCTGTCGGAGCTGGCTCGGCAGGAAACGACATAAACAGCAATATGTTCGACATACGCTCGAGTTCGAGGCAAGCCAAAATGTACAATCGCAAAGCGGAAGCAAAAGGGAAGAGTAGCAACAATGTTGGAGTGGATTTCAGAGATGGCGGGAAGACAAGATATTTCGAAGTGCCCGATTTAATTAATCAGAACAGCAAGGAAGAGCCAACGCACGAGGACGAAGGAAATAATAATGATGATGATGGTGAAGTTGATGTTGATGCTAACCGCAAGAACAACAATAAATTTGATTTCAATGAAGAAACTGACATTTATGATGGCAGAGGTGCGGATGGAGGTGGTGGTGGTGATGGCGAGGCAGAGAGTGAAGGACGCATCTTTGTTGAACATTTCGATACAAAGGATATTTGGGGTGTCAAAGCGGTCGTCATACCACAAGTGACAACCGCAAAAACCACTACAACAACAACCACACGGAATTCGGTAAATTTGCCAACCGAAAATAACAACAACAAGAATTATGATCAAATGTGGGACAAGTTAGGCACGCTGGGCAAGTCAAACAGTCTGGACAATGCAGCGTCGGATGTTGAGGTTGCATTGACAACAACTAAAACAACAACTACAACTAATAAGCAAAAACAACACTCATTCGTCAAAAGTATAAGCAGTATGCCAACCAAGGCAACAACTGCAACAACTGACAGAACAACAAAAACAACAACACTAGCAACCACAAAATACTCAAGCAGTCCGTCAGAGGAAGTAAGCAATACGAAATCTATAACAACTACAACTCAAACCGCTAGTGTGAACAACAAAAACAACAGCAACGACAATGAAAATGAAGATATATTAGTTGCTATAAGTTCCACCACAACAACTGCCACTCCAATAGCACACACCCAACCCACACGCACACACCATCACCACAAGGAGCAACCACAAACACCACAACAGGCGAACACACACGTCACACATTCGGCCAAATCGTCGCGTAAACATCACGGCCACAATCGACAACATCATCGACAACGCGGCGGACAACAGCACAATCGTCGTCACCACACCAACACATCTGGCGGACGTTCTGGTGAATCGGCCGCACCCCGCACCTTGCGCCTCGACACAGGTCGTGCCGCTGCCGATTTGCGGCCTTCAAACGCATACGGCAACAATATCGATTTAAATCGGCTCGATGAGTTGGATTTGTCTGCAAGCTCAAACTTTGAACAGTCTTTAAATTTGCCACGCGGCCAAAACCGCGATTCAGCGGCGTCTTTTGAAACAGAGGCGCTCGATTACGACACACGCCGCAACTACGGCAAATCAACAGCAACCATTAGCACGACAACGCGTGACAGTAATATTCATATCGTCAAGCCCGAGAAGATGCCGGAGATTATACCATCCACACCATTAACAAGCAATTCGAAAATTATCGAAATCAAAACGAAAAGTGGCAGCGGAGGAATTGTCGTGAAGCGTATCAAGCGCATGGCAGACGAGGAGATGCAGGTGGAAATCGAGCCGGAATATCTTGTGGGCGAATTGTCTGGTAATGATTCAAGCGAGTACATGGCTGCACCCTCATCAGTGGCAGGTTCCGCTACATCCTCGATATCTTCTAAGTCATCTCCCAGCAGCAGCATTGCAACCGCACAACAGCCACCACAAACGACTTTGGTACGCCTCGATGGTTTCGCCGGCATGTTACAAATCTTCTTCGGCATTGAGAAGCCCATCGATATGTCGGTGTTCGACCACCCGCCAAGCGCTGAGTTTGTAAATCTCGTCTTTGCGCTACTCGTCTGGTGTGTACGCTATCCAGCTGTCTTTTGGACGACAACCAAATCATTTGCCACCGTCTTTAGCATACAAATGATTGCTGTCGCTTTAGATATCACATTCAGCTACATTGGTGCGGCCAACCTTTATAAATTACAGGTGTACAGCGAGGCTATGCCCATTCAAAACTCCGGCCTCATTTTGAACGGTGTGGTAACGTTATCGCTGTTTCTACTCTCCTCAGTGCTGATGATTGCCTCATCGATGATTATGTATTTGTATGGGCACGGCAGGTTGGCGGCGAAAATGCGTGATCGCTCATTAATCACAATGAAATCGAGTGAGACGTGGATTTATTTTGCGCACTGTGCGTCGCTCTGCTACGTATTGGCGTTGGCTGTGGTGAAGGCGCCACTTTTGAATGACCTCAGTGTCACGTATAGGAATAATTTACACTGCCCGACATTTTTTTCAGGTGAGTACTTGATTATATAAGACACGATTAACTCAAGCCTTAGGCTTAGAAAATTGAACCTATTCTTAACTATATTGAAGAAAGTGATACATAATCAATTTTAAATTGATTTTCATCAATTGGTGTTTTGGTTGTGTTCTTTAAGTATTTTTTTTACAAAGTTAAAGTACTGGCAGTCCTTGTAGAATGAATAATTTGTTGATAATTATCTTATGTTAGAGTTCTTTCAACCAGTGCTTCTCAAACTTAGTTTTGCCATGACCTGGTAATTTTCACACTGTCCTTGTGACCCACTTAATAATATTAAACTCAAGACGGTTACGTGAGATTAAATAATACACGTTTAATAATAGTAAAAGAAATGTTTTATTAATATTAAATTATAATATTTTGGTACCTTCGGTACTCACTTTTTAGTGCGAAGTATGTATGTAGCTGTTGCTTGTTTTTAATTATATAGTTCAAATTTGCTGAAATTGCTGAAAGTTTTATTCTGAGATCGGGTTCCACTTCCAGTCTGTTTCGATATTTATTTTTAAGGTAAACTAGTGTTGAAAATCCAGCTTCACATTTATAAGTGGTCACAAAAGGCATTAAAAAAATCATTGCTTGATGAGCTAGTATTGTGTATTTTTGACGACAAGATAACCAAAAATGAATCAATGGTTTTGTGTCAAATGTATCCTTGAGTGCTGTATCAGTTGACAGTTCAATCAACGAATCGACATCTGAATCTGGCAAATTTGTTTCATAATCTAACTTGAATGTAAATGGGTTTCTTATCCAAGCTTTGTTGCCATCGATTGGAGGAAAATATTCTTGAAGATTTCTCTCCAGCTCTAATAAATGTTCTTTAAATTGAGTTAAGATGTCTTGTGACAATGCAGTAATGTTGTACTCTTTTTGTATTTCACATAAATTACATCCCTACTAATATTATAAATGCGAATGTAAGTTTGTTTGTTACGCTTTCACGCAAAAACTAATGAACCGATCATCATGAAACTTTGTACATATACTCTTGAAGGTACTAGAAGCAACATAGGGTACTTTATATTAAAAAAAATGTTTTTTTTACGAAAGATAAAACAGGAAGATATGTCAGTAGTAATGAAGCTGCATGGCGGCTTCTTGGGTTTCCATTACACGAAAGATATCCCACTGTTACCCATCTTGCAGTACACTTAGAAAATGAACAGCGTGTCTTTTTTGATGAAAATACCTTTCAAGACAGGATTTTATCTCCTCCTAAGACCACGCTAACTGCCTTTTTTCACCTTTGTCAGAATGATACTTTTGCAAAGACATTATTGTACTCTGAGGTTCCCCGTTATTATACATGGAACAGTACAAAAAAATAATAGCGTCGTCGTATTCATGGTACACCTGTTCAAAACCAACCTGGGGTTATAGCATCGGATGCTCTTGGTCATGTCTATACCGTACATGTTACGAATTTTGAATGCTTTTGTCTGCGCATGTTGTTGCATCATGTTAGAGGTCCTTATAAATAGACTCCGGTAGTGGTGGACTCTTCTTTCTCGATGCACCAGGAGGAACTGGAAAAACGTTTTTACTTAACTTATTATTAATGTTCGTCAGAAAAGACCAAAAAATAGCAGTTGCGACGCTATTAAACGGCGGTCGTACGGCACATTCCGTTTTAAAATTACCATTGAATTTGGCACAGGAAGATTCGCCCATCTGTAATTTTAGTAAAAATAGTTCACGAGAATGCAAGCTTTTAGTGTGGGATGAAAGTACAATGTCTCACAAGAAGGCTATAGAAGCTTTAAACCGGACCCTCCAGGACTTGCGAGATAGTACAGATATAATGAGAGGCATGGTAGTTTTATTGGCTGGTGATTTCCGTCAAACCTTCCCAGTGATTCAGAGGGGGACACCAGCATATGGAATTCAAGCGTGCATTAAATCGTCAAGCTTAGGGTCGACGGTTGAAAAACTGCGCCTGAAAACGAATATGAGGGTGCATCTTCATAATGACGTGGATTCAGGACTTTACGTTTAATGTTGTTGAAAATTGGTGATGGTTGTTTAGACGTTGACGCTGAAGGCTACATATCACTGTCAAGATATTAGATAGATTAGTAGAAAGTGATGTGGATCTCATTGCTAATGTTTTTCCGGAATTGCAACAAAATTTGTGTAGTGATCAGTGGTTGTGTGCAAGAGCAATATTAGCACCAAGAAATGAAATCGTTAATAGGATCAACACTGACATTTTAAACGAGGTTCAGGGAGAAATGAAGGAATATTTGTCAATGGATGCAATTATGGATACGGAACTAAGTACTTCATATCCTGTGGAGTTTTTAAATTCACTTGAACTATCGGGTGTACCGTCACATAAACTTCAATTGAAACTAAATGTACCAGTAATGCTTATGCGAAATCTAGATGCTCCTCGGCTATGTAATGGAACAAAGCTTCGGATAACAAAATTGGGACAAAACATACTTGGTGCTACTATTTTAACAGGTGTCGGTAAGGGAAATAGTGTTATAATACCTCGGATACCAATTATTCCCACTGACCTTCCATTCCAATTAAAAAGCATTCAGTTTCCCGTCAAGCTTAGCTTTGCTGTTACTATAAACAAGGCACAAGGACAAACATTACAGGTAGCAGGAGTGCATTTAGAAAACCCATGCTACTCTCATGGTCAGCTTTATGTAGCCCTGTATCTAATGCCAGGAATTACATATATGCACATATTTGCACGCGACAGGAAAACTTATAACATTGTCTACAAAAATATCTTAAATTAATACTTTGTATTTTATTTTTTTAAATTCTTAGAATTCAGAATTATTTATTTGTGTCACGGTGAAATATATTTTAACATTTGTTGTTGCATTTCAATAAGCATATATTAAAGTGTTGAAACTTCTGTCTGTAGTAATTTTTACAAATTGTTGATCTCAGCCAAACAATCAAATTTAGTTATCATATTGACTCATTTCTATTATTATACCCTTACCCTTTGTCTCTCATACTTATTTAATGACTCCACTGCGGGCGAAGCCGCGGGAAAAGAGCTAGTTTAATATAATTTACAATGAAAAAAATGGTTCATACGATACAAGATCACACATATGTGACTCAGAAAATGTTTTTTTACATTCTCTGCGTGACTTTTCAAAGCATTTCTCTTTATTCATTCTCGCATGAATTCAGTCGTTTTACATATATTTCTGCCTTTGAACGTGCTCATTTCTGCTAAATAGCAGCGAGAATGGTGAATTTCGTACTACAATTCCATAAGCTCTGTTAGCCGTCCAATCGAATATCATACAGAATTCAATTTGCACCTACTCTATATCTTTAAGTTCTCTGTCTGAGCTTTCGCCTCGCTCTTTTGTTTCAACTTCAGGTCAGTCATCAGATCTCCGCTTACGAATATTACGATGCATCGATCGATCGATAGTAGATATTATTTTGAAAACAAGGCGGGAATGTTGCAGCCCGCTATTTTATTTTGATGGCCCGGTACCGGGACGCGACCCGTCATTTGGGAAACACGGCTTTAAACTATCTTTTTGCATTTTCTGTTATTGCTCTATTCCTCAGCATATACGTACGTTTGTTCAATATGTATTTTTAATTGGAAAATTGTAAGAGAAAAAGCTACACTTGAACTCGGTGATGACGCGTCAAATCCAATTAGCTCCACAAAACGTGAAAACAGACACAGAGGGCAATAGCAATTAAAACGGAAATCACAAAAAATGCAATCAAATACCAGTACTAAGCAGAATTGATATTAAATCGCATTAGTCAAAGCTAACAACGCTCTGGGGCACTGAAAATTTATAGCAGGGTTGACAACGCATATATGTATTTATAGTACGAACGTACAAAAAGATTGATAAATATACCGTTCGACTAAATAAATTTTTCATGCATATAAAATGAAAATAGTACTCCATAGTAAGCAATCGAAATGAAGCAAATCCTGTGAGCTTTGCAATGAAAGCTTTAGTAAAGTGAAAGCTTTCGGGATTTTCCGCTCGCATGTTTTACCTTTCATACTTTTTTTTAATGTACAGTTCTTTATTTATACTTTTGGAGGCTTTCGCACTCAACCCAAGTGAGTGGGGGAAAAGAACTTCCATTAACAAACTAAGTAGATAATCCAACAAATTGTGTACCAGTTATTGGCTTATGTTATGGTAAAAGCTTATGGTAATACTGGCAACAGGAAAAGTAAAAAGAAAAAGTTAAGAATATCTAAGAGAGAGAATAGGTAGGTCAATATGAAAGCAGATTGTTGTCAAAGTACTCAAATGACGCTTAAGCTAAAGCATACTTAAAAACTAGTTTGAGTGAGAGACAAGCTGGCAATTAGAAACGGGTTTTTCACTTATGCGCCTATCGATTCAGCATTAAACGACAAGCACTCAACGAACTCTACAAATAATCCCCATAGCTGATCCTTACATATTTTTTTATACTTTTGTCAATTTGAGCTTTTCGAAGACACAATATTCATGCATGCCTTTATACCTTTACACCACTTTTCCTAAATACTAGCAACTCGATTACGAACTTTAACACTTCCTTTTTCTCTCATTTCTCTATTCCAGCTCTTATCAGCGTCGTACATCTCTTACTTTGGATTGTCATTTGGCTGGGCTTAACAGCCAAACGTCGTTGGACTTTCAAGTTGCCACCAATTGATGCTTATGGCATTACTAAAGCCACTACACAACCTTTATTAATGGCGAATCGTGGCAGCTTGCCCAGCGCGGGCAGCGTTAGCGGCAGCGGCAGTAATATTGGCAGTTCGGAGCAGAAGAGTTCATCTATGATGAGTAGCGGTGGTGGCCGTGGTGGCAAATTGAGTACTGAATCCAGCACCGATGGCGGCGCTGATGATGTGTATTGGCCAAAATTGACACCGAGTTCACCGAAATTGAAGGTTACCTTCAATGAAGTACCGAGTACGTCTGATGATGTCCTACTAATTGGTGACCATGAACAAAACGATGGCAAGCGGTAAAAAATCGTTTTCTTTAAAACTAAATCAAAATTAAAATGAATATGAATCAGAAAGGAATACCACCTACAACTACAAAAAGAAATTTAGTACACACGAGTTATAAAATGCACTGAAAACAATGTCCTTTGATATGAATTTTTATTTTTTTTCATTTATGCTTGTTTAAGCTCATTTGCTCAGAAGTGGTTCACGTGGGTGTTCGGAGAACAGAATCAAATCAGGCTACTTAGCAGATGTTTTGTTGTTCTCTCCATAGAGTTTTTTCTGATTTCAGGTTTGACCTGAAACAGTATAATGGAATATTACTTAAAAATGTTATATTGAGATATTCAGCCCTAGCTTAGCAATTTTAATAAATAATAATTATAAAATGCAACCACTTAGTTCCATTCTAAGAAGGTGTGTCAAGTAGAAACGCTACATGAGTAGTAAAAGGCATAATTGAGATACAAAAGTATAATGTCTTCACACAGACATCCAAAATGATTTAAAATGTGGTCGTAATAGTACTCCGGTAGATCTCCTGCCGTCTGAGAACTGTATACTAACGCTAACATATAACAAGACAAAATGAAGACACCATAAGCAAAGAAGCTATCCGTGATCTGCATGGGTCTGAGCTTTAAAATCAAATCTCCTTTATGAAGCATTCAGCGTGAAAACATATGAATTTTTGTAAAGTTAAGCCACATTCACGAACCACTCACGAGCAGCGCGTCATAGCATATTTCAAATTTCATTTGCTGCATTTTATTTTATAAGTTAAACAAACAAATTCTTTGTTTTCGCAAATTTCATTAATTCATCCCGAGCATGGCTTTAATATAAATATGTATGTGTACATTTTGGTTTTTGTTTTCATGTTTTTCATATTCATTTTCATTTAACCTAAACCAATACAGATTTTAAAATCAATGCACGTCACCAGTTTTTTTGTTTTTTTGTGTCACTAATATTTAACTGCATCAAATATAATATTTTCCCTCATTTCGTTTATTGAATTTCATTGTTTCAGTTTTTTTGTTAATTTATTTATGATTAAAGCATATGTGTTGAAAGTGTTATTATTTCGAAAGTGATATTTGTTTTACAAATATTTTTTGTTGTTGCATACACATTTGTGCCACATTGCAAATAAGCAAATTGAATTATTTATATATATTTTTTTAAGCGCACAACCGTTTTTGTCAAACATTCACATTTTCATTTATTTACCATATGTAGCACAGTGAAGTACGTTCGCACACGAGTATATTTTGGTACTTTGCATTCATTAAATTTTGCAAAAAAAAAAATAATTAATAATACAATATTTTGTTTTGTGTGTTTTGCACACATTTATGAAAAAGAGCTTGTTCATTTGTATGCCAGTTAGTCATATGCATTTGGCAGTTGATTTATAGGACACTGCAGACAAATAGACACAGACACATTTTGTAAAAGTATTGGTCTCATATTGACAATAAGAAACTATTTTTGTTCCGCTTGTCGCCTGTTTTTAATTAAAAAATTTACTTATATATTATAAACTACGAAATTTTTATTTAACAATTTTTTATCTATGCATATACATGCGTATTTGTATGCATATGTATGTATGTTTTTAACTAATATTACTAATAATATTATTTAACATTTAATGGTTTGTAGTTGAAAGAAATGTATGCAGTTGTTTACTAACATAATTATTGTTGTTTTATAGTTTCATATAACACATACATATGTATTTACTTATAAGCATTTTGTAGTAAGTATGTGTACGTATATGTATGTACATGTGTATGAATATGGTAGTGGCGAACTATTTCAAAAAAATGTATTTAAACAAAATTTTAACTTCCGTCTCATATTGAGTTCTAACCATCGATTTATTAATCTAAAATTAGTTCAAATTAGTATTTTCTATTAGCATCGTTAAGTATTGTTGAACATTGTTTGGCGTACAAAACATTTTCTACAATGCCGTAAGCCATTCGAAAATTATTGAAAACATGTTCGTTCCCTGGATTCAGAGAATATTCATTTCTATTACATGTACATAAGTACTAGAGGGAGTAAAAATATTGATCCTTTATACCCCTGACAGACGGCGGCGTTAACTCGGAATAACTGCTTTAATCGGGGTTAATTCGAGAGTTATCTCAGTTAACTCCGTTTACTAACTCCCATTTAATCTTCAAAATTTTTGAGAGTTAGTGGGAGTTCGTGGCATTTTCGTTGGCAACATTGTTAAACATGGCCGCTTTTTATCTATTGTGAATGAAAATATGCAATACTGACAGATGCTTTTCAATTAAATGTAAACGAAAACATACGCATGCTAATTTTTTCTAAAATGGAAGTAATAATAGTAACGTATTTATATCTATTTTTTTAATAATTAGTGATTTTGTACTATTTGTGCGGCTAACAACCGCAATAATTGCTTTCTATCCAATTTTATTTCACCAAAATGGAAATATTATTGCCAATCAGCTGTTATGGGAGTTTATAACTCGCTTTGCTGCCGTCTGTTTTGACGTATAAAACATTTTCTACAATGTCGTAAGCCATTCGAAATCGGTTGAAAACATGTTCGTTCCCTGGATTCAGAGAATATTCATTTCTATTACATATACATAAGTACTAGAGTGACTAAAAATTTTGATCCTTTAGGCTCAACCCACACAAGACATATTTTCTTGTCTGATCCAACAACAGCCCATAGCTGCGAACACACCCAACAACGAACAAGACGAGACAAAGACGCATGTTCGCTTGGTGTGGGTTAGAGTAAAATACGTTTCTGTGTCTTATTAGTCAAAGACATTTTTGACTAATCCTATGTGAGTTGAATCTTAGTGAGATCTCACCACAAAGCCAAAATCTCTATGCTTGCTTTAGAGTATTAACCTGCGCTAGAATACATTGAAAGTTATATGCAAAGGAATGGTCTATCAAGATGTTATGACAAATTTATACCAGCATATTGAACAATTAACATCAATCCATCCCTTACAATATTAACTTCATGTAATTTACCTTGGCTTTAGGGGCTTTCGATAAGACACAGAGACTATCTCGTCTCGTCAGCACTCGTCTAATTTCGAAAGCATTTTCAAAACTACTATACAGTGATTTTGTTCCAAACATTTTTTCGGATGTCAAATATTCTAAAAATACCGTTCTCAAGTTCATCGAAGTGAAATCGTTGATGAAACCTACATTTTTTCCCTTTTATAACGAGGTTATAGATCTTGGATATTTATATATTTTAAGATCTCATAAGGCCGTGTTAGTTACAGACCTGAAACATTTCAGGAAAACCTACACATTAGATGAAAAATAGAAAATTATATAAACAGGAATATAATTATTGTGTTATGCTTTGATATGTGATTGGAATTGAGAAAATATAAATTATTTCACTGCATAATAAACATAAAATCAACTGAGGCCAGGTTAGCAGCTCTGATCTGTCTCTTATGTAATTAAAATTACGAATGCATAATTAAAATTACGAAATGCATAATAGTCCCTGCACATATTAATCAAAGTCAACATCAATGTCAAGGTAGGAATATGAGTGTATGAATATTCATAAAGGAATAAGAATCATTAGGTAAACAAATATGCATAACTGCAATATAGTAGAATGTCTTCGTGTGAATAGAAATATACATACACATATTAATTATGTAATGTGTTTACTAAACTTAATCTGATATTGTGAGTTTATCCGTGTGCATTTATGCTGATATATGTAAAGTCATAAAGGACTGTGTGAATGATATCTGAAGGAGGAATATGTGCTTAATATATTTATACATATGAAAACATCTGAGTACTTTTTTTTTTGTTGAACACAGTCACCTATTGTAGCTGCCACTGTGAAGCACATGATTTCACACTCATTCATATACACATACATCTATAGTTATATGTACTCTAAAACATAGTTATACATATATACATATATGTACCATTTAAGTAGATACCTAGTGCCAAGGAATGCATAACATTTACAGTAATAAATTATTTCTCTTCTTTGCCACTCATTTAACCTTTCGCTGCTCACTGCGACCAACCAACCGACCGTTCAATGGAAAACGTGAAATGTGAACTGCGAAATTGCAGCCATTCGCCCCGTGGAACCGCGATATGTTTTGCCAGTGTTGCGGGGGAAATTGACGACGGAGAATATGCGACACTAAGAACTGCCAGCGCTGCCACCATGGCAGGCCTCACCGTTACCAGTATGAGCAGCAGCAGCAGCAGCCACAGCAGACCAGCCGGCAAAAGCAACATCGACCCCGTCATGACGATCGGCTGTGGCAATGAGACACATATCGGCAGCCACACCAACAACCTCCATAACTCCACTCCCACCGGTGCGCATGGTATGAAGCTTTTACAACTAAGCGAATACGATGAACTGCCACCACCACCGCCACAGTTAATACCAACTGGTGGTGGCACTCCGTCAACTGCCGTTCGTGCAGATTATAATAACTACGGTGGCGGTGGCGGCAGCACTGACTGTGGCAGCGGAAGCGTAGGTGTCTACAACAACACTACGGGCACTGGTAGCTTCGGTGATGACAGTACCTCGGAGGAGGGCAAACTGTTGGCATGTGTGCGTGATGATAGCGTGACATATGCATCGACACGCGATTTGGAGCCGCCAAGGGCAGCAACACCGCCACCACCACCCCCACCAATGCATGCCACAGACCAGCAACAGTCCGTCGGCACCGGCGGTGTTCATATCAACAGCACTGCTGCTAATGGTTTAACGGAGCTGGGAATGTGTGGTGATGGTGGTAGTGATGTCACAACTACATCAATGGCAGGTCGAGCTCCCCAAGCTATACCGGAGAATATGCAATTGTCTTCGTCGCCGGAGCATCTAGTCAGCCCATTGGCACCGGTGACGGTCACCGTGCACACCAACGAGGCACATGTAAGTACATATTTATATCTAATTGTATAACTGCATTAATATTTAATATAGAAGATGTGAAATAGAATCATATGTGATGTTGGAATAGGTTCACACAGCTAATACTATTGTTGTAGATATAGGAGAAACTGATAGTGTAATGTTATTTTCCAATCCACTTTAATTGAGATTGAGCACAATTGTTGGATTTTATTAGCAAAGAGCAATAATCGCACTATTAATGGGATCACGCGCAGAGAAAAAAAAATGCAAGCAGTCCAAGTAATTGCATTTCCATAAATAAATACTCATAAATCGTTAATCTCAGTATAAAACTGTGAGAGTCCTTAAATTTCAAATATATACATACATATATAAACAATATTTTTCCATCATCACATTGGAAGTTCGCAAAACAATAACGGTAATTATAAAATTTATGGTTTTCATTGTACGCCATCTCTCCCGCAACAAGTCCATCAATTAACCGTCCACATAGACACCGGATTATTTTTCCAACGGACAGGCATTAATTTTATAACGGAAATGGTAAGTGTTGCAATTAGTGACAATTGATGATTGCGGAGTGCAAATGTTTGCAAGAGGAAGCGCGGAGGTATGTGTTGATCATACGTCTGATGGCGGCAAACGATTTTGAGCCAGTAAAAAGCAATTTTGACACGAACAAGTGACTGCAAAAAACTTTTATATACATATACATATATACACACTTACATTTGTAACTGTTGGCATAAAATATTTATGCAAAAAACATAAACAAACAAACAGAGAGGGTCAACCCATACGATTTGCTTGCGACAACACACCAAGCGGAGGTTAAAAGATTTATTACGTTTGTCCTCGTGGTCGCCCAATTCGACACGTTCGATGCACATTTATCACAGCAGTGACAGCATCACTTATGAGGTAGCCAGCCTTACTGACCCACAACAAAATCTGAATATGGCTACCTCAAAAGTATCGAGTAGGGGCAGTCGATACACAGCAGTACGCTGCAATATTAGCAATCAATACAGTTATTGGTAGCTGGCTACTTCTTGTCTGTGCCCTCATTTATTATCAGTGATTTGATTTCAATTAAATTGTAGCAACATTGATTTGTTGCTATTGCACGAAGAGGTTGCGATAATTGCTGGAATCTGCTGCTATCCTTCAGATAGAGAACTTCGTTCGCTTTGCCTGGTACAGTGTGTACATAAATATATATGTATGCTTGTCTAATTGATGCCTAATCGAATAACGCATACGTACAGGTATGCCTAAGGCTAAGTACAGAGTCTGGTGAAACTGAGTGGAAGGATGCCAAAAAAAAAAAAAAAATTATTTTATTTTATTTTATTTTATTTTATTTTATTTTATTTTATTTTATTTTATTTTATTTTATTTTATTTTATTTTATTTTATTTTATTTTATTTTATTTTATTTTATTTTATTTTATTTTATTTTATTTTATTTTATTTTATTTTGTTATTCACTTTTGAGTAACCACTGCACTACGTTCTTAGCCTAAACTCAAAGCAATATGTAAACTAACGCAGAGAGTGTGCGAAAACTATATTTGTGGACTGTGGTAAGTGCCACCGGGGCGTATGATTAACATTCACTGCAACTCAAAGTAATAAATGGCTGCCTTTGCTGTGGTAATTAAAGTTTGCTTTGGAGTTAGTTCGCTCACAAGTAATTGCTTAAATGGAAATGTGGATTGTGTTCTGTTTACAAATCAAATTGGAATGGAATAAATTGTTTCAAGGTGTACCGCGTGTGTGAATACATTGCAAATACAAAATATATAGATGTGGTTTAACCTTGGGTTGTGATAACAGGCAATGAAATCTAAAAAATATTTAATGTAGAACGAATGCTTTGAAGGTGACGAGATTTACGAAAGAGTAACTGATCCTATACCAGAACAGATGCTTCGAAATACAGAGGATAAAACCGATTTTTTGTTATAATTAACCTAAACAAGTATGGGAAACGTTATTTCAATTGTGGGTGAATTAGAACATTGCTTTTGAATAAGGATCATAAAATCAAATTTTTCTTGTATTATATTAATTTTTGCTCTTCTCGTCAGAAATATACTTAAAAGCTTCAGTTCCTAAAAAAGTATCACTTAAACTTATAGAATTAAAAACCAAAAACCATCTCATTATACTATCATCAATATATTCATGAATTTTCCATAATTTCTATTATTTATTTTGGATATGTCTTCCAGATCGCGTCTAGCTCAACACCGCGTTGCTTGCGTCGTGCCGATTCGGGTGTGCCGAACGAAGCGCTTACACCGCGCAGCGACACCACCTCTACCACAGAGAGCACCACATCACCACCCGAACGCGCACCATCCGAATCGTCAAGTGGCGTGCATTCGGGTGAGGAACGTGACGTCGAAGTGGTCATACGACCACGTTCCGCCAGCAAGCCGCCACCCAAGCCCCCACAACCGCCCATACAGGAAGAACCTTACGGACGCTGCACCAACATGCGCATGTCCAGCTTTGGTGGCGATGCAAGCGGCACCGCTATACGTGCACTCAACAGCGCCACCCTGCCACTGACACGTTCAGCGCCCGAACAGAAATTCGATTATGCCAATCATTGCAGCACTATGCCATTACCGGCGGCCTGTCACAGTCAACAGCAAACGGCACAGGCTGCACGCGGTAGCGGCAATTACGGCATGACCACATCGGCATATTCGATGCATTCACAACCACCACTGCCGCTGCCACCGCCACCGTCGCAGCACAGCAGTCTAAGCAGTTTTCGCTCGCAATATGCCAACTCAGCGGTCGCGATGGCCGGTATGAATGCGTCGCATATGCAACAACAACAACATGAACAACAGCAACAATACTCTCAGCCGCAATCAATATCACCACCGCCACCACCACCGCCCGTCGGCATGCACACCACACTGCCGAACGGCGTGCGTTACTCGAATCCGCATTTCCTGCGCCGTCTGCCGCATGTCACCAAAGCGGCTGAATCGCCATATGGACATTTGGGACTGGGCGCCGGTCATCACACCTTCTCCAAACTACTGCAAGATCCACTGCAACATAGTCTAGTCAACACAGCCATACCCGAAGATCGTGACTCGGCCAACTACTCCATGTCTTCGGAACACGATTGCGGTAATTTGTATGCGACGGCGGAGTCGTACAACTAAAGTAATGTTGCGCAAACGATGTTTATCAAGAGGGAAAAACATCATTGCAGCTGCAGCTCAACTGGATATACTATATACATACTCGTACAATGGAATTTTGATTATTTGGCAGTACTAAATATTTTTTGGTATTAAGAGAAGGGCGTACAGAAAATTATATCATAAATTGTGACTGAAAAATGAAAGCTAAGCGCAAGCAAGTCGGTAAATGAAATGAAGAAGAATTATGGAAAAACAACTATTTTGTCGTGATCTCTATGTAAGAAGTTAATTATTATTATTTTTTTAATGCCTCAACTGTTGAGAGAGAGTTTTAAAAATATAGAACCAAATATTTCCGATATTAGAAGTATTCACCAAACCTTTTACAGTGACAAATCGAACAAACAACTGGTATAAATATATAGATTGGCATAATAAATTCGATGATAGAACTTTATTCCTATTTGTCCATTTTAATAGAAGAACACAAACAGAACACATAGCAAAGTGACAAACCGAAGACGCTTAGTAAATAATATAATTTTTAATGAAACAATTTTAAATAATTTGTTTAAAAGAAATTTCTTTTTCAAATATTTAAATAATGAAGCGATCGATAATTAAGTTTAAAAATAAACTCTAGCTCATTTATTGAAATATTCATCTCAAGTCTCTTAAGGGAAGGGAATTTTTAAATGTTTTTTTTTTTTCAATTAATTTTTGGTACTCATTTCATAGGATCCATACAAACGAATCATTGAAAGAGGTCATCAACTGATACATATGAAACTCAAAGTCACACAAATTATACAAAAAATAAATAAGTAAAATGATTAATAATATTTAAATAATATAAAATAGCTATATACAAATATATGAAAATAATTACGCCATGTGGTGGCACTCGCATTTCTCCCCGCCTATTGTATAAACTATTCATAATGAATAAAAATAAGATTCGACTATTTTTTAGCAATGCGCATTTTAAGTTTATATTAAACTAAATTAAACAATAAAATACAATAATAAAGTAAATGCATAAAGTATTAAGGAGAATAAAGCTAAATTTAAGGTATGCTAAGTTGACAAACGATAACTATTGTAAAAGCAGCAACAAAATCTAACATTTGTATGAGTTGAAACAAAGAATGTATAATAATAATTTTTATACGTTCTTTGATTGAAGCTAAATATAGCTTACATACATACATATGTATGTATATTATATGTGTGTGTGAAATTGAAAAAAATTTCCACTATTCAACAAGAACGTATGCAACCAAAGAACGTAAATCATTTACGTTCTTTGTCGTAACCCTCGTCCACATCTAATTTCTTAGCATGCTTTTAGGCGTCGTAGTATCCCAGTAAAAAATCTTTGGATTAATACCAAAATCGAGTAATAAAGGAGTAATTACTTGTTCATCAATTTCGAGCATTAAGTGAGTAATAAAGGCGGTTCCGTTAATTTTTTCAAAAAAAATTTTAGTTTTCTCGCTTATTGATACATTTTGGAGGAATAGACGAGCTATTAATATGCTAACGCATACTTCTATTGCTCGTTTATTACTCCAAAATGTATCAATAACGTTTTAACCATAACAGCCAATCATAACTGTTAATTTTTGTGGAATTCTTTTGTTTACAATAAAAGCGTATTTTGTCACTTTAAAATAGTCTGAATTTTGTATTCAACGCGTGAACATTATTGTAGTATCGTGAATATAATTAGATAAAAAGTGGTCAACTGTCGCGAATATATACGGGTAACAAGTGATAATTAATTTAAAAAAATGTGTGAAAATATTTATTCTAAGCGTCTAAGCGTCAAGGCGATTAGTGACAAAAGAAACTCAAACATTTTCTACAAAGAATCGAGAAGCTACTTCTTGTGCAGAGGCGTCGAAACCAAATGATTTGATATCAACACATTTGGATAATGAAATTGAAACACAAACAAATACAGACTGTTTAACTTTTTCTTTTACGGTAAGATCTGAGTTTTGTATATTTTATCTTAAGTAACTTATACATATTTGTACATATGTATTTTTTCACCTTTTGCAGAATAAGTTAAAGAAACATATTCGACCTACGGGGATTTTGGAAAAGCGATTAAACTGGCCTTTCGAAAATGTAAGGCAACTTTTTACCGAAAGACCTATTCAATAAAATCTGCTTCGTCTCAGGAAAAGACCGAAATAATAACTTGATTTTAAATATTATAACTATGCATATACAATGTATTTATAATTTATGTGAATTACTAATACTTATATTTTGAAAATTAAAACATTGAATTCAATTATTTAAAAAACAGTTTATATTTTTCTCTGCTCTTTTTGGATGTAAATTATATTACTCTTTTTTGTGTTCTTTCTGGAGGCAAAAATCATTACTCTTTTTGTACTCTTTCTGGAGATAAAAAAGATCACTCCCTCTGCTCTCGTTTCGGAGGTCAAAAAGAGCTCAAAAGAATGCTCGGTTTGCGCTCCATTAGGAGCTCAAAAGGAGTGATCCCTCGTAAGGACATGCTATGTTAAAAAGGAGTAATAAATGCATGGGCCTCGGAGCATTGTGGAGTAATCCATTACTCGCAAAGGAGCGATCTAAGATTAATCTTTGGATCATCCGATTTTTTACTGGGATGCTCCCGACACACACACACACACTCATATATAAATCCATACAAGCATTGTTGTTGGCTACTTATTGTATACTACTTCCATAAAACAATATTATATATTTACAAAAACATATACATTTAAGCTTATATAAATAAATAAATAAAAGGCGAATATATATGTATAACAAAAAAATAAAATAAATAAATTACCAAAATAAAATAATTGACAGCAACATCAATATATACTTACATACATACATATATATTTATGAGTCTTTATGTACGCATGATACATACATAATTTCAAACATATACAAATGCATACATACATACATATATAAATGGCTGCTTTTAAATGTTAATACGCTTAGTAAATATTACTAATCGCAACACTACTAGATTAATGCTAATTAGTATTAACAGTTCAATGACTCGCACTTTTTTTTGTTTTTCAATTTTATAATTAGTTATTTTCTGTATAAATGTGCAGATAAATACACATATACATTAGAAGTTAAGCACAAGAAACTGAAACTGAAAACCATAAATAAACTGCGAATGAGTGGATAAATATATTTATACATACAAACAAACATATATTTTGGTGTGTTATGTTGATTATAGCTTTCGTACATATGTATTTTGTTAACATTGCATACATATATAAGTAGTAAGCTTTTTTAAACGTCATTAGATTGATTAAGCTAATTATAATTACATCCAATATACATATGCACATAGATGTATGTATGTGTATGAATTTATATGTAAAACGTACTACAATAAATATAAATATGACAATTTAATTATGTAAATGCAGAAATGCTATCAGCAAAAATATCATATTGTATAAGTATATTAAACTAATCAAACACAAAATTGGCATTAAACATTTTGATATACAATAAAAAAAAAACATTTTTAATTTAATTTTTTTTTAACAAAAAGAAAATAAATTTTTATTCATGAAAATAAATTGCAATTTTTTATTGATCATTATACCATGTGTAAATGAAATGTACTGCATTTTCAATACATATTACTGAGCCGTTACTGTTGGCGCTAAAATGGATCTAATTGCAGCCGTAGCAAATCGATTGGCCTACAAGTGAAAATACACATAGCTTTTCTGTACTGAAGTCTACATTACATTATTAATGTCTATCAAACCACTTAAAGACTTATTCGAATACTGTAAACACAACATTTTCCATGAATTTGTGACAATTAATAAACGTACTATGGATATGAATTCAAAGCAGTTGTTTTATTGTTATTCTTCGCTGCTCGTTTTAGTGGACACAGAAAACAACAATATTTGAAAAAAATAATTTCAGCTAAGGTATTTATTTTTTAATCGACAAACAACAATGTAACCGCAAATAATCACATTAAAGTTTTTACGCAATGTCCCTGAAAATTATTTATATTTTAATTACATTAATTGCTATTTACTATTTCTTCATTAATTGTTATAAATATATCTTAACTATTTACAAACATATAAATTGATTTGTGGTAATTTAATAATACGTTTGGAGTGTTTTAGAATTTATACAATTTGTGTATCCAAATACGTATAAATGAGTGTGGGGGACTCAACAAAAAGGGAAAAACTAAAATAATGGCATTGAAAACGAAATTAATTCAGCTGTTAGCTGTCAGAGTTAGTGTATTCTGGTACGAAATTAATTAATTTTATTACAAATTAGTTTTTTGTTTGCTCAACTGTCCAATTTTACTAACAATTAAGTGTGCTATGAAAATGCCTAATTAGCATATGTAAATGTCAACAGATTTGGCATATAAAATATTAGTTCACTAATTTAATTTACAATTTCTTTTTTAATATTAAACGTTAAGTTCATTTGAATGTGTAAATTTCGTGTAAATTAGTAAAAAAGGTACTTTATCGAAAATGGTAACTAAAAACTTACTTCGAACTTAACAATTAAAGCATACAAATAATTTTTAATTATTTAAAAAATATTTATTTATTTTCATTTTTTCATTTATTATTTCATATATATATATATATATTTATTTTATATTTTTTATACGGCCAAGACAACAGTCATACAGTCATCATCAAACATAAACGAATAATCATACTCTGAAAATAATCTTATAAACTATATATTGCTTACTGCTCGGCCTCTCTTAATCCGTAATGCGTTCGTGTATGTTGTAATACTATTGCTTCACTTTGCAACCCTGCGCACTATCATTATTCCTCCATTCTCGCCATTTTCTTTATTTGACAGTTTATTTGGGAAAAATGCCAATCTGTATAAGACTGTCGCGTTTGCGCTGTTTATTGTTTAACAAATTAATTAATATTCAAACAAAAAAGCCGCAAATTGTTGTTAGTTAAACAAATAAATGAAATATTTTTAAATAAACAGTGAATATCAAGAAAATATACGGAAAATAATTGTATAAGATTGGACCATTGAACCATTCGCCAAGGAGATGAAATGAACTGGAAAATACATATATCTAATTGCAGTAATAATTGAGACTCCGAATATGAAATTGGAAATAAGTTTGCGCAATGAAATTATAACAATAGTAAAAACTCTAAATAGGGGGCATTGAATACATAATATGTGTAATCTGAAGTCAAAGCATTTGTATGTGAAGCTAAATTTTAACAAAGGAATTTTGTAATCGATCCACTATCTCTTCATTTGGTAATTTGACATTTTTTCTCAATGAAAACTGGACTGGTTAGTTCAATGGTGTATGTGGTTCAAGCCAGCCACGGCCAAGACAAATAAAGGTGTATGTGCAATATACGTATGTATATACGCTGCGGCTGCTACAGCTACAGCAGCATTGTAGTTATTAAAATAGATACATATAAATAGATATAGTATGGCTAAAGACGAAGTGTAAAAACAACAAGAAGCAGCAATCAAAAGTTGTTAGTGGTTTGCCTCAGTAGGTGTGTGGCAAACTTGATTTTTACCAGCCTCCCTTTGTTGTCTCTTTGATATACGCTAACACTAGACGCTAAACAAACTATCTACAAGCTTAATATTGCAAGTGTTGCGGCTGCGCACAAATAGTATTTGCTTACGATATAGCAATATTACAACGATTAGCTATAAAAAGGAGATAAAATCAAAAACAGCAAATTAGAAATAATAATACTAAAACCATCAACTGACTTAGTAAAAAAAGTAAATACAGGTGTGTATATTTCTTTTCTATTAGCATATGGCACATTAATATAATCCATAATTTTAGCGAATAAATCGAAAATGCATCATCATCACCCACTTGCACCAACGCAAACTACCAGTGGCGCCGCTTCAGCAAATAACAATGCAGCGGTACCCGCACTACCAAATGTTGGTAGCATAAATGCCGTTATTGGCACGGGCAGTGCAAACAATCCTATTACTAATGCCGGAACATCTCATGTACAACAGCGGCGACGGAAGAAACGTCCAAACTATGGTACGCGCACCGTAGAGGTGCGTCGCGGTTATAATGGATTCGGGTTCACCATATCTGGCCAGCAACCTTGCCGTCTCTCATGCATAGTCTCTAATTCGCCGGCTGATCAAGCAGGACTACGCGCTGGAGATTTTCTGATTTCAGTCAATGGTTTAAACGTGTCAAAGTTACCCCACGAAACAGTGGTCCAATTAATTGGAAACTCGTTTGGTAGCATACGTATGCAGATAGCTGAGAACTATTATTCAGACAGCTCGGATGAGGAGAATGCGGCGCTTATGTTGCAACAACAAACAGCTGTATCGAGTTTAAATGGTGTGCTCTCAAATCAATTAGGCTTAGGCGTGGGCGGAGCACGTGCCAAACCGCGTTACTTACATCACAAAGCGAAGATGCATCGCTTACGTAATTCGCCGCAAAAGAAGCGTACAGTAACTTTACAGCAGCAACAACAGTTGGCACGTGCGGAGCAACTATCAAAGTGTGTGTCTGCTCTTAAACCGATGGAATTACAAAAACTTCGACCACTCATCGAAGATCTACCGATGCCTGTTAACAGCTCTGCTTATGTGCTGCCCAGCGTTAGTGCAGCAAAAGAAACATCAGCAGGTGCCGCAGCTGCATCAAACTCCGCTGCAGATTTGGCAAACGTGAATGCAATGGCGCGTGCACCCGCCGCCGCTTTAGAATATCGTGCCATTGTCGGTTATCTGGGTACTATCGAAATGCCGAAACAAATTTCCCATAGCTCTAAATTGCAGACGGTACGCTCATGTATACGCAAATTGCGTCAAGAGAAACGTCAACCTAATATGGTATTAATGACAATACTACCCGATTGTCTCCGTCTACAAGCTGCTAACGGCAATACACTGGCTAGTTACGCCTCCGAACGCTTAAACTATGTGAGCTCATCTTCGGAGAGTGAGAATCGGTTTTTCGGTTTGGTCACTAGCGCGGTACACACATCACATATGGACGAAGATGATGAAGATGAGGATGATATTCAGGCAGCCAATGCTCGCAACGGTCAAGGTGTTGTGGGTGTCGGTGGCGCTGCTGGCAATAACGGTAATGCGCACGTTAGTATCTCAAATAGCTGTCATGTCTTCGTTGTGGACACAAAACTATGCGAACATCAGACGCATGTACCGCGTGCAGCCGAATTTCGTATTCACTGCACGCGCGATCCCATATCCAGTTTGTGTCTGGAGTTTCCAAATAATTCAGAATACGTGGTGAATCTCATACGGAGCATGTATACAATGCGCATAATGCCACCAATGGTCAGACATCATGCTGCCGAAGATATTGTAAATGGTTATGGAGCTGGTGTTGCTGGTGTACCCGCAGCTGCGGCGCATTCTCCTCAACCTAGTAATCACAGCGAAATCTCAACGACTACGTCAAATTCGGATTCTGGTATCGGATTCCACAATGATTGCAATAATATATCGGATCGCATATTAGTTGTAGACTTTCCTGGCGCGCCAGAGCTGCGCATGCGTCCGATGGGCGCGCGCCCTTTGGGCATATTCAATAATTTTGATAATGTCACTGATAAACGTCCAACCGCACACGCATTGCCAGAAGAGAATTCACCGCCACAAAGCGCAGATGTAGCATCCACAAGCAACTCACACTGCGCAAATTCAAGACCAAATTTACTGGCCTCTTTCAACCTGATCAAAAGTCCTGCCACTTCGCTACAGACAACACGTTCCTGTGACGACGTACTGGCTTTGGTCGAACGCAGCGCAGATGATGGTGAAACTGCCACTTTAGATCAACATTCTCTCATAGCTCCACACGCATCCATGGATGATATATCTTTGCACTCGACCGCTCCCTCAGCGTCTGCTATTAGTTGCTCTGCTGCCGATGATCATCTCTTTTTACATCCAGCCGCTTGTATGTTGGCTATGCAACACCAAAAGCAACGTCCCACTGCTAGTCAGGTGTACGCGTTGCTGCAGGATTGTCTTTCACGCGCACGTAATGCACGTCAATCACTACCAGCACATACGACACCCGAGGCGTTGCTGAGCGCACAGAATTGTAACGGAAACTCATCTGCTGCCGCCACCGCACCAACTAAACGTCACTCAATTGGTTTCGAAGCATCGGATATAACGCCGCCTGTACCAGCTCTTAATGTGAGCACTTTCGAGACCAATACGTGGAAAAGTTTGCAAGATTTGCGTGAAAATGAGGAATCTCTTACGCCACACACACCAGATGGTATCAACAGTGAGCCGGATCTACTGGTAAGTTGAAAGCAATTTATATTTTTCTTATTTCTGTTTCATAAATTTTACCTTTAAGTATACCTGCCATTTCAAAAAATACCCAATATCGACAGGTTAACAGTTAACAGTAAACATTTTTTATGGGTATTGGACCAAATCAATGTTTTCCAGGAGTTTGAGCCATATGTAAAAAAATATATTTTCCGTTTTTCGAAGTTAGGCTCCAAAATCGGAGTATCCTTCGAATTTCGAAATTTAGCTTACTGGATACTTCATATTCATATTCAAAAATGGATCCACTATTTTTCGAAATATAAAGTGTTTGTTTTTTTGAACATCCAACTTTGACCCATCTGTCATATAAATTAACTTCGAAAAACGGAGAATCATACATATGATTCAATCTCCCGGGGAAAAAATTGGTTAAACACCTGAGTGTTGTATAGTGTATTTACCACGCAGTTGTTTTACACAATTCTCGACTGAGAATGTCTTTAGTTTCTTCAGGCTAAGCAAAGCAGCGATACGATTCGTATCGGAAATAATAAACACAATGTATTATTTGACCCAACGATGAGCCAACTTCGTTAATCCGCCCAAAGAAAACGTTTTCTGTAATACTGCAAAGTAGACCTCCCTGGTGGCGATGACCTCCCCATTCCAAACAAATTCTGCGCGGCAATTTGGGAAACAAAAATAAAATGCAAGGAACCGAATCTGGAAAATATGGTGAATGGAAAAATATAGGTCATAGTTTAATCGAACAATGATCGGCTTTTGAGAAGAAATATTTGTCATTGTAGAGGTCTTTGACCGATTTTCTCGTATCCAGGTTGTCGATGTACACATCGTGGATCTCAGATAACGATAATTATGACCTCTCGGCCCAATAAGACAGCTTTCGCCTTCTTCGGAGCAAGTTTTTTCAGTTCTTTTGTATTGCGATTAAGCAAGGTTCAGAATTACTCTGAAGTGGTCACATGGTTGCTCATAGTCTTAGAGACTCTCTTTGGGAAATATTTCACGTTTGCGAATGAATCTTGCCGCATTTGCATGCCCTTAAATCCACTCACCTAAAACTCCTCTTCCCATCGGTTTAAAAATTCGAAACAGCTCCGCCCTCACGGGAGTCGAATTCCTAACCCGAAAAAGCTTTCTACCTTAAGTAGGCTTTACTGTACCACATAGTTTATTTACAATGAAAGAAGCATACTTACTTATGTATATACCTCTCCAAGAACTGGTAGCATACATGTGTTTCGAAAGACGTTGTTATCGCTATCAGCAAATTTGCCCCACAATTTGTCACATTTTTTCATGTCGAGAGTTAGAAGAGTGTTCGATGAGTGTGAGTGCTGCCAGTTGTGCGCTAACCTTTCGACAGGAATATACTCGTAAATATTGTATGGGTGCCGTGGGTGTGTGTCGAAAAAAAAAACAATAAAAACAAAAACAAAGTCGTATTAAAAATATTTGAGCAGACGGTCTTATAAGCTCTGCGGTCTGCCATAAATTGAGGCAAACTCGGAACGTTTTTTTGCAAATCTTTTGCTCGCAAATTACTTTATATCTTCCATGCATATACACGTATGTATATGTGTGTAAATTGTGCATTGCACTGATAAAGGAAATAATTGTGTATGCAAATGTGGTGAATTTAAAGATTTGTGCGCGCTCAAACAGACGGAATAAATAAGTGGCCACTCCTCGTGACTTGTGCGCGGACCGAACGCTGGGTTGGGGTCAACACAGCGCGTAAACGAAAGTCATTTATGTGCCATTAACGGTATATGTGCAGCAATAGCTTCGAGTCTTGTTAAGATTACTGCAAAGAAAATTAATCTGCGCAAAATGTATTGCGACTTGCGTCCACCGCTGCCATAATCGTATATTATAGTCTCATATTAGACATTAGAAAATCGGCGGATGTAATATTACCCGGGAGTTTGCGTTATTGTGGAAAATATGACAATAGTGCTCTTCAGTCACAAAACCATAAATGTACTTCGCCTGTGTGTAAATATTTATCGTATATTCTTATATGCAATCGCATTGCTTCCGATGTCTTTATCGAACTGGAAAAAATGGCAAATAGTGCAATTTCATGCTGACAAGAGGCGCTTACGTCATCGAACTGCAATGAAGTTTTTGTTGTAATTTCATATTCAATTTCATATTTCTCATTGTTGTTTGTGTTATTAAGCTCGCTTGTATCGTGTATTCTCTGTCTCATACTGAACTTTGTTGTTGTTCTTATTAATTATACTCTCGCAACAAAAGTTGCTAAAGAGAGTATAATAGTTTTGTCCACATAACGGTTGTTTGTAAGTCCTAAAACTAAACGAGTTAGATATAGGGTTATATATACCAAAGTGATCAGGGTGACGAGTAAAGTTCAAATCCGGATGTCTGTCTGTCCGTCTGTCCGTCTGTCCGTCCGTGCAAGCTGTAACTTGAGTAAAAATTGAGATATCTTAATGAAACTTGGAACACGTGTTCCTTGGCACCATAAGAAGGTCAAGTTCGAAAATGGGCGGAATCGGACCACTGCCACGCCCACAAAATGGCGATAACCAAAAACACATAATGAGCTATATAACTAAGCCATAAATAAAGTTATGAAAATAAAATTTGGAACATAGGATCGCATTAGGGAGGGGCATATTTGAATGTAATTTTTTTGGAAAAGTGGGCCCCCAAATAGGTTTTTTATATATATCTTGCAAACCAATAAAGCTATATAAACCAAACTTTCTGCAGTCGTTTTTTTAAGCCACTTCTTAGTACAGTTCAAAAATGAAAGAAATCGGATAATAACCACGCCCACCTCCCATACAAAGGTTAGGTTGAAAATGACTAAAAGTGCGTTAACTCACTAACGAGAAACGTCAGAAACACAAAATTTCACATAAATGATAGCAGAAGGAAGCTGCACTCAGATCTTTTTACAAAATGGGAAATGGGCGTGGCATTGCCCACTTATGGGTCAAAAACCATATCTCAGGAACTACTCGACAGATTTCAATGAAATTCGGCATATAATATTTTATTGACACCCTGATGACATGTGTGGAAAATGGATGAAATCGGTTTACAACCACGACTACTTTCTTTATAACTCACTTTTGAATTCCATCTGAATCCTTCACTTTATAACATATACATTAGGAACCAATGATGATAGCGAAATAAAACTTTACACAAATACAGTATATGATCTGTGGCATCACTTGTGAAAAAATTATCGAAAACGGACTATAACTTTTCAAGGCCCCACATATCGAACATGTTGAACTCAGCGCCTAAGGTTAAATTTTAACCGAAAATATGGGTAAATCTCTCAACTAATTTAATGTAATTCAGAGGAAATTGTTTTCTTCCAATAGTGTGTCTCTGTTCCAAAAATTATTAAAATCGGGTCACAACATCTCTTAGCTCCCATATACATAATTATAGGTTTTGCAAAAATATCATCCCCTAGCTCCCATATACCTAATTAAAGGTTTTTCAAAAATTCGTTGGGCTTTATTACGCATATATGTATTGGTTAATATGTGATATATCTTAGCAAAATTAAGTGAGCGTATAGTATTGGATATAGTGTACCTTGCTGGTGAAATTGAATGAAATCGGTTCAGGAATTACCTCAGCCCTCATACACTATATAGGACGATTTTCGTTATTCTATTAAACTTTATGCCGAATTTATGGGTAAATTTGTGCGTTATCTTAATAAAATTTCTTCAATAAATTGCGAGAGTATAAAATGTTCGGTTACACCCGAACTTAGCCTTTCCTTACTTGTTTTATTGTACTACTGCCACTATTCCGTAGCACAGCCGTCGCACTGTGAGCTTTAATTGCTTTAAATTAATTTCGACCAATTAATATTTGTAAATTCAATTATATGTACACGCAAACACACATACATATATACATACGTCTACATGCGAGTGCTCAAGCTCTCGTCAGTCACTTGACTGACAAAAGTCGTTAAGTTCACTCAAGTGCTTTTGGGTGATATTGCAACGGGCAGTGTGTGTGTGTATGTGTATGCTTTCATAAAACTTTTGTTATTGTTCTCGAATTGCTCAAATGACCTTTTGTCAATTTGTTGCTCCTTTCCCGACAAGTCATCAGCGTTTCGACTGCCATTGCATGCCTCGTATACATGTGTATTTAGCTAATAATTGCATGTGGTTATTGTATTCGCTTTTGTGTTGCGCCTCATCTGATCGTGTGTAATACAAATACTTGTGATTTACTTTTGTCACTGAAAAAAATCTATGCGCTCAGTTACTAACGACACTTTGGCTTTGTGCGAACAGTCCCGGCATTCTACGCGGATTCCGTTGCGTTTGCGCTGATAAAAAGTGAAAAGTTTTATAAAAATCAAAATAAATATAAATATAAAATACCGAAAACTCGTATTTAAAATTTAAATATTGTCGCGCCGGTCAGCTGCCAAGTCCAGCTGTCTTGATTAGCGCATAATCACGCGCATAATTTAATTTAATACATGTATTTATGTATGCACGTTGTATGTGAAGAAAAAAATCGTCGCGACCAATTTTATTTTTAAACGCTTCCTCAATGTGAATTTATTGCATTTGATTTGTAATTAAAAAATATTTATTGCCAATAAAACATAAGAAGTATTGTTGTCAAAAAATAAAACATGTCGTGCGACTTATAAAAATACGAAATATAATTATTTGAATACGATCCCTTTGAGGGAAACATTAAGCAATCAATAATAAGTAAAAAATAAAATAAAATAATATTCCATTTTTATAAAAAAAGTGACAAATAATTAAATTTTGAAAAAAACGAAAAACTAATAATAAATTAGTCAAATATTGATTATTATACCAAAAACAATTATTTATTTATTGCCTGTCTGCTTACTTCATACATAAAAAAAGTAATTACAAAATTATACGAAAATCATTGTCATTTTTAAAACATCGAAATCGAGTCTGATCAGTTGTGCACACAAACGCAAATTTAAATTACTAATTAAATATTATAAAAACAAAAAAAATCACCGACTCTGCTCGGACACTTCCACATTGTGTTTCGGATGCTTTGTGTTTTTGTCGCCATCACTGATGAGTTTATCGACTTTTGATTTGTAAACAAAACGTTGCTATAAACCTCAGTGTTATAAGTGTTATATGTCATAGCCCGCCCACTAAGTTGGTATGTGTATGTGTGTGTGTGTGCTATCTCTGTCTGTAAATTCTGCAATATATATAAATAAATGCAAATAAAAGTAATAAGCTTATGTGATTCCTGCGAAATGTTTCGAATGACACGTTCACTCTTTTGAATGGACAATGAACAGTATGCTGGAACTTGTCTGCGGTTTATATTCCGAGGAGAATGAGCCGGTAAGTGGAAATGAATGTGTGATTATAACTGATGAAATGTAAATAATTTAGAGATACATATGTACATCTTTATTAAATGCTGCTTGGAGGAGAATGAGTTATAATCTTCCTAACATTTCCTTTTGAATTGCCATTCCTTTGCGAGATCTAGCAAACGTTTTTTGGATCTCACTTTATTGGAATAAAATACCTCTACAGATTTGTGGTACATTCTAAGCGCTTTGTCGATTCTTAAATTTAACTGAGGGGGTAAGTTTTTGGCATCACAAAGGACCATTGAACCTAAACTAACCCAATCCAGACGTTACACGTTCAAGAAATTGCTTTCAAGTTGCCACACACTCACATTTTTTCACTACCACACTCTTACTTTCCGTACTTGAAAGCCAGCTTGCTTTCATTTTTTGCGAGCAAGAAGTGTTTCAAGTTGATGATCAAGAAATGAAATTAAAAGTATTAAAATTGTAAAATTAATTACGAATAAAGTTGAAATGAGTGAATTATTCGCTTTTACGAAATCGTACACAATCAGTACATTTTGTGGAACATGAATCTGCAGCAAGGAACATAAAGCCACAGAAAAATATCGATATATTTTTATTAATTTATCGGCATCCAATGTATGAAACGGATTTCGATATACAGTGGAACTTCCATAACTCTAAATAATAGTTCTATAACTCGAAGATCTCCATAACTCAAACTTTTGAATTGGAAATAGCGTTTAGAAATCAAATTTCATACAAATTTCCTTCCATAACTTGAACTTCTATAACTCGAACCCTTGAAGTGGCAATAGAAGTCAAATTTCATACAAATTTCCTTCCATAAATGGCATTTTTCGACCATGGCATAATACAAAATTTAAAATTTTACTATCAAGGGAAAATTTTAAAGAAGTCACTATATTCGTATGGAGGTGAACAAGAAAAATGATATTACACTAATATGCACATTTCATAAATTGTGTAACAAAGGCATAAGATACAGATGTCCAGAGCCAAACAATGGCAAAGTGCAACAAACAAAATTATTGAAAACATGTGTTAATGTAATTAAATAAAACTGTTTGCGAAGTAACTGAATAAAACTGTTTGCAAATCTATATTTTACATCTTTTTGAACATTTTTATTATATACTAGCTGACCCGGCGAACTTTGTACCGCCTAACAGTCAATGAATGTGGTGTTACAGATAAGCATAACTTTATGATTTTTTGAAAGCAATACAATGAATACATATAATATTTATAGCGGCCCGGTACGTGCTTCGCTACGTATAAAATGAAATATTAAATCAAAATCATTTATAAAAAAAATATATATTTAATTATTTGCTAGCTATCCAAAACATTTGGATAAACAATATTTTTTGTTTTTCCATTTTGAGCATGAATAAACAAATGGCTGGTGGTACCGACTCTGCAACAGGCAACATAAGGACATGTGAAAAACATGATTCCTCCAAATTCACACCACAAACGTTAAGTGTTTGTCCTTGAGCTTTGTTGATGGACATCGCAAATGATGAACGCACAGGATATTGTAATCGTTTGAATTCAAATGGCATATCAGTTGGAATCATAGGGATACGCGGTATTAAACAAACTTCTCCTTTTGATTTACCAGTTAAGATCGTAGCTTCAATCAAATTTGACAATAAATTTTTCACTGCCAATCTGGTGCCATTACACAGTTTTGGTGGATTAATATTTCGCAATGATATAATCAAAGAACCCACTTTCAGATTCAAGCAATGCGGTGGCATACCAGCCGGTTCTAATGAATTTAAAAATTCAGTTGGATAATTCATTGCCTCATCTTGATTCATAGCACTGTCAATTGATTTATATGTCGTGACTACGCCTGGGAGTTTTGCTTGAATTTGAAAATTTATGGCATTGATATGAATGTTCTTCGGTGCTAAAATGGCGCGCTCTCTCAACCAATCATGGTTTCTGTAATTCTGAAGAATATTTGGAAAAACATATTCAATCAATTCATCTATCGATTTCGTAATTGTACAAAAATTGTTCGGTACAGTGATCAATCCGTTGGTTCTGTCGATTTGTATTTTGCCATCACCAATTTGTAACAATTGTTTTGAAAACTCATGGGCAGCTGGATCATTTTGTAGGTGAATACGCATATTAATGTTCAGTGTCAATTTTTGTACATATCTCCAAAGAACTGATGACTTTAAACAGGCATTAATTTCATCAGCAGGAGTTGACCGAGGAATGACAGGCAATGTTTGCCACCAAAAAGCTGTTGGTTACCACGTAAATCTTGCATTGTTCGATTAAATGCTTCTAGTAATTTTTTATTCGCCATTGTACACTCATCCCATAAAATAATTGACGTTAATCGCAGAACTTTTGCCATAGCAGAGTTTCAATCACCTGTACATTCAATGGCAATTTTAATGCAGAGTGTGCTGTCCGACCACCTTCTAATAATGTAGCAGCAATTCCCGAAGATGCAAGTGCCAATGCAATTTTCTGTTCCGATCGAATAGTGGCTAAAATCAGTGATATAACGAACGTTTTACCTGTACCACCAGGTGCATCCAAGAAATATAACCCACCTGCATTATTGGAAATGGCTTGCATGATTTTGTCATAGACATGTTTTTGCTGAATATTCATTTTGGTTATATTCGATTGTACAAATAAACGCAAATCATTAGAATTGAATTCCTGCTCACGTTGCAATTCACGATCAAATAGATCATGCATGTCACGATTTGGTGCGGTCATACCCAATTGTACTAATGTTTTATTTGCAATCCGTAGACACATATCTTCAATTATTATCAAAGCTTCGTTGTACATTTCCAAAGTTATCAACAAATCAGGATTTCTTGCATGATGACGCATACGAATTAAAATATCTTCTGCAATATTATGTTTATATTTGTTCCATAATTCAAGTGGATTTGATGGCATACATGTTGATAATATAACGGCAAACAGCATTCGTAAATTTGCTATATTAAAATAAACACGTTGGCCATTCTCAAGATGTACAGCCAAGTGAACAACCGCAGGATGTCTTTCGTGCATTGGAAACGACATAATCCTCCAGACAGCTTCATTGCTACTAATATAGCGACCCATTTGATACTGAGTAATTTCATCATTTCTATTCTCACCAGCAACACCGAAAATAGCCATATCGCTCCCTTTATTTACATACTTGCAAATATATTTAATGGATTTGACAGAATTACAATATTCCACATTTATATGAGCGTTGAATATTTTCAATAATAATGGACAATACGGAACCACCCAACGATTATCAACTTCAACTTCCTGGTTATGCATTCTAATGGTTGCCGTTTTGCCATTATCATTAGGTGATCTACGTAGATACAACGGATATCCGTCATTGCCCGTTATTGTGTCTGAAGTAAATTGCCTTGGGTATCGTTTCGAACACTTTTCATCAATCATACATGGTGAATTCATATTTAGTTCACCGCACGGTCCATGTATCATGTTTTTAACAACAACTTGAAATAACTCAGGATCAGCAGTGTGATTAGGAATTTCAGCTGCCATTCAATGGAGTACATATGGCAACGTACCTCCCCAAATACATATAATTTCGCAATTAAATCCATAATTGCTTTACATTTTTGCCGAAAAACATGCGCAGTAATGTCATGACGATCGGTTGTCGACTGTCCTGCAAATAAATTGTTTTTGATGTCATCCCACTGCGGATTACATGTAAATGTAATAAATAGATCCGGTCGACCGTATTTTCTTACATAACACATTGCGTCTTGTGCATATTCGTTCATATTCCGTGGGCTACCAATAGATGGCAATATAGTTAAACGTCCAATGTCATTAATATTAGCATCATTCGCTATCGCATCTTGCAAATGAATATATTGTTCAGATCTTAATTTTGCTTTGTTGAAACGAATAAAATAAAGACGTTCTGTTTCTATTTTGACGTACATATCAACGATGTACTGATGATATAGTTTACGACATTTTAAGATATAATTTTGTTCTTGTGGACGAACCATCAATCGATAAGAATAATAATTCATGGCACTAACTTTTTTCTGTACGTGTAGGCCTTAAAATAAGTGGAAAATGTGACTTAAGAAATTTCTACAAATGATGAAATGTCAACACACTGAAAATATTATTTACCTGTTCGTGGATCAATCATTGGTGTATTTATATTATAGTCATCGTCACCTTTCCAATGCAATATTGGGTATTGTAATGCGTCGTAACTACGATTGAAACTGATCACCACGAATTATAATTGCAACCTCATCAATTGTCGGTGCATTGAATCGCCTTTCATGCTCTCCAAATGGTGTTTCATCAGCCCTTATTACGATTTTGTGATGATCAGAGGGCATACGATCGAGAGCAATTTTGAACAATTGAACTAATGCGTTATGCTGATGGAAAAACCTTTGTAGCTCACAAACAATTTCTCGCCTTGTATTCAAAGCAATTGTACAACGTTGATTCAATTCACGATTTTCATCACCAATAAAATAAATTTGCAATGTTTTTAAAAATAATTCCACCATACATTGAGCGCTTTTCAGCTTTCCAAGTAGCTACGAGTTAAATAAAAAAAATGTAACATATGTGTGGTGAAATTTTTGAAACATTTTTGCCGATATCTCGAGACCCTAGTCACGGAGCGGTATCAATAATACTCTATACTATAGAAATCATCAACAGCTTCCATTTGCTACCCATATTGTACTAACACATCTTAGGGTTACCCGGGTCCACGTTTTGGCCTATTTCTCGAGACCCTGGTATCCGATTCTTAAAATTTTAAAACACAAACCATCTACTGAATAGTCCAAACAAAACCTAAAAATTTGGTTTGGATAGGTGAGCCCGTTCTTGAGTTATAAAGTCACAACGAAAAATGGCATTCATTTTTATATATATAGATTTATATTATATGAACTATATTTTACAGTTTTAATGAAAATTTATATAACTCGAAGTTTTTTTGTAGATTATGGTGATTCGAGTTAGAGATGTTCCACTGTATATGTACATATCTAAAATTTCGTAATCGAACCGATTTAAGTCAAAAATATCTGTACGCTTTTTATTATGGTATAAATTCTTTTTCTAAAAGTTATCGATATTCACGAGTATTGGTAACCTTTAAAAAGCAACCTTGTCATAACTAATAAAATTTCGCTCTTTGACCAGTAAAAAAATTAAATTCAATAATAAATTTTGGTATTCTACAGTTTGAAAGTTAACAAAAAATTTATATTAACCGTTAAAAAATTGTCAGCGTTGAAAGAAACATCCATTAAGATACATCTGATTTTGCATTGATAGCAATCTAAAAATAGTAAACCACTATGATGACGTACAAATTTACATTTTTTAACGGTGAAAATTAACTTGACCGGAACGCATAACCTTACCACCACATCCATATGGACGAAAATATTTCTGTTTCTCGTTATATTACGTACATACATATGTACGTTTGTGATACAAGTGCGGAATAAAGCATTTTATTCGAATTTATTATGCACATTATTAAAGTCAAATTGTGGCAAGTGGAGTCAATTATTATTACGAACTTTGCATTTGTGCGGCTTTCCCATGAAAAATACCACCACTGAACCTTTAACAAAAAACAAAAACAACTGAAGACTTCATAAATTTCCGATGAGAAAATTAAGGGTAAAAGTGCGCATAGCATGGCCGAATTGTAACGTATTTTCGCGGCATTAGTGCTTATGCACGTCATATGTGCACAACTACATGCATACCTAAATATACAGATAGATGTACATATGTGCACTTATATTACACAACGAAAATTAACTTCTATTTTCGAAAATATTAAATTCAATTACCATACTAATGGAGTGTTGTACACAATTACAGTACATAAGGCATGTGTGTGAAGGCATTTCCTTGATGGTGGTTAGATCCTGTTGCCACTGCACTTGCTTGCATCAGATGTTTGGCTGTAGCATGCCTGTTAATATACGTGCACTTCCACCTGTCAGGGTCTGTTGGCATGCGCTACGGTCATTGCACACACAATCTGTCGTAATATTAGGGTGTTTTGTGTGTGTTTCAAAGCGCGCGCGCGCGAGAACAGGTTGCAACCTGTTATCCTGAACAGATGCATGACAATGCAGCTGGTTTGGCGGTTAAAATGTTCTTTTAATTTACCGCTTAAAAAAAAATTGGCGCGAAATATTTGGTTAAAAATTGCAGCAAACAGATGTCATATTTTAAGCATAAACTAAGATTCATTATTTAATAGATATACAGTGGAACTTCCATAACTCGAACTTCTATAAGTCGAATATCGCCATAACTCGAACTTTTGAATTGGCAATAGTGTTTAGAAATCAAATTTCATACAAATTTTCTTCCATAACTCGAACTCTTGAAATGGCAGTAGAAATAAAATTTCACACAAAATTCATTCCATAAATCGAACTTTTCGACCAGGGGATAATACAAAATTTAAAATTTTACAATCGAGGCATATTTTAAAAGAGTATCTCTATATCGTATGGAGACTAACAAAAAATATGATATTATACTTATGAATTTCATAGTAACAAAGGCATTGGACATAGACGTCAAGAGCTAATAATAGCAAACTGCAACAAACAAAATTACAGAATACATGTTTTTACGTATGTATATAATACTTTATGCGAAGTTAATAAATAGAACAGTGCATAAATCTATATTTTACAGCTTTTTGAAAATTTATATGTTTTAATAAAAATTATATAACTCGAAGTCTCTCTAACTCGAAGTTTTTTTATGGATTATGGTGATTCGAGTTAGAGACGTTCCACTGCAGTTTTATTTCAATTCATTGTTTAATTGATATCATCTAGTTATTAATTTTAAAAAATTTGTTACTCAATTTGTTAAAAAGTGAAATGTCAGTGCAGTTATTATCGCTTAGTGACGTCAGAAATCAAATGAATTTTATAAAACTTGCAAATTTGTTCTTATCAAACATTTTTTTATTTATTAATGTGCTCACTATCTTATCTTTATTTGCTAGAGGGTGATTTTTTAAGAGCTTGATAACTTTTTTTAAAAAAAAAACGCATAAAATTTGCAAAATCTCATCGGTTCTTTATTTGAAACGTTAGATTGGTTCATGACATTTACCTTTTTGAAGATAATTTCATTTAAATGTTGACCGCGGCTGCGTCTTAGGTGGTCCATTCGGAAAGTCCAATTTTGGGCAACTTTTTCGAGCATTTCGGCCGGAATAGCCCGAATTTCTTCGGAAATGTTGTCTTCCAAAGCTGGAATAGTTGCTGGCTTATTTCTGTAGACTTTAGACTTGACGTAGCCCCACAAAAAATAGTCTAAAGGCGTTAAATCGCATGATCTTGGTGGCCAACTTACGGGTCCATTTCTTGAGATGAATTGTTCTCCGAAGTTTTCCCTCAAAATGGCCATAGAATCGCAACAAAAAGTTTGTTAGCATCGAACGATAGCGATCGCCATTCACCGTAACGTTGCGTCCAACAGCATCTTTGAAAAAATACGGTCCAATGATTCCACCAGCGTACAAACCACACCAAACAGTGCATTTTTCGGGATGCATGGGCAGTTCTTGAACGGCTTCTGGTTGCTCTTCACCCCAAATGCGGCAATTTTGCTTATTTACGTAGCCATTCAACCAGAAATGAGCCTCATCGCTGAACAAAATTTGTCGATAAAAACACAAACAACACATTTCGAACCGAACACTGATTTTGGTAATAAAATTCAATGATTTGCAAGCGTTGCTCGTTAGTAAGTCTATTCATGATGAAATGTCAAAGCATACTGAGCATCTTTCTCTTTGACACCATGTCTGAAATCCCACGTGATCTGTCAAATACTAATGCATGAAAATCCTAACCTCAAAAAAATCACCCGTTATTTACACAAAAATATCTTGTATACAAATAATATTCAAGCTACCAATTGTTGGGCTCATGCGTGAATGTCATAATTTTAGATTATTTCGCGTATATTTTATTTTCGAGAGATATCGAACATTTTTTATTTTAATTTTTATTCAAGAGATTTCCTGTTATAAAAAGCGATTTACTTAGCAACAAAGCTGCCATTCAACCTCAGCCTACAAAAAACACAGCATAATTTCATTTTTTTACTTCCAAAGTAAAAAGTTTTCTCAATATTCTAATGTTATGTTCTTTTAGCTTCAACTATCAAAAATATAGCAGAGGAGACCCGTTAATTTGCTAATTTTGTATATATAATGCATTTAATTATTTATGCCATAGTGTTGAAATATTAAAATTTAATTTTTAAAATAAAAGTTGTAGAAATCCGCCATATTTTTTACAAAAAAGCAATAATACTTAAAAAATCATGCAGCTAGCTGTTATTTATTTTTTTTTTATTTTGGTTTTTCTTTTTTATTATTTTTTTTTTTAATATTTCATTACTTTTGCAAAAAAAAAGTTCGTAGCAGTGAATAAAGGTATGCGATGAGTAATCACAATGAGCGACCACTTCATATGAAATATTCCGCACTGTGTTCATTCAATGATAAAATTTCACACTTTCATTGGTTATTTTGTATTATTTTACATAAAATATCGATGAAAAAATTAAATTATGCCTTTATTTTGAAATTAATTTAATTATTTGTAATAACTTTTTGCAGTTATTCAATAATTAATTCAAAACTAATTTCTTCTTGTTTTTGTTATTGTTTTTATTATAAAAAAAATACGCCTCACTTAAGTCACAGTGCACCAATACAAACGTGAAACAATAAGCTGCTAGCATTGTTAATGCATTTCAGGCTTAAAAAAGGTGGCTCAGACACGATCATATGTAAATATACATATGTACTCACTCACATACATATATACATATAAGCATAACCAATCAATATATACATACATATTTTTTATTTAAACTTTACTATATTGTTTATATATATTTTGTAATTATATATTTTTGTTGTTGTTGCAACGCTGTTGTCATTTGTTTGGTAGAATTGACTTTTCCATCTTGTTGTTGTCTCCGTTTTTATTGTTAGTCATTTAGCGTCCGCTTGCTAGTGGTTGGTGGTTGTTAAGCGTTGACTCGCGCTGCTGGTTGTTAACAATCGACAAATTCGTGTAAGCCGCAACACCGAATCAGTCTTTGAACGTGGCCCAAACGTGGTAGTACTTACATAGCGGCGTTCGGCGATAGTACATGCGTACCAACAACGCGGAAGAAAGCTCGAATCGCACACAACAACGCTAAATTATTTTTTTAAATATTCCAAACGGAACGCATGCGCGCTAATGTGAAATTGCGTACAATGAAAAGTGAATTTTGAATTTGTGATTCATTTAATAACAGCTATGTGAAGTGCGCTTGAAATTGTGAGAAAAATAAATGACTGTTTTTATGCAGTATTTTTTAACTGAAAAGTTATAAATTTCATAAAAATAAATAATAATAAGCCACAAGAAAATTTAAATACCAAACACAAAAAAATGAATGTGTAAGTTTGATTTAATTAATACGAAATAAAACGTTTTATCCGTTGATTGTGTTAAAATTCACACTTAAATCCAATTAAGGTACAAAAAAACCATATTTTTTCATAAACAATGCAACTGATGTGCAATAAATATTGAGGTTTTTGAAAAAATTGTGATAATATAATAATAATATAATTGAAAAGTAATAAATCAAATAATTATTTAAAGTGTTTTAATTGTATAGATTTATATAAAAAAACAATAAATGAAATATTCGCAAGTTTTTTTGCATTAATAAACAGACAACGAGAAAAAAACTTGTTTCCACTTCTCAAAGTCTTAAACCATTTTTCTGTAAATGAACTTATACAATTAAAAGGTCATATAAAACTATTCACAATTAATAATACTAAAGATTGTATGAAAAAATACCAAACTAACTACTAACTAAGAAAATTGTGTTAAAGAAATAATTCGTTTTGAAAATAACAAAAATAGCATAAACAAAGCAATTGTTTACAAAATCGTTTAATGAAAAATCGCATTCCAAATGTTGCGTATACCGTGACGTTACCACATTAATTGCTCAACGGAAAAACTATGTATCACGGGATAGTACACACATAATTCACCGTTAATAATTTAATAAAAATCACAAAATTTTTCAATGAATTCCTTATGCTTTATTCTACGAATGAAAATAGTTGAATGAATAACGATTTCTGCTTAATGCCAGAATTTACTGTTGCTAGAAGACTGAAGCCTTGCGTGTTGCCACATTGCAACACCACCAACCCCATACCGGTGATCTTGTGATAATTAGCGCCGATTAGTATATTAGCGATCATAAACAATGAGTGCGCGTAATAATCGTGGGCTAATATTTATTTATTTTGGTTACGCGCTTGGGTAACAGCACGCCGCTTAGACATTCCAAAAATACCAAACACGAGTGCGGAATAACCAAATATCTACTCACAAGGCAGGTGTAAAATATTTGCCAAGTATAAAATTTACGAAAAGTAAATAACGATACAGACAAATGAATTTGTTAAATTTACGCGAGAGTTGAAAATCATTTGGAAAAAAGAAAAAATGAAAGGAAAATTAAAAAAGTATATAAAAAAGTAAAAAGTGACATACATGAGTGCTAAAAAGCATAATAAACTTAGATTTTCTTTATATACTTCTTATAAACCAACTTACGTTCCGACGTTAAGCACCTCTATCTAAACAAAACTCTTCCCGATTTGCCTGCAATAAACATTACATACACTCAACAGCTAGTAAAAAGTGAAAACTGTTTAAAAAATAAACTATAAATATACCAACTACATAAATAGTGTTAACACAGACATACATACATAAAAATACAAGAAAAGCAAAACTTTGATTTGCAATAAATTCGCGTACGCTCCAACGTAAAATTGTTATGGCTACGCCACGCACGACGCAACGCGTCTGGAGGAAATTCCACGAATTCCATTGGAATTTAAACATTTTTTGTTGAAATTTCTTTAGTTATAGTATTTAATTTTTGATTTTTTTGTGGTTCTTGAAATATTTCTGTTATATTTTCTTACACACCAACTACACCAGTAGATGGAAGCATTTTCAATGTGCAATTAAATGAAAATATGCCCACCAATTACCCAAAAGATTTAGACAGCAACTTATAGGCGTTTGAGGGTCATTTGAGCATTTTATTTGCGAAAAATTCTACATCAACATTGCAATTAGACGTACTTAGGTGTAGTGTGGGTGTGGGAGCTCAATATAAATATGTTGTATACAAACATACATAAATTGCACACTCAATCAACCTTGCGTGTTTGTAGCTCAGTAGCTCTATTGCGATCCTCATCATGAATGTGCAGTTTATTTTCAGCTCACTTATTAATCGCAAATTTTATGAAAATTGTATGGAAATTTTCATTTTCTTTTGCGGAAATGTTTTCAAATTTTTTATAGTAGTAAAAAGCAAGTACAAGCAATTTTTTCGGGGATTAGTACGTCTAAATATTTTTTTTATATATAATCTGGTTTTATTAACACTTTAGTAACTTTGAAAAAATATTTCGATTTGAAAAAGTTATAAGTGAAGATTTGATGTATTTGTGATTGTGAAATTTTTCTGAAACAAACAGAGTATGACTTGAAACTTCCAAACTAGTCATCGAATCTCAATTTACTCCAAGATTACACAAACTTTGTGTGAGAAAAGCAAAAAAAAAAGCAGTTAAAAAAAAGAAATGTATTCTTGCAATATATTTTAAGTTCTAAACATTTTGCATTCAATACAATAAAGGAAAGTTTCTACATCGCTTTATATACATATTCCATTGTTAAATGTTTGTATGTACCTCATTCCACAATTACTCTTTGATATTGTAGAAAATTTCTATATTTTCAATGAATTTATTGCAAGCAATAACTAAATTCATTCATGCATATGTATGTACATATTTGTATAGATATACATATGGGCATAAATAAATATGTGCTTCATAGTTTTCTCGTAGTTTTAAGCTACACAAATTCTTCAAAGCTTTATACAAACTTGATAATTTATGTTTCTATTATTTTATACATACAAATATTCGTTTGAATATATTGGAAATTTGTTGGAATTCATATTCATAAATAATTCTTATGAATTAAATTTACACAAAAAGTTGATATAATGTATTAGTAATAGTAAAAATAAAGAAAACAAATTCATGTTATTTAAACAGTTTTCATACACATATACAGTGGAACTTCCTTAACTCGAAATTCTCCATAACTCAAAACTCTTAAATTGGCAATAGAAATCCAATTTCATAAAAATTTCCTTCCATAAATCGAACATTTCGACCAGAGCAAAATACAAAATATAAAATTTTACTATCGAGACAGAATCCCTCTATATCTAAGGGAGGCGAACATAAAATATGATATTACACTTATGGATTTCATAAATCATGTAACAAAGGCATGAGATACAGACGTCGTCAGATTTTAACGAATGAACATAAAACTTTATGTGAAGTAAATAAATAAAATTGGGTATAAATCTATTGGTCTACAACTTTGCTTTCGCCGTTTTTTTATAAATTTAAGGATTTTTTTTGTATAAAAACGGTTACAAATGTCGATGAGCCTCAGCCGCACTTTTCTTGGAATTAAAAAAGAAAAGCAAAATTTCCCGCAAATGTCGGTAATTCGGCTCAAAAAGTGACATTTTCAGTTGAGAATAAGTTTGGGATGCAAACAGATCTCTACAAATATTTTGTTGGATTAATGTTGGCACAAATGTCCAAGATCGATATAAAAAAACTCGATTTAATCGACCTAGAGACATCTATTGGAAAACGGCGGAAGCAAAGTTGTAGACCTAATAGCTTTTTGAAAAAATTTTTGTTTTAATGAAAATTCGAGTTAGAGAAGTTCCACTGTATATGTACATATGTATATTCGATTTTTCTTTTACATTTCATGAATGAAATAATAGTTTTATTGTCTATTTCAATTTGTTGACATTTCACATCAATTTGATTGATTAGCACCAATTGAACTGTGTTCACCAGGTTAGCAAATTGGCTGGAAAAGCATTGTTACAATTTGCCATAAAAATAGCAACAATTTTATCGGGTTAACGCGACTATAATTGAACTAGACGTAATGCAAACCATATTTTAATTTCTGATTTATTTAATTATTTCTATTTTATTGAAATTTATGTGAATTTCGGTTTTTTTTTAGCAAATAATGAATTTATAATCTAAAGGTCGTTGATTACCGCATAAACGTAAAGAAATTCCCGGTATTAAACTGATAAATTTTCGGAGAACTGCTTGGCAAAGCAAATGAGGCAATACCAGCAATAACAATTTAACTACTTAACGATTATACATGCATGCATGTGTATTTGTGTATCTATGTATGGGTATGGAAACTAACAATTCAGCAATTATAGACTGACTGCTGCTATTTGCAGTTGTTTGTCAGTAAATGTCAACATACACGCACACTGACACATGGATCTCTTTACTTAAACGCTCATATGCATGTCACATACATATTGACAAGTGTGGTAGTCAGAAAATTAGTCACATTTATTGACACACCATTTTTTCGTCATACCTCACTTTGTTTTGCCTCCCGCGTCAGCGTTGTGAGTGCGCTCGCGCATTAATTTGCCACTTTCATAATTACAAAATTTGAATTTTTAATTTATTCAAGTTACAGTAAGCTTGCACTGGTCGCTTCTTCCTTTATTTTCGTTGTAACATTTTATAGTTAAACACTTATTAGCCTCACACTTAACAATTATTCGTGACGTAAATTGCATTGGCTTTTAGTATTTCGAAATTCCAAACCTGTTTCATGACATACTATTAAGAAAACCCAATTTACCGGACCGACCAGCAAGGCCCAGACACGACTCTGTTTACCCCGGCGTGTCAGCGATTCGTCATTCATTTATAGTGTGTTGCCATATGCCACCAACGAGCATTCAAATGTGTGTATGTATGTCACTGGCACTGCATTGTGTCGTCTAACACCTACTGCCACCTGCGTGCGGGGCCTAACATCTGAATGCCAAGCAAACAACACTTTCTGCTTTGTGCAATGCATGTTCTAGGCCTTTAGGCAAAATTTCACTGTCATGATAAACAAGTAATTGAAAAAATATTTTCCTTAAATCATTTGCAGTCAATGAAAAATGAGCAATGCGCATTTAATTGTTTCATTTATTATTTGTTATTTGTTGATTTAGATAAGCTTTGCTATGAATGGACTTGACGCCAAAATGAGTGTACTACTTATGTTTGTATATCATAATAAAAGCTTTTGATTTATACCTGTGTGCTATTTTTAAAAAGCGAGTAATATTGTTGTGATTTAGAGACTTTCAGAAAAATTATGCACAATTCGATGGTCTTCACTTTCTACAATGAAACCTCGCTACCTTGAAACTTGGTGCTCCGGAGCGTTTTTGCGAAATCTACTATTTCATACGACGTTAATTTTGCAAAGAAATTTAGGTGATTTGGAATTAATTTACCGTCGATATTTTTCATATTAAAATTTTTTACCAAAACATATTGTGTTGATCCATCAGCTAAATTTGTCTGAACTTGCCACTTGTATTTGGTCAATCTGTGCTGCTCAGCTGTCATTCTCAGAATACCGCGGTGGTTTTTGGTTCAAAAATTGTGTTTCATTTCTACATTTTCATTCATAGAATTGCAATAAAAATACAAATATTCATGCGTACATATTGAAAATGTGTTTTAACGATAATTTTCGACTTTTAATTTTCGTTTTGGAATAATAATTGAATTATTCATAATTTTTCGAAAATGTAAATATTAACAGCTGTTCGACTACATTCCAGCTGCTGATGAACATTGTTGTAGTTTCATTATTAAAGGCGACTTTTTAAGAGTGTTCTCACTTAAGTTTAAAGTGTTCTCGATTTTATTTAAAATTATTTTATTTCCCTATTATTCTTGTACCTTTTTATACCTCTATTCCAATTTATAATATTTCTATACCAAACTGATACATTGCTTATTATGAAGTTATATATCAGACCAAAAGTGGAAAGAAATGGTTCCCATATTCTCAACCATCTATTTATATTCAATAGATTTTTGATCAAACGATCGTCTATAATGATCCCATTCGTTAGATCCCTGTATTTATGTATTCATGAATGAAATTCATTTGAAATCAGTATGACTAAGTTTTGAGTTGACAAATAAATGCGTTCAATGCCTGATCGGTTGAGATCGTGCCTTGAAGCACGTTAACTCTCCTTGACGTTAACAATCCAGTAACTGTGTGAAATGAACTCAAAACTGCATTATATGCAAATCACGTATCCGAACGGGGTGTATATCATACACTTACGCAAATCTGGACACGCTTGAAGTCTAAATACAAAGATACTGAGAAACATTTTTGCTTTTGCTGCTGGGGACTTCTACTTTTAGACTCATATGCTTTTGTTATTCTTCTGATTTTCAACGTAATTGCAAACAAATTAATTTCTTGCTTATCGTTCTGTTTTTCTTTTACAATTATCGCTAACATGATCACGATCGCACGCCACAAGGCTGGCACTTATTGAAATTTATTGCAAATACTCGCGCACAATTACGGCGCCAATCTCCACCTGATTTCGGAGAAAGGTGTAAAGCAAATTCTTGGTGAGGAACGATCAAATCGATCGATCTGTTGAGCTTTCGCATTCATGAGATACCTAGACAAGCGGTGGTGGATATTAGGGGGCTGGGCACTGCCAAAAGAATTTACTTAAATTGCTGAGCAGCGGCAAACAATTCAGTTCAATGCTGGCGAGCAGTGCGTGCGTAACATAGCAAACGTTTGCAGAGCGGAAAACTGATATATAAAAATATTAATTTAAAAGCTAGAACAATAACAGTGTATGAGCGGATTTATTGCAAATTGAACATACTTTTAATTTCTTAATCAAATATTTATTGTCAAAGAATCGCAATCAAACACACAACCATCAAAATTAACTTAATTTAATTCTAAAACCAGCCAAGAAAAACACAACATAAACTATGTATGAGACAAATCAGCTTAAAGTTGAAAATGAGACATATGAAAACGGCAAATTGTGCAAAGATTTAGAGTTCGTTTCGAAACACGAATCTAAAGATACAAAAAACCAAAACAACAACAACGCATTAATAAACATTACAACAACAAAAAGCGCAGAAATATATCATAAAAATAATATAAACTCTAAAGAAACATTAATACAACATTTAGAAAATAACAATAACAAATCACAACACAAAAACAACGTGCAACAAAACGAAAATCTGCACGAGATATTCCACAATTCCACACAATCAACAAAATCCAGCAATATTGCCAATATGGTGGAACGCTTTGTTGAAACATTCAGCCATATTAACGATTCTGGTGCCTTTGACGCCAGCTTCGAGATCAAACACATACCGGAGACACCACAGCGCTTGCTGCGGCATCGCTGTGTCACCGAAGTGGATCGCGAGAGCCTTGCGCGTTTCGTACGCAACTTTGAGGCGCGCCAACTGCACCACCAGCAGCAGGAGCAGCAACAAGATCAACAAGAATTTACACAAACACAGAATACGTGTCGCCGCAACAGCAGTAGCGCGCGCACAACACCAAAGAGTTCCCCCTACCTGTGTCGCAAAGCAAAAGCGCTCTATCAGAATGTCTTCAACGGCGGCAATACGAGTCACCAAAGTAGTCGCAGTAATTCACCGTGGTTGCGCGGCGCTAGCACGCCAGACACACAATCCACACACTCGGATTTGGGTTCGGCCGATAGTCAAACGCAATTGGATGAACTGGCCGCAGAGCTAATGCCAGCGCCGAAAGTGCAACAGTCTAAATGCTGTTTTCAGCGCTCCCAATCCGAACGCTCCAGCTATCGTTCAGCGGTTAAAGTATTACAGTTTTTGTCCGGCAAAAAGAAGTGCAGATCAAATAAAACAAAGGCGAACGCGACTAAAACTGCTGCGCCAACTTCACCTCTACCGTTACGCGCAGCCACGCTCGGTTGTCAACCATTACCACAATCCGATGTGGAAGACAACATTGAGGACGACTACTACTTTGAAGGCGTGCATGTGGAAGACTATGAAGACGTTGCGGCACTTGCTGATTTAGAGGCGGCACAACAAGAACAGGATGAGCATGATGACGGCATTTCTTCGGCCAGCTCGAACATCACACAATCCAGCGGTCGCAGTCAGAATTACACGCCAGACTCCTCATTTGAGTTGCACTCGCCGTTAGTGCCCACCTTCAAGGTCACACCGCCGCAGCACACCAAAGGTAGCCGAAATCCCGCCTATGAGTTTGCGCGCTTCCTACGTGGCTCCTTTCACGCCAAACGCGCCTCCATTACGAAGTTGCGTCGCTCCATCAGCGATCCAGATACATTTGAACAAATTGATTTTACCCATCCGCCAGAGTGTCAACGTCGTCGCAAAAACAACAACAACCGTTGCATAAAAGGTGTGAAGTCAGCGGAAATAGCAACTGAGTTGACGTCGTCAGCGCAGCCCATACGCGTGAGTCACATCTAAATACTCATCTACTTCTACTCCTACAATACCACTCACCTGCATGCATCCCTAGTCCCCTCATGCGCTACACACAGGCTGTGCAGCGCTTAGTATGGTTAAAGTTTTAAGGTTTTACGACTTAGTTGTGGTCTAAAATAGGTTGAGTGCGTGCACCAGAAACCACAACTGTAACCACAACGCCGTATTTCCTATTATCCGTATTCACACCCACATATTATATATACATACCTATATACATATACATATACATATATATTAATTTATTGGCGTATATCGCTTTACACTACAATAAGTTTAAATTAAATTTGTTTGTTGTAATTTGGTAAAATTCAAATGGTCACATGAAGTGAGAAATTTCCGAAATAACGGTATGAGCATGTATTAGTGTGACAACCATTTTATGCTTTATTTTTTATGCGACGCGCCACTCCATATGGAGGCATTCATCCATAAGTACTTAAATAGTCACAAACATAATCATGAACGCTTTGCTGCGTGATTTTTGTTGATTAATTCAGCTCACATCCAAAACAGTACATTCAGCGGAAAATATTTTGTTATTTTAATTTTTCTAATAATCACTCTAGTAATTAAATTAAATTTAAGTACATGAATTTGTAAGCAAATTGTTAGTCTTACGAAATTTATAAATTTCAACACAAATTTAAGCAATTCATTGAATTTGTCTAATTTTTAAATAAATATCAATATACAAATAAACAATTATCAAATTTATGAATACAACAACAGCTGTTCTTCATTCATGGTATTATTTGAGTTTTTTGAAATTTTTGGAAATTTTTTCAAATCATCTCAATATTGTTTGTATGCGCTTCCTCTAAACCATTTCGAGAAAAGACTTACTACAATTGAAAGATGCATTACACATCGATAACTTATTGGAAGCAATTTCCTTGTTTTACTTGAGTCGCTTACTAGAGCTCTACTAAATTTATACTAGCACACTCGACTCTAGAGAATTTACACATTCGCTCGATTTATTGCGATTAAAATTATCGATATCGTTCTATCGATTTTTATTAGGAAATGCTTTACTGTTTTTTCTTCTTTGTATTTCAACCTCTTTAACCACTTAAGATTCTACAGCCGTGTTCACTTTCCTACCACTTTCAATTCAAATAACGCGATATTTGATTTCAAAACATGGCGCGACTTGAAAGCCAAACCAAGTTGTATTAATACAAATTTGGCTTTGGTGAATTTCTTACTTGGGGAGTTAGCGTGTTTTTATTGTATATTGCCCAAATAATTATTATGTAATCGCGTATCACAGGAAATTAAAAAAAATATTAATAATAAAAATAAAATACATTCGTTCGTTTTTAGATATACAAACATTTATAATAAGCTAACTTACATTCATAGCTTGCTTACAAATTTGATTTAACAATTTTTTTAATATTTTTTTATTTAAAAGCGCACAATTCATTAAGATTGTCATGTTTGTAGTATTATTTTTAGAAAGATAATCGATTTTTATTAATACATGGTGATCAATTGAAATTAATTGCAGCATAACAAAAGTATTTATTTTATATTTTTCGTTCTTAAACTACACAATAGTACTTACATACTTTGAATGTTTCAAATATTCATCAGAATTTAGTCTTTTCAATGCACTTGAATTCCTCTCAATTTATTTTATAGCCATTTCAATTGTAAACACAGCTCTGATAGCATCTCTGTCAAATCAATTAGTGCGAATTGCAGTTATTGCGCTATTGTTTTATTACTATGTGCCTTTATGGTATTAGACAGTACAAACTTTGCAATATGCTCACACATTTTTATTATTTTTAATTGACTTCTTCAATCGCCGTTCATTGAAAGTCCAACAAAATATCTTTTAATTGAAATTCATTTATTTTAAAATTTCCGGCATTGCACTATTGTTTTATTACTGAAACATGTGTGGAAATAAAAAAATTTCATATATTTTAAATGAAAACACAATTGAAATAATTTTAATAATAAAAAAAACAGCTGGTCACCTTAATCCACCCACAAACTCACATATAGACATACATATATACACATGTAAGCCGCAGAATTATCTTTCGACTACGCGTTCATATATCACCAGCTGCAAGTAATCAACCGCATAAATACAATGGCAGCCGGCAAAAAGGGCAACGCTTTCAAATTGAAGCACCGTAAAAGAGATACATGCTCCCATACTTACATACATACATATGTACACAAAAACATTCTCTCAATTATCAGCTGAACTTCCAATGTGATCTTCTTCTTCTTCTTAACTGGCGTAGAAACCGCTTACGCGGTTATAGCCGTGATCCTCAATAAATAATAAAATGCAATATAACATTAAAAAGAGATATATTCGACGTTAAAAAACAGACCACAAAAAAGGTAAACAACTGCAAAGTTACTCCAAACCAACATAAGAGCAATGCTAAGAGAACTCTTCAGCAATATATTAGTCCAAAAAGGGAGAGTATTCGCTCTTATTAATCAGAATAAAGCTAAAGTTATGGTATAACATAATATGAATACCATATGCAATAAAGGAGATTGAAAAAAGAAGCATATTTTACAAAATATTTTTCATAAATTTTTATTACTGATTTCATTTTTGAAAAGTTCTTACGACCGCTTGAAAGCTATTTTTAACAGTTTCAACTACTACATTCAATATATAGAAGCAATTAAAATCAATTAAGATATATTATTTTTAATTGGCATTTACGCTCTTTTCTTACTTTTGAGATACCAATATTGACTCTCTTTCTACTATAAGAGATATTTTTCTCACGGATAAATGTAAACGTATGTATGTGTTACTCGTATATCTCCAATTTAATTAAAGCTCCAGCTCATTTGCGAGGGTGAACGAAATTGTTTCCAAAATGAGGTTCACTTGAGATTTGACTGACATACAGACCCTGACTCTAGTTGGTATATATAAACGAAATAAAACCAAATTTATCTATCTCCTTCAAAGAAAACAAATATTTTCAAGCGTGATTATTTTACTTTTAGTGACTATTTTTGTCAATTGAAACACTCTTAAAATCTATAAGCTCTGACAATTCGCTTACATTAGCCACAAGTTCGGCATTTAAATTTCATTATAAAGCTCTGCTTGCTTTAATTGTAGCCGATCGCTAAACTGTGCTCTGGATTCCATAAAGAAATTTATCTATTTTCCACCCCTTAAAGTCGCTCTTCGTTAATTTAGATACATTTTTGAAAATATTTATTAATTTTTAGTTATTTTTTTATGTTTTTTTTTACATTTTTATTTTTATTTTATGTACTTATTATACGCTGAAATTTTGCTCCCACACTCTCTTTCACTTAACGTATTCTTCTCACTATCGCCACGACTCTCTGGCTCAACCAGCTGCAATGGGAGTTTCTCATACCAAGTTAACTGAGTAATTGTCTGTGCTTGTTTAATAATTATTTTTCATATTTATTTTCTAAAACATATTTTACTTGTACTTCTGCCGAGACTCATTCATTCTGCATTTATTTGGCTTTACTTCTGTTTTGGTTTTTGTTTTTGGTTTTTTCTTTTGCATTTGTTTACTTTTACAACTCACTTTTGGTGGCGTTTGGAGCGCAGCGCACAGCTGGCAAATACATTGAGATTGACTTTACTTACTTTACTGGCTTATGCGTGGCGAGTTGATTTCTGAAGTCAGCCAGCCAGTCAGTTATCGCCCGGCAGTTGAGTTTCGTTCGTGTGGTATTCGCTCGCCAAGTCAGCTTTGCTATTTTGGCCCGTGGACGTTGGTTGAAAGTGCGACTCGCAGAGTGCTACGTGAAGTGGAACCATTCCCCCCAGTATACGAGTATATACAGATAATACATATTTACGCAGTACGTGTCGAGCAGTGCCAGTGCGTTATACTACACTCATTTTATGATTTCATATTAATTTTGCTTTATTATTAATTGCTGGCTCTTTTAATATTGTTTTAAATGTGTTTTTTCTTGCAATTTGTGTTTTGCTGTCGTTATTTATCGTTGCTTGTCAACTTTAATATTTTATCGCCGTAAGAAAGAAAGCAAAAAATAGTGTTTTTATTTGTTAAACAAAAACAAAACAAAGAATTCCAACAAATAGTTTTGATTATAAAAAAATATACATAAAACCCATAAACAAGAAATCTGCTCTTCTGTGAATTCACCGGTACGTGTAAATGATCAAAAATTCGCAAAACATAATAAAATGTGTGCTCTTGAATTTAAATAAACAAGAAAAGAATTTATATTTTTCATATAAATTTTTTTTAGTGCTTCAAAGTTTAAGTTTTAAATGAAAAATGTTGACAAAAAGTAAATATGTACAATTAACACGAAATGACACAGAAATCACACAAATTTATAAAAAAGAAATTTTGTACAAATTTTCTGGAAAAGTACACTGTTTTTTTTGTTTAAAATATGGTTTACGACACGTTTGCGGTTTTTTGGCGTTTATAAACATATAGATGGTTTCTGAGTGTCAATCATAAATATGAAACTGGGGGAAAAAACGACAGAAAGTAAATACAATTTTTAATAGGACATTTCCGGCAGTGGCAGCTTAAAACACTTATTTTAACAAGGGTATTTACTTGGCGGTCTACAATCTAACCTAAATTCAAATAAAATCATTAGATGGTTTAAATTCATGTCCAGTCCGGGAAATACTCTCTAAAAAAGGCAAACTCCTCTATACTAAACTTTTATATAGTTTTCGGTACACGTATTTAATTATTTTTTATTTTTATAATCTTACACACTTGGCCTTATCAAAATTAATGTGGATATTCTACTCTTCGTAATGCTTTAATATAGATTTCAGGTTGGATTGTCTTACGTTGTTACCTATCTAAAATTTCGCCTTAAATTTGTTGAATGGTTTACTTTTTAAGCTCCCTAAATAAAAGCGGCGGCTTAAAAACTGCACGATTACTGTCAACCAAATATCAAAGTTCTTGCTGTCCATTTCATTGCTATCAGCATTTGTATGGCACCGAACAAATCGTTGGCAACTTACTTCTCAGAATCACCACAAGAACAACAACAATCCGTATGCAATACTCAGAAATAAAGAAAAGTTTATTGTTTATTTATTTTACAATATTTTTCCATGACTATTTACATACTGAATACTTGCATTACATTACGTGCGCATAGAATTCTTGCCAACTTGCAACTCTTGAAACGGCGACAGAAGGTAATGAAGAACTCATAGACACCGCTGTCCTTAAGTTAACTGCGCATTCACGTCAATCGTCAACGGCTTGGCATAGGCGTCAGTCGGCTCGCACGCATGTAAATGCATTTGTTGTTGTTGTGTTAACGACGATCCTCCACAGTCATTGAGGCATTCAGTCAGTTTCGTCAGTCATCAATCCTCATAAATAGTTTGCGTAACGCTCATTTTGCATTTCATCGGCGTGCGAAACATTTAAAAACACAAAAACGTTGGAATAAGTAATAAAAATCAAAAAAAGGTGAAATACAATCAACCATACATATGCATGTATATAAGTATCTACTCATACATTGAACTAAAATCCACAATATCCAATGTCAATCCGTGTGGTTGGTAGAAATTAGCGACAGGCAACCGGCAAATAGTCAGTGCTCCAAGGTAGCAACGGATCTTCATGCCTTGCTTTGTCTTACCCTTGCCGCCTTTTCAGCGTTTGTGGGTGCGAATGTGTGATCTCTCTGGGGTCTTTATGTCAATATTGAACGTTGCTGAAAAAAATATATTATTACGTATGTACACATAAGCATTTATAAGCAATTCCAGCCATTGAGTGATTTGTGCAAATATATTTGAATTTGCATTTGAAATGTTATGGCACATAATTGTTGACTGCAATTAATTTTAAGAACTCTTTCCGAATGCCTGAAGGCTTTTTTGCAATTAAATATTTTTCAGCTTCATATTTGGTTATAGAATACCTTAATATTCTATAATATGCATAAGAAAATCACGTAATATTAAATTTGTCAAAATATTGAAGCGAAAACATGAAATATAATTCCTACCGGTTGATTATTTAATTAAACTTGCATATAGACAATTACTCATATGTATATACAAATATTTAAAAAATTGTTATACATTGCCATTACTCGTAATTTAATGACAATTGAATATTATTTTAAGGATGATCGCATCATTGTAAATTACTTGCGATAAGAAATGATGCAATTCAGTGGAATATATGAAAATCACTGTATTCAGTACGCCATTTAGGGAACAAAGCAAATATTTACAACAGAGTTGTGATTTACATGCACACATATACTTGCAGGTACTGCAAATTATAAGTAATATTAAAATTTAAAAAACGGAATCTCTATAAAAATATATGTATATCAATAAATCATATACAGTATGTCAACTAATTGATCACATACTTTTCAAAATACAACATATTTTGTTCTTTCGTTATTAAAATAAACTTTTGAGTAAAAAAGTTAAGTTCATTAAGTAGGCCTATAAAATGACAGTTAGTAAGTGCGGAATTAATGGAAATGTGCCGTTACTTTTCAAAGAATATTTAAAAATGTAGAGAAAGCCATGTGATCAATTAGTTGACTTTGTTAAATAAAGAAGTATTGGTCGCCTTAATATTGCTCTGCTATTAATGTTTTTACTTTTATTCTGTAATTAATAGTGGTGGAATCGGTAGATTCAAGTTTTTAGTAAAATTTGGGTATTTATTATTCTTCTTTTTTTATTTCTTTAAATTTGGCTTTACTATAGATAAAAACAACTAAATATGTACAACAATAATGGAAAATATTAAAGGATTTATTGATTTAAACACAAAGCATAGAGAAACTGCAAGACTCGTTGTTGTTCCCGAGGGCGTGGTGTCAAAAATAAGACAATAAATGAGCCTTTTATACATAAAAACACTTCTGGACGAAAGCCAATTTTGTATGTGACATTAGTAAGGCGTATTGTTAGCTTGATAAAGTTTAGTGTACATGAAAATGCGGGTCAAATCAGGTGTTATCTCTTCCATAGGGATGGAATAAATGTGAAAAGTGGAGCTATCAAGAAGAAATTGCTGAAAAACGTATAGTACGGACGTATCGAAGTAAAAAAAAACAATATTGACAAATCGACACCGTAAATTGAGGCTCCAATTTGCAAAAAAAAATATAAAAAACTATACCTAAAATGACTGAATGCGGGTCATATGGTCCGACGAAATAAAAATAAACCGTCTTGAAAAAATGGGCGCCAATGGATTTGGCGAAAACCTCGCGCACCTTTGACGAGCCGTATTGTTCAACTAACAGTGAAGTTTGGTGGGGATAATGTAGTGATGTGGGGGGCGTATGAGAATAGAGGGGGTAAAAGGGTGCTTAGGGGTTGCCTGGCGAACGGATAGTAACCAATATGTTCATATTCTTCAACAAGATTTGTACAGGAGTCTAGAAGTGTGTGGCATGAATGTGTTGGAATGTGTCTTCCAGTAAGATAAAATCATCCGAAACACACTTCCCGTGTAGCTAAAGCTTGGCTTCAAAACGATAACTTTGATGTACTCGACTGGCACCAATAGTCAGACCTCACTCGAATCGAATATGCTTGGGTTGAGGTCAGGCGTGCGATTTCTGATACGCCAGGTGAGTGTCAGAATCTTACCGATATATGTATTGCGAAAGGCTCCAAATTCCTGGGAAAAAATTAGTGGGGATTTCTTCATAAAGGTGGTCAAGTCTATGTCTAAACAAATTGAGGCAGTAATCTAACTAAAAGAAGATCATATTAAATATCTAGTAAAAAAATCGTTAATGTCAACCAATTGATCAAATGTCCAGCGGAGCCATTTTCGAAAATTCTCGAAATTAAACATATGCTTGAAAAAACAATTTGTCAGTTTTAATTCATTACCTTTAATAGTTTTCTATGTAAAATATTATTGGATTCTCATTACAAATAAAAGAGTTGCAAACAAATATATTTTTCTGGTACCCAAGTGTGATCAAATAGTTGACATACTGTATATTTCAAACTTTTTAACAATTTTCCATCACACTAACACTTTTGACACCCTCACCTAGTAACCCCCCAAAATTATGCTTCTAAATATTTAAATATTTATCTAACTAATATAAGTTTTGTTTTTTTAAGCGCCATTGTTTGTCGCATTACATGCGCTTTAAAGTTAATTAAAATTACTCTATGAAGTTTGTTTGCAGGCTTGTAGGCAGTATCACCACAATGTCATTTTGTCACTGGGCTCAAATTACAGCATAATACAAGCCATTGTGGGATTGTCATCTAGGCAAAGGGACCCGGCATATCGGTTAGCAGCAAAACCACACAAGAAAGGTGTTAAAGCAAAACGAAAACACTTTGACTTTAAATACACACATACATATTGTATGCATAAGTATGTATGCAAAAACATAGTAATGCCGCTTCACTTCACTACCGGTGCACATATTTTCCCAGCAATGTCGTATTTCCTTATTTCTCAGGCGTTTTTTCTTCATCACCCAAACACACACACATTTAAGCATTTCTTCTGCGCTTTGTTTTTCTTACGTTTACTTGTTGCACGTTTATTGTCTAGCGTTTTTAATACATTTTCAATTATTTATTGTTGGCATTGTTTTTATATTGTATATATATGTATGTAAAAGCTTTTTGGTCAGCTTGTCATGGAAAATGTACCCATATTTACAAACGCATATGCATACATGCAAGTACATTTCTTTGTTTTGCAACAATCGTGCATTTACATAGGCTTCTAAGCAACTATTTGCTTTGTGGCGTCAGATTACCGCCGAGAACTGAAACCTTACAAACAGAACACAAAGTGTTCGAAAGTGTGCATTACAAAAGTTGTGCAGAAATGTGCAGCATATGCATTATGTATTATAAAAAAAAAATAATAATAATAAATATGACGCGATTATACGTGATTCAATGAAATAGAAATTTGATTTTTTTTAATATTTTGAATTTTATCTTAACCCTTTTTATAGTCATTTCTGTAGCTCTGAGTAATGTAAGACTTTTGTCGTTTTCAATGAAGACTCTTCGTATTGGCTCAATTTCGCACAGCGTTTCCACAGTGAAACATGATTTTTCTTTAGTCTATTCCATTTTCTTTTTTTTTGTGTTTTTTTTTATTGGCCGTATCTTTTCCGCCAACAATTGCTATTTGTTTGATTATTGCTATAATTAGAGTTAGCAATATTTTAAAATACTACGCGAAAATAAGGCAATTAGAAGTTATAAAAATAAATAAACATACTAAATTCGTAAAATGATTAGTGCGAAAAATTGCAAAGCAAATGCTAGTACAAATGAACGTAGCCTCAATACAGTCCATTGTCCACTCAAGCATATCCGGCGTACACTCATAAATAGACACATTCAAACACGGCAGCGGTGGGGAAGGGGCCAGTGTGGAGCAAAAGCGACATTATTTTGCAATCACAACGCACAGTTACTTGTTGCTAGCCATGCTATGATAATGCTCTTAATAGTCCAGCGTATTGTGTCAGCGTTACCGAGCGACAGCAGTCATACGCATAACTGTATGAATGATGGCCAAACAGCGGCACTGTTGCACAGTCAGATATACTTACGTTTGTGAGGTTTATCCGAGTATATTTAGGACACACTCGCGTCAGCAGTCAATTAGTGCATGCATAGTGAAACACTTTCGAATTAGCGCGTAAAATTTGGTGTCACTGACCACACTCACATAGATTTTCAATTTTTTTTTTATAAAAATTTGATTTGGTAAATTTCTAACCTCCAAATAATTCTTATATAGCCTGTTTAATATGATTTCCAGCCCTTCTGTCTGTATCTATAAATCTAATACAAAACGTATCATGTATGAGAAGCATTTTCAGACCAGCAATGAGTTCGGTGCTTTAATATTGCCTGTGTAGTTGTCAAACTAAACCATCAAGTTTACTTTATAGCAATATTTTGTACAGTTGCTTAATTCTTTGCAAAAATACGTGATTTCTTGCTTTATTTTATGAGTGTTAAATTAGCATTAATTTTGTTTTATTTCATTTTTGTTTGCTCGTTTGTTTTATTATTTCGTTTTTGTCTTCCGGTTAAACAAGTCCAGAGTCATTCATATACACGAAAATCACGCACTAAAAGTATATATGTTTGTATGTATGTATGTATATAGAGAAGTATGAATAAATATTCGCATGCGCTTGCGTTGCCCTTTGACTTTGCTCATCGCTGACTTTTGCCACATTTTTATTTTCTTTTTCACCCGGCTGGTAGCATTCAACTCAAAAAATGCGGGACGGATTGCTCATATAAAATAGAAAATGACTTATTTTACTAGCATTACAACCTGTTTGCATGTGACCACAGTGGTAGACACGAGCATAGTATTTTATTTTATAATAAAAATGTATGAAAGCAATCATTCATATGAATGTGACGACGAGTTTGACTTCATAGACGGAAATAATTATTTTAATAGGAACACCATTGGCTTCTATTGCCAATTTAAGAGTTCAATTTGCAGAGATCTTCGAGTTATGGAAGTTCTACTGAAGTTCGTAAAAATATTTTCTTACTATAAAAAACATCGAGATTTTTGTAGAAATGGTAAAAAATTAAGCATAAAAATCGAATTGATAAAAAAAATATTTGCATAAATTATTTATCTTATCTTCAAATTCAAATTCCAAAATTATTACCAACAAAATCACGCGATTTTGTTATACCCTTTTGAATAATTGTGCAGCTTGAGTTATTTGTGACGAAATTGCGGATTTCCGACACACCCGGCAATTTGCCCAAGCGTGTATATGTGGTATGTAGACACAAGTTAAGCTTTGCATTTACATTTATGCTTATTATACGCTATGTGTTTGTTGTTGCTCGTGGCACTGTTCGAAAATTGTGCCTTTACTTTAGAGTATGTATGTATGTACCAACAACCGCACCAACTACAACTACTTACAATGGTGATGACAACAAATTGTGCGTTGTCAAAGCGACAAACAATTGCTGCAATTACCACAGTCATTTGGTTTATTGTCGCATGACTTCTCTCTTTGTCTGTGTTGGTGACTTGGCTCCAGTTGGTCGCATTTTCACACACATTTTCTATCCATCGCCCCTATTAGCTTTTACACACGTACTTGCATTGCTATGAATGTAGTTGACGCTCCCAAATTTAAATTATTCTGCCTGACATCACTTCATACTTACATACATGCATATGTATGTGTTCTACTCCACAAAAATCCAACCGAATTCGTTGTTTCTATGCAATCCACGCTCAAATTGTTGAGCATTTTCAATTAAGCGCAACTTTCATACACGCTTCATGCACTCACAATGTAACAGCGCTCTAGCTTCTAACTCTTCACTGCGCTATGCCGCCCACTCTGCCGGTACGTCAATGCGCCACCAACAAATTTTTTGTTTCGTTCTTCGCATGCGACGATCATCATGATCATGATCAGCCATATTGTCGTGTTATCGCCGCTGTTACTGCAGTTGCACACACACTTATACAGATATTTTCTGATATTTTAGCACATAAATATTGCATGACCTCAATTGTGTTCACTTTCCATCGGCGCGCACTTGACGCTCAACTCACAAGCGCTCGCTCAGTCATGCCAAGTAAACAGTTCTACTAAACTATATGTGTGGAGGTATGTATGTATGTATATGTTAAGCTCGCATATTAGTCAGTCAGTCAGTCAGTCGTACGATTGTGCTTTAGTGGGGCGAGTTGAGTACGCTAAAGCCGTGGATTTCTGCGAGTTTTGCTTGTTTTGAATGGCTTTACAATCACTTCGTCTTCTCACATTCAAAAGTTAAATATTGAAGTTGTAGTACAAACACTTAAAAATCATTTATTTACCAATTAATTGACTTGACTTAACCGCCTCTTGGTGAGTCGGTTCATGTGTCACTCGGAAACATAAGCGTCGATACCGGAATACATTTATATGTTGGATGGTGTTGCTCGAAGTTGTTACTTTGAGAAGTGAGCCCTCATTTCTGAGACTACAAAATTACTCAACACTTGCTCTCTGCACTGATAAAGTACCCGCATACCCAGAATGAATAATATTGCGCTTATCACTTCTAAGAATACTCGATTTCTAAAAACATTTGAATGAACTGTATAATGTTGATCTCAATAAATTCGATGGTTATATTAATTTTAATCATCACTTCCAAACTCTCCTAAACTCTTAATTTATTTATTTTTGTTAAATGTCAATCCCAGAAAAAAATAACCGGAAATCGTTAAAAATATTTACGAGGCCAAGGTTAAACATCAAATTTTGGGTTTACATTTAAGCAACTCAATCACGTAGATGGGAGTATACAAATATGAGTAAGCGCAGACAAGATCGTACTAGAGCGTTGAATGATCGGGAGAACAACAAAAACAGCAATGTAATCAACTCTAAAAGAATTTAAATGAATGCTAAAAAGTATATCAGCTTAATGTTTGCCTGTAAATATTGTTAGTTACATAGTAAATTTCGAAAATATTATCAGAAACACGTGCGAAATGTCTTTACGTGCAAAAAAAATATATTTTTTTATCAAAAAAATGGAATTTAATCGTCAAATTTCGTGCGAGCTTTTCCCAAACAACGCGAATATTAGTAAGCACCCGCTTCTTTTAAAGCACTCGTCACTTAGAACCAGCATACTATGCTATTCATAAGTAGACCATCGATCAATTGAAAAGTTCGTCAGAAATTAGTCGGTGTGGCAGTAAAACTAGTATTTATAAATATAACTGACAAATTGGAATCTCAGTCTTTTTTTTGGTACCGACTACTAAAAATAAATACAAAACATTTTATTAAAAATATATAAAGTTCAGTTCGTGGTTAAAGTGTTCAGTAATTTCGTGGATTTATTTTTAAAACCTCTAACAATGACGACTCCTTAGTGATTATATTCATTCTGTATGTGACTAGTATATTTTTGTATATTTAATGTGAAGACAAAACCGCTAAATCGTCATCATTAATTGCATGCTTACAATACTTAGAATTTATTTTTAGAGCTTTTAATATATATTTTTAAAAATATTTTTCAAGAAAAATATTTCAAGACCAGTGGTAATAAACTCCTCATATTCAGAGACGCCTATGCCGTTGTACCCAATCTGTAGATATTTGGTCGAATCTTTCATTTTATAATTTCAATAAATTTGCAGATTGTACATCGTCTACGTTTGTTAAAAACACTTGCAACAATATTTCCAGGTTCATCACATACTCAAAGCCCGGCAATATAACGAACAACTCAAAATCTTTCTCCACGAACGAAATGAAAACAAAACATAAATTGTTTCGTTGTTTTAATACTGTTGAGATAATTAGCAACCCGGCGAGCACAGCATGCTTAAATGATTCTGCAACTTTGACAAACGCTTCATTCCAACTTAGTGACCAAAGACAAACCGCCGTAACGGAAATTGCTGCCTATTGAAATTTCAAAACTAGAAGAAGCAATGTTAGGAATTTCTATGCGCCTCAACGCTAGTAATTATTATTTTTAATTACTTTCAATTAGGTTTTCACGCTATGCGCATTACAACTTGAAACGAAAATTAGAAATTGTTGTTATATACATACATACATACATATCCATGCATCTATAGACATGCAAACGCGTATGAGTTTATGGAAAATCGTCCATTAATCTTCATAGCCAAAAGTCGGTGAATTTCCAGCAGTGCGATACACTTATTGGTAATCATAGTGCGGTGGGGTCTTATGCAGTCGTTTCAGCTCTTTATTTTGGAAATGCACATGCAAACATGCATATATTACATACATATATGTATACAACAAACGCATCAATTTTGCTTAATCATACGCGATTGCGACCGTAAAATAAAACAATAAAAAAACACTTGTTCACTTGTTGCATGATGTACATCGCCGTCTGTTGCATGCAACACTCCCGTTGGTGTCTCAGACACTCTATATACAAATATGTTTGTATGTACCAGTACATATGAACTCTGCTGTGTAGTTTGTAATCTGTTTCCAATATTTAAGCACTTTGGCACCAATTCCACCATTCTTCAACTTCGATAGTGTTGATTTTATTATTGACAATGCGCTGGCGTGTTTCTTTTTATTTTTTTTGTTACTGTTTCACACTTCACATGCTTTGATTTTAAAAACCGTTTGTGCTTTCGTTGACTCATGGTTGACAAATTGGTCGCATCTTAAAAAAAACTTTCAATTTTTCTGTTTTAAATACAATGCAGCTAAAAAAAAAACAACTGAAGACAAAATATTCGTTTGTACCCGTTTTTTTTCGAGAACCAGCAGCTTTTACTTACTGATTTTTTGTTAAATAAATATTTTATTTAAAGTGATTTTAGGCATTTCAAAGAAATTATTAAAATATATATTTTTAAATTTAACCGCAAATATATTGTATATTCATATAAGGTCCAAAAAGTTTATGTTCACTTCATTGCAGATATTTTGCACAAAACTGTATAACTTAAGTATGCAATTATTATGACCATATTCGCGCAAACACTTGACAGCGCAGACTAATTTACTGTTTTTATATTATTTTTAGATTTTATTTATTTTTTGTCACTGCACCTTTGTTTGTGCGCGTTATCACGCAATTTGCTCTAGCTTCAACTATTCCACTATAGTTTTACGCGATTACCACATATTTTCTTCAACATTCCTTTTTGTTGTTGTGCTGTTATTTTGTCATCTTTCCAGTTGTCGGTGCTATTGAAAAACACTTCCATCAAAGTTCAAGAGTTTATCTTAATTTTTGTGCAAAGACAGTTCCCCAAGATGTTGGGATTTTATGACCATTAAGATGACACACACAAAAAAACCCCGATTTCTTTGCAGTTTTTAATCATTCAAATACAATCTCCATTGACCATAGTAAAAAATGTGAATTGCTTTCAGGACAACATCAGCGAAATTTTCTAAAAGATATAACGCGTTTATTTATATTCTATATACCGTTTTTTAATTATAAAATATTATTATAGATAATCGTATTAATATGAAAAACAACAAATACTTACCTACCTATTTCCTATTTTTTATCTTTACAGAATCCAAATCTCCCCGCTAATGCCTCACCATTCCGTCGGGCCTGGGGTCAATCGTCCTTTCGCACGCCACGCACCGATAAACGCGCCCTTCAACAATTGCAATTGCAACAACAATCCGGCCAGCATCAGCATCTCAGTCCATTAGTACGCCGCTCATCATCGATGACCGCATCCGACAATGATGTCTATATCAAGTCCATACATCACACCGACTACCATGATGAGCTCAAGCAGGCGCATAGCCAACATCAGATAGCTACATCGGCGGCAGCTATAATTGCCGCAAGAAATGCGAATGCAGTTGCCGCGGTATCAGCCGCTACGCTTGCAACGGCAAATGCTAAGAACAGCAAGATCGGCAGTTGCACAAATCAGCTAAAGATGCCACAACTGAAGACCACATCGTCAACAGCCACAGATAACGGTGTTGGAGGTGTCACTGCTTGGGGTACAGCTTTTGAACGGCTGCTGGAAGACCCTGCTGGTATGCATACCTTCGCCGAGTTTTTGAAAAAGGAATTTTCTGCCGAAAATATTTACTTTTGGACAGCTTGCGAGCGTTACCGTGCCCTGGAAAGCTCTGTTGAGCGTTCAACACAAGCGATGGCCATTTTCTCAAAACATCTGGCCAACGGCGCCTTAGAGCCGGTGAATGTGGACTCGCAGGCGCGCAATCTGACACAAGAGAAACTGGAGAGTGCTGAGCCTGATATTTTTGCACCTGCACAGAAGCAAATCTTTAATCTCATGAAATTCGACAGCTATCAGCGTTTCATACGTTCCGACATGTATAAGAGCTGCCTGGAGGCGGATGAGAAGCGCCAACCGTTGCCGTATAAAGCGGAAGATTTAGATGAGTTGCTTAGAACGCCGGCACATCAGCCGGTCACAGTGAGCAGCATAGTGTCGAAGGTGAGCGAACTTAAAGCTTCATTCCCACTTATAGTTTACTAAATTATGTTTGTTTATTCATTATTTACAGCTCAAGAAGTCAGCCAGCAACGCAGAGGACCGTTGCCGTAAAAGCTTGTTACCATGGCATCGTAAAACGAGCAGCAACAAAGCGCCACGTGATGGCGCTGATGCGCCGTCGGAGTGCAAAGCAACAACAAATAAGCTAGCGCCACTCTCCAGTCATTCGTTGAAAGTAGCGCCAGCGCAAAATTCTCAAAGCGACATACACAGCTCACGCTCTTCACTCTCCTCCTTCGATGGCTTGCCAGGTGCTTCCATATTGCCAGGTACCTGCCGCGTCATCTTGAGTGATGCTTCCACAACAATGGTACAAGCTCGCCCTAACGAAACGGTTGGCCAGCTGGTCGAGCGTTTGTTGGAGAAGCGTGGCCTGAGTTATCAATATTACGATGTGGTGGCGAAAGGTACCACCAAATCGATTGATTTGCAAACTTCATCACAAACGCTCGTTGGCAAAGAAGTGATGATTGAGCAGCGCGTCGCCTTCAAAATGGATTTGCCCGACCGCAAGGTAATCTCTGTGAAGAGTAAACCCAAGAAACAGTTACACGAGGTGGTGTGTCCCATACTGCATAAATACAACTACGACATAGAGGAGGTACAGGTGGTGATGCGTGAAACGCAGGAGCCAATTGATCTGTCACTAACTGTGACACACGCCGATGGTCAGCGTTTACAAGCCGTGTGGCTGAAGCCACCACCATTACTGCAGTGTAATGACTATCAAAATGGCAATGGTTGCGCAGCGAAAGTAGCAAAGGCTTCCACATCGACAAAAAGTGTATCGTTTCCGAGTGCATTGAAGCAAGCAAATGGCGGCGCTTTGCGCTCAACTGCTGGCAATGGCATTAATGTGTCGCATTCGACACAAAGTGCCCTGGATGAGATTACAAACAAAGTATTTACCGAATTGATGCAGGTGAAAGTGGAAGCAGCCAGCGCAGAAAAAACACAGCCATTAGCCGCGCACAATGGCAAAGTCAACGATCACGCATCGCTTAAGGTGAGTTCGAAAACATTTTTTTTTCGACTGGGAAGTGTTAATAATTAATGTTTTGATTTGTATTTACTTAGTCTGATGACTGCGCTTCAGAGACGTCATCGATTTTTGAACGCATACGTCGTCGTGACAACAATATCCAAAGTCTCAAATTAAAACTGAAGAAGCGTTCAACCAGCAGTCAGCATTCCGAGGAAACAAACCAAAGCAGTCACACAACAGCCAGCAATGGTCAATTGCCGGCGCCAACGGCAGTAAGCACTACGGTGTTAGACATTAAGAAACCAATCATAGCTAAATTAAAAGCGGGTGTGAAACTACAAATGCCAGAGCGAGTAGCTGAAAATCAAGGTGAGTGAAAAATTAAAGTGAAACGATATCTATGTACATATATTCATAATCTCTTTATCTCATTTTATAGACGAACTACTCGAAGGCCTGAAGCGCGCCCAACTCGCCCGCTTAGAAGACCAACGTGGAACTGAAATTAATTTCGAACTACCCGATTTTTTAAAGAATAAAGAAAATCTCAACGCCTCAAAGTTGCGAAAAGCACGCGCAAATCTCAGTCCCATAAACAAGCCACCCACACAAATTTCCGTTGCAGCTACAGATGAACAACCCGCACAAACAGCACCACAACCAACACTGCAAGAACGTCCACAACCCGCACCACGTCTATCCATAACAAATAAACTCAAAGCAAACACAACAGTATCGCCCTTGAAGCAGGAACAGGATGCGCCTGCGCAATCCAATACACTTGAGGTACGCCAAACAGAGCCGGCAACACCGTTAACAGCGAATCCCACAAGCGCATTATTGGAATCTGAGTACGCTGCTGCATTAGTGGGAACTAACAGTTGCAAGGGTCCACCACCATTGCCACCCAAGCCTAAAGTATTGCCCATTAAACCATCGAATTGGGGTGCTGCCGCAAGTATGTCCAACTCATCCGCAGCTTCCACGCCCACAACACCTTCAACAACAAGTATACCCACATTACCCACTCCGACACATAAAAGTTTTACAACAGTTGGATTGACTAATAGCGTTACAACCAATGTGGAAGATGCGCCATTGATGTTACATGTGTCGAGCAAACATTTCACACCAAATGAAATAGTCCCACGTAAGACGCATTTAAGTATCGCAACTGAGCAGCCCACGTCAGCGCGTTGTGCTTACCTTGAAGAGCCGAGTAGCAGCTTCGTTTGAGAAAGAGTGAATGAGAGAGAGAGAGAGAGAGAGATGTATTCTATAATGGCTTCCACACCCCATTCCATTCTCCCCTTTGGCCAAACCCTTTTCCACATGATTTTTTAAGTGATATAAAATATAAAATAAAATAAAATAAATACGTAACTTTATATATTTACATAATACATATGTATAACATGCACAATGATTATTTATTTCATTTTAATCTCCTGATATTATTTTAACACTTTCATTGTAAATATTTAAACTATCATATTTTAATTTATATATTTTATTATCTACTTATGAATGTAGATGAAATCTAATATATATTTAAGCTCATTAGTACATCCATTATTCTACAATTCTCAAACAGCGGTATTCTACTGATATTTCAAAAATTGTATTTAGACATTAAATAATAGGTTAAATTTATAAAACAACAACAATATTTTTTAATTGTAAATGAACTATGTAGACTGCAAAATTATTACGAATAAAACCATATTTTGTATAGAAGACACGAATAAATTATTTTTGTTTTACACATAATATGATTATTTATAAAGACCTAAGGCGACAGCGTATGCAAGCCAGCAACGTTGTAGATATTCATCTGAGAAATATTGGTCTCTAAATTTCCTACATAAAATGTGCAGAATTTGCATTTCCTAATCTCTATGTTAGTAGTGCATTATATTTTAGCGCCTAAATATATGCAAAGTATTTGTAAAGCAATGTTCGTATTTTACATAAATTGTACGTTCATGCCTAAAACTAGGCAATGATCTGTGAACAAATTGTTAGCGTTCTTATCAGATAATGTTACTTGCATTATCTGCTTCTTATTTGATAGTTGACAAGTACAAATCAAATCGCTGGATTCTTATTCTGTATAAATAATTAGAACACAATTTTCTAACTTAAACCAGTTTTATTGTATTCTTCGATAATCCAACAATTTGATTCTTAAACCTGCCAACAAATAGTACAATCAAATGGACGGACTTGCCGTCGTCGACTTTGCCGATTTGGTTTCGTTGCCCGCACCTACAGCCGACACTGGGGTGGTAGATTCAATATTTTCCGATTGTTGTTGAATTTGTTTTTCGGCGCCAGCTTCCAATTTCTTATCACCTTCTGCGAGTAGTTCTACAGCCTCCTCGGGTTCTTCAATGACGCGATACGTAATTGGTGCCGGTTCCTTAGCTGGCAACCAATCTGGTATGATCTTATCATGCAAACGCCATTTGCCATATTCATTGGAGATATGCTTTTCAAAGACCACATATTCCAATACATCCTTAGCTAATATTTCGCTACCGTGCATCAAACGGCCAAAGCGATCGTAAATAGCCAGCACTTGCTGTGTATGAAAACGCACCGTTACTTGTGCGTACAAATTCTCTTTGCTTATAATGTCAGTTACACGAGCATGCACAAGACGTGGTGGTTCCAATGATTGTAAGAAACGCCAGTGGATGGTCTTATCACGCACATTATGCATCATTTCCGGATAACAACGTTCAGTTACGAATTCACGTAGCTGATGTTTATTTTTCGCTGCCATTTGGTTGTGGGCTGCAATATAAATATCCTGCGCTTGACTGGCGAATTCATCAGTGCTGAATTCTTCTTCGTATGAGCGTATTTTACGCACTGCCATTACACTTTTCGATTTCTTTTCAAGGAATTCCAACTTTTGTTTGGCGCCCACTGATGAAATGAAAGACTTTTTGCCATCACCCTCTGGCGGAACGTAGGCTTCGAAAATACCGCCGGTACAACTGATATGGAATGGGCGTTCGAGCCAAGGGCGTGGTGGAAGCACACCGCGTTCCTTTAACCGGCTACGCATTTCTTCTTTTGTCAAATCACCTGGCTTCTCATGAAAATTAGGTAAGTCCAATTTAACGAATTTTTGTGCACGTAACTTCTTAAATTTCGGTTGCCAATGTTTCGTTTGCCTGTGACGCAATTGATGGGACTGCATTTGTAACAGTGCTTGCATTGCCGGAGGTTGTACAAGCTTTGAGAGGAGCAAAATTTAACATTAAATTGGGGTTATGAAACACTGTTTTTGTAAAAGACATGAATTAAGAGAATTTATTTTCACCTGTAACATTTTAATACCACAACGTGCTGAGGCTGCGAGCTCCATTTTTTGCTTTCTTTAATTTATATTCAATGTAATAGGAACAATTTTATTCAAGAAGAAATACCGCACAACACCAATTCAATTCTTCTTCACGACCAATTCCAATCACATTCAACTTTCAGCAAGACGTCAAACGTCACGATCAGCTGTGTGTTAGTGTTGTATATTTTGAATGATTGTATTTGAAACTTTTTTGAGTAATTTGTTTTCAAAAACAAGAAGATTGTATTTATTCAAAGGTATTCTTGAGAGCTCTATATATTTTTAAATAAAGCAATTAAATTAAAGCTATTTAGAGAAAAGAGCGCTTGAAAATCAAATCGCAAAATATCCACGGTGAATACTTGAAATATACAAGATGAAGCATCGCTGATTATTGATTTGTGTATTCACAATTTTCTGTTCAAGTACGCAGCAATAGGATTTGTGTTGCTGCAGAAAAATGTAAAGTAGTGTAAATTTTTACAAATAAATTTATAACAACTCTTGTGAAAATATAGAAAAATATCTGCTCTTAGTTGTTGATATAAAATCCATCACGAAAATATGGATTTCCCACAGCAATTGGAAGGTAAAAGGGCTGCTTCTTTTTACAAAGCGAATATCGACTTGCATGAAAAAGTGGGTTGACCAGAGGCAGCGGGTGGGTTCATGCAAACAATAGCAACAGTAATTCTTGTTGGCTCCGGCATTGGAGTGCGTAGATCTTATATTGAAAAGAATGGGTATACAATCCCAAATAATTGTGCCTTTGTTATTGGTAGTGTGTTACTCGCTGCCGGTATGGTGCAAGTTGGTATTGATTTTTGCGAAAAATGCAACTGCAACAAAAGTAAATTCACTTTTTTAATTTATATTAACAGTATTTATGTTTTTCTTTTATTTAAGATCATGTTAAACAGCATTAATTGGCACGAATTGGATATAGTTTTCAAAACCCTCAATAAAAAAGTCATCCCATTAAACCCGTAAATAAGTGGATATACGATATACTTACAAAAGTGTATACATTTTTCCTGTACATTATAATTTTAAACCACATATAGAAATTTTAGTGGAACGACCACCATCCTCTTTTGATGTTATAATGGAATCGCCGTTGTGTGCTGTCGGAGATCTGGATCGAAAAGGGCAACCAAGTAAATCCGGCAGCAAGTTCGAAAATTCATCGACGCTTGACAAAATGAATTCCAGCATGAATAGCACATTGGATGACACAACGCCAAGTGATTCTGGTGTGCAGATGCTAGATTCTGAATCAAGCGAGTTCATGGTAGAATCAATTACTTCCCAAACTGGTTTCGATTTTGAAGAAGTAAAAACATGCAATGTACAAGACCATAACGCTAGTCGTGAGCAAGTTGCAGTGGTTGCAGCGCCAATGCCTACTGTTAAAGAACGTCATTTTGTTAGCGCAGTATTTGAGGAAATTGTGGCTGGCTTGGACACAAATTTCAATGTTACAACAACCGACGCACCGAACGATAATTCAACAACTAACGTTGCCGTTGAAGATGCTATGACTACAAGCACCTGTTCCACTTTTGATACCACAGAAAATATTGTATATCGGCGTAAAGCGCGCAAGACACCCATTGCACCTAAAGCACCTAAAAAGCGTGTATCCTTTCACGAAGACATACTTAAAAATACACGAACCGACAACATACATATTGAACATGGCTTCATCACATATAAGTCCGGTCGTAAAGCACTGCAACATGTAGGAGTCGCGGGACGTTATTCTTGGTGCTCGGAAGGAGACGCAGGAGCTGTAGGTGGCGCAGCCGCACAATCAGAACTGTGCGCCCATGCGCATGAAGATGAAGCAGATCAAAATAGATGCGAACAAAGGCGCCGTTGTGTGGTCTATCGTAACGCATGTTCGGATGTGCTCGACTATGGCAATTCGGATGTGTATGATATGGAGGAACAAAAAGCATTACAATATGATAATTCTGGTGTTTTTGAATACATGCCAAAAGAGCGTGACGGTGCTGCTGATGGTGCTGGTGTAGGTAATGGCGCTGAGGGGCAACAAGTGTTGTACCGGTGCTCTTGTTCTAGCTCTAATTCCAGTTTGGACTCGGACGAAAATGATAAAAACTCAAATAGGCAACAATATGGACAAGCGAAGAGCAGTTCATGCGACTGTATTGGCATGAGTAATGCGAACAATAATATAATAGGTGAGTCATTAATTTGATTAAGATTATTTGTGTTGCTGATGATTGAGCGGAAATTAAACACATGTACAACGCACGTATACTAGTCACAATAATATTAGAAGAATTTGGTTTCATATTAAAATTAAAAAATTAAATATGTAAAAGTAAACACTTCCGCTAAATACTAAAATTATATGTTATGCATGTATATGTGTCCCGTAAAGCAGATTATTGTAATTGCAACAAATAATAGTTCCAAACCTTTCACCCACTTTCAGGCGATAACTGTTACTTCTCTGAACCAAATATCGACAATCTAAATGAAAATAATCCAAAAAAATCGGTATGGAACAAGGAGAAGAAACCCAAATCAAGCTGCTTAAAGAAACCCAAACGAAACACCAATATCATTTACGAACAGGATCTGAGTACACGCGTCAAAAAATTTAATGTGCACGATATGAATCAATTAATTGACAACAGCAGCAAAATGATTATTGGTTCATTGAAAAGCATATTCACAATGCCGCTTCCAGAGCGCGGAGTGCCCGAAGGTTCTGAAGATTTACAATCAGTTGTGGAATGCGTACCAGAATTGGAACAAGCAACACCAGAGCACAAATCGAAACCATTAGCTGAGTCAATGTTTGCACCGCCTTCGCCACCACTCAAGCAAAAGCCTTTCCTAAGTAAAAGCCTTGATGGTTCGAAAAAGTCGCAGGGCGTCAAGAAATTCGTTCACAATGTCGACGAGCAATTACGTCGTAAGAATGATGAAGAGATCTACGCACCGACACGTCAAAGTAGCGCAGAAAAATCCACAGCCACCGAGACACCCAGTAGAGTGTTGCAGAGGCAAGAAGAAATCGATGCAGACCAACGCCACGATCTAGAGGCTACATTTAAACAAAACGAACTCGTTGTTGATTCTGCAGATCTTGACGCGACAAAGCAGCTGCCGGCAGCCGTTGAGCAACCGTCGCAATTTCGCAACAAATTTATTGTTAATTGTGAGAGCACAGTTTTCGAACACACTGGTGTGTCATATTGTTACGATACAAATGAAATGCTCGAACTTGACTTGGACACAGCTAGTAACACGCCTGGAAGTATTGCGTCGAGCTTATTGCTGGAAAATGAAACCCCCATTGCACAACCGGAACCAGATCATTTGCGTAGTGCATTTAGCGCCGCACCCATAGCAAAAACGTTTTCGAACTTCTTTCGTAGTTTTAACAAAGATTCAGCTTCAACACCTAATGTTAAGAAAACTGCTGCGGCGACTTCTAAAAATGTTGTAAATGCTGTGGAAGGTACGCAGAGCAACTACGCGGAGAATAAATTTTGTAAGTACCGTTATTTTGTTGTTATTATCATTCAAGAACTTTGTTACATAGCATAACGAAGATAAAAACGGATGATTTAATATTAATAAAGACATAAAATTCACTTTAATTCATTTCATTTATCTTTTTTTCAGCACCTAAAATTCAAACCAATTCACTCAATGAAGTCTCCGATCTCAGACAACCCTCTAAGCATCCATTGCCAAACACGATCTCATCGTCTACAATATCTGAGCTGACCAATTCCAGTGCATGCTCTCTGCCGCAGGCGCAATCGAAAGCGACTACCACTTCTTCGCTCAACGTCGGCAGCATAGGTAATAACAGCAACCAGAGCTTGGTTATCGGACAAGACTTGCGTGGCAATGTGGAAAAACAGCAGCGTCACTTGCCCTCGCCACTGAAAAAGCGTTCAAGTGGTGGAAATTTAGCTACACAACCACAACGCTATGGCACAAGTCTAGGTAGCAGTGGAAATATGACGCTTAGTCACGCCGAACCGACAATGCTAAGTCCAGATATCTTTAATTTGGGCAGCACTTCGGGAATAGTAACCAGCACCCCTGGTGGCAGCGGTGGCTATATTGGTGTACGCGGTAGTTGTGGACGCGATTCGAAGAGTACTATACTCAGTGAGGAATTCGATGATATTATAACCATAACAACGGATACGGATAAAAATGAAAGTGATATTGTCATCGTAGATTATCCGAGTGAGATGAGTGAAAGGCAAATGATGAGCGACTATGCGAACCTATTGAAGCCACCGCAACCAAACAATGCGAAAACGTCGTTAATTAATCGCTTTTTGCGTAATGTCACACAGAAAAAGATACTCGAATCTTCGATACGCAAAAATAATTTCTTTGCTGACAAATTACGTAGCGAGCAGAAACTCTTCTCTGGCAATTTATATGTACCAGGTGTAAAGCCAAAGAATTATGAACTAATTGATGATCTGAATGCTGAGATAGCGATGGAGATCGAAATGTCGGGTGCGAATTCGCCTCGACACGAATTAGCACAAATTGAGAACCTACCGGGCGATGTGGCACGCTTTGAGCTTGGTATAGGCGAAATATCTATTGATATATTTAATGGCAACTATTTGCATATACTAAGAGATCCTACAGAGCAGCTTATGAAAGTGAGTTAGTGCAAAAAGCGTGGAAGTCAAGTAGTTGACACATTTATCCACGTCAACAAATCCAAAAATACACTGCATAACAAATAACCAATACATATTTTATTTAATAATTTGTCAGGTCTTCAAATTATACACCGGCTATAGTCGTGAAGGCTATATGACCCCCGTGTTGGTTTTCCTTACCGATCGCACATTATACGTAACGGATTTGGTGCGTAATCGTTTATGTTCGAAATTTGTGCTCGCCTATGTTGAGTTGGATGTGATATTAGTAAGTAACAATTTCCGGTAGTAAATGTGACATCACATAACTTTACCACATTTCCAGATGGGTCCCTTCGGCAATACGGTGCTACTCAGTAATAGCGCACGCGATATGCAACAAGTACTGTTAGCTGGTGGTCCGTATCCCGCTGATGGTTTGGTAGCAAATTTGGAGATGTGCGCGCGTCGTAGTGGCTCTTCACTACCCGCTGTCGGGCAATTGTCGTTTGCTCATCTCGCCCCACTACAAGCATTCGTGCGCGATAATTCATCGGTTGGTCCTACAGACATCTGGATGTATTATGCGGTGGTGAACGTGCCGGCTGGCGTCTTAGGTAGTGAGCAAGAACCCTTGGGACCGCACGTTAAAGGTTTTCTCATGCATCGGCGCATCAAGGATCACCAGTCGGGTAATGGCTCTAACAAGCATATCTGGAATCCCGGTTATTTCTTGTTGAAGTATGTAATTGCACTGTTTATCAAGTTTGCTTGTTAAAAACTAAATGTTATTTTCATTTGTTTATTAGGGCTGGTGTTTTATACATGTTCAATGACTCAACTCAGAAAATACCAAGCTGGGCTGTGGCGCTTGCCGAATGTCAAGGTGCGCGTCGCTCACTCAAGGCTGGACGACCACATTGTTTCGAGATTATTTTGAAGGGTCAACTACTGCAATTAGCCGCACCAGATGAGTATGTGGCCTCGGAATGGCTACAAGCGCTGCTGCAAACTGCGAGTGGTGTACGTGTAATTATTGTCTTTTTAGCCAAAGTAAAAAATATATATATTAATATAAATATTCTATTTGCAGCTATTTGAAATGCAGGAGAAGCACAAAACTCTTGGTTGCACGCTGGTAGTGACACAACATCATTTGATAACCTTGCGTGAAGATTTTTCAGCGCCATTGAAGCAAATCAAGTCTGAAACAGAAAATACGCAAAATGTAGCGGGTACTGGCAAAGATTTCGCAACACGCATTAATGATGAAAGCAACCTGGCAGCAGGCGAAACGGGAAGCTTAGTAAGACAATTTTACTCTGTTGCGCTCAAATTAAATTTTTTGTTTCAATTAATTAATTACTAAATTTGACTGCAGTATTCGAATACAAAAACATATATTTAAGTCTTAATAAACCTTTAAATATTTTATATTACCCGCAGTTAAGTTCAGCAATGAGTACACCAACCCGTTTTGCACCGAGATCTTGCTCATCGGTGAATTCAACACCCACTAAACTCTCCCAGTTATCTCAGTCCACAACCACATGCGGCGACAACAACACACATTCAACGTCTACAAATGCCACCACTACCAATGCAACGTCCTTGGCCACAACCACAAATTATTCTCGACAAATACCGACAGAATGTACTAAGCAAACGGATACACGTTACTCCAATATGTATAGCGTGTATGGGCAAGATTCTGGTCTTGAGATACTCACTTGTGCGGATATAAAAGAAATGACGGGCATTAAAATACCATCGCACAATGATACATGGTGGTGCGTGCTGGAGTTCTCTTGTCAGGAGGTGCGCGAGAGCACCGATGATTTGGTGGTCTTCTTTGCTAGCAGCTCCGAAATGCAACGTTTCTTGCGGCTACTCGAGCAATTGTGGCAAGCAAAGCATGTAAGTGTGTTGCGAAAGGATTTCAAATACATGAAGATTATGTAAAATATTTTTCAGAATGATTTATTCCCAATAACGGTGCTGGATGAGGACGATTTAATAGCTGAGCAATGTACCGCGCTTTACATGGATATAAATCGCGCGTGGGAGCCGCTGCTCTCCGCAGCCATGGGCTATCCACTGTGAGCAGTTTAAAACAACAACAAAAAAACGTTATGAATTAAGTGAAGCCAAAGGTGCAGTGTTGAGAAAAACAAATAGAGAATTATTTTTTCAAATTTGAAGCGAGAGAGGGAAAAAGTGTCAGTAAATAATAATTAAGCATTATAAAAGCTTTCGTACACTCAAAACTTAACTCAAACCTAATTACTCTATGAACTACATATTTGCATATATACAAAAACGAACAAATAGTCACACAAACGAAATGTACGGATATTACAACTATTATAATATGTGAGGTTAAGTTTGGAAAGTGTTTAGAAGTGAAATTAATTACGGTAGATTGACAGATGATAATTTTAGTTTTGGTGGTATTTCAAAGTGCTGTATTAATATTCCAATGTTCTACAGGCATATAATTTAACTTTGAGCACTACAAAAGTATATATTTTCAGCCTGCCTCAGTGTTTTTTTATTGAAACGATACATTTCACTCGCAATTTCAATTACAGTTGAACTTCCCTAACTCGAATCACCATAATCCACAAAAAAAAAACTTCCGAGTTATTGAAGGTGATTTGTATGATATTTGATTTCTATTGCCAATTCTAAAGTCCGAATTATGGAAGTTTAACTGTATATCATATTTTATTAGATATACTATTTTCCCCCAACAAATGTAATCATTGCTTCTAAACAAATGTGTTATAACAGACATACATGCATATAGTTGTGTACTGTCAAAGCGAAACTTTATCATTTCTTGCAACATCGCCATTACATTTAAGTGTTTATTTTATAGTAAATCGTGATATATTCATTTAAGCATACATAAATATTTTTATTTTGTTACAACAATATTTACACCAAATGTGTGTTAATTTTTTATAATTTTATTGAAAATCAAAAAATGTAATTTTTTATTATATTTAAGATGAAATGCGAAACTGTGGAATATAATATTTTTGAATTTCGAATTATTTTATATATAAAAATATGTAATTATTCATGCGTCATTTGTAATTTTTTGAATATATTTAATTAGCTAGACTTACAGTTTGAGATGTTGTGTTTTCACATCATTTAACGCTTTCATATTGTGATTTTTTACAATTTATTGTAAGCTCTTTATTTTTTTTACACGTTTAAGCAAGTTTTTTTTTAAATGGCATATTTTTTCATCTGTGTGTGTACGTGCTGGAGCGTATAATATGCACTTGTAGAAATCGGCACAAAAAACATTAGCGAAATAATTAATTCTCAAATGGCAATTGTTATTGCGTACAAATATTGTAGTATAATGTATTTTTTTATTTAATTCTACGCGGGTTATTTGCAAACTTCATTATATAATAAATAAGACATGCTACATGAATAACTCGTACTCACAATATATTAATATATACATATTTATGTAGCATATAGAAAGATCGGCGTAAGAAAAAGAACAAGAGAGATGATTATTTGAAATGCAGAGTTCTTGAAATATTACTCATGTGCGGGTATTTTTGCATTACACGCAATTTCAGGCAGCAGAACAATATATACATAAATATATATATGATAAACATATATACTGCATAAGTTATATAAGCTCTAATATAAATTAATTTAAACAAAACTCTATGCTAACTTGAAATGCAATACATGAATGGTATTATTATATATATATTATTGCATATGCAAACAACATACATACGTACATATACATACTTACAACTGTCTTGTCAAATGTTATAAGTTTTCATACTTCGTATATAATCGTAAAAGAAATGTTTATGCTATCCTATACGCTTTATATTTTTTATTGCCTTTATTATTATTATTACTATTACCATTTACTTAATTTAATTAGCTGTTTTCGTCGATTTTGTATTTATAAAACATATATACATAATTTTTCGTTGCATCGAATTCCATGCTGGTATTTGCTTAAAAAAATTGCTTCAAGCAAACTACGTTGCCTTCTGTTCGAACATGAAATTTAAATGAAGAAATTATTGATTGCGATCAGCTCATTTAAAATATATATATATTTAAAATATATATTTTTTTATATTTGGCAATTGATTATTCTAGCTCTTTACATAAAATTTGGTTAAAAAAATATAATTTGTTAAATCACAAATTTTGTTTATTATTTTCTAATACATTGCAAAATTTATTTACTTAATGTAGAGCTGGTGGCAACTCTGTCTCAACAATAATTGCTGCTTATTTGCCTTTAAATTATATTTATAAAAACATTTTACAAAAAAAATATTTATTTTGATCGATATGCAATTATTACTGCAGCTCATGCTATATGAAACAATAATGAAATAGTTGCGAAAACCAAATGTATCAAATAAAATATGGTTATTACCAAAGAGTATAAATTGATTGTGTCTTTCATTTAACAAAGGAAATATATTTTTTTTAAGTTTAAGGGGTTATGAGTAGTTAGAGGCACGAAAAAATGAGAATTTCCAATAATATGTTTTTACCAGGGACCGTAACTCTTATGACTTTTATCAAAAAAATCAAAAAATAAGAGTTATTTTTGATTTTTATATATTTAGATCAAAAATAAAAATTATTTTTGATTTTTATATTTTTAGATCAAAAATAAAAGTTATTTTTGATTTTTATTTTTTTAGATCAAAAATAAAAGTTATTTTTGATTTTTATTTTTTTAGATCAAAAAATAAGAATTATTTTTCATTTTTATATTTTTAAATCAATAATAAAAATCAATTCAAAATTTTTATTTATTTATTTATGCCGTATGTATTACGATATGTTGCATCATTCCAATTTTTATATGTCACAAATTTTGAATTGATTTTTATTATTGATTTAAAAATATAAAAATCAAAAATAATTCTTATTTTTTGATCTAAAAAAATAAAAATCAAAAATAACTTTTATTTTTGATCTAAAAAAATAAAAATCAAAAATAACTTTTATTTTTGATCTAAAAAAATAAAAATCAAAAATAACTTTTATTTTTGATCTAAAAATATAAAAATCAAAATTTAAAAATCATACAATATTTCGCATATAGTTCACCTAAAAATCATGATGGTGTAATCAAAACTTTTCTACGATGTTCCTTTATGTATGATTTTTTTTATTAAAAATTGTAAAATAACTCTTATTTCCGGTCCCTGGTTTTTACCTTTAAATCATGTTATGTTACAAAAGTAATATATGGCATTATAACACAATGTTTTCACTTGAAGTCACGAACATTTGACAAAATATAATTCCAAAGTTATAGCTGTTTGTGTTGATCCAATTCCAAAAAACGTTCCCTGCGGTGACAATTAAAAATTAGTTTTATAAATAGATAAGCTTGGGCTTGATCGAAGCTTTTCTTGTTTTGTTATCAAACAAAATGGCGGCCTCAGGAAATTTTTTTCAAGATTTTCGGGAAAGAATCAACAGTTAATTGGTCTTAAACAATCGAAATTTTTGAAAAAAGAAAAGGCTTCGATCCGGCCCAGGATTATTATGTATTCTAAAAGCTGTATAAATCTCATTAAAATCTACTGAGCGGTTTTCGAGTTACAGTTGTAACCAGTTCAAAAAGCACACTAAAGTTTTGGAGTGCCCGAGCACTCTTTGCTATTTGTCGAATAACTCGAAAAGTAATTATTGGATCAACTTTAAATTATCAGAGAATATGTTTACGATATTACACTTAAGGAAAGTGCAAAATTGATTTTTTCTGAAAATCCTGACTACCCCAAACCCCTTAAATCAAGATGAAGATATATAAAACTGGGAGCTGTATAGTCTATCCCTTTCCGTTTATGAATCCGTAACTCAAATTCGATTTCGGACATAACCGTAATTTACAAAGAACTATGTATTTAAACGTATACTTAAGACTAAAATTTAGACTTCATAGAAAAAATAAAACTAGAACTAACTACACTATTTAATGGGTAAAAATCTATTATCAAATGACAATAACCCACCAAAACCATTTTTTTTAATTGTACAGTTTTAACACATTTTCTAATACAGTATTTTCATTCAGATCCTGAAATACATTCAAAAATTTGTAAAAATTCTAGATTTTCCATTAACCAAATTTTAGTTTGGTTCAAAACTTTGTAAAAAGCTCCGTATCTAATATTTGAACCGTTTGATCGCTGCACATGCGCACAACCGCACTCCCAACACTTCCATTTGACAAAGAAAATATGTGGCGAAAAAAACAACCTGCACGCCAAACAATGCGAGCGAACAACCACCACCCAAAACTAAAACGAATAACGGCGCAAGTCGAAAGAAGTGAGAGCGCGCGATGCTTTTCCAAGAATTTGCCATTGCCACTACAAAACACCTTAAACGCAGCGTCAGCTGCCATTCAACGCTCGACGACAACAATTTCAGGACGTAACGGTACAATTAGCGGAAGTGACAGCAACCGGATATGTGGTTGTTGCTATTGTTGTGAATTATAATGTGTTTTTGATAAGTCACAGAGTGTCTGCAGACATGATGATAACAATCGCATATGAAATGCTTAAAAAATAAAACAGTTTACAAATCAATTTTTAGTAAGTTTAATATTATAGAAAAGTGTGAAAAAATAGCAAAAAATAATGTGATTTTAAGTAATTAACTCAATATACCTACATAAATATATGCATACCTATGTATATATGAAAATATGTACAATGTGTTCAATGTGTAGACAACTACATACATATATGTGAATTGATATACATTATATTATATGTGTGTAAAGTTAACTGTGTATGTGTGTTGAAAAGTGAAAAGCTACCCTCAAGGCAAGAAATCCATAAACACAAGGATACCATGACGCTCCACACACGTATGGGGTCACGCGTACATTTACTATGTTACTCATAGTCAGTGGAAATAAACACAAACAACTACAAAAACACCAACTAGTGCGCGATTTAACTTTCAAAGTGAAAAAAATGTATAAAATGGAAAAGCCAAAAACATTTACTACCAATACTATTATATACCGTTAGAATTTACTACCTCCATTTTCAATGGCAATTATATACTCATACACTCTCTCTATTTCACTCGCTCTCTGCATCCTTCCATTTTGTTGTTAGTGTCTGCCGAATACAAATGCCTAATGAAATAGTTTTACTTTCATAACAACTTTCGGTTTTATAGATTTGTCAACAAATTGTTAATTGTATTATTTGTTTTAATTTTGTATACCTATTGTCATTGCTTTCTGAACAAATAATGCGCTTCGGAAGGTGGTTTGACGACGTAGCAAAGTTTTCATAAATACATCGGAATACTGCACCACCAAGTCACTTACTCTTCTGTCTAAAATCGAACACTGACAGAAATGGTTAATACCAACAATAACACTTTTACAATTGATGACTAAAGATTTAAGACCGACCACGCGATTTGCCCCGTGAGTTAAACCTGCTCAACAACCTACCTTAGCCCGTCGACACAGAATAAGAACTTTTGTGGATTCTAATATTTGAATTTATTATTGAAGACGTTTGTAGGTAATATAAATGCATAAAATAGTTTTTTTCCATTTCGTATTGGGTATTCACTCTTGATCTCTACACAGAAATTTAAATATTAAAGTTATTTGCATGAGGTGTAAAGGTTGTCAATAAATCTTTTGGATGCAGATGTAGACTAATTATATAATCTAAAGCCTGTTACAGTTAACATAGTCAGTAAGAATTGGGGTCAGAGTATTACAAATTTTTTTTTTAATAGTTACTTCGCCTTCACTTCTGCTTTGACTTTAAAATACTGACGACTAACTATGGTTTAGAATTAGAGGAATATAGAGAAGAGCCGAGCTGGTCCCAACAAAATATCGAATACACTTGATTTTTACTATAATTTTGAGATAATCTTAAAACAATAATATCATAATATTCATATCTATATTTGACCTTTCCATATTAGATAGATCACTCTTCATATTGCTAATCTCACTCTAGTCAATGAGTAATAGATTTTACTAAAGCCTCTTAACTCTCCGCAACGAAAACGGATTGCTTAAATGCAAGTTTCCTCTATGAATATGATAGTTTATCATATTATTCACATCAATACATATTTGAAATATTTAATGGAAAGTAAAAATAACAATTTTATTTTCATTAAAAATCTGTAATGTAGAAACAAAAACAAAAACCAAATTACTATCAACTTCCTAGCAACGCTGTGACATTAACATGAGAGTAAGAGCGAATTTAGCAGGTTTGTTTTGCTCGTTTCTCCACCACACTAAACAGCTCAAACTTTCACCACTTTAATACATATCAAGCAGAGGAATTTCAATAAAAGAAATGCACTCTCTCCACATAACGGATATTTGACACAGTCGCTCAATGTACTCATTCTATTACCAAATAACACTCGAATCATACTCACTCTTTAACTCACTGCCATTTCCTGAGAGTGAGTGAGTAAGTGAGCGAGTAAAGCTCACTGGGTTACTCGGCGCAAACACTAAGAGCATTTATTACACGTACCTGCAGTCAAATATCACAGTCTTATAAATAGAAGAGGACATGTTACCTACAACCACCGGCATACATATTTACTAAATAATATGGCTTATATGAGTCTCCACATTATACTCGTACTAATACGAGGATACATACAATAGGCGCAAGCCACCCCCAACCATTGACATACACACGCAAGCACAAGCAATTACACATACTCATATTAGTGTATGTAAGTATGTGAGTCTCACCCCAGTCTAATTACCATTTGGCGATGCTCGTGAAGTATGAGTAAGCGCACCCCCTTTCCCATACCACGAAATGCTTGAATATCGCTGCCGCATAACAGCAGCGGCACACAGCGTAGCAAGTGAAAAGTGAAACATTTCCCGTTAAGCATGTACACACTTACACACATACATATGTACATACATATAGCGCCTCACATGCGATTTCCACCCTCGAAATGGAAAGCAGAAAAATAACAACAGCAAAAGACATCAATAAAAGCAACAACAATAGCGCATAGAAACAACGACATTTAGTAAGAGGAATAAAACCAAGCATCAGAATAGCGACGCCAACTGAAGTCAGAGACCGACAAATGATACCATTTACGACACAATCGCAATAGTTGTTATACATATGAGTCTTAAGCAATTGGTGCTTTCTTTGGTACTTTTTCTCAAAAAAGCAATTAGTAATCTTTTTCATCACAATAGGTCTTCCAAAGGCCTAGGTGCGTTGACAGACAACCACTAAACCTAATCTAACATAATCTTTCCCCAAAAAACATCTACTATTTTCTCCCGATTTGCCTTCAGTTTTCGCAATTTATGATAATTTAATCTGTTCTGTAATTTTAAAGCAAGTAGATAGCTCATGCTAATTGATTTCGTTGTGGGTTTGAAAATTAGTTAAATGAACGAGATATTCGATTGGAACGAAAATTAACTATGGACTTAGTCCCAATGGAAATTTAGTAAAAATACTTGGTTTGAAACTTAACCATAATTTAGCGAAAATTGAATTAAAGAATGATCAATGAAAGTACCTACATATATAATTTAAAACTTGAAAATTTAACACTTTATTGTTATTTCTTGATATCGAAAATAAAATAAAAGACCCACTAGTTTTACTTCCAAACGAGTATACTATATCTAGGACCCTTTAGTACCCCACTCAGATTGTCACTCGCATACATTTTTGTCGCATGCTGGTATAAGACTTATTTACTTAATTACTTTCACTCGGCAAATGCAGAACAGAGGGCATAATAAATTAGTGAAAGCATAGCAAATCAAGCACACACTATACTCCACCATTCACTTTGTCTACCCTGCACCACACGATTTTTACTACCCCTGCGCCGATATCGCAGAAAAACCATTAGAAACAGGAAAACAACAAACCATTATCGTCGTCTACTGGGTGGTAGTTAAATCGACCCACTAGGAATAATGGAAAAATATGTTTTTATTATATATTTCTATAGAATAGCTTTGATTATCTCTTTTCTCTTAGAAATCATGTCTTCAAATTATTTTGATTGAAAAAAAAAACAAACTAGTGTCGAATTATTTTGAATTCCTCTAAAAACTTTAGAAGAAAATAAATTTTAACTTATATATATTTTTTAAATAAAAGAAAAAATATAAAATATTAATAAACAAAAAATAATAAAAGAAATATAAATAAATAAAAAATGTATATATACATATGTGTGTATATACATATTTGTTTTCCTCTTCGATATTTCTTTGATCATAATTTAAAAAATCAATTGCCGCATTTTCCTGCTGGCCCAACAAGCTCACACACACATACATACATTTGATAACATATACAGACATATTCTAAATGCAAGGCTATCGATATTCCCACCCTCTTGATGGCAACTTGCGACTTGCGAGTTTTTATTGCTATTGCATACATATTGTTTTTGTTGATTCCACAGAGCTTGCCATTGTATACCACCAGCTAGCTGTTTACTGCTGACGATGGCTTTTACTTAGTTTTCGAAAGTTGTGCCACATCTAGTATGTTTGGTCGCTAGTCTCCGTTAGTCCTTAACTTTGACTGCTTTGGCGTCGTCTAACACAACAATAAATGGCACAACGCTCGTTGTATTAGTGGAGCCGATTTCTTGCGTACATACAATGTGAATAGAGAGAAAGAGTCGCATAGTCAACAACCAGCGGCACTGGCAATTTAGTGTCAACGTCTCAGTTGCCAATTTCACACACCACACATAGCACCGTTCGGCGTTCACCGAAATTGAAAGTTAAAAATATAATTTCTTTCCGCACAACTTTAACTGCAGTGTAATATAATATTTGTTGTTGTTGCCTTTACTGCTTTTCTTTTTATATTTTCTTCGCGACAACAACAAGATCGCCACCCAACAACCCCCAGGCATATTGCAAGCTCATACAGGCGAGGTGGGTATGTATGTGTACACTTGCATAATTGCATAGAGGGGGTGGAGAATAGTAGATGTGGTGCAGCAATACACCGAATTACTCACCTTTAAACAGGCAGATGAAACACCTCAGCAGGTTTGCGGGCTCACACTGTACGTATGTATTGTAGACGGGCGTGCGTTGCGGCCACAGACGGACGCACAGTGGACGCGCATTAACTATTCTGAGTTGTCAGCAGGACGCACACATACACACACATACAATCAAACGTTGTCAAAAAAATATACAAATTTATATATATGTAAATATATGCATATATGTGTCTCTCGTTACATACATACATACATATGTGTGTGTCTATATAGCAGAGTTACATACATAGATACTGGCGGCGTACATGTGAGTTTATGAGTTTATGATTGTGTGGTGTCTTCAGTTGCGGCCCATCTTAGCCGCTTAAGCAGTAGTGTTAGTGTTGCCGTGATTAAATCATCGCCGCCAAACTGTGCGCTCGCGAAAAACGAAAGTTAGGAAGCACTTCAATAGTCCACCAGCATATGCGGCGGTAGGAACAGTAGAGGCGCGACAGCAGCAGCAAAAAACAGTTGAAACAGCCACCTTGTCGCTGTCATCCGCAACGCTGCTAGGCAGACATTGTTGGTTTAGTGTGTGAATTGGCTAACAGCAGTATGTTGATGTGTAGTAAAGGATGTGTGTAATTTTCTAACATTTCTCTTTCTTTTCGAAAGCAGTGAGAAGTGAGCAATAAAAGGATATTTTTTTTAAATTATTATTGGCAATAAAAATAAGAAATTTAATAATAATTTCAAACAAATAAAAAAAAATATATTATGAAACTTAAATTCTAAAAAGAATTGTGCAAAATTGTGTGAATAATGAAATGAAAAAGTGAAAACAACCAAAACGTATAAGCAATATTAATAAACGCAACCCACCCAAGGCAGCTTGCCAGCGCGAAATTGTTTTGCAATTTTTATCAAACTTTCTATTCAAGCAGTTAAAGCTTTGTAAAAATAAAGCACCGCCAGCAATTAAGTTTTTTCGTCGCTGACACAAACTCACCGTAAACGTGTCATGATGAATTTCTCCGCGTTCGGTGGTCCCTTCTCCGGCATACATCAGTTTGCGGCCAAATTCGGCCACGACACACAAGGTCCACCCGGCGCCTTTGCCACGCCCACCGGCATCAATGGCAATGCAACGACGGGTGTCGCCGATAATCATGTGCAACGCTATCAGACGAATGGCAATCATTTCAATCAAAATATACCAAATGGTGAGTAGAGTAGCAAGTAAGCAATATTATTGAACAAATAAAATAAAAAAAAGTTAAATAAAAAATTAAAAAAGCACAGTCAGCGCTTAAGCGAGCAAAACTAAAGTTAGCTGGCTATTTTGTTATTGATTATTTTCTTTTTATTTCCACTAACACCCATAAAAACATCATCCACCCCACGAATGTAGTAAGGCCACGAAACACATTCGGCTGCGTGCTTATAAATTATGCTTTTGTGTGTAAGCGAGTGTATACGCTTTACGTGTTTTTGACTCATTACCTAGCCACCCCAAGCCACTTTGCTGCATGGAGTTGAAAAAACACATATTTACATACAAACATATATATATATATTGAAATAAAGGAACGCACAGCGTGATGCCAATGTATTGAAATACATATGAATGTATGTAAGCATGCATGTATTCGTAGTAAAAGCGTTTTTAAATGCAATAAAAAAGTCAGCTCACATGTAACGTATACGCAACCCCAGCTCAAACGCTCAAACGCTGCAAACTGGAGTTATAATGCGGCACCAGTCAATCGGTTAGGTGCACAAGCGTTATAGGGTTCCACTACATCGCCAGCACTACAAGGCTGCCACTTCCCGCACCAACCAGCATTTGGCGGCAGCTGTAAAGCCAGCTCCCGCTACACTCGCTGCACGGCCATTGCACTGCACTCACCATCGCCGAACCGTGCTGCTTTTGCTAGCATCCCCCATTCTGAAGTGAACTGTGTGGAGGGATGGTTGATGGTTAAGTGGTGAAGGGCTTTGGCGGCGACGCTTTTGAAATTGCATTGCACACAAATTCGCGCGGTTTGACTCGCTTGTTGGAGCAGAGTTTCGCACTGTTATGTGAGTATTGATGCGCCTCTGCTTTAAAAGTGCGGCTGTCACTTCTTTAAAAGCCCTTTGCTTTGGCTTTACTAAAGTTTGCCACCCCTTCTTGCAGGTTATTGCCATCTGTTTGCCCATGCCACGGCATCGATTTTCCAAAGCAGCTTTATATACTCATATACATATGTACGAGTAGATGTACTTGCGCTTGTAGCTTTTGTAAATGGATAAAGTCAGTGTTTGTTGACTGATAAAGTTGAATATTTCCTTCTGTAACAGTCTTCTTTAGTGGCGAAACCTTAAAGCTAACTCACACTCCACACAAATATTTCTTCCAACTCCATTCAAACCTCGTTCCAAGCTTCAAAATCCATCAAAGAATTAACCATGCACAAAACCAGGCAGCATGTTGTCATAAACTTTCAACTTTGCCAACTATTCGTTTGTCCATCGCCGATGGGTCAATCACCTGCAATCACACCAATTTTCAGTGCAAGAACCCCACCACAACCGCATCTTATAAATAATCGGCATTTGCCCGCTTTTCGCGAATGCAACGAAGTCACTTTCTTATTCGCGTGCACCCACACCACGCTCGCCTGCATCCCCCAAAACGAAAGTGACTTTCTGAAGGATGCTGCTATTTCATAATACAATTCATTGTCATAGCAACGCGATCTCTATGTGTTCATGTAGGCTAAATTTATACACAAGCACCCACATACATTTGTACATATGAGTAAATTTTTTCTGCCGTTTGTCCTTCCTTCTTACGTTTTCTTGTTTCGCGCTTTGCAATTTCTCAACTCTCAGCTCGACGCCGCACAAAGTTCATTGATCTCACGTTGCATGTGGCATATTGTCATGCAATTAATTGCAGCTATCGAACAATAAATATTATGTCCTTATTCAGGTATTGTTGTACTCAAGGGTTGTGTAGTTACATTGTTTTTTATTTCTTAGTATAATAGCTAAAATTGTGTGAGAAGGTTCTAATCTATTATTAATGATAATAATAATTATTTCTCTCGTAAATTTACAACATGTTCAACTATAAATTTCGCTCCGATTTATTTAACTAAATTTTTAATTAACTCTAACTACAAAATTTGCACTTGACATAAATCTGACTGAATCTGACTGCCGATAATATCAATGATTGATGACGTCATAATAGCAATTATTTACAAAATGCAAACTCTGGAGAATTCATTCTAAAATTTGTATATAAACTATATACGGGAGATATTCTACAAGAATAAAAGAGGCAAGATTTTAGACACCACATCGTATACGAAAAGAACAATTTTTCGTTGATGAAATAACGAACAATTTATGAGAGGAAACTGATCTGATCTCCATATCAATCGATCTTGAATTCCCAAACTATAAATTGTTTCGTTTCGAACCGATAGATAACACGGGTCAACACAAAATTTGAACTGAACTTTAAAGCAGTAAATTTCCATTGCTTAGGTCTTAATTAGACGAAAAAAAATATATGCCATGAAAAAGTTTGCTTTTTTATTTAGGACACCGTTTTAAGGATATTTTTTAAAATATGTGGTTTTAATTTTTAATTGAAAATTAAATCACTTAAAGAAACATTTTAATTAAGTTTTACTATCAAAATAACTTACAAAAAAGTAAAAAGTAACTTAAAAGTGCACATTTTACTTTTTTTATGTTCATAGGTACCTTCTCTTAATAAACCCCAAATATAGTCTCCCATCATGTTTTCATTGTATTGGCCTTGATAACGTTGTTCGAAGCTCATAATGTCCTGGTAAAAACATTCTCCTTGCTCTTCTGAATACGTTCCCATGTTGTTTTTGAATTTATCTAAATGAGCATGCAGCATTTGTACTTTTAATGACATTATCCAGCCAATGGCTTCAAAGAACACCGTTTTAACGATATTTTTTTTTAATGTGGTTTTAATTTTTAATTGAAAATGAAATCACTTAAAGAAACATTTTAATTAAGTTTTACTATCAAAATAACTTACCAAAAAGTAAAAAATAATTTAAAAGTGCACACTTTTACTTTTTCTTTTATGTTCATTGGTACTATGTCTTAATTAACCCCAAATATAGTATTATTACTATAACTTTTATAAAAGCAAACTTTATACGAAAAGAAGGTACTTTCTTGTCGTTTTTGTTCATAATTAATCAGAAAATCATAAAATAAACTTTAGGACAAAAAAAAATGATTTTTTGTAGAGTCGTGTAATCGATTTAAATAGTTGGATTATAATGATAATTTATACAATACATTTGACGGGTGCGTAGTCGAGTTTCTCTTATGATAACATTATATATATGAATATATTCGAATTCAAGATTATTCCTCATAATATGCCAGATTAACACTACTCAACGATTATTACAGAATCCTAGAGATTCTTCTTAGAATTATATTTTCCACCAATTAGTTCTAAATGGCGTTGGCTGTAGAGGAACGAACACTACTCAACGATTATTACCGAACCCTAAAGATTCTTCTTAGAATTATATTTTCCACCAATTAGTTATACAAGTATATGGCGTTGGTTGTAGAGGAACGAACAATACCAGAATAGAGAAAATGTTCGAACCAGTTCACCAGTATGATATTGAGTAAATTAATTTTGGTGAAAAATCCTCTAGATAGATGAATACTAAGAGCATAAAATTATGCAGATACTATTTACAATAATAGACTGCCATTGACAGCAAATTTTTACAAAGTGTGCCAACTCAACTCGCCCAACCTTCAAAAATACAAATCAAATTATCTTAATTTAACTCTGTGTGCGTTACATGTGTTTAATCCTCGCGCTCAAGAAACTCGACTTCCTTTGTATTGCACTTTTAACTCAGCTTTCACTGTCACTGTAAACATGACACTCGGCTAAATGAAGAAACCTCATGACAAATAGTGGAATTAAGTAAAAGATTATAAATGCCAAAAGCAGCGCCGACAAAATCATTTTGAAGTAAACTAATGGAGTTTTTATTGATTTTTCGTCGCTGACGACGACGACGCTGACGACGATGATGGCGATGTCGGCATTGTGACGGCGACACTGGGGTTGGAGAAAGTTTTCGCGACGAGGGTTATGGTACGAATACATTAATTGCAGTCGGTGGTGATTGCGATGATGGTGTTGTTGTTGCACAATGATCATTAGTAATACACTGATAATAAAGTTGTGTATAACAAAAACAAAAATTTCGTTCGCTAGTATGAGAAAGTAAGTAAGTTGCTTTTATGCAGCTTAAGAGAGTTGGAGAGTCAGCTGTGCAAAAAGAAAAGGGAGGAATGCAAAATGCAGAACTGTTGTGCTTTAGCTTTAAGGGGTGGGTGGGGTGTTGCATAGAGGCGCATTACTTGCAAGCGAGGCGATCGACCTCTCCCAAAATGCTAACAAACCAATGCAATGTACACATAAACAACAAAAACAGAAAAGAGTAGTTGAGTAAAAAACAAAAAACTTCTACAAAAACAGCATCATAGGGTGGTAGAAAAACAAAAGAGAAAAAGCGAAAACACACCACCGTTTTCGACGTTTTAGTAGCGGTAGCTAGACTATGTGAAAACATATGTATGTCTATGGCACAGCACAGCCAACCCACAATGCGACTATTGGCTGCCGTGGTGGAGCCCCATTTCCGTTGGAGCTCTCACTACCCAAATGGGGTGCAAGTGGATGGCTGGGGAAAATGATTATCAGTTAGGTCATGATGATGTAGCTTATTTTCGTAGGCTTGTATGTTCAATATGCATATAAGTAGATGTACATATGTACTCTGGTGGGTTTGAGTCATCCTTGTACATACAATACACACACATGCTTCCACCCCAAACAACTTTTTTGCTTTTGCGAAAAACATTAAAGTTGATAGTCTAGGCAGAAATGTCTGACAACAATAAAATAAATGTATAATTCGAGACGAAGGTCATAAAATCTTTAACTTGGTTTTTTTGACCATAAAATAATTATTTTAGCAATTGTGATGTGTAAGGTGTTGCATTTTATAATTTATAAATATTTGTTTTAGTTTTATTACTGTTTAATTTAATTTAATGTAGAATTATATAGATTATAAATTTGTTTAGGTAAAATAAAAATCAATCAATAAAAAAAATAATGATAATCAAAATAAAAGCAACATTAAGGTGAATTAAATTTCATGCTACTAAATTAATCTTATTTTTTGCGTATATTAGTGCTCTCCTACCGATTGTTCAGCTTTAACTTTTCAATTCTTTCAATTTTGTTCGGCGCGTGCCAACCGGCCGGCTTTACATATCCACTCCAACTATAAAGAGGGTTGTAAATATATCAAAATGCACACACACACAAACTGATGTAAAACGTATTCCCTCCAAGTAATCGTTTTTACTAAATCCAACGTGGTGTGTAATAGTACGAGTACTTGTTTGCAAGCGACAAACAAGCATATAAGAGTCACTAAGTAAATGCGTTTGTAATATAACATTATCTCCCAACAGCACCAACCCGCCATCCCCAATAAATCACTCAAACTCCTCTGCTAACTACTCTTTCACTCTTACTCTCTTTACCTCAACCACTCGGCATCGCGTGCACCTTCACCAATCACACACGCTATTTGCGCTCTCACTCTTTTTTCAACTTGTTCCTACACTCTCTCCACTTTATAGCTTTTTGACTCTTACTCTCAGTTTTATATATTTCTCTCTATCTCTTATCTGTATTAGCACTATCTTTGTACTGCAGCCCTTACTAATTTCTACTTTCACCATAACTGGAAATCAATCTGGAAGAGTTTAATTTATGCGTCATGAACTTGTGGGGGTAGGCTTACACAACAAGCCATGCATGCAGATCTACAATACTCAAACTCTCTTTACCACACAGCACTCACACTCGGAAATACTCTTACTTTCCCACACATACTCATTTCCGCTGAATTCAAAACTTTTATTCAGCACATTTCACCGAGTTATTTCCTTTACTATATACTAGTAATGCGATATATAGGCTAAGCGCATGCACCTTCACTCACTTTCTATGCGCGCTCTCTTTCTCTACATCGCTCACTTTCTCACTCATTCTAATTACGTGAATAGCGCTGGCACTTTGTTGAGTGTGAGAGTTTGCGCGCTTTTTGTACTCACCATCGCTCACTCGTGATACTCGTACGCGCATGTTGGTGAAAGTGAAGTGAAAAGTGAAAATCTACTAGTTTGCATGACATCCAAATGGGAGTTGGTTTTGTTGCTTTTGCTTTTGCTGCTCCACTATGCCAGAGACGATGATTCCATTCTGTAACTGGAGTAGCGTTTCAAAGTTCGTACGCAGAATCGTGTACCCGTATTTGTATTCGTATTCGTACCAGTACCCGTACCCGTTTTCACGCTTTTGCTGTTGTCTGCCAGGGACGGGACAGTATTTATTTAATGTTTGCTTGTTTGAGACTACTTTGAATGGTTTATATTTGGCAATATGTAAACTTGTGAAAACGTACGTTTTTCCGCAGACATTTAATTTCATACTTAGCGTATTTCAAACAAAGTAGGCCAAAATATATGTGTAGATGTACCAATATGTTTGCAAAATTATGTATTTTCATTTTGTTTCTGTTTTTTTGTATTTATTTATTGAATGTCTTCTTACTTGTAACCCACTTCGATTTATGTACTCCATTTGATAATTCCACTTTTGACACATACTTCACTTTATGTTTTCAGCATTTTGTGTCCCTTTGGAGACTTATACTTTTGTGATATTTTCTTCAACTAAGATTACTTATTTGTTGTTACTCGAATTGCAAATTATAAAATACTAGAAAATTAATTTGAGATTACACACAGATATAACATTCATTAAGGTATGCCCTTGAACAAAAGTTTAAAACTTCTCTGTAATTCCATAAGACAAAGCCACTCTAGACTAATTGATGTGTCAAGGAACCTCTCAATACTTCCTGGCAGTTATTAAATACGTGCATGTTCATAGGCATCCAAAAAAGTTGGATTATTGGAACAACTTTAAGATTTTATTTTTTTATAATTTTTTTTACACGGTTTTTTTTTATACGGTTTTTTTTACACGGTGTTTTTGTACACTTCCCAGTTACCATTTTTACACGGTTTTACTTTTTTTACACGGATTTTTTATTTTAATTGTGTACTTTTTTGCAATAAAATCAAAATTCCATACGTCAATACGTCACAAATACATTGCTGTTAATAGAATTTAAGAAATTCTAAATTAGGTTTAAACTAAAAAATATAAATTTTAGATTCGAAATTTTATTTACTGTCCCAGTAAACCGTGCAAAAAGGAGAACAACTGTATGTTTATATATATATACCAGTACAATCCATGAAAAATTTGGCAATTGTCGTGAATTTTTTTAACCCTCTCATGCCCGAATTAAAATGGGCGGAGCTAACATTTTTTAGGACAGGTATATGTCACGTTGACAGTCATTACTTCCCACATCACTGTTGACAGTCATAACTCCGAAGTCGTAGATAATTTCGTATACTTGGGAACCAGCATCAACAACACGAACAATGTCAGCCTCGAAATCCAGCACAGAATCACTCTTGCCAACAGGTGCTACTTTGGACTAAGTAGGCAATTGAAAAGTAAAGTCCTCTCTCGACGAACCAAAATAAAACTCTACAAGTCGCTTATCATTCCCGTCCTGCTTTATGGTGCAGAAGCTTGGACGATGTCAACATCAGATGAGACGACACTAGGAGTTTTCGAGAGGAAAATTTTGCGCAAGATTTATGGTTCTCAGAACATTGGCAACGGCGAATACCGCAGACGATGGAACGATGAGCAGTACGATTTATACGACGACATTGACATAGTTCAGCGAATAAAAAGATAGCGGCTAGGTCATGTTGTCCGAATGGACGAAAACACTCCAGCTCTGAAAGTGTTCGATGCCGCCGGAGGAAGCCGAGGAAGGGGAAGACCTCCACTCCGTTGGAGGGACCAGGTGGAGAGCGACCTGGTTACACTTGGAATCTCCAACTGGCGCCGAACAGCGAAGGAAAGAGAGGAGTGGCGCGCTCTCATCGATTCGGCTATAACCGGCTAAACGGTTCAACGCCAATTACATACATACATACATATATTAGTCTTAACTCAACTATGAAATGATACAAATTTCAAAGTCCTATGTGTCCTAGTTCATTGGTTACAGAATGTTGCGTATAGGCACAAATTAAATTATTATAAATAAACTAACCACTTTCTCTTATCTTTATTTTTTTATATAGTTCACTTTGTTTCAAAATAAAACAATTATTTTTATGTTTTTGAACACTTTCTGTAAAACCATTTTTGTATAACTTTTTTCGCGAAAAGATTTTTGGCAATTTCACCCTGCGGAGAACGCCTACTGAATGAACACGTGCACAGCTCATTTCAGAAAAAGTAACTGTAAGCTTGCACAACACATAAGTCTACATAATTGAAAAAACCGCTGGTCAAAAATATTTAAATAACGGGAATTAGAAGCCGGTGAATAAAATATTGCCATAGGCAACATTGGGCATGAAAGGGTTAAGTACTCGATCGAATGTTTCGAAGTTTTTTGGACATAATAATTTAAGATTTATTTTGCAAAAATATTGAAAAATAACGGAGTTATGTGCAGTCTTCGGAGGTGCAAAAAAAAGTTCCCCTGCTGCTGACAATTCCGACCGAAGACTTCGTTTTTGTTAAGTAAAAAATTGTCGTTTTTTTATTGCCAAGAATACTTATATTCAATTTGAAATCGATCTGTCAAATTCTCGTTGAGCTATGACTGTCTTTTCGAGAAAAACGCATGAGCGATCACTCTTTATACCGCTGCCATTCAAAAACTATTCAAGACACGACCTTGCCGATTTCACAGGATATTTTTGAAAGTATAAACTGAAAGTGTCAAACTGGTATACTCCCTTAAAACAGGAATGAGTTGAAGTCCAACTTATTCCAGCGTGAAATCGCCTCAGAATTAACATTTCTATATCAATTTCAATGGAAATACTAACATTTGGGCATTTAAATTTTAATAGCCACCATTTATTGCGATTAAAAAGTATTGTATATTCTATCTTTACGATGCTTTTAGACGGCTATCTTTGGATATTTTAGATATTTTCCATTTTTATTGTCGTAAAGGCAATTTTATTCACAAGCTTACTACCTTCATTGAGCAAAGCTTAATATAAAAACCCCGAAAACGGCTTCTATATTAATTTTGGAGTTATCGGTACAATAATCTTATCTTAATCCTCTAGCAGGTGTCTAACCGAGTAATGTTGATAGTAAAAATCTTCAAAGTTCACGCCCTGGTCTGTTAACGCAATTCAATCAAAATTTTTATGGTAGCTTTTGTTTTTTATAAAATTAAATTTCTCTTTTCTCGATTTTACTTAACTATATCAATGATTTAAGTTACAAAACAAGTCTAATACTATGAATAATTTTTTAATACTTTAAGTCATTCATACAAACAAAAATGACAAAATATATATTGACTAAATCGTGTATTTGTTTTTGCAAAGGAGAATAAAGTAAAAGGACATCTATGTAATTAAGCATTTATAGTATAAAGTGGCGACACCCCCGACAGATTTATTAAATTAAAGTAATACATAGGGCTGCACATGGATGTTCTGTTCTATTTAAGTATAAGCAGCAACCCTGCACCATAATTACAGCTGCTAATGAAATATTCAAAACTTCCGTAAAACATATGAGCTGACGCGACAGCTTCAGATACATAAAATATATGTCTGTACCTAAAGTTGTATATATCTGTGTATAGAAGTGATGTGTATGTGTTTGGCGACACGTTTTCTGTACACAAGCACACTTCCCGAAATATTTGTGAAAATTCAAATGCAAAGCAAATCTGCAATTGGCAACAGCAGCCTAAGCAATACCGGAAAAATATCAAACTTGCCAAAAATATAATGAAAAGCACAAGCCTACGCAAATCTACCAAATAAATGGCATACCCATGCAGACGCATAAACGCCCGAAAGCCGACCACCAAAGCAATAGGCACAAGCCACTTCGTCGGTGGTCGTACAACAGTGCGTATACGTAACATTCATTGTTACAGTACATACTGTAGAGCCTAGTTGTCGGCTCCTCGCCGACGCCTGCGACAAACAGCCGGCTTTTTCATTTCCTTTTTCCTATATAAGTATAACAACGTAAATTTAGCGACATTAATGCAAATATATTTACAGACACATACATACATAGATTTACTTATACACACGCTTCTACTTTGCTGCCGCTTTCCCCTACAAGCGCTAAGCAGCACTGGGACATTTTGGCAGACATTGCACAAACTCATACATATATACAAGCTGTCTATGTTCGAGGGGCATTTGTTGCCGAACTGCCGTTGAAGCTCCAGCTCGGGTCAGCGTTGTCGATAGGTGCCACGCTTTCACGCACATACACACAGATACACACGCTGGAATGGCCTTGGCAGTCACGGCGAGCCACATAAATATTGTGGATACATACAATCACTCGTATACCACGATGTATACATCTATGTACCTTAAAAGCAGCCAATACAGAAAAATGTGTATATATAGGCATAGAGCAGCTGAAATCGGCTGTACAACACATATGTTTAGGTTTTAGTGTATGCGTTATGTGTGTATACGCCGTCAACATGTCCGATCGGTTCCTGCCAACCCCTGGTTCCGGTGTATGGCGGCAGCTGATAGCTTGCCTTGAAATGCAACAACAAAATTGTAGGCGACTGCATGTGCTGTGCGAATTGCCGCCGGTAATGAGAGAGCGGTTGAAACGTATGGGATTTCGGTAAAATTGTTCGTGACTGAGATACGGCGCGTCGTACTTGACTTCGTCCTCGTCGTCGTAGTCATCGTCGTTGGTATCGACTGAATTTAGGCTACCGAAAAACGAGTCGCACGCACTCACGTATCTCTTAACAAAATAAATATGTACATAGAACGGTAACAACACACATGTCTAAATGTTTTCCACTATGTATGTATGTATATGTATGTCGTGTAACTGCAAACGAAAGTGTATTCATATATTTTGAGTTTGGGGGCCCGTACCGTAACAGCTGAACTTTCACTGCGAACGCGTTCGTCACAGTGCGGCTCATTTAAGCTATACCTCAAACTGTTGACGATTCGTAGCATCGGAGATCCACGTTTCAGCCAGCCACTGTTAATTTTTTTTCTTATTTCCCTCGGCCTCTTCAACGACTGTGTCTGCTTCGTCTCCCATCGCGTTTCGACGGTAGATTGCAGATAACCCGTGAAATGTGAAGTTTGAGACATTGTAGGCACTGCATACATAGGGACATAGTCGCCTTGTGCAGCTACAGCAGGTTGTGTGTAATTTTGGTGAGTCTCAGACAATCAGCCTGGCAGCCAGCCAAACAGCGAAGCAACCAGCCGCTCACACAGCCAGTCAGTCATTCGCCGAACGGTGGTGCTGGTGTTTAAAATCACACGCATAGACTCAACTGTGAATGCTACGCATAATAGAACCGACTTTGTGATCACATATAGTATAAAGTTATAGTTAAATTTACTAGTTAAATCAAAAATTTGTTAAGTTAAACAAATTCTGCTGCAACTGAAATAATCAAATACATAAAAGCTCGCTCGCAACAATAATCACCAGTAAAATATATAAAAATGTGTAAGGAAACTTTGCTGTATATGTAGTGATGTTGCTGTGTGCTAAAAAAACTTTTTTCGCCTCATCCTTTGGATGTGTCCTTTTACTGCTGTAACATTGACCGAATTTTCATTTGTCTTATTTATGTTTCCAACTTAATTTATCGTTCTGCTTAACTAATGTGACTTTTTTCTTTTTATTTGTGTCTACTTTCAGTCTCGGCCGCCAATAATACAATGCAATACGGACAAAATATATCCATACCATATTCGCAGCCGCAAACTGATTTGAATTTTCTCAACTCTGCGGATCATAAAGGAAAGATACATCCGAAAATCGAACGCGACCGCGAAGAAGGTAAATCTACACTTAATAAATACATACCCATTTGAGTGAAAGCAAATATATCTAAACAGGAAGTAAAATAAATTAGAAGCAAGTTATATAGGCTGCAGGAAATAGATTTGAGAATTATTTAAAACAATGCAAACATTAATAGATGTTAAGTTCAATATCATTTATGAATAACCTGCAACAGTTTACTGCAGTAAAATCTTATATTTTGAGTGCTTGATTTTCAAAAATGTTAAAACTCTTAATTGAATTAGTAAAGTAATCATGTTATTATAATTTTTAAAATGCGACTTATACTTAATATAAAAAGTATTAATAAAATTTCAGGAAATATGCTGTGTGAAAAATAATCATTTCTTGAAGCTGGCGCATACATACATAGGGGGGGGGTTACATTCGGTTTATTCGGGAGATAAAGGAATTTGCATCCATCTTTGGAAGCACTCTCTTCCTTCTTTGAAAGAGGGAAGAAAGAGTCGAAAATTTCTTTGATAGACCCATAGCCCAATATCATATTGCTCATTTTGATAGCTGGAACTAAAAAAAATAAACAATTATTCAATGCGGAAGACAGAACAATTATACAAAATTCCTGACATTTTCTCGTACGGAATATACAGGTTGTTTTTTAGTTGTATGTACACCACTTATAGCGAAACATCGTTTCGACAACTGGTGGAGATGTCTTTCCAAAACCTGTGCTCTGTTCGGCAAACTTATTGCACACGTTACATGGCACAATGTTGCCGTTAATTTACGCGTGAAACCATTGTAGCTGTTTCGGATATGAAATGCAAATTTTGCTGATTACAACATTTCATGAATGTTTTACATGGTTTTCTTAAAATTTATTGCACGTGAGATTTTTTAACTCCCTTGAATCTTTAAATTTTGTACAGCTTTTTGGGAACAAACAATTTTACGAACCGAAATGTCTATCCGACAGTTTCCGTTTATAACATTACATAACATATTTTTCACATAGAAGAATTAAAATGCTTTCATTTTTGAATTATTTTTTAATAAACCAAGATTATACAGTACCCAATGGGTAGAAAACTCAAGGCCGCGCATTATCATTATTCATTTCTTTTTAAATGTTACTTTAAGCCTGCCTGTTAGTTACCAAATATGCACATGGCCACCCAACAACAGTGCAGAACTAGCCCAACAGTTGCTATGCTCCGGTGTCGCATACCATCGCCTACACATGTACAGACACATACATACATATATATGTATGCGTGCAAAGTAAGAATATATGTATGTATGTGAGCAGAAGCTGAATCGCCTGAGACATTATCTCCCTCTACACCACAACCGCAGCCACAGCCATGTACGTAATTCATTAAACAAAAAGCATTCGTTTTTCGGCAGCCTGCAAAAAAGGTTCAAACCCAAAGTGGGAGGGTTGGTCGACACGAGTTTTGGTTTTCGGTGCTTGTCGCCTTCTGCCTTAGCGGCTATTAAATGGAGACGGAATCCATTAAAGCGGTCTTTTGGCCATTTGTATGCTAATGTTGAGTTGTAGCCAGTGCGAGTCAGTTGTTTTTACATATGATTTCATACCATTTTTTCATACAGCAACCAGCACAAAGATTATGTGTTTGTTTGCGGACACCTTTTTATTTGAATTATTTGTGTTTGTAAGTATGTATAGAGGCGCTTGTCTGCTTGCTTATTTAACACATCTGACACACTTTATTTGTGTCCATTTACATTTCCATTAAAAACAAACAACATTTTATGTCTGACCTCTTAATCTACAATCGTATATAACGGTAAATGTTTCACAAACAAAAAGTGAGTAAAATATCTTTCTTGTTCTTGCGTTCCTTTATGGCTGTATTTTAATTCTTATTGTGGTATTTAATCTACGCTGTAATGCCATTTGATCAAAGCGTTGTGCTTTGCCGCAGTCTACTTTGATTTATATTTACCGTTAAACAATTTTAATGTGCCAATTATATGCGTATAAAGAGTTATATATGCACGACATATTTCACTTAGCACAAACATTTATCTTAAATATACATGCATCCGAAATTATTAATTTATTTATGTATATCCTGACACACGTGCATAAATTGATTTTAGGTTTGACAAGTTTTTGACCGTAAAAGTTCTATTTATATGAATAGCCCATTTTTTTCGCTTACGTACGTCGTACATATGACAAACCATGGCTGCTTCGAATGCCCTTGAAATAAAACGGAATCCTTGCTGTGCCAAACCAATTTAGCAGCGTCAGCAGTCTGGGTAGCCATTTGTACGCACACACGTGTAGCGGCTTAAGCGTGTAGGCGATTAAAAGCCCCACATCTGGTTACTGTTGGGGTAGGTTGTCCAAAAAAGTTTTTATCCTTTTCATTTTTTCGTCATTTTTCCTGTTTTCCTTTGACTTATTCCAAAATTGCCAACATCCTCTTGTTTTATATGGAATTAGCTGGGAATTTTAAATCGACATGTTTCTGTAATTGCCAGAGAAAATAATCACCTCCGCTGCATCCTGCAAATATTTTCGTATATTGTTGATAATTTTTTCGAAACGGTTTATTGATGAAACACATTGTTAAACATACAATCCTCAATATATAATCTAAGCACAAGTCCTGGATACATTGGACTTCACTCGGCGAACCTGTTCCGAGGCGACGATTGTTCTATCAGCCGCAAATGTGTTGAACACCGTTTTCTAAATTATTAGGTCGTTTCGTTAGACTCCAGAATACGTATTGTTCAGACGGGCTAAATAATTTGCATCCTTGATGCGTCAAGTATATCGAGTAAATAGGAAACTATGATAAGAAATACAAAGCACTCAATCTTAAAAATAAACAAGTGTATAGGAATTAGTATTTCAGTGTATAATTTGATAATTTATTGATAATAAATCGTATAATTTAATATTTAACTATATATTTTCCCCCTTCTTTGCCATTTTCCAGTTTTGAATCAACAAATTTTACAAAATGTCAATCAGTCATGGCAAACATTGGCCAATACTGCCAATACCGTTGATTATTCCTCTCATTTGCTATCCGCAACACTGCCAATCTCAATACAGCACTTCCTCAAATATTCCGAAACAATAAAGAAGGAATCCTCAGGTATTGTCGGCTCACAAATCAACTCAGGGAATTTAAATTTGAGCAATTTGGATACATCACCATCGGGTTTTAAGGGTGATGTCCTCAAGAATGGCACGAATTTGAGTCTGGCACTCGGCGGTGTCGCACTCGCGCCACCGTCCAATCAACAAACAAATGGCGCTACCCATCACAATGGTGGCATTGTGGGCATGGATCATACTGGTCATATGACTAATATGACAGATAACACCAATAATGGCGCATCTCTACATCAGGGAGTTAATGGCAATGCACCAAATCCAAATGTCAATGGACAGGCAAATAATGGCCAACCCACCACAAATGGTACGGTTACGAATGGTAATGCGGTTACAAGCACTGCACCGGCTGGCACCACGACTACCTCAACCGGTGGTACTACTACGACCACTGGCAAGAAGACCAGAAAGAAGAAGCCACCAAAGGAGAAGAAGCCACGCCCAAAACCGGGTGAGATTCGTGAGATTAAAGCTTTGGACGGTTCTACACTCTATTGCTGTCCCGAATGTCAGATGGCTTATCCGGATCGTAGTTTAATCGAACAACATGTCATCTCACATGCCGTGGAGCGACGATTCGTTTGCGACATCTGTAATGCAGCATTGAAACGTAAAGATCACTTGACCCGTCACAAGTTGTCGCACATACCGGATAGGCCACATGTTTGCAATGTAAGTGAATTTAGGTGAAAACAATATTTTGTAAATTGTATTTAATTTAAGCTCTTCCTTGTATTCGGCAGATTTGTATGAAGTCATTCAAGCGTAAGGAGCAATTAACTTTGCACATTGTCATACATTCCGGAGAAAAGAAACACGTTTGTGTCGAGTGTGGCAAAGGTAAGGAAAAATCGATATTACTGCTTTTATACAATTTAAAAATATATACACTTGTAAGAATTCATCAGTTTTAAGAAAGATAAAATAAGCATTGTTAACAAAAAAGTTCTAATACACGTTTGTATGTTCTTTTCACACCACATTACAGGCTTCTACCGCAAAGATCATCTGCGCAAGCACACACGATCGCACATTGCACGTCGCGTTAAGTCGGAAGTATCGGCGCAGAACGTGAATGGCAGCAGTGGCACCGGAAACACTGCCCAGAACAACACGATACAAGGCTCCTGAGGTTCGTACAAGGACTTTTGGTAAATCTTCAGAAAAACTTCATACGTGCTACGACATGTTGAAGGCATCAACTGCCATGGGCGCGCTTAATCAAGTTCGCGTCGTATGTTAGTGGATGCAATCAATGTGTGTGTAGTTTGAAGTTTCTCTGAATGTTTATCAATTGTCCTGCTGAGCCTGATACGATGTAGAAAGAACAGTAGCAAGAATGTGAAACAAGTGATTTTTGATTCTATTCTGATTAATCATGAGAAAGTAGTGTTTTTTATTTTGTTTTATAAATGTTTTAATTAAAGTATTTGCAAGACACGCATGTGTCACATGAAGAAGCATTGGTGCAAAGAGATGCGAACGTACACAATCGCACAAAGCTACAAACAAACGTACATACATGTATAAGGTAAAACAAGGCGTCGCATTTGCAAATGAACGCCAATTAAAACAACAACAACTAGTAATAACTGAGACCGTTAAATAGCAATTTCGATGTACAAAATATTTATTTAAATTATGTATGATGTTAGGAAGACAAAAAAAAACTAAACAAAAGCAAAAACAAATATAAATTAACAGATTATTTATGCTGCGGAAAAAGGTAGGAAATATAAAATAATGTCTTAACGACACGAATAGCAACTCATGGTGAAGTACGCGCAAATAATTACAGGCATACATATACATATATTTGGCAAATATATGTATGTATGCTTAATTATATGCGCATTTATAATAAATATAAACTTTAATAATTAAGCATCAAAGCGAAAAAACTAAATTAATTTTATAATAGTGAACAATTTCATTTGTTTCATTTATTTTTGAGGGTCTGTGATCTTTTTTGGCTATAAAAAATGCATAAAATAAGACAGCAAACGATCGCTAATAATAAATACATAAATAAGTGCGAATGAATATAAAAATGAATTTGGTAAAAAATATTATTAGCTAGCGGACACACACTTATACATATATAAGTAGAAATTAAAACACCGAAGCAAACATTATACGTTTTTATATGTTGTAAATTATAAAAAAAAACGAAAAACAAACACGTGCAATTTAATTTATTGTATATTTTTTGTTTTTTTTTTCAATTCTGTTGTACCTAATTTTTGTTCTGTTCAAGTTTTTTCCATATTAATGAAATAAAAATTTATATTAAATTAAGTATTAAGTAAAACATAAAAAATAAACAACGTTAAATATAAGTATACATATGTACATGCATTTAAAAAAACGCAAATGCATACATACTTACAGAAAAAAAAACAATTAACAATTGATTTGAAATTTGTATTAGTATTGCTACGACATACACTGTACGGCACAACACTTATTCCATATATTCACATACATACATAAATTGAATGTAAATAAGCATATGTGGTATCTATGGTACTTATTATGGACATATATACGCGCATACAATTGAAGTATGTATAAAGAAATATTATAGTTTAGGATTGAACAGACTAATTAAAGAATTAAAAAAATGTATAAATTTCTTTTTTTTGAGCCACACAATTACATATTGACTCAAATTGTACTCAAATATGTCCCACAAAAATATAATTATTCTTATTTAATTATAATTCCATCACTAATTGTTCAAGACATTGAGCCATATTGCAGGTTTTACCTCGATAACTGTCAAAAAAATTAAGCATTTTATGACCAGCGAATGTAACGTCATCAAACTGACAACTGAACTGATACAGCGGTATTAAATTTGACATTTCGAACTGACAACTCAAATACAAGTAGCATTTACCGCCTCGATTTAATTTACCATTCAAACTGAAATGCATTTTGACTTGCCAACCATTGCAATAATAACAAATACACAACAACTACAAAGCAAGTATTAACAAATTTTCAAATTCAACTAAATCCATGCATACATATACAATAAATAAAATACAAATTTAGATACAAACATACATATATAGTTTAAGATTGAATAAGCTCTACAAACATTGCCATTAAAACAGTTAAGCACATCATATACATATAAATAACCACTGAACAATAAACAATAAGAAGCAAATACAACAAACAATACTTGAAATACAAATTTTGCAGTAAACTTATAGTTCAATTCAAGTACATACAAAACATAGAAATATAAGATCAACTACATACATACATATGTATAACTTAAACAACAAACAAGCATATAAAGATCTATTTTTTGTAAGTTAGCCAACTAAGCCGTATTTATACATAAAGTAAACAAAAATATGAGAAAATCAAAGAAATAATTAAATAAACAAAATATATAAATAAAATCACCATAAAACATCACCAAATTGACGGCGATTATTTTTCTACTAACAACAACTACATATGTACATGCATAGAATGAAGAAATGAAAAAAAGTCTTTAATATCCAAATTTTTGACAAGAGTGTGTACTGAGCACATACGACTAAGTACATATAACGTATATGTATGTATGTACTGTGTGAACATCATGAATTACAACACACTGCAAATTTATGTATAAATAAATGCATTTCAAAATGTCATAAGTGTTGTTGTAGCCATTAATGACTTACACATCAAACTATATAAATAGTAATACATAAGAGACATACATACTTACAAATGTATGTATGTACAACAAAAAGCGAATTAAAGTTCAAACACTTATTTCAAGTGACAGCAAAGATTTGTTCAAATTAATTGCATTTGACTCAGCACTCATAATTAACTTGTATTACAATAAAACAAAACAAAACACAAACACTAACAAGAAGTAAATGCAGCAAATAAATAAATATAAAAGTACTTTATAATAGCCTACTTCTTACAAAGAGATAGCAAAATCATACACATGGTCAACAAATAATCAAGCACTTACAATAAATACATTTACTTAATAGATCGCAAAGTAATACTGAATATAAATTACAATTTGTATATAAAATGTAACTAATAGAAGGAATAATAATAAACATACGCACACATATAGATGTTTAAGCGTACTACATATTTCTGATTGTAGCATTTATTCATTATCATAAATAATATTTTCGGTAAAGTGGTAAAACCTTTCAAGCGATTTCTGACATAACAAAAAGGATTCATATGAAACCATGACATAATTTTAAATATTATTTTTGTGAAAATTTCGAAGCTAAACCGGTTCATATACGCTAAATTTGCATTACTTGCTTTTCAGACAAACAATCCTTAATGTGAAATTTATATTAATTATATTCTATGTAATATGTTTAAAATATTTAAGCAAAGAAGACTATAAAACTAAAAAACTACCATTTGGCATTATAGTCTGAACCTCCCTTTAATTGCAGATAAAAACATAAACACATTAATAATATAAAAAATCTCCGTTCTAAATCGAGTAAATGCACGAAGACACATTACGAGTACATGCGAAAAGTACAAATTGTGTGGTAAATTTAAAAAGTCAGCTGATAATATACCTACATATGCATATGTATATAAAACCAACATTAAAAAAGTCAACAAAAAATTGTTTGAAAATAATTGCAATTTAATATAAATTGATTTATTGCTGGACCACGAACGTACATACATACAAACGCTAAAATTTTACACGCTATACTTCAGCTTAAATTAGTTAGAGTTTAGAAATATAACAGAAATTAAAATTGCTAGATGCGTCCATTAAAGCGTTTGACAAACAAAATTGCTTTCACTCCATTATAAGAACGCGCTCTCACTGTCATTTTTCTTTCAATACAAATTGAAACTGTTCGTTCATAAAACTAGATTCAGCATAATAATCAAGCAAAATTCGCGAATACACTAAACCAAGACTCAGCTAAATATATTTCTTCTAAAACTATCAGACAATCTCAGTGCAACACAGATGATTTGGATTATATGCAACGATTTCTATTAATTTCACCACTTTCTGATGCCGTAACAAAAAACACATAAATACGTATTTGAATATGTACTTAAATACAAACGTACGGTGAGTTGCCCAACACCTGAGTTTCACACAATAACGAATCAAGCAATAACCCTAGACCATGTTTTCATAAACACGCTCATCAAACGGAATCACATTTTCATTTGCACTTGATGCATGAGCATTAATATAACGTAATTAAGACAAAACGTAACCTAAAAGCAAAATAAAATTAATGTAAACAACAACAAAGAAATTAAATGAACTCAGGGATAGAGCCTCCAAAAAATTTAATGAATAAAAGACATGCAATATTTTAGCAGAAAAAAAACGAAAAACAAATAAAATAATTACTTATACGAAATTTTAAATTTAACAAATTTTAACATGGATAAAAATATATGTATAAAAAAAGCATGAAGTAATAGCGTAAAAAAATAATTATAAAAACTCAAAGCACAGGAAGAAAATTTAAATTGTTTGATTGATATGAAATTTTAAATATCTAGTAAACAGATAAGAATTTAAAAGTTGAAAAGTAAAAAAAAAAACAACTTAAAACACATTTGAAAGAGTCAATAAAAATAAAAAGCGCGCAAAGTTTGAATATGAGGTTAAAACACTTGAAACACATTTCACACACAAAATTTTGCACAATACTTATTAAATAATTTATGTATTCTAACAGTAAAAGTCCAAACAGTTTAATTGTAATTGAATCTCGAAATGTTTTTGCTTGAAAAATATCCAATTTTTTGTGATAAAATACATACGTATGTATGTACATATATATTCGTATATGTAGTATATGTATGCAACTCAACCTTTGGGTATGCATTTTGCTAAAAAAAAAACTAACAAAAAAAGTTGTAAAAGTTTGGCGTTAGGGGCGGCGGATTCGATAGAATGTTTTAAGTGTTTATAGATTTGTTTCTGTTTTGGTGATTCGTAGCAATTTACATTAAAAAAATCATAAGTACGTGCAAGCTGCGATTTAAAATATATATTCGATGATAAAAATTCTTTAACTACTTGAAACGAAACGTTTAGTTTAAAAATCGCGCTCTCTTATACGAATCTTTTGATGAAAACCCCAAAGAGCCAGTTTCGTAGTGAGAAAGCTTTGTATAAAAATAGACGATATATTGGCAGCATTACCGATAGTAAGCAAAGTAGGTTTCAATGATACGTATGTACTTCTTGCGGTTTTTCGTTTCATTTTTATATTGTGGAATTTTATTTTTTTATACTGTGGAATTCATTTGATTTGAAAATAAAGGATGTCCATTAGTTGCCTTTTATGACATTCAGTTTTGGTTTTTGTATTGTAATGGACTGATATAATACCTTTAAGATAATGTCTATACACAATGTGTTAGAAACTTTTCGACTATACAATAAATCGGTAATAATTTAACTCTCTCATTTACTATGAAGTAGTTGAAATAATTTTAAGTTTAAGCAAAAGTAAGGTTAGAAAGTTGTACGTTGGCAAAATTGATAACAATTGGTATGAACGAAAATATTTTTATAAACAACCTGAAAAGAGTAGTTTATTTTTATATATATAAAGAAGAGTTGAGGTGTAGCGTATGGTGAGTGGGTCAAGACTTTGATCAGGTTTTCAAATATTAATATATACATATATGTAATAGTAAGTTGCGAACAAAAGACGACATGGTAGTACGTAGTAGGATTATATATAAACTATTTTTATGAAGATATGGACTGTAAAATGGAACGATGCGGAAGAATGAAAAATTAATTAAAAGCTCGCCATTGGAAAGGGTAGCGAGTATATAAAAAGCATAAAATATTGTTAAGATATGCATACATACGAGTACATACATATTGGTTAAATAAATCTTAAAGAAAATATAAAAATTAAATTCACTTTACAGAAGCTGTTTTTCACTTATTAAATTAGAAATGAAAATTAAAAAAAAAAAATTTAATACTACAAAAGTTAGTTTACGACAATGGTGATATAGTATTGGTGTAGCAACAATTACATAATAAATTCTTCAATTGGACGATCATTCAGAAAACAAGCGGCAACATTTATGAAACGTAGTAATTACAAGTGATGAAGAAGCAAGCAAACATACATTCATATACACACACAAATGTGGAATGGTATAAATGTTGTTGGCAGCAATGACGATACTGATAATATGTTTAGGATGATGCATATATTATACTTCTTAAACTTATTATACTTAACAATTTACTTCAAAATATTTCGTGCAAAATGGAAAATGTGTATAATGTAAGGCAAATGATATAACAAATGAGAATATAAATAATTACACAAATGAATTGAGAGTAATAAGCTAATGTGCGATATTGTAATAAATTATGAATAACTTTGTACTTGAATTAATATTTTATTTAAACTTAAGTCAAGATATTCAAATAAAATATAATCATTTCAATTCAACAATATAGTACCGTGCGTTTTTATTTCGAGGAGAGCTGTTGTATTGACAATTCACCGCTTGTAAATTAATGTTTGCATGTATATGTAAGTCCAAATATAATTCTACTTCTAATAATATGCAAATTCTTTAGGAAAATAGGAAGACTGATATTTAAACTCTATCATCTGAGGTTTGCGGAAGTAGATAAGTTTTAACGGAATACATTTAATACATGGTATACAAGTAATATGTATGTATGTGGGATGGAAATTCACATGTATGTAGCTACGTACTTACTTGTCGCTCGGTGCTTATTCTATTAAAAACGTTGTAGAATTGCAAACATTTGCTTTTAACAAATCTTGACGCAATAATTAACATAACAGTTACTGTCCACACACACAACACTTAAAGCAGAAAATATTTATAAAAATTTGATCGAATTGAATTAAATGCTTTTCCGGAATAAACTGACATTTAATGGCAAGCAGCACTCGTAGTTTCAAATTTGCATAGTTATGCTAGCACTGTTGTAATTGAGTCGCTTTCATTTTCGAACGCATTAGCTATTCAATGTGACAACAGCGTGATAACGAACAGAGTTACCAAAACTACATTTTCAATTAAAAGTGGTGGATTTTAAATTAACGAAATAACTTAAAAAAACGTAATTATAAACCGTCTAATAACTTTTAAACATATGTTTAGCGCAATTCTGTATTTAATAATTGTTCATTAATCATAACAAAGCGATAAAATGATATATCTGCAACAATTGTCAAGGCGTGTCAACCCTGCACATGCCAACTTCGTAAGCCGGTTGGGAACATCTTCTCACAGTTGTTGCCCATCGCGCACAAGAGTCGTCAATAGCTTATTATCTTTCGCAGCGGCAGCGTGATTTCAATTCTTCCAACAACGTGCATTTGTGTTAGCTTTAATAAGCAATTAATATTAACAAATAATACTTCAGCACTTTGTAAAAACACTGGTTACTAAAATGAGTGAGGAACGTAAGGCACTGGCAATTAAACTGTATGAAATCAATGCTTTCAAATTCGGCGATTTCAAGATGAAGGTGGGCATTAATTCACCTGTGTACTTTGATTTACGCGTAATTGTCAGCTATCCGGAAGTGATGGTAAGTTGTAACTAAAGATACTTATTTATTTACATTCTTAATTTACGTACCCTATTTTTTTAAGAAAACCGTTTCAGATTTGATTGCCGCACACATTAAGGAGCACCAATTAACAGCGAAACACGTTTGTGGCGTTCCATACACAGCGCTTCCATTGGCCACTTTGGTGTCCGTACAACATGGTACCCCCATGTTGGTGCGACGTAAGGAAACAAAAGATTATGGCACAAAAAAACTGATTGAGGGACTCTATAGTGCGGGAGACACGTGTCTTATAGTGGAAGATGTCATAACATCTGGTTCAAGTGTATTAGACACAGTACGTGATTTACAAAAAGAAGGTATTGTTGTCACCGATGCTGTCGTAGTTGTTGATCGTGAACAAGGAGGAGCGCTGAATATCACAAAACAGCAGGTGCGCGTGCATTCCTTATTTACGCTATCTTTTCTCCTTAATACATTGCACGAAGCTGGAAAGATACAACGCGACACCGTGGAAGCGGTTGCAAAATATATTGCTGCATCTCAAATTAAAGGCGATGGATCGTTTGTAAATCCACAGAAGAACGTTAATGGTAAGTACATACATATGTAGAAAATAGAATATAAATGATAATTTAATATGCATAAGTGAACTCACATATTATATAAACATAAATTTAGTTTAGTCTATACAATTTATTCTATATGTATGTATGTATATGTATTTTAATTACAATACTGATTTTCATTAAATTGTAAGTCCAATTGTAAAGATAACAACAGAATTTATTAACATAAGTTTATTATGAAAGCATATAAAAAAATATAATAAAACGTAGAAAGCATAGTAAGTATGCGGCATATAAATTGATATTAATATTACAGTTATCAGTAATTTAATTATGCTATTGTCATAAAAAATATATACAAATATCTATCATAAATTATCAGTTTTAATATATATATAATAACTTATATTATTTCACACTTGTTACGTTTGATATATATTTTTATTGCATTAATGAGATTAGATCTAGATCTCAAACCGTTAATGCTTGGTGCATTAGTAACTAGCAAGATTTCACTAGGTTTATTTAGAATATTTGGTATCTTAATTACATCAAAGCATAGTCGGTTAATATTTTTTTTCGATCTAATAACTGTTGTTGTTTGTGGAATGCTGCAATGATGACATTTCTTAGCCAGGTAAAAATCAGGGTTCGTTCCTATAACGTACGTCACCGCTAAACGAATGTTATTTAAGTAATTAGTGTTTTTTGCTTTTTACTCTATTTTTTTAATATTTTTCCTAAAATTTCCTTTTTCTTTACTTTTTAGCTAATGAATTTTCAAGGACTAAACTTACATTCGAACACCGCGCAACCTTGGCGAAATCTGAGCTAGCCAAGCAGCTTTTCCATTTGATGGCAAGCAAGAAAACAAACCTTTGCCTGGCCGCTGACCTCACTAAGTCCGAAGAGATTCTTAATATCGCCGAAATTTGTGGACCTTATATTTGCGTACTGAAAACACACATTGACATTGTGGAGGATTTCGATGAAGCTTTCATACAAAAGTTACGCAACTTGGCGGATAAACACAATTTCTTAATCATGGAAGATCGTAAATTTGCCGATATTGGCAATACGGTGTCTCTACAATATGGCAAAGGCATATATAAGATAGCTAATTGGGCGGATTTAGTTACAGCGCACGCACTCTCAGGTCGCAGCATATTGCAAGGGCTTAAAGCCGGTCTTGCTGATAATGCATCAGATGGAAGAAAACAAGGCGTATTCCTACTTGCCGAATTATCTAATTCAGGCAGTTTAATCGATGCTAAGTATTCGGAAGCGGCCAGTAAGATTGCTACTGAAGGCGCAGACATTGATTTTGTTGCTGGTGTTGTGTGTCAATCGGCCAGTTGTTTCCATTTCCCCGGTTTAGTTCAGTTGACACCTGGTGTGAAGATCGATGACACTGTTGACCAGCTGGGACAACAATATCAAACACCTGAACATGTAGTGCAGGAACGTGGTGCCGATATCGGTGTAGTAGGACGTGGAATTCTGCAAGCTAAGTCTGTTGAAAAAGCAGCAGCTCTATATCGTGATCGCCTTTGGGCAGCATATACTGATCGCATAGCGAAATAAAAACATAGAAGTGCATTTGTATTAAATATTGTTTATACATTTTAAAATTATGGCAAGGTTCAAAATAATTATTATTTAAACTCTCTTAAATCTGTCTTTTTATTATTATTTTTGTTAAAGGGCAGATATGGTATAATTTTTGCATTTGTGAAATAATAAACATCCATTAGAGTTTTTCATTAAAATATTAAGAATTTCGATAAATTAGTCAAAGTCATTAATAGTACAAAATATAAAAAATTCCAATAAGAAACATGTGAGTAGTGGCTCAAAGTTAGCAAAGCATTAATCGAAAAATTAACTAAAAATTATAACAAATAAAACACAGGCAGGGTATTTTTTTTTACAAACACTTCTTTGTTTAATTTAAAGAGAAGAATAACAATACTAAAATACAATTTTTTTTTTTTAATAATGTTTAAATAATTTTGTATGATGAGTAGAGGTACTTCTCCATAGGAAAACTAATCCACTATTTAAATATGCTAGAGAATTTAATAAGACGCCAATGTGCTTAAAGCATAACCACTATCACCATCAACGTCATCCTGCAAAAAAATAAAGAAGAAATATTGCAAATGTACAACTGTTGACACAAAATAAAAGCCTTTATTTATTTATTCGTGAATAATACTTTATTTAATGAAATCGGTTATTGCACTTGAAAAAAGAGTATTTAAAGCATGTGTATACTAGATATATTTGTAGTAAAAAAGTTTTAAATAAAGAGTTAATACATACAGTATAACATTGTGAGGTATTCACAGAAAATTTGAAAACAATACTTTTAAAATGTATCTATCTACAAAAGAAACACATTTTTGCAAGGTCAATAACAATAGTCAAAAACAATCGAGCACATTAAATACAACACTCCTCATTTTTTAAATGTTAAATGTAGTTAAAACATTTTTTTATCGTGGTCGAACTTTGTTCGTATGCTTGGTTTAAATATTTTTAAAATCAATAGTTTTTAAATATATAAACTTGTTAATATCATATAAAGGCGTTTTGGAATTTTTTTTAAATAATCTTAAATGAAATTAAAGCTTTGCCGGTTGCCTTAATTCGAGCTGCATTATGCTGCTTTCTTCGCCTTGCCATTTTTAGTATGTAAACATCAAGCATTCTACCAGGCAACCATAGTGACAAGCGCAAAACCGATCTCAGACTCTGAATCCTCCTGCAAAGCACACAACGTTGCAGATTATTGTGGATTTGGTAGGTTGTAGTGTTTTAAAGACAGTTAATAGAGAGAGGGAGAAAGAAAAGCAAAGAGATATCTTTAAATATTTGATTTAGGTTGTATATAATTAGATAGGAGCGGTTAAATTTGTTATTTTAATGTGTTTGCTCATTTGTCCAATGCAGGCAAATAGTGTAAAAACCGTATATGATTTATGAAATTTATAGTAGTAGTACAAAGAATTAGAGAAAATTTGTAAAATTATTTATGTGTTTAACTTTTAAATGTTTATTAAAAAATGGCAATTTTAAATATGAGCAGCAGTCATTAAAATATTACGACGTAAGTTTGTACATCACATACAACAGAGTCTTAATCAAAAGTGTATTATGAATTAAAGTAAATTTGTTCATTGTGTTTTTTTCGAAAGCATTTAATTTTTAAAAACTGTTTTTTTTTTTAATATATTAGTATTAAAAATAATTTCTTGCAAAAATAAAATAATTTCAAAATTAGTATATTCGTATATTCCCCGTATATAAAAGTATACTGATGATTAATTTTTCCTCATTCGACACTCACTTAATTGCACAGTTTCTATACATCCACTCAAACAACTAATTTCTTGCATACAATTAAACGAGCGACGTATTAATAACATTTAATCTCATTAGATAAGCATGATAGTTATTACGAGCGAGGGTGATGTGAAGATAAATAAATAGTTCTCATTTTGTTTGTATACGAAATGCACATTTATTCATAAGCATTTGTTTCAACTACATATGTATGTACATTTAAGTATATAGTATAAGGAAAAACCGAGCGCAAATGATTTTTATATATAATATATGTTTCCTTTATAGTGAATAATATACAAATAAAAATAACAATTGAGATTTGATGCATAACACAATAATATTCGACGTAAAAAAGTGTGGATGGTATGCTAGTGGAAAAGCACTTAATGCCTCGAGAGACACTTTTTGCGATATTTCTTTAAAAAAGACAACCATTTTTTTAACTTCAATAGGCAGATTAAGTCGTAGATAAATATATGTAGGTAGTTTGTAGTTGAGAATGTTTTCTTGAGATTTATGTGTGTTTATGTGCGCTTTGACGTGCATGTATAAGGCATATTTTAGGTGAAATACAGTAAACATCACCGTCACTTTCATTTCGCTTTCTTGACTTCCGTTGTTTATGTAATATTTCTTTCAGCATTAGGTACTTTTAGTAAATTAAAAATACATTCAGTTTTATTCAATAAAAGTCTAGTTTCGGTCTTAGAATCCGACAATAGCCAATAGGGCACGTTTGTAATCGCCAGAGGTGTCGCCCTGAAAAAATCGAATGTTTTTTTAATTTAATTTGAATTTGGATTTGAAACAGAAACGATAAAATAATTATAAGTAAAAAGGGACTTTTTTCTTTGTGATATTGAACCGTAAATCCTTTCATTAGGTTATCTACTTATCACCGTGAAAATGGGCAGAGTAAAAAAAAGATTTGTTTAAAAAAAATTCAATTACACACATGAAAGAGAACTCAATTTCAACAAAAATGTTAAAAGAATCTTTAATCGTTTTAAAGATAAGGCATTACAGGGAAAACAACCGTTGAAAAAAATATTTAGTATTTAAGCACACAATTTTTAAGCACATACATACATACATATTAGTATACACTTATACAAAATAGTTCATCATCACAAATTAATTCGAATATTTTGATTTTGTTTATAACAAAAATTCAGAAAATGGTTTAGGTTGTTTTTAATTATAATGGTTTCAGTGATTTTTATACTATAACATCAACCGCCTATGGACAAGGTTTTTTTTATTAATTATTAAAGAGGGTTAAAAATTCTCAATTACATTGCAGCATAACCGGAAGCTTTATCAACGTTTTTTAAGATTTATTTTAAGCTTCTATTGTCAGAAACATAATATCGCTACTAAAAAGTTCACATTCGCACGAAATCCAAATACTAACATATATGAGAATATATAAGAATATATGATTAAAAATTATACATGCAAACGTAATTCAACATAATAAAAAAGTGTGAGAAGGCGACACACCAACACCGATACATTTCAAATCAATAGAACCCATTAGTAAAATCAGAAAACTATATAACAAATAAATTTATATAAAAACAACTTTGCAGTGATTGTTGAATTATGTACAATAATAAAATAAGGATATAATTAAATTTTTTTTTATTTAATAAAACACTGCAAAGTTCTAACTTTATACAAAATAGAAAAAAAAATTATTTACCTTGATCCACGATTCCAAGCTCTTGCCATATTTATTTTGGAATGCTTCCTTAATGTCGCCCAAATCGATTTCCGAACGACTGACAACAATACGTATCAGTGTCTTGTCCTTGGTACCCAGACCATGCATGGACTCATACAGACGTTCGGCGAAGTAATCAACCTTCGATTTGCAGCATTTCACTGCAAATGAAAATTCAATTAGAAACATCTATTTTGAAATTTAAATGTCATTCAACACTTACCGATGGCAAGGAAGCCACGCTCCACCGATCCGCTAAATTCACGCTTAATTGCCTTCTCAATATCGTTTCCAGAGATATTCTCGTACTCGAGGAAGATCTGTCGCAGCTGTTGGTAGGAACGTGTGATCAAAATTGAATTGAATGTGGACTCATCGGTACCCCATTGACCTTCGCCGGCTTCGTGCAAAGCTTGTGCATCCGCAACGGCGGCGGCTTCATCAACACCCTATGGAAATGCAAAAAAATATGAATGTTAGTTGTTGCATATATCATATATGTATGAATAGTATCAAATTCAAAGTATAACTCACCTGATTCTCATCGCGATTACCCTGTACCAGCGATACGCACAAACGTTTGAAGTGTCCGCTAGTGTCGCCCTTCAAGTCCGACTCCAATGAACGACCAAAGCTCTGTTCATAGAATTGTGCAATAGTCTTAATACCATAATTGGAGAGTGTGCAGAGAATTTCGATAATCGCCTCCTCATCAGTGCCCAGTCCAGCAATGGCGTCGTGCAACTCATTGGCGTAGAACTGTGGCAATGGTGTCATCAAAGCAACGATGACATTCTCGAATTTACCGCTCAATTCTGATTTCAATTCAGAGAGCAAGTCTTTGCCGTAAGATGTTTTGAAAGCCTCAGCGATTTCCAAACGTTGCACGATGCCGCGACGTGCCAAGATTTCGATAATGGACTTCTCGTCGGTGCCAAAACCCTTCATGGCTTTGCGTAAGATGGCTGCATCCTCGACGGGATCAAAGGGATCAGCGGGGTAGACGGTAGGGGTGCACTATAAAATAAAATTGCCAATGTTTTAATGGTAATTCAATACATTTATATTCGTAAATTATCCTAACCTAATAATTGGCAGGGACAAATTGTACTGCGGGAGCTCCATAAATACATATGTTAATTTTATAGTATTTTTTATTGAAAACTTTATTTACCCAAGAACATACTCATAAACTTATATAAGTACATACAATGTACCTACAGACATGTATGTATATATTAGAGCACTTTATAAGTAAAAGTACATAAATTGAAAGTTGAAAGTCAACACTTCTATTTTATCCATATACACACGTATTCCATAAAAATAAAATAGTGATAAGAAAAATTGGTTAAACAAAAGTGATAAATTAATGCACGGATTTGTCAGTGTGCAAATATTTAATGGGCTTTGCCGTAGAAACGAACTGATTAGATTCCTAGAAAGTTGCGAAAATATGTTTCGTACAGTTCAGTTACGTTCTGACAATATATATTTAAATATATATATTACTAATAACATTGAAAATTTAGTGACTCATATTCTTATTAACATGTTAAAATTATTTACTTTATTTTTTTTTATTTCTTATGATTTTTTTTAAATTTAACTAATATTGAAAAGCTATCAAATTCAAATTAAATCTCGAAATTTCTTAACATTCTTTATTGCGAAATACCCTAGTGTAAAACAATATAAACAAGTTAGGAAGGGCTAAGTTCGGGTGTAACCGAACATTTTATACTCTCGCAATTTATTTATTTAAATTTATTTATATTATATAATACACAATTTGACCCACATATTCGTCATATATATTGTATAGAGTCCATTGAAAGTTAGAAACCCTAATATTAGGTTAGAAGTACCGAGGTCCTCATGTTCGCTATATGGGGCCTTGACAACCTATGGTCCGATTTCGGTGATTTTTAGAATGGGGCTGCCACACTATAAACGTAGTATTTGTGCAAAGTTCTGCATCGATATCTTCACTAGTACTTACTTTATATATTGTAAAGTTAACGATTCAGATCGTCTTCAAAGTTCTGGTATATAGGAAGTAGGCGTGGTTGTGAAGCGATTTGGCCTATTTTCACAACATATCATTGGGATGTAAGGAAACTATTACAAGCCAAGTTTCATTGAAATCGGTCGAGTAGTTCCTGAGATATGGTTTTTGACCCATAAGTGGGCGACGCCACGCCCATTTTCCATTTTGTAAAAAAATCTGAGTGTAGCTTCTATCTGCCATTTCCTATGTGAAATTTAGTGTTTCTGACGTTTTTGGTTAGTGAGCTAACCCACTTTTAGTAATTTTCAGCCTAACCTTTGAATGGGAGGGGGCGTGGTTATTATCCGATTTCTGTAATTGTTTGACTGTATAAGGAAATGGCTAAAAAAAACGACTGCAGAAAGTTTGGTTTATATAGCTCTATTGGTTTGCGAGATATATACAAAAAACCTATTTGGGGGCGGGGCCACGCCCACTTCCCCAAAAAAATTACATCCAAATATGCCTCTTCATAGTGCGATCCTTCATACCAAATTTTATTTCCATAGCTTTATTTATGGCTTAGTTATGGCACTTTATGTGTTTTCGGTTTTCGCCATTTTGTGGGCGTGGCAGTGGTCCGATTTTGCTGATTTCGATTTAACCTTCTTATGGTGCCAAGGAACACGTGTTCCAAGTTTCATTAAGATATCTCAATTTTTACTCAAGTTACAGCTTGCACGGACGGACGGACAGACAGACATCCGGATTTGAACTTTTCTCGTCACCCTGATCATTTTGATATATATAACCCTATATCTAACTCGTTTAGTTTTAGGACTTACAACCAACCGTTATGTGGACAAAACTATAATACTCTCGTAGCAACTTTGTTGCTAGCAACTTTGTTATGTGAATTCCGCTGATAAACAATTAGTCTGTACTTGAACACTAACATTTTTGTGTATATGCCATAAATTTATGCATAACAAATATATTTACTCATGCACTTACCTTGAATGGATAATATTCAGCGGAGCTCATTTTGTTTGGTTTCTTAGTTTATTTAGTTACTTAAAAATGTAATAAATAACGCTGAAATGAAATGGAAAATATAATAATTACATTAATTAAATTATATTATTATTATTTTATTACGTATTCTAGTTTCTTTGCTTCATAATCATTATCAATTTAATAAATAAAGATGATAAAGAAAATATCATGAGATGGTTTTTTTATTAAAATTTATTACGAAAATATTTCTTTCTGAAACCCGAATTACAAAAAAATAGAAAGAGACTTATTAACAGACATTTACTATTATTATCAATATGACAAAAAGAAAAATACACGCTTTGGAAATTTTAGTCACGAATATGTAAGTATACCCTTATGTACATGATATAGTAGAAACCTTACTCTCCTAGCCCGCACGATTTGATCGGTCTTAGCGTGTTACGCATACGCCATGGCATGTGAAACAACATAGATTATTTGAGAAAAAACATGTTGTGTACACAAAACGATGACGCCATTCAAATAAGTTTGAAAAATAACAATGCCAAGCAGTAGCTGATTAGTTGAGAAATACATACATACATATATATGTATGCACGTATGCCTACCAAAGTAAATTTTTTATTTCGCATATAGCCAAGAGAACACACCCACTTTCAATAAGGACACTTTTCTTTAGATACAATAAATTATATTTAACTTGCGACTCAATTTGTCCTTTGAGTGCCAAAAACAATCACACTTATTTCCAGCAATGGCGCCAAGCCGCAGCCACTTGGCGGCCATCAGCATTTCTTTATTATATGTATGTACATGAATAAAGTATTAGGAGAAGGTCGATTGCAGTTACTTGTATGTAGTAAAAAGTTGGTCAGACATCGAACATACATTACGTCGTGGTCTTCTCCTGCCTGTGTCATAATATAATAGTGAAGACTGAAAGGGGCCAAACGCGGCATGCAAAGTTTGGTACAAGTTAAAAGTGAAAGTTCTGTCGGGTCAGTTGGTCGCCAGTAATGTGTACAACATCGTATGTTTCTAGGTATGTATAGGGCTGATTATGTACTCGTAATACACCAATGTATGTAAAGTTATATATATATATATATCTATATATATATACATATATATATATATATATATATATATGTATGTAAATATATAATAGCATTTATTAAGGTCGAAATTGAGTATTTCATAGTAATCTCAAATAGACATACTAATATATTCATATACGAGTACATATGGGTACTGTTAACATATGCGCGTGTAATGAGTGCACCTCATGTGAACTGCGGCGACAGTCAGGAGACCTGCTCATTCAGTCATACTATTACAAGGCATAAACTTAGAAATACTAGTAAATATATACAATAGATCATATACATAAGTGTACACATATGCAATTAAACAATAACTAATAGATTTACAAATATATTAAATTATTAAAAAAAAACTCTAGACTAATTACTGCGGTTTTAATTTACAATATTTAAGGGTCACTAGCTCTATAAAATCGATTTTGAAATATTTAATTAGTAAAAAGTATGTCCGAAAATATTAAGTAATCCCTAGTGAGGTTTGGTTTTCCTCCGGACTTTGACAAAACATCAAAAGTATTTCAAAAATTTTGTCTAATATCAGTCATCTCCCGACAGACAGTGTAAAATAGCTTTTCATAAAAAATTAGTTAAAATACAGAGGCGGCTTAAAACTTGAGAGAGGAGGATCTCAGCTATGTATATAACTAGCTAATGCGTAAGGTGTAGGTGTGTGTTTATGTATCTATGTATAAATATATGTACATATATAAAAAAGTAGGGGGTGCCAACGTAGGTGGATCGAGCACACTCAAACGGCAGTCATGGGCGACAATAAAATCCATTATTCTAGCTGAAAACATCACTTTTGAGGTCATTTTATTGAAGAAGCTCTGGGGAATTTTTGAACACGTCATTAAATTTTGACGCTGCGCTTTATATGCAATTCAGCGCTTTAAATCAATCTTATGTACATATGTGTATTTTTATTAAGCACAAATGTCGACAACAGTGAAACAAGTGTGCGGTACACGCCCAGAGAGCGTCAGCCAACCTGAGGAAGAATATGTGTCGAAAGCAAACAAAGTAAAAAATTGAAATTGCCTTTTGTATACCAACACATACAAACATACGCTGTCGACAAGTGGGATTTGTGATTTGAATATCAAACCGCCAACAAATTATAAAAAAATATAGAATTGAACAAAGACGAAAGTAAAGATAAACACCAAACAAGAACAGAGCTTGCAATGACGTGGATGTAGGAGAAACTTGCTGCTTGTAAATTGCCTCTGACTTTTTATGCTCTGATTCCAAAACGAGTTTGCACTTCTAATATCGTATACATATATATATGTTAACTTGTGCATGATAAATTCGAAGAAAGTGCCGAGAACAAACCGCAGAAAATATGAAGCAGCAAAATATTTGATAACCGGCAAATTGTATATATGTACATACATATATACATATGTGTATGTATAAGCTGACTTATATGCTTAGAAATGGATGGATCAACTGGAATCACAAGTACATGCATGGAAAAGCAACTCCCGATCAACACATTCAAATGCAATAAGTGACCGGAGCGGACACGAAACGAAAGATTTACTCGAAAGGGCAATTCACCGTGTCTGCCAGATAAATGTTCACCTCTAAAAAAAGCATATATAGAACGATCACAAATACGTGATATTTGAGCTAGATCTGGCTAATACATATTATATAGCTAATACAGAATACAGAGTCTGTGTAAAAAACATATACGTGCAATTCAGAGGCTTTTTAGAGAGAACAAGCCATTGGAAATTGACACAGCCATTTAGGAGTCGATATGTACAAGAGAGTCTGCAATGTGCATACAGACACATATGAATATGTTATGTGTTAATTAGAATAATTGTATAATATATGGAATTTTTTCCATATTCGACAATATTCTAAAGAATAAATTTAAAAATTTGTATTATTTGGAACAGTGTATTAGTGTATTTATTATACATTTCAAACACCAAGTTTTAAAATACTATAACTTAGTAAATATGTATGTTTATTGTGGTGTCTACGTAAATAATTTTTTCTAGCTTTCTAATTAATGCGCGAAATTGTTGCAGTTATCATCTTCGTGTAAGCACTTTACTAAATAATTTAACAAAAATACTACTAACAATCACTATCGAGTTCCCAGTAAGATCGATGAGTATTCATGTAAAAATGAATCATTTACAAACAAACAGGTGTATTCGTATTTATGTACGTACATACATAAATTATATACATAAATACTGAAATGCTTCATTGCGCTCCACTGAGTCATATGATCTACGAAAATATTTGTAGGAAGTAAATAAATCTTGTAAAAGCGTTCACTTCAAGCAACAAAATTAAGTATATTTACAACCATGAACAACAAAAATTTATTAAGTTATAGCAATCTCGATTTGTAAGTATTATGAGCATTAATCACCTTACAAAGGCGATTAAAATACAATTTGTAAAATTCCAAATTGTTGTATTATTTAAATTGTTCACCGAGCATCGAGTTGTACGAGCATCGTAATGAACTTGTGACTTTCGATTTCTGCTTTATTACTCACATCCGTTGCATTTACTCTGCATACATTGTACCCAAAAATATTTTTTCTCATTTCGAAGTGTATTACATACAAATGTATAGTATATATAGCTAATAAATATGTATATATGTATTAAGTGGCAATGTGTGATCAAAACACTCTTTAGCTAAGCTCTATAGACAAAGGTATGCCGAGTACATTTTGTGAAGCCACACGATCTTGTACAGATGCCGCTTCAGAAAAGCTATTATTTAAGTCTTCTATGTATAAATGTACACCTATACATATTCAGCTGTATAGTAGATACATACATATCTGAAATACATATACACTGAGTTATAAACTTTATATAGCTTTATTTTTACGTATCCATTATTTAGCAATAGACAGCAAACATCACCGCTCTGTTGGCAAAGACTGCCAGAAGAAATCTTCATGCTTACTTATTTTCGTTATTCTGAGTAGTATGTATGTATGTATATACAAGCATTTAGATTCTTATATATGTTTTATATATAAGTAAATGAATTAATATTTTTATGAGATATTGTTTTAAGCACAGAGTATGTTTTCGGTTGATTCATTGTAGTTACAACGTTAGTTTGTTTTGTTTAGCATTTATCATAGTGCTAACCTTTGTATTCACACACTTTTTGTTATTATTTACAAGTGTTGGCGTTGATGATGTTGCTTTTTAGTTGGAATGATGATGTCATCAGCTGTTGTTAGGCGCTCTATTTTAATACTAATCCAATGAGAGAATGTACATATATATATGATTTTGAACAAAAGAATTCATTTAATATTTTAACAAATATAATAAAAAGTAGAAAATCTAAACAATTTAATTAAAAAAAATTGCTTGTATCAATTAATTAAAAAACCGAAAACCGCGCCCAGATTTTTTTATTATCGAGTTAAATCATGTTATTCTCCACAAAATCACAGTTATTCACTATTATTTACTACACATTTGCGCTCATTCCACACAATTTCAATGCACTGCAGACGCAATACGTGCGTAAAAAGTTTAAAAACACAAATAAAAAAATTTATCTAACCACACAAAGTGAAAGTTGAACATTAAACTATTTTTAATAAATTTCTATTTACCACAAGCGAATATATTTTCGTACTGCCAACTGTGTACACTCACTGCTTCAACGCCTCAACGTAGACTGAAATGCGCCGCACAAATGTAATTACTTTTATTCGCGTGAGCATTGGAAGTGAACAAAAGTAGGTGAATATCAGTTGAGGGAGCGTAAGCAAGCAAGAATCAATAAGTTTTGCACTAACAATAAACAAACGAACCGGCTTTGAAAGTTTGATATGTGGAGCAAATGTTACGTTGTATTCGTATATGATTTTTAATATAAAGTCATCTCTCTCTCTTTTATTTCTCTCTTGTGTTTTTTCTCTCCCCATCTATGTGTTATGCCTTCCAATTATTGAACTTCTTAAACAATGAGAGTAACATTTCCAAACACCGGCTATAACAAATGCAAAACATCCTAAATTTCTTGTTATTGGGCAAGGCGTTGAGAGCTTTTGTGTGTTAAAAACTATGTTTTGAATGACGTCATGTAATAATCATGACTTAAATTTGTATGTATGTATATATTCACAGCACGTCTGTTTTCATGAGAACGTCATGAAACAAAGCCATGGTAAACAAACAACAACAATAAAAAAAAACAATAATACTACATATGACTAATATCAATTTCAAAAATAACTACAAAATGCTCGTAATGTGTCGCATCAAATTTTGTATTCTTCAAAGCAAAGTAATTTAACTGGGACCAACATCTGTGCATTTTTAAGAATTGCGTTTTCAAAAGATTATCTAATACCAAAACATTAAGAATATTCATATACATACATATGTACATATTCATATTCATTACATAGCAATAACTTGATGACAATTATTTATAAATCTCATCTTAAATCACTTTGGAAAACATCATCAACTATAAAATAATGTACTTTAGTGTAATTTTATATGTATTGTACACGCTATAGATGACTCATAAGTATGCAGTAAAGCCTGAGAATAAATTGTACTTTCAACTATGATTATTAAAATAACAAAGAGCGTATGTCTCAATAATTTCATACTCAGGCAAACAGTGAATCTCTCTAAGCATGAAATAAACTGGCTGTGCTTACAACGACATGTTGGAATTCAAATAAAAAACACAGTAAATTACATACAATGATACACCGTTGAAATTCTTTGGAGTAAATGATTTTCATTGCGTCACAGCCATTAATCATGAAGGTAAAAATAATCTGTAGTCATACACAAAACATACGATCTAGCGCACTTACCTTTTTGTATAGGTTAAAGATTACAGCTGGATACAATTAAAAAAATTTTGCTCTTTATGATATATCACGAATGCCATTTTGTTTTATCTGCAAGAAGAATATCTGTAATTTAAGGCATGAATTTCTAAGGCATACAAATTACCACAAAAGGTATTGCTACTTGTGGTACGCTATTCGACTTTTCCACTAAGGCAACATAATACTTTTCTTCAATACATTTACTGAGAATGATGCGTTGATTAATTTTGTGTGCATGGCTATCACCTAAGGCAGGACATATTTTCCAGTCATTGCCAGTAACACGCGTGGTCAACTCATTTGTTATAACAACCTGTAATTGAATGCAATACATAAGCGACTTGCTAAATATTTGTTAGAAAATAATAAGCTAGCTAAGTTGGTCAAATAATGTGATTAAAGAGAGTAAAAATATTTTAACAGCGTGAATATAAGAAATTTAGGTATATAAATTTAAGAAGAATGTCATCAGAAGTTTCATTGCTTTTTATTATATTTTTGTACTTACCACCACTTTAAATTCTGTAGCTAATTGTTGTAGCTGAGATAACAAATTATAAACTATACCCGTACGTTCTGCCACATCCTCAATAACACGCAAAGGAAAGGAGAACGAATCAATGATGATTAGTTTTATCTGGCGAAATAAAAAAAAAATAGAATATAAATTATTCAAATATTGAATTTGAAACGTATTGAAAGCTTTTAATTGTACCGCATTGTCATTAATTAGCATTTCACGTAGATTCTCTACTGCTGCTTGTAATAGTTTATGATTTTTACAATACAAATAAGTCACTCCTTCCAGTATTGAATTAACTGTAAAAGCGTTTTGCGTGCCTAAGCCAAACCCAACTTTTGGTAAAGCACGGTTGAAACGTTTCTCGGCACAGCACGCAATTTCTGAAAGTTATTTTCCCAACTATTTAATAACGCAAAATTGTATTAAACATAACAAGCTACAGACAAATAATTCCTTACCTCGCAACCGCTTTGGACTAAAATCTTGATTAGTATCCAAATACACAGCTTTGCCCTGAATACCACCAACCCTTCGCGGAAATTGCACATTGACACAAAGCTGCAAACTTTTTCATTTCCATATTATAAATATTATATATTTTACAATAAAAATAAATAATATTACCACATTTGAGTTTTGCCACAACCTGGTCCACCGCAAAATTCAGTAATTAAGCCTGCAGCTAAGCCACCATGAAAATCATCATCCAACTTCTTACAAAGTGTTATGATTTGCGGCATTTCTTTCTCTTGTCGCCACATCTCGAAACATGTTGTCTTAAACATCGCAATAAACCTTTTACAGATAATTAATATTTTTGTGAAAATAGGCGGTTTTATTTACAAACTTAGCTGATGCCGGTTTGTTTGCTTGTTTTTATTACATCAGCTGATTGCTAAAATAGTGTTGTAAAATATTTGTTTTTATTAATTAAGCTTCGGTTGGTCGAAAATGCAGAAACGTAATCGGAAAACGTAATTGAAGAAACTTAAATGTGTTAATTTGTAAAAAAAAAATGTCTAAGAACTATTAACACAAACAAATTCCACTCGTAGAAGCTTTAAATTGGAATAACATACTTAACATTTTCGTTCACATGATGCCAATTTTATACGATACGTTTCTATTAACTTCATTGCAACCCTGTGTGTTTGTTGCATTTCCGGTGATACAATTTTCCGATTCATCACAGATTATATTATGTAAGTACATATATAACAGCACACACGATATAACAAAACCAATTTTTCCATTTGTCAATAAATTAAAGGAGCTGCACAACATTACCGAACTTAACCATTCAATTCAATCGTCTATAAAAGTGTATAATTTTCCAAAAAAAACTTAATTAATCAAAATACAATACAGTTTAACAACTGAGCTTTAAATTAAATTTAACCCAAGTAATTTAGTTATTGTTATCGATTACTATTGGGTGAGCTGAGGACCGATGTATATTGTATATACATATATATGTACTTCTGTACATGCATATACCTATATACATATTTATAAGATATATTAGACTTAAACCGATATCACAGGAATTTGTTTATTTATGCATATGAAGGTATATGTTGAACCATCGTATGTCAATATTTATAATACAAAATCATACAGTTATTATAGTTATGGTTGAAAGAACTTTTCTAATCATAGTTCATCAGTACTGTAAAGGTGTTGGCTTACAATTTATGTGTAAAATAATTCGATATCGATTTATAATACATTGACCAACTATTGCTAAATCGTTCTTTCGACTCGATGAAAATTCCAAGTAGAATAGTGTAGGTATGTACTTTCATGAAAGTCCATATATACAATTTCAAGTCGGAGAGAAACTAACCGGCACGTTTCTTTTGTCCCCTCCTTAAATCTGGAGCGTAATATTTCAAGTACTAATATTTATAATACCGCTCTCGAAACTACTTTTATCAGCATATAGTTATATCAAATACTCTCATGTTGAACTACATAAATCCGGGAAAATACATAACGGCGATATACCTAAACAAGGTATAAATAGAGACCATTCAAATTTAGCGGTCATAGTAAAGAGTTGTTGAACGTTAAACATCTTACGGTTTGTTGCGGAAAGTTAGCAGTACATCCTTAAAAACATTTTACAAAAATAAAAATGGTTGGTACTTCGAACGAAAAACGTATCTTTGAACAATATAAACCAACAATTTGTTACAATAAACCGCCTTCGGCACAAGTCAATCCTGCGGTATACGAAAACAAAAGGCATGAAACACTTTCAGGTGAGATCGTCGAAACTCTGATCGTACCAAAATGCACCGCTAGCACATGGACAATGCGCGCTGGCGATTTATGTCGTATTACTGTCTGTGAAGGATCTCAGGTGGGTGATATGAATTTCTGGAATCTGGACAATATCAAGGAACACTTCTACTCGGGCAAAACACGTCAGTTGCATAGTACACATCTCAAAGTTTACGATCGCTTGTGGAGTAATTTCCCATATTTGCGTCCAATGGCCACTTTCGTTTACGATTCACTAGCGGCTTATGGCATAGACGAGCATGGTGGAGCTCTGCACGATGTAGTTGGCACTCGTTGTGATGATTACACATACAAATTGATTACCGGTAAAGATCGTGTGGGCAGCTGTCATAGTTCGCTAGCGAAAGCGGTGATCCATGAGCGTGGTATGAAAGAGGAAGATGTGCATGACGTATGGAATATTTTCATGTGTACCGGTTTCACTAGGGTGCGTAAATCGGTTAGATCATTAATTGCATAATGATAATTTGTGTCTGAATTTTTATAAATACTTTACAGGATACTCAACAGTATTTCTGCAAACCCAGCCCAGCTCGTAAAGGAGATTACATTGAGTTTATTGCCGAAATTAATCTATTGATCGCGCTAAGTGCCTGTCCACAGGGTGACGTTTCAGTAGTGGTCGGTGACGAAGTACCCGATGAGATATGTCATCCACTGAAAGTAGAAGTTTTTCGCAGAACAAATAACAAGTTTTAGTGCATTTTATTATTTTATACAATTAACTACTTATTTACTTAATTTTGCATTGGTAGAGAGATTTTAAACAATAAGAGTATGAATATATTGCTGAATTATTAGTTTATAAAATCAGTTTATCAAAATTAATTGTCTTTTATTATAAATATTAAATTAGTTAAAATAAATAATAAAACCATTGTCAAAATAATGAATATTACATACTTTTTCACCAAAATACTTTTGTCGTTTGACAGTTTTTGCAAAAATTATTGTTAAATATATTTTTTTAACATATTCCTCGAACTTTTTTCTCCGAAGCTAACCCCGTTTCTTATATTTAATTTGAGTCTAATTAAAGTGAACTCAAAATGATTTCACAATGATATTGATTTGTTGCTAAAGCATAGATTTTCATTTCTGAAAATCTCATATTACAAAACCTGTTTAAAGTTTGGTGAATAAGAATGTAATCTGAGAGCTATCCGAACAATGTAAGTACGAGGAAGCTTGGATATGTGAATTCAATAATTATACTAAATGTGTAATAACAAATAATTAGTTTTATTAATTACTTTACAATTGCGTTTAGACATCAGAAGATATCATTTCGCGGGACCTTCAATTAACCTTTAATTTTTTACTTTAATAATTGTCTTACTTTAATAAAAGACTATAGGGTCTATACATTTAATGCATATTGGAATTCATATACATATGTATGTATTAGAACTCTTGGTATTCGACTAATCGACTAACCGAATTAACCGAATAGGGCATTATTCGAATAATAATATTCGGTTTGCACTATTCGGATAGTCGTCAGCCATCGACTATTCGATTAACCGCTCATTTTCGACTATTCGGTTAACCGTTCGTTGTCGACTATTCGAATAGTGCAAGTTCATTAATTTTCTTATTTTTATTGAAAAAAGTGAAACATTAAAACTAACAAAAAACTCGCTATTTTTTATGACTGTCATACCAACACTGTTGTTGTTTCACATGCAAAATGACTGATACAACACTGCGTGGTATGTTTCTTGAGTTCGCTATTCTATACCCCTATCCACTTGCTGCCGAATTTCGGTTTTTTGCGGCATATGCCTAGTACTGCAGTAACCGGTTACTTTTTGGAACCGGATTTTTTGGGACACACTCGTGGCAGTGTGGGCGGTCGGTGGGTGGGGCTTTGGGGCGTTTTGGGGCAAAACTTCGACGAGTGGGTAGTCGGTTTTCTGTAAAGAACCGGTTTTTTAGGGTCGGTCAGTGGTCGGTTTTGCTCGTGCCCTTCTGCCCGAACACTTCTCAACCGATTTATACCGCACATTGTATATATCTGGAAAATACGGACATATATCTGGTTTTGGCCTTAGCAAAAATCACTATGCTTTTTTTCATTTATTCGAATAGTGACAGTATAACTATTCGAATAACCGCAGTAGAACGACTATTCGAATAGTCGGAACATTGCGACTAACCGAATAGTGCTAACCGGTTAATATTCGTACGAACGGTTACAAACCGGATATTCGAATAATCGGTTTTCAGGTTAATCGAATAATTTTAAGAGCCCTAGTATGTATATAATATATAGAAATGGAACTATGGCGAATGTTAAAAGCTATGAGAATACAGATGTAAAATATTCAGAACCCAAGAATGATAGAATACACTCATTCTTGTTCAGAACCATAGTTTTATAAATTTATTTTACCCACTCTTCCAACATATTTCGTTATTATCGATTGGATTTCATGTTTCACAAATGTCGTACGCCGTGCGGATCTCTCAAAGGCGCAGAGCTGTTTACGTATTCAACAAGGCATGCCAGTTTATTATATCTTTCTGTTTAATAGACAATCCGCGTACATATGTATGCTATACATGCTTATATATTATCAAAAATAAACATAGAAACCTCGTTTTGTACGCTGTTATCAATATCAGCTTTTGCTCAAAGCTCTTACATACTAGCTGAGTAAGTTACTCTCTTTCGAGTTAGCTTATAAATTAATAAAATCTAACATCTACTGATTAGCATTCACAGTTCTATTCGGTGGCGTTGGAGTCGAGATCATTGAAATTGCGCATATAATATATTACATATAGTGAACAATTCATTATTCCCAAACTATGGCAAACAATGGTGGTTGGTGTGGACGCGATTTCAAACATCGCACTTTTCCCAAACACTCTCCTTTGATATGTTATAATAAACCTGCCTCGGCTCAGGTCGATAAAACGCTATATGACGATAAACGTTTTGAGGCGCTCACTGGCGAGATTGTGGAGACCGTGATCGTACCAAAACGCAGTGCGCGCACATGGACAATGCAGGCAGGCGATTTGTGTCGCATCACTGTGAGCGAGGGTCCACAGGTGGGCGATGTGAATTTTTGGAACTTGGATAACACTCAAGAGCGTTTCTACTCGGGCAAGACACGTCAATTGCACAGCACACATCTCAAAGTTTACGACCGTTTGTGGAGTAATTTGCCTTATTTGAGACCGATGGCCACTTTCGTTTACGACTCATTGGCAGCCTATGGTATCGATGAGGATGGTGGTTCATTGCATGATGTGATTGGTACACGTTGCGATGATTATACGTATAAATTGATTACTGGCAATGATCGTGTGGGCAGCTGTCATAGTTCGCTAACGAAAGCGGTGGTGGAGGAACGTGGCTTGAAAGAGGAAGATGTACATGATGTGTGGAATATTTTCATGTGCACAGGTTTTACACGAGTGAGTATTGTAGACTAAATTACATGCAATCATATATTGCATAACCTATTTTGTCACAAATTACAGGATACTCAACAATATTTCTGCAAACCCAGTCCAGCACGTAAAGGAGACTATATAGAATTTATTGCTGATATGAATCTCTTGGTAGCATTGAGTGCTTGCCCGCAAGGTGATGTATCCATAACGGTTGGCGAAGAAGTGCCTGATGATGTCTGCCATCCGCTGAAGGCAGAAGTTTTCCGAAAAAAGCATTAATTTTTCCAAAATGCCTTACTTCTTATAAGCTTAATAAATGATGTGTAATTAAAAAATACGATTTGGTAAAATTTATTATGGGCCGTAATGAATGAACTGCTATGATTGGAAAAGCATGTACTTGGAGCAAATTTTGTGCATGATATTTGTGTTGGTGTTGCTTGTAAGTGAATACAATTTCGAGTTTCTTATCATATCATTTATAATAGATAACTATCTAACTATAGACCTATGAATATGATTATAAATGTCAGTAAACCTATTAGAGCTCTTGGTATTCGACTAATCGACTAACCGAATTAACCGAATAGGGCATTATTCGAATAATAATATTCGGTTTGCACTATTCGGATAGTCGTCAGCCATCGACTATTCGATTAACCGCTCATTTTCGACTATTCGGTTAACCGTTCGTTGTCGACTATTCGAATAGTGCAAGTTCATTAATTTTCTTATTTTTATTGAAAAAAGTGAAATATTAAAACTAACAAAAAACTCGCTATTTTTTTATGACTGTCATACCAAAACTGTTGTTGTTTCACATGCAAATTTAAAATATGGCTGATACAACACTGCGTGGTATGTTTCTTGAGTTCGCTATTCTATACCCCTACCCACTTGCTGCCGAATTTTTTCGGTTTTTTGCGGCATATGCCTAGTACTGCAGTAACCGGTTACTTTTTGGAACCGGTTTTTTTGGGACACACTCGTGGCAGTGTGGGCGGTCGGTGGGTAGGGCTTTTGGGCATTTTGGGGCAAAACTTCGACGAGTGGGTAGTCGGTTTTCTGTGAAGAACCGGTTTTTTTGGGTCGGTCAGTGGTCGGTTTTGCTCGTGCCCTTCTGCCCGAACACTTCTCAACCGATTTATACCGCACATTGTATATATCTGGAAAATACGGACATATATCTGGAAAATCAAAGGCTTTTAGACTGCAAACAATTTTCATTTATTCGAATAGTGACAGTATAACTATTCGAATAACCGCAGTAGAACGACTATTCGAATAGTCGGAACATTGCGACTAACCGAATAGTGCTAACCGGTTAATATTCGTACGAACGGTTACAAACCGGATATTCGAATAATCGGTTTTCAGGTTAATCGAATAATTTTAAGAGCCCTAAAACCTATGTCTGCCAAGAAACTGTGATTTAGTGTACGCGCTCAAGCTTTATGTGCTTTTTATTGTATCATAACTAGTGTTGCGGGAGAATGCCTTGTCATGGAGAGTTCAACTGGACTTTGCTTTATTTGGGGTAATAAGTTGCTGGTAATGTGCAAAAATGGTATAGCTGTGAATAGTATTTGAATTATCAAATAATTATGATTTTTTTTAATTTGACATGTAAAATCAACATAAAAAATTCACTTCAATAATTGCATATATATTTATATATATGTATAATATATATACATAATTGTATATTTATTTATATTTTGTAATACACATATACATACATAATACAGTAGTATTTATATTATGATTTTTGTTGTTTCAATAAATGAATTAATAAATTTTTAACGTTTCATTGAAAGCGCACTCGTCACTTTCTCAAGCTTTATGTGGTTTTTGTTGCTAAATGTAAAACAGCATATTTGCGTATTCGCGTATGTCGTACAGGTCATAATTTTAACTGTTGAGTTGTTGATTTTTGTTGGACTCCGATTTCATATGGTATATATTTATATATAAAGTGAGTTTTTTTACTCATTTCTTTTTTGCATCGATTTTGATTAAACATACATAACTGTGAACTTATCTACAGCATCAGCAGCAGATTTCAATAGATTTGCGTTAATTATTTTTCTTTATGCAGTTGTGGGTGCACCACCAGCCAGTTCCCGGTAAGCGTCTTGCAGGGCGTATTGTTGCTCAGGTGTCAATATACTAGCGCATGCTTGGAATACTTCTGGGTTGGATTCCACTTGCTTCACTATACCCAACATACGTGTGCCGATATCGCTCAACGATGCCACCACTTTAGTAACGAATGCTTGGGCTATTATTGATACAATTCGTGGTAAATTGCTGTTGTTGTTTCCTAGTATGATCGGATGATTGGCCTGGATTAGATCGCACATGTACCCATAAATGTGTGGTGCTTCATCGGCATCTTCAGTTACGGGCAGCCAAGAGAACCTGTTACAATATATATAATTTAGTATATATTATATATTTATCATTGTATGCATATTAATACTTACCAAACATTTATAATCTCGTTCACATTCGGTATAGCGCTACTGTTATATTTCAGGATCTTTGAAACTGCTGCAATAGCGTTCTCTGTGGGATTGACATTCTCGTGATCACGGCTCTTTGGATCAGATATAACTTGTACCAATAACGGAATGATTTGAGCACATGTAACTGCAAACTGTTCACCACCAAACTGAAGAAAGAAAAAAAAATAAGTTTAGAGGTTTTACAAAATCGTTTTCAATAAAGCTAATGAAATGAATTCTTAAAAAAAATGTAATCACTTCTTTCAACAAAGAACAGTGTTGCATTTTACCTGTCCCAATACACCACAACCGTAGGCGGCTGCTTGGCGAACTTCTGGTGATTTGTCGGTAACGTACTGTAACAAGGCTGGTGTGAAGATCTGTTGATAAGCCGCACATGATGGACCACAAAATTCTACACAAACGATTAAAAAATACACATTTAGTATTATAATCAAAAAAAATCTTATTTGACACTCACCAATAACATCGTCAAATGCACAAACGCCCCACTGCCTATCAGACCACGAGCGATTCGGTTCAAGCAATTTGATAAAGTGCGGTGCAATACGATCGAAATTGGGTAAAAACTGTGCTTTATTGGTGAGGAAAAGTGCGTGCGTTATATCCACCACCTTTGAAAGTATATAAGTATCGGTATCGTCCTGTTCAGCCAACTCCTCTTCAACACCATCGTCGTAGTCCTCCTCATTGCGCGCTTGCAAACGCTTGTCAGCACGCTCAAAGTGTTCTCCCATGTATTTTGTAATTATTTCCAATACTTGTGTCATTGCTTCTTCATTTAAACAATTTGGACCCAAAGTTTCAATACATTTAGCCAAAGAATTAAGAAGTTCTGATTGTACATCCGCTTCCGGTTCTGTGCCGATAACCTTCAACAATTCGGGGCAAATGTATAGCCACATTCCCTCCAAGTATTGTGGACCCTTGATTTTAGCACAATCCAACAAGTATGGCAATGATTCGGCCGCCGCCGTACGTACGCCATCGTGGAAATAGAATTTCAACATCGGTACCATTAAACGCACCACCTCTTCGGCATAATCAGCGAAACCTTCCTTCAATTCGCGTGCATAGCAAACCAACATTTCACAGGCTGATGCCTTATCCTCCATGCCAGCGGTGCGAATGGCAAAGTTTTGCTGTTCTCCCAAATTAATAAAGGACCAATCAACATCATCTAAAAGAATCAAAATATAAAATTAGTCGTTCAATAGAGTAGATGATATAAGTGTGCAATATATAAGAATTATATTATTCAACAATGAAATTATTAAAAAACATAAACTCGCACCAACCTTCAATGTCTTCCACTTCATCATTGTCCAGTAGTGCTACTTCTGGTTTCATAGCTGCAGTATGCATTACGGGTCCCATTACCAATGGCAAGTACTGTTCGAATTGTTTGCCCAAAATCTTGCACATACGAGCCCATGCGGTTATTAAGTAAGATGTTTGTGGATCATCATCTGGCAAATCGCCTTCGGTGTGTGTTTTCAATAACATGTCCATAACTTCACCAGCATCGGTAATGAATTTCTCACGTCCAACTGCCAAACCAATCAAACTGACACATTCAATGGTTTTACCACGCAACATACGCAAATCCTCAGACTTGGCATTTTGTATGATAAACTTCAAGCATGGCATAAGACGATCGTAGTACGTGACAAATTCCTTCTCGCAAGTATCTGCAACGGATGCTATAGTGGTGACAACTTGCTCCAACACCAATTTGTTGCCTTTCTCTACCAGCTCCTTGAATTTGGAATTCAAAATTGTCTCCAACTTGGACATGATTCCATTCAAATAACGAGTCAAAATGTGTTTTGGACAATCTTCAGAGAAGTTAACCAAAGCGGCACCAGCGTGTGCTTGTACACGAGGATTTTCAACATCGTCGAGCAAAGATAACAATCCCGGCACCACCTAGTCAAATTAAATTTACGGTTAACAATATTTTTCAAAAAAAAATATATATATAAAAAATATGACATGTGTTATAGATGCACTTACTTGGTCATGGAATTTCTTTTCAAAAGTGGGTGCGAAATCTGTAGACATCTGTCCGATGGCATTACAAGCTGCATAACGTACTCGAGGATGTGGATCACGCAAGAAATTCAATACGCCAGCCATAATTTGATCCAACATGGCCTCCATTTGCTTATGGCAACCTTCACCAATGGCCGAAATGGCCATAAGTGCAGCATAGCGCTGCTTCCAATCGGCGTGTCCCAACATATTTGGCAATGCATTCATCACATGCGGCAACACAGTTTTGCCGCCCAATCCGCATGCCAAACGATCCAAAGATGACTCCGCAATGACATTGTTATCGCTATTGTCGTCATCGGTTACCACATCTGAGGTGGACCATTCTTTGTCATCATCCAAATCGGTCATCATTTGCAGTACCAAGGGTATCAATGCTACGACATACTTATCGGCGCGCTTGCGTACCATAGCTGGTGCATTCTCCGACAAAGATACCATTACTTCCAAAACTAAATGACGCCAGCTATCCTCTACATCTGTGGAGCCAAAAACTTTCATACACATCTCGAAAATATTCTCCAATTGGGGACGCAAATATTTCGGGCATGTTTCGGTCATATCGATGAGTAATTTCAATAAGCTCTGATCATCTTGTGCCTCAATACTCTCAGCAGTGATCATAATCATGCGTGGCAATAAATCGGAGAAATGCTTAAAAACATTGGATTCCTCATCCTTGTCATGGTGCAGAATGAACGCGCCAATGGCTCGTACAGCTTGGAAGCGTACTTCCACATCAGCTGTAGGCTCTAAACTCTTGGCCAACATTTGCTTAATCAAATCTAAATACTGAGCTTCTTGATTGCCAAAGATAGATGGAACACTAGCGAAAATGCGCAAAGCCGATTCTTGTAACTGAGCCGATGGGGAATTGGCACATTGGAACAGAAATTGCAAGATATCGGTCCATTGGTTGTTTCCATCTTCATCGGTGAGACTGCGTGCGACTTCAGCAACGACTTCACAGATTTTGCGACGCAAATTCGGGGTAACTTCTTGCTGCACTGCTAACAAAATCTGCTGCAACAACTGTGCTTGCGATTCTTGCGGCAACTATACAAATCGATATTGTAAAAGTAGTAGATATATTTTTAATTATTCTACCAAATATAACTAATTCTAATGAATTTAAAGGAATAAACATTCCGATAAAGCTAAGAAAATTATAGAATTGCTAATTTTAATTTCAAATTGTAAGTATATAATTGTGTCAGGCAAACTCTTATCTCACACTATCTATTTTTTGAGTGTTCATATTTAAAATATTTAAAAATAAGTATTAATAATAATGTGGACCAATAGTATCTCGGGTGACCTTCTGTGATCTAAACATTAAAGCATTGTGGTGTTTGTTATATAAATTAAGATGCACATTCTAGTACAAACTTCTTTAAATTAAACGTATGTATGTATGTTTACAACAAATAATTCACATATAAGATTGATATTTCATTTGGAGAAGACTCAAAAATTTTTAGTATCTTTTATTAATTTAGTACATACAGATGTATGAATAGATAAATATTTTATCTCACGAAGGTCGATTACATTAATTTCTGCGAAATTTTAATTTGATTCAATAATAAAAGCAAAAGTTTATTAATTTTCTGCTATTAACTAACTCACCTCTTTGTAGAATTCCGCAAATTCGGACGTAAACAGTCTACGTAAAAGTACAGCTGCCATCTGACGTGCCTCCTCCGATTGTTGGCCATTGTGGATAGTACCTAATAGATGTGTTACTTTGACGTCGCGTGGCAAATTGTTATATGCATCCTATTCATGATGAAAAATTAACAATTAATTCAAAATTGTATGTGCACTATAAATATATGTCAAATACTAAAGCAATAATTAAATTTATATTTGCTATAATTTAATTTGTATATGAAAAACTTGGTATTAACGAGGTCATAAGGGTAAAATGCTAGATCGTAATAGCTACAACAAAATAAACCGTGTGACATACAAACTAGCTTGTCTGATATTTGCTTAGCGCATCAGCCTCTCCCACAACACATGGCGTATTTCAAGGTCAAAGCACGTCGTCAACCAACAGCACTTTCTAAGTGCAACTTTATTCTCATTAGAAATCCGAACACAGCAGCCATTTATACAAATGTTATCGATAATGAAATGTATATTAAATAAGAGTATTAAAATATTCCAAAATTTTGTATATACCTATGACATATCTGCTTAAATCAGTTCATAATTTAAATGGGCGTTGTCACATATGTTAAATATAAATAATAAATGATTTTTTTTTCATAAAAATATCGCCGGTTTCTAATTCCTGCTATAAGCCCTCGTCGCCAATAGAGCAAACATACCACTACTTTACTTTATAGGTGTTTGCCTGTATTGCCTTTGCTTCCGTTCTCCACTTATTGCAATTTTTACGCATATTCAAATGTCAAAAATAGAATGTACCTGTGTACGTATTTTATTTTTCACGAATTTGCTAGCTAAAGCAAAAAAATAACTATCCAATTCTGACTAATGTGAATAGAACTTACGTATTCATATTTAATACTACTACACTTTTATTGCCTTTCTTATTATTTGAATTTGCGAAATGTATGTATCTGTCAGAAGGACTTATGATATCCGTAAATATATATAACTACATATTTGTTTGCTTCAAAAGAATAATTAATGGAAGAAATATGTAAATAAGTAGAAGAGAAGAAAGGAAGAATAAAATCAAAATAACGAAAGCATGTGTAGCATAATGAAAACACGTTTTGCGAAATTGTCTCCTTTTTACACTCGTTCGTTGTCGTGGTCGTTGCAGCAGATGATATATACTATAGCGAGTGCCAAGTGCAAATTTTAAAATCCGAAGTATATATATGTATATATATATTCCAAGTGCATATATGTATAAATATATTCCAATACTAGGTATATTTGTAAATTAAATATACATACGTTAATAGATAGCTAGCACAAGGAGTACATGTGAATCAAAATTATGATATTCCAATTGTCATTAAGTTATTTTCAGCTATGATCAATATTATTTTATACATAACATTGAAAAAGGCAAATTAACAAGGCTCGGTGTTTTTGTGAATCCAATTTTGCCGCATTTAAAGGAATCGCAGCACTGCGCAATAAATGTAACGAAATTTTTTAATACCTCAATGCACCTCGTGTACCAATAATTAATAGCGAGTAAAAATGTTTTTGGACCTTATACTACTATATAATGAAATGATTAAAGTAATTTATAGTACCCACCTCGGCTTGTTGACGCACATCATTGTCCGTGGACAACAACGAATTCAGGAGCTGCTGAAATTGCACTTGGTCGGCGGCCATGACTCAATTCCTTTTACAAGTTTCCTTTTATTTAATGACACTAGGTAAACTTTGCAACGTGACCAAAAAAAACACGTTCCGTAAAATAACGATTTCTGATATTCAATAACAAGATATCAAGAATGGAATTAATTTTTTCACTTGGAAAACTGTTTCCTTCCTATATTTATTACAAAATCTCATTAAACGCACGCACAGAACCGCACACTACAGCGCACGAATGGAGAAAAGAAACGACGAATTCACGGATTGCCCGCTCGTTCGCTTGTTGTGCTTTGGAAAACGAGCGCGAAAAATTCAATTAAATCGTTACATGTAGGAGTTGCCGTACCAAATTCGAGTAATTCTGTAAAAAATGTTATTTTACGAACACGAATTTTAATTTTAGAAAACTACGATTTTTTACATTTAGGTTTAGTTTTTATTGAAAGTAAAAGTTAATAACTAATATAATAAAAACAATTTAGAAAATAACATATTATAACAAATAACAATACAAAAAACATAAAATGGAAACAAAAAGTATATAAAATAGTAACTAATTTTAAAGTTATTAGAATTACTAAGTAATTTATGATATTGCAAAATGTTGCATATTACTCCATAAACGTAATGAAATATGATATAAGAGTTCAACTAAACTTAATATAGAGAAACCCATAAATAAACCAAAAATACCTCCGCAATTAGCCAGAAAGTCCGTTACACCATACAACTCAGATCGTTTAGATGTAATAAACTGATGTTCTTTAAAGTATATTGAGAGACGGGACATTTGTGATCCAGGAAAGTCCTCGAAGAATGAAGTATCACCAGTTGCTGTTAACATATCTTCTAGATCGAAATTTCCATGTGATATTTCAGTATTGTAGACTAGTGAAGTACAAGCCGGCAGACAATTACACTGTGTGGCCGCTAAATAATTCAAACGGGATTCCTTAAGACCTTGTCGAAACTCACGCAAAAGCAAGATATCTTCAGCTCTGTCATAACAAGTGATTTTATTCTCCGCACATACTGGCATACCTAAGGTGCGTGGCATCGAAAACTTCACACATCCACATTTGGCTAAAGTTAAATTTGTTAAACATTCCAACACACAATTATTTTGTGTATACACTTTAAAGAATCTGAGTGTACGCTCATGTTCTAAAAAGCATTGACGTCTTTGTGGAGGATATTCGGCTATTCCTGCTGACGTTGTGATCATATTTGGCTTAACAGCAATTACCACTTCTTTTCCCATTGGAATTCGAACAAATTGATTTGAAACCTGTGGTACATCATCAGGTGAGTGTAGCGATACTTTGAAACCTTGTATAGGACCCCGACATGTATAGTCAACTTCTTGACGAAAACTCTGCAATGCAATAAAAAATCCTGCTCGAGCTCCAGCGCCTAATACCCGCGCCGGATACGTTTTAATCCCGCTATCCAAAGTGTAGCCATTTTGCAATGACCACTTTAGGGGACGTTTAAGAATTATATTACGTTCAGTAAAGTTTTTAAATCCAACCCGCTGATATTGAATAGTGTCCTCCCGATACAAATCTGTTGCGTTGAGACCATTAAACGTAAAACAAATACCTTCATTTGTATAAGTTGGTGTAAAAAGTTCATCACATTCTCCAAAATGACTAAACCATTTACAATAATAGTAATATCGATTAAATTCCGGTTGCATATTTTCCAATACTTTGAAGTAATCTAAAAGATCAGTGGAAATAATTGGAGTACCATGTTCAACTAATTGCGGGTTACAGATATGAAGAAGTGTACGAAATTCATCTAAATCAGAACGGCTAATATTTTTTGGTTTAAAATAGCGACGCGACTTTATGTGTTCCCGTAAACTTTTTAAAAACTGAGCATAAGTTACACCTATAAAAACAATAGTCATTATTTGATTATCATAATCTTAGGGTAAATTTATTACACACCTGTTTTCCTAGGAACCCGTTTGGTTTCAGAACATATAGTAATCGCTGGGAATGGAATGCTCCAAACAGGTGTTGACTTCTCAGAGAAACTAACTATCACTGGAGTTTCATTCCACTTCACATAAATACTGTGTATTAAATTTGAACAACAGTATATTGAAGCCAAGAAAACACATAACCAGAAAATTTTCTCTATTAAAGGTCGACGTTCTCCAAAGTATTGGATGCCGTGAATTGATGTGTTAGAACAGTATTCGAAGTATATTTGTTTAATACTCTTTCCAAGATGTTCATGATTTAAAATATGTCGGGCGGAATCTATACCTTTAGAATCAGGTTTGTTATTATTTATTATATTCATAAGTCTCATTTTAAACTTTACTTTTAGCGGGAAGCTTTACGAAACTAAATAGATAAAAAATAACTATAAAATTGAACTAGTAACGGTAAATAAACACAATTTCTGACATAGAGTGCCCAACTACATATACTTTTTCTGACCATTTATTAGTAATAGCAGCGAGCTAAAATGGAAAGTATAATAACGCAGATGTTATGCTATATTAATTGCATGCCAACAGACTGTATTCACTTGCAGTTTATTTGTTTGTTTATTTTTCCAATGCGAGATAAACTTTTGTTAATTTTTGTTTTCAATTGTTGTCCGACATGAAAAAATAACTGCAACATTAAATAAACTTGCAACCGAAAAAGAAACCGATAGATAAAGTATTGAACATCGATTTTGTTAAAAGAAATCTTAATTATAATGATAACTTAATTGAAAATAAGTACCGATCGGTGTGTGCAAAATATTTCATAAACTCCGTAAATATGGCAAAACATTCGGTATACAATATTTATGATGTTTAGCTATTTAGCAAAGTTGGCAAGTTTAGCAAAGTTGGCAATTATAGAGAGCGACGAGATCCAAGACGTTTGTTTATTATCTGTGAATTGTCAAATAATAAGTTTTGTTTTGTTTTTTGTGCTTCATCATATACATTTATTTATTCGATTACAATGCCATACAAAGCCTGTGTTTATAAAGGTTGCGAAAATTACACATATGATTGCGCACCTTGTGGCAATAAAAAATTCACGATTTTTCGATTCCCAAAAGATCCTGCTCGTTATGAACAATGGATGAAAAGGGGTAAAGTTACCGATGGATTGCCGGAAACACAAATGCTAATGTGTTCCGACCACTTTGAAGGAAAATACATTGTAAAAAACGCCAGGCGAACGATATTGACAAGCACAGCGGTGCCGATTCCCTATCAAGAAGAAAGCGTTGATGTGGAAGGTGATGATAATATTGAAAGGGAATGTGAAGATGGTATGGTTAAAGTAGATGATGCACTAGACGCAGAAATGGTGTTTTCAATTCATGGTGACTTAAATGATAGCTCAACGCTCATTAGAGTTAAAGAAAGTGCTTGTGAGGATGACGATGAATATGGAATGTTGGAATATGACAGAGTAGATAATAACTTGGAGACACAATATTGTGTAGAATCAACGACAATGAAGGATGTTGATGATGTGCGAACAGAAGAGAATGACGTGTTTGCAGTAAACAGATTTTATGCAGAGGAACATTTGTCAGGTATATTACTCTATTACTCAAACATTAAACTGATCAATAATGTAATTTCTAACTATTATAGATGCAGTCAAACAACCATTACAAAAAGAATTTTCCCTAAAGAGTTTCAAATCAAATAGTAATAAACGGCGCATAACAAATTCAAGCACTGATGAAACTCAAGAACCCTCTAGCTCCAAAGTTATTATGTCGAAATTTAATAAATTTAATCACAACAGTAGCGATGATGACAGTGTGACAGTTTCCAAACGAAAAATAAAGCAAAGAAGTGAGGATAATAATAAATCTACAAGACCAAAAATCCAAAAACAAAACGAAACACGACCAGAATCTCCAAAAATTAATTCAGCCTTAGTAAATACGGAAGCTGTCACATGCTTTATTTTTAAGGGTGAAGAATACGTGCAAATGCCGAAAGAGTATTACATGCAAGAAAAATTGGAGCTTATGGAGAAATTGAAAAATTATGAAAATATTTTGCGTACATTTAAACAGAACTTACTTGACTTAGATTTGTCATAAAGCTCAAAAATAATTGAATATGTTGTAAATTACGAGACTAGAATACATGAGAATAAGAAAAGATGATACAATTAATAATAAGAATGAAAAAGTGCAAAATTTATCTTATTTCTTTATTTCAAGGCATAATAAAGAATTAATGTAATTTATTAGTTTTTACTTCGAGGAAGGCTAATATTATGTTTACATTCATTATAAACAATAGATCGGATATATCATTCCGCTATATATTAAATATTAAAATATAAAAAAATAATATTCGATAATATGTAAAAAATGTTAATGGTTGCTATTTCGAAGTAATACCATTAAATAGATATACATAGAATTAATTATTCAATTCGAACAGAATATGTGAAATCGCTCCACTTGACTCCACATTACTCAATGCTATATTAGATAGATGCGGTTCATAACGCCGTAAATTACGCTTCGCTGTATTGGTATAGGTAACCAGATTTCTTAATATCAATGCGGCGGTTAAACGTATACTTTTCGTTACCGGACCTTCATTTTCATCCATGACTTCCTTGACATAATCCGCTGTGTGCCGCTTGATAGCGTTCATAGCTGAACTAGTGGCGACACCGATTCCGTACAGTTGTGAACCAGACGAGGACGATGATGTCGATGGCGCTGGGGAGGCGGTATTGTTACGTTGCGCCTGCGCTTGGGCCGCCTCTACATTGCGTACAATTGTTACCGGTGCTTGAGCCGGCTGCAAATTAACCGTGCCTGTTGCTACACGTCGTTGCGCAGCGGCATGCAAATTATCGGTCGTCAAGTGACGATCTATTATGTGTGTCATAAGCGAATAACGTTTGCGCGGTATGCCATCACAAAGGCCTGGGCCCACACCCCATTGACAGAAGATTTCCGCAGCTGGATCTAAATGATCGGGGCAATGTACCGTAAAGGTATGATGCTGTAAATCATTGTTAGATTTATACTTGCGACGTGGACAATTGCGCCAATCGCAAACATATAACCAGTTGGGGTCTAAGGGTGGTGTTGCATTGGCTGCAGCAGCTGCTGCCACCCCAGGTGGCAATTGCACCTGCGGCAGTTGCGGCATCGGAAGTGTGGGTTTCGGTAATGGCGTTGGAGTGGTGCTAGCTGGTGGCGGTGTACTTGATGTTGTTACAGCTTGTGTTGTTGTTGGTACTGTTGTCATTGTAGTTGTTGTGTTGACAGAATTGCCTGACGCTTCATTGGGTTTGGTAACTTCCTTAGGTTGAGGTTGGCCAGAGTTGACTGTGCGTGAAGTCTGAGTTAGAGGTGGGGGCTCAGAGGCATTTATTTTATTGTTAGCACCTGGTGTTGCAATTTGTTGTTGTTGTGTGTGTGTTTTGATTTGTTGCGCAAGAGTTGCATTACTAGATGTTGTTGATTGTTGGATGTTCGTCTGCGCAGCAACCGGTGATTTGCTTGGCAAAGAAGGTTGAATTATATTTGTTCGTTCCACAGCCTGAAAAGACACAGAATTTTGTAAAATTAAGATTGATTGCTTATAATCTTAAAAAAAAACTAAATACATATTTAAATTGTGCGAGTTGAAGTATGTACATATATCATGAATGTTTGCTGATTTTATATTTGGTGGAAATCACATATATTTGCATACACTTATGTGTGAACCGGTAATCTCTTTCGTTTATTTACCTTTTGAGGCTGCTGTTGCAAACACAACTTCTGCTGAATAATCGATGGGTGCTGTTGTTGTTGCTCAATAACCGTGCGTATATGCTGGGTTTGTTGTTGTTGCTGCTGTTGTTGTGGCAATACTTGTTTCGTTATAATCGTTTGAGAATTTAATTGACTCTGCTGTGAAGGTGGTGGTGCTTGTGTAATTACAGTCTCTTTAATTTCAATAGCTCGTCCACCTAGTATCATTGGTCGTTTTTCGGATGGTCCCGATATTATATGTTGTTGTATAATAGATTGATGCTGCTGCAACTGCGGTATTTGTATGGTGGATGGTGACGCCGTCAAGCCTGGTGTAGACTGCACAATGGAAACTGTTTTACCTATACGTGAAATGGTTGCTGGCTGATGTTGATTTATTGAGGTCACTGTTGTTGTTGGCATTTGTGGTTGATGTAGTTTTATCGTAGCTGGTATGTGGTTCAGCTGTGAAAGTAACGTCGGTGAAATTTGGCCAGCGCCCGTTTGTGTGGGGGCGATAGTGGTTACTTGCGATGTAGATAATATTTGATTGCGTTGTAGAAACTGATTACTGCTCGACACAGTAGCGGTAATGGCACTGCCACTGACCGGAACATGTTGAATATGCGTGGCTGTACCGGTTTGTGGATTAATGAAATATTGCTGTGTTGTCGACGTCGGCAGAGACGGTTGTGGCCGTTGTGTTACCACCACTTGGCCCTGCGGCGTTGTCATGATCATCTTTTGTGAACCTCCTGCTATGAGCTGAGGTTGCGGCGGATGTGTTTGCTGAGTGGGCATCGTTTGCTGCTGTAGTATAATAATTGTTTTTGTACCGGCCGATTGTTGCTGCGGCGTTTGAGTGACTAACACAGTTTTATGTGGTTGGGGTGGTTGTGGTTGCGGTTGCTGTGCTACAAGATATGTCTGACCTTGCTGATTTGTGGCGAGCACATATTGAGTTGGTTGTTGTTGTGGTGCTGCTTGCGGTATATTCTGTGTGATCACTTGTTGTATGAGCTGTTGAGGTTGTGAATGTTCTATTGGCGTTTGTTGCAAAATAACTGGTACTGTTTGTAATCCTTGATCTGTTTTTATGGTAGCCATCGCTGTGGGGAGCTGATTTGGGGGCCCAACACCGCCATGTGCGGTCAGCTTTAGCTGAGACGGTTGGCTTGGTTGAAATACCAACTGACGCTGAACACTCGGTAAGGTAGCCTGTTGAATTTTCGCTGGAATTAGAATCTGTTGCTGTTGAATGGAATCATTCAATTTTGATTGCGTTGAGATAGTAGATGTCGACGAAGTCGTTGCTGTAGCTGGTAGTGGTGGTATGTCTTCCAAATCTTCATCTTCTAATATTGACGCAGCCATTTCGGCATATAAATTTGCTGCGTTCTTTGACGGCGTTACTTGGGAGTCCTCTTTGGCGTTTATGGGTTCCAAAGCTAGCCGTTTCGAGGGTTCCGTACATTCCTCAATTTTGCGTTTAATGATTGTGCCGGCTATTGGTGGTTCCCCGCTTTTTTTGTCAAGTATTTCTACTAGCATTTGATTAGCAATAATGACCGGGCGCCCACTGGAATCCTTGGCAACATTATTCCCACTAAGTGGTGCCAATGGTGGTGGTGTTGAATCAAGTAGTGGTTTTTTCTCCAAGGGCACTTGTGGATTCAGTGGCTTAATAGTAGTTTGTCCGACTTTTACAGGTGTATTCTGCATGAGCGGATTATTCACCAAAGCGCTTATAGCAGTACTGGCGACTTTGATTGGTTGTTGTGTAAGAGCGCTCCCTGAAGCATTTGAGGAACTAATAGTGGCAAACTGGTTACTGTTGGCGGCAGTAATTATTTCCTTCTGATTTTTTTGCTGACGTTGAGTCACCTTGTTGGCCAATAAGCTCTTAATCAGTGAAGAGGAGGGTTGCACAGTTGAATCTGCGGAATGTTGTACAGGTAGCGAAGATGATGTTGCACCGTGCGCAGCTGACACTATTAACAAAGCGGCGTCACTGTGAGATGAGCTGGTGGACGTTGTTATAGACGATGCAATAGATGTAGTCTCTTCAATTATTTTTGGCTGGGTATCAGATAGCTCTTGCATAGTTGTTGTGGTTGTAGTAGTAGAAGTCAGAGTAGGAACTGTTAAATCCGCAGATGTTACGTCTGGTTCGTGCTGCAATTTGGGTTTTTTCTTCAGTTTGCGTGCAGGCGTGGTGGTGCCGACAGGACTTTCAACCGTATTGATTTTCGTTGGTAGTTTACTCTCCAAAGATTTTATTTGATTTTGAGGTAACTTGGATGATTGTATGGGTAATGGCTGTGCACGCAATCGTATTCCAACGTAGTAGAATCCTTGCAATTCCGTGCCATCACTGCGACGCGCTGCCATGGGGCCGACATTGTTCGTATATATTAAGCGTACCAAACGGGGAAATTGTAAATGATTAACAACCGAATGTTTACCGAACTTCTGACAGTGAGCTAAGTACATGCGATAGAGTTCTTGTTGCTCGACGTGACTCTCGGTAGTTGCTGTTCGCTCAAAAATAGCGCCTAGCCAAGCCAAAGCATATTGTTCATCCTCATGCGTAAAATTTGGAGCTGGACCAGCAGGTAATTGCGCTAAGTTCGTTGCTTGATGTTGTGCTGCCGGTGGTTCTGATTGCTGTACCGTCGTTGTTGTTGGCATTGTAGTAGTCTGATCAACCAGCATGGGTTGGTGATTTTGAGAAGAATCGTTTAAAACTTGTGGCACTTTCACCGTAGTCAGCTGTGGATGTGGAGGTGTAATTTGTGTTGACATAACTTGCATAGGTACGGGTGCTTGTGGTGCAGGTAGTTGAGATGTTGGCACAAGCACATGTGGAGGTGGTTTCTGCATAACTGCGACATTTTGCAAATTTGCGATGTTTTGTGCCACCATTGGTAGCATATTACCTGGTACTGTTTCTACAACTCGCATTAAAATACAACCATCTGGACCGTATGATTGTGCCTCGACAGTGACCAAAGACACCAACTGATCTATGATACCTCGTACCTGCATTATTAGATGACAAGATCGTGTTCCCAATGATGTTAGCGCGTAAATTGTTTCCAGTGTAAATATAAGGAGCATCATATCATTTAGACAGAGAAATTGGCAAATATTTTCATAAAACTTAAGCTGTAAACACTTGGTTATATGTTCCTCATTGCCATCTGTTTGACAAAGCTTGTAAAGTGTCTCCAAACTGTTTATGATTACTCCGCGATCCATACTTTCAATACCGTCACACAATGTTGCCAATAAACTGCGTGAAACGTCGTCCGTTGAGGGATCTAACAATTCTATTTCATTGGCAATATTACCGGCTATATCCAATATCTGGTTATGTAGATTGCCCCAACGTATGTTGGCACCCATCACTATGAAACGCATAAATGATCGATTTTTTGCAAATACATTTATGTTTTCCTCAAAAAAGCTAAGATTTCGAAATATTGCTACAATTTGCTGTACACGTTGACCTACATACTCCTGGGTGCCTTCTCCGGGTCCCAAATTCAAGAAATCCAAGTCCATAGTGTCATCAATTTTTTTGGTTATATTTTCAATATCTTCATCATCTATTAGTCCTGCATCACGCATAGCTTGTTCATCTGTATACAAATCTAAAATCTGCGGTTTATCACGCAACAAGTCACGCCAAAAATTGAAAAGTGAGTGCTCTCGTACTTGCGTGTAAATATGTTGAAACAATTTGCGTAAGGTGTAATCTGGAAATACTCCAGTATGAGCCAGCAGCACATCCAAAAGTTTCGGATATTCATTCAGCTTTAGTGTGTGCTTGTTTTCATTTGACATTAATGAGCAAACATTTATAGCGAAATCTTGTTCGTTTGGAAGTGGTGAAATAAGAGAAAGCATAAGCTTTTCATAAGGAGACGGCTTATGAAGATCTGTAGAGAGTTTATAGGTACGACGCCTATCCATATTCACAATATGTTGTCTATAATTGTAAGCCATTGGGACTGTGTTAATGTTCGTACTACCGCTATTGCTTGAATAAATAGATGCAGGATAACGACTTCGTGATCGTCCACCACCTTCCATGGCATCTACCGATTCGAGAGCTTCCAGCTTATCTGGATCTTCGCCGAAAAAGTTCTGTCGTTCATACTTTTCTAGACAGCGTCTGTATATATACTTTACTGCGGCTGTGGCATTCACACATTTATCGCGGATTTCTAATACTGGTAAGACCTCATCCCATTCATCTCGTTGATTAACTTTGTTGAAACCACCGCGTTCGGTTACTTCGCTGTAAAGTCGGTGTAGGTCTATTTCTCGTCCACTGATCTTTGGCGTGTACATTATTGGGGTACTATAATTAAATAATGGCGTTAATATTTATTGTTACAGATAGTTGTTTTTCTGCTGCTAAACTACAAAATTACTTACGCACGCCTCTCATGAAATTGTTGTAGGTCGCGATAAAATTCGTCTGGAGCTTTCGGTAAAGTTTTTCCCTTTGGTTGAATGCTATTAGCAGTATTAGTTAAATTTAAGGACGCAGCCGCATCAATATTTGTCGCTGGCGTACCCATTGTATGAAAACTTTTGATTCGCAGAGGTGTTCCATTATTAGCGGAAGGTGCACTTGAGACTGCATTTACAATTGTTGCCGGTGCGTTGTTGGCGTCAAACCCTATGGGCATTGAACCTTTCAACGATTCTTGTATAGACATATTTGAGCTTATAGTGCAGCAATTAGTTTTGTGTAACACATAAATTGTTTTATAAACAATCTTTTAAAAAATATATTAATAAAATTACGAACGCGGAAAAATTAAACAAGATATATTTTCTCAATTAACAGCGTTGCCAACTACATACTACCAAAAGTTTGAGCAAGCCACAGGGATGAATTTATTGAAACTAAATTTAAACAGCCTATATTATCTAATACGATGTTCACACGCATATTGTAATGAAATTTGTACAATTATTTCATAAAATTATTTATGCACTACACATATAACATTACCTGAGAATCGAAATTTAAATTGTTTAAATGAATTCTAAATTTATATATTTAAAAAATGTGTAAGTTTCGCGATCAAAATTATAATAACCCGAGGGTTGGCAACATTGCTAATGTCATTTTAGAAAACGAAGAAATAATTTTTTTGGTCTTGCTTTTAGAATTTACCAAATCTATCAATTGCCAATGAAGTTTACAATTGCTTGAGGAACCGTAAAATATTTAGTCAACTGATTAAGAAAATAACACAAAACAGCTTTTCATATCGTTACATATCATAGCGATGGAAGAAAAGGTTGAGAGCTCTCATGGGCAGTCGGTATGTTAAAAGGAAATTGTAGTTGTGATTTTCAATGTATTTTGTTTGTTTTCCTTTCTCAATGCAAATAGAAAAATCCCATTGATGCCTTGAGCAAAGAAGAATTGATTCATAAATATAAAGGACTGCTGGGAATCGCCAAGAAGGCTAAACAATCCAAAGATGGTTGGTATATAGTGAACAAATATTATCTTATGATGTGGCTATCGCTGTGTAAATAAAAACTACGTCATCGATTATATTTCACAGAGTTTGCAGAAGAAAATCGTAAATTGAAGGAAGCATTAATAGAAAGTGAAACTCAAAAAGAAGCAGACAAAAATTCGATTCTAATCATGAAAGAGACTCTCGAGCAATTTACGGAACAAAAACTCAAGCTAACAGGTGAGCTCAGTGATCTCCAAAAGAAAAGTAAAATAGACGAAGAGATTGTAAACACATTACGCATCGAAAACGAGTCACTACAGCGACAGTTAACTAGACTCAATGATGACAATGAATCTCTTTTGAAAGATATTGATCGCATGGAGAATCAACTGAACCAGGTATGTTAGAGTAAATTAAACAAACCATGTTCCAAATCTAATGCATTTGTATTCTAGGTAAATATTTTAGGAATGGAACAGAAAAAACACTTGGGATTGCTTGAACTTGAGGTAAATAAGTTGAGGGAAGCAGAAAGTATTAACACTACTCTTCAGAGTACCGTATCTATTACCCAAGAAGAAAATAAGGCACTCAAAGAACAAGAAAATACTATTAAACAGGCGTTGGAAGAACTCACTTGCAAATACAGCAGAGCGAAAGAAATCAATTCGGAACAGCGACATAAGTTTAATGCTTTGAAGGATAGGTTTGTAGAAGTTCATCGTAAGTTGAAAAATTTAAAAGAATGTAAGCGAGTGCTCCTGGAAACACAACACGAATATTCTGAGGCTGTATCAAAGTGGCAAGTTGAAATAGTGGAGGCTTCGAAACTTATATTCGCCAAAATTAATGTACTTCAAAAAGAGAATGAAGATCTTCGGCAACAAATAAAATCAAATAGTGGTGTGAATTTTGTATCTACAACGAAGCCATCTACGGTGGATACTATTGAAGTCGAATCTTTCCAAATAAAGTTGGACGAATTAGAAAAGCTATGCGAACGTGTGCGTCACGATTCACTAACAAAAGACAAACTTTTATCTAATGCACAACAAAAAGAAGAGGAATTACAAAATGTTATAATTTCTTTACATGATAAAATCAAAGAGCAAGAGAATGATAAACAAAAAGAAGAACTTGAAACGCAAGTAAAATGCTTGAATCTAGAGTTGTCTGACTTAAAAACCCAGTTGAACGAATTTGGACCTCGCTTAAAAGCTGGTGAAGTTAATAACATGCATTCGAACCATAATGAATTGTTAGTGCGCTTGGATACCTTAGAAACTGAGCGAAACACTTTAATTCAGGAAATCAATAGAATAGAAGAACTACAAATGGACAAACAGCTTTTGCAAAACGAAATTGATAATTTAAATAAAAAAATAAGTGAAACTATGCACGTACATAAGGAGTTAGAGCAAATACAAGACGTATTGAAGGGGCTTGAACAGGACAAAAATTCACTACTAGAACAGTTACAAAAACGAGAATGTGAAAAGCAAAATTCAAAAGAGTCTACCAAATTCACGGAGCAGAATTATTTGGAGCTTCAAAACAGATATACACAAATGGAGCGGGAGCACGATGATTTACTCTGTGAAATGCGAGAGTTGAATGAAGCTTTGAAGGCTCGAGGTGATGTCATTTCGCGACAACAGGAGAAGCAACAGGAACTTACGAATGAGCTTAAAAGAACCAACGCAAAGTTGAAGCAAATCGATGAGAAACTTTTGCAAAAGGATGCAGCAATAGCAGAAAAGGAGGCCCAAGTACGGGAAATAACACGAGAAATCGATTTGACACGCCAACAGACGCATGAACTCGAAGTAGCTAGTAGCCGAAGCGAGGAGCAGTTACGAGTCCTCAATGAAGAATTGCAGTCGCTACGCAGCAACGCTGATGCGCAAAGCGAAGTACTCTCTACTTCCACAATATCACGTGCCGAAGAGCTGTCGCGAATGCGTGAAATCGACGACAGTTTCGAGGAGAAGTACAATAAAATGCGTGGATTAGCTGTTAAACTGAAAAAAAGATTGCAAGAACAAACTGGACAATTGGCGGAAATGGAGCAACAACAATCCGGGTATGTTGCAAAGAAAGCAGAGTTGGAGGAGTTGCAAAAGCAACTGAAAGACTTGCAACGAGAACATGGAGAACAGCAACAAACCATCGAGTCATTAAAAACGGAGAATCAAAAGTTAAAATCATCCCGCAAGCAAGCAAATGTACTGAATTTAGAAATTGAAGCGGCGGAAAAATCACTAATGGAAGCAACCACAAAACTTGCAGCTAAAAGTGGCGAGCTGGAGACGCTCAATGCGCTCCTATCCAACAAAGAGCATACGATCACTCAATTGCGCAAAGAAATAGCAATAGTTGAGTCGGCAAAAAATGCCGAAACTGTACACGCAAAGGAACTTAAAGAACAAGTTGACCTATTACAAGAGCAACTGAAGGATGCAGTACATGCCAAGCAGATGGCGAGTGAGGCCAAAAAGCAGATGGAGCTGTCACAAGAAAGTCTAAGACAAGAACTCGAGCAGATCAAGCTGGAAGTATCACAATGCTCTGCTGAAAGCTCCGCTGCCTTGATTTCAGCCCAAAATGAAAAAGATAAACTTGAACAGCGCCTACACCAAACTGAAGCCAATCTTAGAGAAACACAAGCTAAGTTGCAAAATGTCGAATGCTCGTTGAATAACTTGCGCACCGAACATGCTGAGTACAAGCAAAAGGCCCAAGCTGTCTTGCGAAAACAACAGAATGCCGACACCGCACGTGAGCGTGAACTATCAGAGGAACTGACGCATGCGCGAGCCATTGAAGAGCAACAGCGTCAGACGATCACGACACAAACCAAAAAACTAGTCGAACTAGAGCAACAAATCTCCGACTTGCATTTGGACAACGAGAATCTGCAGAGTCGAGTGCAAACGTTAAGTGTTTTGGAAGACGAGTTGCGGCAGCAAAATGGCCAGCTAGTGCAAGAACAACGCTTTCAATTGCAGCAACATCAGGAGATTCTCCGGACACATCGTCTGCAATTGGAAGCAGCACATGAGTGCCACGCACAGCAAATAGAAGAAATGAAAACGGAGTATCAACAGCAAATCGATGAGCTTCGTGCATTGCAGAGCCAAACAGTGCGTCAGCCGCCCATTGTAGGCGCAGCGGCGGTATCACACGTAAATGCATCCTTAATACACACACCGACTTACAGAGAAGCGAGTCCAAATCAATTGTTAATGCTTGCCGAACGTGAAGACGCAGAGGGCTCAGAAGAGGCCAATATGGCAACCCTCAGCAGTAAAACTCAAGCTTTGCGCAAGATTTCCAGTAGTTCACGACGCTCTCAACACGACTTTATGCCGCTAGATGAATTGCTGAACACACCAATGCATGCTTTCCAAACGGACACCGTGACCACCATTGGAAGCAATAGTTTTGGTCGGAATGACAGCAACCCATTCGATTTAAATACCGGCAATAGCAGTGCTGAGAGTTTGCATGTCGAACTACATGCAACGCGAGAGCTACTTACCAAACAAGAGAGTCGTGTGCGGCATTTAACCGCACTTTTAGCCGAAAATGAGCAGGATTTGGCGAAATTGACACAGATGAATGATATGCTAAAGGAAGAGCTGCGACGACAAGAACGTGCGGTCGAACGTGAACAGCATATGCACAATGCGGAGTATTTGAAGAACGTCGTACTGAAGGTTTGTACACATAAGTAGTTTCATTGAATGCATGCGATGTAACACTCTCTAACTTACAGTTTCTTACACTGAGTAATGGTGACGAACGTATACGTCTAGTTCCAGTTCTTCATACTATATTAAAACTTAGTCGCGAAGAAAAAGATATTTTAAACTGTGTGGCAAAGGGACAAAAATGTGAGTAAATTAACTGCTTATGAAAATATTTCGAATTATTTACTGAATTATGTTTGTATGTAATTTTCAGTGCCCACTGAAACACAAGGACGTGGTTGGGGAAGTTTTCTGCCACTTTTCGGCGGAGGCGGCAATAATAATTGATATTGATTGACGCGTTAAAATAACAACAACAATTAGTCGGTTAACAGTAAATATCCACATACAAAATTAGCGACGCTGACACACAGTTCATAATGAGTAGAACATTTATTTGTTGTTTTCATATTATTCCAGTCAATTTTATTTGCTTTCAAAGTATTCTTTACTCTTCCTTTATTCTGTGTCAATGTGTATTATACTATGTATGTCATTAAATTTAATTGTTTTATATTTTAAGAATTTATATTGCAAAATTATTATGCATTGCTATTGCAAGAAATTTATTTATCCTAGGTAATTATCGTAAATGTAAATATTTTAGGCAACAATAATCTTATAATTTACATACATACATGTATAAAAGCGAACAGCATTACAAATTGTGTAAAGTATTATTTTTTTTCAAAAATATTGCCACTAAAAAAAGCGAAAGACGACAAAACTAACAAACATTATTCCAATAGATTGATTGAAAATTTAATAAATGTACCAAATGTAAATAAATATTTGTTAAATTCTTGAAAGTTTGTAGAAGGTGGCCAATATGTGTATATAGTAATGAACACAATAAGGCGTTGATAAAATAAAACTAAAATTTATATTGTGGATGGGCTCAATTTATTTGCGTATTTCAGTTTTATATGAAATTAATACAGCGCATATAAATTGAGAAATGAATCATAATAATATGAAGAAAATAAATAAAAATTGTTAAAATAATTAATATATGTTTTTTATTTAATATCTTCCACAAGCAAAAGTTATTATTAAACCGTTTCTATTTTAAAAAAATTAATGCTAAAGGATGCCGGTTTATTGATGACTGTAAGTAAAATATTCAATTGCAATAAGAAAATATTTGCCTACTACACTTGCAAAACGCATTTTAAAAATAATTTATAAAATAAATATGGAAATACTTCCAAAAATCACACACAGATACAGTTAGAGTATCTGAATATTTTAGCTAAGTTACAGTTAACTATAATATTTGTTTTACGGAATTACTGCCAAACCCCTGCATAATTGCCGACTAATGTAGCAGGTAGGGGACCACCAGCAGCAAATAGTCGCATACCTGTACTATCGTAGCAATGCGTGTAAATGGCTGGCACATATTTCACCTGTTGGAAGCCATCCATTTCATCTTCAGGATACTAAACAAGAATAAGTTGACATATATGTATAAATGAAGTTCATGATATATGCCGACTATGCGGAAAATGTACTCACCACAATACCTTTACTACATTTGAGCGCCACTGTTCGCGAAGCATTCACGCTACTTTCCAAATATTTACCAGCACGTAGATCATAAAACAACAGCATACCCAAACCTGTACCAACTGTGAGGAGATTGCCTTCGAATGTGGTGGCGCGTATGCCGCAACCATTGTAACGTGAAGTGATCTTCTTGATTGTCTAATTCAAATGTTAAAAATTTATGTATTTATTTAAAGTCAGAAATAAATATTAAACTATGTTGTTGAAATTCACCTGCAGTGTACGTGCGTCCAGCAATATTGTGTATGAGCGGCAGCCGACAGCATAGAGTCCATCACTGTGATAAGCTATGCTCACATTATCCTGACAATTAGGCAGTTTGCGTGATAACTTTTGTTTGAATGTTTCTGCATTGAAAATGTGTATGTAGCCGTTGAGGGAAAGCGCTGCAATTTCTTTGAATTCTTTGTTGAAACACAGCGAACGAATCTAAACCAAATATTAAAATTTAATTATCATGTTCATATGTATGTATTTTCAATTGTATTTTCATACCCGTTGTGCTGTGCGTACATCTTTTACACATAATGGATTAATGGTGGCGAAGGTGGGACATGCTTCCTTACCGCCATCCGGAAAATCCATGAGATCTTCGTTTATACGCCATAACGACAGACGCGAGTCTTTGGAGCCAGACACCAAGAATTGATCATCTAACCAACACATGCCCATAATTAAATCCCGATGTCCGTTTTCTCCCACACAAACCGGGTCTAGTGTTGGCAAGCGATAAACTGCGATGTCTGCGGAGTTGCGTGCACCTGTGGCAAGGAATGAACGGCTTGGATTGATTTCGATAGCATGTAAACCACCTTGCACTTCTGGGTGATTAGCACGATTATTTGAAAGTGTTGGAATCGCATCCACGCGTCGCATATTTACATCATAAACCAGTAACTACAAGTTAGATGAATTACAAAGATACCCAGTATGTCATTTAATAGTAGTTATTCACCTTATTGCATTTGGTGCCAAAGACCACTTGACGATTGCTTAACCATTTGGAGCAAAACACCTTATTGATATAACCTAGATGTATCTGGGTTTCTCGCAACATATCGTGTGTTAGCACATATCGGCTAGTATTCTCAAAGTTGAAGCTACGTTGCTATATATAAAATGTTATTAATACAGTTCTCAGATAAATAGCATGTACTTCAGCGCAAACCTCTTTTAAGCCTGTCTCCCTGCTACGTAAATAATCGCATAGATTGAATGATGTATTCAGCACCTCTTCTTGTTGCTGTGGCGTTTCTTCATCACTGCCAGAATCGTCGTAAGTAACGAAATCGTCAGGTTTATCTGGTTTTCGTCGTCGTTCTTGCCGTAGGGCTCGTGCTTTGGCACGTCGCTCCTCTAGACGTGCTTGTACATGACAAGATGGATGGGTACCTACTACACTATGCCGAATAGTCTTAACCATGGAACTAAAGACCATAGTGTTTTTGTTACGTATTTCAAACATTTTTGCTGTCGTTACTATACCACACCGTGTGATTTTTTGAGCCCTCCTGGCAAAGCAGACAGGGATAGTGCTTAAGCGCTATCTATGTATGGATTTTTTAACACTCACACAATGAAAATACATTAAAATTTTATAATTAAAGAAATATATATATTGTTTACCACGGTCGCCGTAAAAATCCCTATATGATACCTTTTCTCCGACGACAATGAAAAAACGAATGTCAGTGTAAAGTGAAGACGATAAATGGTAATGTAACTAAAAATGTTTGGGATAATAACACGTTTGCAGTCAACTTATAATCTCTTAAACATATGATATGATTTTCAATCCTTCTTTAAGGACACATTTTTCTTAATTAATTTCTTAATTAATCACACCATTAATAATGTTAATGGTTTCTGTGGTGAGTTTGTTAAATAAAAAAAAAGTAATTTCTACATTTTCTCCGAAAATCCTAAAATGACCTTGTTTAAAATGTTATTATTTTACTAAACTATCATTCGATCTGGCAACTCTCGAAATTTCCACTGACACTGACAGCATCATATTTTTTATTGTTGATATTGGTTTTCTGCACTTCACAGATTTTTTACATTCCGCCGAAACATATTTAATAAATATTGTGTAGTGAAGAGGGAAGGAATTTTTAAACAATATTGCTGCATTTGGGCAATGAACGCATACGGTTTGTAGACTTAAAAGTTCAAAGTGTAATTTTGTGGATAATTTATAAATTAGTAGTTGTTTCATATAAAAGGCGAGTGCTACTCTGTACCCCGCCACATTTTTCATTTGCATTTCTAGTGTTTTCTTATATATTTTACTGTAAAAATTGGTGTCTAAACTGATTTTATTGATATTACCCTACTTTCATAACTTCAGAGTGAATGTAAATATACTATGTGATTGACTTTCGCGTTGTAAGAACCGCTTGCTTGGGTTAAGCCGAGCTAAAGCAATATCCGCCTAAAATATTTACATTTTAAATTTTGTTATTGTATATATCTACATGTGTTTAATTTGTGTTCCACATAATACACTTGCATATGCGTTAATTGTGCGTGCAGTAGTCGTACCGGGAACAAAAACTTTTAGAAAAAACTGTTAAAAAATAATATAAATAAATTTGTGTTCGAGAACATTACACGAAACCAACCAACATTACTATAGCATTTTAATCGCCACGTTCACACACCTACGCCCAACAGTATCACAACAAATATCACTAGCCACCATTCTCCAACACCACCACCACCACCACCCAAATACAACAACTGCTACTACAACTTCCACCAACGCCACAACCAAATACAACTTTCCGGTCAAGGTTACTGTATGTTTGCGTCTTAATAAAGGCGCTACTACAGTTGACATTTAGAAACAACACCATTAAGAAACAGAACCGAGCCCTTCCATGCACCATGGCCAAGATGTATGGAAAGGGTAAGAGTAAGTAAATTCCTAATTTTGAATAACATATAATAATTAATAATGTTAAGAATAACGTAAAGTAATATTCGCTGTGTGACAAAATTTGATAATCGAAACATATCAACACAATAACTTTTGGATTAACTTGTTTAACCCTCTTGCCTACTATTTATTTTATTTGAGACTTTCCGAAAATTATTGTAACATTTGTTGTGAATTAAAAAACAAAGAAAATAACAATGTGCTTTTTTCATTATCTCTTTTAGCGGCTATTGAATCAGACGATCAACAAAAATTACGATGGCAAGTTGAACTTGAATTCGTACAGTGTCTGGCTAATCCCAATTATTTAAACTGTAAGTAAACAAATTTGATTCTTGTAAAGACATTCAAAATGAAAATATTTTCTTGTAGTTTTAGCGCAACGCGGTTACTTTAAGGATCAAGCATTTATAAATTATCTTAAATATCTGCAGTATTGGAAAGAACCCGAATATGCCAAATATCTAATGTATCCGATGTGTTTGTATTTCCTTGATTTATTGCAATACGAACACTTTCGACGTGAGATTGTCAATTCACAATGTTGCAAGTTCATCGATGATCAAGCTATATTGCAGTGGCAGCATTATACTCGTAAGCGTATTAAAATGTTTAATAGTGTCAATGGTATGGGACAAATGAATGCTGGCGATCAGGCTGCAATGGATGCACAACAGCAACAAAATGCACAGCAAAATCCACAGAATCAACAGCAACCACAACAACAGGGACAACAGCAACCAGGAGCTGGTAACGTGCATGCGGGCTTGCAAAATGGTTTGGTGAATAATGCGCAACTCCAACAACAGCAGCAACAGCCTGCGCAGCCGGCACAACAGCAAAGTGTTGGCAATGCAGTAATGGGCATGCCAAACGGCAATAATTCCGCCGCTAATAGTAATAACTGAAAATGCTTTAAGATTTTCATAGTTTCTCTCCCATTAGTTAATAACTTATTTAGACATTGTAAACATTAAATATTAATATAGAAAGCATTACTATCTAAAACATTTACTTGTGATTGTTTTATTGTATTTTGCACTTTTTGTAGCTTAGAGGTGCCAAAAAAAATGGTGACAGTTTTTGCTATTGATTCAGTTTAAATATTTTTGTTGTCTAATTTTAGTTCCTCAGCATGAGTAACTCGTTTTTCTATGGGGTGTATTTGCTTTGCAGTCAAAGTGTTGAAAAACGATACAAAGGACGCTGCTATATTGGCTTTACCGTAAATCCCAAACGTCGTATAAGTCAACATAATCGGGGTAAGGATTTTGGTGGTGCCAAACGCACCAATAACAAAGGACCATGGCAAATGGTTATGATAGTACATGGCTTTCCAAATAATATTTCAGAATTGCAGGTGAATATTAAAAATTCCAAAACTATATGATGATTCTCATTCAATTCTACCAATTGCAGTTTGAGTGGGCGTGGCAACAACCGGCACTTTCTACACGACTCAAACAATATTCGGATTTGCGTCGTAAATACCCAAAAGAAAGTCATTTTCAGTACAATTTTCGAATATTAAGCCGTATGCTAAATGTGGGTCCATGGAATCGATTACCACTAACAGTTCGTTGGTTAGAAAGCGAATACGAATGTGATTTCATAGTATGTAATAGTAAAGTTGTTTTAAGCATACGAGCAAAAAAAAATTTTTTTTCCACACTAGCTGAAACCACCGCCTCATATGGAAATTGTAAATGGTCAAGTTTTGTTACCAAAATCGCAAGCTCTACGACTAAAAAAGGACGAGGAACCACCAAAGGCTATTTGGGCATCTGAATGCCATCTGTGTATGCAACGCATTGATGACCCGGAACGGTCACGTATCGGCTGTATTAATTCACTATGTAAGCTTACATGTCACATTATTTGCTTGGCCAATTATATATTATCTTCCGATGAAAACAATCGTGGACAATACATACCAATTGCTGGCGAATGTCCGCTGTGTGAAGAGAAGTTTACTTGGGTCGCTTTACTACAACGTAAGCGTAGAATGCAGCAAAATGGTGTGGAACATATTGAAGAGGAAGATGAGGACGATGAATATGAAGATGATAGTGATATTAGCGTAATTAAATCTGATAATGAAAGCATTGAATCTGAAAAGAACAATGAGTTCGATGATCTTAATTTTATGGAAACTCCTGTTCTTAAGGAGTCAGATATACCAATTTTAAACGATGATGATCAAGCTGAAATTTTTGAATTGAGCGACTGATACCTTTGCAGTGTAAATTGAATTAAATGCAAAATAAAATAATGTTAAAGTGATTCAATAATAATAAAGTATTCTGTATTTAAGTAAGTTTATTTAATTAATGTCTTTAGAAAATTGTCAACGTCAATTATAAATTCATCATAAGTTTATATTAACTAATAATAAATTATGGAGACGAACCTTAAAATAATACTTTCTATTGTTGAAACCTGAGCAAAATTCAAAATTCCTCACTTCAGCTCTAAGTTTTGCTATATTTATTATTATTTTTTATTAAATACTTTAAATGGTGTGTGCTCAAAGAACTTAAAAATTTACATTTACTATAGCGGCTTGACTATTATAATATTGAGAAGCTTTAAAAATCTTGCAATCATGTATAGTATCTCATTAGTTCGCTCTATAGATAATTTTTCCATATTAATAAGTGGAATGTCCTGCCATATTTGCGGCTTCCTCTTCAAATTTAGTGTTTACGGCGCTTAAGGCAGCCTTGTATTGTCGTGCAAAGCCCTTATCTTCTAGTCCCCAAACGCGACCATTAGTCGCCAACATAACACCCATTGCCTCCCATTCGTCCATGTATCTTATATGTGCTGGAGAAAACTTTTCTTGCTTGTAGTTTGTATTAGATGCTTGATTGTTAGTATTTTCACGGCTAACATTCCCGTTAGGCGGCTCACCATTTGTGTACTCAGTCGATTGCCGAAATTCTACGCTACTTTGTTGTTGTGGCGACTGAGACTCCGCTATAGTTGGCGATTCACTTTGACTTGAATGTGTTGAACCCGACTGATCTGGTTTGCACAAGCATATATGCTCACGCACGCCATTTGGTGGCCTACACTGGTCACAGTCAACAGAGTCATCTTTCTGCAACATGCACGCAGCTATTGGTATTTGAGTTGCATGTGTTTTGCGCTCTAAACCGCAAGTGGGTATGCGATCTTTAAAGGAATGTTTGCATCGTTTAGAACACATTTTCGATGGAAAAGAAATTTTGAGCTATGCACCTTTATAGAAAAATATTCGTTAAGAATTACTCAATTATGGAAATAATATATTTACTTACAGTTAATTTACAGAAATAGCATTACACTAGCGCCGGTGTGTTTTAGTCGTCAACAGCGAAAGGATGCGTGAAATTTCGTTGCAAAATGTTAATATGTTTTGTTAATTTTATTAAATATAGTAAATTTTTCCATTTTCTTTTACATTTTTTTACAAAATGAGAAAGACAATTTTTCAATATCAAAATTTTTTAAGCGATGTATTGATTATTTATTTATATTAAAGACTTACATAGTCAAACAAAGTTTGCCATATAACCAGAGATTTAAACTCAAGTAAATCACAAATCGGTATAATTAATAATGAATATAATTAAATTAAAAATTATAATACAATTATATAAATGACTGTTATAACGATACACCGGGATTGACTCGAGTTTTTGGATCCAACCAAGGGCTGTTATTTCGGCGACCCAGACCAATTTGGATCGGTAAGTTCTAGTCTAAATATATGAAAGTGTAATATACAAATTTTAGACATAACTAGGTTGATGTAACGGTTTTTTTCAGGTAAACTATTTGCAATAATATTTGTAAGAAATATTACACAATTCGATACGTACACACACATACTTTTTTAATTGCTTGTTGGAGCTATCGCTTATTGTGCATTGTTTGTTCTAACTGATAATTAATTCCAAACGTGTTTTTCAGAATGGCTTATCGCATATTATTTTGTTTCTAAAATAACATAAGGCAAATAAAATTTCAGCTAAGCTTATTCATCAAAACGAGCTTGAAGTGAGTGGTTGAGTCAGCGATTAACTTGCAGAATTGCGTTATTAGATGAGAAATGTTTAATCGTTCCATGCGTAAAATATCAGTATATATTCAATGAGCATAACATTAAATATATATGAATTTTAATTGAAATGTTAAACTTTAATTTGATCGCCGCTGTTTGTCAGAATTCTGGAATAGGTTTGAATGGAGATTTACCATGGAGTTTAAAGTGTGTATATTTGAAGGTAACTACCAACAAGTTTCATGTAATTTTTTATGCCTTCAAGGTCGGAATACGAATATTTTACCCAAACAACTAAACGACGAAATGATATCACAAAGCATAATGTTGTTATAATGGGACGGCTTACTTACTTAAGTATACCCGAACACGAACGACCGCTTGCAGAACGCATTAATGTTGTTTTAAGTACAACTTTATCGCCAATTGATCTACCGAAAGATGTGCTTTTGTTTCCTAATCTGGAGTCAGCAATGAGGCGATTGGAGCAAACTGATTTATGTGAACGTATTGAAACGGTTTGGATAATTGGCGGTAGTGGCATTTACAGAGAAGCTATGTCTTCACCGCGCTGCCATCGTCTCTACATAACAATCATTAAACAACATTTTAACTGTGATGTATTTTTCCCTAAAATACCAAACTGTTTTAAGGAAATAGAACCGGATCCGGAGACGCCATTAGGTGTACAGGAGGAACATGGTGTGCAATATGAATACAAAATTTTTCAGAAGTAATCAATACTGTTACTGTTAAAAATATATATGTATAAAGTTGATATTAATTCAAAACTAAAAAATTAATGTTTCATTCAGTTTTTATAATAGTCCGAGATCAAACGGAAGCATAAACAAATTACTGTTTTTTAAATAATATTAATAAATTAACTGGTTAACATTAGTCTTAATTAAATCTATTTTATATATATTTAACACTAATTTGCCTTAATTAAATCTATTTTATATATATTTAGCACTAATTTGGCGTATTTATGGAAATATAGTATCAACAAATCTTTGTAAATTGCCGGTTATTCACCCCACAACACAGATCCAATATTAGTGTTGCCGTCAGGCTGTGTTTAAAGTAGGATGGATCGAAAATTGTATTCAAAAGATACGTGTTTTAACTATATATACTTCAAATATTAATTTGTTTATGTGATGTGCTAATGCATATTGAGGGGTGAAATATAGTATAACTGTGAGTACACTTATATCGGCAATTCTATGATTTGTAATTTCGAAAATAAGCAAACATTCTACATTCCCTATAAAGTTTATTACCTTATTTAATGTTTATCTCAAAGTTAATTCAACTTAGTTATCTCTATATATAGTAGCTGCATTTGCTTATTTTTGTAAATTTAATTTGCCCGGCAACTCTTGTTTGTAAACCAGAAATTGAAATATATTTAGTATTTTCCTATTTTCCTTCTTATCTATCAATACATATTGGAAAAACATAAGCTGAATAAAATTCTTTGTTTACTAAAAACAGTTAAAAATATTAACTTGCAGTTTCGATAAAGAAGTGTAATATTAAGTAAGTAATAAAAAGCAATAGCAAACAGCTCAATCATATAACTATGGAATCTGCGTCGCAAAAACTTCCTTTGGAAGACAATCTAACACCAGACCAAGATATCACCGATGTTACAAAAGAGCCTGTTGTAGATATGACTTTTACAAAGGAATTGCGTAAAGCCACGAAAGACGTGCATAAAATAAGTGATGTGCTTGTAAATGCAAAATTTGCTTTAGGTAAGTACCCCGAATTGAATTAGCTTTTGTTGTAAAATCCTTTGTTCCTTTGTTTCAGCATTATCGGACGATGCTGTTTGGTTTGATGGTTTATTGGCATTTTACGAAGTTTACAAGTACCTAGAGGAAAATCTTCCTGAAAACTTACTTCCTAGAGAGCTTCATCGCAAAGCAGCCTTTGAACAAGATTTGGCGTATTTTCTTGGAAAAAATTGGAAAGATAATTACGAACCACGGGACAGTGTTAAAAAGTACATCGTACATTTAGAAGAAGTCAATGCAAAAAATAAGTTACTCTTGTTTGCATACGCTTATCAAATGTATATGGCTTTAATGTCGGGCGGTCAACTGCTGCAAAAGAAACGAATGATTAAGAGAAAACTTTGGTTTGGCCGGCAAGGTGAAGAGGAAGAGGAAGTAGTGAAATCATCTAATTCAAATCCAGAGGTAGATGATTTGGAGAACCGCCCAATGCCTAGCCAAGTAACCATTTGCCCAGAGGGATGTGCTGCAACGTATTTTCCGGAGAAAATTTCGGTTTTGAAGGATAAACTGCGACAAGTGCTGAATGATAATTATGGCAATTTTAATGATGAACTGCGTGCCGAATTTATAGAAGAGAGTCGTAATGTCTTTATTTACAATGGCGATGTTGTTCGCTCTATAAAAGGTGTTAACCGTGCAAATCTACGAAAATTGGCAATGGTTTTAGTTTTTGTGATGGGTATATATTTCGCATTAAAGCTCGCTAAACGTTAATTCACAAACGATACTACTTAAACGAATTGTATTGACTAGTGAAGTAAAATTTATAAAACATATTATGGAATTTAATATTCCAACACACAATATAATCATAAAAAGTGATATGTCTCCACATTCTGCTTAAAATAGAAATATTAATCATGTGACCCCACTTTATCTCGAATAACAAAGAGCTATTAAGCTTATTTCCGTATAAATATTTTAATGGACATGTTTTTCTATTTTTTTTTAGTTTCAGATGAATGAATGTACATATGTATGTCGGTTGATAAAATTTCACACCATATGTATATATATTTTTCATAGTTGTTAAATATGTTGAATTTATTACCAATTCACGAAATAGAAACATTTTTCTTTTTGAATCATACTGATTTAAAATATAACATTAACGTTTTTATTTACCTTTATTTTAAAGTTTTTTATTTTAGTAGTGTATTTTTGTAAAAAGTATCATCAATGGTTCAGTAGTTTATAAACAATCTGTAAATTTTCAGCCATCTGGCAACTTTTTGTGGATTTTATTGACATCAAGATAATATATTATCTGGACCATATTTTGACAGCACAATAGAAAACAATTTAGTTCTCAGTAAGATTTAATGTAGTAAACATATTTTTTTATAAACATATATCGTATTATTGTGGTTAACTTATATAGAAATATTAGTGAAGTAAGTGGCTAAAAAGTAGCGATATCTTATCAATAAATATAAATTCAAGGAATATATAATTTTTATCCTGAAGGTCCGTCCCATTTGCCTCAATATAAGTATTTATTATTATTATTTACATTTAATATACATTTTAATTTTATAATATAGCGTGCTTATTCTAAGCGCATTTTTTTAACTAAAAACTACAAACGAAGTTGTACACCTTTCTACTGATTACTTCACTGAAAACTACTTGGACACAAAATTTTAAAACATCTACAAATTTGGAACAAAACATCTTCTTATTTTTGTCAGAATTGTTTTACCTTTAAATTTTACTATATGCACACCTGTCAATGAAAATTCCTGTACACCGCCTATCCAAGCACTAAAAACACTAGACCGGCTTTCCCCTCAATACTGGACTGGTTTTTGGTTAATCCATATTGTATTACTTAATATCCGATACATTTGTAACAAATATCAAAACATACAATGTCGGATATTTTTACAAATTTCGATAGCAACGGCGCTTACGACGACTCACAGGACTTCATTATGGCATCGCCCTCACAAAGTAGTCCTTTGACCAACTCGAACTCAAATTCTGTTGGAATTACATCGACCAATGCCAATAATACAAGTGGAGGCAGTGGTAGCGCACAAACTCCAAATTCTGGAAATTCAGGCACCAATGGAACAGTTGGTGGCAGTGGGGGAAAAACAAGTGGAGGAATTGAAAACCAACCCGTAAGTAGATGAGTTTGAACAATTTTTTTTATAACATAAATGCGTATAATTTACCACAGATTTTGACAAAACCAAGATTACTTGAGCTGGTGCGTGAAGTGGATGTCACCGCACAACTTGATGAAGATGTTGAAGAACTCCTGCTACAAATAGCAGATGATTTTGTTGAGGATGCAGTAAAGGCGACATGTGCGTTTGCAAAACATAGAAAGGTTTCCAAAGTGGAAGTGCGGGATGTTCAACTACATCTAGAACGCAAATGGAATATGTGGATACCTGGGTTCGGTACAGATGAGTTGCGGCCATATAAACGTGCAGCTATTACAGAGGCACATAAACAACGATTAGCACTTATACGTAAAACAATTAAAAAATATTGAACTTTTCAAAAACAAAAACTTTAGTTCTTAAGTTTTTTTTTATGAAAATAGATTTCGCATTTTGTTCATATTAGGATAATAAAAAATTCTGTTTGAAAGCTGGTATTTTATTTAGAAAATTAAAATTCAACGAATAGAAATTTATAAATCAACTTTTGGCCTATCAATCTTTTCTAATTCCACTTCAAATACTAGCGTTGAATCTGGTGGTATTTTGTCACCTGCTCCTGCTTTGCCGTATCCCAATTCAGGCGGTATAACTAAACGACGTTTTTCACCTTCGCACATGCCCAATAGACCTTGATCCCATCCTTTTATCACTTGGCCGGCACCAAGCTTCACACTGAAAGCCTTATTACGTTCATAACTACTATCGAATTCAGTACCATCTTTCAACGTACCCTATGAAAATACGGATGTTATGAACAAATAAATGCATATATGTATATAACTTACTCTATAATGTACATGAATAGTATCACCCTTGCGAGCCTTGACTGCACAATTTTCCGCCCTCTTTTTAATACCAATTTTTACGGTGGGCTTCGAATCTTCCTCAGCAAAAGCGCTCAGTGTTATTACAGTTAATGCAAGTAATATTATGAAAAACTTCATTTTTATTTTAATGATAATAACAAAGTTAAGTACGTATTTTTATTATTTTATGTTTGTGAAAAAATATTTAACAAATAAATTGTTTCAAGGAATAAAATGTTGATTTGCAGTTATTCGGAGTAGATAAGTTTTTTGACAGATGATAAACAAATTAGGCAGTGCTTACACACAAATTCTTTTGTCGGTGATAAGTGGCAACAACTCTTTTGGTGTCGCCCATTGCGTTCATCGGGAAATTCGTGTTCGGCAACTTGGCAGAGAATGTAGAATAGAAATACATTCTCTGTCTGATATTCGACATTGTGATGGAAATCAAAATATATATTGCAATTAGTATTTAGTAAAATATATCTTCTTAAGTTTTTATCTTCATATACTACAAGATATGATTTTACATGCCGTAAATGTGTCTACTTCTTGTGCAATTTAGAAATTTAATATCGTCGTTAAAAGTTGACTAGATGTGAGTAATTTAATAATTTAAAATTTTTATTTATTTTAAATCACCATAAATATATATTGAGAAATAAATATACAACCGTTAGCCTTATTTAACTATATTGGTCTTTAACTTTGCAAATGCCTAGGATTTCTTCTTGTACTGTATTCCATTCTTGTATGCTACACATATGCTTACATTTACATATAGTAAATACATACATATATAATGTGCAATTTTCTTTCTTTTATCGGATCGACTCTCCCTGTTGCAAGATCGTAACCAGATACTTCTTTCCATACTGTTGTCATCATCACAAGATTATATTTTCACCGGTTGCCAAAAGCCTAAGAAGTTTAATAAAAACCCCAAAGTTGATCTAAACTTGTTGAAATCTACTTTTATAAGTTATGTAGTATGGCAACCTATGTTAAGTCGTTTGATAAAAAATGAACTAAATACATACAACATTATATTGTATACTTACGAATGTCAGTAATTTATTATATGTAATCATAAACAAGATGGAAAAACAGTTGTAATTCTCAGAAATATTCATATGAATTCATTTGTAACTTTTTTTTAGATAATATATCAATATATATATATAATTAGTTTTATTACTTTTCACTTTTTACATTTGATTCTGCAGTTATTCATCTGCGTTACTCACATAATCGTATTTATTATTTATTTACAACTTAATTAAACAAAACATAATTTACAGTAATTAAAATGTATGTATGTTTATATCACAATAATAGAGGAATATTTTTCAATAGTATTATTATTAGTTAAGGCGATGCACGCATTTACATACATAAATAAAAATAACTTGTACATACATAATTTTCTTTAAAAAAAAAGATATACATACCAAAGTAATATAAATTTATTAATAAAGGAGCGGAGGAAAAGTGCAAGAGATTAAATTCACTAGGTGGAGAAAGCTATGAATATATAGAGTATATATGTACAATATGTACCAAAGTACTTATGTACATGCACATATACCAGCAGTATTTAAATACTTTAATTGGCATACTCATATCGGGTATGCTTTTATACAAATAAATTAATAGTATAGTGTTGGACATTTTGACTGTTGGGGGCACTAGAGTGGAGACACAAGACCCGCCAAGTACATTTAAGCACAATGTGACTACTTATTCGCTTAACAGATCATATCTAAATTTAAATGTACGAGTATATAGATGTACAAAATATTCATTTATATCAGCATATCTCATCGGCGTTCGGAGATCTCAATTATCATTAGATAGATTTGTGATCTTTGTCGCATACATATGTGCCACCTTGTAAATAAATTCGTATTGTTCCTTGGTTTGAACAGCGCTGGCACGCCCCCTTCGGACATAGTATACGATTTGTGGTATATCGACGGAACGTTTAGGTGTCTCCAGACTGCGTATGGCCATGTCACAGGCGATGATTGTGCCGGTGCGTCCAGTACCTGGAGAGCAGTGAATCGTTAAGGGACTAAAAGTAGAAAAAATAAGATAGAAAACAAACATGTATTACAAAACGAGCACGAAACAAACAACAGATTTTAGCATAAACTAAGGTTGCTGAATGTGTCTGGCCGAAAAGCACTGAGCACTTAGTGCCAAGTGTTCTTTTGGAACCATAATTTAGCTAAACATGAATATTGTTAACACAATACACACAACCAGGCAATCATTAAATACGTGTCATAAATTACACACACAAAGACGTACCCTTGATTATTCAGCGTGGTGCCCTTCATTTTATCCACACCGGAAACATTGCCATTTATTTCGGCATTTCTGCCATTTTCTTTTCCTTCGCCATTTACACGTTCCGTTCCCAGTTTGTTCGCTGCATCTTCGTCAACTGTGATAACTGTGGTACCATTACCATTATGGATTACATCACTTTGACCGTTACCATCAGCTTTAAGCGTGGCACTCGAATTTTTCTCTCGTGATTCGTTCACGTAACCTTTGAGTGATGAACGTACCTCTAATAGCATTGCAATAATGGGCGCCTCCTCGCTTGGTACACCCGCTTCCGGCCACTTGTACCAGTAATGTGTGAGTTCACGACTCATATTCTCGGCTGTGTTCTTAAGCATCAGCGTCGAAATGGCATATTTATCTTTGACTTCGCGATGTTTGAGTGTTATTTGGAAATCGCCATAGGTTGTGTGATTGTCCAAAGTGACAGATGGTGGAAGATACTCGGCACACTTCTCGATACCATTCTCATAGAGATCGGTTGCTTGTATGATTACTCGTGATTGTTGCTCCCAAATCATGCGCCAGAAGTCGGCAACTGTGGTTTCTAGTGGCGCTTGGGTAGCTATGTAATAATTAGGTGAGTCCTTGGGACCCTGAAAATGTGAAGATATGTTTGTTTGAAATTATTATTTATTCTGTAGTTAGAGAAATAAAAATATAAACATGTAACTAAGTAATCCTAAATAAGAGGTTATTTGAGACAAATCCTTGATGCATCTTAAAACAAAACTGAAACCATTTTTTTACATACGACAAATATAAATACACGACAAATTAAAAATTTTACTCTTTTATTGTATAACTCGTTGATACCAAAATCCATGAAGCATAATTTTATTTTATTTTTTACTGCATTTAAGAATTTCAAATAATAAAATTATCGATTAATTGAATTATTCGATAAATAATGCATTTCGCCGTTTTTGTTTTATTTCACCAAATACAGACAAATAATTATCTTCTGGTTATATTGAACTCTGCTTCAACGAAATGTGTTGAATTATACCAACACATATGCACATTTATATTATAAACAGATTTCCAGTTATAAGATCAAATGATTCATTCAACTGTTGTGCTTTAAAACTGATTTTTGTTCACATTTGTCAGAGATGATCAAGTCTACAAGTACAACAAATATACAAATGCCAACAAACAATCACTTACATGCATACACTAGAGCTAATCAATCAACGCCCTTTAATTCAGCAAGATATAATATAAAAATGCCATATATGTTTGCTTCTATGCGGGAGAAACATCGCATATTAGTTTGCGTTAGAAGCGCCGTAAGGCATGTACTTACATATGTATGTATGTATGTTATTACTTTTTTATCACCAAAAGTTCATTCAAAATTAGGTTGATCTGTCTATACCGCAGTGCGGTGATCTCTAAGTCTCACTTGTAATAGAATACCAGAAATAGAATTCACATCAAGGCTTCCGAACTTCACACAAAGTCCATTGCGGTTTTGCCCTCAAACTTTAAGTCAGCCTCAAAATTACGGCGTAAGTTGTCAGTGCCCAAAAACAATGCAGCTCCCTCACCAAAGCAACGAAATTGTTTAAGTGCCTAAACGCACTTCATATTTTAAGCTTGGAGCTTGAGACTACAACTATACATCTATTGCACATGTGTATATGTATACTATCCAATCTCCAAAAATTCGCATAATGTATGCTGTAATACGTTTATAAACCCCATGGGTATGTGATTGTATGTGTAAAAAGAAAGGAAATAAAATTGGAACATCAAATGATCGCGTAATTTTGCGCTTACTGCCTTTTATAATTACAAAAGCAACAAGGTACAAGGTAAAATTGAAACTACAATAATAACGAACAATGAACATTCTCAACAACATACATATGTACATAGTTTTATTTACAGTCAGTGTATGCACAAAGATAACGAGTGTATCATACAAAAGTAAACGAAATACTCGGTGTAAGTACAAGTATAACAAAGGCTATAAATCGTTATCATCCAACTGTAAATTATTAGCACTGATTATAAAGTAGATCTTCAAAAAAGTCTGCTCAGTGACAGACCATCTGCTGCATATTTATAACTGCATCAATGCATGTACATAATACTTAAGTAAATATCTACATACATATACGGAAAATAATGGGCTTTGGATGACTTCACAGCAAATCTACAATATACATATGTAAATACTGTTTTAAGCATTTGTTATTCAAAGCTAAATGTTTAGCTAAGAGTAGTTGGACATTAGAAATAGTATACCTAGAACCCGCATTTTTATAACAAAGATCGTTATTTGAGTCGAGTCGAAACAGTCCTACATTAGTGTCTTGAAAATCGAACGTGCTTTTTTAAATTTGCCTACGAAAATATTATTAATTATTACATACAAAAACAAACCATCCTGCAAATATATACTTATATATATATATGCATATAAGGGAAAGCCAAACTCGATATCAGTTTGTAATTATTCATTATTAAATTATGTGTTTTATCTACACATTACAAAAGCTTAACACATGCACTTATTGAGTCACTTTCTATTCATACATTTTACATAATATACATACATACTCGTACATTATATACATATGTATCTACATATAAGAATTAGAAATACAATATTAGAGATTCCTATGTTCGATTTTGCATAGTTAATGTTTCAGTTAAATTTTTGTTTGAACAAATATGAATGTGAATCCGATCTTCAATACAAATATACATACATCAGAGTGCACTATATAGTAAATTTATCTGACAAAATGTACACCGCTGATTGTTGTTATGAATTTCTTACTTACCCTGACATAATTGGCATTAATATATTCCGTTTTATCATCATCTCCAAGCTGCTGAAGCACGACACGCGTCTCAGGAAGCGGTATTACATTGGCATATCTAGAAGCGTTGTGTTGTTTAATTGCGTGCACAGACAGTCACATAGCAAGTAGAAATTAGAAAATGAGAATGAAATAGAGAAAGAGAGAAAACAATAATCATTAGAACACTTGGCAATGATATCAAGGAAACTCAATTAATTAATTAACTGCTTAAAATCACGAAAAAAACACAGCGATGACTCAAGACGGGGCTATAGTGTGGTACGTGCACACTAAACATACATATTTTTATGTATTAGGGTGTATCTTAATATTTTACTTTCATGTTTTTTATTCTACTTTAATTTTAGAATTATTTTCTATTTTTTTTTTATTTTTATTTTTTTTTTATTTTTTTCTTGGAGATTTGAAACTACGACTTCACGGAAAAATCCGCTAATTTAAAATAATAATTCACAAAATTAAGGTACACCCTAATAATGATACTCCCACTCATGAGCAAGCTTTCATATATGTATGTATGTAGGTACAGAGTATATACAAATGCCATTAGATTATAGGAGCTTAAATGTCTAGAAAATAAACAAATGTGGCGTGAAAACATTTGTAGAATGTGAGCTCCAGTTGTTTCTATAAAATTAATATGTACTGCTCGATTAACAACGCTCTCAAATTGTGCTAGTTAAGCTTAGTTTACATCTATGGAGTAAATGCACAAATGTCTATGGAAGTAGGTGGACATTGAGTTACGAGGTCTGTGGTGAAATTTAAAATACCATACCGTTATTATTATAGTTAGTTGGAATATGAATTCAAAAGAATAAAAACAAAACTCCTAAGTGCAGATCTTCCGTCAGATGCTTCTCGATAAAATTTAATCAATCTACAATGGAAACTACCGAATCTGTTCCATTATCTTCCTAACCTAATATTGACTTACCAAGCACTTTGCTGTGATTTTTTGGTCACCTTGATTTCTTCTCCAATCAACTCAAACTATATTTGAAATCTCGCCTTCAGTGCCTACCGTAAGCTTTTAGAAGCTTTTAGCATAATTTCAAAGAGCTATTAACCTTCTCCCTTAACTTTGAGCTACGCAACGATCAATGTCACAATTGAGTAATTTCTGGCCAAAAGTTAAGAACGTATTGTTATCTTCAATGTTGAAATGATAAGATTTCTAACGTACAGAGATAACATACACTTATTCCATTATGTATGCGAGTATATAAAACCTAAGAACATTTATCGCGCACATCCCTGCCAGCCAGGCCTAACCACTTTCCCCTCATGTTTCTTCAATTACTAACACCAACGCACACGTTTGGGTTGTTTTGTTTTTGTATTCGTACGTGTGAGGGGAATAGTGGTTAAAAAACTCACAAGCAGCTATGCTGGCCTATGGAAAACTCACCACTTTTTTTTACCACTTTTGTGGGTTTAAAAGACTTCGGTTTAACCAGCTTTTTCACCACCTTTGGCTGGCAGGGATATTTATGAAAGGGCTTATCAAACGAGTGCATGTGAGTGGGTATGTGAGAGTTTTAGCTAAGCACAACTAACGGTGTGAAGTAACTTACCGATTTTTATCTTCACAGCCCGCTGGTACTTCATCTGCGCGTGCAATAATTTGCGGTACATCCCTGAATTCTTCAAATATACTCGACCGACGCTCCACAAATTTGGCCAATTCAGTGGCGCTAAGCCCATTATGCCTCAGCGAAGGATCATCGAATGCAATATTTCCATAGGAGCGTTTTGAGGCGCGCAGAGCACCCTTTCGCCTTACACTTCCCAGCACAGAAACATTGTCCAAACTGTAGGCGTCCAAACTAACCGGTCGACAACGTTGACCGTAGGACATCTGCTTCTGGCGTTTACGCATTAAATAGAGGAATGCGACTAACAGTATTAGCGCCACAACACCGATTATGCTCACCGTTATGGCAATGATAACATTCACGTCCGTCTCATTGGTGTCACTGGAGTTCGGACGTATACCGGCATTGATCATACCAGGCATATGACTAGGGGTGCCACCGCTGCTACCACCACCAATGGCAGCGTGCAATGTGGGAGGCAACATTGTTGTTGTGAGTGTGGCAATCGTAGTAGCCACTTTGGGAATAAATGCGTGGGTTGAGGAGTCCACTGATGGGCTGGTGGTGCTACTTGTTGTTGTAATAATTGGCACTAGCGGAGCTATGGCGGCAGTACTGGTGCTGGTGATGGTGGATTCTTCGTTTGTAGAGAATACTGTGTACACTTCCTGTGGATTCACAGCAATACTGGAGGTAGTTGTTGACGGTTGATTAAACATAGAAGTTGCTTTTGTAGTCGGTGCTGCCGTCGATTCATCAAGCAGATTAATGAGCGGAGGTTCGGTGGTTGTCGTGACACTACTTGTGTTATTCACTTCAGTTATTTGTGGCACTGGAGAGCCATCCGTGCTCGTCGCTATCGTAGCCATTGTGGTGCTGCTGCTGGTAGTTGTTGTTGTACTAGTAGCTGTTGCTGTTTCCCCTTCCTGCACACTGGGCAATGTTGTTTCATTGCTCACGTCAAATACTGATACAACGTGAGACGCTTCGGTTGAGCTTTTTTCACCACCGTCCACTTTGGCGACCCCTAAATCAGTTGTAGTTGTAGTAGTTGGTGCGAAGGTGGTTGTGCTAGATATTTTCACTGTCGTCTTGTCCAGTTGGTCGATGACATTCGTTTCGATTGAACTTTCTGTGTCATGTGTACCCACCGCAACTGTTGTGCGATTTCGAAAATCGACAGGTGTTAGCGTGTTGTCAGTAGTAGTGTTATTCTCGAGCACTGACCCACTTGCTTGCACTGTCGTTATTTCTAGTGTGATTATTGTAGTCGCCGTCACTTCGTTTACGTTTTCGTCGCTTTTAAGGGTTGTTGCCGTATACAAAACTGGTTCCACTGCGGATTGCGTTGGTGGCGTCGTAATTGGCAATGTCGTTGTGCTTAGCGATGGTGTTGTTATGTCTGTTGTTTTGTTCACTGACTCTAATAACTCATTTATGGACGACACAGTTGTTGCTGTTGTGTTTGTTTCGTTGAAGTTCGTCACTGTCTCTTCAAGCTTTTCAATTGTATCGCTATTCAACGTTGTAGCTGCCGTTGCGTCGATGGGTCCCTCTGCTGCCTCTGTAATGTTCTCGGTGCGTAATTCTAATTCCACTTCATTACCAATTTGGCTAACTTCCGTTGTTGTTGCTATGGTTGTTACGGCCAGCACTTCATTTGTTTTTGCAGTGGTATTTATTTCTACCAAATCGGTTGACAATACCGTAGTGTTTATGAAAGTAATTGTTGCTGTTTCTGTAATATGACTACTTTCTGTGGTAGTTTCCGTGGTAACACTTGGGGTTTCGTTTTGCGTCGCAATGCCCTCACCCGTTTCCGCACTCGCATTCGCGTTTACGTACGATTTTCGCTCGCCTGCACTTGTCGGTCCGCTCGCTTCGCTAGTCGATTGCTCACTAACTGTTAGCAATGTAGTTTGCTCCTCGGTCGCATTCGCATTCGCAGTCTCGGTTACAGTTTCGGGTTCTCGTTTCAACTGCTGCTCAAGTGAAACATTGTGCAGGCCATCATCGCTGCTCACATCGACTTTTGCACTGCTATCGCCTGCATCAACATTAGTCAGCAGCGTTGCTTCTGTCGTCTCAGGTTGCGCTTCCAGTATTGTTGCCGTTGCACTATCCCAACGCGTTGGTGCTTCGCTGACATCGCTCGGGGGTGGTGTCGGCGTCGTCGTCGTCGAGGTTGACTGCTCAACTGGGAGCGCCGTTAACATTGTTGTGGTGCTTGATGCTAGTGTTGGTGTGGTTTCATTCAATATTGGCATTGCTGTCGCTACGCCAGCAGCTACATCCAACAGTGGCAATGGCGTCGTTGACGTAATAATTACATTGAAATCTTCACTTGGCTGCCGTTGTTTGCTACTCTCCTCAACCGAGTTGATTTTCTCCACACCTGCTTTCTCAGCATTCTGTCGCAGTGTAGATGTTTCAGTTTGCACCGCAGAAAACCCATTCAGCGGCTCTCCAGTGCCAGTTGTCACAACGGTGCTCGTGAAATCGACGCGCTTATCGTTGTTATCAACTGATAAGGGGGAGTCACTTGAAATTTGTTGTATTGTTTGTGTGGAGGGGGGGTTTGTGGTAATTGTGGGCATCGAAGTTGTTTTCGTTATTGTTTGAGTAATATCGATCTCATTCATTGTTTGCGTGGCACTAAATTCGTGGCCGACATTCAACACTACAAACCCTTCGGTAGTGTGATCAGTTGTTGTATTAGTCTCTACGTTAGCATTAATCTTAGCAGGTCCATCCGTTTCCCATTTTTCAGTCATTTGTAGTGGTAACTCTGTCTTTGGACTCTTCGCTGCAAAAATTTTATCCTCCTCCAATGTATTTCCAGTCAGCAGATTTTTTTCAACTGTACCCTCGGATTCCAACTCGCTACGCATTCCCATCACTTTAGTCCAGTCTAACAAATTTTTCTCACTGTAATCGCTCACATTAACCGTTCGCTCTGTGGTTAAAATTTCATTTGCTTGCCAACGAATATCTGCGCTTTTGTTTTCTAACAAAGGGGTACCATTGTCATTCGGTGCTTTGGGCACCGTTCTCATGCTCGCCAAGGACCATATCTCCGGTCCATCGGGTAAATTCATTTTCAGTTGAGAACTTGGTGAATTCTCATTAAAGAATTTCGCACGTTTCTCGACTGGGGAAGTGTTGTTGATATTCGAATTCGTCTGAGCGTCTACATGGGCCGTGGCTGGCTGCGTTATTATTTTAGTAAGATATTCAGTTTCTGCCTCTGATGATACATTTGGATTTAAGTTTTCTTCCTTCGTGGTTTCTTTTATTTCTGCATCTGTTGTTGGTTTGTAGGAATGCATAACGTCAGAGCCGCTCTCTTCAGTACCCGTTGTTTCTCCTTCGACATTTGCTTTCGTTTCTAATATTGGGTTTGTATTTGCTGCCGTTTCGTCGGATTTTAGCTGCTGTTCAAAATGCATTTCTAATTTATTTTCGCTACTATGTGCAGTATCCATTGAGCGACCCATAGATTCTTCTAAACCAATAGCAACGTGTTCTTTTTCAGACTTATTATCCAGCATGCTACTGACATCATGTGTGCGACTTGTGGTTGACATGTTAAACTTCACTGCTATATCTTCCAAATCTTTTAAGATTGTCTCTGTCGTTGCAGGCTGCTCAGTTTCCTCATCTATAGAATCAGCGTTAATCTGTTTTTCCTCATTCTCCTTTAGCGCCATTTCCTCCAAACCATTATTGATATGTTTTTCTATATCCACAGTGGGCATCGACTTACCCGACCACTCACCAGCTTCACTAAAAACACGTTCTTCACGCGTAGTATTCAACGCTGGTTGTTCTTCGTTCTGTTGTTTATTTGTGACCTCACTGGAGGCATGTTGCCCTGTAGAGACATCAACCGTCCCTTCTTTCACCACCATTTCATTTTCTTTCATCACTTCCTTAGTGCTCTCCGCTTCATGACTTTCCACTCGATTTAGCACCACCGTCTCGCCCGACTTGTGCTCACCTGTGTTCGCATCGTGATTACCCAACGCGGGCAGCAACTTTGTGCTTTTCACCGCTTGCATATTTTCACTTTCACTGCTGGCGCTTTCGAAGGCGCTTGCGCCTGCGCTTACGTTTCCGTTGTCGCTCTCACCTTCCGCTGATTTGTTTATCAAGCTTACGTGATTGGCGCTTATGTTCGCACTCTGATCACTCCGATCAGTAACAGTCGCCATAGCAATGTCATGGTCACCCGCAGGGGATTCCAAATTCCGCGCGGCGTCATCGATGGCGCGCCTACTCAAGTGTCGTTGCTGTGGTCGGTGTGGCAGAACGCCTGCTAAGCTTTGTGTAATCAATGCCAATATGAGCAGCTGGTAAAATGTGTTCGGCGAATTTGTTATCATTGTTGTTTTAATTTTTAATATTAAGTGTTTTTTCACTGCTTCTTCTCTGTAGTTTCAACTGAAGTTCAAGCACGTAATTAAAACTCGCTTTAAACTATATTTTAAAGGTATAATTTTCGTTGGTTTGTTCTTCCACCCGCGTAGCAAATTTCGAAAAATTTGTGTTTGTGCTTCTTCTTTGTTTTTGTTGTTAATAGCCCTGCAAGTTCAGTTGGTTTTTACCGCTTTTGTTGTAGTTGGTTGGCTTTGAGTGTTTCGTAATTGCCCGCTGACATTCCATGCTCCCATTTTGGCTGTTCACTTGTCGGTATACGCGTACAGTCGACAGTGCGACGTTAACATTTGGGTGCGCATGCGCGTCGCTGCTTAGATTGCCGTTTCTTCCAATTAATTTCAAATTTGCCTCGTTAAATGCTTTGAAACGCTTTGGCCTTTATGGCGACTGTAAATAAAAGAAGCAGTTTTATTAGTTTAATGGGTGAAAATGTTGATTATGCAAAAAATAATATATACATATATATATACATAGTCAGCATTATTTAAGTAGTGGAAAAAGTATTTCATACCATATAGACTATATTTCAACTCAGTATGAGGACCTAAGGCCCAAATCAATTTGCATGTTCAATTGACAACTTCCATATATATAATTATCCTTTTACAACTCGTTTGCTGTTGTACATATATATAAATACATTCGCCTGAGTATAGTATACATCTAGATAACTGCAAAGTTAATCGCCTGAGTTCATTAGCCTGATACATATTTGTTTATGCCAATGTTCCTTTGGTGTGGCAAAAATCAAAACACGAGCACGAGTGTATCTGACTAAATTCATCAGCCATATTTGCTGCCTCAACTGCATTTATGTATATATAAAGGGTGTTTCATTTAAAAAGCCCAGATGGAATGTGAAAGCGACACGAAATGTTTTGATATTGCGGCATATGTAGTAATTGGAAATAATTCCATATCCGTTGCAATGCACCCAGTTTACAGCTAATTTATTATAAACAAGTAAATAAGGCTAAGTTCGGGTGCAACCGAACATTTTATACTCTCGCAATTTATTGCTGTATTTTTATTAAGATAACACACAATTTGAACCAATTTGATCATATTTGTGTAAACTTTATTCGCTATCTTCATTGGTTCCTTATGTATATCTTATGGTTCCTTATGTATATATTATAAAGTGAAGGAATTCAGATGGAATTCAAAATTGAGTTATATGGGAAGTTGTCGTAATTGTAAACCATTTTCCACACGTGTTATCAGGGTGTCAAGAAAATATTATATACCGAATTTCATTGAAATCGGTTGAGTAGTTCCTGAGATATGGTTTTTGACCCATAAGTGGGCGATACCACGCCCATTTTCCATTTTGTATAAAAGTCTGTGTGCAGCTTCTTTCTGGTATTTATTCTGTACAATTTTGGTTTTCTGACGTTTTTCGCTATTGAGTTAACGCACTTTTAGTAATTTTCAACCTAACATTTGTATGGGAGGTGGGCGTGGTTATTATCCGATTAGATATAAGTTTGGACTGTATTAAGAAGTAGCTAAAAGAAACGACTGCAGACAGTTTGGTTTATATAGCTTTATTGGTTCGCGAGATATTTACAAAAAACGTATTTGGGTGCGGGGCCCGTCCACTTGCTCATCCAAATATGCCCCTTCATAGTGCAATCCTTTGTACCAAATTTTATTTCCATAGCTTTATTTATGGCTTAGTTATGGCACTTTATGTGTTTTCGGTTTTCGCCATTTTGTGGTCGTGGCTGTGGTCCGATTTTGCTCATCTTCGAAAACAACCTTCCTATTGTGCCAAGAAACAAGTGTGCCAAGTTTCATCAAGATATCTTAATTTTTACTCAAGTTACAGCTTGCACATACAGACGGACGGACGGGCAGATAGACATTCGGATTTTGACTCGCCTCGTCGCCCTGATCACTTTGGTATTTATAACCCTATATCTAACTCGCTTAGTTTTGGGTGTTACAAACAACCGTTATGTGAACAAAACTATAATACTCTCTTAGCAACTTCGTTGCGAGAGTATAAAAATAGTTCATATATTCCCATATCTATGTACTTATTTATGTACATACGAGTATAATCGTGTGCAAGAAAGGGCTGGGCTCATATAGCTTTTATATAACAAATAAAGCAGACGCCAACTAGTCTATTACCTGCCAAAAGTAAGCAAACACTAAAAACACTTTTTTATTAGAAATGATATGCATTTGTTTAACGTTAGGGACTATCGGAAGGGTGGGAGTCAGCTGAAATGATGATGACGGCAATGAACAGTGATAGCTAGTACATTTTTTATATACGAGTATATGATTGCATGTATGTATGTCCAGTAGCATAAAATTTGATTGACATAAAGCGAATTATAGCTAAAGAGTAAAACATACACGCAAATGGAAATACTATCGGTGATTATTGCCTTTACCCAAGCGGTAGAGGTATTTAAGAATCAAATGCCAGGAAAAGTACCCTGTTGGTGGAAATGTGTAGCCACGTGACAAGCACGCTTGACGCCATTCGTATGCACATATAATAGATATACATAGGTATGTATTGATTGCATTGACATCAAAATAATGGTAGAAACGTTAATGTATTATAGTTTGAATATTTTGTGCTTTTAGCCGTTCGCGTTTTCAGTGAAGATACTGACCAAAGATAAACATGAAAACGGAAATGTGCGGCATGAATGTAATTTGTTATAAAAAATGCATGCAAAATGGACATGCATACACAATATGCCCACTCATTTATAGACATGGTATATTACTTTGACCCTTCCTCTTTCGGCTTAGTTCAAAGTTGAATGAACCGAGGGTCAATAAACTAAATTGTTAAAAGTTATTTGATGACAAAAAATTATGACAGCAATATTAACAAAATAGATAGCGCACAACACAATAGATATGCAAGTGTATTGATGCAAATATACATTTTATTGAAAGTTGAGCATTTACGTAGATTAAAGCAATTCAGAAATTAATAAAAAAAATACAAATTTCTCTGCAAGAATTCTTAAAAAACTTTTATAAACTATTTTTTTGTCTTAATTTTTTCTTATCTGTAGCAAAATTATTACTGATAACCAATGCTTTCAACTTTTAGCCAGGTATTCATCGTTTACTCACATACGTAAACATTTGCTTTCATTATAATGCTTTTTAAATGTATATTTTCCATGATAAAGCTCAGTTAATTAACGTCATGTGTTTAGCATTGGCCTTTGAAAGTGAATGGTAATGAAGAACGAATGTTGTTTGTGTGAGAAATTGAATTGTAAAATTTGTAGCATACTTTTAGGCTTAAGTGAAATTGTCATGAGCATAAATGATAGTGTTCAAGCTAATTTTTGCACGCACACACATATATAGACACTTATTGCCCTGTTGGAAAAGTTGAACTTAACCGCCACTTTGTAATCGTACGGACTTTGCAGCAGACTTTCGAACAAAATTGTTATTTTTTATGTTTTATTAATATTTTTATATCTTCTACCGTTACGCTTTTCGTTTTCGAAATCAACATTAATTGCACCATAACAAACAACGTTTGCAATTGATAGATGTTTTATTTCAATTGCTGATAACGCATACTTACATATGTATTAAAGAAGGACAGTCATGTGTAAATAACTATGTTCAAATCTTATAGAAATATGGAAGAGTAGAAATCTTTAAGCTGCAGACATTTTTTTATGATACCTTCACTTCACTTCTTATAAATTTTAAATACAGTGGAACTTCCATAACTCGAACTTCTACAAGTCGAAGATCTCCATAACTCGAACTTTTGAATTGGCAATATAAACCAAATTTCATACAGATTTCCTTCCATAAATCGAACTTTTCGACCAGGACATAATATAAAATTTAAAATTTTACTATCAAGGAACAATTTGAAAGGAATCCCTATATTCGTATGGAGGCGAACAAAAGATGTGATATTCCACTTATTGATTTTATAAATCTTGTAACAAAGGCATGAAATACAGACGTCAAGACCCAAACAATAGTAAACTGCAACAATCAAAATTACAGGATACATGTTTTAACGTATGTAAATAAAACTTTTTGCGAATAAAATAACTAAAACTGTGGGTAAATCTATATTTTACAGCTTTTTGAAAATTTATGTTTGAATGAAAATTTCTATAACTCGAAGCTCATTTCTATAACTCACATAAACTTCGAGTTAGAGAAGTTCCACTGTATTTCTTACTTAAAATTTTTCTGCTGTGAAGTTTAGGCTGGCTGCACCTGTTGAAACGTCTGCAGTGGTAGATATTCTCGTAGTGAGTAGTATTTCTCTATCCACATTACAGTCGTGACGTTATTTTGCACATGCCTGTTGCTATTTATACATATAGCTAAGTTTTTGTTGTTTTTAACTCAATTGCTTCATTTAGTTGTTGTTTATGCTCATTATACCTTCAACCTGCCATTAGTTCCATTCATTGTTGCATAGCATAACGTTTGCAATCGCAATCGCGTTTGAGAGTCAAGAATACTACAACAACAAACGTATGTAGAACCAAAAGAGCCAAATGTATTAAATTACTCGAAAGTTGGTCTAGTGGCAGCTTCGGTTTCTGTTTTATGCATACTTTTGGCAAGTAATAATAATCTAATGACTAATTAGAGGCTTGCTGAAAACTGAAACATATGAATGAGGTGTGTTCAAAAAATAACGGACATTTGAAAATTTCAAATTATTCAAAAGTCCAAATTCAAGGAGAGCTAAAGGCTATCCCAAAAATCGAGTTTGTAAAGAATTTCGACGATTGGAACAATCGAATCGGAACTACTTTGAGGGCGGCTGCATTAATGTGACGAATGAATTAAAAAAAACTAAAATTACCGTTGTTTTTGAACACACTTCGTACATATTCAAATGAAAACACTTTTAGATTCAGATTATTTTTGTGAAGTAAATAAATATAATGCCATCATTAGCGGTTTCAAATCCTTAAAATTACTGAGATTCTTATCTCAAAATTAATTGTAGTTTGTTAGTTTTTTATTGTTGTAATGAATCACACTAGCTTGTATGTGAAGTAATTGTTTCTACTACTTTCATTTAATATTTATTTCAATATTTATAGCCGTTATTATTTGTATAGACATATTTCATTGCAGTTGTTGTTGTTTATAATGTAGGTAATGTGGTGTAAAAACACGTGTGTAGTGCAAAGTGAATGCCCCGGAATGCAATTTATGTAAATGCATATATATAAACTAATTACCCAACAGGTCTAGCTGACTTTCCTTCAAATTACATGTACTATACTTGCATGTACTATACTTGCATGACAATGTCGCTCAGTTGTTAAACTCATGAGTGATTTTCATCGGTAGTGCGTGCGATGCGGTTTAGCGGTTCGGTGTTTTGGCTTAGTTCAACAACCGCAAGAAATTCTGGAAGTTAGTCACAATGTCTATCTAATAAACTGCCTACCACAACGACGCAAAACGCAACTAACAGCCATAGATTCAAGTACAAGTATTTACATATGTACATATGGTATATATGTAAGTGGTATACATTTGTTAACGCTCCAATTTGCAACGGAGTTGTGGCAATAACTTTAGTTTACTTACTATTTAAGTACATATTTGTTATAGAGATACATATGTATTTGATTAAAATTTTATGAAATTATTTGCCATGATTAATATACATAACCGATAGCGTCAACCTCGAAGAAGTAATGATCGCCAAATTAACTAAGCTTCAGCTAATCTAAATATGTATTATAATAAATTAAATCAAAGGAAAATAAACAAAAATTTTTTCAATTCTCCAATGAGTTTAACATTCTTGAAATGCCTCCTGGAAATTTAATTTATGTGGTTTGTGACGCATCAAGTGAAATCGCAGAATAGCCGCTATATTCATGTATGTATTTCCAACGCCGCCATTCAACGACATTCCGTTTAACAATGCAGCTGATCTTGATCTCGATCTCGGCCACATGCAGGCTACAAAATTGCTATATGCATACACCAATACAAACACTTAACTGAATATATATACATATATACTACATACATACATATTTATATAGATTATAATGATCTACAGATTGGTTGATTGTTTGTGCGGTGCTTAGTGGATTTACTCTAGCCTCTCTCTGAACTGATCCGTCCATCAATATCGCAATGGTTCCGCGGTGATCTATACAAATATTCATTGAATATCTAGTTGTGTCAGCTTGGAGCTTGGAGTTTATTTTTATTTTGCAGCAATCACGTCAACAATTTGTTGTTATTATATATCTGAGATAGACGTTATGGTTTTTGTTTTTGCAGATACAACTGTTATTATTTTTTATTACTATGCTATGGACAGCAATATGTAGAGTTTTGCCGGTACGCTTTGCTCACTTAATTCTAAATGAAATCATCTTAATTGGAACGCGAAAAGTGGAGTAGTAGAATGGAGTGGAGTGGAATGAATTTGATTGCAGTTTCAACTGTGTTGGTGTGGCGTCATTTTAGCAAACATGGTCGGTCATTAAATGTGGCGAAAAGTGTGTAAAGGTGAGTTTAGTGTGAGTGTATTTGTATAATTATATGGTAAGCATCAACTGTTTTCATAACAATATATAATGAGCATAAAAAAGAGAATAATGTGAAACCAATTTTTATATACATGATTTATAGCATCATCGAGTGGATATGTGGATCTAATTTTGCAGAAGGAGTATTACGTTAATGTAGAAAAGAGTATTACGCGTTTATCCTCGTTGCAACAATACTTCAAATCGAAATCAAAATTTATTTGTAGGGCATGAGTATGTGTACCACCTTACCACCTTATAGACCTAAAACAAGTAAAGCCGCGATCATTATACTCTCGCAACAAAAGTTGCTATGAGAGTATTATAGTTTTGTTCACATAACGGTTGTTTGTAAGTCATAAAACTAAACGAGTGACATAGATGTAGGGTTATATATATCAAAATGATCAGGGTGACGAGACGAGTCAAAATCCGAATGTCTGTCTGTCCGTCCGTGCAACGGATAACTTGAGTAAAAATTTAGATATCTTAATGAAACTTGGAACACATGTTCCTTGGGACCGCTTTCGAAAATGGGCAAAATCGGACCATTGCCACACCCACAAAATGACGAAAACCGAAAACACATAAAGTGTCATAAATAAGCCATAAATAAAGTTATAAAAGTAAAATTTGGAACAAAGGATCGCACTAGAAAGAGGCATATTTGGATGTACTTTTTTTGGTGAAGTGGGCGTGGCCCCGCCCCCAAATCGTTTATTTGTATATATCTCAATCAAAGCTATATAAACCAAACTTTCTGCGGTCGGTTCTCTTACGTACTCCACCACACACCATGAAAATAGTTAACATCGGATAATAACCACGCCCACCTCCCATACAAACGTTAGGTTGAAAATTACTAAAAGTGGGTTATTTCACTAACCAAAAACGTCAGAAACACTAAATTTTACAGAAGAAATTGCGGAAGGAAGCTGCACTCAGATTTTTTACAAAATGAAAAATGGGAGTGGCATCGCCCACTTATGGGTCAAAAACCATATCTCAGGAACTACTCGACCGATTCGAGTTAAATTCGGTATATATAATATTTTCTTGATACCCTAATGACACGTGTTGAAATCGGTGCACAACCGAACTTCCCATATACATAACTCAATTTTGAACTCCATCTTATTCCTTCACTTTATAATATATACATAAGGAACCAATGAAAATAGCGAAATAAAACTTTATACAAATACTGTATATGAATGATGCCACATCATTTGTGAAAAAATTGTTGAAATCGGACTATAACTTTTCAAAGTCCCGGATATCGAATATAAAGAATTCAGTGTCCAATGGTAATTTTTCTCCGAAAATTTCGGTAAATCTCTTAGGTATCTTAATTTAATTCAGAGGAAATATTTTTCTTCTAATAGTGTGTCTCTGTACCTGAAATGGTTAAAATTGGGTCATAACTTCCTCTAGCTCTCATATACCTAATTATAGGATTTTCAAATTGGGTCAAATTGTGTGTTATCTTAATAAAAATATAGCAATAAATTGCGAGAGTATAAAATGTTCGGTTGCACCCGAACTTAGCCTTTCCTTACTTGTTTTCTGCTTTGTTTTCTTCAAATGAATTCTCTTCTTCCACTTTTTTACTACCTATACTTTTTCTTCTTTTGATTCTTTATGCCACATTTTTACCAAGTTTTGCACAACATGCGCTGCGCATGCGTGAAGTGTGTGTCATGACTCTTGATTTCAGTTGCGCGCCAGTTGCAACAAGTACTACATTTTTTTCCTTTTTAGATGGGTTAATGGGTATGCGTTCGACTATTAGTCATGCATGTAAACATACCTAAGATATAAATGATTAAACAACAACAATGTGCATGAGTGTGCCTAGTTATTTAAATATGTATAGCTTAAAGAATCAGCATTAAAACGCATTTTTAGTGAGATTACGAGGAGTCAAAGTGGAGCGATTTAGAATTTAAATGCTTTTCTTGTAAATAGCCTGATTAAATAAATTTTACAAAAACTTAAGGACTTTAAGAAGGAAATTATAATTGTATTAGAAACACTATTGTAGAATTTTGCTTTTGGAAGGGTGCATTCAATAACTCAGCTATCTTAATAGCTTAGCATATAGAATATTCATGTAAATAGAGCAGATAAATAAATTTGAATATGACTAAACAAATTTTATGATCTGCGATAACCTCACTTTTTGCCTGATGGCTAATCCTTAATATAGTAATTATGAAGGTGTGTGTAGAAGCTAACCTTTTCTTCTTATAACTTTGTTAATTAATAGAAATTTAGAAATTTTTGATATTTCTTGGTCAATTGACCTACTTATTATGCATTAAGGAAACCCAGAAACATACACATATGTATATAATTTTATACATTTTTAATAGATAAATCACATTCAGCTCACGTGAAAACAAGCCATTAAGATTAACCCCTTTCAAATAAAGGAGTTTTCTTTCGGTAAATAACAATATAATATAGATACTTCACTTCGCTAAATATAGAAATACAAATTGAATGGGATTTCAATTTTATCACAAACAGGAAACTAATATTTCAACGCAACTATTAATGACATGTGATAAAAAGCACATATTTATGGGCTAAATTAGGGATGGGCCGAATGTTTACTACTTTAATCAGCTAAATGGTGGGTTGGGTTATGGAAATGACAAGCAAATTGACATGTGATGAGAGTATTAAGAATAATAAAATATTAATTTGATATCACGGCAATTCCATAGTGCATATTCCGCACAGAAGAATTTAGATTATGCCAGAGTCTTATTTTTGCAAATATTTAGGCAGAGTGGTTAAATCTACAAATTGAAAGTATGACAAACTCGTGGTTTAACTTTTTAGAAACGAGTATATATGTAAGGTCGTTAGATCTTATTACTGAAATGCCAGCATTTTTTCAACCAAATGGCGTTTTGTTATTTTCAGTTCAATTTTTTTCACAAAAAACATGTATTTACTATGTATATATATATATATATATATATATATGTACATATGTACAAAGTAAAATATAGCATTTTTGGTGCCGATAATCACTATAATCAAAATAACTAATTTAAATTGAATGCAAAAAGTTTAACTCAATTATGGAGCATTATCATTTTTTCCGGAGATGTTTTTGTTTTATATTTTACTAAAATAAACGCGTATGTACATTAGGGTGGCCCTTAGTTGTATGGAGGATAAAAAAAGTTTCTGGATTCTCGATCGCACCCCCTAGAAATATGCGAATAGCCCAAAAACTAGTATATACAAAGTTTTGGGTCAATCAAAAAAGGTTTAGTGGTTGCGCAAGGAGCTTGAAATCCTGAAAAAATAACAATTTTTGCCATTTTTATGTCTCAAACTTCCATATTTCAAAGTCACACTATCCCTTACTGGTTTTCCATACCGTAATAAGATAATCAGAATAACATTAGAACCGTTATAACGGTATATAACGAGCATGCGACGCTTGAGAATGCACCACATTAAATTTACTTTCATATTTCTATTTCTGTAACTCTATCATCAATCGACCGATTTTTAAGATTGTGGTAATTTTGGAAAGGTAATAAAATGCAGATCTTATTACGGTATGGAAACCAGATAGTGTGGCTTTGAAATATGGAGACATAAAAATGGCAAAAATTCTTAATTTTTCAGGATTTCAAGCTCCTTGCGCAACCTCTAAACCTTTTTTGATTGGCCCAAAACTTTGTATATACTAGTTTTTGGGCTATTCGCATATTTCTAGGGGGTGCGATCGAGAATCGGAGTACTTTGGAAAATAAGGGCCACCCTAATGTACATATGTATTTGGTATATATGTATATGAGTATATATATATGCGCGTACTTGATATAGTTTTGTGAGCATTTCTGATTTTTGTGTGTTTTTTGATTAGTTTTTCTATCATTCAATGTGATTTTCGGTTTAGTTTTTATTATTTTGCAGTCTCTCATGCTTTTTTTCTATAACTCTATATAAAGGCACATAAATTCATATGTACACACACATATTCATATATGCGGCGAGTATTATTAACTTATTGTACATGCAAAGTACATTTTTGCGGTTTTCCCACTAAATTTCTGACCTCAAACTCGTGCACTAGCTTAATTATATAAGTTTGTTATATAACAAATTATGCTGCATTAAATTTTGTACGCTTTTTGTAAATTTAAATATTCCTGAAGATAAAAATTAACAGTAAACGTATTAGTGGCACTGTTAATTTTTATAAGTATAAAAGGTCCGTTGCTGTTTAACTTACTGAAATTTTTTTATTCATCTACATATGTAGTGTACATACATTGACTGACCTACATAAATATATATATTTAAACCTTGACCTGGTTCTACCAAAATTGGTGATTTAGTACAATTATTGGCTAATGTGTCTGAAATGTATTCGAAGAAAGTAGGAAACAAAAGTGTGAAAATTACGCGCACAAATCACTAAGCTGTGAACATTTAGCCAATTCAAAAAAAAGTAAAACTATTCATAGAAGTACTCACATTTCCGCGAAAACAAATAAAAACCCGTAAATACAAATAAAAGGTAAGCGAAAATTACTATAATAATAATAATATGACTTTTCCACTTTCGGCACTACCAAATTATTAACGAGATTCTCACTACGCTTGAAAAAGGAACTTCGATGTGATTTGCGGGAGGTTACCGTACATTTTAATTTTTAAAGAGCTTATTTAAAAGTAAATTTTGTTTGTAAGTTTGCGCAGGAACCCTCGTTATATATACTATTATACATTCACATAGTAGTTAAATATATCATGGATAATATCTGTAAATACCTAAATATAAAGTGACTTTTCAAATTTGAGCTTATCTCGTTCACTCATGAACTCGAATATTCATAAATAAATAAAACGAAAAAGTAAAAAAGTCACTGACATTCACTTTCAGTGGCATTCAACAACTTCACACATTTTGCTGATAACATAATGAATTTACAAAAAATAAAAAATACATATTCATACGGAAGCAACGGAAGGTGTCAAAAGCAAAGTGTCAAAACATATCACCCACATGGATTCGCTGCAGATGCTTGAGAATGAAAATAATATGCGTGGGAAAAGCGTTGCTGCAAATGAAATTACGCTTATAAACGGGAAAAGCCTATTATCACTGACAATTTAAAAGCACTTGAGCTGTTTTTAATGGAACTGCACTTACTTAAAGCGTTTGGAAGAATGAAAACTCAAGCGGTTTTTATGCGGGAGTTGAAAACAATCTTAAGTGGTTGGGAGAGAATGGGTGAATCAACATGTCTGCACTTATAAGATTTTAATTTTATTTTTTTTTAAACAGTGTATACTTGAAAAGTATTTTTAAAGAAATAAAAAACAAATGTACATACATGTATGATAAATTACTTAATGGGCTAGAGTTGAGAATTCTTCATATGAGTAATAAAATCTAAAAGTATTAGTATATATACATATATAAACAATCTTGGCAGCAATTCATAAGCCGAATATCTCAAATAGTAATGCACTTGGATTTAATTTAATAAATAAAATAATTTTAAAATTTTGTTTATATGGGCATTTCCGCCAGAAGGTCCACCGCAGACAAAATATTAAACATTATTAGAATTACAAAGTTATTGCATATTTTCATAGGAAAATATCTAAATTTATTTATATTTAATTAATTTTAAATTAATTCACAACAATTACGAGATATACGACAGCCAAGTCGCATAGGAGCTACTTTTCTCATTTCGATTTTTCTACTGCATTTGTTTTTTCGTCAAAATTGTTAAAGAAACATATCATGTATAATTTTTTGCTTTGTGTAAAACATTTATAACGGTACAAAGAGCAAAATAAAATGCATAAGAAACCATGCGATTGCAAATAACTGTAAGTTTTTGCTTTCTGATTATCCTATATTTTAATGTCCCGTGCGACATCAAAAAACAACACTTATTCCCACTGCATCGCAAATAAAAGCAGCAAGCTCGCCAAATTTTGGGTATAAACAGTAAATTTTAATACAATTAAAATAAAAAAAAACCTTGTTCAAAAATCAGAAGATTTGTGGTTTTGGTAACTACTTAAAATTGGTCCCGTGCGACATCGTAGGTGTGGAATTTAAAAATTGAAATTTTTTTTATTGTTTTATAAAATTGACTTAAGTATGTAAATATATACATTTACATTAATTATTTACATATGAGCAAAAACCGCACTTTAAATTCCACTAACTAGCTATTTAAATAGATTTTGGTGAAAATTATAGGCTTACAAATCAAAATAAGAGTGCTCATTTTAACAATGTTGTCAGAAGAAAATCGTTTGCCTTTAAAAGTGACAAGTTAACGCACGACATATTATTTTCTTGATAAATCTCTTAACTAAAATTAAGAAATCCTTTAGTTGCTTTTCTAAAATATTTATTTTTTTTTAAGGTAAATGCTCTCAGTTTAAAATCAAATTTATATTGTCAAGCCTGATTGATTTTATAAAATAATTAAAATAGTCTTCATTAGAATATAATTTTTTTGAAAGGAGCCGTCGATGTAGTGAGAGCAGTTATCAAACGAAAAGTCTAGCAGATAACGAAATCCAAAAAATTTTATACCCAAAGACAGCATTTTCTGAAAAAAAAAATGTATTTCACATTCATAATACCATTTTGATTTCATACTATAGAATTTTTGTTGTGTTTCTCGTTGGATATTAGTTAAAATAAATAAATAAATACATTTACTACTTTTTTAAGCCATTTTATATCTTGTTGTTAAATAATTCCGTATTATAACAACAAAATCAACATAAATATTATGATGGAAAAAAATGTCCCGTGCGACATGTCCCGTGCGAATGTGATTAATAATTAATTAAAAAAATACTATAAATTATTTTTGGATGAAATTCATACCATCTTTAAAGGCCATCAATGCGCAACATTTTACAATCAAAAACATTTGAATATTCCCTCACAATTCGCTGAAATCGCCGTTTGAATCGTTGTCCCCAAAAACGACTTCCATTTTTTGTCCCGTGCGAATGCCTTGGTTTTTTGCAATTATCTTGAAAATGAAAACCGTTCCAAAATCAACCTTAACACTAAATGTAGAGCTAACGAAGAGCTATTAAAAAATCCTACTGTCAAAATTAAAAAAACATTTTTGTTCATACTAATTTTTAGTTGAAAGGTGTACGATTGTCCCGTTCGACATGGCGGAAATGCCCATATATTATGAACTGGACTGAAAAACTGTTAATACAAAATCTATTTAATTTCGAAAAATTTTATAAATTTTTTGAGTGTAAGAATTGCACCACTTGTGGGGTTGTAAGAGTGTTGGAGTTTTTTTTGGAACTACAATTTTAATAACCATATTTTGATTTCTTGAAGTAATGTTTTTATTCCATTGAAAAACGTATTATTTTTCTACATAATCACTTTTTAGCAACGTATTTAAAACCTGATTTCAATGCAAACTCTTTCTCTATCTTGTTGTTGTTCTAAATATTATTATTTCTTATGCTTATTTTTATTCTTATGCGACTGGTTTTAAGATTGTTGATCGTTGTGAGTATTGACTTACAAACAATATTCATATAAGTACTCTTATGTATATATTCTTATATACGAATTCGCACGACCGGAAGAATCATGTGATACGAAATTTACGATAACTACAGCACATGATCAACAAAATAATTTCTATTCACATTTTCAACGTTGAGGTGTTATCGGTACTGTTATTTAAAACTATAAAATTGAAATCATGCACGACTTTGGTTACTCCAAAGAATAGTTTATAATGAAACGCGCAGTGCTTCGAACATATGTGCGGTTTTCGATAATCACTTTTAAACAAAATGCAACTCCCACAATATTATAAAAAACACTATTTCACCGTCATAATCACTTAATTTCCGTAAACGATTATGAATCACCTGTGAACGTATTAACTCTTCACACCACAAACAATTCACAAGACAAAAGTGAATGAAACAAAGCAATTTTGCCGCAAACCCCCGATGCTAATTGTCTGAGTTAAAGATACGATCGAGCTGGCAGAAAACAAAATCAGACATACCTACATACATAAGAATAAAAATCACAGAAACATATAGAATAGAATCTCCGCAAGACTCCAAGAATTTGTGGAGCTTCTCAAAGTATCAGCGCCGCTGTTAAGATGGGGTAACAACAAAAGAAGTCTTGACACGCAATCGATTCAAGTCTTACATACATACAAGTAAGCGAGGGAAGGGTGAGAAAGTTGAATTGCTGGTGAATTATAATCACATTACTTCCACAGCAAGTGCAAAAGCGGATTATGGCAGCGAAGACATTGAGCATGAGTATCAAAACATTATCAAACAATGAACCAGTCAACTAGAGGCACTCACCACTCACAATACGATGTGAAAACACACACTTTCGGTGTTATTTATTTAGAAGAAAAATCTCCACATCGCCTGTTGTCAGCTGTCTGCTGTCTGTGTCAAGTAACAATTGCATTTGTTGGAACTGCAGATTTCCTCACCAGCGAAGTGACTGCTGTTGCTCGAATGAAAACATATGCCATTCACTGAAAGTAAAAGTGTTTGTGATGGCATCTTATTACCGCACAGCCAGCATAATAGGCAGACAAACCCACAATTGGTGCATTCACTTGTACCAACACAAACATTCACCTCGTAGATCAGTCGAATACAGCACGTCGGTTTGAAGTAATGACAACAGTTATCACACAGTGTTGTGTTGTAGAAATATCGTGAGTTAATATCATTGATTTGAATAAAAGGAAACTTTGTAAAGTATTAATTGAGGTAGCCACTAAAAGTGTTAAAATTTAAGAATTTCAAGCATATAAGAAACAGCGTTTTTCTAAATCCATCAAAGTAAGAGTGAGTTTTTCATCCTGGTTTTGAAAATAACGACACAGAAAAAGAAAATAAATAGACAAATCGGAAGTATTTTTCCAACTACATATGTTTATTTTTTAATAACCTCTCGAAATATATTCAAGGTAACACTGAGCACATTTACCTCTCAGACTGTTGATAAACTCACTTCAAGAGTTCGTCGTGCCAGTCGCGCCTGCGCAAGTCAATGTCCCAAAGTCGTCATATAATAACGTATGAGGAGTAGACGAGACGTTAAATCAGCTGATGAGTGCACAGACACTCAACGCAATGATTCATTTATTGACTCGAGACTTGAATTCATTTTTTGAAGTTTTCCTTTTACTTTCCTCTTGCATTGGTGTGGCTTATAAATAGTGCGATTTTCTGTTAATTTCGATATGCAAATAAGCAATATGCAATATTAAATACAAAACTGAATATGTGATCGGGTCACGAAAAAGATCAAAAAAGTCGGTGCACCAAACCGATACTGCCGCATACATATATATGTATGTATCCAACTACGAGTACATAATATGTAAATTAGTAAATACACCGTACACTCGGCTATCTACTCGCACACGTAGCAAAAGCAACAATTGTCTAAAATTACTTACATATAAGTCAATTTATAATTTACAAGCGTGCGCGTCACTGTTAAAATTTTGTTATTGTGCTGGCTATTGTGGCGCTATTTTATGCTCGACGCTTAGCTCAACACTTGCACTCATACACATACAGACCTATACGTATATGTATATGCACCACACAACTTCGTATTATTTCGCCTCTATTTTGAAGCATTTCATTTGTTTGTTACGAAATTCACGTAATCTCCGTATGCGCATGCGAACCGTCACTTGATGTTAATGCTGTCTGTGTGACAACAACTATACAATAGTTGAAAAAGCCACGATGACTCATTCATTCCCTCGGCAGTATCTTTGACTCTTGACTGCACTGACATTTGAGCGGTGAATTCGACGGACGGCTTACAAAAAACGAATGCAAAGGTAAATGAATAATATACAGTTATGTGCAAATATTTAAGGCCGTCAGATTAGATATGTTAACCATAGTTTTGACAGCTACTGTCGACTCTTACGCTTTATTTAATATTTGTCGATTTCTAGCATTTATTTTAGCTTTGTTGGAAGAATTGAAGGGCCTTACAAGTGCCATAACTACTACTGAATGATCACTTTGGATAAAAAATTTTCAGACAGATCTGAATTCACTCAACTAAAAAATTATTGCAAACTAAATAACCGAACACAAATTATATATTTGTAAAGTACTAATTCTTCTATTTTTGGAATATCACCAAAGCTGCTAACTTCATATCATTAAATCTACTACTATTTTGCTGCACATTACTGTATGTAGTACATATGTATGTATATAAAAATTGTGTGTTTGCATGCGAGTGTAGCAGCAATATGGCTGCGCATGCGCGCCACGCCACTATAAATCTAAAAATCTGATTACCAATTTGCGCTGGATTTTAGTTAGTTAGTTAGCTCGTCAACATTGTGACACTTGTGGGTATATACTCGTATACACACTTTGTTCGTCATGCTCTGCTTTAAATTCATTGTTACCATATTACCAAGCCATAGTTGAAACATTATTTGTTTTTAGTGTTTCAAGGCGCATTCGGCGTAGATCTTCGACGGTTTTTTGCAAATTATGTTTTTTGCATTCATTTGCAATGGAATTAAAAGTGTTGCGTGGTATATTATACATAAAAATGCTATATAAAGTGAATTTCAATTAAAAGTAATGCAATAATGGGTGGAGAATGCGCAATATTATTGTAGCATATTATTATTTTATTAAAACGAATACAATTGTAGGCATTTGCCTGTCTAACGAAACACATTTCCAAGTTCATTCCAGTGCGCCCAAACACACATACAACGCATGAAGGTGCTAAATTTATGATCGTTTCGGTGGACAATTACTTTCTTGGAAAGCTAAATTAGAGCATAACTTCAAATTATAGCACATAAACTCATGTAAAAACACACTTTAAAGGTGAATTTGCGTTTAACCAGACTGTGAACTGAGACACTAGCCGTATAGGGTGAAAGGATAGTGAGACATTGTGAGAAACCTTGTCAAATTATATAATAGTAATTTAATTATTTTTTTGTTTTTATAGTTTTGTTCATAAAATGAGCTTAATAGGCAAAAAAAATGTATATATCTGAAGGTTTACAAAATAATAAGTTTTCTTATTTTTTATAATATATAAAGCAAAAATATATGTGAATATCTGCGAATGGAGGAGAAGGGATCCCTATTTTTTCTTTGATGTCGTTATGTATAAAAGCAATGGGTTTATGACCTTGAAAACAAATTATAACATATATTTATCTCGTCTCTTTTGGTTCAGCTTTTCTATAGTAAGATGCGATTTGAAAATCCTAGTAACCAAACCAAAAAATGTTGTTACCTTCTCTAATACTTTCAATATTGTAGTGTAGAACCGTATTTTGATCAGGGTTGCTCTCTTATATAGAAATTTTTGTCTGTTAGTTCTGTTAATAGTTTGGCTAATAAATAAAACAACGGTTTATCGGTTTAAGCATAATAATACTAATAATAGATACCCAGACTTACAATAGAAAATAAAGGAAATAAGTGAAAAGATAAATGTCGATGTTAAGAAAAAAATTTTGGTATAAAAAAGATAATGAAAACGTAAGAAAATCCTATGCATAAGTCAATATAATAGATAGTATTGAGTGATGTAAATTTTCTTACTTTAAAACAATAATGTTATTTACATATGCTTAAGCATTCAACCACTAATTGACAGCGTCACGACTCGTAATTACTTTTCCCATTTTGTTATTTAATAAAAATAATAATAATAAGTAAAAAATATACTAAAAATATATAGAAAGATAAAATAAAAAATGTATAGATATAAATTGAATAATTATTGCGCCTGAGACAGCAATCACAATTGATATGCAACTCATTGTGCATTTATGCATATAAGCCTCACACATTCATAACATAACGTATCGTGCATCCATAACATGTATGGATATGTATATTACATGCACATTTGCAGCAATCGGAAGCTTAAACTGAAATGCTTACGAGTACGGGTACATTTCTATGTAAAAGTGCAGGTAGAAAAATATTACACAAATTATTTACATAACCTAAAATATCATGCGGTTGGCGTATGGTTATATCTTTTCCACAATATCAGCGATTTGCATATTTGAGAATCACTTGTTGAAATGCAATATTATACACTCGATATATGTATGTATGTATATACAAATGTAATGAATGTATGTAAGAAGCAATTCAAGCGAAACATGTGATTACAAAAAAAGAAAAAACCAAATGCCATAAGTTGGAACGTGTTTTGAATATGTTTATGTGTGCAGTAGCTGGACATATAAGAAAATATTGTAATTAATACCGGCGACATTTTATCTTGTCATATGTATATTCATCAATCAAAATTGGCGCTTTAATTCAATGAAATAAAGAAAAAATTGTTTTTGAATTCAGCATATTACTTTTAGAATTATTTGTTGTAACAATGTGGATATATTTATCTGTATATATTTACACATCGTATATATGTATGTACATAAACTTTAACATTTGTGTTTATTTCACCTTCAACTCAAACGGCGAAACGATTTAAAAGCTTTGTCTGCACAAAAAGTACATTTACCTCCATATTTATACAATTGCTCCCCCGATATGTGAAGCCACCGCACCGACACACTTAACTTACTGTAAACAAATTGCTTACGTTAAAAGCGAACTTTTGGTCTCTCAAGTTATTAGTGTTTTTAATAAACAAAATCGTTATATAGGCAGATAGTATAAATATGCAACAACAATTGTATGCTTCTTTCCGGTAGCAACAGAGAAATTCTACAATGAGATATTGTAAGTAGAAATAAAATCTTGCTATCGGTTCTTATTTTCATATGTATAAGATAGATTTCGATTTATCAGATAGAATCGATTTGGTGGTCCAAAAGCAAATACGATATCTTACAATTAATTTTCATTAAAAATTTATCAATGTTTGTTTCAAAGGATATATAACTCGTATATATTTTTTTTGGATTAAGTTAAATATAAAATTCTAATTTAATATTTAAATTATAAATGTGGGGCGTATCTCTTCTGAAAAAAGTTGCTAGAACTATAGAGCGCTTAGCACCCACGAGTCTATGAATCAGCTAAGAAAATTCACGTTGAACACGACTAAATTAAATTTATATATATATTTGTTCATAATATAAGCCAAAGGTGCTTTTTCAGACACAACACCGTCATTCATCATACGGGTCGGTGCAATGTACGCACCCAGATTATTGTCGAACTGTCAATGCAAACGAGAGTGCAGACATAAATGCCATATGCTCATGCATGCTAAGTAAACCATATGTATGTACATATGTATGCAGTATAAATAAGTTTATTTATTAACGAGTACATGTAATTGTTATAAGCATTCAACAAGGAACTGAGGCACTAAATTGACAGCTGCTGCGAATTTTTGTAAACAATAACAGACAGTCAAGTTCCACACCCACCTACACGTGGTGTTAAACTGCCAGCAACAAGGTATACGGCAAGCCGATTACTATGTGATTAAATATAACAAGTAGGGAAAGTCTAAGTTCGGCCCCAACCGAACAATTTAACTCTCGGAATTTATTGATATAATTTTTTTAACCCTGGAAGGTCATCGCTATTTTTAAAAAGTAGAGGTCATCCCTCGTCGATTCGACGACGGCATTACTCAAAGTCCTTAATATATTATCCTACCTATCAAAACCTACTAAAATCAATATATTCACATTACCTGGTTTATATATCTTCTAAATAAAACAATATCAAACAGTTTTTCTTAAATCTTTTGTTAAATAAATTAAATTTTCACAGCCCTGATTCATTCGGCTTTTGTACAAAATAAACACTCGCGTCGTCGAAACGACGAGGCATGACTTTCCAGGGTTAAGATAACACACAATTTGACCCATATATTCGTCCAATAGAATAATTTTTTTAGAATTTACATTTATAGTATATGAGGGTTAAGGTAATTACTGATCCGACTTCACTAATTTTCACCACCCAAGTACACTGTATCCAAGACTATACTTAATTTTGGTAAGATATCTCACATATTAACCGATATATGCAGAATAAAGCCCATCGTATATTTGAAAATGAGAGCTAGGGGTAGTTATAAACCACTTTTAAATATTTTTGGAAAAGAGACACATTACAGAAGAAAATAATTTCCTCTTAATTACATTAAAATATCTGAGAGATTTACCGATATTTTCGGTGAAAAATTACCCTTAGGCACTGAGTTCTTCATGTTCGATATCCGGATCCTTGAAAAGTTATAGGCCGATTCTGAAGCTCTGCTCTGCCGGGTTACCGGAACCGGAAATGATATTACCGGAAATGGGACAACCCGAACCGGATATGGGTAATCGGATGATATGGGAACCGTTGTTACCTGAACCGAAAATGGGGCATCCTGAACTCCCGGAATCGGATATGAGATAATGATGTTTCCGGATATAGGGTAACCGAATTTTACGGGAACCGATGTTGACAGAACCAGAAATGGTGCAGTCGGAAATTGAGCACCCGGAACCGGATATGGGATAATAATGCTACCGGAGCCGGAACGAGTCAACTGGAACCAAATATGGTATACGATACGATATACGATTTCGCTCATTTTCCACCTATGTCATCAGGGTGTCTGGTATTATATACCGAATTTCATAGAAATGGGTCGAGTTGTTTGTGAGATATGGTTTTTGACTAATAAAATGGGTGACGCCACGCATTCTTCTGCCATTTCCTTTGCAAAATGTAGTGTTTCTGACGTTTTTCGTTAGTGAGTTAACGCACTTTTTAGTAATTTGTATGCTGCTTCCTAGACCGATCCTTTATATCATATATTTATATTTATAGATATAATCCTATAATGTAAACGAGTTAACTTTTATGACTTACAGTTATGTGAACAAACCTATAATACTCTCTTAGCAACTTTTGTTGCTAGAGTATAAAAATTAAATACACTTTATATGGAAAAGGTTTTATTTGCACACATGAACCATAGAAATGTATATCTATAAGTATAGATAATATTAGTATTAGTATAGCACATATAAGTAATGCAAATTGTGAAAAAAGTCTGCCACCCAGTTAATGGTGATAATTTTAAGGCACGCGTGAGCAGACCGCCTTTTGGAGTTCCCCACACACACATTTAAATATATGTATATATATAGTCACATACATACATATGTATATATATTGTAATGAAAGCGGCAATCATCAAGTTCAAGTACGATTTGCATACAATTTGTTGTTTAGTTCAACGTGTTTTTTTGCAGATAGCACACGTGCATACTTGAATAAGTGTAAACGTTTGTTGTTTTGTTTTTTTTAAATTTGCATATGACAGGCAAAGCTAGCTTTTCTCATCGCATTCGACAATTGTTGTTGTTATGTTGGAAATGCACATTGTTATTCAAATATTTTCAGTATGCAATACAAAACAATAATCACGAAGATGCACAGGTTAATAAAACAAAAACTAAGGATATAGAAATACTTCAAAAGAACTGTCAATACATATGTGATGGATTGCTGTGAGGCCGCATGAATCATAAAATTCTCGAAAGAACAGATAATAAAAAGCTGTTGAAAAACATTATAAAAAATGTCTTTAATTCCATATAAAAGAAGTATAAAACATACATGCATACAAACACGACAGATCAGCGTGCAAAGATGAATGTGAAAAATAAAAATTACAAAATTTAAAGTATTTTTGCTGTCTCGCTTTGATTATAATCAATTAGAAACCAACCTTCGATCGATTTAGTATTCAAATTGGCCCAAAGCCTTCGATTGTTACTGGCCAAGGTACGTTTGGTATTCATTGCATGCTTAGGGTGTGTGTGAGCGCTGCATAATTTTCATGGTAATATCTACGGTGGTTTACACCCAAATTATGTTTTATGCATTCCATCATGTGCATTTATGTATATACATAAATGTTTTCTTACATACACATTTACATATTATGTATGTCTTCATGTAATGATTGATATTCGAATGTGAAGATTATGTGATTTTCATTTATCTTCTGTTCGTTCCTTCAATGGTGGCTTTCGATTTTAGCCATTATTTTGAACATTTTTGTTGAATAACCGAAACGCCTGTCAAACTTTGAAATTTAAGCCAAAGCTGACTCAAAAATAAATGTTGCGCCCTTATTCCAAAAATCAAACTTTTGTATCCCAAACAATTATGTTAAGAAACCATATTGAACAAGTAAGCAAGGGCTAAGTTCGGGTGTAACCGAACATTTTATACTCTCGCAATTTATTTATTTAACTTAATTAATATTATATAATACACAATTTGACCCACATATTCGTCATATATATTGTATAAAGTCCATTGAAAGTTGGAAACCCGAATATTAGGTTAGAAGCAGCGAGGTCCTCGTGTTCGATATATGGGGCCTTAAAAACCTGTGGTTCGATTTCGGCGATTTTTAGAATGGGGCTACCACACTATAAACATAGTATTTGTGCAAAGTTCTGCACCGATATCTTCACTAGTGCTTACTTTATATATTGTAATGTAAACGATTCAGATCGTCTTCAAAGTTCTGGTATATAGGAAGTAGGCGTGGTTTTGAAGCGATTTGGCTGATTTTCACAACATATCATTGGGATGTAAGGAAACTATTACAAACCAAGTTTCATTGAAATCGGTCGAGTAGTTACTGAGATATGGTTTTTTACCCATAAGTGGGCGACGCCATGCCCATTTTCCATTTTGTAAAAAAATCTGATTGCAATTTCCATCTGCCATTTCTTATGTGCAATTTAGTGTTTCTGAAGCTTTTCTTTAGTGAGTTAACCCACTTTTAGTAATTTTCAACCTAACCTTTGTATTCTTTCATTGTATAAGGAAATGGCTAAAAAAAACGACTGCAGAAGGTATGGTTTATATAGCTCTATTGGTTTCCGAGATATGTACAGAAAACATATTTGAAGGCGGGGCCACGCCCACCTCCCCAATAAAATTACATCCACATATGCCCCTTCCTAGTGCGATCCTTCATACCAAATTTTATTTCCATAGCATTATTTATGGCTTAGTTAGGGCACTTGATGTGTTATCGGTTTTCGCCATTTTGTGGGCGTGGCAGTGGTCTGATTTTGCCCATTTTCAAAAGCAACCTTGCTATGGTGCCAAGAAATAAGTGTGCCAAGTTTCATCAAGATATATTAATTTTTACTCAAGTTACAGCTTGCACAGACGGACGGACGGACGGACAGACAGACATTCGGATTTGAACTCCACTCTTCACCCTGATCACTTTGGTATATATAACCCTATATCTAACTCGTTTAGTTTTGGGTGTTACAAACAACCGTTATGTGAACAAAACTATAATACACTCTTTAGCAACTTTTGTGGCGAGAGTATAAAAACTAGCAGTCGAATTTAGAGAAGACATTCTATTCATATTATATTAATCATTTATACATATATTCAATATTCAATATTTAAAAAAATTTCCGTATGGAACTGACATTGTTCTTGAAATCCTTTACCTATTCAGGCCTGTAGAACAGATAGATTACTGATTGTCTGTTCACAGAATCACAGAGTTCTTAAGAAAGGGTAAAGTGGCGTGATAAACTTACTAATATGGCCAATTCGCCAAACTACTGATATTTACAAATACTGGCAATACATACTTTTTCTATATTAAACATAATTTTAGAAAATAACCAAATTTTATAAAACGTCGCAGTGAACTTATGTCATGAAACATCTGCGAGTAGTCCAATCTTGGTATGGCACTTGTTTTTGCTACATTTTCATTAGCTCTACAAATAAAAAGATCTATGAACTGGTTCTTTGAAAATGTTGTTGTTGATTTATCACTCTTCGCCTAACCAGGCACAGTATATATAATATGTATGTGTACAGTATTAGTGTTTTTTTATTTTCAGAAATTGAATGCAATTTAATTGAAAGGTTGGCAAATTGTGACAATTCAATTGCTATATAAAATTACTTTTTGACGTTCGTTATGATCGCTGCAACAATGAAAAAAAAAAACTGCTACAAATTAAAATGACAGCGGCATTCACAATTAACATGTCCATATTGGGTTGTAAACTAATTTGATGTTATTAATTTTTGAATGGGGCACTTTAAGCGCATTAGTCGTTGGGTAATCATGATTTGGACTTTATTTCTGCATATGTGCAGATACATAAATTGTTTGTATGTATGTACATATGTATGCTTATATAATTTACACCTCCAGCAGACAGTGGGTCTGGTGGCAGTTAATATTTGTTCAGACACATGTTAGCAAATAAATATAAATAGACACACCAAAAAAATTTGCAGAAGTACAAAAATAACTTAAGTATAACTTTGACGTATAAAGTGTTATAATAAACACAATAGTATTGTACAATAAAATAGAGGTACAAATTAATTCAATTGGTTGACGCTACGAGACATGTTGTTAAAATTGAAATTTGGATTTCTTCCGTCGCTATTTGCTCCATATTTATTTATATGTATGAATCGGTACCTAAAGCAAAGATTACTTAAATGTTTACATGTGTACATTTTGCTCGTTTGGTCTTCTGATCATAAATATAAATTGCAGTCTCAACTCTTGAATGGGCTCAAGTAACACTTACACTGATTGAATTTAATTAAATTAACAATTGACATGGAAACTTTTGTTAAACACAGTCTGTCACGGAGCAATATTTCTTGGGTGAAAACAAATACAAAAATATTTTTTGAAGTGCTATTTCTTCTATTAAAATACATACATACATACAAATATAACATATGTATGTACATACATATATACACGAATATACATGAAACACGATCGTTCATTTATTTCCTGGTAACGGAAGGGATTTAGTTACATTAATATTTTTGGAGTGAATTGTACTGTCATTTTAATTAAGTAAATATTATCTGAGTGAGTGTGTATCTTGTAGAGTGAATTAAAAAGTAAATTTAATAACTATGGTTTGACACAAAAAAAATATCCCTGAAAAATTTTAATACATACAGTGGAACTTCCATAACTCAATCTTCCTTAACTCGAAGCTCTATATAACTCGAACTCTGGAATTGGAAATAGAGGTCAAAAGCTTACAGCTTTTTGAAAAATTTATGTTTCAATGGAAATTTCTCTAATACCTAAGACAGACATATGGTTTCCATACTATTATATGTATGTATTACAATAAAAGCTCTAGAAACCATGAACCAGCATAGTGACACACATGTAGTATATTGTACTATGTTTACAATCATCTGCTGATACAAATAAATTCAAGCAAAATGTAATTATGAATAACAGGCAGGAAAATTGATCCTGACTTAATTATAACTTCAAGCAATTTTAAAATATTATTGTCCAATATAATTATTACATATTACATATTTTTCACATAATTTTTTTCAAATTTTGTTTTTTGATTTCAGTTTATTTTGAATTTAATTTAATTTCTGTATGTCAAAATGTCAGAAAACATATAATTGTGGCAGAAGAGCTTAAAGCTTTCGGTGTGTTCAATGCAATCCATTGTACATAGTGCATTTCACAACACCACAAAATTTCAATGGTTTCTAGAACTCTATTGTAGTACGGAACTCCATTTGCTTTCAAACAAAATTCGGAAAACCGGTGATACACATATGGTTTCTGAAGCATACTACATGTCTGTCTCAGGTATAACTCGAAGTTTTTTTGTGGATGATGGTGTTTCGAGTTAGAGAATTTCCACTGTATTTTAAAGGTTTAGTCAAAGCTAATTTTATCCGACTGCTTTAAGGCCACAAAGGTAAGTCTTGACTATATTTGTAGGGGAGAGTATAAAATGTTCGGCTGCACCCGAATTTAGCCCGTTCATTACTTAATAATCAGTTGTGGATAATGTCATTATATACATATAGTGAACACAAATCACCTTCATCTGCCAGAATATTTAATATTTTTGTTATCAAAGCATATAATATCTAGACAAATACTTTCGTTTGGCACTTATATTTCCATACAGCTTTTCAAATTGAAGTTAAGACTCTTTAACTGATAATATAAGAAAATAATGTTAAACTCAATGAAAGAATAGTGAAACTGTGGTTATTTCCAATTCATGGTGCACAAAGAAACCGCGATGTCAGAAAATGATTAACTAATAATCTGACATGCGTTAAGTACTAGTCAGCACTATTAGTTTTAAGCAAAAAGAAAACTGAGCTTTTCTTTTCACTTGTGTATTTTTGTAGAAACCTTAACTGAAGAAAATAAGTGAAGTTGGTTGTGATACAATTTAATTTTTTGAATAGAAAAAAACGGCTATAATTAACAACGAAACAACAAACACGATTGTGGAAATAACAAAACAGAGGAAACTTGCAAAATACTGCCTTAAGAAACGACAAACAGAGTTCAACCTAGAAACCATGGCATAAAAGCAAACGAATTTGGTATTTCTGCAAAATTCAAGAAATTAAAATGCCAAGCAAGAGATGGAAACAAATCACAAGAGAATAGCTACAGAGCTAGCTGAGTCAATAGTGGAACATAAACGGGCAGAAATACTTAAATTGTACCTTGGCCCAAGACGAATAGTAATAGTAAGCAAGCGAAACTAAAATACCGACTAGTTAGACTGCAACAACAAAAACTAGACAACACAACAACCAAACTATAAGCCAAACATATCACCGCACCGCCATAAATTATTTCAGACATACATACGAATGTACGTGTGCAAAGGTGAGGTCCACGGGTTGGTCGTCGCTCCAAACACAGATGCTAACCATTACCTTAATCGTGTGTTTTCATTGTATTTATTCTTCTTAATTGCAGTTTCATTGTGTGTTTGTGGTTGTTTCTGTATAAAAGAATAAAGCGCGATTCGTAAGTATTCAGGCAAAGCGAAATATGCACAAAAACTATTTGGAACTTTAGGTCGAGGTGTCATATTGGCAAGAAGCTGAGTCATTTAAGAAGTGTTTCTTTTTCAGACATGTATACACATACTTATATGTCTATGTGCAAATATATGTATGTATGGTAATCGGAAAGAGCCGCAAAAGTGAAATCTTTGAATAATTGCAAATTTGCAAATGCTTTGGTTTAAAAAAATTCACATTTTCCAAAAAATTGCAGATTTTAAAAACCCCCCAAAATGTATACAATACATATATATAACTTGCATAAAATATAACCAAGTATATTTTATCTTCTTTGGATAGACAATAATAATGAAGCAGACTTTGAAAACCGGTTTATAAAAAATATACAAAAATTGATTTTTTATTTTTGGAAAATATCAAAATTTTAAATAAATTATAAAACACAAAACGATGCATATAATTTCACAAACACTCAAAGAAAATAAAAAATAGTATTTGAAATAAATTTAGAATTCTTAAACGGCAAACCAAAATTAGCTAGAATATACCCGGATCTTATATGTGCAAAAAAAATCTAAACCAGTGGTCGGCACTCCATACCACAATTGTGCCGACTCAAGTCACACGTACGCTTACGCTCTATCATTCAGTCGTTGTCGAACCAGCAACGAGTAAACATCGCGCATGGCTATGGCACTTTGCATAAGTGCCCTGCGCGAAATGCCTACTTTTATGAATGTCGTTTTATGTTATGTATTATATTTATGGTTTTAAGCTATTTAAAGACAGAAAAGTTAATGCTTTTGTGTTCTAATATATCTAAACCAGTGGTCGGCACGAGAGGAACTGTGACTGTATAGGTGAGCACGAAATCATGAATACCCAGTGAGAACTCTGTAGCCTAACATTTTAAGAATGTTTTTAATTTTTTCACAAAACATGAATTTTTGTGCTCATTTATTCATTTTAGTTATTCTATTATTTAAACAAATATATTAGAACACAAAAGCATTAACTTTTATGTCTTTAAATAGCTTAAAACCATAAATATAATACATAACATAAAACGACATTCATAAAAGTAGGCATTTCGCGCAGGGCACTTATGCAAAGTGCCATAGCCATGCGCGATGTTTACCCGTTGCTGGTTCGACAACGACTGAATGATAGAGCGTAAGCGTACGTGTGACTTGAGTCGGCACATTTGTGGTATGGAGTGCCGACCACTGATCTAAACCAGTGGTCGGCACGAGAGGAATTGTGACTGTATAGGTGAGCACGAAACAATGAATACCCAGTGAGAACTCTGTAGCCTAACATTTTAAGAATGTTTTTAATTTTTTCATAAAACATGAATTTTTGTGCTCATTTATTCATTTTAGTTATTTTATTATTTAAACAAATATATTAGAACACAAAAGCATTAACTTTTCTGTCTTTAAATAGCTTAAAACCTTAAATATAATACATAACATAAAACGACATTCATAAAAGTAGGCATTTCGCGCAGGGCAATTATGAAAAGTGCCATAGCCATGCGCGATGTTTACTCGTTGCTGGTTCGACAACGACTGAATGATAGAGCGTAAGCGTACGTGTGACTTGAATCGGCACAATTGTGGTATGGAGTGCCGACCACTGATCTAAACCAGTGGTCGGCACGAGAGGAATTGTGACTGTATAGGTGAGCACGAAATAATGAATACCCAGTGAGAACTCTGTAGCCTAACATTTTAAGAATGTTTTTAATTTTTTCATAAAACATGAATTTTTGTGCTCATTTATTCATTTTAGCTATTTTATTATTTAAACAAATATATTAGAACACAAAAGCATTAACTTTTCTGTCTTTAAATAGCTTAAAACCATAAATATAATACATAACATAAAACGACATTCATAAAAGTAGGCATTTCGCGCAGGGCACTTATGCAAAGTGCCATAGCCACGCGCGATGTTTATTCGTTGCTGGTTCGACAACGACTGAATGATAGAGCGTAAGCGTACGTGTGACTTGAGTCGGCACATTTGTGGTATGGAGTGCCGACCACTGATCTAAACACAAAAGCAAATATGATAAATTAACAGGAATTTCAAGATCGACACAAAAGAACGAAGTAAATAAATCCCTGTGGTTTCAATTCAAACGGTTAATGAGGCATGGAAGCACGTAGACACGTTATTCAATCAATGTTAAATCATTAAATTAAACTCAACACTAAAAAAATCTTGGGGAATTTACTTAAATGTTAAGAAAAAAATGCGTGCAACTGATTTTGATTTATTTAATTGAATTGATAGAGGTGGAGAATAACGGTTAAAATAGCTGACTATTATACTTTATTGAGTATCACTTGTCAAATTTTTCGATAAAAACTTTACGAATTCAACGAACTTGTTCAGTTTTTTAATACATAAATACTTTTGAAAAGCGGGAAAAGCGAAAATTCGAGCGGTTAGTAATTGGTTCAAAATGGATTAACTTGATCAATTTAGTTGAGAAAATCTAAGTAAAGCGAATATCTATTAAGCACAAATAACTTTTCTCGCGAATATAATCAAGATCCTGAACTTAATAATAATAAAGAAATACTTTTTAATGAATATTGATCTGAAACAGGAAATGATGTTCTCCTTCGATTTATATTCGTTTCATAAATAAGCGAAAAAATTTATCGTTATATTTGAGCAAATAAATAGATAAGGTATTATTTCTTATAATTTTTAACAGGAAAAATCCCTACGCTCATCACATACTTATAATAGGCACTTGAAGATCAGGTAGAACATTTTATGTACCCTCGTGCGGTACTTGTTTGTGTCGGTGTCGTTCATGTTGCGATGACTCAGCTAATCAGTTGTGGCTTGAGTGTAAGAGGAAACGCGAAGTTGTTCCAACGAATGGAAACTACTATTCAAAACACGTTCGAGCCATAAAAGAATTACAACGAAAGAGAAAAACAAAAAAGAGAGGCTTAAGCATGCTCTTAGCCGCTTTGATATTGAAGTTGCATAGGCGCATTTAAATATGTATGTACTTAAATTTGTTGCAGGATTATAGGTTTAAGAAGTTTAAGGAAAATTGTCAAATTGATAAGATTGAAGATATCAACATTTGCTTAATCTGGCATCAACTCATTTGATCTATTTTCTAAAATAGACAGACTTTAAATTCTCTGATTCATTGTTGTAAAAATCATTAAAAATCGCACAAACGATATTTCTTGACTATACATTGCGTTAAAATTCTTTAATCAGAGCTCCCTAAGTATATTCAGTTTTGAAGGCTATTACTATTACTTTTACATTGTTTCCAAAAGGAATAGTGAGCAGGTCTAAATTAATCAATTTTGAGATACTGTATTTAAATAGAAATCAATGAATTTGTAACTCTATAAAGACCGTTTTTTATGATTGTCATATCAAGCGGAATCAGAGCCCTTTTTTAAGAATTATTTTCGGAATGTCAAAAATATGTATGGATCACTCTGAAATTTTTTTAACTCTTTTTTACAGCTGGTTTCACGAAATTTTTTCATTGAAAATTAAGTTCTATTTAATTTTGATTTTAAATTTTATTTAATTTTGTACTTAAGTTTTCTGGTTTTCACCATTATTCAAAATTGACATACAAAAAATTAACAGGCATGCATGTTAGAAAGAATAAAAGCATATTTATGTAGACAAAAAATATTGGAAATCAGCTGATAGAAATGGCAAAGCGAGATCATTTTTCAAATTTTTCTTAAAAATTAAAATAACAGCCGGTTTCACGAAACAAATTTAAGTGAAAAATTATCTATTTCAGTTTCACCATAAAAAAAAATAAAAATGAATAAAATTATATTAAATATAATTAAAATAAAAATTAATTCAAATGGTGAAACTGAAATAGATAATTTTTCACTTAAATTTGTTTCGTGAAACCGGCTGTTATTTTAATTTTTAAGAAAAATTTTGAATTTATGTTTAATGTCTAAAATTTGGCACTGTAAAACGGACCAATAAGGTTCCATTATAATATATTTTCCCATAGTTTTAATGTTTTATTTTTATTGACATTTATTTGAATTATGGCATTAATGAAAATATATTTCTAATTCAAATTTTAAATAATAAAAATATATTTTTAAATAAAATCAGTCTTTAGTTTCAAAATATAGAGCTTAATGTAAAAGTTATATGAATTGACTTAATGACAAATACATCAATTGGAGCCAAAACAGCTCGATCACAACTGAAATTTCCACCCATTGCATAAAAGCAAATATTTTCTCAGACTTTTTTTAAATAAAACACCAACATTTGTCTCTCTATTAATTATCCACTTACATTGTGCAACAAAGAAACGTTATATAAAAGTGCATATGTATGCAAAGGCATGAGATTTCACTAGACCATAATAATAATACCATAAATCAATTCTACAACAGTAAAACGTTTTAAATAATTTCTAACTTCCTACTCGCAAAACGCTTATAATTTCAATACAAATTCACCACCACCAAGCTTGGTAAATGGCAAAGAAACAGCCATATTTTACTTGCAAAAAGAAACGACTAATAAGACAACAAATATAACAAAGTAAATGGTACCAAAGTAAAAAACAAACGAGAAACCCACAAAAACAAAAAAAAAACTAAGAAAATAAACTATACTAACGCTTAAATAATAAAAACACAAACAACACGCTTAATAGAAAAAACCAGTAAGAAACAATAACAATGCATAAATAAATATTCAGCGTGTTGAGGTCTGCAAATGCCAGTGATGTTGAAAGTCGTTTTGCCAGTTTGACAGCCAACAAGCGTCAGAGTTAAGTCAAGCCGAACGCGCAACAATTCCAAGAGAGCGACATTCACTTCATGTATGGCTGGGAGTTGAGTGGGCAAGGGTGTACATTAAGAAATTTAATAAAAAAAAATCATGTTTCAAACGCAGTTAAATTTTATACCACTTCCTTTGTAGTTATAAATTATTTGTTTATAACAGTAAGCATAAGGAGAGATTTCGATATTATTTGATTGAAAACAAAGTAAGACTTTAAGTTACAGAATAAAATATTAGAATTAAGAATTGTAAAAAAATTCAAATACTAAAAATTAGAATACGCTTGTTGTGATTTTTTGTTTTCGAAATTCATTTCATTATCCTATAGGGAATGCGATACGAATCGACTGAGACTCAAAAAGTATATGCAAAACAAAAGTTCGACCCGACCGAGAACTAAAACAAGTGCATATAAAATTGTCTTATATGAATGCTTTTATGAACTCTTTAAATGTTTTAATAGTACACATATTTTCGAGAATTTTTTATTGATTTAATAATATTTTGTATACAATGAAAAGAAAAAGTTAAATTGAAGATTGATAGGTAAATCGTTTAAATTGGTTCTTAACCTCAGAAGAAATATAAAATTTAATAATTTTTTAATTCTCTATATATCCTTTCGAACTATAACAAATAAGCCAAGATTTCAGAAAAACTAAACTCACCAATATCAAATTTCACATATGTAACGCGATTTGATTTAGTTGAATGTTGGGCTGTATAAAGTGGATTCATTAAGTTTTAAAAACTATTTTCCTCCATAAATACATATGTTCAAATATAACAGTTGTTTAACGATTGAATATTTGTTGGCTATTATGTTTAGCTCGTAATATATTTTGCTGTTCGAAGTTATTTAATTATGTAAAATTTAAAATTTCACAGTAAAACTTGCAAAAAACTATTATCGCTCTCTTTCATAATTTGCAGTTTCCCGTTATTTTTTATATTTGGTTATATTTAATTTAATTTATTTTCTTTCGTTGCTATTTTCGCATTACATTATTTCTGTACATACATCTGTGTGTATGTAATGCGTGGACCGCTTTAAACGGTTACAATATCGGCCAAATAACATTAACAATTGACACTTTCCATTTTCGGTATGTTTGTACGCATTTTAGCTTATTTCATTATGCTGTATTTTTCGTTTTTATTTATTTTTATTTCGACTTTTTTTCGTTGTAATTTTTTGCTTATTCAATACGTTTTTTCCAAGACAACACAAATTTTACCTTTTTGAGAAAATATAAGAAAACAATTATTATTTCATGTTCTAAAACGCGTTCAACACAAAGAACTCGCCTCAATGCAAAGTGAAAATAAAATTTACAATGAAATCACAAAACCAAAAGCAAAAAACTACATTAAATTATTAAATTGAAACCCTCAATTTTGCTTTCTATCATCAAAGCGTAAACAAAAAAGTAGGAAGCTAGAAAAATCAACGAATCTAGCGACTTGTGAAATGACAATATTTGCTTAATTAACACGTTCGTTGTCGTACAACAACAACATACAATACTATAATATAATAATGTTAAGCACCAATAGAGCGCGCAAATACAGAAATTACATACAAAACAATAATAATAATTATTATTTATGAAAATATGTGAAAAAACGAAACTTCTTGCAAACACTATATAACGCGTTTTTACTTAATTGTATTACTATTATTTTCTTATTTGTATTTTGTGTTTGCTCAAATGATGTTTAACACGAACTTCGGAATCTAGCCTCAACCAGATATTCTCATTTGTAAACACACAGCAGCTTTTGAAATTTCTCAACACTTTTCGCACTCCAACGGCAATACTTTGCTTATTTGATGAAATGAAAATTTTTCCCGCATTTTCACACTAGTGTGCGAACGCATGTGATCTTTGATTTTTACCTTTTCCAATGAATACGTAGCTAAAACAAATTCCACACGTTTTGCTTTGCTGTAAATTCACTACAATTCGCTTTCGATTTCGTTTCGAAAATAAACACACAACTTGCAAATCGGCAGATTTTCTGTTTTAAACTTTTTTATTAAACACACACAAAGCACCACGGGTTGTTGTTGTTTGTTCACCCATTTGGTTTTATTTCGAAACAGAAAAATAACTACAAGTGTATTGAAGTTTGCAAACGCGCGCGCAACCGCAAGAAAACACAACCGCTCGACTCCGTTGTTCACACTCAAATGATTTGCTGAGGCCAAAATGCCGCTGATATCCAAAGTGGACGCAGTCAAAGCTGTGACGCTCATTTCGCTCACGCCATAAGAACGCCAAGCAACTCAGCGCCAGTTGCTGAGCGGTTTGTTTATAGCTCCAAAGTTTGATTTGTGTTGTGTGTTATTGTTGTTGTTTATTAATTGTGTTTAATATCGATGTGCGAGAGCCGCCTCGAACAACTTTGCAATGCACTGGCCATTCTGTTGTAATTTGTTTGTTTACGTGCTTTTTTGTTTGATCGCCCAGCAAAGAAGCTGAAAAGTGTTTGTTGGCTGCGATGTGCAATACAGTGGCGCATTTTCAACAACCATACAATGATAACATGCATCACTTAAATGGAATAGGTTTTTCTCCATATTTTGAGAGTTCTAATTCGTACACACTACATATCTCAACTCTAATGTTAGTTTTGTTAAAAACCTTTGAACTAGATCTGACTTTGTGAAATCTCATACAACACTATAATCTAAAGCGAGCAGATTTTGAGCACCAACCTCTCAGCTGTCATATAGTAGAAGAGACAATAACAGGACAAGAATCAAATTTGACATACGAGGTGTCTTACAAAAATAACGGTAATTTTCGTATTTTTTAATAATTATTCAAAATAGTCCACGTTCTATATTAAACACTTATGCCAGGTGTGTTCAAAAAATAACGGGAATTTTGTGTTTTGATAAAAATAAATCAAAATAGTCCTCATTCCATTAAGCTTGCGCTTCTTCTAATCGTCAAAACACTTCTCAACTCGTTTAAAACGAAGACCATTTGGTTATCTTTTTTTTGTGAAAATAGGAAAAAGTCACACGGAGTCATGTCTGAAGTCTGAGTTTTTAACAAATAAATCTCGATAAAGCTCATAAAAACATGTATTATCCTAGCAGCTGTTACAGATAAAGAATACAGCTGAAAATTTTATCGCACATCAGGGGCTTGTATAAGTATATATAAATAAAATTATGACAATTGGACTATTGGACTTAAAATTATTGTTAAATACGAGTTTCACTGTTCTAAATGTACGCTCTATCTAAGATACTGATTTATATTGACATAATGATCCCATGACAGTCGGGTGTACGTAACAGGATAGGACCCCGATTTTTATTCTACAGAAATTAATAAATATGGCATATAACTCTAAAAATTCTTACTCGAGTAATAAGTAAACACCTCAAAAATATGTAAGCCTTTGAAAATTTCACTCTACACTGCAATGTTCTTTCAACAGGTGACACAGGACACCACTACCATGTCTCAAACAGGTCGCTTAAAGGTCATACAACATAAAGGTAAAGAACAACATCCGGTGAATAAAGGAAATTCCACGTTAGAAGAGTTAGCAAACAAACGCACAGTTGAAAGAAGGAATGAGAAGTGCATTCGCGAGAAATATTGAAACCAGTTTAAATGCAAATATGTGTAAGCACATACATATTTAGTATGCGGAGAACGACATGACTGCAACAACTATTTGAGGGTAGGTTTATCTCACCTACCTTCAGCCACAAAAATCAAGCGATTTGATAACGCTAATAATATTTAAAATTACCTTAAGCCACATTTGCAAAAATTATATTCTATTATTTTAGTTAAATTTAAAAAAATGTATACGACAAATTGATTGAGAGACTCACTTCAACATCTAACTTAGAAGTGAGTATCACAATTCGTGCAATGGAGTTGCGAAAACTAGTTAATGGTAAGCCTATTCTTAGTATTGCTTAACAAATATGAAGCAAACAATTAAATATTAAATTAAATATTTCTTATTTTGATTTACTATTTTAAAATACGCCGAAATCACCCGTATCTAACGAACAAACAATTTAATGGAATTTCGTGGGCGTTTTTTCATGCTTTAGCTTGATCACGCTTTGACGCCCCTTCATTCGTATCACAACAATTTAATTGTTTCATGATTAAAAGTTATTATTTTTTAGTGATGCACAAATGTACAACTGCATATTCATATATATGTACATATGTGCTTAGTATGTATTGTACGAGGCAATATTGATCGCATGCGCATATATATATATGTGTGTGTGTACGTAAGGGAATTTCTATAGAAAAATGTGTGTTTTATGTGAAAGAGATTTTGTGTTTTCAGCGCTTCACTTTTAATATTTATTTTAATTGCAGTTGTAATGGACTCACCCTCCCCCTTTTTTAGAGCAGCGTGTATTAAACGCGAATTAGCGCGTATGTGAGTGGAAATATATGTATATATAATATAAATTTTAATTTCAAAGCTATTTCACCGCTTTAATACAAGATTTTGTTCGATGAAATTGAAAGATTTGAAAAACTTCTCGACATAAAGTTTTTATAGTTGAACACTCTGAAGGGAGTTCAACTTTAAAATTGGTCGATCACTTTTTTATACTCTCGCAACATAAGTTGCTAAGAGAATATTATAGTTTTGTTCACATAACGGTTGTTTGTAAGTCATAAAACTAAACGAGTTAGATATAAGATTATATATACCAATGATCAGGGTGACGAGTAAAGTTCAAATCCATAAGAAGGTTAGTTCGAAGATGGGCGGAATCGGACCACTGCCACGCCCACAAAATGGCGATAACCGAAAACACATAAAGAACTATTAATAAGTCATGAATTAAGCTATGAAAGTAAAATTTGGCGAAAAGGATTGTTCTAAGAATGGGGCATATTTGGATGTAAGTTTTTTGGAAAAGTGGGCATGGCCCCGCCCCCTGCTAAGTTTTTTGTATATATCTCGACCAATTTCAATGAAATTCGATTTGTAATATTTTCATTGCATCCCAATGATATGCTGTGAAAATAGGCCAAATCGGTTCACAACCACGCCAACTTCCTATATTCCAGAACTTTGAAGACGATCTGAATTGTTTACTTTACAATAAAGTGAAGTATATCGGAACGAACTTTGCACAAATACTACATTTATTGTGCGACATCGCCCTTCTAAAAATCGTCGAAATCGGACCACAAATTTTCAAGGCCCCATATATCGAACATAAGACCTCAGTGTTTCTAATTTTTTTTTACCGAAAATATGGGTAAGTCTCTCAGATATTTTGAAGAAATTCGGAGGGAATATGTTTGATTTTCAAATATGAATATTTGAGGTTATAGTTACTATAATTAATTCTAATAATTAAATAGTTAAGAAGATAGAAGCATAAGTAGTTTCCTAAATATAGAAATAGTTTCATTTCAAACTTAAAATAATTATTTTACCTATAAAGGATTGTTTAAAGGATCAAAGTGAAATTTTGTGATGACAAATAAATTGTTTTCATATGATTTCCACATAACCTCAAAAATCACATATCTTTAATAAAGATATATCTAATGCTGCAAAATGAGACCAATCACTGAAACATCTATTGAAACATCTATTACTAAAAAGGGAGTAATTGCTATAACAACAACACGCAGTGTTCTTTGATATGCAAAAATAAAAATAAATTGGTGAAAGTGTGTATGTGGTGTGTTTTATATAGTGCTATGAATTTTCGATGTAAGTACATATTGGTAACACCTACCAAAAAAAAAAACGTTTCATACTTGAATAATTACCATCGAAAAATCGCATGGCGTACTCAATCAATTGCATGCCATGCGAGATGAGTTTTCACGAAAGAAGTGCAAAAGTGTTTCTACTAGTATGAAAAAGAAATTTGTTTGCATAAATTGTTGCATTTAGATAAACAAAATTTCACTTTCGCTTTTTATTAACTACGTATGTACGAAATATAAGGCAAAAACTACGAACATATGCATAAGTATACATACATACCTTTTGTATAATTCAATGTATTTGATTGTTGTTGTTACATACAAATTTTGCTTGTAAATACATATTTGATTAATTGCTAAAGTATTTTACGCTTATTTATGCTAGCCAGGCGATTACACACCACACGACCAGGCCAGACATAGTGTGCATGCAGCTTAAATGTGTTTAATATTATTATCGTTATTGTTAGGATTATAATTTATGCAGTAGTAACGTATATATATTTAAGCAAGTATTTTACACATCCAATCGATAATTTCTATTTGCGGCTTGAAACGCTTGTGCGGTGCTGTGGACAGAAAGAAATTATTTTGTTATTTATTTACAGAAAATACAACATTTTTGGCTACTCTGATGGACTTACCCAACAAGGCGTAGCGTTGTTCATTTTGCAACTGTGTGTAATCGGTGTATGGTATGGGCTTGTACTGCAAAGTATGCACATTGGCCATTTCTTCAGTCCATATCGTATCGAAGGAGTCTTGCAGCAGTGTGAGTATTTGCGCAAATTGTATTTGCAGCGAAGATGCCAGCTCGTCCAATTGCAATTCGATTAAGGCTTTGCATGTGTCACGCACCTGTTCCTGCTGATTAACCAGCTTCATGACTTCATTGTGTAGCGCATCGATGAGTGCGATATCTTCGAATGGATTGCCGGGCTTCAGGCTAAGCAACTTACGTTCGTGCTTACGACGATTTTTGGCCGAACGGAATGTTTTACTGAAGCAAAAGGAAAAAAAAACACAAAACACAATAAAAATTTAGCATAAATTAATTGATAATGTTCATTTAATAAATTGATATATGAAACGCATCAAAAGCTTCAAAAACACTGAATTGCATGGAAAATTAAATTAACAACAAAGTTGGCGTTTACACTTCATTCGAAAACTCACCCAGTGCCTTGTGAACTGCCAGTGTAGCGTGATGAGCGCATGCTAGTAGTGTCGGAGAGTAAGTCGGCCTCATCAATATCAGCCTGCTCATCGTCATTCAAGAGGCCATCGCGCCTTTGTTGCGCCAATACGCGCACCTCACGCAAACGTTCCTTATGCGTGACAAAGGTCTTTTCTTCATCCGACAACTGCTGCTGTAGCTGCTTGACGTATGCCAGCAACTCTGGCTTGACATATTCCTCTAACAACTCCATTTCGCTACTGTTCAAATGCACTTCAATAATCGCTAGGAAGTACAGATTACCCTTAACAAGGCATTTAATTGCTTGCTTAAAGTTTGTGTCGTAAGTCTTTTGTAGCGCATGCGCAACCTGATATTGCCCCTGTTCAAGTAAAGCTGGCAACATTGAGCTAGGTGAAAGTAGAAGGTAAATTTAGAGATTAAAAATAAATAGAAAATATTTTATTTTATAATATTTTGATGTTAAATTATTGACTTACAGCGCAACCGCGCCTACATCCTTCGCATCTTTTTGAGCCAACATCAGCACACGTCGCCAATCCAAAATGTGCTTGGAGCAGAGTAGCGCTTGTGCAAGGTTGCCGCCGCGCTCATACATTATACTCGCACTAGCAAGATCGTTCTCAGCGCGCAAGTGATCCGCGAAGGCCAAGCAGATGCGCATATGACATTGACGACGACTTGTCTGCTCCGGCTCAGCCAACTCATCTACATTTTCTAATTTATAGCACTTCAAAGCCTGTTTATATAGCCGATGGCGATCGATAAACTCCAAAGCTTCGTCGAATTTCTCATGTCCGCATTTAGCAATGTGCTCCAACGCCTTATCGTAACGCTTCAGATGCACATCAATTTTGAAATGACGATAATTCACTTCCAACTGTTTCAGTTCATTAAGGAATGGTAAAAATTCTTTGGGATCCTTTTGAGATTTCTGCGCCACGTAAAGCACTAAACCGAAATCATATGTGCCCAACGCAACATTGTACAATTCATTTACATCAACCAAATATAGCAGATGTTTGAGCGCTTCTTCGGCTGGGCCCGGCGCGGAATTGTCGATTGTAGTTTGTGTATTTTGTAGCTTCTTCGCTTGCCAGACCAGCAGCAATGCTTGCTCTATTTTTCCTGTTTTCACAAAGACCGTAATAATGGGCAAACGGAAACGTTCCTGGTCGTTCTCAGACATATATTTGTGCAACAGCGTACAGAGGTAGTCCACTTTGGATGCGATTTTGAAGTCTTCCGGGTACGCTTGTTGTGCTGCGGTATAATTGCTGGCGTACATTGTTTTGGAGAAATCCTTGGGTGAGGTGGGGAAAGAAAATATTATTAAAAACAATAGTTGAGAAACAGAATTATGTTAGATATTCAATATTTATACAAACGCACTTCATTCTCCAGATCGGTTAGGAATAAATTTAGCCATTGCGGATTAGTTATCTGCTTCAAGAAGACATCTACATGCTTCACAAAGTCTACCATATTGTGATCACAAATAATATTCAAATTGATGCGTTGCTTGCGCAGCATGTTGAACGCTTCACGGTAGCGCTGCTGATCGAGCATTTGGCCGATGATCTCCAAGGCGAGCACACGTGGGCAAATGACTTCCAAATTGCCACGTGGCATTTGTAGCACGACGCGTGCATCATTCGCTATGGTAGTCACCAGTCTGCCACCACGCTCCATATTACGCTTGTAGGCCTGTTGACGTGTGGAGAGCAATATGAAATTCAACTCGGTTAACTTTGTGTAGGCCAAGTAATTGCCGGCCAAGCAAAAGGATGTTACATCGCCCGCCACCAATTCGCTGTCAATATATAGACGTTGATTGTGCAGCAATGAAATCAGACAGTCTGATTGTGCCGACGGTGCTTGATACCACTGCATGTGCAATGCACCATGGTCCAATTGTTGGTAAATCTTATCCAGCTGAAGTGTTTGTTCATTGCTTACGGATATGTGGTGCACTTTGCCATTGTGTGTCTGCACGAAGAATTGCTCCAAAGTATCGAAGCCCATGCAACTGCAAACGGCGCTGCTGTTCAGTTGTAAGGCACTTATTGTGTTGTAAGTTCCCGACTCAATCGACAACTCATACAAATGCACTTTGCTCTTCTCGGCTATGTTTACTGTGGTTACCAAGTGATTTTCGTCCAGCAAAAAGAAATTGCCTAGCTCTATCGGTGGTGCATAGTAGTTATCCGGTTCTAGTTGTTGTCTTTGCAAAACGCAGAACTTTTCGAAGCATAGCGCAATTTTGCCATTGGTGTCACGAAACAGTTGAATGCGCTCTTTGGCGTCGTAAATGTACAACTGCAATTCATCATCGTTGGTTTTGCTTATGGCAACAGCATTGATATAAGTATCTATTTCAATTTCTTTACTACACATTGGCGGTGGTGGAATCGCTTTAGAAAAATCTGTTAACAATAGTTTTTTACCGTCTATAACAGCTACGAGACCGCTACGCGCAAAGCGATCGAAATCGAAATGCCAACGGTAAATGAGAGAACGACCACTTTCTAGCCATATGTGCAAAGTCTTCTCCTCGCCTATTCGCTGGTCCCAACAATGCTGTACTATGCGGTCTGTTTTCTCAAAAGTCAGTACCTGCTTCAGATACCAATGATAATTGCCAATGGTATAGAGATAAATATATTGTCTCTCGCTGACCGGATCCAAAGTTTCGACTGTCAAAATATCTGAATCGTTACTCCAACGTAACGACTGTATTGGTTCTTCTTCAATTCTGAATGGTAGTGTGATTTCACGATGCCGTAAACCATTCTTCTCGAAAAGCGAGATAGTGCTCTTATTGGGAAATATTTGTGGTATCGCGATCCAGTTACCCGATGGTCGCCAAGCAACCGGATATTGCAAACCTTGCGAACGTTCCGAAATATATGTTAATTCACCCTCCTTTGTGAAAACCTTAAACATACGTCCAGCTTCAATACTAACAAACGATACGACAAAATAGCTACTATCAGCGCGCCAAGTAATTTCAATATTCTACATATGGGAAAAATTGCAAGTAATAATTTACTATCAGAAATATGTATGTAATAATAACTTACCTGCGGTAGCGCCTCTACATTCTCTGGCGGCTTAAAGTCGCTTTTTTGCTTAGCTGCAGCTTTACCTTCGCTTCCATGAAATTGCGTTTCCTTTTTACCCCAGCCAACGTTAACAAACTGACTTTCAGGATCGCAATTTTCTTTAAACATATGTTCATTTATGACGTCATAAGTGCATGTCATAACGACAAGACTGTTTGCCTTTGTTATAAAAACGACAACTTCTTGATCTGGACTCCATGACATATTCTCCAAGCCAACATCACAAAATGTGCATTCGTTGAGTGCGCCAGAGCTAGGTGACACAGTTAGTACTTCACCTGCTTCTGTGGCCAGACATATCTCATTATTTAGAGCTAAGTATTCTGCTCCTACGATTCCTGGAACCGCGGCGACTTCTTTTATGTTCCCTGTGACTGTTTTCACCTCATAGAGTTTATCATCCGATACTACATGAACGATTTCATCGCTTTCCTTGCGGCCTATGTTGGGATTCAAAAGAATATGTTTTACATTGCGCACATTGGCCGTCAGTTGTTTGCACGACTTCAACTTCAAATTACGCATATTTAACAAAAATTATTTAATTGTTTATCAATTACTTTTATAAATAACACAATATCAAACGATTAGCACAAATGTAAAACGATTATTGGCCGCCAAAACATTGCACACCTATTTGCCAAGATCGAAACGTGCACAGTTGTCAACAGCTGATGATTTGACAGCTATACATACCGCGGCATCTGTTGGGGAGTAGAGAATTAAATTTTTTCGTATATGAATAAAATTCATTTCAATAATTAAATATATCTGGAATTGTTATAAAAGTATGAATTTCAAAAGTTCAGAAAGTAATTCATGAATGCATATTTAGAGTGCCTTAATTAATATTCAGACTCTTATTATTTATGTTGATATGGACATATTTGTATCACTAATTCTCATACTCTATTGCAGTTTTACTTTGTTTGCAAAATACAACAACTGCTTTTCTATTAATTGAATGAATTCAAAATTTAAACTCAAATTCAAGATCAACTGATTTTGAAATGAATTTTTCATTTTACAGGTACAGCAAAATGTTCAAATTTTTTGGTAAATTTATTTGTGGAAATTATATTCAGCTAATACACAAACCTTATTCACCATCCAATTTATATTCTGTCCTGTTACCAAATTCGTTCCAATGATCCAATGGATAGGTGGTGGGTTATATTGCAAGGTTGGTAATAGTGGAGGCGTGTAAGTATTTTCCCCAAAAACGGCACTAAAATATTTGTTTCTGTGAATTTACGGACGTAAAAACTGCACGATAATATAATAAAATTGTGATTTAACGTGTTGTGTTGCTTAAAAGATAAATTGTAAATATAAATGAGTCCATAGTAAAGTGTGAAATTGAAAAATATATTTGTTAAAATTGAAGCAAAAGGTGGTGCGAAGAATTTCTGTGGGCCATCTTTTGCTTAGTATTTGTCAATTGCTTTTACCTTATTTTTCCACTTGTAATTATCCGCTGTTGTAAGGTGTGCAGCAATGAAGACGTGAAGAGTAGAGCGAATAAACGAGAAAAACGAGACGGTAACGCGAATGCAAACGTGAAAAAAGTAAAAAATAAATGTATGTGAAAAATTCCACAACGACAGCAAAAAATTGAATGATAAGTGCAAAAGTTTTACAGCGAAAGCAATTCAGTGTGAGTGAGAAAAAGTGTTTTCTAATTGTTAAAATACAAAAGTATTAGTGCGAAAAAATATACTTTCCCAATAAGAATATTTTAGTTGGAGTAATCTAAAACAATCTAAACGTCTGCTGTCAATCAAGTAAAAATATACAGGGGATTGCTAATTGTTACCAAAATCATAACACCAAATAATAACAAGCAATAAGGTGAGTTGAGTAGCATTAGTAGATTGACCAACAAGAAAATATGCAGATGTTTCAATATGCTTGTGTAAATTTTTTGATGGCTGATTGGCCAGTGATTAGACTGCGCTCCAAGGAGACCCATTAACACAAATAATATCAAATATTCCAATATTCCTAAATTATTATAAAATTAAGCGCTTTCGAGAAAACTCCTATAGACTTCTCAAATCACTACAACTGTTTAAAGGGCGCGCTATAAAAATCCAACGCCTAGTGTCAATATGTGAGTGTAAACGCTTGTTCGAGAATCTCCATATGGTTAGGGTATAGACAGTTCTCTCAGAAACAGGATATTCTAAGCAAATTAATTATAGTATCAGGGTATAATATCATTTAAATTTCCGCACTTTGGTCCAACCGCTTTGTCCGGGGTGTATAGTAATCGATGAACTCCATCGGAACTCATTCATCAGTGTCACGTACGTGTAGTAAAGTCAATATACATATAATTTTGTAATGCGGCTTTACCACAAAATAACAACAATTATAACAACTCAATACAGGATGCGTTAACGACGCCAACTTCGTAGTGAATTGTAAGAATATTTAGTAGATTATTTGCTTTTAACCATTACATCTTCGTCAACTTACGCACTGACGACGATAACGTCGTGCATGTGCTCTTGGGTGGCAGGCAATGTGCCCAGGATGTAGTAAATAGTGAGTATATACGGAATGTGATACTGAAGGGAAAGTGCGTATAGCTCTGTGCGCAATTGCTCTTCTTTTTTTATAACCATTATCAATTGTACATATGTATGTACATATATTTACATATTTTGAATGGGCCGCGCCTAGGACATTTTTGCTTGCATTGTTCACGAAATTTTTTATGTTTTTGTGTTTTGGTATCCATTTTTTATGATTTTACATTTTTTTAGTATAAATATAAAACTAGTAGAATATATAAACATTACAAATACTGAAATTATCAATGTTTTATGTTGTTATTTGTCCGAAATTATCACTGAATAATAGTAAAAAGAGATTTATAGCATATATTTAAATATAAAAAAGCATTTTGGATCATTTACACGCTTTATTGTAGGTTATGTATTATATTTATTGTTCCAGATTTCTATACTACTTGATTATTATTTTGGATTTACTATATTTTGGACCAAATTTATATGCAACTTTTGCAACTGTTTTATTGTTGTTGCACAAAAAAAATTCAGTTTTTCTAAGGTCAACTAGATTATATTTTATGTCCCATCGTTAAAAAAATTAAATGAAATGTACATTCTCGTTTAAAGACGTTAAAAAAAGACGAATATAAAAACCAGTTCTAAGTAAAAATAAAGTTATCTTTATACTAGATATGTGTTGTTATTTTCAAATATGGTAAGGTGACTTTTACGGTTTTCTAATACAAAAAGTATAAACAAAATAGTTTTACAAATTATAAAAAGGTGTCTAACCAGTTCGCATAACAACTTCTTCGTATTTATGAGCTCAAATCAATGCTACTGATCATTGATGGTGATGAGTTTATTGTTTGCCGAGTGTTGGCGGTTTCAAAATCTGGCAGTATTCCATTCACTAACTTAAAAACTACTATATGTTTGTACTTGAAAATAACAATAAAAACTACGATTAATATTAAGGCACGGCGAATACAGTGGAATTGAAAATAAGCTGAAAACTATACGTATGTAGATTATGACTGAATGGTCAATACAAGTTTTTTTCGGTTATAGTGATTTTGATGGTGATTGATTGTTCTTTGACTAGCCTAATTTGATATTATGAATTTAAAAAAATTGTGAATCGACTCAAAAAATTCCCAAACATTCAAAAGCACTGACCAACATAAACAATGTTGTTTTTTTCTCTATAGTGTTATATTTCCATACGTATGTGCAACATGTCACTATAGTTCGTAGTGGGTTTAATAGTATTTTCGGCATTGTTTTTACAATCCACAACAAAAAAGTACACAACGAGCTAGAGTTGTAGATAGATGGCCGGCAACTATCAATTGCAACAACAAACAAATACAATGAAAGAGTCGTATTTGATTATATTAACCGATAGTAATTGCGCGTACTATGTACAAAGAAATATATATACCTATAGAGTGTGTCAAATGTAGTGTTAGTCGGTTCATTTGCATTTATATTTAAATTATATAAAATACGTATCGTAGTTTTTTTCAACATTATTAATTTTTTTTGCTAACTTTTGCATTATTACCGACAACCAATCGTCGGAAATACGTTTGTGATATTCGCAATGTTTCACAATCGTCATAAAATATTGGCACACACCAAACAAAAAACAACAACCACAAGTGTTGCGCCTGTGTGGGTATGATTTGTATATATGGAAAAATGTAGTCACCACAACAAAAGCAACTCGGCTTATACACCTGCCCATGAATGGTGTTAAACACAAAAACAGATAGCTCAACACAATACAAACAACGAGTCACGAAAAAGCAAATAAAACGCGCACAATTGCATTTCATTTCATCTTTATATTTCATTTCGTATTATGCGTAAATAGTGGATTATAAAAATATTTAATTTGGTATTAATATTGAATAGTAAATAATATAATGGTAGCTGACAGTTTTCGTATATTTTTAAAAGAGAGATCCTTCATTCATATCCCAAGGTTAATAAAAATGCTTTGTTTATTCATTTCGTTAAAGAAACTGCCGCTTAGATAGATCGAAATACTTTTTTATATATTTAATAATTTAGTATAATTTCTGTATAGGCGATTTTCCCAGACCTTACCGCACAAAATTTTAGCTATGTTCTCTAAGTCTTATCCGTATCCATAAATGGAGCATTGAATTGAGGCAACTGTTTTCTCAACCAAAGCTCAGCGAGAACAAACTGAAGCCGAAAAATGAAATGCAAATCTGTGCGTATAAATTAGGGGTCTTGAGAATATCCACTTCAACATGTCACACAATAAATTTTTTTACCACTGTATATTTTAAATTTAATTTTAAAAGCACTACAACTGCGTATTTCTGTTAAAACGAAATATTTACAGTAGCTTGCACGTCTGCCCATAGCTCTGTGATCGGTTAATCAGTTCATACACACATAATAAATAAATGTATGCGTGCCTTTATTAAAATTACCTTGCAAACGACGCTTTTTATAGAGGTTGTAAATATTCAAATACCTATGTATGTACATATGCATGATGTGTCTGCGCTTGAATGTGAGTATACCTTTGACGGTTAATGAAGACAACATAGAAAAATGTTGCAGCTGCCATTTTGCCACTCGCTAAATATTTGTCGCACACATTATTATAAATGCATGCGTATGTGCAAAGCGACAATTTAATTACATTTTAGATTGTAAACATTAATGTCGTATGTTTTTTTTAATAATCCAGCTACACGCTTCATTCATCTGTCGTTTGGATATCAACTTAGACGTACATTTGTATGCGATTCAAGGGGAATTTCCTTTATGACACCCACTTATCTTGATGTGAACCCTCGTATTCTTGGGCGGCATTTGTGATATATTTTAAGTTTTCTTATTTGCTAAGATCTAAGGTGTTAAGCGTTTTACTACTTTTCTGCGCTTGTTTTATTTCTAATTTTTCTGTTATTTTTGTATTTGCTTTTCACTTTCTTAATAATTATTTTTTTAGTGATTTTATAATTTAATTGTTTTTCTGTTTGTGTTTTTAAAGCAAAGGACAAAATTAATAAGTAGTGACAAGGAGTTTTAATAATATTTTGTATACATATTTCTAACATAGCCACTCGTTTCTTTGCATTTCACAATATATCCTCTCACACTCACATTCCGCTAGTAAAACTAATTCAACAGAAAACTTACAAAATTTAAGCAAATAAACATTAAGTAGCGCCTCGTAAAGCTAGAGTGCAACGTGCAACATTTTGGCGGCAACAAGCGACTAAATATGCAAGAAAATAATTATTGTACAACAACAAACAGAGCAACTCAGTCGTCACCTTTGGCTCACACTCATAGATTTGTACATACATATGTACGTACATGCATATGTAGTAAATGTGTGTAAAAGCATGCGACGAATTGAGCCTTAGTCCATCCCGTGATCTGTTTGCCACCACCATCGGATCCAGGCACATTGCTCGCCCTCTTCCAACAAACTCCATATACATATATATGTATGTGTGTGTTTGTGTTAACGTCTGCCAAATTGTCTGGTAGTCTACTTTTCCACAGTCCAATCACTCGTCCGTTCGTCCAAGCGTGCATCATTAACAGCAACCAACAGCCGGCTGCCAGCGTCCATTGACCGACAACTGACAACCGGTGCGACCCGGCAACAATGTTGCCGATGGTTGGTTGCTACTGCTGCTTTTTTCTCAGAAGCTTTTAGGGGCGCGCAAATGTCTGGAAAGCCAACGCATAGTGGGTTACGTTATATACTTTTGTAAAATAAATATAAAAAAATGTATAAAAATTAGATATATTTCAGTTTTGGTGTGTGTATACAAGTTTTAGCTATATTTTGTGATTATTGCGCATAAAAAATATGTTTTTGTACAAGCTTTAACAATTTATTTCGAATTCTAAAATATAAATGTAATGAATATCCCAAATATTGCATTATTAGCAAAAATGTAAATGTTTTAAAGATTTTTATGTTAAAAATGTCATTTTAGTCCAGTGTGCAGCGGCTCGTTTGCCTTTTTTGCAGGTCACATTGGAAATTGAACTCTTTCTCTCACTTTTATTCACAAAAGTATAATCATACATACATACATACATACATAAGTGTATACCAACAAGTCTACAATCATATGTGTGTTTATTTTCGACTTACCTTTTTATTGCCGGCCGCATTTACATGCTTTGACTGCATATTGACACCAATCCACACACCCCTTTACAGCACAAACAAAGCCATATCACCTAAGTATGCCTTACCTGTCGTCTCACCCTTGTACCCACTATTCTTGTTTACGCCGGTTGTTTAGTCTGCCCACTTTCCCTTCTTTCGTTCTTAGTTTACGAGTTGTGCTGTAAATTTTAATGTTTTTTTGTAGATCTCTTTTTTACCTTTTCGTTTTATGCTTCGCATTTTTTGCATTCTTCGTTTATCCCTCTCTTTTTAAATATTGAAAATTCTATTTTTAGCCTCACATATTTAAATATTTGCGCTTGTCCGACCATTCCTCCATACCGATTGCTTGGCTGCCTGCCTGGCTGCCACCGCCTTCGACAATGATAATATGTGCGATTTCATGTTGTTGTTGGCGGTTCCTTAACGACCTGCAGTGGCCAACAGGCCAACAGGGGGCGTTTGACGTTTCTTAATGATGATGAGAATTTCTTTTTAAATAACGATTTTCAATTATTCTGATTATATTTGCTTCCATTAAATATGTACTTAGTACTGCGTGAGTAGGTATCTATGATCATAAGTAGATATACAGTGGCGGACATAAAATCTGAAACGGTCGATCGACACTCATAGAATAATGTAATGGTTTGTACTTGAGTATTTGATATAATTTCCTTTAACTCCTGTTGAGGCGGTAAGTTGACAAAAGTTTGAAATCTTCGAGAATGCGTGATTTTTTGTCCAATACAATATGTTAACTGTTGAAAGATCTATCTTACGTAGATTGTCCTTAAGGTCAAAACAATATATAAACTCGTTTTGGGGATGGGTTGAAAAACACAGTTTTGAGAGAATACGTTTAAGTTTTTTAGCTGATTCAAGTTACTAAGATTTATTTATTTTAGATAATCACCTTATCTCTACTATTTAAAGAACCTATATCTATATTTTACTAAAGCCTATGAAATATCTATTAAATGTGCACATAAAAACGTTGTACAAGCATATATTATGTAAATATATACATATGTATATATTTTTGACCCTTTCTCCAATGTGCAGACTAATAGACTCTCCCAATGTTCCACTATTTTCTTTTACGTGCTCCATTTTGAATTCCATCACGAATTCCTTTGCCACTTCTTATTTAGTTTATTTTGTTGTTGCCTGGTTTTGACTTGTCTTACAGCTTTGCTATTGTACATACATACATACAAACAGTTTTAAATAAGTATGTATATAGAGTAGAGTGATCAGCGCTAGTGGCAATTTGCGTTTTTTTCTTTTACTATTTTAGTAATACCCACTGCTGGCTGTATTTTTGAGCTCCTTCTTGGCGAACGTGCCTGTTTGCTCCCGTTCTCATTTAACAATTCCTTTTTTCATTCTTTCATCTCACCCATAATGAATACTATTTTTGTTTTTGCTTTGTTGTTTACCTCCTTTTTTCGTCTTGTTGTTGTTGGCATTTTTTAAGTGCTGCTGGCGGTTTCCGTATAGTTTCATGGCGCTGGTTGTTGCTGTTCTGTTGCTATTGGGAGTCGTGGGTATTTTTAGTGACGTCAGTGGTTCAGTATTTAGGATTTTTTCTGCTCCCGATCTGCTTGTTATTTCTGGTTATTTCCATTCTCTGGCTTGTTGCCTTGTTGTTAGTGCTTTTGGTGTTATTATTTTTGGCGACTGCTAGCCAGAGTTGTCACATTGTTTTGTTGGTGAATGTTTTTATTTTTGTGTATTTTTAAACTCATGCAGTTAGTATGATTCATTTGTTGTAGTATTTATAATTATTATATCTTGTTACAACGATATATATACATACATATATATTATTAGCATCGCATATATTTAAAAAATAACAAGTTTTTTCTTTAATTTTCAGGTAATTGATTAACTTTTATGTGTACTGAATTTGTCATATTGTTTAAATCAGCATTTAAATATTACTCAAGATTACCATATTTGTAAGTAAAATCATACTCTTTATAAGTGTTAATTAAATATTTGAAAAGTAAGTAAGCCCATTAAGCCCATTTAAAAATGCTGAAGTAAATAAAATATAAATGTTTATATATCTACTTACATATGAATATGTACTATACGCTCTTAGCCGATATGGGACTGCTAATTAATATCACACCATATTTGATCATTCACTATAACTTTTGTACGTTGTTGTCGCACAAATTTTCTCAGAAAAAAGATCAAATTAAAAATGCAAAAAAAAAGGAAACTTTATTTTGCTGCATTGTTGATGCCACCACATTAATGAAAAATCACGAACAACGCATCAAATTGCCGTCACGGCAGTCTGTCGTCAGTTCAACCGACCAAGCGGCACAAGAGACCCGCCCAAACTACTTTGATATTAATTTCACCGGCAATTACACACATGCACATATATTCATACAATACATATGCGCGCTTGCAGTTATTACACATATTTGTATACTCGTACTATATGTTTTGAGGTCTGCCTACCCGTAAGCTCATAGCTTTTAATGAAAGCGAAAAACAACAACTAGTAGTGCAGTGAAAATAACGCTAGTAGTTAACACTATGCGCCGCATACTCGCTGAATTTGTTAGAAAAAAATAAAAATGCGCTGACCGCTTGTTTGGCCGCTGTTATCCTCCCACTGCGTCCCCCTTTCTGTTTGAGTATTGTTTAATTATTCGTCGTTGCAAAATTACTGCACTTAAGGCGTTGGCTGTCAAACCAAACCACAAGTGGAGGGAGTAAGGCACGAGGCCAAATCAAATAAATTAAAAATTTAGTCATAGCGCGTGCCTGGTATAATTTATTTATGCGCTCGCCACTGACGACCAATAACTAAACTTACTTTGCATGCAAAATTTTTGTAAAGTCGGCAGAGAAATAATAATAATTGTAATAATAATAAAAAAAAATATTTTGAAAACCTGAAGCCATATACAGGGTGTTTGAGGGGTATTATAGAGGAGTTATTGAGTTTATTTTACTGTTATACATGGATTAACATTAATGTTTGATATGCAAAAGTAAAATGACTTTCTAAGATAGAGTAGTGAGACGAAAATAGTTAATCGTTGGAATAAGTAGTAGCTCTGCAATGAAATTAATAAATTACATACTTCAAAAAGGACTATAAACATATAACTTAGAAAAAAGTTAGACTATGCGTTTTGTACTATTTTATTTCTGACTAGTTGCCGCCTTCCTTTTGTCACTGACACGGATTGTTAACACTTTCTGCCATTAGCTCACCCTCACTGTTTAGGCGGTATTTTGCACACACATCATACGTACATACATGCATGTATTACATCACCTACACACATCCGCCAGTCTTTTAGCGCTGGAGCACAGCTTTTCATCAAAACTTTTCACAAATTTACATTTAAGCACGTACGAGTATGTCCATAGGCACTTATATCCATCTGAAAATCGACGTTTGTCAGTCTGTTTAAGCAGTGGTGGATCTTTTTGTAAATGTACTATATAGTCAACGCACTGTATTACGCCTCGCTTGGCGATGTAACCGAAATTCCAATCAGACGCAAAAAAGTTGTACAGTGAATAAAATATGGCACTTTATTGACTAGGCCAATGGGAAATGTTTGATTTGATAACTATTTGTATAAAGTGAAAATCATGCAGTATGCCTTTAGCAATTGAATTTAGTAGGGATTTTAGATTTTACGATTGAAATTAATTTGAATAGTTTTTTGACATATGTTATGTGTGATAGCTATCAAAGTAAAAATATTTCAATAATATAACAAACCACACATATTTTTTAATTATTTTTAATATTGATGCATTTATTTGTTCTCATTTAATTTATTTATTGACAAAAGGACGTATTTATTTTTTCAATAAAAATTTAATAATTGCCAATAAAATTATTACCGGCTACATATGCGTCATTCCACAATCGAATTCTGTGTCATTTATGAGTCAATAATTGTTTACATTCATACTTACAGCCGCCTACACTTTTATCTGCCATGAACTCGCGATTTCCGACGTAATTTTGTATCAGCACCGCAGTTGTAATAAATTGTAAATAATAAAATTAAAATGAATGAGTTAAAAAGTGATGCGTAATTCAAGCGATTAATTGTAAATTTCATTATTAAAAAATATTAATATATATAAATAAATTCATTATGTATATTCAATAGAGTAGTCGAATTATATACAGATATTGCTTAAATGGAATTCAAGTAATATAAGTTTTATTGAAAAAGGTGATTTACTATCAATAACAAATATTTTAAAAGGTGGTCGAAATTGTTCGTCCAGCTGCAGTGCGCTTCTGCTTTTCGATAAAGTCTCCCTTTAAATCATTACATATGAACCATGTTTTTGTAAGTTCTCTTTAATCTAGGAGGGAGTTTAGTACTAAAGCCCAATCAAAAGTTCTAGTACTATACACCAAAACATTTACATGTATCCCACACTTACATATATGTAGTTTTCATTGCAAGCTTCTGACCCATTTCTTCGCATTCATTGCGCGCTCACAGGCAAGCGATTAACCAATGTTCAGTCATAATTAATTCAGTGATCGAATAACTCTCTTCACATTTCGCATGTAAAATGGTTTCAACAAACTTGAAGTGACTTTGTTTGCGATAATACAGTAGAAGCAACATTTTGTTGTGTCTTTTTTTGGATGACACCATTACGATGTGAATTTTCGCACATCTCAAATGATCGACAACTCGAATTGTTTCCGAACCAGTTGCACCAAGCTAAAATTGAGTCAGAGACAAATGTACGAAAAATGGAATAGATAACAAAAAGCTGGAAATGGAAAAATTAAAACTCGAGCACACGACAAGTCGCTCAAAATAAAAACATCACTCCTCGCTTTCCTGCTTAACGCTATCTACAGAGCACTGTGCAACCCTCAAATAGATAGATTACTCATTAACTGACATGGGAGCACAATTTGTGACGCTTTGCACTTGTATAAGCGCATCTTCGGCGACTCAGCCGTCTCTACTGACTCCGCCGACTATATGCCTTCTCACATACTTCAAGGCGCCGCACACTCAAGCGCCAAGTGACTGCAATGGTCGACAAAGAAAAATATTAAGCATGCGCTGCCAAGCCAAATATGCATTACTCATTGTTGAGCGGAGAGCGCAAGAGCGCATTCGTGATGTTACGATATAATGCTCGCTGAAAAAGTAAACATTTTACTACTCTACTTTACTTCCACTTCCATTTGTAGTTTACTGCAGACAACGATCGCTTGCCTGACTCGCGTTATTGAGTTCGAGTTTCGAGCTGGCTGCACGTGAAAAGGTAAGATTTGAGTCACTACTCTGAGCTGATCGGTCAAATGCTCCGCCGGTCGTTTGATCGACCGCTCTGTTTGTATGCGGTGCGGCTGATCGATCGGTAGGTTGGTCGGTCATTTAGCGGCATTCGAGTGTGCCACCCGACCGGTTGTTTTGCTGGTGGCTTAGCGAGACTTTGCTAACTAACTCAAAAGGTGCGCTGCTTGGCGTACTGGACGCCATGACTTGGCCGGTTGATTGTTTATTTCGGGTGATGTTGAAGTCTCAGTCGATTTTGAAGCTCGTGCGCGTCGCAATAGTGTTGCATACGCAAACGGAACGAAATTACAGCCATTAACTATTGAAGTGATGCACTCAAACTAATTGTATGACTAGTACTTCCAGTGCGGTTTTATTGACGCTAATTGCTAAAAAGAATATGTGAAATATAATAAAAATATTTTTCAAGTAAACAGATTTGGAAATATTTGTCTACTTTACTAGTGTATAAAAATTACAAAACAAAGAGTATTGCGAAAATAACTAATTTATTTTGTACAACTTGTGCTAAGAATATGTGTTGTGTAAAGTTTTAAGGTTTTTGGGTGTTATATAAACCTATTTATATTAAGTGCAGTTGGAATATTCTCAAATTCGCAGGCTTCATTTACTTTTTATACTGATTTATTTAAGCTCGGCGGCGAATACCGAGACAATTTTTAATATATTTTGGTGTTACTTATTTGCTAATAGCGGCGATTATTAAGACTTCCAGTTGCACCAAATTCAAAAGTCTGTTGTTTCTATGTATTTAAGCTTGAAGTGGCCGGAGGATAGGTAAATGTAGGGTCATATAATGTTTTCAATTACCAACAATTGCTGACTTTGAATTGAAACTGTCCTATCAGACTGAAATTATATTGATTCACTTCGTTTTTTTTTTAATTCACTATAGAGCTTATTCTACTGGCGTGAGTATCCTTAGACGGAAAATAATCTACTTATATTCTTATTTTCTTGCAAATCCAAAACCCAAAAAATATAGTCGTTAAGAAGATCTTATTTCTTTTGAGTCATTGAGTTTATCACATGCTATAAATTCGCATCGTAAAATTTTGAAGTCCTCGTTTTCATTTTACTCCAGTTGTCTGCTGAGAACACAGTTTGAAAAAGAAATCATTAACTTACTTAGTATAATATTGCCTCCTGCCCTAATCTATAACCGCCTAATCATTTTCGCAAATCGCTAAGGAATGAGTTATTTCATCGAAGTGATGATATATTTCCATATAACAACATCAGTGCTGAAATCTTTCGCGTCTTTTTAAGATCAGATTAGTCTCTTCATTTAATTCAAAGTTTAATTTAAAATTTCTGGCAATACAATGTAGTGAAATCTATCGTTGAAACCTTCTTATAGAATAATTCAGGAGGATCTTTATAATATCATCGTCCAAATTTTTACTTATTTGAGACACATCCTAAGTAACATCTTTCTAAAACAATGAAAACATTTTAGTATTTTTTTATTTTATTTAATTAAATTTTTTTTTGTCTTCAAAGGCTGAAAATGTAATACATATTTAAATAAAATATTTTAATTTTGTTTAACATTAAATACATCCGTGTATGAAATGCTCCATATTTCTTATTCACCATATTTATTTCTTTATTTTAGTAATCCATTTTTAAGTTACCGTTATAGTTTTTCCACGCTTGCATTAGTCATACTCATGCTTGTAGTGTGTTCTTTTTTCCTTAATATATAATTTTCTACAAATATAATCGAAGAAAACAAGTTTTCGCCAGCTGTTGCACGGTGACTCGCCATTTTTCCAGTTATACAGCTCCTCTCAGCGCACATACTCCCCTTTGCAACTGATTTTCCAACTCACCTCTCAACTTTTCTTGTTGCAACTTTCCTGCGGCTACCGCCACTGTTGTTGCACGTCACGTTGCGCTAGCAATTACAGCAAACTCTTGACAAATTTGTTGCTTTCCAAAGGCGAAAATGAAAAAAGTTGTAATATTAGTAATAAAAACATAAAAACAAAGAAATACGAATGAAATCCTCAGCAGCAATCGTTGCGCTCTATGTGTTCGAATGCATCACCCGTTGTACCCCGCCATTTTTAGCGGCAAGTGAAAGTCTAGCAATCACTATGGACTTTGGCATGTCTGCAACGTCGATATTACTGCGCTGTGCGTTTTCTAGTAGTCAGCGATTTTTTTTCAATTTTTTTTCTGTAGAGGGGAATAAACAAATTTCGCGTTTTACCTCAGCGGTCAGCGGCTTCAAGCTACGTTCCCGCATTGCTTTTTGTTTTTCAATTAAATATTTACATACACAAATACACATATATACATGCGGTTAGGCTTTTGCGGCGGCGGCGCCACCACCAACAGTTTAATAAACAATTTGCAGCGCCAACTATGCGCCAAGCATTTTAAATATTTTTTTCTTACTCCAAACGCTTTTGGTTTGAATGTTTGCTGTTAATGATCGTATGCAATGACTCTGTCATTTGCCGCAATTGCCGTTTGGTTGGCAGCGATTACGGCGTGCGTGTCATCTTGTATTTGCGCCATTGCTTTCGGAATTTTTTGTCGAACTTATCTGTCATACATATAGCTAGCAATTATATTATAGCCAATAATGCGGAAAGTCTACCAATGCATAAGACAAAAGAAATTCACTCTCTAAACGAAATGAATAGCATATTTTCGTGCATATCATATATAATTAACATATTTCCCACAGCCATTTGACATGTATGTCACATAATATACTCATATTTTGAGAGATTTTTATTACGAAAAGCCACTTAGTAACTTAACAGACTTCGCTTTTGAATGATAGTTGTTGCACGAATATTGGTTTGAATTTGTAAGGAAAGCTAAGAGTTTGAGCAGCAGAGGATAATACTCTTCCAACTTTAGTTTGCACTTCAATAGAGGTTTAAAGGTACTTTTAACTATTGCTGTAGAATTAGAGGTCAGATTGACGACGCAGTTTCAGATTTAATGATTTATTATCGTAAATTATTCCAAGATGAAACTAGTAAGCTCATGTGAAAGGATACTTTAATCAGAAGATCGCGCTTGTAACTAAGAGAGCCTTCTTTCTGCCTTTAAGACATAACGGCTTTATATAATATTAAGATCTTACTGGTTTTCTTTTATAAATAAATTTTTTAACGCACATACATACGTAAATTTAATTTTGGTATGTCTGCGAAAATACTTTCACTGTTCCAACACGCTGGTCAGCTGACGGCCAGCCATTCGACAAAACAAAAGATTGTGCCAGCCGGTAGAAAATAAAATAATTACAACAAATTGAAATGAAATAAGCGAAAAACAGTAACGAAGAAATGCGCATGCGCAAACGTCACTCTTCCCTACATACATACTACTTTTAGCCAAATGAGATATAGCGTAGGCTGCGCATATCCTCCAACAACAATTAACCAGTTGTTCTTTTTATTTTTCTTTTCCGCTACACCAACTTGACGCTAATAATTTTTTGTGGTATTTTTTACGTTTTCACGTCACAATTGTTATTTTTTCCACGATCTCAACATGTCTGTTCATTTCACACCCCAACGCTTTTTTTGTAGCCGTCTGTTTTTTTGCATGCTAAATTTGTGCTAACTCGTGCTATTTAATAATACCAACCTTTTGGTCACTTTTATGCCTTTCTGGTTATTCGCTTTTGATTAATTATCACTGCTTGTTTATTTATTTAGTTTTTTCCGTTGCGTTTCTTATTTCACTTTTTTCCTCCATTTTCTCATTCAGTTTCTTTCTTTCCTTGTTATTTAATATGTTTTAAGTCCGTCTACCTTGTTTGTTCACTGGTAGTGTGTCGAAATAAATTTTAAATAATTGTTTCTCGTCATGCATTTGTTAAAGTTGTTAAAACGATGATGTTTTCCCACTTCTAATGAACAATTGCCGTAAAAAATTAATAACACATACACCGGAACTGAATGCTGAAGCTGGAAACCTCTTGTTACTTATGCAATATTGGCACGCTACAAAAAGTGTTAGTGCGTGTAGACGGCCTATCGGGTTAGGTTTTTTTCATTGTCAACATTAATATCCTTATCCGGTTCAATATCAACAGGCAATAAGTAAATTCCATAATTGTATTAAACAATGAATTGGCCTTAAAAAAATTATCCCAAATATCGTTTCTATGTTATATATCTGTTTCATTTATTTTATTCCATTCAAATTTTACTTTTCCCCCACACTTCACTTTAAAATATGTAGTTGTAATTCTGTTCGTTATTAAATAACGGTAATTAATAGTATAGCTTAGCAGCTTTTAATATCCATTAGTTTGGCGTAAAGTTTTTCGTTTTTAACGGTCTATTATGACTGTTCGTAATTTTTACCTGTGTCTTTCGTTTATTGTCTGATTAGTAAATTCATACGAGTACATAATATATGTATGTATGTATTCATATTTTTCGGCCATGTGCAATTTGCACATGCAAAGTTTTCACTTTTCTCTTATCTACATATGCCGGTGTGCTTCGTGTTTGAATATATGAATATTTTGCATTTTCCTTCAGGCACTCTTGCATAAATATTGTAAATTGGAAAATTAGTGGTTTAGATCGGTATCTACATTACAGCTGAAACATATGTAGGAGATGTGTTCAAAAAGTAACGGGAATTTTAATATATATATTTTTTAATATTTATTCATTTTTCTACACTAATGTTAGCACCTTTAGTATCCCCACGATATTATGCACTTAAAGCAGCGCTTCATTCAATCGTCGAAAAACTTCTCAAACCCGGTTTTTGGAAAAGCTGTTGGCTCTTTCAACGATTTAAATTTTTCAATTACCTTTATTTTTTAACACACCATAGCTGTATTTATAATGACTTTTCGATATTTCTGTTGTGATAATAAAAAAGTGTTATAAACTACTGAAATTGTAAATTTAAATTAAATATATATGAAATCTCACTGAATATTGAATACAGCTTTCGACTGCAAAAAGTTTTCAAACTTCATTGTAAACAACAATAACAACAGCAGTGTGAATGTAAAGTCAAGATTAGTAAACAAATTAAATTAGATTTGAGATGATTAAGTTTTGTTTTGTACATGATATAAGGCCATACAAAAGCTAGACCTATAAGTATATAAGGATTCCTAACTAACTCTCTGTATATACAGTGCTAAATTAGAAAGCAGGTTTTCTTTACTAATTATTAATCAGAGCGAAATGCTGAAAAATCAAGTTCCCTATGCAATCAAACATTGTTCAGGCTAATCTTAATTTATTTATAACATTCGTTTCGGGTTTGTAAAAGAATTTCCCACAAACTGATTTAGTTTGCTTGTGACGTTTCCATTGAATTTGAAGGCAAGCCTGATTCCCATTGACTTCCGTGCCAAAAAATGCACGCATCGTATAAAATACATATTAATCAACCTGTGTGTATATGTAGATATATATATTTATTTAAAGGGTATGTGTTTTGTGCACTCTTTAACATTCTACGCTAGTGGCAATGTTCTCATTTTTATACTCTCGCAACAAATGTTGCTAAAGAGAGTATTATAGTTTTGTTCACATAACGGTTGTTTGTAACACCCAAAACTAAACGAGTTAGATATAGGGTTATATATACCAAAGTGATCAGGGTGAAGAGTGGAGTTCAAATCCGAATGTCTGTCTGTCCGTCCGTCCGTCCGTCCGTCTGTGCAAGCTGTAACTTGAGTAAAAATTAAGATATCTTGATGAAACTTGGCACACTTATTTCTTGGCACCATAGGAAGGTTGCTTTCGAAAATGAGCAAAATCGGACAACTGCCACGCCCACAAAATGGCGAAAACCGAAAACACATAAAGTATCATAACTAAGCCATAAATAAAGCTATGCAAATAAAATTTGGTATGAAGGATCGCACTATGAAGGGGCATATTTGGATGTAATTTTTTTGGGGAAGTAGGCGTGGCCACGCCCGCTACTAAGTTTTTTGTACATATCTCGCAAACCAGTAAAGCTATATAAATCAAACTTTCTGCAGTCGTTTTTTTAGCCACTTCCTAATACAGTCCAAAAACGAAAGAAATCGGATCATAACCACGCCCACCTCCCATACAAAAGTTAGGTTGAAACTTACTAAAAGTGGGTTAACTCACTAGCGAAAAACGTCAGAAACACTAAATTTCACATAAGAAATGGCAGATGGAAGCTGCACTCAGATTTTTTTACAAAATAGAAAATGGGCGTGGCGTCGCCCACTTAGGGGTCAAAAACCATATCTCCGGAATTATTCGACCGATTTCAATGAAACTTGGTTTGTAATAGTTTCTTTACATCCCAATGATATGTTGTGAAAATAGTCCAAATCGGATCACAACCACGCCTATTTCCCATATACCAGAACTCTGAAGTCGATCTGAATCGTGTACTTTACAATATATAAAGTAAGTAGTAGTGAAGATATCGGCGCAGAACTTTGACCAAATACTATGTTTATAGTGTGGCAGCCCCATTCTAAAAATAGGTTTTCAAGGCCCCATATATCGAACATGAGGACTTCTGTGCTTCTAACCTAATATTATGGTTTCCAACTTTCAATGGACTTTATACAATATATATGACGAATATGTGTGTCAAATTGCATATTATATAATATAAATAAAGTTAAATAAATAAATTGCGAGAGTATAAAATGTTCGGTTACACCCGAACTTAGCCCTTCCTTACTTGTTAATTATACGCTTTAAACAATTTACAACGTCGATAGAATCGTGTTTTCCCAACCTAGAAAAACGGAAAATATCCAAATCCAACACGTACTGCACCTGAATTTTCAATTGTAATGTAATTACATACATTTTATCTACACCTAAACACCTTTACACCTATACATAAATACATACGTATATTTCACCAGTGTAGTTTTTTTCAAAACACTTGGGCATGAAAGTCAACCCAGACTTGGGTGGGTAACGTCCTAATACTAGTATTACGATACTATTTTGAAGCGTAAATTGAATGAATAATAGTGTGTACATATCTACATAGAGATGTTTGCATGTGTAACAATTGCGCATGATCACATGAATACCAAAAAGACGAAAGCTACGGTTGGGTGGCTCGTTGGCTGACTTGAATAGGCGAAAACTCACACAGTAATTGGCAGACCGAATAACTTTACTTACTTGCACATGTGTGTTTGTAGTTTTTTTTCTATATTTACTAGTTTCAGCGCATAGCATCCCTGCCAGCCAGGCCTAACCACTTTCCCCTCATGTTTCTTCAATTACTAACACCAACGCACACGTTTGGGTTATTTTGTTTTTGTATTCGTACGTGTGAGGGGAATAGTGGTTAAAAAACTCACAAGCAGCTATGCTGGCCTATGACAAACTCACCACTTTTTTACCACTTTTGTGGGTTTAAAAAACTTCGGTTTAACCAGCTTTTTCACCACCTTTGGCTGGCAGGGATGTAATCCAACATTCGACGAAATCTCTGTGAGCAAAAGGGAATTTTAAAATTGGCTTACATTGTGCATTACCATACAGTAACGCAAAATAGTTGTGAAATGTAAAAAAAATTCTTCGAAACTTAACTCGATGTATAAAATGTAATACAGCAAATGTCAGGGGGCTGAAAAGTTTAACAGAGAAGTAATAACAATTTCATTATTTTTTAATTGTTATAAAAATTTCATAAAAAAGTTGCACAGGCCTGTGTCTAGCAACATAGATTTGGTTATAGCTAATTGATCAATTAACCGGCCTCTGCTCGATTAAAACGCTTATTACGGTCGGTTTACCATACAAAATAAAAGTCGACATAACCTTTTAATTTAATTTTAATCCACTTGAAAATTAATGTAACTTAATTTGATGTCTAAAAACGCTATTAGGTTCAATATCGTTATTGATTTTTGAGGTTAAGTTTCTTTTCCGATTCTTTACAAAAATCAAAACAGAGACTATAGTATGTTCGTTGAAAATAGGTAATGGACCTTCATATCCTTTATGCTTTAGATAAGCATTGTAGGGGAATGGCTCTATGAACTATGCTAAGGATCTCTGACCTGTTTAAAAGCCTGCAACATTAATAGTTATGAGATGTATGAGAATCTGGGGAATAACTGTGCCCAGAAAACATATTTGGCATTCATATTTTCGAAAAATGTGTTTTTCTTCATTCGATTCCTAACTTATGTTACTAACTGCTGCATATATTTTCTATATAAGGTTGGACGAAAGTATTTATACGATTATATAGGCAGACTTCAGTTCACTCTGGTGTAATGTTATTTGCTTTGCTAGATTTTCGTACTTTTTACAATAATTCAGTATATTTGAATTCGGAATTTCATGCTGTATTCTTACAACAAAATAAAGCATTTTATATGGACAAACATAACATACAAGTATGTATAATGTGTGTTTGTATGTGTGTGGAAAGCAACAATAAATTAGTTCAGGTTTTTGTTCAGTGGCGGCGTCTTTATAGCCAAAAAATCGCATATACTATGTACTGTATATGCACTTGCTCTATCATGTATGCATAGCCTTATGTACACCAGGGCGTATGTGGAACAGGCCATTCTCATAGTAAACCTTTTTATTTGTCGATTGGTTCATTTGTAGTCATTGTAAAATTCGTAGATTTTTCTATGTCTGCTGCTAGCATGTTTGAGTGCGCTTATTTGTGTGTATGATTCTATTTTAGTTACAAGCATATAGGAATTGAATTTGGCGTTTCAGTTCTGACTATTATTTCGTTTTTATTTTTCATTTTTGCAGAATCACTGCAAATAATGAAAATAGAAGTAGAAGTGGAGTAGAACTAGAATTGTCACTAATTGGCGCACACTACAAATGTTGCTCAAATTCACTAATACTCTGTTGTAAAGCACATTTTTGCTGACCATAGGTGGGAGTTCCGAGTGTGCATACACATGTGTGTATTCTTGTTTTCCTTTCGTTAATGCCTCAATTAAATGCATTGTGATGACTTTTATTTTTTGGTCGCTTTGTGCTATGGCTTGAATGGCTATTTGCGGTTGAAAAGCTTTATTTGCGTTAATTGAAGTCTTTTCTGCTAATTTTTTTATATTTTTTACGAGGGTAGTTTGATATATTTGTGATAAAAATAATATTTATTTAAAGTATGTTTTTTTGCCTATTTTTTAGTGGTGACTTTATCATCGTTGTAAACAAACGGTATATTCAAGAAACTGGGAATGGTTAGCTAGAAAAGTTCTGTATAGTTCATCAGTTTTTAAAACCAAACAAAAATGTAAATATTATAGTTCCTAATTAACAGACTGAATTGTAATTACAATTAATAATAAATAATTTCAAAGTGTGACTGACTTATAAAACTATTCTCGTATATTCTTGGCACAATTTGTACAAAATGTAGCAGCAACAAAGCGCAGGCGTATGACTAAACACGTACACATTTATTAATGAAATTCTAAAACGAAGTGTGTGTATTGAAGTTGAAAAGATTAATAAAAAAGAAAGAAGAAAAATAATAATAAATGCTAATACCAGAGCATTTCGTATTTAACGTTGTATTTTTGGCAATTTTCCGCCGTCGAAATTATAGCAGTAGATTTGGTTTGCGGTTTCCACCTACAATCGGCTATTGACCTTAATTTAGTGAATTGTTGCTGATTTTATTTTACAAATTTGTAGTGTCCAAGTCTTATGTTGTGCCGCTAACCAAGAACGAAAAAAAAATATAATGAACAGCAATAATAATATTGACGTATAAAAAGTGAAGCGCTATTATTACTTTTCATTAGGGTGCGAACAAAAAGTTTAAAAATAATGAAAAATTAATAAATGCTATTATTAACAAATAGTTTTTGAAAAAATGTTGTAATGCGTTTCACTTCCAAAAAACATCTTTATTACTTTGATCGACTTATTTTCTCGCAAACACTTTTCAATATGCGGCTTAAAACATGGTGACAACAATAAAAATTACTTGTGACGGTGTCTTCATACAGTCCAATTCGTATCTTACGCCTACAGCGTCTGGTAACGCAGCTGCGCATCATAGAACGCATGCAGACAATATTGCGCAACATTTACACACGTCGGCAACAACGACAGCAACATCGTTCGCCATTTGCAGCGACGACCCAAGCAACTCGGACGCCAGTTCTAACGAGTGTGAGCGCACATTGCGGCAGAGTTTCAGGCAAACAAATTCACCGAAAATCGCGCTCATATCGGCGACAATTAGTAGCTGCAACAATAAGAACAGTAACACTGTATTTAAGTCTTACTCCTCCAACACATCCTCCTCCTCTTCGAATTCTTCATGCCACTCGCACACCTCCAACGCCTCGCTACGACAACGCCGTCAGCGCCGCAATAATTCCACCAGTCCACGCGATTCATTCAAATTCATAACGCCTGCAGCTGTTACGTTGTCACCACACGGCAAAGCGGTGGACTCTCGTCGTCGCTACTATTATAGCGGTACAGGCGCTAGCGCGGGTGGTAACAGCAATGTGTATTGGTGTAAACAGGCGCTCGCCGGCAGCGGTCGTGGCAAAGCCGGCTTTGATAGTTGTGAGCAGACAAATAGCGCACAGAAGCGACGCGCGCATACCGCTGAACATGCGATGTTGACACGGAGCGCCAGTAGTATCACACCCCATAAAGAATTCCGAAACGCGTCTCCGTCAACTACCGCAGCGACGGCGGCAGGTGTTGCCAAAGTGGTGACGGTGCGACGCGAAAGCAATGAACAACAGTCGAACGACAACAGGGGCCACCAAAAAAGCAATAAAAACTATACCGCTGACACATCAGTTGCGGTTACTTCCAGTGAAAAGGCGCACACCGACATCTATTACAATGCCAAAAAAGCGCCTGTAAATAATGACAATAATGAAGACACTGCAAATAATGGTGACGGTGGTGGTGATGACACTCCAGTGAAAGCCGCAACAAGACAAAGTGACAGCAACAATAAAATTAACCAAAAGAATAAAATCGCTAACTGTGGCGAGTTCTCAACCAAAGTGAGTTCACCTCCAAGTTCCATGTCTGACTGCAATACCACGCAGAACACAAATATAAACTTTCAACCAAGTGCGGTTGTGAAATGTGTGTCAACAAAACGCGTATCGCCCAACGGTAGTGTGTCATCCGCCGATACGACACGCCTCTTTAATTTCATACGTGCAGCGCGTAAGTTTTATCGTAGTGCCGCGAACGGTGTGAACGGTGATGTGGTAGATGGTTGTCAAAACTCCGCTGATAAAGTCGATAGTGGAAGTGCGCTACAGCAGCAGTCAGAGGCGACTAAGCGTCGTTCTTCATTGGCGGCGATCAACGATCAGCTAGAGATTACAGATTATAATAAGTTATCAGCTGATGTTTTAAGCCAAATAACGGTGTCCTCAAACGACGATTGGTTTGGTTAGTATTTTGTATTGCTTAATTTTTTATATTTTTCGAAAACCTCCCAACACTATAAATTAATCTCTAAATTCGAATACATTCAAACTCTAAAATCTCGGACCGAAATACCAATTAAATTTCGTATGACTCTCAGTTCCGTTATTTTTTTCACCAAAAGGTATATGAAGCAAGATATTCATCATCGAAAATAATATTTCATTTAAGCTTTCCATTTCAAAGCTTGCTTTTCTACAAGTACTCGCCCTAGTCTTGACATAAAGCCTGTCCAATTATTTTCTTTTCGGAAATTCTTTGGAAATTCCGGTTATTTGGGAAAATACTCGATTGCTCAACACTGTGACATATAGAAGTGTAATATTAGCGTAATAAAACTTGCACTAAATATAACTGTTTTTAATTAGTTACATTAATTTATTTACATCAAACTGGTTTGTTTACATATAGTATATGTTAAAAATGCAGTGCAACACCACATTAATGTAATGTAATGTTATGTACATTAATGCTTAGTATATATGAAGAAAATGGTGTTATGAAATATCAGAAATGCACGTCATACTTACCATCCCTTGTCTGACTATTAATTTTAACTTTGCCGCCAGCCAAATGGTTTATACAATGCAGTAAAAAATGCAATTATTTCTGTCATTTGTGAGTTCATTAAGGAAGAGTCAACTTTATGAAAAAGCTACATTCACCCCGAGTAACATAGGCTATATTTTTTTGCTAGAATCTCAACTTTCTGGAAATAGTTATTAGGACTCCGTGATGGAGAATGTTAATCTGAAACTGAAAATCGTCCTGCAAGTCATTCTCTACACATCGCAATCGCGTGCTAGAGAGTAGAGTAACGAGTGCTCGCAGCTGCTTGCTGAACAAAATTTCAAAACCTGCCAAGTACGCGTTTGAGAGTCGAGTACGGAGCGTGTGCAGCGGCTTGAAGAACAAAATATTAGAAATATACAAGCTCGCACTAGGGCGTCGAACTCTGAGCGTTCCCAACGCCTTCATAATCAGAGAGAAATACAACGGACACCACAGACTAGAGGTCAAGTTTTAGCTCATTACAAATAAAATATAATTTCATGTTCGAATTTTTCTAATTTTACTTTTTTAAAATGAACCCACGCAAGAAACGGCAAAGTACATACATATGTATGGGAGAGTGTGTATAAGTGTGTAAAAACTTATAACTTTTGAAATGTTTGTTTAAACCCGTGCGAAGCCGGAGCGGTCTGCTAGTTATAGTATAAAAAAGGTTAAATTTTCCTACAAAATAAATATATATTCAATAAAGTGAATTAAAAATTTCGAAATCTAATAAACCGAAGAGTAAAATAAATATATTTTCTTTCTAATTTTGAAGTATAAAATATTATTTAAGATTAAAAACGTTTGCATGTACAAAACCTACAACCACTTTTGGATATTAAAATGTATATCCCTTAAAAATCTAGTAAACTGATATTTCAGTTAAACAAATGCTAAATTCAATTTGTTAGTTGTGTTACTACTCCGTTGTCTCAGTTTATAGCGAGATTTATACATGTTGCATCATCTGCAACCCACACTGTATCAGCAGACCTATACCCGCTTCGCTACACTCAATAAATGCCGCCACCGGGCCATCAAATAGCGGATATTTTTATACCGACGAAAGCATCACCGTCACTTGCATAAACACGTACATATGTCTGTAATGATAGAAATATGCGTAGATCCATATGTAACACTTTACCACTAGGTAATTTTTCCATCCACATACATACTTATTTATTCTTTTATTACTCATTTGTGTGACAGTTTTAGCGTACATTTGCATCGTTTGACACACTCACAAGCGAGGAAAAACAACAAAGCGGCACACAAGTGACAACAGTTGACTCGCATGCCATAATAATTGTCATAAAAAAATTTACGCAATACAAAAGATACATTTTTTTCTGCACGCATTCCTCACCACAAGCGGTACAATGGATCTGTAACACAATTATGCCAACTCGCATGCAATTATATGCACATATCTGCGAGTTCATACATAGTTTTGTTATTATTTGCAGTTCATTGGCTTTGTTGGTTTGATGGCTTCGTCATCGATATCATCGACATAGTTGTTGTTGCTATATTTGTTGCCATTCGGCATTTACCATATACATACATACTGATATAAAGATACATAAGTATGTACATACTATTGTTTGTATTTCTAGATTTAGTGTTGTTGGCGCAAGAGAAGCCAATCACCTCACTCCTACTACTATTAGTATGACTTAGTTGTTTACCCAGTTATGACTAGTTACTTCTTCAATTACAACCGAGATATCGCATAGCATTGCATATATTAAGCGTTCTTATACATCTTTCTTTGATCTGTCGTTGATTTGACTTGACTTAGTTGTGCAACAGTGCGAATCGTCAATGGTTAGAAGCCGCCTTTTTACTAAATTCTTCAAATTCATTACGTTACTAATATAGTATGTGCAATATGTTTGCATATAAAATGTATAACAATAAAAATAACTCAAAGTGGAAATGGAAACTTAAATGGCTGCTATGAAGATCTTATAACGCCGTTAAAAATTCTGTTTCAGAGTAATTCTTCCGAGAATATTGGGGTTATATTCTTATATATTATATTAAAACATGGGATGGACTAGTAATCTAGTCTACACTCTTCGGAACTTTTATCAGCCCATAATCTTTAAAGTTTTTAAAGTCCGGAGAATTGTCTAAAATTTCCTTCAACGCACTTCACGAGTCAACAAATAGTCGATTATTATGTTATATCGTGTTCTTATGCGTAAATCCAGAATCATCTGGGTAGATGTTAGACACCGATTTTAAAACATTGCGATTAACACACAACTATTTTAAATGTGGTGCAAATAATTTTTTTTTAACATTTTATGATCAAAAATCCTATTAAATAGCACTCATTACCTAAGAATGCCACAATCTCTTGACGTCTTGCTCATTCATACTATAAATCAAATATGAATTAAAATCCCTACTAATATTATAAATGCGAATGTAAGTTTGTTTGTTACGCTTTCACGCAAAAACTACTGAACCGATCATCATGAAACTTTGTACATATACTCTTGAAGGTACTAGAAGCAACATAGGGTACTTTATATAAATAAAAAATTGTTTACGAAAGATAAAACAATTGTTTGTCAAAAAATTTATTTTTTCCTCGACGAGACAATATGGATGATTTTGAGAATGAAATTGCACGAGAGCTAGATTAAGATTTCATAGCACTGCAACATCAAGTGACAGAATTAGTTCCTCAATTACTTCCAGAGCAAAATCATGTTTTCCATCAAGTTTTACGTAAAATAGACTCCGGTAGTGGTGGACTCTTCTTTCTCGATGCACCAGGAGAAACTGGAAAAACGTTTTACTAAACTTATTATTAATGTCCGTCAGAAAAGACCAAAAAATAGCAGTTGCCGTAGCTTCGTCAGGTATTGCCGCGACGCTATTAAACGGCGGTCGTACGCACATTCCGTTTTAAAATTACCTTTGAATTTGGCACAGGAAGATTCGCCAATCTGTAATTTTAGTAAAAATAGTTCACGAGGTAGAATGCTGCCAGAATGCAAGCTTTTAGTGTGGGATGAAAGTACAATGTCTCACAAAAAGGCTATAGAAGCTTTAAACCGGACCCTCCAGGACTTGTGAGATAGTACAGATATAATGGGAGGCATGGTGGTTTTATTGGCTGGTGATTTCCGTCAAACCCTCCCAGTGATTCAGAGGGGGACACCAGCAGATGAAATTCAAGCGTGCATTAAATCGTCAAGCTTATGGTCGACAGTTGAAAAACTCCGCCTGAAAACGAATATGAGGGTGCATTTTCATAATGACGTGGATTCAGGACTTTACGCAGAAATGTTGTTGAAAATTGGTGATGGTTGTTTAGACGTTGACGCTGAAGGCTATATATCACTGTCAAGAGAATTTTGTAATTTAGTAAAAAGTGATGTGGATCTCATTGCTAATGTTTTTAAGGAATTAAAACAAAATTTGTGTAGTGATCAGTGGTTGTGTGCAAGAGCAATATTAGCACCAAGAAATGAAATCGTTAATAGGATCAACACTGGCATTTTAAACGAGGTTCAGGGAGAAATGAAGGAATATTTGTCAATGGATACAATTATGGATACGGAACTAAGTACTTCACATCCTGTGGAGTTTTTAAATTCACTTGAACTATCGGGTGTACCGTCACATAAACTTCAATTGAAACTAAATGTACAAGTAATGCTTATGCGAAATCTAGATGCTCCTAGGCTATGTAATGGAACAAAGCTTCGGATAACAAAATTGGGGCAAAACATACTTGGTGCTACTATTTTAACAGGTGTCGGTAAGGGAAATAGTGTTATAATACCTCGGATACCAATTATTCCCACTGACTTTCCATTCCAATTTAAAAGGATTCAGTTTCCCGTCAAGCTTAGCTTTGCTGTTACTATAAACAAGGCACAAGGACAAACATTACAGGTATCAGGAGTGCATTTAGAAAACCCATGCTTCTCTCATGGTCAGCTTTATGTAGCCTGTTCACGTGTATCTAATGCCAGGAATTTACACATATTTGCACGCGACAGGAAAACTTATAACATTGTCTACAAAAATATCTTAAATTAATACTTTGTATTTTATTTTTTTTTAATTGTTAGAATTCAGAATTATTTATTTGTGTGACGGTGAAATATATTTTAACATTTGTTGTTGCATTTCAATAAGCATATATTAAAGTGTTGAAACTTCTGTCTGTAGTAATTTTTAAAAATTGTTGATCTCAGCCAAACAATCAAATTTAGTTATCATATTGACTCATTTCTATTATTATACCATTACCCTTTATCTCTCATACTTATTTAATGACTCCACTGCGTGCGAAGCCGCGGGTAAAAAGCTAGTAATATATAAATATTGTCGAAAATTATTCATTAATTTTGTTTGTTTCACTCTCTTTGCAGGTAAGCAATTCAAAAAAATAAAAATAAAACCAAAGAAATATATTCAATTATGATTATTGGTGGTATGTATTGATTTGAATGTACAGTTTTAAAAAAATTCTCATGGAGTTAACCCTAGAATGGTAAACACCGCCTGTGAGGCGAAGAATTTTTTTATTTTTAAAATACTGATAAAATATTTGATCTATAAATGTTGCCAATAATATATTTAAGATATTTAAAAGTGAATTGTTTTTTGTTTATTTTTATTACCAAGCATGTAATATATACGTTTTTGTTTTTGTTTTAATAAATTTTTGTTTTGTTAAGGGTAAAATGTGGGTTTTTTATAAAAGTCGCCTCACAGGCGAAGATTACCATTAAAGAGCAAAAAAATATGTTTACCATTCTAGGGTTAAAAAATACAATCGAAAAAAAAATCAAAGAGTGGTGTACGTGATCATAAACATGAACGTTTGTTCATATTAGTATAACCTAATGTATATACATATGTACATTAGGGTGGCCCTTAGTTGAATGGAAGCTAAAAAAAAGTTTCTGGATTCTCGATCGCACCCCCTAGAAATATGCGAATAGCCCAAAAACTAGTATATACAAAGTTTTGGGTCAATCAAAAAAGATTTAGAGGTTGCGCAAGGAGCTTGAAATCCTGAAAAAATAAGAATTTTTGCCATTTTTATGTCTCAGACTTCCATATTTCAAAGTCACACTATCCCTTACTGGTCTTCCATACCGTAATAAGATAATAAGAATAACATTAGAACCGTTATAACGGTATATCACGAGCATGCGACGCTTGAGAATGCACCACATTAAATTTACTTTCATATTTGTATTTCTGTAACTCTATCATCAATCGACCAATTTTTAAGATTGTGGTAATTTTGGAAAGGTAATAAAATGTAGATCTTATTACGGTATGGAAACCAGATAGAGTGACTTTGAAATATGGAGACATATAAATGGCAAAAATTCTTAATTTTTCAGGAATTCAAGCTCCTTGCGCAACCTCTAAACCTTTTTTGATTGACCCAAAACTTTGTATATACTAGTTTTTGGGCTATTCGCATATTTCTAGGGGGTGCGATCGAGAATTGGAATACTTTGGAAAATAAGGACCACCCTAATGTACATATATAAAGAAAAGTTTGGAAATGTTTTACTTGATCGATTTTGCTGACGTTTTTATTGCTTGAGGTTATTTTCATTGCCTTAGTAGTCCTCAAGTTTGAATATTTCCAGGAAATATTACCCTAACTTTGAGAAAAAAAATTACCCCGAGAAGTCAGATTATTTAGCATGTCAATTGTTGTTTTTATGACATATTCATCGCCTAAAATAAAATATTCCATCCAAAAGCCATTGCCTAATAGTTAGCAATGGATCCGAAATATATTTTTAATTTTTCCCAATGATCGTACAAACGCATATATAACATATTACTTATAAACTGAAAGGGTCGATGATTAATTTTTCTTATTGAAATTTGAAAGAAAAAAAAAACCATAATAAATGATTCTTATTTGAGAGATGGCAATGGATTTTGGAAAAATTTTAGGATTATATTCTAATGTAAATACAGTAGAACTTCCATAACATGAACTCTTGAATTGGCAATAGAAGACTAATTTCATACAAATTTCCTTCCATAAATCGAACTTTTCGACCAAGGCATAATACAAAATATAAAATTTTACCATTGTGTCAGAATTTTAAAAGAGTCGCTCTATATGACATGGAGGCGAACAAAAAATATGATATTACGTTAATGGATTATAAATCATGTAACAAAGACCTGTGATACAGACGTCAAGACCCAAACAATAGTAAACTGCAACAAACAAAATTTCAGAATACATGTTTTAACGTATGTACATAAAACTTTATGTGAAGGAAATAAATAAAACTGTATATAAATCTATATTTTACAGCTTTTTGAAAAATTGCATGTTTTAATGAAAATTCTATAACTCGAAGTCTCTCTAACTCGAAGTTTATTTTTTTGGTTTATGGCGATTCGAGTTAAAGAAGTTATACTGTATGTACAAATATAGCAATTGTAAAACAGTGCTTCTCCTGTAGGTATATTTGGTATACAAATAAGGATAAGCTGTCCGTTTTTTCTCACTATTGCGTGCTTGCAAATTAATTCAAATTATTCAGTCACCCTTTAAAACTTTTGGAATCTCACGGAACTTACACATTACAGAGCTGTCGTGTTCAATACCAAACTTAACGTATTACTTAAACGTAAATTAGTATGTATTATATTTACTGACTTATGAGGAAACAAATTCCCATACATATATAAGTTTACATGTAAACACCGACTGGCAACTGTAATAATGAGCTGTGTGAAATTCATAAAAATAAAAGCAAAATTAATTCATTCATTTCATGTCAAATTTATGCACCGCAAACGGATTCCGCAAGTGAATCTGCATTAAATCGAAATAAGGAAGAGAGAGAGAAAAAGTAGCGTATAATAAATTAATATGTACTTTTTTGCATTATGTTTGCTTATATGCAAACCAAAAACAACAATAAGGTAACATGCATAAGTTTAACGGCTTACGGTAGCAAAATATTCTGCCACCAAGCCGAGCACCGTTGCACACCGTTGCATATTAACCGGAAGAAGAGTAGTGAACGAAAACATTTTTTGCAACAGTGAACAGACGAGAACGTGAGAACCTTTGACAGCAAATGCAACAATACGAAATACAATCAATATGTGCATGTACATATGTACATATTTATACAGTGGCACAACTGTATTGTAATGAACACACGCGATATATATACACAGATGCATAGCAATACATGCCGAGTTGCATGAAACCACAGATATTTACATATGTACACGAAATATGCGATACTGCTGCTGCCGCCAGGAAAAAGCTGTTGTGTGAAAGTTGCAGCCCAGAAGCATGGCAACCCATAAAGTTCAAACAATATTTGCACTTTCTTCTTGCTCTATATGAGATTGGTTTTTCCTACCAAGGAACGCCTAGCTTCTCCACACACAGCGGCAATCTTATGACCGCGAATGACAGCTTGCAGACTTTTCAGGAAAGTTGTGTTGTAAATTAGTTTGACTTTGAGTACAACAAAAACTTGAAACAGAAAAGACTATGTAAAATGAATGAATGAAATGTGTTGTGTGTCGGAATGTAATGTGAAATTAAAAAAGGGTCGTGTCGTTGGCCGCCTCAACTGATGCATGCGATTGCAATGAAATGTTGCGTTTACTTGTACTTTACACCACTTTCAATGTTATTTGCTTACTCATTGTTGTTGTTACTGTTGTATTATTGGCTTTTGTTTTAGCGCAACGGCAAACCACAAGCATAACCGCTAAGCCAAGCAAATACCTACCACAAAGAACGGATAAAGTTATTAAGACTAATTATCGCTTGAATGATGTCGTTGCTTTTATTGTATTGTATATATGATATATTTCTTTTTAATTAGAATTGTAGATAGTAGAGATACATACATATAACTTTTACTATTAAAATTAATAAAAACTAAAAGTGAAACGTCCGCTTACATATACAGAGGTAGTCAACATTATTTACACATCAGACGTTTTTTTACAAGTTTCACACAAAAAGCTTTCGCTTGTTGTTGTTGTTGTCGCAGGGTAACAAAATGCTATACTGTTGTAAACCTTGATCTATTCCCGAGCGAATGAAGTCTGTTTGGCAAGAATAGCTAGAAATATGGCGGAGAAATACGCAAATGAACTAAGACTCGCAGTAGTCAAAAGTATTTACACACATTTTTTTTGCGGCACCCTGAGGAGGTTGCTTTCGAAAATGGGCAAAATCGGTCCACTGCCACGCCCACAAAATGGCGGAAACCGAAAACCTATACAGTGTCATAACTAAGCCATAAATAAAGTTATGAAATTTGGAACATAGGATCCCATTAGGGAGGGGCACATTTGGATGTAATTTTTTTGGAAAAGTGGGCGTGACCCCGCCCTCAAATAGATTTTTTGTATATAACTCGCAAACCAATAAAGCGACTTTCTGCAGTCGTTTATTTTAGCCATTTCCTTATACAGTCCAAAAATGAAAGAAATCGGATAATATCCACGCCCACCTCCCATACAAAGGTTAGGTTGAAAATTACTAAAAGTGCGTTAACTCACTAACGAAAAACGTCAGAAACACCAAATTTTACATAAATGGCAGAAGGAAGCTGCACTGAGATTTTTTTACAAAATGGAAAATGGGCGTGACGTCGCCCACTTATGGGTCAAAAATCATATCTCAAGAATTACTCAACAGATTTCAATGAAATTCGGTATATAACACTTTCTTGACACCCTGATGAACCGGGTGGAATATGGGAAAACGAGTGAAATCGGTTTAGGAATTACCTCAGTCCCCATATACTATTTATGATGATTTTCGTTATTCTATTGAACTTTATACCGAATATATGGGTCGAATTGTGTTATCTTTACAAAATTACATCAATAAATTGCGAGAGTATAAAATGTTCGGTTACACCCGAACTTAGCCCTTCCTTACTTGTTATTTAAATATTTATCTCAATTTTTGTATATAGTATATACATATACAATATGTATATACATATGTAATTTTTATTTTTGTTATTTTTTTCGCAAACAATTACGCACAATGCTTTCACCCAAAAGGGGGGCACAATTATCAGAACATGAAGAATTCAGTGCGCTAAGGGTAATTTTTCACCGAAAATATAGTGTTAAATATAAATAAATAAATATATAATTATAGTAATATAAATAAATATTATTTATCAAACATACATAATTTTCTCTTCTTGGATTTCGAAATGAAAATATCTCGTGATCGTGTAGAAAATTGTTAAATACTCTACTTTGATATGTCAGTCGATCGAGATCAGGCGGTGTTACTAATTTTTGCGGGCGTGATGGTGTTAGAGGAGCTTGAAAAAAGTGCAAAAGCCAAGGGTTGTGTATTATTAAATTAAAAACTCATTTGTATATTAAAAAAAGAAAAAAATTGAAATTCGTGCGATTTTTCAATATTTCGTAAATTAAAAATTGAAAAAAAAAGAAATACACATATATAAATAAAAAGCAACCGCTTGCAATGTAACACCTTGGCATTTGTGTATTCAAGTCTTTTGCGTACCATATTAAAATTATCGCCCAGCCCTTGCTCTTTGCCACCGCTCCAGCGCGATCACCTGCTTCGACGTATTTACCAAGTAGCCAAATGATAGACCATTATACCAAAAACACTATACTACAACAAATATATAAATATATTGTTAACAATTCATGCGCAGCATTGCGAATGAGCGCCCAATAATTCCCGATCCTACAATTTACTCCACGCACAGCAGCGCAATTTGATTGCTAAATCGAATAACTTACAAGCAACAAGCCAGCAAAGACCGCCCGACTTTGGCTCGACTTGGCCAAAACTTTACAACCAACATATACACACATATATCAACGACTGAGTGTGTGTGTGTACGTTCATTGGCATTCGCGTGGAGTAGTCGTCGAGGTAGATATCTCCATGGCTGAGGTAGATTACTTGCGAAACTGTAGCGTGTATGCCTCCGTTGGGTGCCCTGGCTGCCGCTGGTGCTGCCTTACGTGTTGCCAGTTTGTTTACATTCATAAATTTCTGTTTACGTGCGTGCTCAGTTGCTCAGTTTTTTCACTAATTTATTTACACTTTTTATTACAGTGTATTTGTTAATTTTTTTCATAACTTTTTTTGTAGTTTTATTTTTATATCATACTGCCGAGCATTTTTCCCAATTGGCGTTCGATTTTCGAAATGTTACAATGGCTTCACATTAAGTATTTATTGCCACAAGTGATCTTTAAGTATGTAATCATTATAATTATTTGTATGCATATGCTCGGGTAAGTGTAGTAATAAATAATTTGTGTGAGCATTCTTTGCTAACACGTCTTCATTGGTGGCGATTAACACAAACGTTTTATCGATGGCATCTCTGCTCTGCTCTACTGCAGTGTCGGCGATGTTAATGGGCGTACTTTTAAAGGTTTTAGACCGTATAACATTTTACCTCAAAATAAATAAATTATTAAGACATCGAAAGTACAACTAAATATTGTAAAATAGACAGTATAACATTATCCATAGCCGCAAAATGTTGATCGAAAATGACTTTGTTTAAATAGATTTCTGTGTGAATATGTTCGAAATCTCTAACATCAGTTTCAGTTTGAATTTACAAACGCACCCCATGCACCAGATCTTCCAACCGAAAACTGCCGTTACACGGGAAAGAACTTGCTTTCAAGTTGATCACATGAACTAATTGTCAAAATTGACATAAATGACAAAATTGAAAGCCATGACATAGGCTGCAAGCAACTTAATATTCAATTATTGTTACAGAGATGCCGTCGTAAAGAAGACTGCTTCCATTTATCGCCAAAATTGATTCATAAGTCTTTATTTTTAAATAATTCTTTAGATACGTCAGAATAATTCACTTATTTCATGTTTATTCGTTATTAATTTTAAAATTTTGATACTTTTAATTTGAAAATTGGAGAACTCTATACTAAGCTAATCATTTCTTGATCATCAACTTGAAACGCTTCTTGCCTGAAAAAATTAGAATTTAGGCGGCTTTCAAGTTCGAAAAGTGGGAGTGTGGTGGTTAAAAAGTGTGATTGTGTGGCAACTTGAAAGCAATTTCTTGAACGTGTAACGTCCAGGTAACATCCGGGTTAGTTCACCTTTCAAGATGAGATCAGAACTAGATCAGAAAAAAATATATTTACACTAAGATATGTAGACGCTGATTGATTATGAGCCGAAGAAAAGTCCAGCTAAGTAAAGAGCGATATATTTATGAGTATAGTTTTATAGTTTGGCATGTATTATTATAAACAAAAACTTTTGCAATTAAATTTGAGTTGAAATAATAGATTCTAAAGCTTTTTCTATTGTTTTGAGCTTTTGATACAATTTCAAAGAAAATTACATACTGTAATCGAAAAAACTTCCGAATTTTTCGTAGATTTACCCACATTGTTATGGGAGCAATAAATGGAGTTGACGAGTTGGGGAATTAACACAATTTTGTTTTTCAAAGTTGTAATTGTGTAATCCAAATTAAAAATATGTCTACTTTAAATAAAATTAATTTAAATATTTTAGATTAAGAACATAAATGTTTTGAATATGCGTGCAAAATTAATTTATGTCACTTCATTTTCCCCATACCAACTACAATGTATTGTATAACTGGTTGAGTTACAATCACTTATCACTTCATCTCAAGAGGATTATGATCGAAAAAACAGCAATCCAGTTGCCGCCAGTCAGTGTTCATGTCATTAAGTTAAGATATTACAGCTCATTGTCATTTGGCGTTGCCCAGTAGCTGTTGTATATATGTATGTACATATATATATTTATATGTACATATGTGCTTTTATACAAAGAGTTGCAGTGATTCCATCAAATTTCTAATTAAAATTCTAAATGAATGGAAACGCAACAATAATTAAGTAACAACAACGTGAACGAAAATAACACGAATAGCTATGTATAAAAGCCAACAATGATGGCTACTGTGCTTGAATTTGCGGCGATCGCTTTTGCATGCAAATTAGTTTTCGCCATATTTAGAAGATTGCAAAATCGTGTGTGGAGCTGTAAACACACATATACACAAGCTTATGTGTTTGTATAGCACAACAATGACGATGGCGTAACAGCGTTTGTAGTGAAAATATGACAAGTAGCATACAATGAAGGGCCATACAAAATTTAAATGATGCAAATGTGCTTATGTGTGTGTGTGTGTATGTGCATGCACCCATGCATACATGTATATCGGCGTATCTGTATATCGAATTGCATTTTCAAGTTTAATTGCGCACTGAATTGATGAGTCAATACTTAATTGCAAATGAACTTTAAACCTGAGAACTGTGATTGTTAATCATTTTAAAAATTTAGTAGAACAGAAATGTTATACATTTGTCCATAATTTAGTGGATTTGAATGCTGTAAATACATTTGTAATTATTGCAAACATTTTATGAAATTGTAAAATTTAATATTTTATTGTAAATTTCGTCCAAACACATCTGTAAATTGGAGTGCCACTCAACCTCACTTCTTCGTATATTCTTTCGAATGTACATATGGATTTTAATATACAGAATTTGAAATAAAATCACAATTATCTTTATTTCTTATGCTAAATAGTGTAGTGGTTCGAAGATAAATCAATTTTTGTTGTCCTTAGTACACGGTTATGGTTGAGAGAGCATCTATTGTTAGAGTCGATACTACAAATATTTGAGATAAGAAATTTTGACAAACTCTCCTAATTATATACATACAGAGGTAGTCAAAATTATTTACACATCGGACGTTTTTTTACAAGTTTCACATAAAAAGCTTTGGTTTGTTGTTGTTGTTGTCGCAGGGTAAAAAACCTTTTGACGCAAAAAAAATGTGTGTAAATACTTTTGACTACAGCGAGTCTTCAGTTCATTTGCTTATATCTCCGCTATATTTCTAGCTATTCTTGCCAAACTGACTTCATTCTCTCAGGAATAGAACAGAGTTTACAACAACATAGCATTTTGTTACCCTGCGACAACAACAACAACAAGCGAAAGCTTTTTGTGTGAAACTTGGAAAAAAACGTCCGATGTGTAAATAATTTTGACTACCTCTGTATATAAAGATTTTGTGATTTTGATTCACTCAATGAAATTTGTGTAGAATATTTAGTAATAAAGCAACTACACTCATTAAATTTACATTTTTTTCCATTTTGTAACGAATTTGCTAATTTGTTAATTGCTAATTTTCATATTCTAATTTTGTACACTATACATTTTGTTCTTAATTCATACCAATGTCATGACTTTAGAGTTCAATATGCAGACTAAATTGAATTAAGTGAGACACTCATTAATTTTTCTGCGTGTACGCACGCCCAACTGTGTGTATGCTTAAATGTACATGGGTATGCGTTTCGCTCCCGACAATCGTCGAGCTTAAAGTCACACTTCATGATGTACATGTACACAGTAATTTATTGTACTGGCGCACTTAAAATATGGCGCTGACTGACTGCTGACTGCTTATTAAGCTGTATGACTGAGACTCTTACTTGGCTCTAACAATGGCTCTGAGTCATCACACTTTTACGATATTTGCGTATCTGAATGCAAATAAACAAAACAATTTGTCGTTGAGTTATAAATTAAATTTGAACAAAAATAATTTGCAATTTTTTTATTTTCTCATACACGAAATAAATAAACAAAGCGCTTCAAATACGTTTATCATGAGTGTGTATGTAAATGGAATTGAATATCACGAAAATTACATAATGCGGGCGGAAACCTTATTCTTAGTTGCCTTTCACACTTTTCGTTTGTTTTTATTATTTTGTGGTTGTTGTAAAAGTCAACCCAACAGCACTTTAACTTTTGGATTAACTTATTAAAATCCCGCAGCACATTGAGACAAACGCACATATGTAAGTAAATATATATTATATGTACATGAGCAGTATATACTCCCCAGTTTGGGCGAAAACTTCATTTAAATTCAAATTCCCATACAAAGTGAAGTCAACGAAGCGGAAGTTCACAACACAACACGACATAAGGTGGCTCACCTAACTAACTAACCAAGCAAACGAGTAATCAGCCAACCAAGCCGTAATCCAACTAGCCAGCGAGTTACTCAAAGCCCAACAACAAAGCTGTGTTTAAACGCCAGCAGAAGCTTTGAAGTACCAAGCAAGCAGAAAGTAAACGACAGGCGAATGACACTGCAGAGGAATCAACTGATGCACTTAGTAAACTGAAGTGCCTCTTCTGCTGAGCGCGTAGTTTAAAGAATTTACAACTCAATTTCTACGCTGTTTACCGTTATTAGATATATTTTATAATAGTGAAATAGTAGTGCGTTGATGTAATAATTTTGAAATCGTTTTTCAATACTATTCCTGTGAGACATACATATATTGTATGTTCTTCGGTCCTATGTATTAATTAGTTAATTCATGAATTGTTTAAGTTGTTTAAGTAGAGAAAAAACGGAAGCGGAAGCTTAACTATAATTAAAACAAATATAAGATGTTTGAACACAAATGCTGAAAATTTTTATTTTGTTTTTAGTTTTTGGTTTTACTTCCTCTATTGTGGGAAAGTGTTATTTTGGCTTTTCGGAATTGCTTAAGTTTACGACTCAGTATAATACATAAAGTTGGATTTATGGTGAAACTGATTTAGTAATATATTTTCTCAATGATTTTGCATATATACCAGTTCATCAAAGTTAACCGAATAGTATATTTTCATACAAATTTGTATTATCGTCTTATAAAGAGTCTTATTCAGACAAACAGTTTTTGTAATCCTTCGGTGAAAAAGTCTTTAATTTCTTCAGCAATTTTTTAAGGATAACCATCAATATATATTTACCTCGTTCTTCAGAAATTTTCTCCTTTTTAATGTTATCTAACTACTCTAACTACAACTAAATATATATACATATATTTAATAAATCGTCTTCACCATCATCTGCTTTTGATCTATTTTATTTTTCAACATAATAATATGCTGACTTTGTAAAATAATGTGTGAAATTCAATGAAAAATATGATACTTGCTTGAGATAATAATATTTTACTACAATATGTATCACAGTTTCTGATCGTTTTGTCAAGCTGAGTCAGCATTCTTAAAATTACATTTTAGTGTAGAGAGATGCATTTTTTAAACAACAGATGCACTTGTTCCCCCTAGACATCTCGCATATGCACTTTATCAAATGTATTTTTATTATTTCTATATTTTATGTACAATTTCAATTTCTACTACAAATACAAAAACTCAGCGGTAAACTATACAGAGTGTTGCCATAGAATTTCAGCAACTTTAACTCCTCTCAAGCAATGTGGGGAGGGTAAATAAAAACAAAAATAAAACAAAAACAAATTCAGTACGGGCACACATTGCTTGTTTCATTGACTAACACTTACTCACTTCGTTGTGCATTAAATGCAATTAATCACTTCAGAATTGTCAGCATCTGACCTTGACTTCACACACTGGACGCATGCGCTCGCGTTAATTTAACAAGATAAACACGCCGAAGAATACGAATGCGCGTGGCAACGAGATGGATGAGTTGGATGAGTGTTTCATATGCGAATGACATGGCGTTAGTGTTATTACACTTTGCATAGATATGCTATCTTTGTTTATGTGCTTGTGGTTTATCTTCATTACTTGAGTTAATATGAATATGTAAATATGTATGTATAATATACAGAACGCGAGTTAAGTTATCAGTGTCTGCAGGAAATGTGAGTCATTTGTCTATTATTTTAATTGCAGAATTAAAAACAATGACCAAGGCTTCCCACTTCATTTTTAAGACATTGGTTCCCTGTTCATTACATAATTTTACCAGCTTATATACACTTTCTTCCAAATACAAGATTGTAGATCAGACGGATATAAATTCGTGTTCTAATGTAAAATGAATTTGTCGCAGATAATTACAGACTACGTGAAAAAATTCAATACTTTATGGGCCCCATCGGGGCCTAGGGAAAATACTAAACTGCTCACTCATTAATTTTCTTAATTACCACCTAGCTGCCCGTCGTACACAATTGACTACAAACATACAAGTCTCCTCCATATCGTGACAATTCGTCTGGCTGGCCGCGTGACAGTCAATCTATTAAAAATTCTACACTTTCAGCTAATCAGTAGCGTAAATAGAATTTCAACTACCGCATTAATTTGAATTCATTTGAAAATGTGAATCGAATTGAAACTAAATTGCAAGTAAAAAAATAATAATAATCGTACATGAGAATAACAGTAGCATAACAAAGGCGCAGAGAATTCGCATTTGAACTTGAATTTTTATTATCACATTGCTATATTGCGCAGCTGCCATTGTGGGGATGATTGTCATTGGCGCGGTTGTGTCACAACAGTCGATTGACTGAGAAGCCACCAGTTGGGAGTGTGGTTTAATTTCTGTAATTTTTTTTGTTCACGTAACACGTGTAATTTTGAGCATATTGCTGCGGTAAATTAATAGAATAGAATTATAATTCAACGCCAATGGGGAACAAGCAAACAACATTTTCCAAAAAAAGGGTATTTCATTTGAAAACTTTATAGTTCTAGAGTTGATAATGCGACAAAACTCTCTATTTTTATCTCTAACCTCTATGAGCTTTTGATTTCATATGGAATACTATCAGGGGAAACAGCATTGAACTTTTGAAAAGTTAAAGTTAATTTAGAATTTAATAACAAATTATTATAATTATCTGTTTTTATCAGCAAGGTGTTTTATCATATTCAATTCGTATATTTTTTTACAGACGAGGAAGCTTTAATTTCGAAAGAAAACCGACAGCCTGTAAGCAATAGTAAGCGTCAACACACGTGTAAGGAACTGCTGGCGCCGATCGAACAACAACAATTACCCATAAGTGGCTTAAAGCACACAAGTAGCACATCAGCAGCAGCTTTAAATTCCCGCCGTAGCATCAACGATATAAAAGCGACTGCCGCAAAAACCACAATTCCAACAAGCAATAGAACACCAACGACCAAAGTAACCTCAGCAACTCAGCAAAAGCCAAACACACCTCAAATCAAACAACAGACACTGCAACAGCTTAAACAGCGGCAGCAATTGAGTGGCCACAGCAGTAGTCACAATAATAGTAAACACAATACCGCTGTGTCAGAAAATCGCCACAACAGCGCAGACATTCACACTGCACCGCCGAATTCAAAGATTTCCACTACACCCATTGGTAGCGCCACTCCGGCAACTGAATTAGCGTATACACGTACAACAACTGGTGTAGCGCCAGCACCAGCGACGTCAACGGCTATTACGCCGGCGTCGTCGTCTGCGTTCACAATCTCGCCGAAAGCGAGCAATAAACAAGTGATGAACAGTCACGCGACAGCGACTCAGCATAGCGGACAAACAACAGTGGTAGGTCATCATCGCGGCTTCTCGCAACCATCAGTGACAGTGGCGGCCAATTCAGCAGGCGATCCATGGTTTTTACAATCCACCGGGCATCAAATGCCGCCCACAGCGCCTTTGCGACATAATAAACGGCCCGCGCCGCAACCCAATCACGCTGGCAGCGCGGCAGGCGCTGGTGTCGGTATTGGCGTTGGCGTGGGGGCAGGTGGTGGCATTGTTGGTGCGGGGAGTGTGGGTTTAGCGAACTCTGGCGGCGTTGGTGCCAATTTGTTGCATCAGCAGCAGTTGAGTCAGTCGCAGCCACACATTGTACCGCCGAATATTCCGCCGCATCATCACAACAATGTGGTAATTATCTCAGCAAATATTAATATCAATAAAAATTTTTGAAAATTAAGAATAAACGTTTATTTTAATTTTTTTCAGAGTCAACACCACAACGCAATCCATTTGTCCTCGCATGCACTTAATAGTCATAATTTAGTATCGGCCGCGGTTGTCAGCAATCATTCACCAAAATCACCCAATCAACAACCACAACAACAGCATCATCATCATCATCAGCAACAACAACAACAGCAGGCCTCACAATTGACCGGCTCGACGGCACAGCCGCATACACATACACACATATTGTCCACCTTTGCACCAACTAGCGGTAATTGTGCCCCAACGGGTGGTGTGACAGCCGCCGCTGTGGCCGCCGTCACACAACAACAGCAGCAGCAGCACTTGCAGTTGCTGGCAAATGCTTCCAACAATAGTAACAACAATCTAATGTCGTCCTCGTTGAATGCGACGCAGCATAATTCCGGCTTATCGTTACATGAACGTGGCCTACCACCAAAAAGTGGCGCCATAGTTGGCGGTCTAGGCGTCGGATTGCATAGCAGCAATATGCTGTTGCATCAAACTCAAGCGCCCACATCACTTACGGGCAGCCAACAACAAACGCAGTCGGTGATATCGCTCAGCACAGCTGGCGGAAGTAGTAGTGCTGTCGGTGGCAGTGGGGTGACTGCCGGTTGCGGAAGCTTAACTGGCACAAGCATGTCCACATCTTTGCACAGTTTCGATAGTGGTAGTTCGGCGGGCAATGCCTGGACAAGCAATGCTAACTTAGCAGCGGTACCGTTGCACTCACCCACTAACGCTTTGGGCTGCGGCAATCAACACCATTTACAACCTCAACGCAAATGTGAGGTTAAACTGAACGCAATGCCGTAAGTAATGCAATGCAACACTATTGAAATGAGCGGTAGAGCCCTAATAAAGTATTAGTTAATTATAATTTTATTATAGCGATAAGCGTTGTGGTTTCCGATTCGAAAAGTATTGTTATAAAATCATTTATAACATAAGCTGCATAAACCACTATTCCTATAAATAAATATCTAATAATAACGGATTTTCATTAAATTGATATGAATTAGATTTGAATATCCATAAATTGGCCACAAACCATACGTTTATCTCTTCTTATTATCAATATTCCAATAAATCATAAAAGGAAATGTCAGCACAGTGTGCGTAAGCATTGTATTATATATATATAAATATATTATATATATTTTATTGCTTTTGTCCAATTTATAGGTATGTATATGTGTATGTATGTGTATTTGTCTTTATATATATGTACATCATATAGTTGCATTTAAAGTTTGAGTTGAGGTTATGTACATATATCATTCGAGTGCCCTTTATTGATAGTGACTTATGAAAGTCTCCCATAAATAGAAAATTGATGTTACCTCTGCCTAACATAACGATATGCTAATAACAATGAATTGTAACAATTAACAATTCTTACAAAAGTGAAAAATATGTTAAAAAAATAAATCTTTTAGTTTAGAAACAAAACACTGAACTAACCTATATACCTCCCTAACTATAGTAAATAATTAGTCATTCATATTTTTACTATCTACTTATCTTATCAACATATTGATATTCGGGAAAGACAAAAACAGATATAAATACATATTATGCAAAATATTTTCTACTTTGCATTTAAGCATCAGCTCCCTTTCGATGGGTTGCAGTATCAAAATGTCCAGATCAAAAGTAAAAAAATACTTCAAACGCAGTCAAAAGCAACAAGAATCGTTGTTAATTGTCTCACCGTATGTAAGCCACACAATCTACTATACTAATTACTCCTGCTGCTTTTAATCATATTAAAATGCCTACCGCTTATCTTATTTTCGTTTTCCAACCAAGATTATATCATTAACAATTTTTTCCATTCTCAATTAAATGTTTCGATTAGTTGGTTCCATGGCAGCATAACACGCGACGAAGCTGAACACCTGTTGCAACCACGCGACGATGGTCTCTTTTTGGTGCGTGAATCAACGAACTTTCCTGGCGACTATACGCTGTGCGTCTGCTTCCAAGGCAAAGTGGAACACTATCGCGTCAAATACTTGGGCAACAAGCTAACCATCGACGATGAGGAGTATTTCGAGAATCTGGGACAATTAGTTGCGGTAAGAAAGCAAGACTTATTACGAATTAATTTACTCATTTTAATTATACGTCCTTACTATTCGCAATTGCAGCATTACGAAGCAGATGCCGACGGTCTTTGCACACAACTCATTAAATGTTTACCCAAACAGGGCAGACAGGAGTTCTGCATTAACTCCAAAGATTTCCTTGATAAGGGTTGGGTCATACCGGAGGCTGATTTGCAGCTACGCGAAAGCATCGGCAAAGGCGAGTTCGGCGACGTGATGCTGGGTATACTACGTAGTGAAAAAGTCGCTGTTAAGATGCTAAAGGATGAGGGCGCTGTGCAAAAATTCCTAGCAGAAGCCTCGGTTATGACGTATGTGTACTAAAATAATGTTGTGAAAGTGTGTGTGTGTATTGCATTTAACACAAAATTTTGTTTTTATTTTCAACTCAACAGTACGTTGGAACACGAAAACTTGGTGAAATTCATAGGCTTGGTGTTCACCAGCAAACACATCTACTTGGTAACGGAGTATATGAGCAAAGGTTCGCTGGTCGATTATCTTCGTTCGCGTGGACGGCAGCACATTACGAAAAAGGATCAAATCAATTTTGCCTAGTGAGTATGCAATGCAAGCCGTATATAACCATCATATTATATAGATAAGTGTTAATGTTACGTTATTTTTTTATTTTGTGCAGCGATACTGCCTCCGGCATGGAATATTTAGAAGCTAAAAAAGTCGTGCATCGCGATTTGGCTGCACGCAACGTACTAATCTCAGAAGAGTGTGTCGCCAAAGTGTCCGATTTCGGTTTGGCGCGTGAAGAATGCTATAATCTGGATGTCGGCAAATTGCCCATCAAATGGACGGCACCTGAAGCGCTCAAGAATGGTGTATGTATTATTTTCATTTTTTTTTAATTTAAAAATTATTTTCATTTTTTTTATATGTTTCACAATTTTAACTTCTATGTATTTATAGCGTTTCTCCAACAAATCCGATATGTGGAGTTTTGGTATTTTGTTATGGGAAATTTATTCATTTGGTCGAGTTCCTTACCCCCGCATAGTAAGTATTTAGTGTTTAATTTATTTAAGGTTAATTTGAAAAAGGAATAAATTGATAAATAATTGAACTTTTTCTTAATGCACGGCTTCTGTGCAAATTATTAGTGTTGAGAATAAGAAGCATCGAGAATTTTACTTTACGGAAAATACACTCATACAAACTGTTTAATACTTTAGTTTTTTTCATTTTTTTCTTTAAATCAGCCCCTCAACGACGTTGTGAAGCACGTTGAAGTCGGCTATAAAATGGAGGCACCTGAGGGTTGTCCACCCGAAATCTACGAGATGATGCGTCAGGCGTGGGACTTAAATCCCTCAAAGCGTCCCACATTTTCTGAACTGAAAGTTAAATTGTTACATCTGAAGAACACTACACCAGCGTGAGAACATAAATGCAATGTACTACTGGTGTAGGGTGTGACATACAAAAAATCAGCAAGTAGCAAACATTCAGAACAATCCAATCCAATCGAAGTGAGCAACTTAAATTACAAAGTAATATACACATACATGCAAACATGATATATATACATAAATATTTATGAATTATGATTAATATTATTTAAGGTTAAAAAGAATTAAAACAAGAGTACAGTTATTGGTAAGCAAAAAAATTGTAAAATGTTTGATTTCAGCAATTTATTTTTAACTTAAAGTGTTTGTTTTTATTTGTATTGTTTTAAGTAAATGTTTTTGCAATCTAATTAAGTTGAAAATGTAAAATTAAACTGGGTAACGCACATATGATCTGCATTCTGGAAGAGTTTAAGAAACGACAAATAATAACACTCGATTCGCCAATGCGCGTGCGTACCCAGTTTTTATTGAACGATAGCAGCTAGTTGACAAGTTAAATGTGAATTATAAATTAAATTACAAAAAATAAATACAACTTAAATTAAAAAGTAATAATATAGAGCATACTTATAAAAATTTGTTTAGTTTTCATGATTATTTAGATGCGTATATTTGTTTTTAGTTTCTAATAACAACAATAACTATGTTATACTACAACACTATTTACTACTACAATAACACTACTGCTACGACAATTGTATCTTAAGTTCACTTACCAATATACGCTATTTATACGAAGACGCATTTTCAAACACACATACACACACACTTTGTCTATACCATATATTTTGATATATAATATTAAATATAAATATTACTGTGAACTCTTGTGGGCATGAATGTAATAAAATGTTAATTTGCGTAAAAGCTTTTGTTTAAAAAAGAGAATATGAGTGAAATTGAAGTGACAACAGGCAGCAGCATAAGTGGCAGTTCATCTAAAAATAAAACAATTACAGGAAAACCTTGACTCAATTACACGCACTGCCGGTCTATCAAATGTGTAAATTTTTTTTTTTTCGTTTACTTTTTGTTTAACATGAAGAAAAACTTAAAATATTGATATAAATCACAAGTTGAGTTTTAGCAGTTCTAATAAAAACAATTTAAGTATATCGTAGTACTGATGGCTGCATTTTTCCAACTATATATTATATTTTATTTGATATCCTTTTATATGAAATCAAAAAGCTCTTTGCCCTTTTATCCGTCTACTGCAAGTGAGAGCGTACATATTGTTGTTGTAGCCTTTATTGTATTTTCAAAATAATTCTTAAGAATTTCTGCTGTTGTGTCGGTACTCGACTGTTGGTTATAAATTCATTTGCCTGAGGATATCGTGACCTCGTGTATCCTTTTAAAAATTAATCTCTTTCAAACTAGTTTTGTCTCTTCGCTCAAGATATATGTATATACTTGTATAACTTTGTTTATTTATATAAAATATGCGTTGCTTGTTAAACAAGCAAGCGAAAAACTATCTAAAATGCATAACGGCAGCAAAAACCATAAACATATACATATTTACCTACAACTCATCCTCATATCATGAACATTCAAAATCCTCATTTAACATAAATTATTTATAACTTATAATGTAATGTATATGTACATAAGACTATTCTTTAATGCGCGCAGCTTTATTTAATTGTTTTCAAAAAACTTTAATATGTTTAGTGTTATTTAAAAAAAAAGGCGATTTTCTGGTTGCACAGCTCTATAGCTGTTAGTGTAAGTTATTTTATGCCGCTTTACATACAAAATACACTTTCCCCATTTTAGTTTAATATTACAGAAAATGCACTTGTCAAGACCCGCAAAGTTCTACACAATTCGAAACAAAACTAAATAACAATGTATTCTCAATATTATTAAAAGTATTGTTTGGAACAAATGCAATTGATTTAAACAAATATACAGCCGCATATTTGTATTTGACAGCATATTACTTTGATTTTTAAGTTTGAATTTATGACTACTGTCTATAACACTAAATTGTACAAGCAGTGAAACACTAGTAAACAATATTGTTGGATAATACATGTCCAGCTGACAATATTTAACAATAGTATAAGGCGCGGCAATTACAATCCACGAAAACCCAATTGATGATTTAATGACTTTAATTTATAAATTTTATATTATTATTTCAATACGTCAATCAATTGCATCTGTTCTTAAACAAAACTAAAGCATTTACTATATAAAAAATTACCTTTACTAATTACCACTCTTAACACAAGCGAAATCTGAAAACTTTTGGCAGTTGAAATGTATAACACCGCTTATAAAACAAAAATAAAATATCAAAGTAAGGTGTTCACATACCAAATATATATAAACATCCTTACATTAGCGAGTGTGTGTAATGCGGAAATGAAACAGCAAACAAAGAGATAAGAAAATATCTTAATAATAATCCAGAGAACATCGCATAAACAATAAATACATACCTATACATAGACATTAATATATAATATATGATATAAAACCTTTGTGTAATACATAATTAATACATATATGCATACATACATAGAAGTACATAGATATTAATAAATAAATATTACGAGTATCTATATATACATCCACTATGATAACAATTCACTAATTGTTTAATTAACATTAAATTAATTGATTAGATTATACTACTAAAACAATACAATACACTACAATAACACACAAAATAATAATAATATTCCATATGATGACAGTGGCAATGTGAAAAATTCAAATAAATTAAAACAAAGAAAATTAAACGAAAAAATTTGACTTTTCTTGAGTTGGAGCAATTTTGCGCTATTGCTAGTAGCTTACTGATCGTATACGTAAGGCTCAATCAGCGGGTCGAATTTGTGCTTTTCGAATTTATCGTCGGTCAACTAAATCTACAATTGCATTTCTATTATCAGAAACTTAATCCATTAGAATCCATTTTATACACTTCAGTAAATTATTAAACTTTATACTTATCAGTAGACACACTTCTGTTAGCATTCTTGTAATACGATACTCTTTATTATAGTACAGAGTATATCGACAATTGAAGTATTAGCTCAACCAAGTATGCTCACTAATTGGATACCTCCTCACGTCGAACTTTTTCTAAAATGAACCATTGTGACTAGTTGTGTCATTTTATAACTCCAAAGGCAAGTTTGAATGAAGCTAATTGCTGCTCATCCGATAACGTTGGCAAGGAAGCATTATCTGCCCTATACCATAATGAAAACTGTTGAGAAGTCTCACTAACACCAAGTCTCTGAAATATCATTGTTGTTGTTGTTGTTGTAGCGGTTATCTATTCCTGCCTGAAATGAAGAGCATAAATCTAGTTGTCGTCGAAATCATCTAACGGGAGGCCCAGCAAACGTGCTGTTTCGACAGGGTTGGACCAAAGGGAAAGGGGTGTCTGAAATATCATCGTTGTCATGGATGGTTGTAATTGTTTTAGTTACCAAACAAGTGCCAACCTTAGCGGCGTCAACTTTTACTAAATCACCTCAATTTACTTTAGTTGTGCTGTTGACCGTTTCATTTGTCGCGTTTATCTTCTTGTCGCACCGCATGTCTAACCACCACTACAATGAACTTTGGCATCAAACGCATCATGAAATTGATCTTCTGGCAGTTGCTGATGAACAGCAGGGCCAGAATTTCGAGACTGCACTTGCCGCATTGGCATCGACACTGCCCGATGTAGAAGTTGTAACGGAGCCAAAGCGGCTCATGCAATCTACTGTTTTTGAGTTCTACTTACGTTACATCGGTATCGCCAATCGACTGGAGGATGTCTATGACAAGATGATACAGCCACAAAAACGTCTCTTAGTGCGCAAACTACTCGACAGTTGTTTGGGACGTGTTATAGAACTCAAGCACGACCTCGTCAACATTGATCTAATGGAGTTCAGTTACAATGACGAAGTTGTCATACAACTTCAATTAACACCCGACGATACCGAATTGCATATACCGCGTTATTTTCTACGAGAACGTCATCAGGAGATTGAACAACGCAATCGTACCATGCACGAAATCCTTGTAAAATTGGGTTGGCTGGAGGAGCATCCCAGCGATGAGAAGCTAACCGAAATCGAAGCTATAAGACTATTACAGATGCATGAGCGGGCGCGTCAGGGACGACTTAGAGCACATTTCATGAAGGAGATACGAATGTTAAAGGATAAGGGTAAGACTGAGGAGAAGGGCAAGGAGCGCACTGACTTGGGATTATTGGCAGCGATGAAGATCCAAAAAGTGTGGCGTGGTCATACTGCGAGACGCATTACCCGTCGACGCAAGCAAGAAGAAATGATTCTGATTGGCATGGTACCGCCCACGACAGCAATGTTAAGGAAACGAAATGAAAAGGAGGAAAAGTTAAATGAGGTATAACACAAGTGCTGTTGTTGCCACCAAACGTTTGAAACGTTTGTGATTACTGTATATTTGCTTTCCCCATAGATATTTGAACGTCGCTATGCAACACAATCAGCTTACAAACAAAAGCTTGAGGCTTCTCTGATCACCGTGCGTGAGGAAATCAAAAGTAAGCAGGGCGCTGCAATTACCGAGGACATAACCGATGAATTACGAGCTTGGATAAAGGAATGCTATGAAAAAACAGGAAAATTGCCTGAATTTCCAAGCGAAGAACAAGGAGGATCACTGCATATTTTCAGTCGACCAGGTAAAGATATAATTGAGGCAAAATCTGCTACAACGCCTGTCGACAGCAACCACACCTCTTAGACATGTTTGCGCTCACTTGTTGAATCCTTTTATTTTTTTGTGTGTTTTTACTGACTTGTAATAGGCACAGAAAGTGAGCTAAGTCGTTCCTCGGCGCGTTCTTCGAAGGAGTCACGCAAAACAAAAGACAAATCGAAATCCCCGGCTCGTAGCGGCGATTTAAATTTTAATGATACTCAAGCGGAAGGGGAGAACTTTCATCCGGGACAATCTTTGTTTCTTGCAGATATAAAATCTGTAATTGAAGAGTGGGTGCCCTCATATTTCGATTACAAAATTTCTCATAACAAGACTGTTTTCATTTAAAATATTAACTAGGTTCAATGATGTTTGGCGTAACAAAGATGAAAGCGGAAATTTCTCACAATCACAATACGATGATATGATTTACAACGAGAAGTATTTAGAAATAGAGTTAGAGTGTCGGCGCACTGTAGATGAGCTAATGCGCCAGGAGTTGGAATTGCTACAGGTATATCGAAAATATATTATTTTTAATGTTTATTCATAATTACTGACATATAGTATTTATCACTCAGACTGCTATTGGCAAAAAGGCCAAAAAGAGCAGCAAAAAGACACGACGCTCAGGTAAAAAAAGTAAAAAGAAAAAGGAAAAAGATCTGACACCCGATCGTACAACTGAATCCCTTTACGAAGAGTTGGTAACTAATGGCATTATACGCAAATACCCAGAAGTCCGTCTCAGTCAATATATAGGCGACAAGGCATTAAGTGAACGTTCCGGTACGAATCCATCCGCTGGAGACATCCGTCAGGTTCTCATCGAATATTGTGTACTGCCACTGGGTTCAGAGGCTATACGCAATTCTTGTCCACTTATACGCTCGATTTTGTTAGCCGGTCCACGTGGTTCTGGCAAGAAAGCGCTTCTACATGCCATCTGCACTGAAGTTGGTGCTGTACTATTTGATCTAACACCCGCCAATATTGTGGGCAAATATCCAGGAAAATCCGGTCTAATAATGCTCATACATTTGGTTTCAAAAGTATCGCGTTTACTGCAACCAGCGGTCATATATATGGGCGACGCCGAACGGCCATTCATGAAAAAGGTGCCGAAAACGGATCGTACAGATCCGAAGCGTTTGAAGAAAGATTTACCTCGTTTAATAAAGACTATTGCACCAGAGGATCGTGTACTCTTCGTGGGTACCTCGAATTTACCCTGGGAAGCAGATCAAAAACTACTACAACAGACTTACAATCGTTTCATTTATATTCCCCGACCTGATTATGGCGCTCGATCGAGCGCTTGGAAGGCGTTAGCGAAGTGAGTGAATGCAACAACATAAATATTTTTTTAACAACTTTACTTCTTTTAAACTAATTTATCATTATGTATGTATATGTATGTATGTTTCAGCGAGTATACAGGCGGTTTATCTACTTTGGATTACAGTGTAATGGCGAAAATCTCCGATGGCTATACTATTGGCGCTATTGATTCATGCCTGAAGGAAGTCTTAACTTGTAAGCGCAAGCTCCAACTTCGTACGCAACCACTTACACATGCCGAAATAATAAACGCTCTGAGGTAAATGATTTTGTATCTCCATATTTATGAGGGAAATAAATTGGCGTACAATGTTTAATATTCAGTTGATCTACCTATTTGTATACTTTCACGAAAATGATTTTATAAATACATGTAACTATATAACTATAAATAATTAATGAATTACATGTTTAATACGACTGACATATTTTATTCAGTACGCGTGATCCAGTTTACCGCGAAGAGGAAGAAGCCTTTGACAATTGGTGGTCTAAAACACCACTTGGTCGCCGCTATGAACGTGCGCTAGAGATGGAGGAAGAAGCGCGCTTGGAAGAAGAGGAGAAGAATGCCAAACAAAGCAGTAATGGAAAGAAAAAATAAAGAGAGACAATATATGAAATACTTCTAAAAACTTGAAATTATAATGTAATCACCCAATTATTTATAAAAAATTATATTAATTTATTTACCTTTTATTTAAGCTTAAATGTGAACTCCTTATTACCACTCTTGCAATTGATTTCTTTAATGAATAAATTTAATGCATTGCTTTCATCCATACCAACTTTTATAGCCGACTCTAGAGTATGCAAGTATTCATTTAACACTGAGACTTTATCGCCAAGACACCATAAAAAACTAATGTGGAATGACGGTTTCTACGAAAGTACATTGGTTATTATATGACCACTCCATTAAATACACACTTACTTCATAGAAGCGTTGTAGTCTGTATTCTGTCATTACAACATCCACTTTTTCCATTAATTTATGAACTTTATCGTAGTGCATATTATCAACTTTAAGTGCTATAAACGTTCGAGTACGTTCATCGTTAGTGTAAATGTGTAAATGCCGCAAACTGATAGAAAATCTTAAATAAGAAAAATTAAGATAAGCTTGTTTCAAATTAATTCGTTTAGACTTAATCTAAGTTACCTGGCATTCACTTCTAAGGTATTTCTTAGCGACTCGACGAATGAATCGATATGATGATGTTGTAGTACAACCGTCCGGCTTAAGCTTATGTGTATATCTTCTATTACATGTAAATCATTTATTACATCAGCTAATAAGTCTTGACATACTTCCAGAATATCCTCCAACTGTTCGGATCGCACTAGAACCATTCAAAATTATATTATATGTATAGTTTAGTGTGGTATATATTTGCATATTGATTGCCTGGTATGTGCACATAAGTCGCCCAATTCCCTCGTTCATGTTTGAAACTACGGATGCGTCCATTATGTTCTGCTGGATTATCTAGATGCGCCTCGTTTGCCACAGCATTTACAGACTTCGCACCCAATAAGAAGAGTGCACAGGGTAAAGTTCTATTCAAAAAATATTTATATATAGGGATTTAATTGCAGTTAACAAACAGCTTACTTTTTTAGTTCGCTTAGCTGAGTTAGTCTTGCTATCTTTGATTTTGGTTCTGTGATTTCGTCTCCCTGACTCGATGTTTTATGTGATATGTTGTCGTCTTCAATACTATCGTTTGATGAACAACTGCTGTCATAATTTACTAAAGCCATAATTTAAACCTACGCGAAATATGCAATTCTTCAAAAAAGTAAAAATTTACTCAGTTTCACACAATTTTTAAATATAATAAGTCCAACACTTTTGCTTGTGTTTATTTCACTTTTAATTCGTTTTAATTTGATGAGGTTGTGCTGGATTTATTTAATATATATTTACACTTGAATAAATAAGTTAATTCGTGAAGCAACAATAATTATAACAAACAATTGAAATAATTATTATATTATATAGGACCACAACAAATTAATTCTAGTTGGCACACGAAAAATCAGGGATAATCAAACAACATCCAATCAGAAAACGTTCTCTGCCAGCTGCTGGTTCTCTAACAGTAACAGAGAACGTATAATACGTTCTCTGACAGTAATGTTTACGAATTGCATGTACAGCAATATAGAAAAACACACATTTTCTAACACTACAGTTCAATCCATGTTCACTTTGATTAAAATCAGCTGATTTCGTTTCGTTCTTAACCTAGCAAAATTTTCGGTACTCATCCATTCGCGTAAGATTACAAGTCAAGTTACCAATCAAGTTCGTTATTTAGCTGATCAGTGGTAACAATTTCAAAATATATAAAGTTTTGTGATTGTAAATGCATTATCAAAGAAGTGGCGTGTGTAAGACAAACTAAGATATGCATTTAGGTGGAGTTTTATATGTATATAAAGGAGAATGGGGTCTGCCATCAATCGACTTCGATTGCCTACGTGCTCTGGTAAGAAATATTACAGCGCCACCCACAAACAATGAGGCTAATGCTTTCAAGTTAAAAACGTTGCATCATCTTGGCAAAACATCGAAGAGTTGAACAAAATGTAATGCTTTATAATTTGTATCAACTACTTGCTGGTGGTTAACAGATAATGCTATTCGAATGTGCCGAATCTGTTTTATATGAATATAAGTATATCTATCTTCCGTAATATGTTGTATATGTTTTTCTTATATAGTGTTTAGTTAAATTTACACGATGTCCGCTGCAAATCGAAACAAATGCTAATCCCATACGCTCAAGCACGGGGAAATTACCATACATACAAATTGGCAATAAAAGATTCTGTGGGTACAGAGAAATCAAGAAGCTGTTGGATAAAGAGGTTAGTAGATTATGCAAAAAGAAGTAACCGTGATTGAGTACTGTGTGAGAAATGTTAACGTAGGTGGAATGGTGCTGATTTAGTAGACTATATGGCGCCAAAACATACACAGTGTTGTTCAATGTTTGATGTGCTGAAAAATTACACACTGGCTTATATCATATTGGATTGATATAAATATTGTATAAACATTCCATATTAAACGTTTATTTAATAAATTTATCAGCAACGCAGAAACATCGCATATTTTTAAATTCACTCGATCATTGATCCCTAACAGGTGCTCGTGCTCTTATATTTTGTTATGCTAATTATAGACTTATGTATACATTAAGATTCAATCTCATTGATTACAGTAAAATCCTTTAAAGAATCACCTTTCCGCTAAAATCAATTTATAAAATAACCATGCTATGGGAATTTTCGAAAACTTCAAACCAAATAATATTTATTGTGACTAGTTCTATTTATATTTTTTTAATTTATTTAAATAATGTTAAAGCAAATTGTTTACCATTTATAGGGCTACCCGATAGATGCCAATCTGCCAGAGAACCACAAATTGCTCTCACCCGCTTATGCCAATTGGGTTTTTACCAACCTTCATTCATATTACTATTACTTCATGTTCGGGGAACCTAACAACTTTGATACTACACGCAGTCTGTATGCTAAGAGAACAACGTTTCCATTTAATTTCTTTTACCCAAGCAGTTATCAGAAGGAGGCATGTGATATTGTTATGGTAATGGGTGGTTTCGACCCGCGCGATAAGCTGGAAAATCATGATGCAGACTATGTATGTATATCATTTACGTAATTAATTAATTTGCATATAAAAATGGCTACATCATTTCATTTGTTACAGCTCATTACGAATGCTAAAAAATGTGTGAATCTCCTATCAAAAAAATTAGGAAAGAAAGTTTGGTTCTTTGGAGATGTCTTTAGTGAATTCGATGCTATCGTGTATTCGTACTTATCGGTACTTTTTAAAGCTACACTGCCCAATAATCCACTACAAAATCACATCAAAGGCTGTCAAAATTTAGTGAATTTTATTAATCGTATAACAAAAGACATTTTTAAAAATGAAGGATTCAATTCACTCAAAACCATAAAAAGTCAGTCATCGAATGACCCCTTACTAACAGCCACAGAGCGACATTTCTTGGAGTCTGAAAAGAAAACCAAAGTATTGGCGGCAATTGGCGCAGTTGTGGCTATGGGCACGTTTGCCGCTTGGCGTGGCGTTTATAAACAGGTAATTTCTTGAATACTTACTATCATTCATTTGTTTGACGTTCTTAACGCCATGCAATTTTTCGTGTATTCTTCACCGTAAAGCTTGTTCGATCTTAAAAGTAATATTAACTTTTTCTATTTTAGTTTTCAAATTCCCGGCGTTATTATGATGGCTTAGAATATGAAGATGATGAAGCGTTGGAAGACGACGAAATGGATTAATGATGGAGTCATTAGGAAAACAATTGCCTTCCAAAAAGATAATATGCATGGAACTACCGAAATTCTTTAATAAAGTATGATTAGTTAGCGTATGCCAGCTCATTTCATTATACCAAAAACAACAAGTTTAACAATGTTTCCGATCTACCGCCAACTGTTATATATAATCACTTTTAAGTCTTAGTTTGATAATAAAATTTATAAGTAGTTTTAAACTTTACAACCTCAACTTTTAATTTTCTTATAAATATTATGAGGTGTTCTTTGAGTATGCATGAGCAAAATTTTTTCGGCATTCACCTAACCGTAACTATTTTGTAAAGAAAGGACAATAATTTAGGTTTGTATAAATTTCTTTATATGCTGTAATTATTTGAAGACATCGTTTGAAAGCTTCAGCGAGTAAATTAAAAACACAAAATGACTTATGAGTTACCACTTAAAATGCTATTTCGTTACGATAATAAAACTATGCTAGTGCATACTTATGTATGTATATGTGAGAGCGAGCTTTACTTTCTAAAAGGTTTAACTCAAGCTTTAAGTGCATCCTGCAATTTCTTTCTAGCCACGTTAACTCGATCCTCTTGTCGTCGTATGTCGTCATCTGACACTAAAACTGCTTGCATGAGCGGTTGTTCGGGATTTATAAATGCTGTAGCATTTTTATTCATCTCAGTCTTTGTAGATTCCTGGCCCATTACAGGTACGTTTAGTACATGCAGTGCTGTAGCCAATGATTGTAGCACTGTTTGCTCATTAACATTCGGTCCGATGGCACGTATACTTTTCGGTAGTGCAATATCATCAAACTCTTCACCGGTAGGATGGCACGCACGTAAACCTTCCAATCTTTTTTCCCAAAACATTTGCTTTGGTTTCTCTTGGCCGCTTGCCTGTTTAGTGTTGTCATTGCGTACTTTTGTATGTTCATGATTTCGAATTACGGTGACTGGTTGTTTAAAAATCGATGCGGTTTGTCGTATGGGTGGCACCAGAGAGGCGTCTGTGCGTGGTGCGCGACTATATAAACGATATATGTAAATATTAGTACAATAAATTTTCGAAAACCTTTGTATTTTTTTAGTCGTTATGAATGCTTTGATATTTGTACATAAAACAAAAGTAAATTACATAAAAAACATGCAGTAAGAGAAACATCATAAACAATATAACAAAACCACTTAATTTGTAATACAAAAAATTTAAGCGGAGAAATACATAAAAACACCTTAACAACAGAGGGTGAGGACATAATTTCGCTACAACTGTTAATAACCGCCGATTCTAATGTTTTCTTTAATTTACAGTTCCACTTACGGTTTTATTCCCTGACTCTGTCATCCTACCACTCACAGATTTCTGAACTAATAACATGTATTTGAACAAAATATAAACAAAGAGCATGCAGCACTAAACCATTTTTGTATATACATATATAACATCCGCTGATTTTTTTTTGATTAACTTTAACACGATAACATTTCATTTGGTTTTCATCATCAAATCATATTAAATAATAATTGACTTTTCGGCACTACCTGAAATCTAATTGCTGACGTGAATTCGCTGCTGGTGTAGTTGCAGCACCACATGCGCTCGATGGGGCACAACCGCTACTAATGACATTTGTATGCATGCCTTGTAACTGATGCGTCTGTGACTGATTCTGAATTTGAGATTGGAATTGGGACTGCGCCTTGAATTTGCGCTTTAAGGTGTGAGATGTTGTGTTTGGCATTAGTGGTTGTAATATGTTGGAATTAGTTATAGGTGAATGTGAAGAAATTGGAGAGGAACACACGGATAGGGATAAAGTGTTGCCGCCACTGTATTGTGGTGGTGGTGGCGGCATTGAAGTATTATCATTTCCACTTGTACTCCCACTACTTCCGTTGTTGTTACTTATGCTACTGCAACGGAAAAGCGAAATAGATGGTGGTGGCATATGACGTACGAATTTGCCGCTTTGGAAATCAAACGATCCAATGTCAATTGCATCACCAAGACATCGTGCTAATTGTGGCTTGCTTTCAATCTTTTTACCAGTGGGGCTGTTTAATTTTGCAACACATTATCAATAAGGACAAAGAGGCATTTATGGGATGTGAAGTGCATGCGGGATTTTATTTGTATACATTATTGAAGTTGAACATTTTGTTTTAGTGTAGAAGCGCAGAGGGACGTGCGTTGCACAGGTATAGAGGGTGAGTTGAGGATTGATGAGATTTTATGATAATTAGATACAATAAATTATTTAAGACCATTTTTTCAAAACTTATTACTTAGGTAAACTTTTTATATTACCTGTAATAGTAGACGTCGACTTTACCAGCTGATATACCAGACTTGCGAAGAACTTCTTCTCTTTGCCAACCTTTTGGCAACGAGTTGCAATCTACGCGTTTACGTTCAATTGTAATACTCGAATTCATTGATTATCAGTTGCTTACAATGTTTATAAATTTAATTAACAATTTGATTAAACAGTAAAAGCGTCTGTGAAAATTTCCCAACAAATTGTCAAAAATTATATTTTCTCTCCGATGAAATATACAGAGCGAAAATTAAGTTAAGTTGGCTGTGATTGTTTCAAATACAGAGTGACTTGAGAAATTATGTCAATAAAATGCTGTCACGAAAATTACGTTATCAATTAAGTCTTAAATTATGTTGTAAATATATAAATGTATATTATAAGTAAATGCAATACACTTTCAAATCGTATTATTTTTATCTATGTATATACATATTTTATGGTTTGTTTTTCAATTCTCAAATTTATTAGGTTGATTTTAAAAATATCTGGAATACAAATATATGACCACAGCTGTGGCAACGCTGCTACTCTCAAAGTGAAAACCAGAACAACTTCCTATTGCTTTCCAATTAACTTTATTTTTTACCAATTCCGATATCAAAGATTTCTTCAGTGGAAAGATTTGAGTTAAAATATAATTTTCTTAATTTCTTTTACACAGCGTTATTTTAATACTAGTCCGTGAACAAGTTATCAACGGTCCAGAACGGAGTAAATGATAAAAACGAAAACAACTTTCTAATTTCCAAGGAGAGTGATTTCACATTTTCACTTCCTTTCCTGAGGTCAAATACAGAGCTTAATAGTAAATAAAAACTAATATAATTTATTATTTAGTAAAATTTCCATGTAATTGTATATGAATTTATTTTTTAGAATGATGCAATTTAGTTTCGAAATATGGTTGTGGATATCACTTGCTGTTTTGGCGCATATTGGTGTATACGTGTTCGTCATGCGTAAACGTCCAAAAATGTTGGTAGGGCGTCATGTAGTTATAACTGGAGGCTCTCGTGGTATTGGACTTTGCCTCGCTGTGGAATGTGCCATGAAAGGAGCCAATGTAACCGTAATTGCACGCGATGAAAAATTACTTAGTAGGTTTTAATATTTTATCGGAAGTTAATGAATGAATTATGTTGAAATGGTGTTGTTGTTGTCATCTATCTATAGTGACACATATTGCAAAGCATAACAATCTTTATCTTATCTTTTCAGGTGGCGCAGTGGCCTTAATGGAAGTCATACGCCAAGTGCCGGATCAAAAATTTCAGTATCGTTGCCTAGATATTGCATCGAGTTATGATGATGTAGCAAACACTTTAAGGGAAATAGAAGAGGACTTTGGTGATATATATATGTTGGTTAATTGCGCTGGTATGGCTATTTGTGGGTTATACGAAGATATTTCTGTGGACGATGCGCGAAAACTTATGGATATCAATTATTGGGGCAGCTACAACTGCACCCGTTACGTACTGCCAAAAATGAAGAAAGCACGAGAAGGTATCATTGTGTTTACATCTTCATTAGCAGCTCTCTTCGGTATTTATGGCTATGGACCATACACGGCTTCAAAATATGCTGTGCGAGGTATGGCGGAAACCATCGCAATGGAAACGCGACATCTGGGTATATTGGTCACATTAGCATTGCCTGCAGATACTAATACGCCTGGTTTTGAAAATGAGGAGAAAACAAAACCGAAGGAAACGAAAATTATATCCGGTGGTGGAGGCTTGGCGGAGCCGCAAGAAGTAGCTAAACGAATTCTTAACGATGCCTTGGTACTTTCCAATTATGTTTATTTTGTGCATTCTGATTCGATTATATGTATTTATGTTTCCATTTCAGCGCGGCAACTTTATATCAATTTTAGGGGCTGAGAGTTGGTTCCTAACATTATTAGGAGGTGGGCTTCTACGTTGGGGTGGATTTTTTCAAAACCTAATGCATGCTATATTATTGGGACCCCTGCGTATTGTCGGTTGCTTTTTACATTTGCACTTCGAACGAGTAATTAAAAATTGTGCTAAGGAAAAAACGGACTGATGGACTCCATTAACGACATTAATAATATTTATTTATAGCTTATATGCATTTATTAATTAATTTAACATACTTAAGATTACGCTTAATTATTTTTAAGCGTATTTGTTTTCAAATACGTTGCCTTTATAAAAAAAAGCTGGAAAAACAAAATTCGACATTTTTACGTTATCCAATACTTCAAATGTACAAAATATTAAAAACACAATTTTTAGAAAGATATAAGCATCATTTAGCCAAAGAACATAACATTGAAATTTCGTATTATCCGTTTTACACAAATTTACCACAAATCTACTCAGTAATTAAAATAAAAGTTCAATATTTTTATGCACTATTTCGATTTTCATTTTCGTAAGTAATTTTTCTCTTTATTGGCAACTCTGTGAACGAAATGTGAAAAAATTACCAGTTTATTTTAAATTCCATCGTTGGCAATACCACGCGGTTGACGTTTTGGCAAGTTTGGAAATGAGACCATCACGTTGTAGGCACAATTTTCGAATGTTTGCGAAATTTACACAAGAACGAGTTCTATTAAATTAATTTTAAACATACTGGCGATTATAAAATTGTTTCTATATAAAAACTCACTTTCGTTTTTTGTGCATTGATGGTTTTTTGTACTGGCTGTGTACTTTCGCGCCATCAGAGTATTTTCTATTGAATTATTAAAAACTAGTTTAAAAGTGCGTCATGGACAAGAATGCAGCAATGGACAGACGTTTCAGTTTAAATATGACAAGTTTACCTAATCCTATTGCAGAATCAACATGTGTAAATTTAAATGGAACTACAAGTGGTGTGCTTGGGAGAAATAGGTAAGATGTGCAACAATTCCCAATAAATAAGTTTGAATAAGTTTTTTTCCAACAGCGCTGCTAATCATTTTCGCTGGGGAGGTAGTCCTATTAGTCCACATAACCGTAGTAATTCAAGCAGTTGCTTAAACAGTAGCAGTACGTTTTATAAAAACAGAAGTACAGCTACCAGCCCACAGAGAACTAAATTGAACCTTAGTAAAATTGATCCAAGGTAAAAAATAGTGTTTTATTTTGATTAGTAATGTATTTGTTTGTTTAGTTATACTAATTTTCAAAACTGAACACTTATAATTTTCAGGACATATGCAGATGTACAAAGTCGTGGGTTGGTGTCACGTATTATACAATATCATGAAAGTGGTTCCCGTCTGAACCGCAGTAAGTCGACCAGTAATCTTTGCAGCAAATCTGGTCAATCTTCAATGGTGCAACTTCAGAAAACTGATTTACCTTACCGTGCAACACAGCAAAATGTAACAATGACACGGATTGTGCCACCAAGTATGTTTTTTCTCTAATATTAATTTCTCTAGTATTACATTTTTAATAATAATAATTTAATATTTGCTTTTAGAAAAATCCATTTTTTATGGCAATACACTGTCGAGTTTACTGCGCTCGAATTCCGTGATTAGCATTCACAAGAGCGATGAGGAAATATCAAGCGAAAATCGTCCCATTTTGCATCCGCCTCCATCTGAGAATGAGCTGGCGCCTACTCGAAGTGTTTTAGATGTTTTGAAAGAGATCTCACGCAAACGTATAAACAGTGATGTAAGAATGCACATTATAGCATGCCTATTAATAAATCGGAATAATAAGTACATTAATTTCAGGAGTCTGATGGAATACATGACGTAAATAAAAAATATTGTAGCCGTGAAAGCAATGATACGTCATACGAACAGTCAACTGCTCCCATTGGAGTTCGTAACATGGGGCTGCATAACGTGAACACTCCATCAATTCATGTTCCATCACAAAGTTTTAAAAGGCAGCGGGAGCAAATAGTGATTCCTTCACCTCATACCCAAAACATGAATAGCGCTTGTGGAGCAACATTTTCAAGTGCCCGCTTACCATTACAAACGCAACATTCGCCCGAACAAATTGCAAAAAAACGATTGTGTAGTTACAATAACGATATAACAAGTTCACTCAGTTCAAGTCTCATACATGCAAACAAACGAAAATTTTACGAACAACATCGTTCAAACATGCAACGGTCACCACCATCTGGTACTGAAGAGTATGAAACACAAAAATCGAAGATGCATCGTCAACAATCAGATCTTCGATTCCAACAATTAACGCAGAGTTTGAGTTGTAATACACCTATAACGCCTATACCAACAACACCATTATCACAAAGTGTTAACGTAACGCATATTCAAAGTAATATAGAAAACGGACCTGAAAGATTGGCGGAAAGCGGTGTTATAGTTAAGCGTACAGTGTCAGAGCCTCCTTTGTTTCATAATAATCAAACGCAAAAACCAAAAGTAACGCTTTTCAATCGTAACTACAGTGAAGCGGCAAAACTGAGCAAATCAGATGATAATAGTGAAGAAATAATAGATAATACAGGTGTTGTGAATGAGGACGAATGCGCTGACATACAATTCGTGAAGCCAAAAAAGAGTTCCTCAATAGTAAACAAGAAAAATACATTTATTGAACGCACCCAAAAATCGAAACTCGCTATGATGCTAAGTGGTTTACGTGGAGAAATTTACCAGGGTAACGAGGGACATGATGACGTAGATAAAATATGCAATAAGAAATCTAGTAACACAATAAAAGAGAGCAATGTCCCTGCTAAAACAGATGTATCCGTTGGAAAAGTGACTCCATCAACAAATTCAACTGCAACCACAATCACCACTAATACAGCGGCTAATTTCAGCATGAAAACTTCAGATAAACCTGTTATAACATCGACCACTGCATTGGTTCCACCTGTGTCAGATTCTGATAAAAGTGGGAACAAAACTACTGTCACATCTAGCAGTTCCATGCCGACTGCAACAACAACGACTTCGATACTTAGTGGTTTCAAATTGACGCCATCAGTAACATCAACCAACACCACAACTTCAATTACTACGTCACCAATAATAAGTACAACAAATACCCCGACAAAGACGTCATCTCCATTGGTCGGTCTAAAATTAACACCACAAAAGCCTACACCTACTCTCGGTAGCGTTGCAGTCTCATCCGCGCCTGCATTCAATTTAAATGCCACAATCACAACCACTGCAACAACAGCTTCAGCTACTGTACCCCAACTTCAAGGATTTTCATTCGGTACCTCAACTAACACTACTTCAACAACTGCAGCACCTACAACAACAACAACTGCAAGTTCTACGACTGCGAGTGCGGGCGGATTTAAATTTGGATTAGCACCACAGGCAGAAGCTTCGACGACGGTAACAACAGTGTCAGCTGTACCTGCTTTTGGCAGCTTTGGAAACTCTACGACACCAACATCAAAGACAGTTTCTTCAGAAGCAGCAAAACCGACATTAACATTTAATACGAATACTATTAACACAACCGCAGCAGTTGTAAAGCCCGCATTTAACTTTGGTGGCGGCATTGCAGTATCAGCACCAACCGCAAGCACGACAACTGCAACCGCTTTTAATACTGTGACTTCTGGTACATTTAACTTCGGCGGAGCAACTAATCCAACAACATCTGTTGACTCAACTGTATCTACAGCCCAAACATCAAGTGTTTTTGGTAGTATTGCAATGAGTAATACATTTAAAGGACCAACGGAAGCAGCCACAAAACCGTTCGCATTTGGAACAACCACTAGCACTGCACCAAGCACCGCTTCGACCACAGCAACACCAGCTTTTTCCTTTGGTGGTGCTACGGTTTCACAGTCCACAGCAATCACCGGACCTCCCACAGTAACCACAAATAATATTTTCGGATTTGGAGGACAAAAGTCAACTACTGCGACCACATTACCCACTACTACAGGAACTACCTTCGCTTTTGGTGGTAACAAAACAGTGGCGACAACAACGTCTGCTACAACGCCAACAAACGCTGGTAATGTCAACAAACCGGCTTTGAGCTTTGGACAGAGTGCTGTCAAATCACTAAGCGGCCCAACCAACACAAATTCTCCGAGCGGTAATCTGTTTGCATTTGGTGTTTCATCAACGACAACCGAAAACAAAATATTCGGCAAAGCTGCTGCAGGCGCCAACAATTTACAAGCAACGGGCACCAACTCAATCCAACCAGGTGCATTTACTTTTGGTGCGGCTACTAACCAAGGGGCGACTTCAACATTTGGTGCCGTTAGCAGCGCGGCATCTGCGAAATCTGCATTCGGTGCAACTACAACAACAGCAACATCAACACCTTTCGCATTTGGTGGTAGCAATGCCAATAAGTCAACATCTGTAACTTCCACAGGGGTTGGCAACAACGCCCCAGCTGGAGGATTTAGTTTTGGAGCATCCACTGCTGGTGCAATCAACGCTAGCAATACACCATCTGCAAATATATTCGGTGCAGCAACCCCAGCGCCGACAGCCGCCACCAGCATTACGAAACCCGCATTTAACTTCGGTAGTGCTACAACCACCAGCGAAGCCACCAAATCTATATTTGGCGGCAGTGCAACAAACACAAATGCAAGCGTAGCTAGCAACAACAATACGTTTGGTGCGCTCGCAGGCGCCAATAGCAATTCAGCTAATAAAACGTTTAACTTCGGCGGTGCAAATACGGCCAGTAACAACAACGCTTCACCGAACCTATTCGCCGCTGCCGGAAACAAATCTGGTGCCGGAGGCTTTTCCTTCGGCACTAGTACAATGGGCAATAAGCCAGCGGCTGCAACTAACGCCACACCGTTCGCATTCGGTGGTGGATCAACAAACGGCAATGCAACCGCAACCGCAACCGCAGCACCGTTTAGTTTCGGCAACAGCACAGGAAGTGCACCAGCTAATAAAACGTTTTCTTTTGGCAACACCGGTAATGCTCCAGCGGCGCCGACAGCTAACGCAAATAGTATTTTTGGTGGCGCACAGCAAACATCAGCGGCGGCATTTAGTTTCTCTGCTGGTACATCAACCCCTGCTGCACCTTCAACAGTGGCAAATATTTTTGCACCGCCCGCAGCACCTGCTGCATCAGGAACAATTGGTGGTGGGGCTACAACAACAGATCGGCCAATACGTCGCGCTACACGTCGACTGCAGAAAACTTAGTAAGCAGCTTTGTCGTCTTAATTGACAAATGAATAAATGTTATCCTACTATAGATAAAAATAACGAATACTTTATTATATTTATTTAAATAACTGAACAATTATATATTTTGCAAACATTTGTTTTTAACAGTATATAAGTTAAAAATATAAGAGTGACATATTTTCGTTACAGCAAGATTGTTTAAAAATGAAGCAAAAATAAACCTCAAGAAAACTCAATAAATGCGACTATACACAATTTACAAATAAACAAAAAATATTTTCATTGGAATGATTAGATATTATTAGAGCGTATAATTAACGTAGCATTTAATGAAATCCAGCTTTCATTTTCAACGACCAATCTTACATTAGCAGTTCAATAAATAGTAGAAATAAATAAAAATATTACAAGACATATGTAGGTGTAAGAATATTATAGAATTAATAAATACATATTTATATTTGGTTATACAGACATAAAACACAAGTATATACAGCCTGTTGGAAAGACACAGGGTATAACTAATAGTTATCACTGGAAATGTATTTCAACATGGTTTTTGTATGTTTGAATTGTATGCCATCAGTTGCGTTCAACACCTCATTTATGAAACTCTCTGAATTGTGTATAGTAGTGCCACCCAATATCACTTTATAACCGGCATTATTAAGCTGATGTACAGCAAGTGCTTCTTCATATGTCGCACCACCAATCATGAACACGACCACCTCTTGCGGTGGACGACGAAATGGAACAAGCTCAGAGTTGATCGCTGGGTACATGGGGTCTAGTTCACGACCCTTGAAAACCTCCTCCAATGTTTCCTTGAGTAGCGGTGTATGTTGTGTAAATACGTTCTCCACGCCCTTTAAACCCTATATAAAGAAGACCATACAAGAAAACATTTACATATACAAATTAGTTGCTGCTTTCGAAATTATTGTCTCCAACCTTAATTAAATTGCGGGTCAGTTTAACGGCATCGGATATGCGCACTAAGTTGAATATTTCTCCCTGCCTCATATGCGTACCAGCATATTCAATTAAACTAGGAACTATAGCTGTTTTTCCACCACGTGTTTTAATAATTTGTAATAAGCTAGATGTATCACAATTGGCGTGTCGTTCATAACGTAACGCATAAAGCGCCACTAATTTGATAGCATCATCCACTGAGATGCGTTCATCGGCTATAATTTTTCGTATGCGCTGCAACTGTGCCGAATGCTCTGCTTTACAGGCAACTTCTTGTTCCAATTCAGATACTTCGAAAATATTCCGTTTAGCGGTAAGCGCCGACAATTCACCCATTATGCAGAGATGTTTCTGTACCGTTCCAGACATTTTCTTAAACTGGGGATATGTCTCAATAAAATTCTTCATGTCAGCTATGCTTTCCACCTTTTTCTGATCTTTAGCTTTACGCTGAAACTCCTCCATTAAGTTTTTGATTGTCGAACCGATTTCACCGAAATTTGCATACATATTATTGCCGTAGAATTCGTCTTGATCACCTGATAAAACTAGCTCCTTATAATCTTTCGGTATACCAGGTATGTTGGAGAGATCAACGCGATTGTTAAGAATATTCAATAGTTCATGCACCATTGCTTGATACGTCCATTGATGTAATAAGGGCGTAACCGGATCGTCACGACGATCCAATATAAGCAGTAATGGTGGTGCTGCACCATTCTCATGTGTTCGTGAAAAATCAAAAAGACTCGACTCTTTGCAAATTTGCTCAAATATTTGTTTTGCCAATGTTTGCGATACGGCTGAACCGGCACGGTACCGTATAACCGGATTGAGCTTAAGTGATAATAATACAGCCAATACCCCTTGCACTGTGCGTCCCAGCGCGTCAGGCAACCAATTTAGACGATGCATACTGCAGTTTATGTTGAGTGAAAACAAATTTGGATTGACACAAAGATAATCTGCGTACACTTCTTTCACTTCGCGCACTGACTCACTTTCATCGCATTCTGCCAGATATTTAATATCCGTCCGTGGAATGATGTTGCTGAAATCTATTGATAAAGATAGAGAGATGGGTCCACACGAAAGAATTCATAGAATGTAATCACTTACAAATGAAATATGCTCCATATTTAGGGCTTCGAAGTTCATCGGCTAACAGCTGTATATTTTGTTTGGTAGGCCTGATAAATACTATGCATTTAAGATTTTTCATGCGCTCATTAGAACGACCCGAATCAAGACGTTCAAATAAATAAACCTCACGTTGCAGCATGTCCGATTGACTAAAAGCCATTGATATTATACTTGTCTACAGATATTAAAGTTAAAAATTAATGAAAAATCAGTATATGCACATATGTACTCTATAATTACATACCGTATCTTTGTCCAGCAATATAGTCTTCATTCCCGGTCCTGATTCGTTACACATTTTTTCTACGTACAATTTTATTGATGTAATTAAATTCATGATTGCAAAGAAATTGTTCAAATGCAAAATCAGTTAGTAAATTTTAATTTTTTCTTGGTTCTACAAATTATGCTCCTTGCTAAGAAAAACAAATCTTATCTGTAAATATTACCGGATCATTTAAAATTATATCAAAATAAAACTGATTAAAAATGTATTTCAAATTAATTATTAAAATAATTATTCTTCAAAAACAAATACAGGATATATATTTATTTTATTTAAATAAACTTCCATTGATATTTTAAATTAATATTTGTAATATATTTGAATTAAAAGGGGATAAAAATGGTAACACACTTGAACAGCTGACTGCCTGCTGTTGCATTTTTGGGCACTTTTTTTGAAAAATAAACAATAATTTTAATTGTATATGTGATTTAGAAATTAAATTTATTATTATTGTTAGTATAAATAAATTATTGAAATCTTTAAATTATATTACAACAAGAATCAAGGTGGTTATCTAAATTAAATAACACTATATTATTTCAGTTACCAATTTTGAATAGTTGACTTGGAACCCTCTGTCTGAATGTCAACAAACATTGCTACCAACTTAATTGCGTTTATCATAGACACCATTTATCAATTAAAATTTTAGTTATTTTTATCTATGTGCAGAAAATTAATAAATATTGGTTTCATCCAGAGTCAATATAATTTTATTATAATATAAAATAAAGTGACGTAAAGTTAATACTTATTGTAGTATTTATCTATGTGTGGTTGACTTACAAGTGCCTTGCTGGCAGGTTAATAATAAATAGAAATAGCAGTTGTGAAAGTGTATCATAACATATTCCAGTGCATAGAAATCTAATTCCATAAAGGTAAGTTCAGTATTTTGTATACAAAAATATATAATTTAAAAGTAAATATATAAATACATAATGTTATATAAACTAATATAAAATAAAATAGATGGTATAGATGAATACTGGCCCAAACAAAAACTGGCAGGTATTTAAGAATCTCCACTATATACATATGTATTCCGTGGTGTGACACCATGAAGCGATATGTATAAAAAAATAAACGACTAATAATGAGCTTAATTTCTTAAGAAACAAATTATAATATAAGAAGTCTATACTTTTCTTTACAAAAGTTGTAAGTAGTAGGTCCCTCCTCCATATCCTGAATATTCGTGTAATGTGTCGACTATATACGGTAGCTTACTGAACAGACGGACGCGACTAACTTCAGATAAGCACTGAATGCTATTCACAGAAGAACTATTAACACTTTCTAAGCTCGAGTTGCCCTAGAGTAATTGTAGCAGATTAAATTCCTAATAATCCAGTAATGGCGCTCACTTATCGAACACATACCTACATGCAATGAGTTCCCGTACGTTTACATGTCTAAATAAACCATCATAATATAACTTACGATCCCAACAGGGTTAGAAGCTGAAAACAAAACATTGGCCAGATGAAATCCAGATCAATTCCGGTACCGCAGAACCGGCTGTCGTGGGAACTCAATCCCGTTGAGAGAGATGGTTTCCGAGACCTTTAGGGTTTAGAAATTTAGTAATGTACATTATAGAAGGAGGGTTTTAAGAAACGTTAAATTATTTCTGTAATAAAATAAAGTTTTCTCTGAAGAGTATGCATTAAATATTAAAAAAAGGATTTCAGTGAGAAATTTCAGAATAAAATAAACATGTTTCTTGCGTTGAAATCATCACAATAACGGCAAGTAGAACTCCACATGCATCGCTTTAAAGTTCCAATAAAAAGTAGGTTGCGCAACTCATTAAACCAGTTTTTCAATTACTGTTTATTTGTCCATTTGTATCATCTGGGTTGAATGAACTTTAGTTGGTAGTGAAGAATGACCAAATACTGTGGCACAATATTTAAAATCTTAAATTTAGCCAATAAGACTTTCTTTTCGAATTTTCAAAAATCATTAATAACTAAACACTATTGGTTACAAACATACACACAAATCGTAAATATAATATCGTAATTAAAAAATAAAAAGATACATATTTCTCTAGTGACCCATTTACCCTTTTGTGGACACTGCTTGTGTAAGCATACATACATATGCATATAGGGAGGTGTGAATGCTTTTCAGCCCGAACGAGCACTCTATCATTAAATAACATAAGCTGCCATCGATTGGTCACTTCTCTGCTCGCTATCTTTGGGCGCTGCTCGCCTGTCAAAAATTTTACATGTGAAAGCAACAACAAAGTTATCTAGTTGAATTCGTGCTGGAGAGTATGCGAATACCTCATTAAAATTTCAATAGTCGCTTGCTGAGTACTACCAAGTTTTGTTTTACTCATTTTAGAACCATTTTACTATTGTGAACGTCTCAAAGAACAAATTACTGTCAAAATAATAAAAATTGTTATACACACATTTGAAATTGAAAAGGGCAGGCGAAGATAAATCGTTAGTATATTTGTATTGAATAAAAAACTTTAATAAAAATTAAATTTGTTGCAGAAAACGTTAGACATAGACGGTGGTTGTAGAGTTCAGTGCGACCAAGTATATACAATTCGATTTCAGTGCTGCCAGTTTGTATGGAAATTTGGAAAGTTTGTTCGATTGGCTTGTCTATAGCAGTTAGCCAATCGATGACAGCTATAGTTACCTGACTGGTTGGCGGTTTCACATATTTTAACAGATGTTTTGCTTTTACTTAGTTAACATAATGTATACTGTAGTAGGTGCATCAACCAGCTGGTAACTTCATACATACATTAGCCAAATAGTAATCGCGTGTTATTCGGTCATCAAATAAAAGTGAAAGAACTATGCGCCACACAATAGCATAGCCTAAGAAGAATTTCAATGATAACTAGCGACAACAGTTTGTAGTAAGCTCATACATACCTTGACAACTATGCCACAATTATGTATTCTGTCCGGGCGATTTTTAGGGAACGTTTTCAGAATAACTAATATATAAAGAGTTAGAGGGTTCCATTCGAGAAGCCGTTATACGAGTAGCATTGTATTGCAATCATAATGCACTGACACTCATATGATTGTAACCTGTAACACAATTTATAAGCATTTTAAATTTTTTTTTTATCAGAAACTCTGGAATCTCATTTCAGTTTTTCGAGCTGGAATTACTCCTTGTAATATAAGTATTAAAGCCAATTTGAATTGAGAATGTGATAATTTGAATCTCAAACTGAACCGTTAATAGAAAATTTAATAAATATCTGCCGGGAGTGCGTTTAGTTATTTAATACATAGCCTCGACTGGTGCAACTTTAAATAATTAATAAAAATAAGTAATGAGCTGTTGCTTTGTAAAATTATTAGTAAAAAAATTCATAAATTGTATTTTTACATATTTTTACAAATTGCATATATACCGCCAAAACAAAAAAAGCCCTTCCAGTGCCAATTTACAATCAACTTTAAAACATACGAATTAACTGGTTTGGTCAGTCGATACAAATGAAGCGGGCTTTTGCGGACTTTCTAAGAGAATCAATACACAAGAACAAAGCGATTATCAAAAATTCACCTTTCTCATCTGCGCCTAACTTCCACGAAATTATATTCCCTACATATTTGCGTGTGTATAAATGTTCAACCGTTCACCTTAATACAAGTAGTTGTAGTGACAAAAGAGGTTTTGAACTTGCGCGACGCATTTTACCTGTGTTCGTGCGTCAAACAGCGAGATCAGAGCTCAGTCTGCTTGGTAAACTGCTTTCGAATACTTGTACTTAAAATTTTTCGGACGAGTCGCGAACATTTTTAAATTAATTAAAACTTTAATCATTTCCTTTTACGTCGTACAAAATTGCCAATCGACAACTTTAAAGATGAACGAAATCAATGAGTAACTCAGTTTAATCTCATATATATATACATATATCTAAGTGTACCAGAAATGAATTTGGACAAGTCAGTTATTAGACAAATGTTGTGTCTACTTTTAATCAGCTACGTTAATTTGCCAGGCATTTTGGCTGCGCCAAATCTACTCTCAAGTTATTTGCCAGCTTCCATGCAAGCGCTCGCCTACTATATCGACTTTTTACAATATGAACCAATATCGTCGACAACTGTCGAGCCACCGTTTAGTGTGAGTGACGACGAATTAACAAATATATTTAATGCTTCACCTACGACCACACCGCTACCAATCCGTCCACCAACCAGTGCGTTGTCCACGAACAAGCAGCCATCGACGTGGGTCTCAACGACTAGCCGCCCAAATTGGAGCAGCACTTCCAACAAGCCATCACAAACCGTTAGTACCACAGGGTCTGGTTGGTGGAAACCACCCAATTGGTGGAATCCTTCTACAACAACTACAGCGAAACCTACAGTACCACCAACACCCACACATAGGCCCGGTTTGTATGCACCTATGAAATCGCCACTAATCAAACCTCGTTCTGAAAAACGTGTCGGTTATGAGGTATTTGATGAGATTGGTGACAACACCGAAGGTTTTGATAAGTTAACATTGGCGCTAATACGCGATATACAAACAGAGGCGGAGCATGATGAATTTACCAACGATGTGGAGTCTTTGGACAACTTTTTGCGCCTTTACGATGACAACTACGGACGAGCTGCTTTCGATGACGACAATGCTGTGGATCGCTGGTCAACCACATCGACTGCAGGTAAAAAACGTGTACCGCCAACTAAACCCTATGTCGAATTTCTACTTGTCTATGATCTGCTAAAACGCGATGCCAAAGCCGCTAACCTAAGCAAATATGAGGGTTATTCGGAAGAATTGTTAAGGGACTTACACGATTTGTCCAGTGCGTCGGCGGAGCGTCAACTGTATACACTTTTCAAACGCATGATCGATCGTGGTGATGTGCAACGTAGTGATGTCGTCTCTCGCTTACAAGGTATAATGAAAGATTTAGCAAACCCCCAAAGTGCTACTGCCAAGGAGTTACGCTACATTCCAGCCATGCCATTTGTGCCATGATTGTCAAATACGCAGTACGAAATATTCCTTTATAATTCAATAAAATCAATAAACATATGAGAGTATAAGCAACACACATACATATGTATGTTTAAACATATTTGAATTTTGAATCTTGAATATAGATCTTGACATCTGTGTAGGTAGGATTAAATGGTGTCCTACGTCAACGCAATGGCAATAAATATGTCTTCAGCAAACAGCAATATTTACATCATTTGCATTCGCTGGTTTCATAAACCATAAGCTTATAATTCAAATTCATGTGCTATCTGATGTTTACGTCTTCAGTAAGAAAATTTGCCATTCATTGTCCTCTTTGTGGTGAGCTTTTTGATGTTGTTCCAAGCCTACTCAAAATGAGACGTTCTGGCATTGAGTTTGCATATGCATACTTTCAGCGTTTTTTGTCTTAGGGTGCCTGCAGAGTGGCACTTAAAGCCGAGCCGAGCTTAAAGCTGCGCTGATAAATTTTTGGTAACGCAGAATACATGCGAGAATTAGCGCTAAATTCCGTGAATAAGGCATGAAGAGTAGTAACGTAGTAAATAACATTCCTTATTCATTGTGTACAAGAATTCGACTGATTTTTTTGGAAGTTTTAAAACAATATTTGAGTACAGTTGCAGTGTCAGCAGCTAAATTCAAGGAGATGCAACTACAATTTCACTCCTATAGTATATGCACACAGATATACAAATACGAACATACAATATTCTGAATCATTTTGGTCTAGAAAAGGTAATACAAGATGAAAGCAAACAAAAACAATAACAACTTGAGTAGCAGAAATGAGAAGCACTGGAAAATGTAAGAGTACAATGGAAACAAGAAAAAAAGCAGTGAAAGGAAGGCCCGGTGTTAAATAAATATACATCCATTTAAGTGCAAATGTATCCGTATGTGCAATTCTATAAAATACCCTATAGGGTAATACTGTTGTTTAAAACTAGTTCGGTTCTGATGCATCAAACACCAATACTAGTTTACAGTAACGCAGGATATGTTCCTTCACAGGAAACAGGAATTTATCCCACTGTACACATGTTAGGCAAGCTATAACTTTCACACTGAACGTGTAATGTTTATAAAAAAATACCATTTTCTCTCAAAATTGTTAGTGTAAAATGAAAACGAAATCTTTTGAATCCAAATGCAGTTGAACTTTCATAACACGAATCCCCATAATCCATGAAAAAAACTTCGAGTTAGAGAGACGTCCGAGTTACGGAAGGTAATTTGTATGAAGTTTTACTTATTTTGCCAATTCAAGAGCTCGAGTTATGGAAGACTACTAGTTATAGAGTTTCGAACTTTTCTATTTTGTAGCTGGGCTAATTTTGTAAACGAAGTGAGAAATTTCCCAAACGCATGACACACAAAAATATAGTAACACTTTGTTCGCATGTGTTTTGTTTCTTTGAGACGCTTCCTTCAAATGACGCTGAGGTGCCGCAGTTCGCCGCTGTGCACTTTTTCAAGCTCCACAGAAGTATGCCAGCACTCATGAGAGCAAAATACACTCACCGCACTCAATACGCTCACCACCAACACCACCGCCTGTGCTATTGCCAAACCATAATAAGTTGGGCTTTCACCATTCTCCACCACCCGCCGCCTCCTAAAGCTTTTATGAATGTAAATAGTTTTATGGAACATAATCAGAAACATTACAGCCAGTGATGTTGACTTCTATGTTGGCGTTTATATTTATGTAAATAGATATATAGCTTGACTCTTTGTCGACACACGCATTGTCGAACATATGAAATGGTTTCAGAGACAATAATATACGGGTGAACCATATATGTATATGTATATATATATTTGTTTGTAGATATGTAGATATATTTAATGGCAACCGTTTTACAGCAGCTACTGCCCCGGAAAGGAATGGTGGCATCACACCACTTGTATTTCCTTGCAAACTCTCGCGTTTGTTGGCGAGCGAATGAACAAGGCGGCCAGCGAGGCAGCACAGCGAAACAGGCAACTAGCGCGAGACAGTCATTTTTTAGATGCAAGAGGCAACGGACGGTCGAATCGGAATTATAAATCGCAGAGACGGTGTCTACCCATGTAGTTAGAACAAAACTAAGTGTGAATATATAGTGTGTGGAAACGATTAAAAGCAGTTTAGTTTGTGAAAAATTAATATTGTTCGGCGTGTGTATTTTGGCCTTGTTCTTACATGTAACCTATCCTATACGCGTACCTGTTTATGGTTTGTGTGTGTGTATATATGCGTCACAGTTTTATTTTACATTTATGAAAAACTGTGTTGGTGCGGCACGCAAATAAAACAATCTGTAGTGTATGTAGACGATACAATCTAATGAAAAGAAACATAAAATATTTTACTGGAGATTTATCAATATTGTATGTTTCCTCTGCTCGAATAGACTTATTTTCATGTTACACGTGAATCGCTACCATTCGTTTGCTAATTATTGATTTCTTCGTAAGCATTGGAAAAGAAAATGCAAAGTTTCAAAGGCGAATAGCGAAGAGATTGCGGCAAAAAGAATACCTACGCAAACATCGTTCCAGTCATTGTTATTGTTATGGTCCGAGTTGCAGTGCCAGCCGAATTCATACATATGTACATACCATACATATACACATTTGTATGGTCTTATGGTCGTGGCCAAACGCAATCAGTTGATGGACCGTGATTCAGTGTCGGCTTCTTTGCTATAAATAAACATATATTATTTTTGCTCAAGTCTTCCATAAAGTCTTCGACCATTGTTAGACAAATTATATTTTAAAAATTTGTATTGATAGAACAGTATAACATAAAGCACTAAGTGTAAATATGTATGTATGTATATTGAAAAATATGAAAACAATTAGAAACACTTCTGAGAGTGTACCATAAAGTGATCGAGTGAAAAAAATTTAAATTTGTTTGCTTTGTTAACTACCAATAAATACATTCAATTGAACGGCTGACCAACATCTGCAGCTTAGCGAAAATGGAGAATTTGCAAAATTTTGCTCGGACGCCACAATTTTTGCGCAAAGTCATAAATGAAGCAAGAAGGTAAACAACTTTTACATTAAAGTCAATTTCTTTACTTACCAATATGTGACATTCACATCTTTAGATATACATATTTTCTTTATTTTTCGTACAAAGTAGAACAACTAGGAATAAATATTAAAGTCTTTACTCGGTGTTAATTTTCAGTCTACACTTCTTCACTCCACAGTCCATATAGGCTCTCTCCAAAAAAGGTTAAGCCAAAGTAACATTCACAGTCTTACCAAACAATCAAATCGTGTAGCTTTCAGATACAAGTGAAAGACAGGTGAAGAGATTTTTATCTGTCAGAACATCACGCTGGGGAAAACGCATGTCACGTCTTAATATAGAAACTTGCTTGAGGCATTACTAACTTTTAGGAACATCCCAGTAATTATTTTGTTTCAAATATATATGTTCTAACAGGTGGTATTTATTTAGATTTTCCCGTGGATTTTATAGTCGAAAATAAAACAACATTCTCAAACAATGGTGATCTCTCTTTTTTGTTTTGAACGTTTTGCTCAAATAAGATCAACGGCGAGATACTCTTTTGATCCGTCAACAGAAGTTCTGATAAACATTTTATAAATTGAGACTGAATTCTGTTCAAAAACAAAATCTTGTAATCAAGAAGCATAAGATATCGAAATAAACCTGACTTGCAATGATACCCATTGAAAGTTTCTGATTTTATTTGGCTAAGGTTAGACAGTAATATTGATGATAATTGTTTAATAGAACATAAAAGCTTTGTGGATAATGTTGATATCCGGTTATATATACTCTTTATTTATTTGCAAATATATTTTTATTAATGTTTCATACTATATACGAGCGTACTCATTTTACAACTATCACCCGTATTATGTTGCTCATGCATTCGTGTTAGCCAGATTATGGACTCTGAAATGGTTAGTTAGGGTTGGTTTTCACTATAATTTGTTTAATTTTTTTGCTCATTGAAAAAGCTGTGGTGGTGGTTAGTGGCAAAGTCAGTTGTTGCTGCACCGTGCTCGCCTCCGAGGATGGTGTTCCTTTTTAAATAAGTTGCTGCCAGATACATAATGCATACGGTTACATAATATAAATATACACACATGCTTCACACATATACGTAAGGGTACTTATATTCTACTCGTGTCAAAGGTCAACATTTTATGTACTCAAAGGCATGTAACTGCGGGCACTAGCACGCAATAAACACCTACTTGTGCTAACGTGAGTAGGACATGTTATACTTTTAAAAGGTTTTTAGTTCAAAATTCTTATCAGCATTTCTAAGTGAGTGACATAATTTCATTTTTAAGTTGTTGCTTTTTCTTAATTATGCAATGATATAAATACATACAAACACATCATTAAAACCCCTAACAATTTCGTTGTTTTTCCAAGTATGTTATGCTGTTAAAGTAGGATTTTACGATTAATCGAGGTGGATCTTAGTTTCCAGATTCGGCTGGTGGGTGCTAAAGTAACGTGTAAATTTAACGTTTTATATGTGAGAATTGATGTACATGCGTACATTTGTATGCATTTGTATAATGCACACATTACATTTTCTTTGTTTGATTATTGGGCGATAAAATAAGTTATATTTACGTATTTTGATGAATTGTCGCAAGTACAACATTATTTAATACATTAAGTGCATTTTTTGATACACTTATTAAAACTAAATTGTATTCTTCCAAAATTGGACTTACTATATATTAAAATATTTTAACCGATCTCAAATAATCACATTTGTCACGGACTGAAATGCGAATAACAAAAGAGTTTTATATAAATGCGATCCTTTGAACACGGTATAGAAAACGTCATAGCATCTATAGAGGTTTGATGAACTACATTTTTGGACCGAATGTTGATCTACAGAGATTACTTAGTTTCCAATGCACTAATCAAATATAATATACAAACGCATGAACGTGATGTTTGTTTGTATCTCGAACATTGATATATATTTTATTTGTTATAGAATATAATAAATTTGTACGGTATGCTCTCATTTCATTCGCACTTTCAATGATTCATAGTTTTCATTCGAAATTCGTCAGTCTGACCGTCCGAATGGAAGTCATATATAATATGTGCTAATGTGTGTACACACGTATGAGCACATTTAATTGGCATCGCAATTTAAATTAAGCAGTACTGTATTGTATGACAAACGCTTTGTATTTGGAATGAGCAATGTTTTTCGAGGCGTTGATAACCCAATATTGGCAATGCGAAGACTACAATAACACCTCTCTTTTAGCACCGAGAACATTTTTGTAGAGCAAATACTGATGAGATGAGCCATAACCTATTGTAGTGATCTCGCTGTCCTTACAAACCGGCTAATCACTGTAGCAGAAATAAGCTGATTATATTTTTATATAAATTTCTACATGATCCACCATCAAATGTTAATTTCTCCTCACATTCTGTTTAATTAACGCTATTTATTGTAATTTATTTGTGTTTACGTCATTTTATTTACTTGCAGATCTTTTATTCGCAACGACGATACGTGCAACAACGACGAGGCCGACAGTGAGAACAGCGCCGAAGGATACATTGATGAAATGGAACTGTCACATAGTCTCACACTCAATGAGGAGGCGCTAAAGCAATTGCCAGAACAGAAACGTCCTGTCTTCATTTTCGAATGGCTGCGCTACTTGGAGAAAGTGCTACCAGTTGCTCAGAAATCGGACATAAAATCATGCCAAAAGAAGTTGGTTCAACAGCTGACGGAACACATTCAGGGCTCACCTGGTCCGCCGACTCGCAAATTGATAGCCAGTTGTTTGGCAACCCTTTTCTCGGTGGGTGATACTTTCATGCTGTTCGATACGGTGAATGCCTGCAACGACATATTAAAGAATAAGGATGATTCACCAAGCTATCTACCCACTAAACTGTGAGTTCTTATAAAATGTGTTGAAACCTTTGGAAAGTTTTGACTATGAGTTACAATATTTCATTTTCATTTAACCTATCATTTAAACATTTTATCAATATATTACTATTAAATAAAAAAATCATCAAATATGCTTGTTCCGCAACAAGTTTCATAAATCAGCGATTTGAGGATAATTAATAAAAATACAATATTTAAATATCAATTAAAGCATTTAAAAATGACTGAAAAAATTACTAATTTAAATTATCGTTCATTTATTATAATACACTATGCACCAAATCATGAGAATATTCAGTTCTTCCTGGCTCATAACGACTTTTCCATGTCACATCAACCGCTTTCTCCTTTTCTTAGTCGAATATGTGTGGTTGATAGTCGACTTCCACTCACTTAACATTCTCACTTTTTATACTCTCGCAACAAATGTTGCTAAAGAGAGTATTATAGTTTTGTTCACATAACGGTTGTTTGTAACACCCAAAACTAAACGAGTTAGATATAGGGTTATATATACCAAAGTGATCAGGGTGAAGAGTGGAGTTCAAATCCGAATGTCTGTCTGTCCGTCCGTCCGTCCGTCCGTCCGTCTGTGCAAGCTGCAACTTGAGTAAAAATTAAGATATCTTGATGAAACTTGGCACACTTATTTCTTGGCACCATAGGAAGGTTGCTTTCGAAAATGAGCAAAATCGGACCACTGCCACGCCCACAAAATGGCGAAAACCGAAAACACATAAAGTGCCATAACTAAGCCATAAATAAAGCTATGGAAATAAAATTTGGTATGAAGGATCGTACTATGAAGGGGCATATTTGGATGTAATTTTTTTGGGGAAGTGGGCGTGGCTCCGCCCCCTACTAAGTTTTTTGTACATATCTCGCAAACCAATAAAGCTATATAAACCAAACTTTCTGCAGTCGTTTTTTTAGCCACTTCCTAATACAGTCCAAAAATGAAAGAAATCGGATCATAACCACGCCCACCTCCCATACAAAAGTTAGGTTGAAAATTACTAAAAGTGGGTTAACTCACTAAGGAAAAACGACAGAAACACTAAATTTCACATAAGAAATGGCAGATGGAAGCTGCACTCAGATTTTTTTACAAAATGAAAAATGGGCGTGGCGTCGCCCACTTATGGGTCAAAAACCATATCTCAGGAACTACTCGACCGATTTCAATGAAACTTGGTTTGTAATAGTTTTCTTACCTCCCAATAATATGTTGTGAAAATTGGCCAAATCGCTTCACAACCACGCCTACTTCCTATATACCAGAACTTTGAAGACGATCTGAATCGTTAACTTTACAATATATATAGTAAGCACTAGTAAAGATATCGGTGCAAAACTTTGCACAAATACTGTATTTATAGTGTGGAAGCCCATTTCTGAAAATCGCTGAAATCGGACCATAGGTTTTCAAGGCCCCATGTATCGAACATGAGGACCTCGGTGCTTCTAACCTAATATTATGGTTTCCAACTTTCAATGGACTTTATACAATATATATGACGAATATGTGGGTCAAATTGTGTATTATATAATATAAATAAAGCTAAATAAATAAACTGCGAGAGTATAAAATGTTCGGTTACACCCGAACTTAGCCCTTCCTTACTTGTTTACTTAATGTGTCCATTTTTTCTTAAAAATCCTTGTTTCTCTTCCGTTAGTGCCGCTATTTGCGTATTGGGGTCAATGTATGAGAAACTCGGCCGTATGATGGGACGCTCTTATGAGGAGACGGTTCAAATACTAATACGTACCCTACGCAATGCCGAATCGCAAGCGCGCGCCGAAATTATGATTACGTTAGAAAAGGTATGCAACACTTTCCACCACGGATACTGAGTAATGACAGTCATACCAAACTTATTAATAATTCCGTGTCTCCTCTTTCCAAACGAATAATATAGGTTTGCGCTGGCATGGGAACGGCCATTTCGAATGTACACAAAGATATTTACAAAGCAACGAAGCATTGCCTAACGGATCGCGTGATGGCGGTACGTGTCGCGGCTGCCAAATGTGTGCTAGAGATGATCAATCACGCACCATTCCTCTATCAGACCGAACTTGAGAGTTTGGCTACGCTCTGTTTTCGCGCTTTTGATGGCAGCAATTATGAGGTGCGTTGTGCGGTCGCTAAATTGCTGGGCACGCTGTTGGCTTTTACGCAACAACCACCAGACGGTGCAAACAAAAAGCCAGGCCAACCGATATCAGCAAAGAATCAGGCGCGTAATATTTCACTCGATGAAGCTTTGGGTATATTAATGTCGGGTTTCCTGCGTGGTGGTGTCTCCTTCCTAAAGGGTACAGGTGAAATTATTAAAGGAAGTTCGAGTGTTAATCGAGAAGTGCGTGTTGGCGTCACACATTCCTACGTTGTTTTTGTGCAATTCATGGGCAGCGTTTGGTTGGAACGCAACTTAAGCACATTTCTAATGCATGCACTAGATTTGGTGGCAAATCCCAAGGCCGCCTCCTCACACGTCGATGCTGTGTATTCGCGCAAATGCATTAACTTCATACTTCGCTCGATTATCGGTAAAATGTTGGGTGAAAAAGCGCAGACATCAGCCTGCAAGGAGCTCATACACATTATAGCTAAACAAATGAACTCGATCGATTTCAATCCGGAAAACGCAAAGGATTCCAATCAAGAGACTCTTTTTAGCCAACACTTACTGGTGTGCGCGTTACAGGAGTTGGGATCACTTGTGCTCGGCTTGGGCACTACAGCGCAGAGTCTCTTGCATGATCATTCATTAAATTCTATTGATGCGACTTGCGCCGTGCTCGTTCATCCATGTGCTGCGGCACGTCTGGCTGCAGCTTGGTGCTTACGCTGTTTTTGTGTGGCTGTGCCGAGCCAAATAACACCACTCATTGATCGTTTCGTCGACGCCATCGAACAAATGCGCTCTTCACCCGAGGCCATCGCGGGTTATAGTGCAGCTTTAGCCGCAACTTTAGGTAGCGTACGCTACTCACCGCTTGGCATACCACACACCAAAGGCAAGGTGGTATTTAATACAGCTGAAGAGCTGTTACGCTCGGCATCGCAAAATAGTCGCATGTCACTGAATCGTACGCAAGCAGGTTGGCTGTTAATTGGCGCCATAATGACGCTTGGTTCGCCAGTAGTTAAAGGTTTGCTTCCGCGTATGTTGCTGCTGTGGCGCAACTCATTCCCACGCTCGAACAAGGAGCTCGAATCAGAGAAGGCGCGTGGTGATGCTTTTACCTGGCAGGTTACGTTGGAGGGGCGCGCTGGAGCGCTCTCCGTTATGCACAGCTTCTTACTGAACTGCCCAGACCTGGTAACAGAGGATATAACGCGTCGTCTTTTAACGCCCATCGAAAGTGCGCTCGCAATGCTAGTGAAGTGAGTAAATATTAACAAAGCATTCAATAACATTGATAATTAATAAAAAAAATCATTTTATATAATCCGCGCCTAGTCTTTCGTCTGTTTTGAAAAGTTATGGCACACAATTGAAAGCGTCCGCAGCTATGGTGCGTCTGCGCTTATATGAGACGCTTTCACTTCTGCCGCCAAACGCTTTGGAATCATCATATACGCATCTGCTCCGCATGCTTGTGGCCGAGTTCACACTCTCCGAAAATCCAGCCAATACAACGAACTCTTTACTACGTGCTCTCTGTCATGGCGATGACTCTATTATCTTGGGTACTTGGCTGCAAGAGACAGACCATCGAACTATTGAGGATCAGGTGATTAATTAATGTTTTTTTCAATATATTTTATTTATTCGTTATAACTTTTTTCGCGAATGGATAGTTTTTTCATAAAATACAAAAAACATATATTTAAATCATAAAGTTCAGTAAGTTTTGATATACAGCAACTTTAATCGTTCAATGTTTAATATTATCTATGTATAATATGTTTAATATTATCCAGAAAAAAGTAAGCAAAATTACAAAAGAATTTAAGGGCGTTTAAAAATAGAATTCACTAGTAAGTTAAGAGTTTTCAAACCATTAAAAGGACTTTTAACAAATATTTTTATGAATGAACATTATGCTAATATCTAAAAAGGTGAGAATGCATTTTTTCTCTAGTGAGGACAGATAGACATACTTATACATACATATGTATAAACAAAGATATGTATGTGAGTTTGTTATACTCTCGCAACATGTTGTACAGTTTTGTTTAAATATCGGTTGTTTGTGTCAATTAAAACTAAACGAGTTAGATATAGATCATCAAAGTGATAAGGATAACGAGTGAAATTGAAATCCGGATATGTGTATGTCTGTCCGTCCTTGCAAACGATAACTTGAGCAAAAATAGAGATTAATTTTTGGAAAATTGTGTCGTGGTCCGCCACCTAATAGGTAAAATCGGGTCATTGCTTCTCTTAGCTCCGTGTGTTATCTTAATAAAAATCAAATAAATAATTTGCGAGAGTATAAAATGTTCGGTTACACCCTTCCTGACTTGTTAAAACGTAAATTCATCACTTAGCCAAATAATTTTCTGCACTTACATGTGTACATATGTATGTATAAGAACATGTAGTACGTGTTTTCAAATCAGAAAAAAAATCCACAACAATTTACAACAAAATCTACAAAAAAGCAAAACACCTTGAAAATTACGTGTTAAATATCCGCACATTTCTAACAACCCATAACTACTTCCCCCTCAATTACACTGCTACCACCAACGCATAAACAACCGACCAACCAATTTAACAATCCTGTCGTCGTCACCAATGCCAATATAAATTCAAATACAACTGCTACCAACAACTGCCTGTGTACGCCATCATTTCTGTGCTAATCTTGCAAATAGATGGAACCTAATCGTAAATCCGATGGCGAGCATGTAAGTGTCGTTCTTATTATTGTTGTTAAACGTTCATGTTGCTATAGCCGCTATAAAAGTTAAGTTCTTTGGCGAAAAATGCACTTTTGAATTTTGTGTGTACATAGTACATATTTTTCTTATTGTTATTGGACTTCCTTTTGATTTTGCCTACTTTTAATATATGTGTATGTATCTATTTATATTTTCGTTATCGTTTTGGAACCTACACACGACAAGTGGCTGTGCTATGTACTTTTGAATTTAGTAAGACTCTGATGCTTTTGTGGTATATCTTTTTTTACGACAAAAACAACTTAAGTATACCTATATAAATATGTATGCATATTTTGGTTTGCAAGGCCCGTTTTATTTGGCACTAAAATTTGTTTCAGCTTTGTCCATCGTTTTTCCTTGGTTTTCTTTTTTATTTTGCGCTTTCTTTTGTCTTATTAAGTGTTTTTACTGGAGCGATTTTTTGGCCATTTGCCAGAAAGGCTTCTGCTTATGTTGAAACTACTTTTTATATCGTTTGTATGATTTTTTTTATCTATAGGCGTGAGAAAAACAATACATTTTGTGACCTTCACGTATGATATATGTATAAGTTATATCTAAATATAATCAATCTATATATCGCTCATTTACATAAATAGTGTCACAACTCAAAGAAGTCGATTTTTCGGGAGAGCGGTTTAAAGTTTTCAATTGTCTCTTATTTAGCAAATATAGAAAAATGAAATAAGTTTATTGAAAAAATTTAATATATTTAATAAAATGATGAGCATAAGCAGAACGTGACCCCTTTTGAATTATGTCGTTATTTGTGAAAAATATAAATAAATTTCACTGTCATAAGTTAAATGTGGCATTATTGCTGAAAAACGCAACATGAAAAATTTAATTCCCTTTTCACAAAGATCGTTCTAACACAAAATATGTCGTTCTTTCTGAAAAGAAAACCAGATTCACCCTCTGACAATATGTGTTGTAACACAAAATATGTCTTTCTTTCTGAAAAAAAAACCATGCCTAATTCTGACTCAACTCAAATGTGTCGTTGTTGTGGTTAAAAAATATTGCAACATAACAAGTTTAATAACGGCATATTCTTATTTCACGGATTATTTTTCTACGCATCAGAATGAAATTTGTATACAATATGGGCGATTAAATAGCGCACAATTCTGCATACTCAACTCAAAAATCGTTTTTTTGAGTTATGACACTATTCATGTAAATGAGCGATATGTACAATTTTTTAGATTTCTTAGTAAAAACATATTTCTAAGATTTTTAACAAAAAATTTTTGACAATAATCACACCTACTATATATCATAACTAATTTTGCTCCTACAGCTGCAACCTAACAGTGCCGCCGGTTCAGGTGCTCTAGAACATGATTCCTGCTGCTTATATCGTCCACCAATTAGCGGTATGGTAGGTACGGCTGCAATTGCTGCTGTCGCCAATACACAAGGAAACAAAGTTGATCAATGTCCTGGACCACTACCATTGGGAGTCGCTGTTATCGATATGTCCGTAACGTTGTTTGGTCTAATCTTCCCGAAAGTGGCTAATAAGCACCGTTTGCAAATGCTGGAACATTTCGCCGAATGTATACGCCAAGCAAAGAGTAGTCGTCAAGAAGCGGTACAGATGAATATTTTCACTGCTTTGTTAAGCGGTTTGAAAGGTCTCACTGACAGCAAAAGTGGCATAGGTCAGGAGGATGTGAAGAAGAGTGCTACTAACCTCGTTATTGCGGCATTGGTTAGCACGAATTCGACTTTGCGTTGTGCAGCTGGCGAGGCTATCGGTCGTATGGCGCAAGTGGTAGGCGATTCACGTTTTACCGCCGAATTGGCACAAAACTCATTTGATAAATTGAAATCGGCGCGCGATGTTGTCACCCGTACCGGTCACTCGCTCGCTTTGGGTTGCTTGCATCGTTACGTTGGCGGTATGGGCTCATCACATCATTTGAATACAAGTGTTTCCATATTGCTTGCGTTAGCACAGGATACTTCCTCGCCGGTGGTGCAAGTTTGGTCGCTTTATGCACTGGCACTTATAGCCGACTCAGGTGGGCCAATGTTTCGTGGTTATGTAGAGGCGACGCTATCATTGAGCTTAAAGTTATTGCTTACCGTACCTCAGTCAAATATGGATGTACATCAATGTGTGGGTCGTGTTTTGAATGCTCTCATTACAACAGTTGGACCGGAGCTGCAGGTGAGTGCCTACATAAATAAAGTATATTCGTTATATTAATATTTCTATCCGATTTTTTTTATAGAGCAACAACGGCGCCGTAGGGGCAATGCGATCTTCATTCCTTTGCGCCGCGGCCATTATGCAGGCACACACCGATCCACTAGTTCAGGCCGAAGCAACCGGTTGCTTACAGCAGTTGCATCTCTTCGGACCAAAATATGTTAATTTGAGTTCTTTAGTTCCGACATTGGTAAAAACTCTGTCGAGCAACTATTTAATGCTGCGCAAAGCCGCTGTGTCTTGTTTGCGACAACTTTCGCAGCGCGAGGCTAAGGAAGTATGCGAATTAGCGCTCCAAATGACACCGGAACAATGTCCCAATCTTAACATCACTGAATATGGGCTTCCGGGTGTACTTTTTGCAATGCTGGACACCGAAACCGATGCCGAGATGCTGAAGAACATACATGACACATTAACGTCAATGTTGCAAATGTTGGCTTCCGATAATCTAAGTTCATGGTTGAGTTTGTGTAAGAATGTGTTAACCGTAGCCGTGGAAGGAACCTCTTTGCAGGACGAAGCTGGTGGTGTGAAGAGTGAGGCTATCAATAACAAATCTAGTGGCAGTAGTGATAATGCTAATAAAAATGAACGCGATGATGATGATGAGGAAGAAGATTATGATGATGTAACTGAGTATCACGCCGAGGAAAATACGTCCACTCATCCTGCCGTACAGCCGCGTTGGCCGACTCGTGTTTTCGCAGCGCAATGCGTACGCAAAATTATAGCCACTTGTGAGGCAGCCAATCCCATACATCTTGACCTAATACAAGCCAAGGAGATGCAAATGATTAAATCACGCGGCGACTATTTGATACTCCATTTGGCCGAGTTGATACGTATGTCCTTCATGGCGGCTACCTCAGACTCCGATCAATTGCGTTTGGAAGGTTTACGAACTTTACAAGAGATAATAGATCGGTTTGCGAACGTTCCAGAGCCAGAGTTTCCCGGGCATTTGCTTTTAGAACAATTCCAGGCACAAGTAAGTATCAGCTTAAAATATGGTAATTATTTGCTCTTATTCTTGCCAAAAATTTAACAAAAAAATATTTACTTTCCTTTAGGTTGGTGCTGCCCTCCGTCCCGCATTTTCACCGGATACCCCATCACATGTTACAGCAGCCGCTTGTGAGGTTTGTTCTGCTTGGATTGGTTCCGGTGTTGCACGGGACCTCAACGATTTGCGGCGTGTTCACCACTTACTAGTTTCGTCTCTAGACAAATTACATACGAAGACAAACAGTACTCAGTTATACAATGAATCAATGGCTACACTGGAGAAATTAAGTATTTTGAAGGCATGGGCTGAGGTATACATCGTTGCTATGATCGGCAATGGTTCTGCACCAGCTTCTTTGCTGCAAAAGAAACTCACCTCATCGAATACGATAACAGCACTTACAAGTGGTATAGATTTGGATGGTACGGAGGCGGCAGGTGGTGATTTCGGTGATTTTGAAAGTCGGGGTGAAAGTCTGCTCAATCTAGTTAAACCAGAGCTGGGCAACTTATCTACGCATTGGTTAGCTGCAATGAAAGATCACGCTCTCTTATTGCTACCTGCAGAATTTCAAAGTCAATTGCCACATGATGGTGGCGCATTCTACACTACTGATACGATCAACTCCTCCAAGCCACACTATTTGTCCTCCTGGCCGCCCATATTATATGCGTCTTCATTGTGGCTTAAGGACGAAGGATTTGCTGCATATGTAAATTCAAACGCTACAGGTGTTGATGGCGCTGCCTATGAGACCAATAACAACATTTCACACGGTTCACTCTCTGCCGATCGTTTTCATATGATTTTCGGTATTTGCATGGAAGCTTTATGCAGCACACGTACCTCAGAAAAGCCGAAGAATGTCATCAGTTGTTTGCAATCACTATACACAATTTTTGATTCCGACTGGGCACGCAAACAGCTGATTAAGAACAAAAGCTTAACTATTGAACTATGTAATGTTTTGCATCGACAAATATTAACACGCGATGAGCTGCTGGTTCAGCTACTTTGCATGGAAATACTAAAACAATCGATACATGCTGCGAAAGATGATCTTCAGTTGACACGCGATCAGCACCTTGCTCAAAATAAAAACAATGAAAACACAGACAACGCTCAACTGCAGACAGAAATTGAAAATTTGGGCGAAGGTGGGGAATCCGGTGAAATCGCACCAGGTACTTCGCACGTCTACGCTGTACTGGAAGTTTGTTTATGCGTGTTTGTGCGTCAAATACCCTCAATGAATCCAAGTGTCGCCAGCAAACTTAGCACAATTCAATTTAAACAGGAATTAGCCGCCAAAAGTAGTACTTCACAATCCTTCTTCTCTGTATTGGCAGAAGATAATGGTATGCTAGTGGCTAGTGGTTTGCAGTGTGTCGAGGATCTAACTGCGCTGTGCTCGCCTAAAGGCGCACTAACCATATTGCCAACCATCGTCTTTATGACCACTTCGATAATGCGTGAAATAGCCAACAAATCGGCTATCGATACAACCATACTTGCGAACACTGGATCCGTACAAGCGGCGTTGCATACGCTCAAATCTGTATGCACAGACCGTTGGACAAAGCATGAGTTGGTTTCCGCTGAATGGTTGGCAATATTGCAAAGCGCATTAGCCACTGTTATAGATATGACGAAAACTGCTGGCGATGAGGAAGAGCGTAAGGTGGATGAGGTCACCATGTTACTGGCAATTGCCGTCTTTATACTGCACACCCCCGCTTCAGTGGTGTCCACACCATCATTGCAATATCCATGTATTAATCACTTCCGACAGTGCATGCAGTCTGATCATTTGTCCGTCAAGTTGAAGTGCATTCAAACAACGCGTTCAATTTTCGCAAAAGCCGATCTTAAAATATCTACACCTTACATACACGCACTGGCGCCACGTATAATTGAGGGCTTATATGCCGAAGCAGCGAAAACGCCGCGCACCGATATGGAGCTGCAGATAACACTCGAAAGTATATTGACCGTGGAGACGTTGATTGAATTGGCGGAGCCGCAAAATCGTAAGTGAATTGGCTAGCTTTTTGTAATAGCTTTTATTTGGTTTTATTTTGTCTCAATTAGCGAAAATCCTAATATGAATTCTCATGATTGAACAAATAGTTGGTTAATTTAGTTTTTTTGTTAGCTCAAATACACCGAGTTTGTTTGTTTTATCTTCTCTTCTTTTTGTTCCTACCACTTCCCAAAATAATAATTTCCCTCAAACAATTATCATTAGTCAATATCATCATCAATAAGTCTTATGAAAATATCATTGTATTAAACGAAAAATATCTCTCTTTTTCTATTTATCCCTTTGAAAACGCATACCAAAATTTCACAATCATATCTCATTGAAATTGAAAAAAATATACAAACAAACATTCCGTTATTGCGTTGAAACTTTTGTTTAAAAATCTATAGGAAACTTGATGCAAGGTAATTACCATACATTAATCAAAAGCTCAATTTAACAAAGCATCCACAGCTCAAATCGCTTCACATATTTACTTATAAGGCTTACGATCCACCTATCCGCACAAATACAATAGAAACACAACCACTTGTATTCACCATTTTACACAATTGACATTTAGCAACCACACCATCAAAACTAAATTGGATACGCGCTTCAAAGTCTTCTATCGCGCATGTACTCTTCTATATATAGCTCTATCTTGATTTCCTTGGCACTGTATTTAAAAAAATTAATTAATTTTTAATTTGCTCCTTTTTTATTAGTTTGCAATTATATAGTTTATAAAATTAATTTTCTTTTTACTGAGTTTTAATTGTTCTTTAATAAGTTCGATTATGCAAAACCAATGAATTTATGTAGCATGCTTCGTTCATGAGTTGAATGTAAATTGGGGGTTTCAAGTATGTAAATTTTATTTTGGTGGTAAATTGAACAGCGAATTTCACATATACAATGATTTTGGAAAAAATTTAAAGCAATTAATTTCGAATTTTAAGCAATACGTATGTATTGTCCTCCATTATTCTTCTTCGACTTGAACATGTAACACAAATTATCCCACAAGATCATTCAAGATCGATAAGCTGAGTAAACCTTCATCAACAAAATATGTTTACATTTTCGATTAATTAAATCACTGCTTGAAATTATCCACTTGATCACAGTACTTTTTTCTGTGCATGTGTATACACCACACTATTTCGCAAAACTCAATTATGGAACACTCTACAATACAAAGAGAATGTGTTTAATTTTAACTGATCTTAATCCATTTATTAACGAATCTTACAGGCATACAAATGTTAACGCTACTGGTTCCTGTACTCATAAACTACTTGGCGGAGCCGACAAAACTACGAACATTGCCGAAATATCAACGACACTTGCACGAACAAGCGTTGCAGTGGCTAATGAAGATCGGTCCCAAATACCCCCAAGAGTTCAAAACATTAATGGGACAAACATTGGAGCTGCGCCAGAAACTCGAAGCAGCCATTCGCAACCAGCAGCAGTCAATTAGCATAGCCAACAAAGCAAGCGAATTGCAGATGCGCGGCGGTCTGACCAAACCGCAGAAGCCAACCATTAAATTGAAAACAGATTTCAGCAATTTTCAGTAAAAAGTAAAAAATATATTATATATGCAAAGGAAGAGTTGGTGGCGCGTTTAAGTCTACACATCTTCCAGCTTAGTTCTACGTGCATACATTTTCATATATACAAAAAAAATATATTGGAAAACATAATTTAGTTATATTTACAAATTCATGGAAATGGGATCAGCTAAAGAATGTCGAAATATGATTTGTATAGGCATTTGCATTAGCACAATAAATTAGCACATAATACATTTTAAAGAACCCATTGATATCCAGCGAATCCGAAAATTCTTGTATTAATTTGTCTTAATAATTTATTTAATGTAAGTCGATTAACATATCTTAATTTCACAAATGTATATTTGATCAAATATTATTATGTTTTACAACACAAATTAACTAACACCTGAACGTAATTTCCACAGTATACAATACCAAATAAGTACTAACCTATGTATTAATTAAAATTTGTTTATCTACTTCATGAAAGGTCAAAATAATATTATTATGAAAAAATAAGTGTAAAAGCATTGTAAAAAGTGAAGAAGTGAAAGGAAAGAACTTAATTGGTATTAAGGTATGCAAATCGTTGAGTTAGAAATTCAAAATGAATTGTCTGTGAATATTTAACAATTATTAACAAACAAAAAGTTAAATAAAATATAACTACAAAAACCATATATAAATAATTGTGCGTTTGTTTTTATACTCTCGCAACAAAAGTTGCTGAGAGAGTATTATAGCTTTGTTCACATAACGGTTGTTTGTAACACCTAAAATAGTTAGATATAGAGTTATATAATAAAGTAATCAGGGTGACGAGTAGATTTGAAATCCGGATGTCTGTCTGTCCGTCTGTAACTTGAGTAAAAATTAAGATATTTTGACGAAACGTGGCACAAATATTCCTTGGGACCGTGAGAGGGTTGCTTTCGAAAATGGAAATCGGTCCTCTGCCACGCCCACAAAATGGCGAAAACCGAAAACCTATACAGTGTCATAACTAAACTATAAATAAAGTTATGAAAGTAAAATTTGGTACAAAGGATCGCATTAGGGAGGGGCCTATTTGGATGTAATTTTTTGAAGAAGGGGCGGGGCCACGCCCACAAATTGGTTTTTTCTGTTCAAATCGGATAATAACCACGCCCACCTCCCATATAAAGGTTATGTTGAAAATTACTAAAAGTGAGTTAAGTCACTAACGAATAACATCAGAAACCTCAAATTTTTCAGAAGAAATTGCAGTAGGAAGCTGTACTCAGATTTTTTACAAAATGGAAAATGGGCTTGGCGTCGCCCACTTATGGGTCAAAAACCATATCTCAGGAACTACTCGGCCGAAAATGGGTGAAATCGGTTCACAACCACAACCATATAACTCAATTTTGAATTCCATCTCATACCTTCACTTTAAAATATATACACAACGAACCAATGAAGATAGTGTAATAAAACTTTATACAACTACTGTAATTTTTCACCGAAAATATCGGTAAATCTCTCAGATTTCTTATTTTAATTCAGAGTGAATCTTTTTCTTCTAATAGTGTGTCTTAGTACTAATAATGGTTAAAATCGGTCCATAACTTCCCTTAGCTCGTATATACCTAATTATAGGTTTTTCAAAAATACGAAATCGAAATAGTGAAATCGGTTCAGGAATTATCTCAGCCCTCATATACTATAAATGATGATTTTCGTTATTCTATTAGACTTTTTGCCGAATATATTGGACAAATTGTGTGTTATCTTAAAAAAACTATATCAATAAATTGCGAGAGTATAAAATGTTCGGTTGCACCCGAATTAAACCTTTCCTTACTTGTTTATATTTCAAATTTCTTATCATACACATAAAATTGGAATCGACTGTAATATTTTGCATTTTCAAAATATTTGCAGCAAACGCGATAAAGAAGAATTGCTGAATGGGTAAGTTAAAACGGAACATTTTGTTTTTTTATAACAAGTTTTTACTGTTTCATGCCGCAACTACTCTGTGATAAGATAAATATGAAGGACACCATTTTTCAAAATCAATATTAAGCTTTGGGAGATACAAATAAAATTATATCTGTCTCTAAAACAAAAGCTGGCGGCGGCTATACAAAGTTTTTGTATTACAAACCATTGGTTGCAGATAAAGTTATTAGTAACTGCAAAAATAATTTTGGTGCTATCAAAACTAGTACATACATTTCCCAAATACATTTTTTATTATTTCTCAATTTTTTCAAATAAAAAACTTTTCTCTTATGTATGTATGAAATACAATTTCTTCAATCTTTAACATAATGTTAAATATAAAACAATGCCAATAAATTATATATTCATATAATTGAAGAGATTATTTGGAGATAAAAACACAAAATTTTCTACTCTTGTGTGAATATTTTCGAAATTTTGTTTATCATGTTCAGTCAATCATTCAAATCCCGAAACTACACCTTATCATAGTGTTTTTCTCTTACTACAACTCAAGCTCAATCTTTATATTAGACACGTTGATATCTGATTTATCACAGTTTGTCTCAACGAGAACTCTTTTCGGCGCCGGCTCTGATGTTGGACTTTCTGACAACTTGCTTTTTCGCGTCAGAATTAATGGATGTTTTTTTGAATCATCCAACAACACTTTTAAACCTTGATCCGACTCCACTCCAACGTATGTTCGATGCTCTTGTTTAATATCATAAACAGCTGATGGAATATTTGTTGTTTTAGAAACAAGCTTTGACGGACTCTCTATAAATTCAATGTTTGACGGCAGACTTTTCTCAGGCACCGCCATTACTGCTGCAAATAGTTATTTATTAATAAGGAAGATCAATTATGTTCTTAATAAAATTTTTGATTCTTTTTTCTTACCTGATGTCGTTTCAGATGATGTTGTCTTTTTTAATTTTCTTTTACGACCAACTGGTTGCGATTTTCGTCGTGACTTTTTATGTTCCTGCAGAGTCCTAGAATTAAGTTCCGAATTATCCAAATGTTCAGATGCACACTCTTTCTTCACACAAGTTACATCGGCCGTCGACTTATCTGCTGCAATTTTACTTGCACTTCTGACATTATCTTCTATGAAATCTGCAGGATTCATTTCTGTTAATGTTACGGGCGGGGCGCTAATTTGAATTAATCCCTCAAATCGAGTTGGTTGCAGACGACTTATAAGGGCTGTGTGATAGAGTAATGCACGCATACGTTTACGAAACTTCTGTGCCGCTATATTTTTCTCAATTTCATTTGGTTTACGCTCCTCAGATTTACAACCTTCTAATTGTAGCTGAGCCGATTGCACACATAGCGCTCGGAAAGCTATTGCTGTTGACCAACTTGGTGGAAATGCATAGTTGAATGACTTAGAGGAAGCTTCGTTGGTTATTTGGTCATTGGGATGTAGGTAAAATGCACAACGGCGCTCAATATGAGGTAATAAGGAAGTGTCCGAAATATATGACCGCGACAAATCGGGCTTAAAATCAAGCGATGTTGCCACAAAACGTATTAACTCATTTGGTGGTCTAGTACATGTATCAGAGCCCAGACGGAAATTATAAGCATATTTAAAAAAGTGATAGAGCTTTTGTTCAACAGTTCGTAAACGTTCAACGTATGGTATTTTTCGAATCTTTTTTCCCATATTTATTACCGATTGTACCTCGCATTTTGGTGGTTCATTAGTTTTAAGTGCTTTGTCAAACTTATCAACTTTATCTTTAATTTTTTTACACTTTCTATTTGTTGGTACGAGCACAGTGTCGGGGTTTTCACGCAATTCTGCTACTTTTTCCACCCAATTTTGTGTTGTAATGACACTATTCTTCATTGTGCATGTCTTTTTTCGTGGTATGTCTTCAAGAGTTGCCTCGGGATTTTTCACAAAAAACTTTTGTATAGTAAGGAAACGTGTACGACAGCTAATACGATTATGGTTGCCGAGAGTTTCAGCACAACGTAACCAAGCCGATGTACCGTGCTCGGCTATAAATTCCATAAGTTTTTTATCATCCTCTACAGACCAGGGCGTTAGCTTATGACGAGTTTGTAATGTGTTTCTGTAACGCATACGAAGCTGCGTTATAGAGCGATTTGGAAAAAGTGTACGTGGAAATAATGCGAATTTTTCACCATATTCTTCAACCGCTGCCAACAATATGAGATCTTCTTCAGGCGAGAATGGTTCTGAAAGCCACAAAATGCTAATTAGAAATTTTACGACAGCATAATAAATAACGTATTTTACCATGGCTAATCTTTGGGTCCAAATAGTAAATGTAACGTTGATGTAATGATTTTTTCGGTTTGTGAGGAAAATAAGACGCTACGGCATTCCAATCGATTACTCCGTTAATGGATTTTTTCTCAATTAATTTAAGTAGCTTAATATCATCACGTTTATCCCAACGACCCCAACGTTGTGTGTCCATAAAACAAACAACCGTCTGGTATTGTATAAAGCATTGATAATCAGAACGTTTCGCAACTGATTTTGCTATGTTATCCCAATTTTGATAATTATTAGTTTGTGCTGCATATAATAGACGTTTATTTTCTTCTTCAGACCATGCGCAACGCTTAAGCGAGGGGTGCAAGTACACCAGCCACATAGTTTTACAACTACTAGGTGAATGTCGATAGTTTAAGTTATGTGCAGACACTTGCTCCCAATCAACCTGGAATTTATCATCCACTTCTGTTAAAAGGTTTGCCAGTTTGTCCGTATGAACTTTTATATCTAGTGTCAGCTTTTTCGACTTATTACTTTTGTCTCGATTTTGGTAATCTGCTAAGTAGTCAACCACCTATAAATAGTGCATAAAATCAAAAAAGTGCCATTGTAATTTGGTGGCCGAATATAAAACTGTTAGACCTAAGCTCTTATAGAGCTTATGACTTACCTGTTCTTTTACAGCTTGAACCAAAGCTTTTTTATCCAGTAATGACCAAACATGGCGACTGCATAGCTCAAAGTCCATTGGAAACATTTCGTCCTCCATATTCTTGCGATATTCGTAATCCTGATTGTTTGGACAGTTGCGACATTTGAGATCTTTAAAAAACATATTTCCTTTAAAAAAGAATGTGCCGCCTTTAAGGTAGGCACCTCGCATTCCAAATCCGCGTTGCTTTTTTCCTAAATTCATTTTCAGGCGCTGCTCGTTTGAAAAGTATCGTTGTTGAACAGATTGTAATAAAACTTGTAAACGTTTTCGCACTTCTTGGAGACGTTGCTGCATTTCCTGGTTAAGTATTAATGCATTTTCACAATTAACTTGACTGTGGACACCCAATATGTTTGTTATCTCGCCCATGTAAATGGCACTGAATGCTGCATAGTCGGAGCTGCATTCATACTCGATTTCAGAATCCGACCAATCTATGTACATATATTCAAGTAATATTAGACATGTGTATGAAAATATAGTCAGAATTGCAATATTTATTTGTTGTATATTTACCTTCAACGCCATCATCTTCGGAAGAGGAGTTATCAGAATTAATGGACAACATAGCTGTCTATTTCCGCTGTTTATAATTATAAACAAAAAAGGATTTCTGAAATAGAGCAAAAAATTATAGCTGTGTTTATTCACATCAATCACAATCGATAATTTTTGTTATCGAAAGCAATTCACAACAGTAATAGATTTTTTCATACCTACTTACACATAACTAATTCGTCCCCGAATTCGGAATAAATATATCATATCTGCTGAAGAACTTCAACTATAGCCAATATATATAAAGTCATACCAATTAAATAAATGTAACACAGCAATATGTTCAAATGAAGTTTATTTAAAATTTCTGCAATAAAATCACATGATTATTAATACTTACAAATATTAATATTAATTGTAAAATAAATCAAATTAAACACTTCAGTTTTTTTAATTATAATTATGCGAATTTATGTTATTTTAATGTAATAATTGATTATTTTATTTTTTTTTCTGTGATTAAATAACTTTTTTAATCTCTCTCGATTTACATTGTTTATATTAATAAACCGTTACCATGTTCTGTTAGATAGTTAACTTCAAATTGAATATATTATGCTCCTTTTTGTTTTTGCAAGTTATTTTCGAATATATGCTCGTATTATATAATTATATGTTATGGTTATGAAATTTGAGTTTTGCAACACATTTTATAAATATTATTAAGACACTTCATTTATATTTCTTAATTATTCCAAATGATGGTGGTTTATATGATTTAATAGATGTGTCGCGTGTACGTTTTAATTCAGTTCCATATATGGTGGTGGGTGGACGTTTATAAGGTGCTGTTGATGGGATAACTTTAAATTATTTTATATTTTGCCTGTTTACAAATATCAATACTTTTATTATTGTTATAATGTTTTTATAGGTTTTCAGTTATAGCACTTAGATTATAAGTAATACAAATAGTTATTAACTTTATAGATAATGTGATAAATTAGTAGTGGTCATGGTGAAATAATAAAAGTTTAATAACAAAATTTTTAAATTCGTTTATAAAAGTGTACTTACCCTTAACATACCCATAACTATGGATAGGTGTTAGTAAACGAGTATGTACTTTTGCTTCGTAAACTTCCTCATCCGATTCATTTCTGTGAATTAGTTTTTTATTGTATCAAGTAGTAAAAACAAAATCAAAAAGTTAAAAGATAATTTTTCAAATATAAATACACCCTTAGTGGCATACTAGTTTTTTATGTTATTTATATTTTTTTAACTTTGTTCAAATTTAACATATAATACTTACTGGTACATTCCCTGTTGCTCCTGGCGTGCAATATTCATAAATTTAGATGAACTGGGACCAGTCATCATCTTTTTATCGAGGATAGACCTAGAATCAGTTACAATATTTGGTGAAATTCATAAATTCACTTATCGACAATTTTTAACATTACTTCGAATACTGTTTTGCGGACTTAGGATCTATTTCCATTAATTCTAATAGTTGCTCGTGTGAAACATCATCGTTTTTATCTGGTACAAGGTACTTTCGGATCTCTGCTAAAGCGTATGCAATACGGGCATAACATTCCGCTGGTGGCGCTATTGTACTAATTTCAACATATAAACTTCGGTTCAGATGGGCAAAACGTGGATCTCCTGATTCACGCATTTCTTCCTCCTTGGTACGATCTCTAATTGAATTCCGTCCTTTGATTACAATTTTACACTGAGTTTCTTCTTGTAATCGTCTCAAGGAATTTCCTTTAGGCCCAAGAATTTTTCCAGTGAAATTAAACTACGAGATTAAAAAAAACAAAATATATTATTAGTCGTCGGTGGTATATGGAATGAAATATTTGCCTTTGGAAATTGCTTCACAGGAACGAATACTTTCTGTGTGACTTTAATGGGTTTTTGTTGGTATACATCTGCATAATATTCTCTTCCTGGTATACGTCCTGTAGAGTAAACTCTTTCAAATGCTAAAATATTCAGGAAATATTAATGCATTTTTAATATTCATATGTCAAGACAGTTTCAATGAAATCACCTTCATCAATTAATAAAGCACACAATGGAAATTCGGCACCCAGACGTTCACGTTCCTCATCCAAGTCAGCAAGAAATTTGTGGGCATAGTTATTTATACGGGGTGTTTCGTTTTCTTCTTCTTTTTGAGCATTATTGGTTTCATGTACATGATCGGCCATTTTTTTGTATTATCTGCAAAATATTTTAAAATTAAGTTTTTCAATAAGGAATAATAATAGAGAAAAAATGGCTACGTACCTTAGAAAGGATATTTATGGAAATGAAGTGTAACCAAACTGACACAATATTACCAAGATGCCAGATTTCTTATAACTTGGGTATGGTAATTAATTAGGATTCAACCATAGCAAACAATATTTAGTTCCTTCTTAGTACAATATTAAATTTATCATAAAAAACTGCAATATATAAAGTGATTTAAAAAAATATTTTAAAAGAATTATTCGTTATGGTGCCATATTTTTGGTTTCTGAATTGTCAGCACTTTTGACTTGATTTTGGAACGTATCCGCCATTTTAGTTCCAATAATTTAGATTTGACAGTTTTTTCTATCACAGCAAAGTTTTAAATGCATTTTGTATTTTAGTAAACAACTGGAGAATTTAAATAGTTTAAATAGTTTTCTTAAAAAAATGTCGGAACATTCAGATGAAGTCAATCCAATTCCAAAGGAAGGTGAAATTGATGGGCCAAGGATAAATCATTTTGCCCAAAAATTTTTGGATGAATTAAATGAGGAACGTGAAAGGCTAAGCAATGAATTTCCATTGTGTGCGTTGCTTATAGAAGAAGGTTAGTTGTATTGCAATGCATTTATATTCAGATTTAAAAATATGTTCGGAAAATTAAATTTAACTAAATCGTTCGGATAGCTATTGAAAGAGTGTGCACTACTGGGCGAATTCCTGGTCGCGAATATTACGCTGATGTTTACAAACAGAAACCCATCAAACTCGCTCAGAAAGTATTTGTACCAATAAAACAATACCCCAAGGTAGAGTTAAAAAAGTTCACACAAATCTATGACATTTATATACATTGATTTATTTGGTAGTTCAACTTTACTGGAAAAATATTAGGCCCTAAAGGCAATTCACTTCGTCGGTTGCAAGAAGAAACCCAGTGCCGCATTGTCATCAAAGGACGGAATTCTATACGTGATCGTGCTAAGGAGGAAGAAATGCGTACTTCTGGGGATCCACGACATTCTCATTTAAATAAAGATTTATTTGTTGAAATTAGCACCGTCGCAACACCTGCAGAAGCTTACGCTCGTGTGGCATATGCACTGGCTGAAATACGAAAATATCTAGTTCCTGATAAGAACGACGACGTTGCACAAGAGCAACTTCGTGAACTAATGGAAATTGATCCCAAAACCGCAAAGCAATTTTCGAAGTAACAAAACTTAACTATATAATCTGTTATATATATTAAATATTGGTTAATTGCAGATCGATATTTGAGAACAAAATAGTAACCACTGGTCCATCCAAGTATTTGAATTTTGTAAAGCAATATGCATACCAAATTGATACATCCAAGTAAGTATAATCAATTTTTTATAAATATATTGGTAATTACAGTTGAACTTCCCTAACTTGAATCACCATATTCCACAAAAAAACTTCCAGTTAGAGAGACTTCCGAGTTACGGAAAGTAATTTGTATGAAATTTGACTTCTATTGCCAATTCAAGAGTTCGAATTATGGAGTACTTCGAGTTATGGAAGTTCGAGTTATGGAAGTTCAACTGCATTTTTTTTTCTAAAAATATTTAAATTTATATTTGCAATACTTTCACAGAGAAGAAGAGTCGGAAGAGGAGATTTATGAAACTCGCATTCCTAGGCACACAGTTGTACCGGCTTATGAATATACACGAGGTAAGATCACATTTTGACTAGCTTATTTATTTTTATTGTAATTACGGGAGAACTATATGAGTAAAATAATTACATTGTATAGCTTCTGCAATAGTTTTCATAATCATAAAAGACTAAATAAAAAATAATTAAAATAAAAAAACACTAATATAACTCACTTTATCAATTTACTACATGAATGTTAAAATTCTATAAATTTAAAAATACATAACTCAAATAAAAATTAATTAATGAACAATGAATATTTTAGCAAAATTTGTTCCAACATCTTTGCCCTATAAACGTCCACCAACCGCCTCTATATACGGAACTCAAATGAAACGTTTCCGCGAAGCTCCAGTTAGGCCAGCAATAAGACCAGTTGCACATGGAGTATTAAAGAGATATAAATAAATAACATTAAAAAAATTTTAATTGAAATAAATATACAGCATAATATATAATATTTAACTTATCATATGCCATTAGTTTCGTAATAACATCTAAAATAAAATATATGGCAAAACAGAAAGTAAGAGTATTATAGATATGGGTGCAGATGATGTTCAATATTTCATGTGTGAAAATAAATAATATATTTACATAAACATATATAACTTGTACAGAAATTATTGTCCAGGTGTATAACAATAATAAATAAAATTTTGTCCAATAAAAATAAAAAGTTAATTCTTTTATCACAACGATTGAAAAAACAATAACTTAAAGTAATATTAAAATTACTTCATACACTAAAACTATGAAAACAAAAAAGCTGGAGGCCATTATGAGTCAATGTCAATGTATGTATATTTTCTAGAAATCTGTTCATTTAAGCTTTTTTTTTGTTTTTTTTTTGTTTAAATATCATAGTTTTTAAGCTGTATTAAAAAGTTCTGATTCATTATTAGTTCTATTGATTTATTAAATAATCCTTGTAAATAGACATTAACATATTTTTGAACATTCTATTTTAATGCATTTTTCCTCACTCGAACCATAAACAATTTAACTGTTATTTTTATTATTTTAAATAAAAATAATTTCCAGTAGTATAATTTAACAAATAAATGATCCGAATTATTAAAATCTGTTTTATTTAACTGATCTGATTATTAGGAAGCAGTACTTTAATAGCCAAGTACATGTAATAGATATAAATTTAAAAAAAAGTAATTTAAATGATACTTTAGATTTCGAAATATTGATTTTTTATACCCTGAACAGGGTATACGAGGGCTGCTATATATATTTCTGGCCTAATAATGAAAATAGGAATATTTATAAACGAAAATGGTTTTATTGTTTTTCAAAATATTCTCCATCAAGATTTATACACTTTTGCATGCGCTCAAACCAATTTTCGAAGCACTTTTTTTCAGCCATTTTTGAGCGATTGTCAAATTGTGCGGGATCCAACGAGAACAAACCTTTTTTACGGCCGCGATTGAATTCGTTGTACCAGGTTTTCACAGTGCTATAGGATGGTGCTTCATAGCCATACAAAGATTTTAGTTCATCGATGCACTCTTGTCGCGATAATCCACGTCGAAAGTTGTGAAAAATGATCGCACGAAAATGTTCACGAGTTAATTCCATTTTTTGTCCGAGATGAATTTTTTAATTCCCTGTAAATAAAACAATTCACGATTAAATGACAAAACGTTCTGAGTGATGTTATGCCAAAAAATGTCGAACTTTCCAATGGAAATGTCATATTGCACCTGGCAACACTTAGTGTTGCCTAGGCCAGAAATATATATAGCAGCCCTCGTATTAAGTTTGTCACGAAGTTTGTAACACCCAGAAGGAAACGTCGGAGGCCCTATAAAGTATATATATAAATGATCAGTATGTTGAACTGAGTCGATTTAGCCATGTCCGTCTGTCTGTATATATACGAACTAGTCCTTCATTTTTTAAGATATCGTTTTGAAATTTTGCAGATGTTACTTTCTCTTCAAGAAGCTCATTTGTCGGAACTGCCGATATCGGACAACTATATCATATAGTTGACATACAAACTGAACGATCGGAATCAAGGGCTTGTATGGAAAACTTCCGCATTTTACTATATATCTTCACAAAATTTGGTGTGAGTTATTGTTCATTGAAATAATTTAATCTCCGAAAAAATTCAGATCGGTTCACTATAGCATATAGCTGCCATACAAACCGAACGATCGGAATCAATGGCTTGTATGGAAAATTTTCACATTTGACGTGGTATCTTCACGAAATTTTACATGGATTACTGCTTAAGGTAATTAATTAAGGTTAACCACAATTGTTCAGATCGGTTAACTATATAACCTTAATGTTTCTAGCAAACAACGCGGCTAAAAAGAATTAGTAAAATGTTTTATTTTTTTACTTACTTTTTCTTACGTCTTTAGATTTGCTTAAACACATAGTTACTAAAAGAGAAGGGTATATTAGCTTCGGTACAGCCGAAGTTAACGTTTTTTCTTGTTTATTTCTAATAACGGATTTTTTTCAAAGCAGCAACAAAGATAAAGTAGTATTACTTCGAAATATACTAATAAGTACAATAATATAAAGCTATAATGATAATAAAATTTGTGATTTTTGAACAATTATATATATTATTTTATGTACTCCGAAATTCCTCAATTGAATGAAATCAATTAATTTTATCAGATGTGTAAACTCTGCCCAGTCATCTGACAAAGTGTCAAAAATTGTCATTGTTTTCGTTTTATTCAGTTTTTCGCGAATCATATTCCGAGAAAACGTACAATTTGTTCACTTAGTTTACTTTTTATAATTATTGATAATAAAACAGTATAAAATAGAAAATATTTCAGAAGTTTTTCAAATGTCAATACGAAGGTACATGTTGTCAGTTTTTTAAATATTTACCACAAAGAACAATTAATTTGAAAATATATGTGTATACGTATTTCGCCTTTTCAGATAAAGTACATATTTAAAGGGGGAAAATGTCCAATTTCAACTATATGGACAGAGTTCCTGTTAAAATAGCAGAAAGTTTCAAACCACCTCCTAGGTTGTACCAACTGCCTCAATCTATAGTTCATAAATTACAATTGCCAGCGGAGCATTATAATAAATCTCCACAATATTGTTATGACTTCCAGTTGGAACAAAAAGTTCTTGCCAAAATGCCAGAATGGCGACGTTTAAGACAACAGGAGCGAGATGCTCGTCGTGAACGAAAAGAGCAAAGAGAGCAAGAACGTACGCAAGAACTTGAAGCCCGAAATAAACAAATGTTGGGCGCAGTAAGTTATCCAAGTACCGATGATCTGTCTGGTTCCGATAGTGAGTCAGATTCTAAACAACCAAGTAATTTCGACAGAGAAAGAAATGAGTCTGATACAGAGGAAAGATTAATTTTACCCCCGCAAATGAACAGTTTTCATAACATACTACAACCTACTATTGTTTCCAGTACATGTGAAAATTCACCAAAATCAAATGGAATAACTGCATCGTGTTTGCAAACACAAACTAAGACCGGAAAGTATTCCAGTGGTATAAAAGATGTAAATGCATTTAATTATAAAGACTTTGAAGAAGATACATCATCACCTTTTGATAACATTGAGTTAAAAACAATTAATGATTTGGATATATTGGCGCAAGTACTACATAACACGCAATTGAATGTGCAAAATAAGGAAATCGAGCATGAGGCGGAAAAATTAGTGCATGAGGATAAAATTCAAGTAGAAATTAAATCTGATCTAGCACCCAAAAATAATACTCACGAAAATACTGCGGAAGAGAACACTAAGGCAAACCTTAAAAAGATTGACTTTGATAAATTAAGTCACCACCAGGCTTGGCACAATGAAAACATTCCAAATCCCATGATAGCATATAATACTTTGACTAATACTACTAACTGTATAAGTAGCAACAGTAACACACAGGTGCACGCATACGATTCGTTTATTAATCCTGTACAGCCAACTCAACAAAAATCTTATCAAATGTCTTACAATACATTATATAATGGTGCAGAGATTGGGCAGAAATATTCCAATTTTGATGTTCAAACACAAAACACTTCTGCTATTTTCGGTAACCACAATTACCTATATACACCCAATTATAATGGTAGTGCTTCGATTTACGGTAGCCCCAGACGTTTGGTGAATCATATAACTGACGTTAATTCTACACTCAATGTGGCTAACAATGCAAACCCGATTAATGTCAGCAATGGATTAAATTCGCATAATCAACAATTTTTAAACACCAGTAATTACGTAGATTCAAAGTCCAGAAGCGTTCCAGATATACTGGAAGAGTTGAGTGACGAAGTTCGAAACTCAGAAATACGCAGATCTCGTTACTATAGTTTCAATTCTGAAGATGGAAAACAAACTGAAGACAAGAATATTGAAGAAGGTAGGTATAAAGGAAGATATTGTAATAAGTAGAAATTAATAATGTTTGTGTTAAGTAGATATAACTCCAAAGCAGTCACCTGTGAAAGTACCACACACATCATTTGGGACAAATCATTTTGACAAATTGTCTCTGACTGCACAACGATTAGTTAAAAATATTAGTTCTATGGGCTTTCCGTTGGAGCGAGTGGCAAAAATTTCAACAATATTCGGTACAGATGATAAAAAGGTAAGTAAATATTGATGGTTGTATTGATAAATAATACAATTATTAAAAAAATGATAATTACAGATCATTGAACATCTAATACCACTTAGTGAATTGATGGATTTGGGTTTCGACGAAGCGAAAATTTCCGAGGCCCTACTTAAATTTGACAACAATAAAGAGAAAGCTTTGGAATATTTAATTTCATAATCGCTTGTGTCCGATAGCGTCCTATACATCTACATATTAGTATTAATGTATAATTATATAGTGTATGCATGTAATGTATTATTAATATTTAAAATGAATATATAGTATATCATTTGTGCAAGAAATAATGAAGAATTGAGAGCTATGATAAATATCAACCATTTTCATGTATATATATGTTATTAAGAAGAAATTACAAAAATAATTGTTTAAAAAACCGAAAATCACTGATACATCCGTTGTATTTTTGCAGAAAATATTAACGATCAAATAATGCAAATGTAATTGAGTATTCCTATCAATAAACAAAGAGATACAAATACATGAATATATATTAACATATATTTTATTTTTGCAGTCTACAGATCGTTGAAATAGGATGTCTAATTCCTTTGTTTTCGCAACGTACACGTTTTGTGTTTATTTATCATCCAATTAAAAACATCTCAGTTCTCATCTCTTTCTATTTCATTAATTCATTGATCCCATGAGGAGGTTAATAGCAACATCAATATTACCACTTGCTATAGTCAAATATACTAGATTGTCTTCGTAGTTGAGTAAACCCATTTGTACCATAGTTCGTAATTCGTTGGCATATTGATGCGTGCGGTACTGGGGCGGCAGTTCGTCACTGACGTCTTCTGTAACATTATCCATAGATGATGTTTCTGTCGTGTCCATTTGTTGCGAATCTCTGCCCTGATGACTATTACTACTACCAGAACCACTAACTTGACTGCCACGTTGGCTCAAAGATTCTAATGCTCGTTGTAATTCCGATCGAAACATTGTTGATGAAATACGTTCCCCACTAGTTGAGTTGGATAGTGGTGCAGATGTATCGACAGTTGCATCTGATGTACCGGTGGCCGGTGGTACATTTACATTATCACTATTTCTCTGAGCAATGTTAGACAATGAATTCACCGAACCGACGCCAATTCGTGCTAATGCGGCTTGTAATTGCTGACGGCTTATCATACGTATGCGTGAATTTTCCGATTGTGAAGCCGTTGTAGGTCGTTCATTACTTGTGCTAGCGCTCATTGAATTTTCCTCCTCAGATGAATTGGTCGAATCAGTCGCCGGTTCTGAAACTATTGGATATAAATTGTAATGAAATAAACACTAATATAAGAAATACTTCACATACGTGTAGTAGATGAACTTCGAGCCAGTTCTTTCTTAATAGTATCTACCATAAAAGGAGCAGCCTCACATATAATGGGATAGGTCTCTGAAATACTTTTAACTACTTCTGGATGATGGAGAGTATTAAAAAGCACGGAATCTCTAATAAGGGCTTGTGCTCCCAAATTATGACGAAATTCTGGATACTTTACCAATACTTTTTGCAGGATATTAACACGTGAGTTCACATTTATTTGAGTGTGTGCAATTACATTAAAAAGTTCATGAATACGGGTTATATTCGCAGGTGTTGACACATCTTCTGGTGGCACGTATGGCAGATGTTGCTTTGTCTTGTTGAAACAATGTACCGTTCCATTGGGGCAAATAATTTCTAATAATTTATTTTCATCTTTCAGTGCTGAACCTTTATATATTAATTCTGTAATTAAATAAAAAAATGTATGCATTAAACATTATGATATATACATATGTACATATATACGTTGTTTGTGTATATATTCACCCAAATTTGTTGCATCGCACTGCACCTTTTTAGCAATTTCTTCTTTTAAATAATTCACATTACGATCAAAGTCGATATCATCCAAAGGAAGAAATTCATTTGGTTTATCTTGCAAATATATGCCAGCAAAGAGTGAAGGCATTTTTATTTTTTGAATATTAATAAAATTTTTTAGAAGTTTTCTTTACTGATGTAAATAACTGTTGATAATGCACAAATTCTCAAATTATAGCGAAATTTTGCTAAGCTTTATTTTGAATTGTCATGGCCAAAGTGTTGCCGTGTTCCAAAAATTTCGAAATAAAATACTGGATTATGTCAGAAATAATTACTTTAGCTTAAGCTTTAAAAATTGTTTAGAATAGTTTGCATTTTCATTATTTTTTTCAATATAATATATTTATTTAAAATTTAAAATGAACTAGAGTAAAAATAATGGTTTCTGACCTATGATACACAAACTTTTTATTTTGACTAAAAATTTGGGCATTATACGTTCTCTGATTACAGTGCGCAGACGTCAATAATAAGATAATTTGACAATCAAACAGATGACAACAAAACGAAAATAAAATTAACTATTTATAGTAGTTTATTTAGCTTTTCACTGAACTTACTAAAAATGCCGGAAATACTGAGCTGTAATTTTGAAGTTTACGGCATAGTTCAGGGTAATTAAAAGATTTAATTTGATCATAACAATCAAGCTTTTATGTTTTTCACATAATTTCAGGTGTATCTTTTCGAATGGTAAGTTAATGTTATGAATATGCTTCCTTATAAAAGCACAGGAATCATCAGTGCAATAGCTGTAACCCCAAAAATAGCACTATCGTATGAAATCATATTCCAGGCTTAAATAATGTATGTATTGTATTAATTTATTTAATTATAGTATACTGAAAGGCAAGCAAAATCTCTTGGAGTGAGAGGATGGTGTATGAACACGCCACATGATACCGTTAAGGGGCAAATCGAGGGTACACCTGAAGCCTTCGAGCAAATGTAATTTTTAAGCTATAGATTTATTTGAATAAGTTTTACGATTTTTAACTTTTCTTCAAAAGGAAAAGTTGGTTACAAAAAACTGGAAGTCCTACGAGTCGCATAGATAAGACGGATTTTAGTGAACCGAAAATTCTACAGGAATACACATTTCCGAATTTTTCAATTCGTCACTAATATATATATGAAGGTTAGATATTCAAAGATTACAAATAATATGTATATATATTTTTAAGTAAAATAATTCGAGTTATTTAAAAATAATAATCTATCTACCGCCAGATAAAACAGTTAAGGGTTATTCACATCTCAATATCTGCGTTTTTTAGGATATATTTGATATGACATTTAAACAAATAATTTATTTAAATTATAAAGTTCAGATAGTTTATAATAAAAACAATTCAATGTTATAATACTTAAAACACTATATTTGAATAAAGTTGTATGAATTTATAAAATTTATATGAAACTTGAGTTATTGTGAATGGTTTTCTTTATAACGAAGTTGGTTGCAATTATAGTTCTCGTAAATTTTTCAGTCGTGTCGTTTATTGCGTGCGTTCATCACTTATTCTTTGCTGCTTTGTGGTAAAATTAAAGTTGGTAATAATTGGTGTAAATCCCTATTAATTTCTGTATTTCACTTTAAGTGAATGAAAGAAAATTAATTCCAACATTTAATTAAGTGTGAGTTATACTTTTATCTATATTATTAACTAGAAATACGGTAACGGAATTGATTACTCGCAAGATTTTCGCTTTGCTAAATGACTTGCGCTTGTGCAAGTGCGAAAGAGCAAGCAGTAAAACCATTCCTCGATAATGGCAGCATAGGTAAAAACCTTGAATGTTTGCTTAAACGAAAGAGCTAGCTGTGTTACCTGGCGTACGTGTGCACTGAACAAACGTGTGTTCGTAAACGCAAACAAAGGATCTGAGCGAATACTTTGTGTGCTACATGTAATTTGTGTTGGCGTTAGAACGAACAAAAAACATTAATACATTTAGTGTGGTTTGTTATAGTCACAAGCGGGAGTGAGACAAACGGACGTTATCAACAGTGCGCATGTGTACTTTGTAATATTTCGATTTGGCTTTCGTGAACGAATTTTCACTGTGATCGTTGGAATTGGATTATCTGTCCTCGTTGTTACCCGTTGCCTATTATTGCATATGGAAAGTAAAAAGAAAGAGGAATAACGTCGACAGTCATATGTGTGTGTGCTGTGGAAAATAAAAATAAAAATATCAAACAAAGAAGGATTTTGAAAAAAAAATTATATAGAAAAAAATGATCAAAATGGAGACTGACAAAATTATGGACGAGACCAACTCAAATTCGCAAGCTGTAAGTTTTAAATGCTTTTAGATTTCTACAAACATTTTACAAATTTTATATCTCGTTTTATTGAATTAATATTGCTTATATTATGTATAATTACTTTGCATATACATATGTGAATATATTGTGTGTGAATTTTGAATTATCTATCATCAAATGCAAAAACACATTTAACATATTTTCATTAATAAACATAGTTTATGACAGTCGTCAAGCTGCAGTATGAATCTATTGAAATTTAGTTTATTCGTTGTGCTTTGTGCTAATGATTTTTGGAAGGCCGTATATCATTTCGTGTTATATGTTTAAATATCTATACAATATATTCTGTAATTGATTTTCCAAGATAGGATTTATGAAACTAATACCTGCTACTGGCATTCAAAACAAAATTAAAATCATTTCTATATTAAATTAGGAAATTTGATGATGTGGATGAAATCATAAGCATCAAATATATTTAGCTTTCTAGAATAAAAATAAAAATTAAATAAAATTGAAATAGATAAATGTAGTTAATTTTCTTTTAAAACAGCCATAATGCATGCTTATATGAATTATTTTCTAAATTATGGTAAAATCATTCTTCAAGCAACAGGTTTTAAGATAATTAATTAATTAATATATAAATATATTATTTTTTTGTAAAAAATTTGTTTGGTAAAAATGTTTATATGTTTAGATGACATACAAAAAATTGATAGACGTAAATCTGATGGTTTTAAAAAAATCTACTTATTTTTAAATTTATCGTAAACTCCATGTTTTGTGCAAGCTTACAAAGTTAACAATTGGGTAGCCTATATTGTGTACTTGCAGTTCAAGTGACTCACAACGTGTTTTCAATGAAAATCATTTTAGATCTTTTCAATGTGATGAAGCATTTCAAAATGTCGTTTATTGTGCACATTTACTTCATTTTAAAATTGTATGTGTGATTTCATAGGTGGATGGAGAATTTAAATTCTCTAAACCCTACATATGTATGTGAAAATATAAATCGGAAATAAACAAACCTTAGGGGATGTAAAATCACCTAAATGATCAAGGTTGCACCTAATCTAAATATAGTGATTTGTCAGGTAAACACTTATTTGAGAGTAATTGCGGTTGTATGAGTTTTATGAATAGAGTCTTTCTTTTTTGCATAAGGACATTTTTCGCAATTTCAGAGGTTACGTATATAAAAATCAAAATAATTATGTTTCATCATACTATATTTGTGTTTTTATCATAAGAATTTAGTTTGTACATTTATATTTGTATTTTTGTAGAACATTAAAAAAATTCGCAGTAGGACCTATCGCTTCGCTAATTGAGGTCCAACTATTTATCCCATGCATTCTCTGCTTTATGCTAATTTTATAATTTTGTATGTTCTTACGTATTTGGAAGTAATAAGTGTTATGCATTTTTGAGATAATAGTGTATAGGTTAATTCTATAAACATGTATGTATATGCAAATGAGGATATATATAGTTTACAATTTTTTTTTATTATTATTATGATTTTATTATTATATTAAAATATTGTTCATAGCATTCTTGTTTATTTGACCTTTTCTAACGTCCATACCTCTCTTTTATTTTTATCAAACCACATTTGATTGTTTTGCCGTCTTGCTGTAACTTCTACTCGATTTTGTATATTTCTATACAACTTTTCACGCATCATGATAGTTCACATCGACAATGCTGTATGATCCCGTCCGTAAGAAAGAATCATCGCAAATATTTAAAAATGAACGTGAGACCTGCTTAACCTACTTCTCGCAATGGAACGAAGCGGATCAGGTTGAATTCGTGGAACAGCTTCTAGCGCGCATGTGCCACTACCAACATGGACACATAAACGCGTTCCTCAAACCGATGTTGCAGCGTGATTTCATCACACTATTGCCGAGTAAGTGCATTATCGATATAACTATATAATCTTAACAATTATACAAATGTACGTATAGTCATACTTACACATGTATAAGTATGCATATATGTGTGAGAGTTGTTTCTAAAAATCGTTAATAATTTAAATTGTTATAATTCAACTATTTTGGCCACAGTTAAGCATAATAGATTCATTACATTTAGAAAATGTATAAACAAAATAAGGAAAAAAATTTCTACTCTCATAATTTATTTAAAATATTTATTTTTTATATATTTAACTTATTAAGGAAATACATAATTTGAGAATGAAAAAATGTTGGGTATAAAATTATCTACTAAAAGTATCTTAGCAATAAATGCAATGTGTTCATTGTGTTAGAATACGTATACGCGTACGCGTATACCAATCACCTTGATGTGCTGGGTAACTTGCTTAGTGTTTTCTGATGCGCCTTTAATTTGAGTTTATAAATGTGTAAAAATTCTGCTCCGACTGGAGATCAATTGAGACTTCTGTTAAGATTAAAAAATTACTTGATTTTTAATTGAGTCACTCCAAAACAATTCTCAGCTAAATATATCATATTTTTATAAATTTGCTTTCATTCATAAAAGTTATAAAGCCTCATAGCCGAAGTCAGCCAATTTTCCTGTTTCTTATTTTGTTGTTCAATATACATATATGAATAATTTTTTATTTTCTTTAACAACATTTCATTTGTAATAACATGTTTACTCCTAAAATCATTCTTCAGCATTTTTTTATTATTGTGCATTATTTTGAGGGCATTTAGTCAGTGATCTTAATTACCAGTTTATATATATATAAAAATTAAAAATTAATAAAGACAGCCTTAGTGTATGTTTGTATAAGCAATGAGTAAAGATTTCTATACTTGGAAATCATTCGTTGTTCCGCTGAAAACATCATAATAGCTACCTTGAAATATAAAGCGAATGGAGGAAGAAAAAGTAAATTTTAAACTTAACGCTGTGTAATTAAACGCTTAGATATACTCAGACGGTACTTGTATGCACACATATGTATGTACATATGTATATAATCTCAAGTACATGGTGTGTATATATACTAACTATGTGTGTTTGCATTGAGCATTTATTATAATAAATAATAATGTCATGATGAAATCTTACCTGTTTAGTTCCGAAATTGCAATTTTCAAAAAATATCAAAATATGTAACTAATAAATGTGTGCTAACACTTTTTATATTATATTACTCAATTAGTTTGAAAACAACTGCCTTTTAAATGAGTGTTGACATTAATCAATTTTCCTTTTCATATATTCTTATAGTTTATGTGTACTTGTTTATTTGATGTAGGTATTTTAGACATTAAAGGACTAAGTTACATAAAATTACACAGAGGCTATTGTTTCTCTGATATCAAACTAAATATCTTCCCAAATCATCCGTAAGTTGTGCAAATTGCAATGATTTGCTGGTTAGCTGAGTAAGATGCTTTGCACAATACCAATGACAATGCCTTATGGTCATTCGATCACTTCTATTGGGTTTTTATGTATGCATCTGTGATACATGATTGATTTTGCATATCTGCAAATACTTTTATATTATTTGCATATATAAATACATATATATGTATGTTTATATGTCACACCATGTTTGTGTATTCGTAAAACGATTTTCACTTTTTTGTAGATGATGTAATCTTAGTTTCACTTCGCTTTCAACAAAAAAACTTTGCATCACAAACACAAACTAATGATCTACATATACATAAGTACTATAAATTATGTTGCATATTGGTCCGTTAAAATATTTTTTTTTTAATACTGACTAGGCATATTGTGCATAATATATTTTTTGAGATACATACGAAAATATATTTGTAAATAACGATTTCTCTTCTAAACTATTTAATATTCATATTGTTTTCTTCTTTTCATTTTGTAACTTTTTATACTCTCGCAACCTGTTGCACAGAGTATCATAGTTTTGTTCACATAACGGTTGTTTGTGTCACCAAGAAATATAAGAGTTAGATATGGGGTTATATATACATAAATGATCAGGATGACGAGTAGATTTGAAATCCGGATGTCTGTCCGTCCGTCTGTCCGTCTGTCCGTGCAAGCGATAACTTGAGTAAAAATTAAGATATCTTAATGAAACTTGGAACACATGTTCCTTGGCACCCTGAGGAGGTTGCTTTCGAAAATGGGCAAAATCGGTCCACTGCCACGCCCACAAAATGGAGGAAACCGAAAACCTATACAGTGTCATAACTAAGCCATAAATAAAGTTATGAAAATGAAATTTGGAACATAGGATCCCATTAGGGAGGGACACATTTGGATGTAATTTTTTTGGAAAAGTGGGCGTGACCCCGCCCCCAAATAGGTTTTTTGTATATAACTCGCAAACCAATAAAGCTATATAAGCCAAACTTTCTGCAGTCGTTTCTTTTAGCCATATCCTTATACAGTCCAAAAATGAAAGAAATCGGATAATAACCACGCCCACGTCCCATACAAAGGTTAGGTTGAAAATTACTAAAAGTGAGTTAACTCCCTAACGAAAAACGTCAGAAACACCAAATTTTACATAAGAAATGGCAGAAGAAAGCTGCACTGAGATTTTTTTACAAAATGGAAAATGGGCGTGGCGTCGCCCACTTATGGGTCAAAAACCATATCTCAGAAACTACTCGACCGAATTCAATGAAATTCGGTATATAACACTTTCTTGACACCCTGATGACACGGGTGGAATATGGGCGAAATCGGTTCACAACTACGTCTACTTCCCATATAACTCAATTTTGAATTCCATCTGATTCGTTCACTTTATAATGTATTCATAAGGAACCAATGAAGCTGGCGGAATAAAACTTTACACAAATACTGTATTTGAGCTGTGACATCACTTGTGGAAAAATTGTCAAAATCGGACCATGACTTTTCAAGGCCCCTGATATCGAACATGAAGAACTCAGTGCCTAATGTTAATTTTTCACCGAAAATATAGGTAAAACCCTCAGATATTTTAATGTAATTCATTCCCTCTGAATTTTTTTCTTATAACAGTTTATCTCTGTACCTGAAATGGTAAAAATCGGGTCATAACTTCCGCCAGATCCCATATACCTAATTATAAGTAATATTAAATTAAGTGAGCGTATAGTCTTCGATACATTGTATCTTGGTGGTGAAAACGAGTGAAATCGGTTTAGGAATTACCTCAGTCCCCATATACTATTTATGATGATTTTCGTAATTCTATTGAACTTTATACCGAATATATGGGTCGAATTGTGCTATCTTTATAAAATTACATCAATAAATTGCGAGAGTATAAAATGTTCGGTTACACCCGAACTTAGCCCTTCCTTACTTGTTATGATTATATTTAGTTCGCATATTTGAACAAAGCGTGTGCTGTTGCTAATAATATTGTTTAGTTAGTGTTTATAAATCTAAAAATAAACCAAAATGTCCAAATTAACATACATGTTTACTTTTGTCGGCCACACATCTGATAAGAGCCCTATATCAGACATCTTTTATTAATGCTACCATTCGAATGAATATTGTTCATAATTTCAAATCAATTGCAATTATAAATGATATTGCTAGTAATTTGTGACTGCAGCCTTGCTTTGAAAAAATAATATTATTATAATACTACATTCGGTCGAAGACTTCTTTATATGTGTGTGCATACGAATATTTGGTGAGTAATATTTTTAAATCACAATGATTACACGTGCCAATTGTAATTGTAAGTGCCATTGTAGTGAAAAATTAAAAATAAGCTTTTGCCATTTTTGCAGTAACTCTTATTTTTAATAAACATAATATTTACTTTTTTCTTTTATTTTTCCAATCTCACTACTGGCATCTTCTGATTTCAGAAGTATTTATTACAATTTATAACCTTTTTTTTTAATATAATATGTATAAAGATGCATATTTTTTAAACACTCTGTTTTGGTTCAGTGAATCTGATATTTACTGTGACTTATAATGGCACTAACTGTAGCAATAATCACTTGGTGTCCGTTACTTTACTCCGTTTAACTGTAAAACTTTTAGCGAACTTCTATATTCCAAATATATTTGATTAAGCCAATTGGCAGTTCACTTCGACAATCTCCAATGTCTGGCGCATAGAAGACCACAAATAAAATTGTAGATATTTTCAACATTAGTTACTTTGTATAAATAACAGTAGTTTTTCCAATCAGCAGTATATGCATTTTACAACTGCGTATATCTTATTCGGCATATACACGAGTATATATGTAGATATTTCAGTTTTATTTGATTTACTTACACATCCCTTTCGTATTTAATGAGCTGACTCTTAAGAAAGTAAAAAGTGTACAACGAAGTGTAAAGATGGAATTGGGTTAAACGTGATGTGAGTGACGGCACGGTGTGTCAGTCTACTTTTTAGTTTCTTGGTTATTCGGTTGTTCATTGATGGGATGTCTCACTGAATGCCTGTGTGTGTGAAATGGGTGAAATGTTGCTCCACATGCAGATATTCTCTACAGTATGTAGGATTGTAGGTTAACGCGTTTCACATGTACATATGCTTGAAAATATTGTAATATACACAGATGATATACAAATAAGTATGTACCATATATTTATGCAACAACATATTGTTGCCTATTTGGCTTTGCTTTAAATAGCGCAAAATAATAATAATTTACGATACTTATTACCATTGTAATATTGTACTTGTGTTAGCACAATGAAACTGGAAATAATCGTTGACATTGAAATTATATGAATCAACTCATTTTGACACATTTTCATTTCTGTCATCATCATCTAAGGTTTTAAAACATTTGTTGACCACCCACGAGTAAATATATGTATATGAAACAACCGTCAAGCTATTATCGTCTCACTTCGTTTGAACTTTCAAGACATTGCCCTATTTATATGTATAAAAAAAATTCTATTCTATTTATTGCAGAAAAAGGCCTCGATCACATTGCCGAAAACATACTCACCTATTTAGATGCAGATTCGCTCAAGTCCGCCGAATTGGTATGTAAGGAATGGCTGCGTGTTATTTCGGAAGGTATGCTCTGGAAGAAGCTAATCGAGCGCAAAGCACGCACCGATTCCTTATGGCGTGGCTTGGCAGAGCGTCGCGGTTGGATGCAATATCTCTTCAAGCCGCGCCCGGGCACCACACACAGACCACACTCGTTCTATCGCGAACTATATCCCACTATAATGAAGGTATGTTTTGGTCTCTTCACTTGTATAGCACAGTGTTTTAATTTTTTCTATTAAATAGGATATCGAGAGCATAGAGAGCAATTGGCGTAGCGGTCGTCATATGCTACGTCGCATTAATTGCCGTTCTGAGAATTCAAAGGGTGTTTATTGTCTGCAGTATGACGATCAGAAGATTGTGTCTGGTCTGCGTGATAATACCATTAAAATTTGGGACCGCACGGACTTGCAGTGTGTTAAGGTAGTAACCATGTGGATATTTGAAATTATATCAATTTTCATATAATGTTTGCTTGCTATTTCGTAGACTTTGACTGGTCACACCGGTTCAGTTTTGTGTCTTCAGTATGACGATAAAGTCATCATTAGTGGTTCATCAGATTCGACGGTACGCGTTTGGGATGTCAACACCGGTGAAATGGTTAACACACTGATTCATCATTGTGAAGCTGTGCTTCATTTACGTTTCAATAATGGCATGATGGTAACCTGCTCGAAGGATCGTTCGATTGCAGTCTGGGACATGACTTCGCCCAGCGAAATCACCTTAAGGCGTGTATTGGTGGGTCATCGCGCTGCCGTTAATGTGGTTGATTTCGATGAGAAGTACATTGTATCGGCCAGCGGTGATCGCACCATTAAAGTGTGGTCAACATCAAGCTGTGAATTTGTGCGCACATTGAATGGACATAAACGTGGTATCGCGTGTCTGCAATATAGAGATCGCTTAGTGGTCAGTGGCAGTTCTGATAACTCAATCAGGTACATACCATTAATGTTATTATATTCTGTTTCGATTAACTAACATACTTTTTTTTATTTCAGACTTTGGGATATTGAATGTGGTGCTTGTTTGCGTGTGTTGGAGGGCCATGATGAATTGGTGCGTTGCATTCGTTTCGATTCGAAACGCATTGTCAGCGGTGCCTATGATGGCAAAATCAAAGTTTGGGACTTGGTTGCGGCTTTGGATCCGCGCGCACAAGCAAATACTCTTTGCTTGAATACCTTGGTGGTAAGTGTAAATGTCCTATATCAGATAAACACATTCTTAAGGCAGATGGTTTTTTATTGTGGACGAGTAAGGAAAATAGCTGAACGTACTTTATTTCCTTCCTTATTTCTTATAATGGAACTCATTTATGATTTTTTGTTCAACGTATTCAATAATAAATATTTTTTTTTTGCTTTTCAGGAGCACACAGGCCGTGTTTTCCGCTTGCAATTCGATGAATTCCAGATTGTCAGCAGTTCGCACGATGACACCATTCTCATATGGGATTTTTTGAATTTCCAACCCAATGAAAATGCATCATGTCTCGAACCTTCACGTAAGTGTCACATCTTGAACATGTGCTGTAGCATATATTTTTCTAAACAGAGATTAACACTTCTTCTTATTTTAGCTGCCCTCACACTAATGGAGCATTAACGTTTCGCATTAGTCTATAATTTGAACAATAACCACAGCAATAAGGCAACTGACGTATGACAAATCCACGCTACGGTGATCGTAAAGGGCACATTTAAGGCAAACACTATAATATCAAAACATAGCAAAATGTTAATTGTATTAAATTTAACCGAGTACACGGCAGTAACATTAAAACTGTAAACAACAAAAAATCAGAATAAATTACAAACAAAATACAAAAATACAAACAGTTTCGTCGTTTGCTTGCCGCGGCAGCTGATCTCCGAACAGATAACAAGAAAAAATAATTTATACATAAAAAAGGAATGAAAATACATTAAGCGTGTTCCACTGAGGCGAAGAGAAATAAGAGATTGCATAAAACAAGTCGTTGACCTTAAAATTAATAATGCAATGCTTGAAGTGAACAGATATATAATGTATGAACGTGTGCTTATATGTGCACCAGCTGACTCATAACCATTATTAAAACGCTTAGTATTATTGAGAAAAAGATAAATAACTGATAAAAAGATCATTTATTGGGTAAATGTTAACAAAATTATTAAAATAAATATATATGGACATTTAGGCATTGTAAAATTACAAAATCAAATCAAAAGTGCACTGGAAGATAAGTTGGTGTGGAAACGATGGACGTGCGGATGAATGTATTAGCTAGCATAGGCGAAGGGCAAAGGAGATGGGCGTCATCATCATCAACAACAACATCATCATCATTTAAGCTGAAGCATACACAAATAAAACAATTTTAATTTGTAATTAGCGTAGAAATGTTGAACAAAATACATAAAAAAATCAAATTATACGGAAAAATTACAGAGAGAAAGAAGGAAATAAATAAATTGAATGTATGAACTAAGACATACTATACTTTTTCGAATTTGAACTTTTTTTGGAATATCAGAATGCTCAGCATTTAAAGAAATGGGATCTAATCTTTGCTCTTAAGCAAAATGGAAAACAATTTAATTTTTACTACAAATTATTTGTTCGAATAGAAATTTATAAAATTTAGGGAAGACGATATTAGTATTGGATTTACAAATGGATAAACGTAAGTAAATGATTAATTTCGATTTAGATATGTTGGCTGAAGCTTATATGTATGCAATTGTAATAGTTACCACTTATGCAATTATAGTCGGATAAGGGAAACAACCGAAGCTTAGGTCGTAGAAAAACCAAACCACGTATATAATATTCAAACTTATATTCAATATTGTTCAAATCTTCTTTTTATGTTTGTTTTCCCTAAACTAGTTTTCCATTTTTTGTTACTAAATTGATTAGATTTCGTGAGAAATTACTCAATAACAAGAATAATATCATCCGAATATACATACATATAAATATAGAAATGTGGATCTTTGCTTTTTAAATTTTTTCTTGGTTGGGAAAAATAAAATATATTTTTATCGAAAATTTTATTTTTTTTTTGCAACGGAATGCAAAAGAAAGCACAAGCGCCTAAATCACTTTAGACATTAGCTTAAATCTATGAAATAACATTCTTAAAAATAAAATTATGATTTGGAATAGTTTCACTGATGCGTCTGGTAGGGATTGGAACGACAACTGTCTTAAATAAATGAATAATAATTCGAATAAAATATTTTTTACCAAGCTTATGAAAAGCACATAGAAAAAAAGGATTTCGCATGGTATAATTGTTGTGCATAGCATAAAAAGCTCGTATAAACATCTGAGGTTGGAGAACAAACATATATTCATTTGTTTTGCAGAGCTAAGTTAGAGAATTTTAATAAGCACTCTCACGTTTAAGTTTTGTTGATTTCACTCTTGTAGTTATGCATACACATTTGTATGTATGTATACTTGTATATATTTAAATGGGCACCAGCTCATAGCCGGTTAGTTTAGAATCGGTAACGAGTACTTAAGCGAAATTGTTGTATCTTTAGGAGCACAAGTTTGCTGATAAATGCACAGCGAATGAACTTTTAGCGAACTGTTGCTCAAATTTAATGTGGACTGACAACGGAACGTAATGTAAAACAAAACATGCGATTACTCTCATAGTCGCTAGCCAGTAAGGAAAAAATGAAGCTTTCAATGCAAAAGTTATTGTTCTCCAGACGCGATTAAAAGAAGAAATTGAAGTAAATAAAAATAAAAAAAGTATAGCAAGTAAAAAGTGCTGGCAGTTAGAATAGAAGAAGCAATAGAAGCACAGAATGTAGAAAACACAACAAAACCAAATAAATATGTCGAAACATGCATACACGAGTCGAATGGATGAGCGTCTCGCGAGGCCATAGAATCGCGACCACGCGTACCATAGTTCAGTCAGCTTTATGAAAGTGTCGCAAAAGGTTCGAATGCATACATTTTTTGATAAAGAATCCGAACTTTTTTGTTACGCATATAATACAAGGGATGTTTGTGTCGAAATAAACTATTTGAGTGTGGCGCTTAAACAATTAAACGTAAATAAATAACAATTATATAGGAATAAGGTGAAAACAGCACTGTATATAGACACCTACCTTGTATGTATGTATGCAAGTGTGTGTTTATGTTTTTATCCGTTAGCTGTGTTGAAGGACATTTGTATTAGAGCTGGTGAGAAGGTGAGAATAGCGAATCAAATAGTTTGAATATGGAGCGTATATTGCGTGGTATTATGCGTTATCGGAATACGACACGCGAACAGATGGTGAAGGAATTCCAAAAAGTTCGCGATAATCCTGAGGTATGTACCCTATATGCGTAGACAGCATGGATCAGTTCAATGATATAGGCATTTGAGTGCTCATACATATACACATTTGACCGCACGTGAATCGGAAAATTTATATACATACGTATAGAATGCATGCATATGTACATATGTATGTACACTTAGAAATAAATTTATTAATAAACGACTTTTTCACATGTGAAATGAACATGACCTCTACACAAAATAAACATGTTATGCTTCACATACATACATATGTTTGTATGTACATAAATCGAAAAAGAAACGTGAATTTATTGCAAAATTTCCGTTCTGATTTCATTGGTTAATAATTTTAGAGACTAATAAAAATTGAGGTACATATATTAGATGTTTAAAACGTCGAACGAAGATTGAAATAAGAAAAGATTGTTTTTGTGCTGTCTCATAGGAATGTACGAACATACATATGTACATATGTGTAAGTGAAGACGTTTTGAGCATTAATGTTATCAGTGATGAGTATGTTGTTTATATTTATATGTATGTCTATACGCATAAAGGTCTTTAATTTTAGAGATTTTAAGTTCTTTGTTCAACTTATTAGAATAATGTTTTAATAGATTTCAATATATGCAACAAATAAACAATTAAACATAGCCAATATGCCAGAGGTCCACCACTTTAGATATTGTTAATAACGCACATAACATTTCAAATATGGATATGACAAATAATAATACTATTTACTAAAAAAAATTTTCCATTAAAATTATAAAAACTTAATTCGGGACAGACAGACATCAGTCTATAGTATAGACTCTATATAGTACATAAATAATGTCGCTCTTTGGAAGCATTTTACTTGTCATAAAAATATTTAGTCATTAATTTTTTTACAACTGATTCTTTCATAGCTGAAAAAACGTGCTCCCAAATATTGATATTTTTATTTATACGCAAATGTATGCGCAGTTAGGAGCGTCTCAGCGCGCACAATTTGTTGATAAGGTAATTTCTTTAAGACGCATAGATAACATTTGAATGTACTGAATGCTTGTTTATTGTAAGTATATTTACCTAGGCATTCTTCCAAAAAATGTAGAACTGTGGTTAAAGTAATGTTGTTAATTATTTTTATTCGAAATACCTATGTAGTTAACAAAGTTACTAGTTGAGAAAAATATACATTTATGTATATGTAAATATTTAATATTATTCAATAAAAATGTAGTATGTGTGTGGAAAAATCCATGCCAAACCTTCATATACATACATATGTATGAATATATTTGTAGTGCTAAAATAAAATTAATTCTAAATTATTCATTATCAGTTAGTTTGGCAAGGAAATAGCAATATCTTATAACTAAGAGGAAACATTTTTTAATTAATGTTCATTTTCTGCACTTAGTGTCTTAGTATGGCTAGACCACAAAGTAGCTAAAAAGCCTCAGGGATTGAAAATGCTCTGATACAAGTATAAAAGAATTAAGGGCGGAGACAATTATAAGCATCGGTGTATGCTATCTACGATGAGCAGATAAACCTAACTGTTTAAGGCATTTACCGGTTGGCTATGTGGCTATATAAATCTTTGTATGCAATATGTTATGCGCATAATTTATAAAAAATTACATATAAACTGATAAAAATGGTAGAAATTTAATCAAAATATTTTCGTCTTGAAATTATAGCCCTTTTTATACTCTCGCAACAAATGTTGCTAAAGAGAGTATTATAGTTTTGTTCACATAACGGTTGTTTGTAACACCCAAAACTAAACGAGTTAGATATAGGGTTATATATACCAAAGTGATCAGGGTGAAGAGTGGAGTTCAAATCCGAATGTCTGTCTGTCCGTCCGTCCGTCTGTGCAAGCTGTAACTTGAGTAAAAATTAAGATATCTTGATGAAACTTGGCACACTTATTTCTTGGCACCATAGGAAGGTTGCTTTCGAAAATGAGCAAAATCGGACCACTGCCACGCCCACAAAATGGCGAAAACCGAAAACACATAAAGTGCCATAACTAAGCCATAAATAAAGCTATAGAAATAAAATTTGGTATGAAGGATCGCTCTAAGAAGGGGCATATTTGGATGTCATTTTTTTGGGGAAGTGGGCGTGGCCCCGCCCCCTACTAAGTTTTTTGTACATATCTCGCAAACCAATAGAGCTATATAAACTAAACTTTCTGCAGTCGTTTTTTACCCTCTTCTTAATACAGTCCAAAAATGAAAGAAATCGGAAAATAACCACGCCCACCTCCCATACAAAGGTTAGGTTGAAAATTACTAAAAGTTGGTTAACTCAATAACGAAAAACGTCAGAAACACTAAATTTCACATAAGAAATGGCAGATGGAAGCTACACTCAGATTTTTTTACAAAATGGAAAATGGGCGTGGCGTCGCCCACTTATGGGTCAAAAACCATATCTCAGGAACTACTCGACCGATTTCAATGAAACTTGGTTTGTAATAGTTTCTTTACATCCCAATGATATGTTGTGAAAATAGTCCAAATCGGATTACAACCACGCCTACTTCCCATATACCAGAACTCTGAAGTCGATCTGAATCGTGTACTTTACAATATATAAAGTAAGCACTAGTGAAGATATCGGTGCAGAACTTTGACCAAATACTATGTTTATAGTGTGGCAGCCCCATTATAAAAATCGACGAAATCGGACCATAGGTTTTGAAGGCCCCATATATCGAACATGAGGACTTCTGTTCTTCTAACCTAATATTATGGTTTCCAACTTTCAATGGACTTTATACAATATATATAACGAATATGTGGGTCAAATTGCGTATTATATAATATAAATAAAGTTAAATAAATAAATTACGAGAGTATAAAATGTTCGGTTACACCCGAACTTAGCCCTTCCTTACTTGTTTTGATCACGTTTCTATTAATAATATTAAAGATTATAAGCATATGACGTTGATATTACGTATCCTTAAGACCGTATACTAAAAAACTATAATAACTAAAGCAAGAAAAGTGCAAAACCCTGGGAATGTTGGGCGGAATATTTTGAAACTATTAAACACAAATCCATAAATAATAATTACGTATTCATAAAAAAAATTGTTTTTTCCAAATATGAAGATGGGGAAAATGACATCATAACGTTGAAAATGTGTATTGATGGCTTTTCAGTCAAAACAATACATTTGTACATTACAGCATGGGGAGAGTCGAAAAACGTAATACTTCGTAATTAGTAAGACTTCATCTAAATTCTCACAAACATAAGTTGTTAATTGTGTACTACATGTTATCTAAATTACTTCCAAAACTATTATATGTATATGTATGTATGTACATACATAAATATCATATAATATGCATCAACATAAATATCGCGTTAATATTTATTTGTAATATTTACATTTCCTTTAATTATTTTCATATCGCATGGGTCAAACACAGCCCAAGGCTGTTTTCTTCACTTGCATGGACAGTCGTATGATACCAACCCGCTACACAGATACCCACGTCGGCGACATGTTTGTAGGTATGTACAACTGCATACATTACACTTCTTCGATAATTGCATTACATATTTACATATTTGCATTACAGTGCGTAACGCTGGAAATGTGATACCGCATGCCCAACACTTTCAGGATGAATACTTTAGCTGTGAACCAGCAGCACTTGAATTGGGATGCGTCATCAACGATATACGCCATATTATTGTGTGCGGTCATAGTGATTGCAAGGCGATGAACTTATTATATAAACTACAGGATGAGGAATACTCATCACAAGTAAGTTGTTATGGGTGTGATTTTGTTATTGTGAAACTATTTATTTACCTTAGCTAATTTTTGTAGTTAAATAGACGTTTATCGCCGCTACGTTCCTGGATGTGGACACACGCTAACAGTAGTCTTGAGCATTTTAAATCCTGGAGAGATGAAGGCATGCAAGGCCCTTTGTCATTCTCATCTGAAACACCTCTACGTCGTTTTGTGGCTTACATTGATCCGGAAAATAAATTTGCTATGGAGGATAAATTGTCGCAGATCAATACATTACAGCAATTATCGAATGTGGCTTCGTATGGTTTCTTGAAAAAGCGACTTGAATCGCATGATCTCCATATACACGCGCTATGGTTTGATATTTACACTGGTGATGTTTATTATTTCAGTCGTGGTGCTAAACGATTCATTCCAGTTGATGAGAGTACAGTTGGACGGCTTACCGAAGAAGTACGCCGCTATTACTCATGACGGCCATAATATTAAAATAATATAACATATGCATGTAGATGAGTAGCGCGTAGTGTTACTCAATGAAAAAAAACGTTGACTGTGATAGGAATCTGAATAAATTGCATTTAAATGCAGCACAAAACAATACTAGCCAAATTCTTGAATTTACAAATTTTTAAATTTTCTATGTACATATGTATGTATATGTAGCTATAAGGGCATCATGTTAAGTCGAGATGCGCATTGATTGGAAATTTATATTCTCAAATATATATTTAATAAGAGTTAAAAAAGTAATAAGTGGTATAGTTGTAAAAATGATTTATTAACCGCTTATATTAATTTAAGATGGTATATTGTAATAGCTTTCCACATCATTATTGTAATGTACATATAAAGACATTTCTGTATCGTAAATTTTATATTTATATAATAAAGCGTGAAAAATCTTTTAAATTTCATTAAGCAACAATTAATAACAATAAAAATATGTACTCAAAATTGAGAAAAAGAAAGGAGCTGAGCTGCGTTGTTGTAGATGTTGAATGATGACATTCCTAATATTTCGGTAGGTTTTAAAAGATTAACAAACACCCTTTTGAGTTTTGGAGCTTATATTATGTTTTAAATGTAAGAAAATATTGTATGTTGTTACTATATATACTTATATTTAAGCTCAAATACAAATCGGTGTTGGTATAATTGTTTCGAATTGTAAAACTTTGATTCTATACATATAAGGAAAACCACCGAAAAGAAGTATATATTTCCACACCCTTTTACTTTCATTTCAAAGCTTCTCATAAACAGTGCAGTGCACTTACATCCTATATCAGTGATACTGATGATGGTTCATTGCGTTGCTATTCGGATTTTCTAACTCTTCAAAAGATTTGCGCGCATTACGTATGTTAACCAATGTTGCTTCGGAAGGTATTTTTGGATCAGACATGACAACCATTACATAGGTATTGCTGGTAAAGGTATCTATGAAAGCAGCAAATGCGCTGTTGCATACCTCCATTGATTGAAATTTGGCACCCAATTTCGAACAACTTAATTTAAATTGTTTTATTATATTAGAGACTTTCTCAAAACGATGCGAATCGCGGTTCTTTTTGCTCTGACAGTGCGATATCACCAGAAAAGTGGCCTTTTCAAAAAGTAACACTTCATCGGCCTCAATAACATTGGCGAAGTGGGTTAGAGAATTCTCCAATACGGCCACATTTGGTATAAGCATGGTGACGATACATGACCAAGCTCTACGTATAAATATAGTAAATGGGTCAATATTATTTGAGTTTTAGCTAAGTTAACATTTATGTTTACCTGTACAAAGTTTCATCCCAAATGCTGGTACGGAAGCAGGTAACATTTCCCGGTTTGGATAGCTTAATGAGATCCTCTTCGCGCTCTTTGAACAAAGATTCTCGCTGTTCTTCGGCGACTAAATCCATTTTATGTATCAAACAAAATATTTTTGCTTCCGGTGAATTCTTCAAATAAATATTATTCGAATGTGGCTAGTTCAATAACTAAATAACATACCTGTAACAATGCTTCCAAACATGACTGATAATAGTGCACATCTAGTTCCAAGTTACGACTCTCCACATCAAACACATATATGAGCACTTCAACATTTCGGAAAATATTATCTCTCTGTGAAGCAAAATATTGCTGCATGAAGCCCTCCTGGCCGCCACAATCCCATAAATTGAGTACAAGATTGCCCAGAAAGCGTACATGAGAGTGCTCAACGTCAACTTTAAGTAAACGATTGAAAAATTTGTTAATATTTGTAAATTAATAATCAATTAATCTGTGCAACCATCTGTTCAATATTACTTACTGGTTGCACCCAAACGCGTTGTGTCTCGGGCTATGTAGTTTGCAAATATAATAGAACGCATGCTGGTTTTGCCCGAGCCGCTTTTACCCATGAGCAGCACTTTTTTCTTCATTCTGATTTATTTTTCCGATATTTTTGAAGGAATTTTTCTTCGATGCAGTTGAAAACAACTTATTTTGCAAATTCACTCACTGATCTCACAAATAAATTTACCCAATTGTCAAAGTTGACCAATTACACTGATAATGGTCTAGTAAATGTATAGCACTTGTTTTGACAGCTGTACGCGTAAACAGCTGATTAGACTTTGATGTTTGGTACTAAAAATATTCATAAATTCTCATACAGTTGGGAATTTCGAATATTTTGGCTAATAAATATAACTTTCAATATTTATATTTGTTTTTAAACCTATGAGTATTTCGAAATTCCATTGCAATAAACATGAAAAACCGAGAGCCTATAACTAGGCAATGCATTTGTTTTTCCTGAATGATAACAACAGCTAATGCCATCACTGTGCAACACTGTTTTCCGTTACCAAAATAACAATACAGCCATAAATAATTTGCACAGGAATAGACCTACCTATCTTCTTGAATTATTTTTTGTTAAAGTAAAAAGCAAAGGGATTTTAAAGCCTCATCAAACTTTAATGATGCAATTTTGTGTTATATAATATGTAAATAGTAGTGAAGCATCCAAACATTACTTGTATGACGGTTTAATGAAAATCTATGGGTCTCACGATTGTTATGTTGGCCTGACCGGAACGGATGCGGATTTATAACACGATAAGACTGTTTTATCAGCAGCATTCCCCAAATTACTTAGAGAGGCTATAACAACAAAAATAATCTACTTTAACTTCGCCCCCATCCTTCAAAAGAAATCACAAAGTACATGCGTATGTACGTTTATTGTTATATATTTTATTTGTAGTCATTTTCATATTCATGTTATAATTCAGTTTCTGTTAGTTATAATATTTCTTACACGTCTCTCAACATATGTTTTTCTTTTGCATTTATGTTTTTTACATATGTACCAACTGTTGACTTTCGACTATTTTAATTTAACATTAACTGTATAATTATATTTAGCTTTTGGTTGTCATACTGCACATATAATATTTTTTCTATATGCTTTTTAAATATGTATGTACGCATTAAATAAGTATTCCTTAACGCAATTGCTATAATCAAGCTCCTTCGGGCAAAGCAAATTAGCAAGTTATAAACAAAATAAATTTTATTTTTGTTTAATTGTGTAATAATAGTATTGATATTTTAATCAAGCAAAATAGGGAGAACATAAAAATATGTTTAAGTTAATCAATAATTTTAAGCTGAACCAAAGCTGAATTTTGTATGATCAACATAAGGCTATGAAAATCCAGTTTAATTTAAAACTATTTTGTGAATGTGACAATATTTTGTAAAAATAATGAAATGTTTTACGTTGCATTGCCCCAATTACATAGAATACTGTTTACTTTGCTTTGAAGAAATGTTTTTTATGGTTGCATTGTTTTTTATTTTATTTGCCTAGTTTTTATGTTCCATTTTATTTATCAATTTATTAATTCTTTTTCTTTTTGCTGGTATTGAATACGCGTTTAATGTATCGGTGAAGGTTGTTGCTTCAAATATATTTATGTATGTATGATTTTATATCAATACATTTATTATTACGTTTTTTTTTGTTTATTATATACTTTCTCAGTTGGATAAGTTATGTTGCTACGTTATACATATGTTCTTTCATTATAATTTTCTCTATATTGCACTTTTTATATGTTTTTTGCATGTTATTTACTCTCAGTAGTGGATAGTTCGAGTTTGCAATATAACTCTTAATTGTTTCTTTGTTTCCGTTAGCAAAGGTACATGAAAATTTTGTAATGCTGATTTGGTGATAGAAAAGTAGGTGACTTTCGCAATTATTTGCACATAATTACGCTCATTAGTCATAGTAAATATTTATGAATGTAGTTTGTAGTACTTAGTTAGTTATTAAAATGTATGTATGCATGTAAATAACAGAATTGAAGAATATAACAGCAAGATTTCTCCAGTTATTTTTTTATTCTTTGTTGGCCGTATAATTTTCTAGTTTGCTTCATTATTTCTCTAAATCATTATAATAATTTTTTAGTAACATTCATTTACACATTTTTTAATTGAAAAATTGTTATTAATTTATGTACTAAACTTACTGATTTTGCTCTGTTTTGTTTTGGGGTTCATTGCAGAGCTGTACAAATATAATACATATACATATGTTATAAAGTTTGTATGTGTGTATGTCCTTTTCTTCAAAATTATTATTACGACAATCATTTACAATCGTACAAAAGTATAGTATTAAGTAATAACGAAAATAATAAAGAACTATTACGGGAAACATGAAGCGTCATGCCTACAAAGACATAGTGAAGGCAAGCATATTGATAATAATTTAACTGAACAATTCTTTTTGAGGGTTATTCAAAATGTCGGCGTCACTTGGAAGAACAGCCAGTTCGAGCGATTTAACAATGAAACACAATTTCAAGGATAAAAAAAATTATGTTTACTTGGCAGTATAATGGGATGGTTATATAAAAGTATGCAATTGAAGTGACGCATTATGGTACAGTTTTATGAAGTTATCTCAGTATAACGCTTTAAAATAATTCTTATTCAATCAAATTTAGAAATGTGTGCTTTATTTTCTGAAAGGTGGGAAAACGTAATATTCGGGTCGATATCCTATGTCTATTGAATTTGTTTATCATAAATGTAAAAATAGTATGTTTCGATTATCAATAGTGTTTCATTGTAAACATCGAATATATATGTATATTAGGCCAATATTATTTGTTGGTCAATTCTAAAATTTTCCTTTTCGTTCTCTTCTTCTCGCCAATAACCGCTCTTATGCAGCTTATACATCAACTAGTACTTGAATGTTTTCAATAAGTGAATAAATTTTAAGGTTTTTTTATGGAATTTCCACCGTTACTTTCTTTTACCATTTTCTAAAGTAACCCAAGGGTATCGAAAAACGCAGCTAAATATTTCCCTATCGATAAAGTAAGGTACCTTTGTATAAAGTTATTTATGTATGTATTTTAAAATGTTGACGCGATATGTTATAGTATAGAATTAGGGCGGAGTTTGAAAAACTGTACATTAAAATTCTTTTTATATATTGATGTCAAAGACAATTTCTTATTTAATAGCAAACGAATTTACCAAATTTCTTATTTTTTCAACCAAAGTAATTGTAAACTATGGAGAGCATATTATTTGTGGCAAATCAGTTGAAAATATTTGTGTGTTATCTTAAAATTTGTGTTTTTGCAATACTTTAGTGATTGAGTACGTGGCATACATTTCGGAGCACATATTCTTTTAAAAAGTTTCAAATTTTAGGTTTTCCCGAATTTCTTAGACAAATGTCAAACAACATAGAAAGCGGCAATGACATTAGTTAACGATTTTCTCACTTGGCTTTCATTGTTATAATCTATATTGTTTTGATCAACACATTTTTGCTACCTAATAATCTAATTATTTAACATTATTCCATTGAGTTTCATTTGTATTGTATTGAATTTTACAAATTTTCACTGCCTCAAACAACATTTATTTATATGTATGTATGTATTAAATTTACCAAATTTACTAGTACCGTTTGTTATTGTTTTTTTGTTGCTATTCAGCGTTGCTATATGCTCAATCTACACAATTATTTTATAGTTTTTTTTTCCTATTTGTGTGGTTGTTTTTCGCACATATTTGTGTATGTGTAATGTTTTTGCACACAAATGTTGCTAATTTGTTTGTATATAAATTATTACAATTTATAGCAATTTTAATAATTATTTTCTTGTTTCATAATGGCTTATTATGATTTTCTTCTGTTTTTTTTTTTTTGCTTACACTGCACCATGATAACGTTTTTTCCAAGCGAGAGCTTAAAAAGCTTCTAAACTTTTGTTATAGCTTTGCATTATCTTAACCTTTATAACATCCTCAAGAATTACAGAAACAAAAAAAAGAATATATAAAAAAGGATTACTAAACCAGCTGTCAGCGCTCACAACTTGTAATTGTTAAAATATCGAAACTATGAAATTGGTTATGTTTTTATGCATGGAAAACTAAACTGAAATGAAGGTATGAAATGTTAATTGAACATATATGCTTTACGTAACTTTAACGCGCTATCATACCATAATATTTTTTCCCTGAACCATTGCATATTAATTGCAGAGTGCTGCAAATCCTTAGATGCGATATCATACCTGGACCGGTGCAAATTGTATATATATTCATACATATGTATATACACATTTGCGCCAACAGCTTTTTGTGCGAACTTAAGTTTTTGTTATGTTTTTAGTACTTATTTTTTTATTTATTTGTATGTTACCTTTAATGTTGCTAAGTTGTACATAAACGTATGTAATTACATGTGTATGTTTGTATTTATTTTGAGTCTTTGGTTTTAAATTCAATGTTAAATTATACATCTTCTGTTTTGTTGTATTATTTTTTTGTTTGTTTGTTATTAACTTGTACAAGAATTTGTGGATACAATTTTCCCAAGAGCCGCTCACGCTTATTAGCCGTGTTCAGGTTTATGAAATAGTTCATTTTACAGACATGATTAGCAATAATTTGTGTTCTCTTACTTTTTGTTTAAAAACTAAAATTCTTAACCGCTACCGACGGTTTCATTTAACCATGTGTCGTGCATTGTAATTTTTGTTTGTTGAATGTCAATTCAACTGTCCAATAGTGTTGCTTTGTATAACATTTAATTGTTTTTATTTTGTTCTTGTTTTTTCTATGCGCTTTTGGTTTTTAATCTCTATATGCATGCATATACGTACTTATATATGTATGTGCATATGCAGCATGCACAACTGTTCTAAATTGTTGTTTTCTGCCGCAGCTAAAATATTTATGCATGTATATAGTATGTACATCCTTACACGCATAAGTTAATGTGTATTTATGCATACGATTTTGTGTTTTTTTTATGTTGAATAATCAGCTTGTAGAACACTTTCATTATTTTATATTTATGATATTTACTTTGTTTGAACTGTTTTGTTGAGAATTTGTATAATACATAATGCTTGGCATATAAAATTAAATATAATTTTTCACATTATTCCTTTTTGTTGTTGTTTTTATTTTCATCATTTTTAATTTTAATGATTTTTTTTTTCGAATTACTTTTTGTTTATGCAAACTTATTGAGTTATTTTCAGTAGACAATTTTCTATTCAAACACTTAATAACGTTGTTATTATTGGCATTACAATTTGCTAATCTTGATTATTTTGACTATCTCGTTTCGCTGATTCCCATTAAAGAACAATATATAATATAATTACTTTAAAATATATCTTCATTTAAAATAATTTTAATTATATTTTACAACGAATTTAAAAGTTTCCGTTTATTTTAATTAGAAAACACAAATTACACTAGCAATAAATCTGTTTGTCTGCATTTTAAATACAAATACATCAAAAGATAACAAACAATTGATAATATCATTTTAATACTTTTTCAAATAATGCAACTCATTTATATTTGTGCGTGTTAACATTAAAATGCAAATAGCTGAAACAATACAAGACACTGAACTATTAAGCGGTAAAGCAATTAAATATATTTTTAGCTATTAAAGAAATTGTTGGTAAAAACACAAAAAAGAAAAATAGCAAAATGTGATAGCAGTATGGCACGAAACAAAATCATTAAAAATATATATGTATTATAGGACGTCTGCAACCCTATCCATGTATTTATACGAAAATTTTGAGAGTAACAAGCAATTACTTTCTTTTAATAATTTTCTTCAATATGTTAACATAAGAAAGAATAATAAGTTAAGTAAGAATATTTAGTTTATAAGTTTATTTGAAATAAATTTCATTCGTCCTGTTTCCAATAGTAAACTCTATGCTTGCAATACAGTTCAAATTCGTTTTCACTAAATTACAGTTAAATGATGTTATAATTGTTGTGAATAATTCAGAATGCCAATGAAAAAAGTTCTGATTGTTCGCTTGGCTTGTAAAACAATGGAAATACTTATAATTAAACACAAATAATAAAATGCTAAACTAAATTCATCTTTGAACATTACAAACTAAAATTATAAATAAAATTGTTCCACAAATAAGTGTGTAGGTGTGTAGGTATTTCAAATGCATTTGCATAATAATGATTACCAGCTCTCTTATGTGTTTGTGTGTTTATATAGGTGTGCGTACGTTTTTATACTCATTTTGACTAGATTGACGAATGACACTTTACATTCGATGTTTTATAGAATTGAAAACAACATCAATTAACAATAATAAATAAATGATTTCTTTATAATTTCGTTGAATGCTAAGTTTATCAACACATAAAATTAACAATATAATAAAGCAATGCAAGCGACTAATGCTCATTATTTGTTAACGAATTTTCATTACGTCACCATACATGTAAACGATCTTGAATTGTCTAATTATGAACGTTTTCGAATATTTTAGAGCAAACATACATGATTGACATACATGATTGACGATTGCCTTTTTAATTCAAACGAACTTTCGTTAATGTTCAAAATCCGGCGGCATAACTTAAGAATTATCGACCAGTACGAGTTGTCGAAAATTATCTAAGAATACTGAAGAAATTAGACTCCTTCATTTGCTGTCAATGAAAGTATATTTAAAAAAGAAACAACTATATAACGCTTTGCAACGCGTTGCAGACACATACATTTGCTCGAATTTGAGTAAAATAAAACAAATTAATATTACAATTGGAAAACATGGCGATGCGAGTTTCTTTGCCTTTCTCTATAATTGAACTACTAAGTCAATAAGGAAAATGTTGTGTTTTGCCTCTACATATTAGTAGCAATGGTAGCTATGAACTGGTTAGCCAATTCACAAGAAATACCGAAAAATTCTGTAAAATAACATGTGTTCGGTGGAAGCTTAAATGTTGTAGTTGGCAAAACCAAAAGTGTTTCTCGCTTTTGATTTATTTAAATTCACACTCCTAAGATTTCCAATAAATTTAAATTCAATGCAATGTTAGTAGCTTGATTTACATTACATGATACCTAAACCAAAGTTAGCAAATTATTTTTCATTTTTTTGTTTATTTGTAATTAATAATTTTCTGGTTATTAGATTTTTTACATTTCCTATCACTGTCTCCTGCTTATTACTGTATAGTTTTTTGTTTTTGTTATATTCAACCATGTTTCCTACGGTTATTGGTTATTAGATTTATTTATTTATTTGCCTAACGAATACTACGAGTAGATTTTGTTGCGTTAACAATATAAGCATATTTTATTTGTTGTTTTTACTTTTCGCGTATTTCAATTTTAAAACTCGCAGCTGCATATTAATTAACAGCGTAAAACAATATAGCACACAGGTATTCTTCACACATATATACTTTTCTCATGCAAACATTGTCGACATAATGCGAATGTTTCGATACTTAAATAAATGGCAACACACGAAAATTGATAATGAATAAATAAATAAATAAAATAAAATTAATTTGTTCCAACTGGCGACCCTGTGTGACTGTTTGTGTACATACTGTGTGCATGTATGTGTGTTCGTGTGCATACGTACACATTATAATAAAAGAACAAACACAATAGTAGTAGTAGTTTTTGCTGCTTTCATGATTTTGCAAGAGTTTTGCATTGCATCGTAGCTTTTTCCCACGGAAGTTTAAACACTTCAGGCGCATGCGCGCACTTAAAAAAACCGACTTAAAATACTTTACGCTCAGGTCCAAATTTCGGATTGACAAATGAGAATCCAGCGAATTCGTCCTGATTAATGCAGCGTATAACATCGTTGGGTACCGGTGTGAGTACTGGTTCCTCTTTCGTGAATTCTGTGTCGAAATTGGTGGCATCCCGTGGATTTTTCTGTTATAGGAAAAAATTCCAATTTTATAAACAGTTGTGGATTTGTTTTATTTGTTTTTGTTACCATTTTTGGTCTAAAAGGTGGTTTAATATTGCGCTTTTCCAATTCATCCCAATCTAATTTACCGAAAAATGGATGTCTACGGATCTCGTTCTCATCGCCAGAACATCCCAGACGTGTCTCGGGATTTTTCGTTAGGAATCCTGAGTGTAAATGAGAATTATTAAAAAAAAAAACGAAAATAAACATCCAGCTATGCTGCTAAGCAAATACCTTTCAAAATGGATACAGCTTCTCTAGACAACCAAACCGGATATAATACATCGTCATGCATAATTGAATCGAATAATTCATCCTCATTGTCGGCCTCGAACGGTGGTTGACCGGCCATCATTTCGTACATGAGCACACCCAGCGCCCACCAATCGACGGATGCGCCATACTCTTGCTCTTTTAGTATTTCAGGTGCGATATAATCGGGAGTGCCACAAAATGTGGTTGTTAAAACACCATTTATAATACCCTCCTGGGTGTGAAAAGTTTTGTGAAATCAATAGATACATATAGTGTATAAAATATTATCAGACTGAGTATTGCGTTAACAAAATCTATTGCAAGCGACATACCTTGCACATGCCAAAATCGGCCAATTTGCAGTGCCCCTCCTGATCTAAAAGAATATTATCCAGTTTTAAATCGCGATAAATAACACCATGGGAGTGTAAAAATTGGAGTGCCAACGTAACTTCGGCGGCGTAGAAAGCAGCACGTGCAGCCTCAAAGCGGCGTGCCTTCTGTATTTGAAACATCAAATCACCCCCATTCACATATTCCATCACAAAGAATAGACGATCCTGAAAAACAAATCAAAATTAGAATGAGTATATCTTTAATATTTGGTACACTTTGTTGAGACCAAGGTATAATGCGTGAATATTTGTTTGTAGTTACCAAATATTAAAAAAAAATACTCGTGATTAATTTTACCCGTACGCACCTTAGTCTGAAAACATGAGTGTAATGCTGTCAAAAATGGATGATTAGCGGCCAAAGCCAGAATACGTTTCTCCGTCATTGTGCAATCAACATCGTCATCTTGTATAATAGCATCTTTTTTCAAAACCTTAATCGCATAAATCTCTTCGGTGTCCTTCTTTTCGGCCAGCATAACTTTACCAAATGAGCCTTTACCCAATACCTTTATGAAATTAAAGTCTGATAATGAAGTCTTTCCTGGACGAGATTCAAAATATTGCCCTGTAATGGCGCTGAGTCCGGTCATGGCAGTTGAAGTGCTTGTAACCGAACGCTCCGACATCATCGAACTTCGTGTGGAAGTGCTGCTCTCTGTACCCTGATCACTACGGTCACTCAAACTATAATTATCATCACCGCCCGGTTGATTTAAATACTGCAAGAAGAAAATTATTATTCAGATATATGTATCATGTCTGCAATTTTGACTGTAATACAACACCGACCTTTGAACGGCGTGGCTGTGCCTGCTTATCCGGCGAAATACCCAGCGAACTGAGTATTTCGGCCATTTCTTTTGTGTTTATGCCACACGTATTGGCCACATTCTTTTGACAGCGTTTGTGCACATTCATATTGCACTGGGTACACTGTAGACCCTGTTTGATCAGACCGTACAATAGTGAACCGCAGTGATCGCAAAAAGTAAAACGTTTGTAGTTATGCATTATAAAGCGATGCGGCATATTCACATTGAAACGTTGGCCAGCTGGTGCCATTTCCATGGTGTTTTGCTATAGATGCCACCGAGAAAATACAAAAGAAAGATATGAGAGTGTCATTTAAAATGCGTATGAAATATTTGAGTTACCTCTTCGCGCATGCCTGGACATTTAGTGACCACGGAACTATGGCATCTCTTATGTACAACACAGGTGCACACTAGAATAGTGAATGCAATAAGAATATATGTAATAATAACAACAAAAATAGTGTTAAAGTTATGGGTTAAATTGGAGTAAATGTGAGGACAAAACGATATTTTACATTTTTGAGGAGTTGGCAATTTTGTATTCATACATATACTATACTTATGTATATGTAATAATACGTTTCAATTATATAAAAGACGCAAACAGGCTGCACTTCTGCTTCTGCATCCTTAGAATATTAAAATTGCAAAGTCATTTGTTGCAATTAAACAAATTTGCTAAATGCAACCTCGGCGGAAATTATGTATATTTTATTTTATTTCTACTTTAGTTTGATTCACATTTTTCAAGGAAGATTTTCCAAAGCTTCCATAAGTAAAAATTAATTGGGAACACCCAAACTTGTACATTATGAAAGAACGTTATTGCTTTCGATAGCAATTACAAAATTATCAGTTTCAGTTTTTAGTAAGAATTTGATATTAATATTTTTTTCCTCTTTTGGACGTTTAGTCTTTTTAATTATTTAATTTGTTTCATTTTCTCATTTGCAGCCTAATTGCGTTTTTTACAATTGTTTTTTTTTTTAATATGTGTTTATCTGATATGTGAGCATATTTTCAAATAACATTGTTAATTTTCTTGAATTTTTTTGTGATAAACACATTTTCAAGTCACAAATTTTAAATATATTATATTTGCGACCGTTATATACGATATACAACCAGCTATACATATAAAACACAACAGCAATTACAATAAATAAAAAATATAGCAATAATATGTCTATAGGTGTGAAAAGGCACATACATATAACTACATATGTGTAGTGTTTTGTTAGTAGAATAACCATTCGAAATTCAATTTAAAGTACAAAATACGAAACATTTTACAAAACAATATATTAAATGTTCAGTTGCATAATTTCCATAAATGTTTATATAATTTATGAATATTATATTTAATAATTTTAAAAGTAAGAAAACGTACTTAGAAAACAATACAGTACAATGTGTTAAAAATGCATTAATTACATTTACTATTTCTTCATAAAAACGAATGCGTTAATATTAAAAAAATTGTGTATTTAAGCTTATTACAACATATAAAAAATTATTTAGCGTGCCAGAACTCTTTTAAATGTAATATAATAAAGACTCTGAAAACAAGCTTTTGATAAAAAGAAGATTTGACGTAATATAATTCGATTAATTCAATATTTTTTAATAAGAGTCATCTGGATTTGTAGGTCACTTCTTTACACAATACATCCGAGTCTCAACATAAGATGCTATGCAAGTGTTGCATACCTACAGGCGCATCTATTTTTTTTTTTTAAGTATAGATTCCTAATAACAAGACAATGATTTCCAACAATAAATTTAACTATAAATGAAATTATTTGTTATTGCGTTATCAATAAATAGGCACAAATCTTAGAAATTTAAATAGGTATATATCCCATCAACATATACATATAAATTAAATGCGATGGTATCAACAAGGCAGGAAAAAGGAATTTTATTATGAGTGTTGAATAAATTAATTTGATACGGCAAAGCAATATGCTAATAGAAAAAAATATATATATGAAACTGCAACTAAAATACATACATGTACAATAAATTAATGAATAAAAATATATAAATATAAATAAAGGCAGAGGGAGATGTAGTCATTGAGATTTATTCTAATGTTTTTTTATCGTTCCTTTTTTCATAGTTGATTGGTTGACGGTTGGTTAATGATTAAATTGATTAAATGCAAAACTACACCGACTATATAGCAACAACAACAATATGGCTAGACAACAGTGCAGGCCATACAGCAGATAAATCAAAACAAACGTGTAAACAGGATAATAGTAAGAGTTGCAAAAATGCAAAAGCAATAATAGGTGAAATTTACAATTTATGTGTGTACGCATGTATATACAAGTAATTAGAAGTAGAGAGCAACACATGTGAATACAGCTTTAGCAGCGAACAATGAAAATCAACACCATCAACATTCAATTGAATTAGATAGAGTGGCCTAAAATATGATGCATTTTAATAATGTAGTATGTATGTAGGTTTGTGGGCATGTGATATGTTTGTGTAATGGCTAGTTGTTATGCTTGCATATAACAATATATACATACATACATTCGTACATATGTAGTTTAGTTGAAATCAACTAGATATGCAAAGATAATTTCTAGTTATTTATATTTATTTTTTTTAGAATAACGTGTTTATAACAGAATTTATGTATTTATTGCTTGTATGTATGTACATATGTGCGTGTGGCGATGTATGGTGTAAGTTGTATATGAGGTTTTTTATTTCGAGAGTCAACGAATGATTCTTTTTTGGTTTGTTTCTTTGTTTAAACTTTGGAAAACGAGTACAAATGCAATTACGAATACCGGGTATGTAGTTGTTGTTGTTGCTGCATGTGAACACATACCTTGACATTGATAGCCTTGTTTACCAAATCCCCTGCAAAGGCAAAAAATTTCCGTAGCTTGTATATATGTGAATATAGATTAATATTAAGAGATGATGTACAAAAAGAAAAAAAAAACTTTTCGAATAGATAAAATGAGCCATAAACGCAAATCCCACAGTATGAAATCAGAAGTGAAAGAAAATTTTCCGACAAAATAATTGGTAGCTGTTCCTACTTCCCATTTAAAGAAAAAAAAAACGTTGAAATTATAACTCTACAGCCGGATGAAGAAATGAAAAAGCAGAGAATGAATTATTGTATGTCACTAGAAGCGAATATCATCGTAAGCACTTATTTCATTCTCATTTTAGATTTTTTTGTCTGCTCCAAACTACACCCAAATGCATGTATAAATGTTCTCACCAAACAAGTAAAACATAAAACATTTAATATAATAAATACCAACTAAAATGTAATATAATTATTAAAAGTATTACCTAATTTTACCCAAAATACAATCTAATATGCTGAATAGTTGTGAAAAGAGGATAATTAAAAAAATACCAAAGATAAAGTGAACAAATTAAGATATTAATGATACTTCAAGAACCAAAAAGTGAAAAGTAAGATCAATACAGTTATTCACTGGTATGGACGTACAAATAAAAAGGTATGATTGTGTGATGTTGAATATTCGGCGCACCACTCAGTTTGCTAATAGTTTTTTATCAAGCTAAACATTTGCACTTACCAAATAAATTCGCGGCAATGTGAACAAAAAGTCGGCTGACGAAGAAAAGTTGCCATAAATTTGTGTCCATTTACCTAATAAATAAATAAATATATATATATAATATATATGTATTTAAATATATTTTTTTAATTATAGCTATCAACTCTTAATTTAAAAAATTAGAATTCGTTGAATCTTTCTTTGCAATAATAACAATATAAAAATATAATATTTGTAACAAGCTCGTAAGCTTCTAACCTGATGAACACGTCGTCGCATTGCACCGCGTCGACGGTTGAAGCCAACGCGTTCTTTGAATTCCTTGTTTTGGGCGACGGCCTGAACCACTACTGCCACATCTTTATTAGAATCTAATAAATAGTTGCATTAGATATTATTAACAAGTTGGTAATAATTAATCAAATTATTTATATACTATACTTACCAACTCGGTTCTTCAATTCGATTATAATATGTAGTTTACCCTGTGGCTCTAAGTTTACCTGTAAAGTAAATACAGTTATAAATAATAAAAGATAGTTGCATGCATAAATTTGCTTACCCATAGGTCAAGCACACCTGTTTCATTTTGCATAATATCTTCGAAAGGTATTTGGCAATTGGCAACAAAGTCATCCGGTGGCAGTGCTGCATCGTGAAATACCGTTAAGTTAATGTTCTTTGCATTAGTCACATCGTGTATGAATTGCTCATTCCATACTGGATCGAATGACTTCGGTCGCGTTGTCGAGCGATCTAAAGGAATGCAAAAATGCAAAATTAAAAATATGTTCTTTATTTGCAGTTCAAAATCAAACAGTAGCAATATTAATAAAAAATATATTTAAATATTTTTTTTATCCGTTATTTTACTGTCAATTTTGTGTCTTATTCTTAAATATTTATTCAATTTGGACCGTGACTTTAAATCAAAAAATAAAATGATAAAAAAATAACAAATAAACAAACATTAGATTTGCAACAGTACAAATTTAACTTAAACAAACAATCAAAAGACAATATATTGTACAACACATATAGTATTTTTTTTTTCAAATAGTCAAATCATTAATATAAATTTACATATATATATTTATGTTTGCTTTACCAAAATGATTATCATCGACGTCAATGGAAATATAAGGATCGATCGGTTGATCATCCCCTAATTTTCCAAATGCCAAATTGTGGCGCTTTTGAAAGTCGGTTGGTCGCAAACCGATCGCCTCACACACTTTCAATTGTAATTTTCCCGTAAACATCGCGTTTGTAATATTTATTGAAAAGCTTCAATAAGGATAAATGCACTGAACGGGGTTTATGAGTGAGCAAGGGAACGGTATCAATGTCGAAACGGAAATTGGGATTCGGTTCACTTTGACTAGATGTCGCTTTTGCTATTTTGCAAATTATGTTAGTTACTGGTATTTAAATGTTACGCATATTTCTTGAAAAATTATATGTTATATGGACTTCGGAACCAGTCACTGCTGCAACTGATTCACATGTGTACAAGTCACTGCAACGGTGGCTATAGCTGAGACGGAAATCCGATGTGTGCTCGCACAACTTTATTTATAAACACACACACGCACACTCACAATATTATTCAGCTGTTAATGTGTAAAGTACTGGACGCGTGCGCCTTTTAATACACGATCGACGATTCAAGGATTTTGGTTTTATAATGTTTGCCAAGAGATAAAATTGTTTAACTAGATTTGATACTTCCAAGTATTTTTTTTGCTGTAAATGTTTCACTTATTCCTTGTTTTTTATTGTACACTTTTTAGTTGATTTCACTTTAAAAGAGTCCTGTTCATTTCAAAATTATTCACTTTTTGATAATTATTTACTGTTTTTATCGTGTGCGTGTGTGTGTAATTCAACTAATTACACATTTATGTTTACGCCTCTGCAGCTGGTGATGCTGTCGTTGTTGTTGCTTTAGTTCCTTTGTGCGATTGTTGCGCACTTCGCCCATTTAATGTCAATTCAAGTTCGCCTTTCGCAACACTTCTTTTATATTATGCGTTGCTATTTTTTTGTGCTGTATGTCCGACAAAACTTGTATTTAATATGTAGTTACGATGAACTAAATCATGTTGGTTTGGTCCATAATTAATATTTATGCTGTACGAATTTACTGAAAAACATATTTAATTTTTTTAAATTTGTATTTGTTATAACCTACTCCTCTCTTTGCGCATAAATCAGAAGTTAAGTTCTTTAAAATGATTTAATATTAACGAGTTTACGTTTTTTGAATATATATAATGTATGTGTTCTTGTTGCCAATGTTTTAAACTAATTCATGTCTGGGACCAATTTGCTGGAGGAGATGCAGATTTTAATGCGCAAGGTTTATAGATATGTACTTGTCTTATTTCGTTCTTTTGTGGCTAGATTTGCTATACTTAGTATTTTTTAGTCTCTACATTTTATCGTATGCTTTGGTCTTGTTTGTTGGCCTTATTTTTGCTCTTGATAACTTGATTGACTGAGTACTAGATATTCATGTAGCAAGTTCTCTGTCTGGCTTATTAGCTGCCTTCTAAAAATTTTGACATTCTTCTTCTTTGCTGCTTCTATTGTTGGTATATTAGAAAGCAATAGGTAGCATAGTGAAAAAAGAACGGAAGGAATTTTACTTCCAACCCCCCTTCCTATTTACGCGCGTAGTCATTTACTCACACATCCCTTTACACAATATTTATTATCATATTGGAAATTGTGCACATTTGAAGAAAACTTTTGAACATTTGAACCGTTTAATATTAGGTTAATTAAAATAATATTTGAACTTATTTGAATTATTCAGAATTTCAGTACACTTTCCTAGCAAATACACATACACATATACAACGTTTCATCTATGTGATTCGTTTCTTCTTCTCTTCTTCTGCCACTAATAGTATTTTATATATGCACTTCCTATACGCATATTAATTTTTTTGTTAGTTTATACGTTTTATTAACCACATTTGCTTTATTTATAGTATGTGAGTGTTTTTTAAACTTTAAGTAAATTTTAAACTATGAAATTATGAAAATATCATCTCATTTTGCTCTTATTTTCTCAACATCTCTTATTTAGCTCACTTCTGCTGCCTTTTCACACAAATACATTCCAGCGCAAATTTTTTAATTCGCATTGGAAAACTTTTCCAACGGAGAACTTTTTATTCCTATTTTTTGCACAAAGAGAGGGGTATACACGATATGAGGAAAATGGGTACAGAAAGAAGCAGAAACTGGCAAATGTCTAGATAAAATTTGTCTAGAAAATTTCACTTTTTCTACACCATTTTTGGCACAATTCATTAAAATGTGTATTACTTTATTGGTATTTCACTTATTGTGAGACTTGTGCTTATTTTTGTATTTATTACGTTTTATTAGACACTACAAATTTAATTTTGAATATGAAATACACAAATTTTCTTCACGTCTATGGATTTTAGATTTTCAACGAATGTGTAGTAAAGCACAATGAATGGAATTGATATTTCCATGGAATTGGAGCTTATAACAGGTATGCATGTGGAGCTTTCTATAAAGCAAACATATGTGAATCTGTTATAATAGAATGATGCCATATTGTTCTTGAATTGTAATTTCTTTGACTTACCATATCTGTATATGACGTATAATATACAATTTCCATTTAGAATTTTTCTGATTAGAAATGGAAGTTGGGAATTATTTAATATTTTGCCGCAAATTTTGATACATTTAAAACATTTATTTTCTGCAGTTTTTTAAGAATTTGTCAATGTATGCCTTGATGTGTTATTATTGAAAAAAAAATATATATAAATAACATTTAGTTATCCCGAGAACAGAGTCATATAATGCGGCCCACACAGTTTCTGCCATAATACAACCTTGTGGTTTGTTGATTTTTTAGTGGAATTTAAGTCGGCTTTTTAGAAATTTCAACGTAGGCGTTTTCTAAGCTGTTCTTAACAATTTACCGATTAAAAAGTTGAAATTTAATCACTAATATGAGTAAGTATATAAAATATTAAAGTAATTCTGATATTAATTTACTTCAATATGATCGTTTGAATAGGTGTTGAAACCAAGAGTGGGAGTAGTAATCTCGTTTCGACGGTGATATCCCTTATACTGAGTCTGGTTATATTCGGAACTATGCGTTTTTACTCCAGTTGGATCACAGCTACACAAATGAATACAATTGTTGGAGGTTTCGTGGGATCGTGGCTGTTTGTCTTTGCCCTAACCGCAGTATCGAATATGGAAATGCTTGTATTTGGTAATGATTTTCAAGCAAAATTTATACCAGAAATTGTTACTTGTCTAACTCTGGCGACTGTGGCATCCGGTGTGGTGCATCGTGTTTGTGCTACGACATGGTGAGTATTCACTTTAATTAATAGATAAACATATATGTTTACATTATTTATTAAAATTTCAGTTTGGTTTTCTGTATCTGCGCTTTGTATTTCGTAAATCGCATTTCAAATAAATATCATAACAAAGGATCTATTGCTATGGAGCAATTGCCCAGTCGGCGAGGAGGAGGCAAGAAAAACAAATAAATATTTAGCGACAAATCAGAGAAAAATTTGAAATGATTTATAAATGTATTAAGTTAAGCATAAACGATATAATTTGATCAATCATCGAACGATTTTCTTCGTGTATCCAGTATGAATTGGCTTAATGGTCCGTTTGGTTTTCAGTTCTGTATGTATTTAAGTAAACATATAATAAACATGATATACCGAAATTATAAGTGAAAAACACTGTAATTTTATTTTAGAAAGCAGATCTTATCCCCATTGGATCGGTAAGTTGTCAAATTTTAAGATTATCGTTTGGGACTACAATATTTAAATATGATAGGTATACAGAAACGAGAGGGTAGTAGCTCAAAAATATATAGAGGTTTTTTATTGGAAGTCCCCAATTATCATTTGATTAATTTCCTGAGATTTGGTTTCAAAAACATAAAAAAAATTTTATATAACAAATAATCCATGGGTTTAATTAAATCATTTCCATTTAAATACGTATAGCAACAAATAACAGCGAAATTAGATATAGTATCCCTGAGACACATGAAACATCAGTTTGGTCACGTTTAAGGAAGTATATATTATACCGACATAAGTATGCGTTTGACCCATACGCCATTAGTAACACATACGAGTATATGGTATTGCGTATATTTCGACAATTATATTACCTCTGTTACACATTCTTCCCGTGATTAATAAATAATAACACTTTAATTATGTAATGTTATTTTTTTCACGTAATTTTATAATTAAGTTTATTAAGTGTTTTCAATTTATTTTTCATTCATTTAATTAAGTATGTATATATATCCTGCACTTATTAGTATGCCATCATTTTTTAATAATCAAGTTTATTCTCTTTAAATTTTTAAGTATACTTAATAGTTTTAAGACCATTCAAAGTTTTATTTATATTCGTTTTTGAACGCGCACATTTTTTTAGTTTTCATTGTTTTAATTCTGAAAATATTATGTTTTGTTTGTTTTATATATTTTATTATTATTTTGTATCAGTGTAATTTTCATTAATTTTTATTTTGTTATGCACCTCTTCCATGACCATTCATTTACAATACTAAAAACACTAACCACTACATCTAAATACAATCATATGTAGTAATCTGACTTAGCACACAATTTCTCTGCTTTAATCAGCTCTAATTTTTGTGTAATTGATTTTAATTATATGTATATCTGCATCACCTACACTTTACACCCTACTTGTATACATAACGACCGACACCACACTTTTCGCCATTCATGGGAGAAGTACTTCCAACCAAGTGTTGAATACGTCTTTCTCATGTATCTTTTTTGCAAATGTATATCTCTAACGGTATTTACTTCTTACGTTGTAGTCGTATTTTATGCAATTTCTTATCTTATATAAACTAATTTAAAAATTTCATTTTCAAATTTTTTAATATAGATTTACAAACTAACAATATTCTATTTATGTATTTTGCATGTGTCAATTATATTGAAATAACTAAAAGTAATTATTGATTCTTACGCATAAGTAGTGTAAGTGTATGAATAATTAGTTTTACTTTTTAGTGCTATAAATATTGTTGTCTCTTCGTATGCGCAATTTAATTTTTACTTTGTTTTGTATACTTTTGGTTGTGGCTTGTCAGGAGGCACATCCACAGCAAATGCCTATATATGTTTAGGTAATTTTTTAAGTACATATATGTTTGCATGTGTGTACATATATTCATATGCATACATATATAAATATATAAATGCAAGAATATCCGTTGAATTGAACATCTATGTAGTTACATAAGCATATATGTAATTTGCTCATCTCAATATTTAAAGTCATCAATTAACAATTCAAAGAAGTTACAAATATGTGTGTACTTCGTGTAAGTTGCATCAAGTTTAAATTAAATTCAATAATTGTTTTCATAAAAAATATATTGTACATGTGTATATGCATATAATCTTATTTGTTTTTTACATTTATATATTACATATTCGTAAAACGCACATACAAACATTTTAACACCAATTTATTTTGTAATTATTATACTTACATTGATTGAATATATATAAAGTGTATTTAAATACTTTATGTACATTTTTACAGTTGATCTCTTTTAATTAGATAAGCGGTACATACAATTCGATGCGTAAATTTATAACAGATTAACCATTCGCCCTATTACTTTTATATAGACTTTTAGTTGTGTTTCTGAAAGTGGCTCACTTTGTGCACATTTACAACATTTTAACGTGGTTGGGGCAAAAAAAGAAATGTTTATAATTACATATACAATTACATACATAAAAATGTATAAATTAAATACAAGTCAAATAATAATACAACAAAAAAAAAACAATGAAAAATTTATAAATTATTATTTTACTTCCCTTCACAACTGAAAAAATACAATAAAGTCTGAAACGTACAAATATACTTTTTATTCATGTCTTATTCCATCATTCAATAACGAAAAGGTTAAATGTATCTTACCATTCAGAATACCTCCGAAACGTATTAGATCCTTCTTTGCAACCGTACCAGTTCTAAATATTACTAATTAAAAAAAATAATAAAAAAATGAGACATAGTACGGTATATGGAGATTCATCTTTAAACTGCGCATAATATAAAATAATGTAACTTCAAACTATATAGTTTATTAGTCGCAGATCTAATGAAATCCAAAGCTTCTAATAGCTATGATTTTAGGGAGTTCATTTTAAGATACAATAATTGGTCGAATGCAAATATATGTAGGTCCGTTCCGTTCATGAGTGTAGAGCTGAATCTGGTTGCACCTCGGATAACAAACGAAATAGAGCATTCGTTGATTCTTTCTCCATAAGCGAATAACACTCAGCGCCTGCTGCACGGAAATATAGGTAGGTATAGTGGATATAGTTGGACGACGTAAGGAGAGATAAGTCCTATATGTTGTGATTTACATATGTACACACAAATTTATTTACAACACATACACACCCACGAATATTTATTTATATACATACATATTTTAATAAATGCGGGGTTTACTTTTATATTGGTGCACGCACATATCGTATTTGTGGCGATTGAGTATGTATATAGAGCACGCGTGAGCTTGTGTGTAGGCAAATGATCTCTGATACATAAATATGTATTAGGTGTATTGTGCTACATTTTACGCGCCGCGTTTTTAATAACTAATCAAAAGTACGATTTATCTATATGTAAATATTCGTGATTTTTTTGTATTTTGTATTTTGCATTTAATTATTTAATTGTATTGTGTATTACAATTGAATACATTTAGTATATGTATGTAAGTTAATATGCTACGACTAAACATTTACAAATTATAACTTAAATATATAAATTATTAAAAAAAAAATTGACAATAAATCATTACATTTACAGCGTTTTATTTTACTTTTATTTAATCATAATTTTATATTAAGTTGAAATATTATTATTTTGTATTTTGTAAGTATATATGCACTAAATATATAATCACGCATTTGTGCATCAAACAACAAATACGTCCGCTCATGCGTCATCGTAAGCAAAAACTAGTAGATTTAGTTTAATTAGTATCTCTTCATTTCTTTTTTGTATGGATCTACATAGGTATTACTAACACAATGAATTACTGACACAACGACTCAATGTGACTCCTGCCTACTACCAGTCGTCCTTCCACTAATGCTAACACATTCATGCTTTTATTGTATTTTATTATTAATGTTAATAAGTTACTTGATATCATATTTACTTTAGTATCTCATTTGCAATTTTTATATAATTGTATCTTATTTTTGTAATTTATTTAGCGCGCACTTCAGTAACTTTTAGCTTACGTCGCTTAACTGCTGCTGCTTCTCACATTCTTACATATTTTCGACCACATTTTTACTTTTTCATTTACTCCATTAAACAGCTCTTTTGCTTGAGTTGTTGTTACTCCTTATGCTTGTTTGTATGTATGTTATGTACATATGTATCTTATTTATATATGTATATATAAATAACTAAGCCACCGCCAGTTATAATTTACAACAAAATCTCTCCAATGATTTCAATTTAATGCCAACCGTTTTGTTTTGTTTTATTTTTTGTTTTAGCGGAAATTGTAGCTGGTTTAGAAGTAAGTTGACGAATTTAACTAATGAAACAGATAAATTCGCGAACGAATTGCGTTCACTTGTACCAAGCCTAATAATGAAAGTTCTGCTGAATCTCGTGTCCATATAAGCTCATATAGCACACGCCCGCAAGTGTCAATATTCTGTCTTCTGTCATCTACATATATATGTATATATAGTATATATATTACTATTTTTAATTTTATTTTGCAAGTTGATTGCACTAGACCACACACTATACACCGTCTATCACGTTTTCAATTTCATTTCAGTTTTTGTTTTTGTAGTATAGATCCAATTAATATTTAATATTAGTTTTATTTATATCAGTTTTAAGCAATTTGATTTACAGCTACGTACATGATTACATATACATTTATATATATATACTTGTATACATATTTAGCATTAATTTTTGTATAGTTGAATTTGTAGTATTACTTTTTTTTATTTGTGAATAATTCTTTTTTTATTTTAATGCAGAAATTGCAGTGTTTGGGTTGTTTGTGTTATTATTCATCCTTTTTTTCTCATTATGCGTTGCATTACATACTTATTTAATAGTTTACGTTGAAAATTTATATTATAGTATTACAATAGTATATAATTCATAATTTAATAAGTTAAAAGCTACACATAGCTATAGAAATTAACTTAATCTTTTTCCTATCATTTATGTTGCATAATAAGCACTCTTTTACATTTATATTTCTTGGTTTGTTTTTGTTGTCGTTTTTTGAATACATGTAGTTTGGGTTTGTATATATATTCATTTATTATTAATTTACATGCACATTTTGTGTGGAGTTATGTTTGCTCGTTAATGCGTACCTATATACTTGAATATATATTATAAATTATTCACGAATCATATATTTAAAATAGCATCATTAAATATGAAAGAATTACATTTCAAATGTGCATTGTTTGCCGCGTTATGTAATTCATTTTCTAATTGTTTTTGGGAAATCTGAGCATGTGCATGAGCGGGCATGCGCGCCCGCACATATATGTGGCTGTGGCTGGGCGAAAATAAGTAAGTGAAATTAAAGCGAGAACCTCGGGTTTAAGTCCAAATCGTGCACAAGTGAAAAAAAAAATCTAAACAAATTTTCATCACGTATAATTTCCCTACGAAATACAACCAAGAGCTGCTAGTTAGAGATTGAAAGTTAGAACAATAATTTTGAGCTATTTACACAAGTGTGGAGCAATAAACGATATTAAAAATTAGCACATGAAATAATTTAAAGCAAATATATTTTAAAATGTCTGCAAATATTTCGAAACGATTGCCCAGCTTTTAAGAGGCAAATTTATTTTTTGCGTCCCACTAAACTTAGTCCTTTGATACATTCCATCGAGCTAGCCTTTATAGTTTTATTCGATTTCAATGGTTCCGTACATTTATATTAACTTTTCATCCAATTTCTGTTTCCTTTCAGCACTAGCGTAGTGCTTGCTTTAAGCCTTATTTATGTTATATGTTAGTAATGCATTCTTGTTTTTAGTGTTTTTGTCAAATTGGCGATTGATATTTCTTTCTATTAACTCTATATCCCAGCATAGGTATGAAATTAGAAGTATCTTAAAATATTACAAAAATAATAATAATATTAATAATAATAATAATAAAAATACAAAAAGTGAGACATACTTTTCTTTACACACACTAAATACTACGCTTGTTATTATATCTACAAGGTTGATCACCATTATCATATATATATATATTTTTTATTTATCTGCTATTTCCTCTTAAGCATATACATATGTAGGCGAAGAGAAACGCAATGATACTCGGTTGGCAAAAGGCTTCAAACGTCGCTGTGACAACTGTATCATTACCGCAATTTACATTGAACTATAACATGACCTTGCTCATATTCCGTTGTAATCGTTCTAGCCTTACTTCGTTTCTACTTCGTTACAACTGCAGCGCTGCTTCATTCTAATAATTTACAATTCACGTTTACAGTGACGTCTAGTGTGCATCTTCCGGCTGATGAGGTTGAGAATGTGCTGTTGGTGGCAGCAGCGGTACTTGCTGATTACTCCAATGATAGTGGTATGGCGGCATGGGATAGTGTGATTGCGGAGGGGTTGGTGGTGGCGGTAGCGGCGTTTGTTGTTGGTAATGTGCATCCAGTTGGGCATAGTGCTGCTGATGGTGTAGATGATGATGCTCCTTACCCATAGATTGTTGCTCTGGTATATGCACATGCTCTTGCTGCTGCTGCTGTATCATTGACACTGCCGGTACTGCTGCTAACGTCGGCAACATCGTCATGTACTACGCAACCGCTGCTGTGGTGGTTGCCGGTGGTGCTGCGGTCGTGGTTGGCGCCGTTGCTGCTGCCACGGTTGCAGTTGGTGGAGCTGGCGGAGGTGGCGATTGTGCTTGCACACCTGTTAACGCAGCAGGTGGTTGTGCATTGGTTCGGCTGTCCGTTCCATTACCATTGTTGTTGCTGGTATTGGTAAGTGGTGCTGCATTAATAGTGGGTATAGCTGCGCTTATCACATTCTTACCACTGCCGTTACTGCTCAGCAGATTTGGTTGCATATGACTCGCTTCGCTGTTGGCCAGCACAGGAGCCATGGCACCCAAAGCATTCACGTTGGCATTCTCGATCGCATTTTTTATGTGCATATTGCTGTTGGTGTTGTTGTTGCCGCTGCTTATACTATTACTATTACTGTTACTGCTTACCGTACCGCAGCTGTTGCTGTTCGTGCTACTATTGCTGACATCGTTCAACAAAGCCGCTGCTGGTGCCAGAGCATTACTACTGTTGCTGTTATCATCGACAGTGGCGCAGGCGTTTTGTGTCTTACTCACCACCGTAGGCATCGTTGCTGTGATTGGCAACTTTTGCGTGAAAGCTGGATCGCAGCTGTTGTCGCTGACGTTGTGGTTGCTAGCACTACTCGTGCTGTTGTTGCCATTCGCATTGATGGCGCTGGCATCGTTCGCGTCCTTGGTAACGGCTGGTGGTTCCTCATTTTTAATATCGCTTATTACCACATGTGGTGTTGTGGGTGCAACTGTTTCTACAGCGGCCGCAGATGGTGGCGTTTTTATTGTCACTGGAGCTGCAGGTGTCGTTTGCACTTTATTTTCCACTTTTACATCATTGCTACCACTATTACTGGTAGCGTAGTGCTTTTCGGTCGTGTTAGTTTTCTCTTCAGTCTGGCGTTGTTGGAAGCGATATTCCAGTGACGGCATAGTCGACGGTCCCCCTACACCAGTGCCACGCGAAACTTGAAACAGTACACGCGATATAATCAAAGCCACCTGCTGGTCGAGTATGTTTGACATCACCAATCCGAGCAAACGTTGCTCTTGGTGCATGAAGAGCGAACGGTTGTCTGGATGTTTGGCTAGATGTAGCAACGTACCGGCAGCACGTCGCAACATGTCCAAACTGGTGCCCATTGAGTCGGGATTTTCACGCAAGTAGTTGATTCCTTGCTGGTTGGCCACGCCTAAAGCTGTTTGCTCTGCTTGTTCGATGAACGCCACAAGATAGGAGATACAGGGGGATTGCAACGCGACTGTTCGTGCCATAGCACTATCAGCTGCGGCTAAGTAATGTAGAAGATTAACGGAAAACTCTCGCAATACTTGATCCTCATTGCGGCACAGGTGACGTGTTAATACGGCGCATAGCTTTTCCAGCCTTGAATGCGGTGGTGTCGCAATAACGAGATCGACATTGGCATCTGTAACGCAAAGTTTACAGAGCGCCTCGAGCGCTAGACGTTGTGGCGAGAGTGCAGAATTAGGCCCACAAGACGGGAAAGGATCTTGACCATGCGCACTGGGACATACAGCCCAATGCAGGAGACCGTCTATAAGTGGCCGTGCGATGAGCTCATCGTAGCGTGACAGTTCCAAATGTCCCGCAATATTTGCCAAGGCGACAAGCATGTTCTCGCGTATGTGAACCAGATAGTCCCACCACCATTCGCGTTCTCCCTGTAGGGAACTGCACGAGTCTGAAAAGTCAGTGTCCTCTTCACGATCATAGTTACGCGTCTTTGGAGTTCGCTGCAAATGTTCGTGGTTGAGCAGCAACAAGCGACCAAGGATAGCGAGAAAACGCCGTGACTTGGCTAGAAGCGTTTCGTTGCCGGGTACAAATGTCAAGTTGCGGAAAATGTTTGACAGACAGATACATCGACGTGCAAGCGCATCTTGACACTCGCTAACCAGGTAAAGACTGGCTTCGTCACGTGTATAGCACTCTTCTTCAACGGTGGAAGCGCGTCGTCGCTGCAGTACCTGTGCTGCGTCGCGCACTGTCGACATTGGGTCGAAGCTCTTCGGCAAACCACCACCGCTGCTATTAGCTAAACGTTGTTGGGGCAACAACTCAATTTCCATATCGACCTCGCGACAGTCGCTATCAGTTGCGGCTGACGGATTTTCCGCTAGCAATCCGTCCGCTGGCTCCTTTTTAATGAGACCGGGCTGCACAAATGCAATTTCGTCATCATTCAATTTAGATCTTTTCGCACCGCTAGCCTCATGGCTGCCTGTTCCTCCGACGGAACTATATTTGCTGCCATTATTACCGTTGCTGTTGTTGAATAATCGCCGTTTTTTGTTAAACGTATGCTCCAGTTTGCTATCCTCCGGGGAGCTTCCGTCTTCGGGTTGCTCGCCTGTTACAATTTTACGGCTTCCTTTGCAGGTTACAGCAGTACTCGCTTCTTCTGCATTATTTTTCATTGACGACTTGTTCGCAACGTTACTGACGTTATTACTATTTTCGCTGCTGCTACGTATAAAACGTGCGAATGGAATGTTTATGATTTCTGACTTGAATACATCGATAATGCCGTCTTGCGCGCTGCGATCCGCAAAACCATACGTCCAACTCCAACCTGTGGGTTCAGTCACAATTGTCTGCTCATAGATGGGCTCCTCTTCTGAATCCCAGTCCTTTTGTCTATTTGACACAAATATATCATCTTCCGCCGGTTGCAGACGAACCGGCAAGCCCTTACGCGACAGCATTGTGTAGTTGGGTGTGTGCGAAAGCAGCATTACTCTCTCTTCGGGGTTTGGTAGCACCCGAATTTGACCTAAATCGATTCCTTCATCTTCGTCGTCATCATCGACCATTGGTATTTTAAACGACTTATAATCGTTGTTACACTCTATGGCTTCGTTGATTCCATGCTGTTTTTGTTGCTTTTGTTTGCGGTTGTAGATTTGTACTACCCGTGCATTTCGAATACCGACACGATGATGATCAACGTCCGTGTCGCAATCGTTGAACATTTCTGCGAGATTTTTTTGGAAGTGCTCCAAAAGTAGGGTCAACAGACCAGGCAAATGCGCCAGCCCAAAGTACTGTACCGTTGTGTCATCGAATAGCAACACATTTAAGACATCTAAAGCCCAGGTGCACTCAGTTAAAAGGCCAGAGCGCATTGCCATAAATATGCGCCATGGATCCACCGGACAAACATCAGTTTTAGACAAACGTTTGCGTCTATATAGCACGGGTGTGGTGGCTTCAACGCTATCCGGTGGGAAAATAATTTCCTTTTTAATGATCTGTGTGCCGGCAGGAGTGGGAAACGGTTGCTGGGGCTGAGCTTGAAGAGGCTGCTGTTGTGCTGGTAATTGTGGCAGACCAGGAGCGCCAACTTGTGGTATAGCGTTTACAACAGACACTGGTGGCTTGGACAAACCAGCAACAGGTGCGCCCATAACTGGTGACATCGTATTGACTGTGCTGGGTGGGGCTATGGATGGTGGTGGACCACAAGTAGGAGAACCTGTACCTCCAACTTGCGGTGGTGGTGGCATCACAAACGGTTGTTTTGTCATGGTTTGACTGGACGTCGGGCCAACAGGTTGTTGTTGGGCGGGTGGTGGCGGCATACCGGGGCGTTGTTGTGGTAGCTGCTGTTGGCCACCACTAGTTGGCCGTAACGCTGTACCAGGCGCGCTCCCTTGGGGTGGTGGCTGTGCGGTGCCAGCCAATTGTGCCCACTGTGGTGGTGGCGGTGTCTGTTGCTGCTGACCTTGTTGTTGGTATGGCGGCTGTTGTTGCGGCGGAGGTGGAGGTTGTTGCGGGCCATAACGATGTTGTTCCCATTGCACGGCGGCCGATGACTGTTGATTGGGAGGCCCAAGTGGACCACTACCGGGCGGTGCGGCTGTTCGTGGTGGTGCGCTGCCCCAACCTTGTGGCGAGGGTGCAGAAGGATACTGCCCACGGTATTGATTTGAACCGCTCCAACCACCTATTTAATATAATATATAAGCAAAATCAGTTATGATTGATCCTAAAGGCAATTGACAGCTCAGCAGAATAAAATACTTACCGTACAATTGAGGTCTGGGATTATAACCTGGATAGGATTGTGAATCTTTCACAAAATCCGGATGTCGACGTGGTTGAGGCGTCTAAAATGAAAATAAGTAAATGTTAAAACGATAACATGCGTTTCAAACAAAACATGGTTACTTACCTGATCGGGCGGTCTGTAATAATCCTGTTGAGTTGGGGCACCTGGCGGATAGCCGCCGCCTGGCGCTTGTGGCCCACCGGTGGGGGGACCAGCAGTTCCACCTACTGCCGAAACAGATGGTGTAGGTGTTTGAGAGCTACCCGGTGGCGGTTGATTATACGAACGATTACCATAAGGGCCATATTGATTTGCACCAGGTGGAGGACTAATGGGAAACGGTGAGAAATATATTTATTACATATTATACTGGAAAATCTGACGAATGTCAATAATTAGTAAACCAGTTGGTATGCTGGATAATGTGTTAGAAAACAATACTTTTGTAATAACTGTGCTGTTAAGTAGTTAACAACATATGGGCTACTATTTATCAATGTATGGAGAAGTAGAGAAAATAGCACTCACGCTTCCCCCTCTGGTCCATAAGGAGGGTACATGTTTCGATTCTGTGGCGGAAACTGTGGTCCTTGGCTTTGGCCAAACTGCCCAGGTGGACCAGTGGCATTGTATTGATCACTTGAACCATATTGACCGTAAGCACCCGGTTGACCCGGATATGGAGAACCTGCGAATAAGAAAGAACATACGCGATTTATTATTAATAAAAGCCAATAAGCGATACACATTAATGGACGTGGTACATATATGTATATACGATAAATCGCTTGATAAAAAATATGAGTGCAATTAAAAAATATATGAAAATATATAATACACTGTCTAAACAATACACAAAAACGTATATTTTTTTGGCTATTTTAGTTTTACTATTTAATTCATAAATTATAATTAAGATTTTATATTGTATGTTTTATATGATTGTTTCCATGGAAGGTATTGATGAGTACATGAGAATTAGTCGAAATTTTAAAAACAATATCGGGTTTTTAATTTACATTTAATTTGAACAAGAATATACATAAGTTTGTTTTATTCGTAAATAATTCTTGGTGATTTTTGCAATAACCAGAAATCTGACGTTTTGTGCTCTGTCTAAGTTTATATAAGCCAACAGGAACATATGCATGTATCAATGATATTGAACAGTTAATATTATAACAGATATATATGTATAAAAAAGAGAAGAAATTAAAATTACACCATTTAAAAAAACCAACAATGACATAAAATTAAAGAAAAAACTTACACAAACAATATTTACAACAAATACATACAAAATAACTGAAAGTAATTCGTGAAGAGTGTATTTCAATCGAAGTTGTAAGAAATGTGTTGAATAATAGAAATGTTTTTTTAACAGAAGGACGATGCAAAACAGAAGCAACTAATTTCAAAAAACTACACAAGAAAATAAAAAATAATCGAAAAAATTAATACCTGGCGCTCTAGACACCGGCGTGTAAGCATTGCCAGCGCCCTGTTGATAAGGGGAGGCACGTGGCGGCGGTGGTGCATTGCTGACGCTATTATTGCCACTACCACCGCCACCCACAACCGGATCGTCAAAAGGATTGCTCACACTAATATTATCACCAACTGCTGCTGTTTGAGTATTGCCTATAGATGCGTGATGGAGATGAATTGTTGTGATGATTCAATGATTTTGGTTTGGTTATTATTTTTTTCGTTGTCAGGAATTTTTGTGGATGGTATACAAAGAAAAAATATGTTGTTGATGATGATGGTGGTTTTAATGATGATTTTGATGATTGGTGACGAGTAGGAAAGTGTTTAAGAGTTTTGCAAAATAAGAATATAAAAAAATAAGAGAAAAAATCGGTCAATTTATATTTTAAGTTTTGCAACGAAAGATATATAAAAGAAATAAATTATAAATACTTAAAATGAACTTCAGGATTGCTTGTACTTTTGTCTTAAATTGCTAATTGAAATATATTTAAAGTTGACGAGTGCGGTGGTTTATACTTGTTAGTAGATGAAAAGTTAGTTACACTTTTTTGTTATAATTTTTGATTATGAAGTGATAGAAGTAGTTATAACTGATACTTGTATAAAAAAACTTGTGGTGCAAAAATTTACATATTTGCCCAGCACTGATTATTGCAGTCTTAAAGAAAAAAATGAGACCTTCTTCTTTGTATTTACCTGCATGTGGGGTTTGTGCGTTGCTTTGTGAGGGTGGTCGTTGCATTTGACCACCGCCCGCTCCATAATCTGGCTGTGGACCAGTTGTGCCGGGATAACCACTCGGATAACCTGGATAGCCATCAATCGATGCATTTGCGCCTGCGCCTGGTGCGGGAAATGAATCTTGAGAATTTGAGGAACCTGCTGACATTGTAGATGTATTTGTATTTTCCAATGCAATTGCACCGCCAATTTTTTCAGTTGTGTGGTTTTTTGAAGAAAAATATTGATAAATTTATAATTAAAACAATGCACAACGGTCATAACATACAAAATTGAAAATATAAATAAAAGAATACTAATGTTTGTTAGAGCGCTACAAACTAATAAATTCTTTGCTTTATAATCTAAAATATGCACTCTCTTACCTGGCGATGGCACAGAAGCGGCTTTTGTCGATTTCTTTTTTGTACCGGCTTCCACTTGCTGAATGATCGGCAACGGATCTATATCGCCACGATCGAAATGACACTCAAAAGTCAACAAATTCTTTGTATAGTGTTTGCGTAGGGTGTAGGCGGCACTACTGCTAGCACCTATGCCCAATAAACCGGCGATATCTTTCCATGTTTTGCTTTTCGTAACCTTTTGTTTTTGTTGGATTTGGTATTTGCCAAAATTTGACATAACAAGTTGAAGTTATTGTTTATAGAACAAAGGAGAAATATATAGTTAGTATATATGAAAACATAACCTATATGTTATATATAAAATATAGCAAATTTAAATTTAAATTTAATTTAAAAAAAGAATAACGAGCAAGCAATGATAAATCATTGAAATCAACAGCTGCTTCTCTTTTTTAATATATAATTTCCATAAATAATACAACTTAAAATATATGTTTTTAGTAAGATAGTTCGAAAAAAGGGAAATTGCAAAAGAACATAAGAGTTGAAATACATAAGAGGAAAATACTACATGGAGATTTTGATATTTTTGTGGCACATCAAAAATAATAACGCTACTACTTACATACAGTGGGAAAGGAAGTCAATCAAGATAATCAATTTTTACAAAACTGTGTAGGAGGAAAAACGGCTCGGTGGATGATATTTAATTATGTAAGTTTAATGAGAATTGAAAGATACATGGCGGTTTATTGGAAAGCAATGAATAGTTATACTAAAGCAGAATTGTGTGTATGTGTATCAAAAATTATGTAAAACATTTACATCTATAGAGAATTTAGTAAAAATGAAATAATACTAGTCTGCATGCACTCTCTAGGCAGTTAAGCAAACCAAAATTGAAAAGTTTTTTATATTTAAAACCATGCATTAGAAATCTATCTACACAATAAAAATGATAAATATACAATGTACACCTTAAGCCCAGGTCTCTGTTTATTTTACTCTATCTTTGAGGTTGTATTTTATATTCTCAATGCTAGGTTATGTGGATTAATTTGTTTTTATCTCTAAAATATTTATCCATAATTAGGAGTATGTTTCTTGGTTTTGTTTAAATATATGCAAAGTTGCCTATAACTGATACTAATGCAGTGGAGGGACTGGTGATGTTGATGGCAATGATTGCGGGGAGATGATGATGATATGCTAATAGCTAAGAATGAGCCATGTGTTGGTGATGTTGTAATTCGTTTCAATGCATAATATTCATTTCAAGGTATTAGTTTGGACTATATATTGCTAATTCTATGGGTAGTTGAACAAAATAGTAGTAGTGGTGGTGGTGGTGGATAGTTTTGCTATTTGGTAGTACTACTAGAAGGTAGCAATGGTAGTGAATCTAAAAAGAAGTTAGTAAAAGGAATTACTACGGCACCTTGCATACCTCGACGAATCCTCCACGTTCTTTTACATAAATATATAACCTATATAAATCGAGCGGTTGTTTCGATATTGTTGGACAGGCTGTGATTGGTGTGCGCCGCTCCTCCATGAACGCCCGCAGCTTATCTAGCCAGCTTCGCCTTTCTGGGTTATCATCCATTTCATAGAGTTTGCAGAGGCTATCAGATTTTTTGGTAGACGATGTACGAAAAGTCTCTTGTGGCGGTCCATGACTATTGAAAACTTGCTGTAAATTTGTAATTATAAACACGGTTAGAAATTGTATAATTCTGAAATTAGGCTGTAACTTACAGGACTTACTGGTGGTCGCGTCCAATTTGGGGGTGAATTCATTTCATAATCTTCACCGGGTCCACCTGGATGTCCGGGGTGTCCAACCGGTGATGTGCTTGGTGGCGCTAAATGGCTTTGGCTATATGGATCGTTTTTACGTGATTTTGGTGTTGTGCATTGTGGATCTTCACCAGAAGCTGTTAATAAAAAAAATCAAATTTATTAATAATTAATAATTCATAAATCATAATTATATTTTAATAGTTTTTTGTATCAATTGACGTCATGCATTATTTCTTGTGACTTGGCTCACCTGCTGATGCATTTGATAGCGTACTTTGTTGGCTAACTTCGTCTATAGGTGTGCCATCTGGACCAGTTGTAACCAGAGAAGTGACTGGATGTGGTCCCGATGCTGTGGATGAACCCGACGAACTAATGCCATTATCTTGTGAAATGTGTTCGCCGTCACCGGACAATACCACACCACTGCCAACATTACCGCCCACACCCACCATACTACCGATAGGACCAACTCCACCCATCGACTGCGGTGGTGTACTTGTTGGCGGACCCATATTTGTAGGTCCGTGTGGCGGTCCCATATGATGGGGTGGTCCCATTGGCATACCTGGATGCATGCCTGGTCCGTTACCATAGCCCTGCTGCGGCGTTGGTCCGCTACCATAGCCGCCCTTATGTTGTAAATGCTGTTTCAAATAGTTGAGTGGGCGCGGTGAGCCACCTCCGGGTGACTGTGGTGGGCCGCCCGGTGGGGGTGTTCCTTTGCCTTGTACATGATTGCCCATACCCGCAGCACCAACACCGCTTGGACCACCGCCACCTCCTGGCCCACCTTGTGGCGATGGTGGCACCCAATTCTGATAGGGTGGATACTGCACATGTGGACCACCAGAACTAGTATGATTTGGCATTGGTCGACCGGGGTATTGAGGACCGCCACCAGGAGGCATACTGTTGGCGGAGTTTGGTTGGTTTGATGGCGGTTGGGAGGGCGCATAGCCGCTGGGCGTGTATTGAGGACGAGGCGGGTAGGATCCTATTGATGAAACAGCAGGGAAAAGGTTACAACAGATTAATCAATTTTATTTTATTGGTATTCAATAAAAATATATCACATGGAGATCACATTAATTTCGCATACCTTGAGAATATTGCTGCGACTGTGGTGGGTAGCCAGTCGGCAAACCTTGTGGTCCTGGACCTGGACTCTGTCCTGGACCGCCCATTTTATAGACACCATGCATATGTGGAGGAGGTGGATAACCACTCGCACCACCACCCGCCCCTTGTGGGGGTGGCGTTGACATAGTGTTCAAGCCTTGATTCGGTGGAAGTGGTTGTTGTTGTTGTGGACCTGTAGGAGCACCGGGGCCACCTGGCGGTATGCCACCAACTTGTTGCTGCGAGCCACCAACACCAGCTGGTTGGTTATGCACACCACCAGGACCACCGATAGGTTGCTGCTGAGATTGCGATTGTGCAGACATTTGCTGCTGCTGCTGTTGTTGTTGCTGTGGACCACCGCCACCTTGCGCCGCTTGCATATGGGGCGGGGGTGGTGGAGGTCCAGAAGCGCCAGGCTGTTGCATAGGACCACCACTACTCGATTGATTACTAGAGGGTCGTGAAATTGGATGATTTTGTGCTATACAAACATAAGAGAACATTTTAGGTTAGGAATATGTATCGTACATTTGCAAACATATTAAATATTATTCTATGATTTCTATTTCACACTTACCCACTGCAGGTGACATGGAACGCGAACCGGATGAGCCTGTTGGTGAAGGTGTGGGACGCATTACTTGCTGTGAATTTGGCGTGCCCGGCGGCCCCGAACCCATACCGCTGTGTCCGCCCCCACTCGAACTATCGTTGCTATTTTGACCGATCAATTCCTGCGAAAGAATAAACAATATGTTATTTGATTAGTAAAGTGGTTTATGACTCTTTTAAAGATGCACAATAAAGATTTGCAATATGAAACGGATACAATACTTTGTACAAACTTTCGAAATGTTCCCAGGGCAGAATTTTATTCATGTTTCTCCCGCTTTTTATTATGTTTTTTTATTTTATTATTCTTATGTATGTGTATTGTTTTATTTCGTAGGGTTATTCTTTCTTTGTGTTTTTAGTGAATTTTGTTTTGTCAACAATTCTTATTCAGAATAATAGAGTTTATTTTCACAAATTGATTTTTACCCGATAGAATTTTTTCATTGCTGTCATTTCATATACATTTTTTTTGTTTCCGAAAAAACTTTTTTCAGAGAAACTATTTTACTACAAAGTGAAAATTACAGAAACAAGTGCATGCAACGTCGAGATTATCCACAGACATAATCAATGAGAATTTTCTTAATCAGTAGTAGTTGAATTGGAATGCATATATATGTACACTGTTAAATACAGGTTTATTTAAATTAAATGATATTAATGAAATTAAAGAATGAAAATAATTTCCAAAACTATGACACGAAAACGGTGAAGAAGACTGAGTATATGAGCGCCTTGTGGCGCACAATTATTATATCTAGTCACTAAATTAATAAATAATGTGTGTAGATTATTATATCCTATTAGCAACAATGGTTTGTATCACGTTCGAAATGCGATAAAAGCCGGCAGTACACAAGCAATGAAAAAAAAAAACAATAACAAAAGAGTAAATAATTTTTTTAACACTGCACATTCAATTGTTTTTTGTTTTGTATTTTGCTCTTCAGCTGTTTTCATACCGGCATGCATGCTAACTGGAATAACTGAAAACACAGTAATGCTTTGGGAGAATCAGAAGATAAGCTTGTTCATCTTCAAGTTCGATTCATGATTATCTAGGTACGTATTAATTAACTTCAAAAACTAGCGAAGTATAGAAAAAATGAACGTAGTATGAATGTACTTATGTATGTATAAATATTTAGATATTTATGTATTATATATATGTACATATATTGCACACCAATCCGCATTCACCACTTTGGTTTTTGCTGGCAAATTATGTCGTTTGTGCACTGGCATTAACAAAATGTGTGTTTTTGAGTAAGATGTGGTGCGTCAATCAAACTACTTGATTACTTGGCTTCTGCATCTTAATGTGACTTCGACTTTGACATTTCTAGCTGATTTGTCACTTACTACGATGGTTGTTGTTTTCCCCAAGTCATAAATCTTGACAAGGAATGCTTAAAAACAACTAAATTAAAAGTAATGCGTCGCTGATGACGTTGCAGAAAATATATCGACAATACAAAAAGAGATGAAAAATGAGTGACCATTGTTTGAATATTTTACAAATGTGTGAATATTAAAAACATACATGTGTCAAGTCCATCACAATCACGTTCAGGCTTTTGAAACTATAAACTGATTTTAATAGCATAAAAAGTGCCTTGTCCATAAATTGTTTTCGTTAAATACGAATACAACAAATGAGGTGACAAAATGTGAATTTTTGTAAAAAAAAAAAATATAAAGAAAACTAACAGTCAGTCGCAACATGCATGACAACTGGACCTGAGTTTGACTTGACTGAGATGAAAATATGATCCATTGCATTGTTTTGAATTCAAAACGTTGAAAATGAATGAAAAATTTACGATTTTATTAGAAAAATAGAGGTTATGGCTAATATGTTTAATATTAGAGAAAGAAATTAATTAAACGAATTATTGTTTACATGAATAATCAACTTCATTATAAGGCCGCTGACTAATTTCATAAATATCATAAGATACGCCACAAAACCGATGAAAACGGAATAAAAAGTGTATTGTTGTTTAAAGTAAATACTAAAAAAAATGTACTTTGCTTGAAACAATAAAAACTAAATGTGAATAGAGAAATAAGCTACACCGGCTATCTATGGGTCCAACGGACGAAAGAAATGAGAGTAGCGAATGAGTAACGCCTTTATTGAAAACGAACAACACACGCGCGCTCTCAGCATTTTAACTGCTAAAAGTAATATTAAAAAAATATATAAAACGAAAAACTGACTGTTGATTTTGCTAACTGGGCTGAGACTGGCTTGAATTGTTTGTTTTTCTTTGTAGGCTTACCGCCGTCGAAAAGGTTGTTAGGCAAGTGGCTTAAATAGTCGAGCACGCACATTCAAAACTAAATCACTAAACCACAACCGCAATAGCGACCTTTAATTTTCAGAAAAACAACATCCACGTCAACGTTGATTGAAGTTGGCGGCAAAGATTAGTTGGTGAATGGGAAATAGCAAAGCGTTGCAACGGAACACGCCTGTTTCTTTGGACCGTTGTTGACTATCATACAAACATTCAAAATTACATTTACATACTCGTGCTTCAATTAAAGGTTTTGAATTTTAAGCAAATACGGCTCTTTGGCATTCAGAGAGCAAATAAATTATTAAAAAAAAGAGAAAAGCACACTCACTCAGAGAGAAATATCATTGAGCAACATCAACAAAAACTGTCGAACAATGCAGTTATTATCAAACAACGGCGGCTATAATCTGCCAAAGTAATCAGCCGTCAAATCAACGAATGAATAAATGCCTGAGCAAGCGAACAAGACAACAATACCAAAAACTTTATATGAATGAGAAATGTTAGTTGAATTGTTGGCAAACAAACAACAATAATAATAAATGATTGCTACGAAAAAATTTGGACAAAATATAGTTCATCTGACAATCGTACGGAAATAATATTTAGGGATTAGTACTCCAGGTAACAGATCACACGAGTATTCGAAGGAAAAGATAAAAATTGGAACCCACACATAAAATTATTTTTCATTAATGAATTTTAAAGAAATATGTTGTACTTTTTGTTTGTTTGTGTAAACGATTTATTTACATGTTTTATGTTTGTACTTATTTATTTTGTTTATTTCAGCAGTTTTTATAATTTATATCGCAATTTTATTATTGTCATTTATTATTATTTAATTATAATAATTAATTAATTTTATTATTTTGTGTCACTGTGCAACACAAAACCACATGGATATCATGCGCACGAAATAAGCGCGGAAAATATAAAGTGAGAGACGTAACGCCGGATGGGGGCTGTGAAGCGGGCATACGCAAATAATACGACATAAAACAAACTAGTAGAACACCACTGGCGATAAGACAATTAAAATAATTTTTTGTAATAAAAAAATAAAATGTTTTTCAGTAAAACACACGCGGAAAATCGGTTATAATATATCGAGATACAAAAATAAAATTCTTTGTTACTTTTGGAAACCCGATTTCGAAATTAAACACTACTTCGCCATAAATCGACCGTTCAGAACGTTATTAACACACACGTTATACATTTTTAGTAAATTGAGCGAATATAGCGACAGGCGTGTCGTTGAATTTGCCTGCTGCAACAATTAACACTAAAAATATTTGAGTATAGCGACAGCTCCAATAACTTATATGTGCAAGCGAATGAGCGAGTGAGCGTTGGAGCGCGCGATGGAGAGAAACGAACGGGTGAACATATAGTTAACCGATGTACTAATGTATGAAGTTTGAGCGCGGGTATAGAACGGCGTTGGGGCGCAGCTCATTAATTGACTATCGGCTCGCGATTTGCAGTGGCTGGGGTTTGGGGATTGAGACAACGACACAAGTGTTGCCAGATCAAATAATTTGAAAAAAACTTCACGTAATGCTATTCGTCATGGTATTCAAATCATTTAAACAGCTGAGGGCACATTTTTTATTAATTATAAAAGCAAAATATATTCTTCGAATCTTGAATATGTTTGTAAATTAAACTTATGTACATTTTAACTAAAGTTTTTATATGCGAACATTTAATCTCACGATATACATAAGCGCATCTTATTTTCATTGAACAAATTAATGAAATTAAAATGTAAATAACTGTAATATTTAAACATAATTTTTCTAAATTTAAAAATTATTTTCCAACTGGCATCTTGGGTTTTTGCTGACGTTGTGTTTGGACTCAATGAAATTCTGAATAGAGTGACATAAATGCTTGTGTTCTATGTGTTATGTGTTCGCTCCGGCCTGCAGACACATAAATACTCTCTGATTCAGTAAATCTCATAAAATTAAATGATAGACCGTAAAGAAATCGAAGTTGATTCGTCAAAATATGAAATGCAAAAATACTAAATGACTAGTGTAAAGCAAAAGATATTTGACATATTAAACAAAGTTATCGCTATTTCTACAGAAGAAGAAATAGAAGCTAAAAAGAAACAAAAAAAAAATAATAACAAAATACAACAATCAAATCGACTGACCACAAAATAAACACAAATTGTTGAACAAATAATAAATTATTAGACGCATGTGGTAGAATATCTAAGAAACATGACGCATAGGCTAATAAATTCCAGTTCATAAAACAAAGAGTTAGGCATAATTTGATATTGTGTTTATTATTTAGTTGAAGTTCTCAAATCAGTAGCACAAAAGAATGTGAAAATCGTGAAGTTTTTAGGTTATTGGTGTTACTTTCTTCAAATAATTTTTCAGGCCAGTTTAAAAAAGTTAAAATAGTAACTTGAGAAGTTTTTCTTAAATATGCATGCCTAAAGTTATCTGTTCAGTATCTAACGAAATACCCTAATATTTTGACTCAGCAGATGCACGTTACTAAATTTATAATCATGCATCACAACAAGCGAACTCATTCGTCACATGAGATTACTAGAAATGTTATCAGAGACCTTTCGGCAAACGACAAGCTGCAACCACTTGTTGGAGAATGCAATAAAAACACAAAAACATGCAAATATAAAAGCGGGACTTCCAAACCAAATGAAACATACTTTAGTACGATTATGTACATGCCACTCCCTCTTGCGAATTTTATTGCCCACTTGCATATCTCAAACAATCCAAAGCAGACAACCGGCCACTGCCACGGCCACTTATCGCACGACTATAGCAGAGCGCTAAAATACACGGCGTCGCCGTTCCCACAAGCCAGCCATAAAAAACTATAAATGACAAGTCGATTAGAAAATTTCCAAGCAGTCAGGGAAAAAGTAAGCCAGCCGCGGAACAGAGCACAAATAAAAATTGAACGAACAATGCGGTACAAAATACAAAACAAAAAATACAGAAAGATACGAGGGTATGTGTGTAGGAAAAATTAAGAACTTCAGTCCGCCACTGGCTACAAATATGTACGACCAACGAACGAAAACAAAATGAAGAGAATGTATAACGTAAGAGCATTCAAACGGCTGACAACTCAAATGAATTACGAGAAACAGCGCTGGCAAACGAATATTTTTCAACGAATATTGTCGTAAAGAGGAATAAGCGAAGCGAACGTAAAATCTAACAAATGTACGAAATGTATTATCTGCCCACCTTCTGTGCCCTCGACTATCCCCTACTGCATGTTGTTGTATGGTTTGCACAAACAACGTAGTGCGAGTATACTTTTGGTATCTGAGAAATGAAATTAAATGAAATAAACCAAATGATGTTTTACGACGGCAAGGCAAGAGTCAAATTGCAAAGGAGACGGTAACGAGGCGGACGAAAACGTCAATGCATGTATACATACATACATAAAACAGTAAGACCGAACAAACTCAAGATTCGATTGTTGGCCGCTGTGCCGGTGGTGGAAGGAATGAATGGTGATGATGACGGTTGCCTGACGATTCGAGGCGGGCGAGCATTATAAATCTACATACTTTTTACTTGGCTTGGTATAGAGGGAACGAACGACAACGAAAACAACAATACTGAATCGAATGGACGTCGTAGTCGTCCGTCGGCGACGTTGTTGACGATGACAAAGGCGTGTAGATAAGAAACAGAAGCGCACACATTGCACAGAGCACTGAGCGCAGAGCTCACGGCATGGAGTGAGCGTGTGGAGCTCAAAAGACGACGAAACTCAAAGTCGTAATATACCTTTATGCTGACTAAACGTTGAGCGTTGGCTCATGGCCCATGGCTTATGGCTGTTGGTTGTGTCGTGGCACGGCAGGGCACGGCACGGCACGAAACATCGCAAAAGTGGGAGAATAATAAAAATGCGGAGGTAAGGCGGTGGAAGGTATTGTAAGCTTATATAAACATACATACATAAGACTGTATACAAATGTTAGTTGGGCGAAGTGGTGTGCGGCTTCAAAACAACTTGACAGCGACGAACGGCGGACTGTCCGACATTAGCATGGGGTAGTAGCTGTAGAATGTTTTGCATTACTTATATGAAGAAAACCAAAAGATACGGCGACATCGATGTCGAGACTTTGAAAGCACTAACATCGGGGATTTGTGGGTTGAGTGCTCGGAAAGAAACATTAAATGAACAAACAGAATCGAAGTGACAGGCAGGCCAAACAAAGCAATAGATGGGAAGCGTACGGCGTGGCGCATAGATAATGCGATCGTCGAGAAGCCGGTGAGCGGCCATGAGTTGGCACCAAAGTAAAGTACATAGAAACTCAACAGCAATACAAAAAACTGACAAACCCAACAAGAACGAGCTGACACCAGTACGAGTATAGAACACCAACCAATATACGGCACACCGGGGAATGGATTCACGAAGTTGGGTTTGCCGGTTAGTTAGCTACCTTGTTGGTTGCTTGGTTGAACGCTGCTGGCTGCTTTGACTACACCGAACGATGCGACCGTTCAACCAGCAGCTACTTTAACGGAGGGAAAAGTTAAAAACAAAAACAAACAGTACTATGTATGCTATGTGGTGAAACAGAGTCATCGAGAACAACGTCGGAGCAAACAGCGACGATGACGATAACGATAGCAACGACACACAACATAGCCTGAAATACAAAGCGGATTCGAAACATTTATGAAAAAACATACTTGGAATACATAGTAGAACCAGTGAAGTGAGCAAAGCACACAAACGATGTAGAACTGCGTGTAATAATAACGCGTTCTCATAAGAAACATATAATTTTTCACGATAGCAAAATCAGCAACAGAAGAAACGGACCAACAATGCAAAAACAATTACAAAGCAAAAGTAATAAAACTTAAATACAATATTTTTTTCGTTTAGAACTCAAAGCTCAGGGTTCTGAGCGTAAGCGGGCTTATGTCCATATGTACATATGTATGTACGTTAAAGAATTACTAACGGTAGAAAATGGGGCGAACGATATGATATAAAACACACAACCGCAGTGTGTGGGTGGCGAACTTTGCAAAATTATAGCAAGAAACGCGTACTTGGCGTGGGGGACATGAGGGTGTAGGAATTGCAAAGAATGGCTAAAAATTGCTATTTTCCTCAGCTGAAGGATACAAATTGACTTTGAACCATAAAAAACGTTGAGGAAGTGTGAAGGTGTTTCAGTTGTTATTTAGTTGAAGGGAAGCAAGAGAGAGGGTTAGCATTAGCAGCAGAGAAGGCAACATAGAATTATCATGCGAGAGTTAAAAACGGACGGCAGCAGTTGTACAGAACACCCAAACGATTTTTTTGTTGTTGTATTTTATGAAGTTTTATTACATTTGAGGTCAAAGTGTGTCTACTTGAATGGGGTCGACTCAGCGGTCAGCCAGTGCGTTTGTTAGAAAGTCTTTCATTGATGCCGACACTAAATGAGGCGACAGTAAACGCAGTGGTAGGGCGTATTTTAAAAAATTTTAAACAAACTTCTCTCTTCCTCAAACCTTAATCGTTATCAAAGTAATCAATTATTAATTGCTCCACTTCAAAAAGTAACAAAATACACAATAAACAAAGAGCACACTTGAAAATAAGAATTATGGGGTCTACACGCCAACAACAAGGATAACCTAAGTAGAAGACACTAAAGAAGGCAACTAAAAGAGTACTATGAAAATCAGCTGTCACAATTAGTACACCACACCGCACTTCGGTTCAACATGAACCGAATCGTATCACGAAAACTCCGCTCATCACAGCCAAACACAAACAAATATGCCCACCTTATCGATGGACAGACACAGCGGCATTCAAAGTGCCAGTTGCCTTAGTGCCGGGCAAAGGTTTTGCGCGCAAAACTGAAAAAACATTAAATCACCTGCACACACACACGCTCACATATCGTGCGCGACGCTCAAAAGCCAGCCCACTCACCTAAAAACATGTGCGCAAGTGTGTATGTTTGTATGTATGTCAGCATGTTTCTTGATATCTGCCACTACTTATGCGCACAGTTATCATATCTCTGCACTTCGAAGGCACTTGAGAAACAAGCGCAAGAACAAAAAAAAAAAACAAACATAAAAAATTCTTGGCGCTTGAAGTCAGTAGGCTCAACATGAAAATGATTTCGTTGTAGCAAACGGTTTTGATTGGGTTTTTTTTCGCTGTTCTTGAGGTACCACACTTTGCAAGTACTTCAAGTGATTTTTCGGACAGCAGGAAATGGCGCAGAGGGTGTAAGCAAACACGTTCACCCTCCCCTCCTTTAATATTAGTAAGCATGCACCAGACGAAATAGTGAAGTGAAGATGTGAAAGAATTATTGCTTGGGAGCGCCAAAGGCAACAAATGCCATCAATAATGCGATCGACCAGCCAAAGGGATAGCAGTCGAGTAGTAAAAGTATTACTTTGTTTTATTGCCAACTTGTAAGAGTCACAGATAAGTGATTGCAAATACCACCACAACTACACAATAGAGCGGGAGCCACCCTGCCAGCCAGGCCTAACCACTTTCCCCTCATGTTTCTTCAATTACTAACACCAACGCACACGTTTGGGTTGTTTTGTTTTTGTATTCGTACGTGTGAGGGGAATAGTGGTTAAAAAACTCACAAGCAGCTATGCTGGCCTATGACAAACTCACCACTTTTTTGACCACTTTTGTGGGTTTAAAAAACTTCGGTTTAACCAGCTTTTTCACCACCTTTGGCTGGCAGGGCAGTGGTAATGTTTGAGAGAAGTAAAGTTGTATGCGACAAAAATCAATAGTTTCTGTAATATGGATTATGGTTAAGTGGATGTGGGATAACTGCAAAATGTGCAGCACAAAGCAAGCAAGGATATGCACAATGCTTTAACGTATGCGCTTGAAGATACAATAGCAATTTCGCATTTCGAAGACAAACGCATTTGTTAGATTGCAGGAAGAAAAAGGGAAAAATTCTTGCATTGTGGGATATTGGAGAATGTAGTGAAATGGAAATTTGTGATGTACTGATGTGATTTGCCTGAGTTCGATTGGAAACTCATTTTTTGATAAATATGTGTATTTGTTTTTTTTTGTATTTTAGAAATATATACTACTTGATAAAAGTATATAAAAGATTGAAATTTATAAAGCAGAATTTTCAAATGCAGGTTTGATAGCTTCTTGGGTATGTTTCACAAAAAAAAAAAAATTGGTGACGGATTTCAAAGTCGAAGCTATTGAATATTGTGCCTAAGACAGACATATGGTTTCTGTACTATAATAAAAGCTCAAGAAACCATATACCAACATAGTGACACACATGTAGTATTGTACTATGTTTACATCCATCAGCTGATGCAAATAAATTCAAGCAAAACATAATTATGAATAACAGGCAGGAAAATTGATCCTGACTTAGTTATAACTTCAAGCAATCTTAAAATATGATTGTCCAATATAATAACTACATATTACATGTAATATTACAGATTTTTTTCAAATAATTTTTTCAAATTTTGTTTTTTGATTTCAATTTATTTTGAATTTAATTTATTTTCTGTATGTAAAAATGTCAGAAAACATATCGCTCATTTACTTGAATAGTGTCACAACTCAAAAAAGTCGATTTTTCAGGAGAGCGGTTTAAAGTTTTTAATTGTCTCTTATTTAGCAAATATAGAAAAATTCCAACTGTTTATTGACAAATCTAGTGGCCTGTAATATATTAAATACAATGTTGAGCATAAATGGACCAAATATAGTGTACTAATGGTTTTCTTTGGGCATTAATGTGACCCACTTTGAATTATGTCGTTATTTGTGAAAAAAATAATTCAATTTCGCCGTCAAAAATCAAATGTGTCGTTTTTGTTGAAAAAATCAATACGAAAAATTTAATTACTTTTCACCAATATCGTTGTAATACAAAATATGTTGTTCTTTCTGAAAAGAAAACCAACTTCACCATATGACAATATGTGTTGTAACACAAAATATGTCTCTCTTTCAGATAAAAATCCATGCCTAATTCTGGCACAACTGAGAAGTGTCGTTATTGTAGTTAAAAAATAATCCAACATAACAAGTTTAACCCTTAATTAGGCGCATCGAAAAAATCACACAATTAGGCGCATGGGGTCTTGAGTGACCCCAAACAAATATTAGGAAATGAGTGTCAAAACGAAATAAAATGAAATTAATTTTATAGTAATTAATAAAGTTCTTTATTATTATTAACTTTAAAAAACAAAAACATAACTGGAACATTATACCTAATAAAAAAAATTAAAAAACTTAACTTCTCTTAAAACTATTTTTTGGCATAGCCGGATCAAATAAAAAAACTGACCCCATGCGCCTAATTAAGGGTTAATAACGGCACATTCTTATTTCACGGTTTATTTTTCTACGCATCGGAATGAAATTTTTATACAATATGGACGCTGAAATTGCGCACATTTCTGTATACTCAACTCAAAAAACACGATTTTTGAGTTGTGACACTATTCAAGTAAATGAGCGATATGATTGTGGCAGAAGAGCTTAAAGCTTTCGGTGTGTTCAATGCAATCCATTGTAGTACATTTCACAACACCACAAAATTTCAATGGTTTCTAGAATTCTATTGTAGTACGGAACACTATTTGCTTTCAAACAAAATTCGGAAAACCGGTGATACACATATGGTTTCTGAAGCATACTACAATATATACCACATGTCTGTCTCAGGTATAAAAAGCACCCGAGGAAATTTATTCTTCTCATATGGACAGTTCAATGCCGGGACAGCTTAAGATAAGATTATGTATTAATAATAATAATAAGAGATTATGTATTAATACAACTTTCTTAACTCGAATCACCATAATCCACAAAAAAAATTCAGTAAAGGAATGTAATTTGTATGGAATTTGATTTATATTGCCAATTCAAGAATTCGAGTTATGGAGAACTTCGAGGTTTGGAACTTCAACTGTATTAAAAAAAATTAAATAAATGACCACCATGGCCTAATAAGGATATAAACTTCATTAATTCAAAATATGTGTTAAGGTTTAATACAAATCGCATTACACTCTACTGCAATGAACTTAAACACAATAACTGTATGGCATAGAGGAAACGCAGCAACATTTTTATATTAAAAGACAAATGACCCGTTATAAAAAATAATGCCAACTTAGGAAGGATTAAAGTGCATATGTACATAAGTAAATGCAAAAGCATTGTTTAAAATTTATAAAAGAATGGCAGCAGTATGTTGGCCAGACATTAAACCGACCAGCCACCAGCACTTCCGCCGCCAAACGCTTTTCTTTGAATAACACGCACACGGCAGTCTGCAATGCAGTCGAGTACGCATTTTTATTGCATACAGCTCCTCATCTGCATGAGTTCCCTTGCGGCACCCACACACTCACTCGGAGTTTAACGGCTCAGCTGTGCACGCAATTCTGACATTCGACCGTGAGTCTGCGTGCAACGCTGCTGTTGCTTTGTTCTACGCTGTGTGTGCTGTTTTATTAAAGCTCAGCGTTGCGTTTTATGACATCCTGCATACAAACGATGCTGCTGTTGTTTATAGCTAGAGAGACATACAATGATTGCGGCGCAATGCGTTTTTCGGCATTTAAGTGGATTTACATTGCAAACATATGTATGTATGAATGTATATGTGTGTAGTGTTACACAAAAGAAAACAAAGTCATATTCGCGCTATCTAAATAGAGAATGCGGCATGATTGTGATATAAAGGCTTAGCGCAAACGCGACTTGGCGCATATAAAGTGGGAAATTACTGCGCTACTGCCAGAGTTAGGCTGTGAAGCATGTAAGACTTCCACTTGGACATAGCATATTATTACGTATACTTATACATATATACGTCATAACATAGAAGTATTCCAGAGATTTGCAAATACTTATGTACGTAATGGTACGCTGCTCAAAGTGCATAGAACATTCTCTTTGCTTAACCTAACAACTATTGTACGTTAGCCCGCCAATTTAGTCACTTGGTCGAGTCAGCTGTGCACCAATGCAGCATACCACAACATATGACTGATTAACAACAACACAGAGCTGCAAAATTTCAGACCACCAGCTGTTACCCGCAGTCGCCGCCACATACACACAGACAATACCTACTAGTATGCACTGCAGCTCCATTGAAAATTATAGTCGACGTAATGGCTTTGCTGACTGAATGCGATGCCAAGCTGTGGCTAACTGCCACGCATTCCAAGCGAATGGTTCGGTTAGTTGTGGTCTCAGCATGCACCGGCATTTAGTTTCACTCAATTCAAATCAAGCTAAAATCGCCGCATACCGTATAACTCATTGCCAAGCTACAGCTGACCTGCCGCCTCCTCTTTGGCGAGCAACGTTGAAAGAAAACAAGCGTGCTCGTATCTTTAATGGACGGAGATTTCTCTTGTTTATTTTACCGTTTTTGTTCGCCCCATTAAAAGGGTCTTTTGAATTTAATGGTGGCAGTAAGGCAAGGAGGCAAGCCTTTCTTCTTCTTTTGTTGCTTTTGCGTCAAATTTTTGGCATTTTATGACCGGCATTTGTTGAGACTTACGTACCCGTAAATATGTATATGTGAATAGTCGGGTACTGGCACAATAAGCTATACTTTGACGTAGGTTAATCGCTCGCTAACCAATGTTGTTTTTTAGAGAGCTGTGAACATGTTAAATTATATTGAATATATATTAAGAGTGACGAGACAAAACAGAGCGTCAAAATATGATGTCTTCTCTTCAGATTTTTATATTTTCAGTACAACAGTGGATGAGAGTCAAAATCAAACTTAAAAAGTAAAAGGGCAAATATCAATCAAAATTCAGAGAAAAGAAACAAAAAACGCAAGTGATGCACATTTCAACAGCAAATTATTCCGAAGACATCAAAACAACCAAGAGCCAACAAATATGAAATGTATACCACCACTATATAGGTGTAGAATCATTAAAAAAAAAATAATAATAATAAAAACAAAACGTGAACATTGTAAACAAAGAAGAACAACAATGCTGGTCGTAAAGCGTCTCTGCAAAATATCTCTACACGTGACCGTGAGGCATGCCACAATTGACGCGTTATTCGCGCTGCTAATAGCAGCACTTTCACAACAAAAACACTGCTATCATCAAAACCTTTACCCACTCCCGCGCTATTTTGCACTTTTCCCGAGTATTTTGCAATCAACAACAACAACATATTATACTTACCCTATCAATGGCATGCCCAACTAACTAACTAACCTTTCAGCTGTTGTCCTACTCTGTGGGGCTATTATTAGCGCCAACGGCAATTTCGCGGCAGCGGTAAACAAACGTAAACAACAAAAGCAAGTGGAATGCAAACACTCTGTCAATCAAGTGCCGCTATGTTTGTGCGGTTGTCGGTATACGTTTTCCTCTAGTTTGCTACGGAAGTGGCAGCAGCCGGTTGAGCAGATACGCTTTCAAATGACGATACATGATGGCATTAAATGAAAATGCGTTAGCAAGGCAGGCAAAAGGCAAGAATAAAGTGCGTTCTTTAGCCAATAGCTAGAACATCACACACGTCTCCATTGCACTCAGGATGACATAGTGTGTCGTACCTGTATGGATGTGTACGTAAAGCTAAAAGTGAAAAATGCATTTTCACCTTTCTCAGCGAATTACCAGTTGCAAAGGCTTACATATGTATGTATGTAGTTGTGGTGGCGGTAATAGAAACAAGCACCAATGGAAATAAAATGAGGATATTTGCAATAAAGTTGCAGCAGCGACTTAATTGAGAGGATATAGAATTAAAAGTAATGCTATAGTTGCTCTCACCGGAAAACAGAAATTACTCTTTGCAAAGGAAATTGTTGAAAGCAAATAACATAAATATAGTACACCACTTTCTAGTGATTAGAATCCACTAGCACCACAAAGGAAAAAATCTGATTATAGTCTAACAAAGTTTCCATGCGGTTTTTATTGCATTGTAAAAGCACTTCAATGGTCAAATGGTAAGTAACTTTCGATGTGTGTTAAAGGACTGTGGTAATTATGTCTCCACGATTCGAAGACAAAAAGTAGTTCCAATTATTTAATTTAAAAATGATTTATTGATTTATTATTATAAATTACCCTGAACTCTGCTAGAAACCCCTGAGTCAATAATGATTTAAAGTTATTCCGTGGTTTCACCATTATCTAACGAGTTAGTTGATCAATTTTAAAGTGTTTAGAGAGCTTTATACTATTATTCGACAATTTGGTAATTTTTAAGAACTGAATGAACAAAGTACTTTGAGTTAAATAGAATAATGAAATATATTTTTACTAGCAGACCCGGCCACACGTTTTTGTGGCTAAGGTATACATTAAATTAAGTTGGTCCAATCTTGGACCGAAATTCTAAATTGTCGCATTAAGATCATAGATATTTTTTTTTACCACCAATATAGGTCATTCAATCAGTCATTTATGGTTATCATATCAGGAAAACTTCTCTTTCGAGTCAATGAAGTGATAGAAATCTGTTGGAAATGTTATTAATCCATCGAGGTGTCAATTGCCAACTATTTCTACAATCGCAATTTGGCATTGTTGCAAAAACACTCATATGTTAGTTGTTAATTGGCGATTCTTTATGTGTCGCCACAAATTAAATGATTTTAGGCATGCGATTAGCCCGTCAGTAACAGTTGATCCAGGAATAATTGGAAGAGTCTGGCGTAAATCACCTACTAACAGAATCCTGGCTCCACCAAAAACGTTCATCGACAATCAAGATCTTTTAAAGTCCTGTGCAGTACCTCCAACGACTTCTTTAATATTTGGAAAATTTTCGTTAAAGCGCTATTTTTGACGATTTTGCTGACTGGTGTTTCGTTCATTTGCAATTTAGGAGTAATTTCAAGGCCGAATGTGCCGTATGTTTGCCTACTAACAGGTGCCAAGTCGCCCCTATTCCCGTTAACCTTGGTGGTGAAAATGAGTGAAATTGGTTCTGGAATTACATCAGCCCTCATATACTATATATGATGATTTTCTATTGGACTTTATGTCGAATATATAGGTAAAATTGTGTGTTATCTTAATAAAATTACATCAAAAAATTGTGAGAGTATAAAATGTTCGGTTGGACCCGAACTTAGCCTTTCCTTATTTGTTACAAATTGTTTTGGGCTATCGACACAACCTTATACAATTGAACAATAACAAAAATATTTTAACAAAGCAACAATGACAACCTTCAAATTATAATTTTTTGTTTTCTCTTTTATATTTTTCTTGTCAACTCGAATAAAATTCTCTTATTATTATCTTCCTCGAAATTTTTTCATATTTACTCACTTTTTCTGGCCTTCCACGAATATTTCAAAATTAAAATTAGCCAGATCGGTTTGGCCGTTCTCGTTTTTTTGCGGCACAAACGAACAGCAATTCATTTTTATATCATATTATTATCAAGCGACAATTATTTTTAATTCCGCACAGGACCATTAAAAAATTTCAAAATTTTTAACTCGTGATATCTTTTGAATGGTATGTCAGAATCTAATAATTCAAAAAGTTATATAAAGGTTTTGAAGCGATCTTAAATAATAAATCATTTATTTCGATAAGGATTAATACTAAGGTATAAATAAAGAGCCTTTTCAAGTAGTGGTATATTAATTAATTTTTTATATAAAATCGCTTATTGTGACAAAACTATAATAGTTAGAGAAATGATGTCGCGACATTTTCTGTAGATAATGATAAGTTCTACAAAATTGTAGTACATCACATTGTTATATCTTCAATCGTTTTCGCAGCATTCGCGATTAAAGAAAGTTTTTTGGTATTTTTTTTACATTATCGGAGTTTTGGTAAGGAACCCTATTTTTTTTTTAAACTAAATATAGCCTATGTCACTCAGGGATAGTATAGCTTTCCAACGGTGAAAGAATTTTTCAAATCGGTTCAGTGGTTTCGGAGCCTATTCGACACAAACAAACAAAAAAACAAACATTTCCTCTTTATAATATTAGTATAGATAAACAACCCATTACAATTGGCTATGAATGTCTTGAGATCTGATTATATTTTTCATGTTGATTTGGCTCAACCATTTGCTAGAACTACCGTTCAAAGCTAATTTTCTGTGCTCATCTGAAAATGACCTAAAGGGAGGAAGGCTGTTTTCATGAATTATGGAAAATGGAAAACCACGTAAAATTAAGCCCAACAATTCGAAGTTAAGCATAACGAAGAACATGTGAAATGTGAAGAGATTGAGGAAAAAAGAAGTAAAAAAGACTCACAACGCTTTGATATCGCCGCAACATTGGTGGCAAATAATGGGAAACTTTTGTACGTAACACCTAGATAACAACCCCACAAAACAGCCTTCAACTTTTTCAACGCGCTCTCAACAATGCACTTTAAGTTCGAAAAATGCAAACGTTGTTACTGTAAGCTACCAACAAATATGTATAGAGTAGCAACTTTGTTACCGCCATATAACTTTCCAACACTTCGGAGCTTTTATTTCCATTTCACGCCACTTACCCTGCCAGCCAGGCCTAACCACTTTCCCCTCATGTTTCTTCAATTACTAACACCAACGCACACGTTTGGGTTGTTTTGTTTTTGTATTCGTACGTGTGAGGGGAATAGTGGTTAAAAAACTCACAAGCAGCACCACTTTTTTTACTTTTGTGGGTTTAAAAAACTTCGGTTTAACCGGCTTTTTCACCACCTTTGGCTGGCAGGGTATTACGCACGCACACACATACAATACAAATGTATGTATTTGTGAATGTGCACTTAAAACGTGCCACATGCCAGTAAACACGCCAACACTGCTCCATCCTTCAGCAGCTGATGTGCGAGGGAGTGGTTTGTGCAAATGCTTCAAAAGCGTTTTTGACCAAGTTTCAAAACAACAGAAACAACTCTTAGCTGTGTTGGTTGCTGTTTTTGCTCCGATGCCGCACAAAACTTTGTCATGTGGCAGGCTGGGAACAAATTGTTCGAAACTCGTAACGCTTTCGCAATGTTTTCTTCCAGACATTTTTTTTGCAAAAAAACTATTTCCTTCGAAACGAATTCACCAAAAAATAAGTCAAATACAACAAAGGCGAAGATAAAAACATACAATTCCAAAATCAAACCGGATCGTAGAATATTTAATGGTAGTTCCAAAAACTTATTTGGGATAAGACCCGAAGTCTCGATTTAGATTAGAACCAGAGAAAGGAATCAATCCACGCGGATACTAAACAGTTTGAATTTATGAAAGTATAAATAAATTGTCACAACCGTACTTCTTTTATCTATTTTTTTAGTTTTCTCTTAATTAGAATCATATGTTTATTGTCCTCAAAATTTCTACCTAACCTCAACCGAAGGCGTTATCGCACTCTTTTAAAATATAAGAAAATAGGACGAATTGAAATTCTTGCCATCACATAGAAATCCACAAAAAAAAATCGCTCCAAAGTAACCAACCATCCCTATCTCCCCTAGTCGTGTTCAGAAAACACAAAACACAATAGTTCCTTTAACGCCTGAAATTGAATTGAATTTTATGTGCGACAAGCGACTAAAGTTGAAGCCACTATACTACTAACAACAAAACCGATATACGTACGAAATAATCAAGCCAAAGCATTAAGTCGTAGAACTGTGGAGCCAGCCCGCCAAAGCCCCCAGAGTCCACAACAACAGCAAACAGCTAGTGCACTCTGCATACACGGAAAGTGAACGAACGAATGAAAGAGTAAACAGGCAAAACGGGCGCAGGGAGTGTCGGCACACGTAATGGCATGTAGCGCAAATAATGCTCGAAATCGCTACAACGACTAAGTTCGTTCGTTCGCTCAACACTCGACCAAAACCATTGCTGGGTGGTTCGACACTCTGCCGTGCCATTTTCAACGACAAACTGACAGACCGTCCGACCGTGCATCCAACAAACTGACTAACTGCTCCACCAATTCAGTGTTATGCCGTGCTGTGCTCATTCACACATTGCGCTGCGACATTTGTTCGTCGTCGGGCGAGTTGGTTTTTCAACAGTTGAATTTGTTGTTGGCTGGTGCGCTTAGCTCGTAGCTCGTCATTCGTTTGCTGATGCCGCTGCTACTAAGCACACACAAAGTTGTTGGGTTGTTTGCCTGACGGCCTGAGTTGGCGAACTGGCTGGGGCTGGCGGCTCCGACTAACTTCTGTTCTGCTGTTGCTCATTGCTGACGACGATGAATACAATGACTGCGGACTGGTGAGACTGCCACTGCCGCAACTTGCCGGGACTGTTGCTGTTGTTGCTGCTGGTGTACGGGAGGCAAGCGATTTTTGCGACCGAAACTTGAAATGTATATGTGAACTGGCACACCAGCCAGCCAACCAACCAACCAGCAAGCAAAGCAAAATGAGCTGCTTGGAAATGTTAGCTCTGGCTGACTAGCTATGTAGCTATGTAGCTAGCTGCTACGTTGCCTGGCTGTTTGGCTCACTGAATTCATCGTACACACCGGTCCGACTACAAAGCACTTCGTTGTGTCAGAGTACTAGCACAGTCAGCAGCAGCAATCAACGGCAACAACAATAACAACGACAACGACAACTAAATGGCACGGCGGCAATAATCGCAACGGCACTGAAACTGACGTGAGCACTAACTTTGCTGCCTTTAGTGCTAGCACAGCGGCTGATGACGATGACTACACGTTGGGGTTACGATAGAGAGACGAGCGTGGGGCGCCAGCCAGCGTCGCGGCAATGATGGGGATTGTAGTAACTTGACGGCGGCATACATACATCGGAGCACAGCGCACGAACAAACGAACGAGCCAACGAGTTCGCATTAAATGAGTCGAAGCGAAAACACAGAAGACTCACACAAACACACATACACATACGTGTATACTTGCATTCGCCATCGTATACAACACAAATGAATTCTTGTCGCCATAGCCGCTGCCATCGTTTTGATGATCAAAGTACTGTGTGCGTGAGTTTTGGGGGGCGTAGGGGCCCAGCGGAGCATGTAGTTATGGCGGCAAATGAAAAACGACAGCAGCGTTGTTGGCACACTTGGCAAACATGCGCAACGATTCAGCAGCAGAGGGGAGGGAGGGCAGCTTGGAGACTACAGTGTGGTTGGCAATTGTTGAGTACGGACGTAGTGGGAAAGGAATATAAAGTGAACGCTGGCGCGCACATTTCGCATTCGCACTCGACTGAACCGAAACTGAGTTGAACGTTAAAGCAAAATGAAATGAACCGACCTCAACTTAAACAAGGCGGGCAAAAAAATAATAAAAACAACATGGAATGTAAAAGCTTCAGCAACAACATAAATTAAAGGAAAAAACGATCAAATTAATAAAACACATGAAAAAATGTCCGTTACATGCAGCAAACTAACTAGTAGAAATCAGCAGCAACTAAGTTACATATATAGTATAATGCCTGATTGGAGTGGAGGATCTTTGAACTGCGAACTGCTACAATGTAGCGCTATAGTATTAGTTTTCAATCCAAAATTTTGTAATGAAAAAGTATTACGTAGTCTGAGGAGTAACATGCGATAGTTGGGTGGTTAGTTAGGCGCTAAATTGAATTTCCCATAGTCAGAGTAGGCAGTAATCACTTTTTGAGCTTCGCACTATGTTGAAACAATACAAGAGATGATAATGGTACGGAAAAACAGTTACCGAAATACGAAAAACTGTATAGAGAATAACTTGAAGTTTTTAAATTATTACATGCTACTACACCTAGTTCTGAAAACATACAATTGTTAAAAAAGGGAAAAAAATCAAAAGACTCTAGTCCAGGCATTATTTAAACATCAGGATGACTATCACAAGCCTATTAAAATATGAAACCACCCAGCTCAACAAAAACAACCAAAGTGACGAGAAGACAACAATGCTCAGCTAACATTGACATAGGAAATCGTAGAATTTCTGAAACACCACTAGAATTGAATAGCTTTGACTTGCAGTCTTTTTCAAGGTAAGATGAGTAACAACTTATAAAGCCACAAAAAGCCCGGACGAAAATTTTAAGTTAGTTAACTTTAAGAACTAAGAAAACAACTGTTCCAAAGGCGTGAAATATTGAAAGAATGCAAACTGCAAAAAATTGAAAATGTAACGAAGAAGAACCTAGAGTGAGCAACAACTTTTGATAGCTAAATGGCTGGTTGACACGATAGTGCGAACAACAACAAGAGACTATTGCCGCGAATATTTGCAACAATGTCGCAATAGCAACTTGAACTGCAACTGCTGTAGTTATGTGTTACTGCTGCGCTACTGTCACGCGGCACTACCAGAGTTGTTGCTACTGATGATGATGATGATGGTGATACTCTAGCGCACGCACATCCAACCAAGCACACATTGGGTTGCGCTGATGCAGCAAGCCGTGGAACTACCAGGCAGCTAGTAACAATGTTATTATTTTCCATGGTGGCTAAAAAAAACAAGAGGAAAGAAACAGTATGAACAAGCAACTGGCAAACGAAGTGCCAGCAACATAAAAAGCAAAAGTTATTTGCGCGCGCTGTCAACTGAATTTCCAAAGCCATCTGACGAGTGTGTCGAATAGTTGCAGTGCATGCGACGCCGACGAAATAACAAAATATCAGCAGCAACAATGCAATGCGTGCTTGTTTTATTTCAGTACTCTACTGGAATTTGTTTGCCGATGTTCAGTGATTTGTGTGTTGCTGAAATTGAAGTGGCAAAGCCGAAGGTATTGCGATGGTAGTGGCCGTGCATCGCAGACACATTGTACTCGGAGTCAGTTGGCGTGGGTGGCCACTTTAAGTCCAATGAATGGATGTACACGACTCGCAGGCAGTACAATTTAAATAATTATGCGTGATGAATTTGAGACTCGGGTGTATATTAGATAATAGAAAAATATGAACAAATCGCATTCCAGAATTTTTAAAGGAAACATATTTCGTTAGCTGAACTATAATATGGGACAGAATTCCTTCAATAAAATACGAGTTATGATTTTTCTTGATCTAAAAACAATATCAATTATTTTATATTCATCACAACACAACATCTATGTATAATTTTCCCAAGCATAGGTTATGTAAACCACTTTTATCTTATATTTGTCCGTTGTCAGAACTTGCTTATGACGATAATTGAGTTTCAACGTAAAAATTTACAGTATTCATACTTGAATTGCAAAATTTTCAAGCAAATAACATTTACCCGGAATTTCAACATACTACAGTCAAAGTTATTCACCACTTTGCGGTTACTGATTGCGTCGCCGCGCTTACGAATGATCGGTTTGCTAATTGATGGGTGGTTTTTATATGCTCGACATGATAATATGTACGTGTGTAAGCATTGAACAATTTGTATTGTTTCGTTGCGTTCACATACCATTTGCATTTAATTTGTGTTTGAGCTTATCACTTGTTTAATATTAATGTTAACGACAATTCACATGCTCAAGAATTTTCATTTGTGAATCATCTATTATGTTGATTATCACAAGAAGCAGAGCTTTAAATATAATGTACCAGATGTAGAGAGGTGGAGTAAAGAATAAAGGTTAACAAAACTTATCTTAACCGAAATATAGAAGAAAATTTGTCAAAAATTAAACAAATTTAATATTCATCAATTCCCACCACCGAGCAAATAATAAAGAACAACAAATGGTGGATTTGAGCTGCTGATCCACGGCGAGGCAAAAATAAAGCCGAAGACAATACAAATAAATAATATAAAATATAATTAATACAGAAATTTCAAAAAATTCATATTTTACAAAATGAAATTAAAACGTTAAAAGTAAGACCGACGAACCCCAAAAATAAAAATAATAACAATAATAAATGTCGTAAAAACTTCGCTTCACTGAGTGTGTCAAAAATAAAGGAAATTGCTTTTATGACTTCTGCGTTGTTGGTGGTGGTGTTGTTGTCGCCACTGGTGTCATGTCGACTGCCTGCGGATTAAAAACGGCGGCAGCAATTGCACGACACAGCAGTAAAATGCTATAAAGTACGACCGATGCAGAGAATGAGAGTAAAATGTCCTACTGCTTAAACTGCTTAAAAGGCGTTGAGAAGGGCAGGTAAGGTAAAGCTTGACAGCAACGTTGCAATGTAGTTGATAAAAACGAATTGCTCTTGGATTAACTGGGAGGTATTCACTCACTTTTAGTCAAGTCAGTCAGTCATCTCGTTAAGAAACGGCAAGTAAAAGTGTTGCGTGCCTCCAATGGCACAATTGTAACGCACAATTGCAATGTTCACAGACGTTAAAACGAAATGACAAGGCAAAAGTTAGAGAAGTAGTTAATTCGAAGCTAAAATTGAAATAAAAACGTGACATACGTAACGGTAACAGTTCAGTAATCAAGAATCAAGGAAATAAACGATGGTTGCATTGTGATAATTATGAAAGGGGAAAATTAGTTTTTAATAACATACAACCAGACGAAAGCTATGTCCATATACATATATCGGCAACATATGACTAAGTTAAATGCAATTGATTTGACTGCTTACTAACTTCTGTGCGCACCAGCCTTATTTACAACTTTTCTCATGAAGTAGAACTGGTAAAGTAGTGGTCTTAACTGCTGGTAATTGTAGTTGGCAGAAAATGTTTTGCGGCGTTGCACCTTCTCTTTGAAAATACTGCAGCATTTGAATTATTTACCACTGCAACAGCAATTCTCTCCTCTCTATTTCTCTTTGTTGACAACCATCGACAGCAATTATCAAAATTAAAATCTTTGAAAGCTTGTCGTTTGTCGCAATTGAAAGCAGTTTGCGAATAGTGGTAGGTAGTCGGTAGATGGTAGTCAAGCAGCCAACGGTAAGAAAATGAAAGAGACTGCCGCAAAACAAGTGAACGTCAATTGCTGCAAGCAATTTCATACACATTGTAATATGATTTTAATTAGATTTCACATGTGTATGTGTATGTACGAGTGAGTGAGTTTGGCTTTTTTTCATGATAAATCAATAACAAAGAACGCAGTTTAGACTAGCAGTCACGGCAGTAAAAACAAGTGAATGTTTTCTACGTAAAAATAGTGCTTCTAATGGAATTGTTTAGCTAAATTTTAATTTGATGGTAATTTTTGTTTAATACTTATCAAACTTTATTTTTACTGTGATGTCGAAAGTTTCCACCCCCTTCAATTAGTCTTAAAAAGCACTTACCATACAAAGGTTTCATATTGCAATATTTTCCAAAGTTATGGTAAAGATAGTACTTGTACTAACCTGAAAGACAAAAGAAAAATGGTTCTTTAGATATTTTATTAAAAAATTAAATTTATAAGTAAAATTCCTAGAGATACTGTTGCCGGAGCATAAGACTTTTCTTCAACTCACACAAGTATAGCTTGATGTGAAGCCAAAACAATATAAATATATATTATAAACGGCAAGATCGTTATATGAACTAGTTAGTCCCCAAAAATTGCACAGAAAGCACGTTTTCAACTTCAACCAAAACGCGCCAAACATACAACAACAAACACACAATTCAAATGAAGCCACGTCGTAAACGAAAACATACAAAAGTGAACTAGCTTAATGTGGGGGAAGAAGAGCACAGTCCAAACATTTAAACGTACGTGTACATAGAGCCAACAACAAACTGTTGCTGCTGAAGCCATCAACGTCAAGTCGTCGTCGGTTGGGTGCCAGCAGAAGAGCATAAAGCGCAGCAAAACGTCTTCGTGCAATTGCATGTGCAACCAACACACAGCTGATGGCGACACGCCAGTCATTCAAAATCCTCCAACCGCATACCCTGTACCCAGTCATCATGTAAGGCAGTTTGAGTTGAGTACGAACGCAGTTGCTTTGCAATGTGTCGTTCCGTCTCCACCGCATGTTTGCCAATTGCCCGGCTGCCGGCATGAATCAGCTGCCGTCCCCTGCCAAAAACGCGCCCCACAGGCATGTCGGAAAGCAATAATACACGTACGAGAGTATAACCAACGTGCACACAGCAGCCGCTTTATGTGCGTGCACGACATACTTACTTAGACGGCATTGTTGTTGTCGTCGCCGCCGTAACTACCATGTGTTGTGCTTTCTGTTGGGGTGGAGAAGCTAGCTGTGCACGCTTTATGACATCAGTCGTTCGTATTTAATTAAGATTACGAATATGCCTTGGCACACACAGCCGGTGTCATGTGCTGCAGCAGGGCGAATAAACACACGTGCGCACAAACAGAGCTGCGGTGCATCACCAACAAAATTGCCAACACTGTGGTGGAGTGATGTGGCAGGGTCGTTTCTCGAATAAGAGTAGTAAAAGGAAATTGCAATAAAATAAACATTCAACGGAATTAAGTCAACAGAAACCTTTGCCAGGCAATCGAAGGAAGATGTCAAATTAATAGTGGACTTTAATTTAGATCGGTGATAAGCGTTGAAAAGTATAAAAGAAAAAGCTTGAAACGCCAACATGAATGACATTAAGTGGAAGTGGTGTGTGAATTGCAAAAAAAATATAATATAAACTAATAAAATCCATAAAATAGCTGTCATTGGCAGTTTTAAAAAAATCTTTGGGAAACAACGATTTTTAAGGAGCTGATTACAGTATATTGAATACTTATATTTTTAAGCACACCTACTTCCTAGTAAATCCAGACTGAATCGCTTTGAATATATGCCAGTTGAAATGCGACTCTTAATGCACATGTAATGACCCCAAAGAGACTCGACTTAAAAAAAAAACAAGTAAGGAAAGGCTAAGTTCGGGTGTAACCGAACTTTTTATACTCTCGCAATTTATTTATTTAACTTTATTTATATTAATAATACACAATTTGACCCACATATTCGTCATATATATTGTATAAAGTCCATTGAAAGTTGGAAACCCTAATATTAGGTTAGAAGCACCGAGGTCCTCATGTTCGATACATGGGGCCTTGAAAACCTAGGGTCCGATTTCGGCGATTTTTAGAATGGGGCTTCCACACTATAAAGGTAGTATTTGTGCAAAGTTCTGCATCGATATCTTCACTAGTGCTTCCTTTATATATTGTAAAGTTAACGATTCATATCGTCTTCAAAGTTCTGGTATATAGGAAGTTGGCGTGGTTGTGAAGCGATTTGGCCTATTTTCACAGCATATCATAGGGATGTAAGGAAACTATTGCAAACCAAGTTTCATTGAAATCGGTCGAGTAGTTCCTGAGATATGGTTTTTGACCCATAAGAGGGCGACGCCACGCCCATTTTCCATTTTGTAAAAAAATCTGAGTGCAGCTTCTATCTGCCATTTCTTATGTGAAATTAAGTGTTCCTGGCGTTTTTCGTTACTAAGTTAACTCACTTTTAGTAATTTTCAACCTAACCTTTGTATGGGAGGTGGGCGTGGTTATTATCCGATTTCTTTCATTTTTGGACTGTATAAGGAAATGGCTAAAAGAAATGACTGCAGAAAGTTTGGCTTATATAACTTTATTGGTTTGCGAGTTATATACAAAAAACCTATTTGGGGGCGGGGTCACGCCCATTTTTCCAAAAAAATTACATGCAAATGTGCCCCTCCCTAATGAGATCCTATGTTCCAAATTTCATTTTCATAACTTTATTTATGGCTTAGTTATGACACTGTATAGGTTTTTGGTTTCCACCATTTTGTGGGCGTGGCAGTGGACCGATTTTGCCCATTTTCGAAAGCAACCTCCTCAGGGTGCCAAGGAACATGTGTTCCAAGTTTCATTAAGATATCTTAATTTTTACTCAAGTTATCGCTTGCACGGACAGACGGACAGACGGACAGACGGACAGACGGACGGACGGACAGACGGACAGACGGACAGACGGACGGACGGACAGACGGACGGACAGACATCCGGATTTCAAATCTACTCGTCATCCTGATCATTTATGTATATATAACCCCATATCTAACTCTTATATTTCTTGGTGACACAAACAACCGTTAGGTGAACAAAACTATTATACTCTGTGCAACAGGTTGCGAGAGTATAAAAATCATACATAAAGGAACATCGTAGAAAAGTTTTGATTACACCATCATGATTTTTAGGTGAACTATATGCGAAATATTGTATGATTTTTAAATTTTGATTTTTATATATTTAGATCAAAAATAAAAGTTATTTTTTATTTTTATTTTTTTAGATCAAAAATAAAAGTTAATTTTTATTTTTATTTTTTTAGATCAAAAAATAAGAATTATTTTTGATTTTTATATTTTTAAATCAATAATAAAAATCAATTCAAAATTTGTGACATAATATGTTTCTTAATCTCTGTTAAGCTTTAAAGTAAAACTAAGGTGTACGGTTATAATAACAACAAAATGTTATGCCCCTGAACTTGATAATGGATAGAACGCATATATTCATATATAACAAGTAAGGAAGGGCTAAGTTCGGGTGTAACCGAACATTTTATACTCTCGCAATTTATTTATTTAACTTCATTTATATTATATAATACACAATTTGACCCACATATTCGTCATATATATTGTATAAAGTCCATTGAAAGTTGGAAACCATAATCTTAGGTTAGAAGCACCGCGGTCCTCGTGTTCGATATATGGGGCCTTAAAAACCTATGGTCCGATTTCTGCGATTTTTAGAATGGGGCTGCAACACTATTAACATAGTATTTGTGCAAAGTTCTGCACCGATATCTTCACTAGTACTTACTTTATATATTGTAAAGTAAACGATTCAGATTGTCTTCAAAGTTCTGGTATATAGGAAGTAGGCGTGGTTGTGAAGCGATTTGGCCTATTTTCACAACATATCATTGGGATGTAAGGAAACTATTACAAAACAAGTTTCATTGAAATCGGTCGAGTAGTTCCTGAGATATGGTTTTTGACCCATAAGTGGGCGACGCCACGCCCATTTTCCATTTTGTAAAAAAATCTGAGTGCAGCTTCCATCTGCCATTTCTTATGTGAAATTCAGTGTTTCTGACGTTTTTCGTTAATGTGTTAACCCACTTTTAGTAATTTTCAACCTAACTTTTGTATGGGAGGTGGGCGTGGTTATTATCCGATTTCTTCCATTTTTGGACTGTATTAGGAAGTGGCTAAAAAAAACTACTGCAGAAAGTTTGGTTTATATAGCTCTATTGGTTTGCGAGATATGTACAAAAAACTTAGTAGGGGGCGGGGCCACGCCCACTTCTCCAAAAAAATTACATCCAAATATGCCCCTTCATAGTACGATCCTTCGTGCCAAATTTCATTTCCATAGCTTTATTTATGGCTTAGTTATGGCACTTTATGTGTTTTCGGTTTTCGCCATTTTGTGGGCGTGGCAGTGGTCCGATTTTGCTCATTTTCGAAAGCAACCTTCCTATGGTGCCAAGAAATAAGTATGCCAAGTTTCATCAAGATATCTTAATTTTTACTCAAGTTACAGCTTGCACAGACGGACGGACGGACGGACGGACGGACGGACAGACAGACATTCGGATTTGAACTCCACTCTTCACCCTGATCACTTTGGTATATATAACCCTATATCTAACTCGTTTAGTTTTGGGTGTTACAAACAACCGTTATGTGAACAAAACTATAATACTCTCTTTAGCAACTTTAGTTGCGAGAGTATAATAATTATTATTCTGCCTAACCTTTATAAGTTTTAAATACAATAACCCTAGAGACCGTGATGTACACAATTGAAAAACGATGGTATTTCTGCCACATATGCGTCTATATGCAAATTCAGTCCACTTAAATCTTGATTTCACGAGCGACACTTCCGGTTAAAGCGCCAACTACCCGCTAAATATTAACTTGTAGCCATGCTACCATCTCCACATATGCAGCACTAACAACTCACCAAATGCATATATGAAATGATAGTTCAGCGATTTTGGCGCGAAGCACAAATGTAGTACGCATGTCGGCGTGCTTCCGGCAACTTGCAATGCTGACAGCGGACGTCAAGTACCTTTTTATGCCCAAGCACACTCTTAAAACTCGCGACCAAGTAACATAGTAAAGCGGGCCACAGCAAGAAATCATTTTAGTAAATAACAGGTTGGTGACAGTCGTCGCAACGATGGCTGTAATAGCGGCAGTGGAGTCGAGAGATCGAGGCACAGTCTTTAAACAAACACACAAATGTGCAAAATTTTTTCAAAATCAGCGAAGGCGATTATGATGATACTTTGGCAACGGTGTTTGCTTTATTTTTGTGAGCAAAATAGCAATATTACTTTGTTGCGGCTCCTTTGAGAAGGACTTTGAACAACAGCTGACTGTTCAGCAAATGGAACTCATTCAGAGGGAACAGAATATACAATACAATTTATATATACAGCAAAAGATAATGTAATCCTCTCAAATGAGTAGTAGAAGAGTACCAAATAAATATCAAAAGCTACAGTGCTGTTCTGTTTGCCGAGTATTCTTTCCAGCTTGCCTGCAGCAATCACATTCAAGAAGTTATTGGTATTCAAAGTAATGAGAGCAGGTTACTGTTTTGAATAATGAGTGACGCTTGATATTTTGAATTTTGAAGTTAAAAATTTTCCAAATTATCAGCTGAGAAGAGAAGCGTGGAAATTGGAGAATTAGCAATGTGAAGTCTAGGAAAAGTTATATATTGTTGAGCTGGCAAGACAACAATGGCTTCGGCAACATCCATTGTACTAAAAGTCACCGTCATTCGTTGAAGCCATGTTTATTTGAGCGATTTGAGAAAAATTATTTGAAAGACTAGTCATGGTAAAATGTTGAGAAAGAAGTAAATAATGGGTTTATGTTTATTTCAATTTCAATTTTACGTTGAAATTTCTCACTTTTTACCTACTTAAGACGTTCCGTTTACTTGACAGACATTGTTTAAACAAAACTAAGGTACTACTACCGGTGGTGACAAGCCAAAAAAGGAAACAAATCGAATTGATGGCTGTGGCAGTGGCGGAAGCGTGGTTGAAAGTAATCACAAACCATTAACATCAAGTATGCTTTGCTAGGAACATGCAAACGAGAAATTCACGAAAAGAGTGTACAAAAAAGCCGGTAAACGACAGAAGTCACATTTTGGCCAGCCGCCATTGACGATAAAATACTATAAAACAACGGCTGATGTGATGGGTCATAAAAACTGAAGCACGGCCATAAAATGAATTCGTGTGAAGAGGCAGGTTACCAATTTGTGTGCATTCATAATTTGGCGGGAAAATGTTTAATGGTAGTGATGAAGAGCAGACAATGAAAGAATGTGTAAGAACAGATATTAAACACTGTGGCTGAGTAACCAGAGAGTAATTTGTAATAATTTTAAGAAAATATTGAAATATTTTATATCGAATATATTTGAGTTTTGTTGTTTCACGACAATTCGTAAAGGAGGGTTGATTTCCAATGTCATGGAATTGACATAGGCACACAATGAAGCAACAGTCTAACACGTTACTATTTAAATGACTATTAGTAGAAGGGACTTACGAGTAATAAAATCAAATTGATCGTCAGCAGAGTCCGTCAATATGGAGAAGGTTAAATTTCGAATGAATGTATGTACATATATATGTAAAGTAATGCGTGTTTGTTTGCACAATGTAACATTTTATGGGTATTATAAAATTAAATACGGGCAGTAATTTCCGCAACAATGGCTCACTGAACAACAGGCACATTAGCGTAACCACAACTCAAAGCATATAAACAATGTATTTGAAGTCACACAAACACGAAATGGCACAAAGCAAATGTTGCGGCGAAGAAGATAAGATCAAAACAAATAATTGGTATGAATAAAACACCACAACAACAAATAAACGAAAATAAAATTTATTAAAAACCAACGAGTAAACGACTAGATACGCTATGCATGTACATAGGTATGTAGAGCGTAACTTGCACACTGTCAGCAACGGCGGAAAAGCAACAATTCTAATGGCTAAAGTTGAAAAAAATAAATTATAGCGAAAACTAACCACAGACACTCAAAATGACGACAACAAAGGTAATAAGAACGGAAGGGCGAATTAAGATTGAGAAGAAAGTGGATAAAATGTCTTACAAGTAAACAAGATACAAATATGTATATGCACATATATAGGAAATGAAAAAAGCGGCGCCAGCGGCGAATGTGTAGTGGTCGGTCTACCAAGTGGGGTAAGGTAACATGAATACCTCATAGAAATGAATGTGCGAAAGAGTGAATATTAATAGACCCGCATTTAAATATTTAATGTTTGTATGTGAAAAGGTGTATCCGACATTGTAATATACTAGCGAAAATGCGGGCAAAATAAATGCATACATATGTACATATGTATGACAACTAAAGGAATTGTGTCAATTAGCTGAGATATCGAAGTGAGTTCGTCTACAATGGGCAATTAAATAGAATGACAATTGTGCATGAATCTATGGGAAATCCCAAGCGCATAATATATAATCTACTAAGTAAAACAAGCACAATATCTATATTTTATGTACATATGAGAGCTTTTAGTTCTGTGATGGAATAAAAATATACAATATCCACAGATTGTATGATAAGCAAAAAAGACGTACAATAATAACAGTTCATATGTGAAATAATCAGATCAGGGGAAACCCTACCACTACATAAATCATATTTAAATTTAAATTTTGTACTTGTCAAAATTTTCTGCAAAAACAGCTGTTATAGCATAATAAGTAGGCGCTTCCTAGAAAAACAAATTTATGACTAAAGTGCTAGAATAATCAGAAAGTAAAAGTAGAAAAGACAATAAAATAACACGCTATAAAGCCTTTAAAATTTTGCATTAACAAAACTTTAAAAAGTTGGAAGTAATGCACATAAGAATAGTGTGTAGTAGAAAGACAGCAGAAAGAACAAAGACGCTGCAACATTGTAACTTCAGATTTAAAACTTAAAGTCTATGTACTTAAACGGAGGCAACAAACCAAACGCAACCACATTCGCAGCCACCAACCGTGGTTGAAAGTAAAAGTTGTCTCAATACAAACATATTAGTATGAGTATAAAAAACGCGAAGCACGTGGCGATCATACATATGGATGTGCACACATAAAAATCAGACACAGCAGACAGCGTGTAGACAGGCAAGCAGACAGATAGCACGAAATGCACAGGCATTTGCCCTCGTAGGAGTTTGTACAGAAGTGTGAGCGCAGGCAAGAATGCATGAAATGCACTGCAGCTAGCTAGATATCCATTTGCAAAGGCACTAATGTACAGCAAAAATAAAATAAAATCTAGAGCAACAACTGTTGCTGCTATTTGTTTAAGTTTTCGATTTTTTCACTTGCGAGCACCATGGTTGTATTTCATTTATACATACAAACAAATTTAAGTAGTTGCATATAATAAAATATATGTGGTATGCATCTGTGCCCTATTTCAACGCTATCATCACGCTTTATTTTATTATTATTATTACTTTTTCTTTTCTTCAACTCAGCTGGGAATCTCTCAGCATATTGTTGTTTACTTTTCTTCTACTAGTATTTCATGCCTTCTCAGTGTTTAGTGCACCGTAGATGTTGCTTCTTGAAGTGTAACAACAATTGGTTGTATTAGTGTATGTTAATTATTAGAAAATAAAAGCAAAACAAATTGAAGTTTAAATAATTTTGAATTTCTGGTGATGGATAAGTTAATCGATTATTGTTCGATTAAAACTGATAACACGCTGTTATGATAATTTTTACTTCATTTTTGATAAATGATTTATAGACATTTGTATATAAAATTCATCGTGTAGTCGCTTTGATCATTTAACAGTAATTTAGTATAAAAAGCCGATTACCAAATGTGCTACCAATTGCTAACAAACAAACTAAATAGCAGAGAACAACAACTTGCCTTTCGACACGCTTGTGAATGGCTTGTGAAACGAATTGACTTTAACACAAAAAAGAAACTGTGATAGTAACAGCGAGCTTTAGAGTATTATTTTATTTTTTATTTAACTATTGTTAAAAAGGTAACGTAAATAAAGTTGCGCTCACTTTGCTGTCGAAATTATTAGATGCGGTAAAAAAATAATTTTCAACGGTGAAACTGTTTTACAAAACTAATATGAACTGAATATGAATATCATTACTTCGGTTGAATTCAATATGCAGTTTGACGTTCAGTTCACAACTACAGCCAGTACGCCAGTACAGCAGTCACAAAAACTGTCCAAATACGACAGCGAAATCTAAGTGTATTCTAGTACAAAATTAAAACCTCCAACCATACGACCAAGAGAATAGAGATAGCGAACATCGAAAGGGTCTCAGAGACAGGCATATTGTAAAACCGGAAACCATTTACCAAACACGATAAGTTAGGTTTGGGACCTCCAACATTTTTTGCGAAATTAGAATTTACCCACTTGCAATAAAAATAAAATATTTTTGCCCAAAAAAGTGCCTTCGGCTGTTGGTTTTGCCACAACCCATTCATACACAATCAAATACTTATGTACCTTAGTGTGTATGTGTGAAAGCACCTCTTGAAATTCAATGTGCCACGCGTCAACACCGTCGTATAAATGATTCCATCAACGTCTGTTTTTACCGCGAACAAAGCACATTCGCTGCACTGATTTGTTTGTTTATATGCAAGAGAATTCGTATTCCTTGCAACATCGTCTGTTTTAACAAATTTAATTCCTTTTTCCTTTCTAAACACAAATGCAAAAAATGTAAAAAACATTTAAACAACAACAATAATAACAATAAAGGCACTAAACTGCCACTGACGCCAATTTCAGTTTGTTTGAGTTGCGTTGAGTTGAGTTGACTCAACTGGTAATGGTGGCAGCAATACTTGTATTACGATGTCTATATGTATAATACGTACAAACATAGATATACAAATATACATACATACTGGCGTCGTATCATGTTTTTGGCATACTTATTGTTATTGTTTCTGTTGTTGTTGCCTTTTTATGTTATCGCAACTGCTATTTATGTTGTTACTGCCTTTTGTGTTGCTGTGGTGGTGGTGGTGATGGTGGCACACAAATACGGCGTCTACATCCGCTTTGTGGCACATTGAACTCATTCATCATCAATTGGGTCAATGTCAAGGTCGCCGATTTTGTTTTCTTAAAATAGTATTTTGCTTATATTTTCTCTTTTCGTGCGTTTTTCTTTATTTTACATTTGTTACTTGATTATTCAGATATATAAGTATGTATGTACATATGTATGAAGTCGCATAAAAAAACGGAAATGCATAATAGATAATGAAATTTGCATGCAGCCCAAGACGTAGGTTAGAGAAAGTCCAAAGCTTGTGTACGTATGTATCTTCTACTACTGAATGATTAAGGAAACATCAATTAACTACTACAGTTAGCTAAGTTAGTCAAAGCGGGTTGAGATACTGATAATCAGAACCAAGGTCGCACTGTTAACTATGACTTTAAGCAATATGAGCTCAACAAACCGTCAAAAAGCAGTTACATACAAGTATGCACAACAACATCAACAAGCAACAACTATATCACTGTAACTGCTGTGTGACATTGAAACTTCAATAACCAACACTGAAAGGTCATAGTTACAACCGAATGGATACAATAATCCACGCACAATTACACTTCCTGTTGCTGCTATTGTCGTGTGGCTTACTCACTAAGAGAATCCTATTACTAGGCGCCCATTAAATTAGGCCAACCAACATCACCAACATCCAATAACAACCAAATAGCAACAAAGATGTGGCATTCTAATATTCCACCATTTCTGCAACTCAAAGGCGCCAACATTGTTGATAAGCAGCCTGTTGCATGCTAGTTGCCTGAATAGCCGTGTGTTTATGGATGTGTGCATTTCAAATGGTAACTCTCGCATACCTTGGCACCCCACTCAAGTGTCAAGTGTCTGTCGCCGCTTTTGAGTGCCGTTAATGATTTTCAGCTTGACTGTGCAAGTGCGTAAGTGAGTGAGTGAAGTAGTGCCACACTGGTAGATGACGGTGTGGCCAGACTTTCGGGCATATTGCATATGAAATGGTTGTTGCTGTTGTTTTGGTTGTGACAGTGAAAGCCGTCGTAAGTCTCGCATTTAACATACTCGTACATATGTATGTAAGCAACATGACGTGCTGGCCAAATGTCTGGCTACATTTGCGCCAATTCATTGGCGTCCGATGCGTATGTACCGCACCACTGCGGTTATTGCTATTAGTGCCTATCCATCAGTGTTGCTGACATTGCAGCTGCAGCACATTGTCGGAGCCGGCGTTGTTACAGGTAAACCGTTGCAATTAGAAACGCGGCTTGCCCCATTCATAAGCTCGAAAATCTTCGCTGTTGTTGTTGTGCTAGTACAACTATAATCGCCTGCCAATGAAAGCCATTGGCGAAATATTCTTGTTCTACTCGTTACACGCTTAATGCAGTTATTGCGTTATTCCGTTAAGTAATTGGCTTTCGCTTTCATTGGCCACGTTCCATTTCACTTGCATTTCGCTCGGACTCTGTGTACCATGTTTGGGTTCTGTCGACAGCAGTGACAGCCGACGACCTCCTTTTGTTGGCTGCTGCTGCTCTGTTGTTGGGGTTCTTGCTGTGTGCTCGTCCATCCGTGATCGCATACGTAGTTTGGCTTCGCTTTGCATTACGTGTAAATGCCCATATGATTATACGTACATAAATATTTAGTATATTGCAACAAGCAAGCGCCGCTAGAGCGTGTAATATAATCAGATGTTCCTTTTGTGACTGCTATTATTGGCTCATCTGGCCGTTCGAACATTGCTTCAATCCCCCGCTTTGTAATAATTCCTTTAATTAGACATAAACATAGAGATGCCTATATATTAATGTCCCATTTCGTTCATCTAGGCAGTTTAGACCATTACTTTTAAAATCTTCGAGAACAAATTTTGAGTTAAACGAACCATTCCGTCAAATATGTCTGTCTGATTCGATCTTTAGCATTGAAAAAACTATTTTGTCTTCGCTTAATAAGTAACATTAAAAATTTTTTAACCTTTTGTTTTTGTAAATTTTAAACCTTAGCTGTTGAAATTTTTCTTTCTGTAGCTGAGCAGTTTGAGATCTCGACGCTTTAAAACTCTTGCCTTTCATGACTCGGCAAATTCCGCTCGTTTGCGGATTGCGCCCCACGCGTCGGTTGGGCGGGAGGTGGATAATCGTTTGGGTTTATATATATGCTCTTTGTACACCATTAGATCAAATTGTGTTAAGTAGCCAATGTGCTAATTCATAGTGGGTACAATTTAAAAAAGGCGCTTGGTCAGTCTCATGGCTGTTGAGATTGCCAATGGCAAGCCGATGTGGCAAACTTAATACCTATATGGAGTCCACATGGTATATTCTGCATTCACTTAAATTTGCATACATCTATATTTCAATGCTACAAGGCCATCTCACCACTTCAATTACGAAATAAACAAATAATCGGCTGAAGGGCTGGCTGCTTGGGTATCTGTATTTGACAGGCGACACTATTCGATTACACACACCCACATAAGGTCCCTTTCATATACAGACAACCACAATACGTGCTTGCATTTGATTGAATTTTCACTGTGGATTGTAGGGTAAGAAAGGAAAAATTTGTAAAACAAAAAGCGCGCGACAATAAAGAAGATGTGGACTACATAAAGTCAGCAATAAAAGTGCGAACAACAACAACAACAAACCGATAGCGATTCTGTGTCATGTGCAAATATTCGAGAAAAACATGAGTTCGACCTTTTAGGCACAACGTCAGTACCAGAGTATAACGGCGACGGCTGTGTAAATTGCAGAGTGGGTCTTGAGTATACAACGCACCGCATGGCTATAAAACGCAGCGCGGCAATTACGTGAGTTGCGTGTCAATGCGAGAATGCGTTGGATACGCGGCTACAATGCGACAGACTCGCAGCGCAAACATGACATGCATAGTGAGTTGTGGCTGCATGGAGTCGGCTGAGTGCATTGTAGTGTCAATAACAAATTCGGGTTGTTGCGCTGTTGGTGTTGTTTTAAGTTGTAATGGCAGTGGTTGCTATTGTTGACGTTGACGACGATGAGTTTATTAAATTTTCAAGGAATAATACAATTTAAAAACATGTTGTTGAAAGCGTTGTACGGTGTGTACGTAAAAAAAATTCAAGCGTTCCGATGAAAAGCGTATGACGTTGGAAAGTAGACGAAAATATACCAAAAATACTCATATTCGATACAAAATATACATACACATATAGTAAATGGTTTACCGCAAGGCTTTATACATTTTTAAGTGACCGCTGACACACAGACGCCCCCCACAATCCAGTCACACATTTAATAATTCATGTATTTTTAAATGGAAACTGCACGGAGCACAAGAAAAGCCGCAAAGCCAGCTGATTGCCGAGGCATACTTCACAACTGCCTTTGAAAAATGTGTGATTGTGCGTGTAATTCCTGCCGTAATCTTTGTCGTTTTTAAGGTTGCTGAGAACCAAATCAACTGGCAGTCAAGTGCTTTCATGGTTTTTGCACAACAACAACGGTGCAGCAAACGTAATGCTTGCGTGTTGAATTTTTAATGCGCCTAAGTGCAGGCTATTGATACAATTGCCGCTTCGACATGCGGACGGACAACAATCGCATGGCATGTACGTCCGGCTTCCTATTCTTCACCGTGCGGTTGGCTTAACGGAACACCGTTAGTTGCCGCCTAGAATCTTCCTAATCAACTATGCAAGCGGCTGTGAGTGTGCGCATGTGCTACACAATTATTCTTAAGTGTTTTCGAATGGTCTATATCAGTGTTGTCCAACGTGAATGTGTGCACGTTATGCTTGTGTTGGTTATTAGCGTACATTCGGGAAGCTACGAGCAGACAACACGAATACGGAACAGTGCGTACAAATAAATAAACGTACTTTTTAAAAATTACGGTCAACTAAATTATCTATATTTATTTCTTTATTATATTGCTTAATTCTAATGAGATCAGAAATGTGATTGTTTGATAGTATAGCTGAGAATTTAATTGTAAATAAAATTTTCTTTTGTAATTATCAAGAAGATTTTTTCGGGCGTCTCCCTCGATATTTACAAGATTTTTGTGACAACGTTCATAATGTCTTTTTATATCATGTTTGCTACAACGCTTTATTTTTTATAACAAATTAAGCATTCTGCATGCTTTTAATGTTCTCAATAAAAAATAACATATTTTCCAAATTTGTTGGAACATTTTTAGTGCGTTCTGTTTTCTAGCGTCAACTGATCGCAAAATTCTGCTTTGCTTGCCTACGAAGTTGAATACAGTAGCACAATCGTGCTCTCACAGACACTTGTCGCGACATGTTGGTGTGAGGTGTCTGGCTTGTCCGTGCGCTATTGTGCGCATAGGCCGTGGACAACGCTGGTCTATATACAAAGTGGTTTTAGGTGTGCGGGGCTAATGAAAATTGTTCCGTTTATAACTTTAGTCGATAATTTTTGTTTATTAAAACAATATAATTTGTAAAGGTAATGCAATTGGAATGGAATTAAATTAAACGATTCAACTGTAGTGCTAAATGTATGTAGATAGCATTGCTCCGAATGGCAGTATTGATAGTAAGATGTATTGAGTGAGGATTATTTGAGCGCTTAGTTGACCACGTGTGGTCTACTCTATAAATAGCTCGAATTTCTTTGTTCTCATCTTGCAGTGGGATAAACAGAAGTTGCCTTCTAAAAGGATCTTTTAAGTGGTCCGACTCATTTTTAATACCAATCAAAGATAAGCTTATCGCCCAATTCATTGAATTAATTTACTCAACCCGAAAAAAAACTCAGATCACTACCATATCCATGTAATTCATCGCCTCTCTTCCTTACAATCCTTCCTCTCCTTTATATTCAACTTTTACAGTCAACCAAAACTAGCAGAATGTATGTATATATGCGTAACCACCAATTAGTCAGACAGCAAATAAATAGCCAGACAGGCTAATCCACATACAAAAGTCAATTGATTGTCGCCATTTAGTTGCATAAAGTGTGCAGTGGCAATTTATAATGATTTTTTGTTATTACTTTCCACTGTCGCACGAAAACTTCGGTCAGAGTTAGACCTGTCTGGCACGCCAGGCGGAATATCCTTCTCGCCACAACATAAAGTGTTGCAACACCAAAGCCCAGTGCGCTTTGGCGCTCTTCACTCCACTTACCACCTTTCCTCTGCCACTTCAGGCACCACAGAGCTCGTCAATAACTAATTTGTTCGCTAACACCGATCGTGTAGTGTGGGTCACAAGCCAGCAGCTAGACAACCGACGCTATGCCTGGGTATACCAGACGGTCAAAGCGCGCCAAACAAAAGCCGATGTTTGCATATTCAAATTGACTGCGACACGGAGGTAGTTGCCAACCGATTCGTGGGTTGGACGGTTGGTTGGTTGACGCCTTTTGCGGATTGCGCGTCTCGTGTATTATGTAGCAGGCGGCAGTTGTGGCGGCGTTTATCGAGTGAAAGCATACACACACAGCAATATTTTCATATGGATGTATATATGTAAGTGTATATATAGGAAAAAAATATAGGAAATTGGATACTCGATGACCCGTTGTCCCTTGCGCTCAGCAACAAACCATTTTGTTTTATACTTTAAAAGCATTAATTGTTGTTGCTGTTGTTACTGTCAGACTGCATTGCTGCCCATGCATTTTCTCCCTGAATTCTATGTTCTCTATTTTTATTCTCGTCTGCTTTCATATTTAATTTGGCTGATTTTCATTTCCCTGAGTAAGCGGCTTGGCAGTCAGTCAGTCAGTCGATCGATCGTTTGGACGGCCTTACTGACAGTAGTCGCTGGCCAGAGTCAAATGTTTGTATTGCGGAATTAATTTGTGCGCATTTGCTTACTTGCCGGCATTGAAGCCGAAAAACACGAACCAAAATTGTATGTCTATGTTATTATTGTTGGCTGCTGCACACAAATTGCTTGCATTTATTTGCAATTTCGTATGCCAGCCGGGCGTCGCATACGCCCATTCACATCACCATGTGTGTGTTTGCCGACTTCGGTGATTTCATTTGACTATGGTCAAAATGTTTTCGACTGCAGCATTATTTCATTTGAGTATTTGGCTTGTGAGTGTGGTTGTCTGCGTTGTAAATGTAATTTTACAAGCAAAAATGTGGCATTGCATACGAAATGGAGCGGCTAGGGGACCAGGAAATTCGGTTTTATTACATCTATGTTGTTGTCTGCTTTTAGGCGCTTAAACAGATACAGCAACATTTTTGCAATATTCATGTTTCTTTTACACTTTGCTTAATCAAAATACATACATACACACAAACAAATAAGCAAAAAAAAATGTTTTTTGTATTGTTTTCGCCAAAGTGTTTTGTTGTTTTTAAATTTTTTTTGTAGCTACCATGTTTTGCTGTTATTTCCCCCTCATTTAAATGTAAATAATAACGCGCTATGCGAAATTCGTTTGAACGCCCTAGTTGGTATTCTGTTCAATTGATCCATAGACCCGCGCGACCACACTTCAACGCTTCTCCATGGCGTTCCCACACTATTCACTTGCGATTTTGCAAATATTAAATGGTGCAGAGGTGTTTTTTGCTTTAATCGCAGCAATTGCTGTTCGGTCACGTGCCATATGGATCTGTGTACATATAGATGTATGGGCGTGTGTGTGAGAGGCGCAGTTTAATTGCAAAATGCAAATGCAGTTTGTTAGTCGTGTTTATCCATTTTTAAAATAGAATCGTGCTTCCACATTTGCATAGCGGCATTTAGGTGGATTTTCAATAACTGGAGATGAGAAAATTTCTCTCTCAGAGAATGCTGATTTCAACAAATTTTATAAAGTATATATATTCAAATAGTTTACGAGCTACAGGCCTTATGCCAGACCTGTAAACAATGCAATTATGCTTTACAACTACATCGGATGCTCCTAAATTTGATAAAGGGGAGGAAAGGAACGAAGACAAAATAAAAATAAACTCCAGAAGACAAACTAAGGTACCTGGATCAGATATATTGTGCCGAAAACGAGAAAGAACTATCTCTAACTACTTGCTTACAATGTATGAAAAATTAAATTTCCAGTGCACTCAGTTCAATTGAAAAGCGTAATCAAGAATTATATCGCACCACACAGTAAATAAAATGATTGGAGCACAGCAACAGTTTATTATGTTTATTTGTTCATTCATTTACGGGCACATACGCGCTCTTTCGAATAACATATGGTTCCTTAACCGCTGCAGTAACACCTCACTTGCTTTAATTCCTGCCACGCAGTCCAACGTGATCTTTTTCATCTACTCTTTGGCACACATATGCACATACTACATACTTTTTCACGCTTTCCCATTGCGTCCCCATCAATTCTTTACCGTTTGTAAGACAAACACTGACACAATTGCGTGCCACACGATGACAACAATTCAATCACATACAAAAACATACTCAGTCAAAAATACTCAGTGAACGACACAACAACCGGAGCCGGAACCGTTTTTCCACGGACCAACGCACGCAATTCGCGAGGTAAATATTAATTTGTTTAAGCAACGGCAACGGTTGATGGCAATGAAATTCATTTTATTACCAGAGACAAGAGGGCAAGGTACATACATATATGTATGTAAGTATATGAAATATACATAACGGTGTAAATTAATTACCTGATGTGGTGATGGTGACGCCTGTGATGGCTGTGGCGAAGGACTCGGTGCATGTCCAGGACTACTGCTTGGCGGTGGGCCGCCATGTTGTGATTGATGCGGTGATGCTGGGGGATGAGGATGGCCACCAGGCCCAGGACTAGGTGCCGGCGATGTACCACCGGGCCAAGGTCGATTCGGTTCAGGATACTGTAAATGGGAGAGAAAGTAAGAAAAGAGAATTTTGTTAATATTGCTTTTAACTTAATTTATAAACACACATACGTATGTATATCATATATGTAAATAAAGAAATATGTTTATGTCATACAGTGTGTGAGAGAAACGGGAACGATGCGTTCCGTTGTTTACGACAAGCTTTGTAAGCGTGATTGTCTCATACTTTTTTCTCGCATTGTTTTTTAACTTTATATGAAATTTTAATAACATAAAAGCTGTAATATTTTAAAGGCCACAATTCAGTGGTGAATTAAGTGCTTACTGCTGGACTGGGATGTGAAACATGTTAACACGGTAAAGTTGGTTGCTTTTCTTACATAAGTTAATTATTTTCGAGTTTTTAATTCACTTTATTCAGTACGAGAAGCAATTTTTTTAAATTGATATATTGTAACCTACTTTATATGTAAGGATTAAGAAAATGTAAACTAAACATTATTCAAATCCACATCATTTAGAGAGTAGTGAAACGAACAAACAAGTATAAATCAATTCTTGCATTACCTTTTTTGAAAACGAATACCTCTGATGCAACATATCAGTACAGAATTGTAATTTTCCTCTGCAATTTACAGAAACACAATTCGTCTAAGATATGCGATTTTTTTTTAAGATTTACACTTTGGTTTTATTACATACATATATTATTTAACTTACAGTCGCCTCATTCTACATCGATGCACTTCATCATAATACTTTTCAAAACGTTACAATCGTATCTAGTTATATCTGTGAGGTATTTCACAACATTTTCATTCGGAAAAAGTCATCAGCAAACCGTCGCATACATATTTTAGCGGTAAAAAACAATTAAAGCCTTTACATTTTTATACTTTTGTCGCAGCCGCAAATTGCACCGAAAAATCACCAAGGATTAAAAAATAGTTTGAATTAATTATTATTCATGTTGAAGCGAAAACTTTGCAGGATATTCACTATTCACTTTTCATATGATTTTTTTCTTAATTGCATATGTACATACAACAATAAATTTTTTGCTGAGATTGTATGCAACGAAGCTGCTGCAGAAGAGCATATACAAATATTATGAATGTAAATGTATGGACATGCGTATATTGGTACACACAGCTCTTTTTTACAATGCAATGTAGTTCCATTAATTTCACGTTTTTTTATAATATGCTGGCATAATAATCTGGGTAAACGGTCATTCTGACGCTCGGAGTCAGTTTTCACATGTGCGGACGTGTGTGTTTGTGGAGATTGTTTTAAATAAAACTTTAAAACTTTTAATTTTATTTTTTACACAGGTATGCGTAAATTTTAATAGAAATTGAAAATAAACCAAAAAAAATTATGTGTCTATATTTGCATCCACGGATGCATTGAAAATTATAAATATATTTGTAGATGTAGACCACTATGAAATTAATGCTGAGCACATTTTTTTGTTGTTGCATGTGGTCAACTGTAAAAGTTTATTTGCCCAGCAGGTAAAAATCAGTTATGATTTAAGCAAGATGATACTACGAAAAGAAGGTCATAATTACACCTTAATCAATTTCATTTTTTAGATACAAAAATCTAATCTGACATTATGGCACATAAAAAAGCCAAAGTTATTTGATGTTTGTGTTTTAAAACTAGCAAGAACAGCATTTCTATAGATATTCCTACAGAGCACTCAATTCAGGCATACTCATACACGCAGAAAGTATTATTTGCAGTTTCACAATTAATTTGCATTGCTGCAATTTCGACTTTCATTTCAATTCATTTCATTTCTTTTTTCACACAAACTATTTCAATTCAGCGAAATTTTAATAAATCCCGGATATTTTATTGGTATTTTATGCGAGTATATTACTATTAGTGTTTTTTTGTTGTTTGCTATCAACTCATGCTTGATTATTAAATATTTTTCCAGGTATTAAATTGTATTTAATATTAAACAGAAAAGCAATATAAAATAGCAAATATTCATATGTGTACTGAAATAGTACATACAGGTGCATTTAAAAAAGTATAAACCAAATGTAAGTGGATATTTTGGATTTTGGTGAACAGAGTAATACTTAATTAAGAGGAAAAGTGATATTTTCCATAGATTGTTAAAGCAAAGCTATTTTTTAACGGCTGCTATTATTTTGACCAAAACTGTTTGTGAACAAGACTGCGTCAAATACAGAGAAATACAAGCATTTCAGCTGCATAAAATTGTTTTTTTTTTTTATGTTTTGTTCTATTATTATTTTTAATTAATTGCGTGGCTTTTTGGATTTAAGTATTTTATTTTTATGTTTTTTCTTCTCGTTAAATATTAAATATGTGAACGCATTGATTTCAAACAAAAACATGGTTGAATGATCATAATTAATTTGTAGCGCTTTTGTGCAAGCGTTTTTAATGCATAGCTTTGTTTGTGATGTTAAATTTTCAAATATGCAATTGAACAAGAGATAGTCAGTCAATTTAAATATAGACACATAATAAAAATGCACCTGTATAAGAGGAAAAGTGATATTTTCCATAGATTGTTAAAGCAAAGCTATTTTTTAACGGCTGCTATTATTTTGACCAAAACTGTTTGTGAACAAGACTGCGTCAAATACAGAGAAATACAAGCATTTCAGCTGCATAAAATTGTTTTTTTTTTTATGTTTTGTTCTATTATTATTTTTAATTAATTGCGTGGCTTTTTGGATTTAAGTATTTTATTTTTATGTTTTTTCTTCTCGTTAAATATTAAATATGTGAACGCATTGATTTCAAACAAAAACATGGTTGAAGGATCATAATTAATTTGTAGCGCTTTTGTGCAAGCGTTTTTAATGCATAGCATTGTTTATGATGGTTAAATTTTCAAATATGCAATTGAACAAGAGATAGCCAGTCAATTTAAATATAGACACATAATAAAAATGCACCTGTAAGTTGAGTGCGTCAAAAAAAAATTGGAAAAACTTCAATATGTAGTATTAAATGTGCAGTTGAATGATGCAATAAAATAAAAAACATAATACAACTCTTTGTTTTTCGCTTTTTATGCAAATTATTTACAATTGAAAAACATGCTGCGTAAAAGAAACAGACCTTTAAAAATCATTTAGCAACAGTTTTGAAACTAATGTTTACAAATTTTTGTTTGATTTATTTGCAGCAATGCATCACTGCAACAGCTGATTTCAATTGTAATTTTTTGTTACATCTGATTTCTTGGCACTTGTAATATTTACAGCATTATCAAGCGTCAATGTTAGTCGCTAGAATTGATAATTATTTTATATTCCATATATAGTCATCGCAATGCAATACAAAGGGTGAAGAAATCCCGTGATAAGATAAAAAGTGTCAGAAGGTGTGCACCACCTTTCTGCTGTGCAGTTGATAGTATGAAAACTAATATAGCAATATGGCAAATAAAAAAGACTGAAGAATGTAAAGATTTTTGCAATAAGAAATAAACGCAGGCAATTCGAGGAATAGAATATCACAAATTAAATTTGTACATATGAATATGTATGCATGTATAAGTGTACATGGCATAGAGGCCACTTGAATACTTTTGCAAACTAGAAATGTATGTTTGTGTTGTGTACTTTGTATAAATTTACAAAATCAAATTGAAATTCCTAGCAAATAATTTGAAATTTGCGAAATAAATACATAAAATATAGAAAATTTTGCAGAGATGTGTGTGCTTTTAGACTCATTTAATATAAGTTATTACTGGAAGCAGGAAAAAATTAATTAAATCGAAATCTCAATGAAAAATGTGTAAATAACTAGAGAATTTTGGGCTATAGCAATTAGTGTTTTATGGAAGAATTAAGCAAAGAAACCTAGTAATTCACAACTACCAAAACACAAATCATATTTTAATGAAGAAGATTTTATGACACACTTGCACTTTGCCGATATTTAGAAATAATATCATCACGCAATTGTGTTTGAACTAATATTCTTCGAGCTTATCGCACAATTTGTTACGCAACAGCAATAGCGAAAAAACGTATATTTAATCCTTTGCAACAACAGCAACAAAAGTGATGATTAAGGTACACCACACGCCATTTTCCACTAATAACAACAATGGCAAAGCCTTATTTATCATAATTATGTGGCAACTGACAGGTCGAAGTGGTAACTAAAACAAAAACAACAACAACAAAAGAGACTGCAATGCAGTTCCCACATAACATACAATAGCAAGCAACAAAAACATAAGCGGAGCAGCTTAAAACGACCTCAGCTGCAGCTGCAATTGCTGTACGTGCCACGCATAGCAACAGTCAATCTAATACAGCTGCAGGCAGCAGCCATCAGTCGCCTGTGCTGTCGGGGACAAAGTGCTCAATTGCAATTGATGCGACAACAAGTGCAGGGATAGTGAATAGTGGCACACACACACACGCAAATGTTGATACATATTTACTCGCCATTATGTACACACTATGTATGTATGTTAGCTCACATTTGGGACGAACATACATACATCAGGGCTCACAAAATTAATCTATACTGCAACATTGTACAAGGACAACAACAAAGGACGCAAATATTGTTAAACCGCAAGCGAACACATTTACTTTGTTGCATTAAATGTTATTGCATCACATTAGCAACAACAACTAATACAACAGCATGGTAAACATAAGCATTCGTGATAGTTGTGAGACACTGTAGTAGTACTATATAAAGGTTAGGTGAGCCTATTGGGTAACTGTAGTTAATTTAGAGTTATATTGCTGTGATGCACACATACAAATAAAAAAAATAATGTTTCCATAATTTAGCTTAGTAACTCAGTGGTTAAAACCGAAAAAATCAGAAAAAATCGGAGTATAGAACTTTAGATTTCGCACTGGGGAAAATGAGAATTCAAATTTTTTCATTCAATTGTTCAATATGTAACGAGACTTCAGGTGTTTTTGCGAATATTTAGTACGAGTACTTGCATAATAGAAGTAATTGGAATTACCTGATGTTGTGAGTAGGCAGTTCGATGATTCGGACCTGTCGCCGGTCCAGGTGGTGTGGGATACCGCTGTGGATACGGTGAGTATTGTGCAGCAGCCGTACCTTGATTTGATGATTGCGGTGGTGGCGGTGGTGGACCGCCCGGCTGTTGTTGGGGTGAACTTGGATAGGAACCTGAATTTTGACCATGTGTTGGCGGATACGGTGATTGACCTCTGGAAGTATTTGTCTGCAAAAAAGAATATTCGTTGATTTACAATTTGAAAACGTTAAAGAATTTATATTTCTTAAAAATCTAATCATGTAACTACAAAAACAACAAATACACATTTTAACTAAAGCATATCTGATTTTGATTATCCAAAAGATACAAAGTCAAGTGAAAGCGTTCATTGCAAAACGAACTCTGTAGTCCTAGAAAGTTAGACATACATATGTAGATGTGAAAACATATACACACACCATGTTTTTCGTTGTTTGCTTCTTAGTAATTTTCTCTGCTTTGAGCAGCGCTTCTATATAACAATCTTGTTATTTCAAATGTGTCCTTATTACAACAACAAAAACAATAAAAACAAAACCTTACCCTGCTGCAGACGGCTGGTACTTTGTACATGTGTACGTAAGTATCAACCAATTATTTTGCCATTCTCATTTTTCCCACCCACACGCTCTGCTGATCTTTATGATTACCACACAAGTGACAAGGCAAAAGGTAAAATGCGTTAACACATAATTGAACTAGCATCAATTGGAAAATAATGACAACATAATTTGTTTCGCTGCAAACCATTAAAAGGTAATTATTCTGCTGTCAAGAGAAGAGAACAATGAGTGACGCACCGATTTGAAAGACAAGAGTTTGATGACCAATAAAAATCTATGTAACAGGGGTATAAGTAACAATAGCATACAATAAAAATATTTTTTCTGTGGTTTAATGTGGATCTTACGAAGTTTCCAATGTATAATTTATATTTGAGAGACACTGTTGTAGTGTCTTAATCTATTATCATTTTCACCGGCAAAGTGCAAACCTATAAAAAAAGAAATGTCAAAGTTTCTTATGAGATGCAATAACGATAAATACGGAAGCAATACCAAAGGTTGTGAAAAAAAAATAAAAAATACTCCGAAAACCCTTTTGCGATAAGAACAAAATTCCACTCTCCCGCTGGGTATAATTCAGGAAAGCGCTCCATAATCCAATAAAATATAAAAAATCTCGTTCTCAGCTGACATTGAATAAAAAAGTACACAAAAGAAAAATAAAACAAAAAACTGCAAGATACGGTCGAAAAAATGCGGCACACAACAAACAACACCAAACGAACTGCCGTGAGGAAAGTAAAAAGCGGTGAAATAAATTTTATGAATAAAATGTAAGCAAAGTGAGGTGGAGCAGTGGCAGCATTGCGTGAAACCCGAGAAAGTGGCGCAGCTAAATATACTTATTTTGAAGCATCAAACAGTACATATCTACATACATGCAGACAAAATTATTGGTAGAGCAGACATTGGCACTGTGCGTAATACGACACACGCCAAGCCCCCACTAACACTTTTGGAACCCTTGGCATATAAGCAATAACGACGACAATAATCATATTTGTGTTGTGTGCAGGTTTGTTGTGTGTTGTTGTGCAGGTTTCAACGTTTTACGTAAAGATCGCGAGCGAGATAGTGGTGGTGGCCTAGCATTCATATTACACAACACCGTGCAATATCGTCTTATCGAAGGTGACATCGACCGTAGGGACTCTATCCTAGAATGTCAGGGTATAGCAGTCCGGTCAGGTGATGTCGAGCTCGAAATATTTAATATATACATCCCCCCAGTTACAAGTTGCCCAACAGGATATCACCCGAATATTAGTGCGCTACTTCGTGGTGAAAACCGACTGGTACTTGGCGACTTTAACGCGCACCACGATCTTTGGCATTCTTGCCTGTCAAATGATCGGAGAGGGATGGAGCTGGCAGAACAGATAGACGATTCGACATTCTGCACAATGAATGACGAAGCTCCCACCAGAATTATGAGCACCTGCAGCAGCTCGCCAGACATCACAATTGCTAGCGGTGGTCTGATAAACAGCATAACTTGGCGACCTATGCTAACTCTGGCATCAGACCATCTGCCCATAATTATCTCGATTGAGAAACCACCTGACTTTATTTCCGCGGACAACCGCACTTATGTTAACTTTAACAAAGCTAACTGGGACGGCTTCACGGAATTCACCGAGAATGCCTTCGCCGCTCTTCCCATTCCTACGGACGTAATCGTTGGCGAACGTCAATTCCGCAAGGTGATCACCGATGCTACCGCTCGCTTCATTCCAGCCGGAAGAATCGCTAATATGCGTCCCAATTTCCCGGCTGAAGCGGCAGTTTTAGCAAATGAGCGTGACTCCTTACGCCAGGTCGATCCCTGTGATCCCCGCATAAGGGATCTCAATTTGGAGATTCGACAACTGGTAAATAACTATAAGCGGACGAAATGGGTAGAGCACTTGAAGTCCTGCAATCTTTCCACTGGTGTGAGCAAGCTCTGGTCAACCGTCAAATCCCTGTCAAACCCGAGGAGACATGACGACCGAGTTGAAATTCAATTCGGTAGCCATGCCTCCTCGGACCCGGAGAGGTGCGCGAGCTATTTTAGCCGACAATTCATACTGGAGTAGAATTTCTCGCCAAGGTACTCAATTTGTCACTAACCACTCTTAAAATACCCGATATGTGGAAAATCGGAAGAGTGGTTCCACTACTGAAACCTGGGAAACCCGCCAACCAAGGGGAGTCCTATCGCCCGATAACTCTCCTTTCCCCAGTAGTGAAGACGCTTGAGGCCTTACTGCTCCCGACTCTCACATACCACCTGAACCTAGCTAAACATCAACACGGCTTCCGTAAAGTGCATAGTACCACCACAGCACTTAGCGTCATAAACGCCCAGATAGTTCATGGTCTAAATCAGAAACCACCCTGTAAGAGAACCGTCCTAGTAGCGTTGGACCTGTCAAAAGCTTTTGACACGGTCAACCTAACAACGCTTCTAGAAGACGTGGAGCAAACAACACTTTCTCCAGGGCTGAAGAGATGGATTATGAACTACCTGAGCGGTCGACAATCATCGGTATTATTTCGAGGTAAAACTTCAAAACTTAGGAAAATTAAACAAGGGGTTCCACAGGGCGGTGTCCTCTCCCCGCTACTGTTTAATTTCTATATTTCCAAACTTCCTCAACCACCAGAGGGAATTTCTGTTACCTCCTACGCAGATGATTGTACGATAATGACGTCGGGCACTGGCATCGATGACATGTGTTCAAAAGTGAACAGCTACCTCCCCGAAATTTCTCGCTTCTTCTCTGCGAGGAGCCTGGCACTCGCACCCACTAAATCCACGGCGACCCTTTTTACCAACTGGACGAAGGAGTACAGACAAAGTCTTAACATTCATGTCGATGGCTTACAAATTCCGACAGTAAATAACCCCAAAATTTTGGGAGTTACATTTGACAGTCTGCACTCCACACACGACTGCGATAGTCACTAAAGTACAGAGCCGCAACAAAATCCTCAAGTCGCTAGCCGGTAGCACTTGGGGAAAAGACAAAGAAACGTTGCTGGCCACTTACAAGGCTATCGGCCGGCCGGTCGTAAATTACGCAGCACCGGTATGGTCGCCTGGATGCAGTGACACGCAGCAGAAGAAGCTACAGGCGTGCCAGAACACTGCACTCCGCACAGCAACAGGATGTCTCTTGATGTCACCAACGACGCACTTACATAGTGAGGCCATTATGCTGCCTATTAAGGAGCATAATGAACTGCTTACCAAGCAGTTTCTACTCGGGTGTTTTCGTAGAAATCACCCTTGTAGTCACTTGCTGGAAGCAGAACCGCCTCCCAGGTGCATCAAGAGATCGCTCCTTCAATACGTCGACGAACTCCACCCCTATACCGACCAAACTGCGGACGCTAACAGTTTTAGACACGCCTTAAACGCCATTCACAGTGGAGCTATTAACACCTTCATTGACTCCCTTCCGGTGAATGGCGTTCTTGGATCCAAACCACCACCTATAGCAGACGAAGAGCTCGAGTTGCCACGTGAAACCAGAGTGACCCTTGCGCAGCTTCGTTCTGGATATTGTAGCAGGTTAAACTCCTACTTATCCAGACTGAACCCCGACATTCAAAATACATGTCCCGCATGCAACGAGTCCCCGCATGACTCTAACCACCTCTTTGTATGCCCAATGAACCCTACTCATCTAACACCCCTCTCCCTCTGGTCCAACCCTGTCGAAACAGCACGTTTCCTGGGCCTCCCGTTAGATGATTTCGACGACAACTAGACTTAAGCTTCTCTTTTCAAGCAGGGACGGATAACCGTTACAACAACAACAACAACAACAACAATAATCATATTGTTGCAACTACTATAGCTGCCACAACCATTGGATATATTGACTCTTCGGTCTCGAAGGCAAAAAAAATGTTTGCGGCAGAAAAATGAGCTACGACGGGTAAAATAACTAAAGGAACGACAGCATAAATAAATGCAAGAAATAATAACGGAAAAGGACTGAAATAATTTCGCCCACTTCTACTTGGCATTATTGTCATTACCGTAAGGAGGCGGCAACATCAACAAGCTAAAGTTCTAATTTCTTTTTTCATTTCCTACGTCAACATTCCCCGCTTGTTTTGCAATATATTCCACTACATTCCATTTTAAATTTATTTAACCACCTAATTCCACTAAAATAAAAAACTCTCAGATAACATTCTGTCATTGCAAAATATGGTACATATTGAAATTAAAACGAAAATAGTAGAAAAACACGCCGCACCACCCAATGCTGCGACGTCAGTGTCAAACAACAACAAATGAGTAGACATTAGACAAAGCGAGTAGCAGCAGTCAAACGAGCGAGTGCTGTGCACTGCAATAACTATGTGGCGACCCACCCGCATAAGAGCATAACACAGGGCGCAGCAATACGAACCACACACAACAACAATATCTAACGAATGGAGGCGACATACAACTTCATTGGCTCGTTACTTGTTCGTCGCATCCCTCGTATATGTGTGTACAGGACTCGTTTATTCTCTACCAGCGAATTCAAAATGGACACGAACAAGTATATGTACATATACACACATACAATGAAAAATATGAATGTACATAACGGAGTATATAATTTCAATCGATTTTCCATATCCATCCAACACCGTAAATGGATAATACATATTCAATGAGCTTCCATCCACCTGTCGCCAGGCGCATCCGTCGCAATATGCACACACACACAGACACAGCCAGTCAGAAGACGAGACGCCCTAAAAACCCCACCAACCAACAGCTTTAACGTCTGTGGAAGCGAAACAAGCAAATATCGGACGAATAAATGAAAATCCCAGCTATAAACTTTGCATTGCATGAACTCGACTAAACGCCGAAGAACAACGTCAAATGCCAATCGCATAGACAATTGCTGGGACAGTCGGTCAACTATTCGTTTGTTCGTTGGTCCATTCGATCCCGTTGTCTGACGCACATAACTGTCAGCCTTCAAACTGCATCAGCGCCATCTGCCCACATTTCATTGATTGCCCCTCCCCTCTTGCGTAGAACTTTGGCTGGCTTTCAAGCCATTCACTATGGGCAAATATAATTTCGAGCAATTCTATACACATCATGAAAGAGTGCTTGTCAGTGTACATTCATGGACACATTTTAATACCAAGAAAGTGGGGGCTCTGTCTGCTGTGTTTGCCATCAACGGAAATAAGATTTTGCAGAGCGGTGTGCAAAATGGAGCAAAAAGTACCACATAAGAGACAAAAAGGACGAACAACCACGTAAATCGATTAAAATTGAGAGTTGTTAGGAAGCAATGAAAAACAGCTGATTGCATGGATGCTGTTGGTACATATTTTACGGGTCTGTATGAACACGGCTTTGCGCGGTGTATAGACACCATCATGCTGCAGTGAGGAGTACTTTAATGGTTGAGATTAATGAATTTTGTAGTGTTGTTTAGGTGTGTTAGATGCCACTTGTCTTGTGCATGTCGAGTATAATCTTTTATAGAAAGTGTTAAATCCACTTATGTTAGATATTTGCACTCATTTGAAGTGAAGTATATGTCAGCTTAGAACAAGGTAAATACTAATATATTGAGGCAATATTTTAATCTTTATTTGTGTTGATTCCTATATTCTACAATGACTTTCTGGTCTACTACTAGTACTATTTAGTTGAGGTAAACCTTTGCCAAAACAGTCAGGTTTATGTACAAGTAGAGTGTTTGTGAGATCAAACAGAACTTTAGAGAGTTAAAGCCTTAGGTATGAGTGTCTTTAAGTACAATTAGATTCGTTAATCAATGGACTAAAGTGCTGGAAGTCCAATCGCACGTAACCAACTACCGGATAGAAGCTTAACAGGCACTAAGCCAACAGCCAACACATGCAGTGCTCCCTTTTCAAGTTCGCACATTGCCTCCAGTAAATTAGCATTAGTTGAAAGAACTCGGGTAACCTCACATGTGCGCATAAAAAGAAAAATTGTATAAATTGTGTAATACGAATGGCGAAAAAAGTCGAGTCGATGGCAAGAAAGAAAAACTTTGTTGCCATTAATGAAAGGATTTTCTCGTTATCCTCACCCTGCGGACGGATCAGACTAGTGGCAAATGCAGACAACACAGCAGTGCTGAATCGTATGGTGCAGCGAAGAAAAGGGGTACGACGCGGTGTGAATGGCAACGAATTCGAGACTCCGGGTCACAAATGTGCGCAAACAACCAACCAAAGAACCGAGCGACTCAGCACACATAAAACAGCCCTTAGCTTTTTCCGGCAAATGGATGAACGGTTGACGAACGGGCGGTCGGGCGAACAGACGCGACATGTGCAAACGAAGTACGACGTAATGCCGTAACATTTTATAGCAAAAAGCATCTTTGACAATTGTAAACAAAAACAACGAACTCAAATAAAACTGTTACGATTTTGATGTTGTTGCCGGCAATGGCAAATGTGCGATATGTAGAGTCGGAGGGCTTTGCCAACCATGCGCGCCACACAATATACGAATGAATAGGACTAACAGTGTAAAATGCGGCAATAAATCTAATGGAAGGATCTGCAACAGAACAACAGCAGTGGCAGTGATGACGAACGACGAAAAACTGGATAAACGAAGGGCGTACAAGCATAGCCGCAGGGGCGCATACAATCGACGGGAGTTAGCGCAAACTGAAAAACACACGCATGCCTGCATACAAATGTACCTCGAAGGAAGTATGTGCGGGGAATGCGCGTAGATGAAAATTACAAAAACACAGGCATGCCAAGCCAAAGCAGAGGCGTCATGCTAACGCCAGAGCTCATGTTCATGCACGAAGAAGGGTCGTTACGGTCGCAAAACCCATCAACAACAGTTTGCGAAGAGCAATCCCAAACGGCAGTCAGGCAAACCGGCAAATGGGCTGACGTCAACCGTCCCAAACGTTGTAATCGGACGCTGGCTGTATGGTGTGCGTGGAATGCGGATAAGCTGAATAAATGCAGGCAAAGGCATACCATTCTACTAGTTGGTGAAATGACTGACTGTCTGTGTGTCGAAATGACATACCGACCGGGCGTCGGAACGACCGAACTAACAGCAGAATTTGTACTTATACATATGTATGGATGTATAAATGAGCAGCGCTTGTGGCATGGATATGTGCCATAACTTTCCACCGGCGGGAGGTCTGTCGGGCTTACATTAGGTGTAACCAAGTGATGAAGCGGTACGGTAGGAGAGCGCGCGGAATGAGAGAGGCATGTTCAACATGCACGTAGTGAATGTACAAAGAGAAGGTCGAAGTGACTGATACAACGAAGGACCGTATGCGAAACAAACATGTGGGCTCCGTTGCTGCTAAATATCGTATGTAAGTATTTGCTGGCAAAGTTTGTAGTGGCGGCGCGTCTTGGTTTCATTACGTTTGCTCTTAACTTTGCCGTTCTTGACATCACATTGCTGAGCCAAGAGTTTATAATTTCACGATAAAATGGTATCGTGGACTCCATAGAAATCCCAAAGATGCACAAGCATACGAGTGAGATACAGCATAAAGATATTATGTAGGTACGTGTCTGGCGAGCAAACCAATACAATCTACAGACCGTGCAACTGCCCAAGTGCCGACCGACCGACAAGCCGTCGCACGCCACAACCAAGTAATTCAAAAGCAAGTCTGCTTGCCAGCCATAATGAGCGATAGACAGGCAGAACGACAAGAGCAAAGCGCGCCGCACAGCACAAAAAGGAGATTCATGTTCATGGCAGGACTGAAATTACGTTAATGTAGCACCAGCAAAACAAAGTAACTGAAGAGATAGCTGATAGGATAGTCGCAGTGTGCGAAGAATATTCAACAGAATTCGCTGAGACCCTAGCAAGCAGAGCGGGCATGAGTAAGCCGGAGCAAATTAAAATCAAACTAAGCCATAAGGTGCTAAGATGACACGAGACGAGAGGAGTGGAGGGACATGAGACGAGGTCTTACGTTGCCTCGCTTTAGACGGCGAAATGAGTGGTTATGATTTTATTTTTGGGATCGGCGGGCAACGGCAACTAACAATACCGGCTAAGGAAATGTACATAGACGGAGGGAGAATTGAGGGCGGAGCGCAGCACAACAAATGGTACTTTTCACTGACAAAGTACCACGTTGTATATTAATAGAGCGTCACTAACGACAGCCATACGTAGCCGTACGGCAAGGGATTGAGCACACAAATAAAAAAAAACCTCGAGCAAAGCGGATCAAGTAATGGCAAACACGGTGCTTGTGATGAGTCTGAGCGCGAACTTTGTACCACGACAGACGATGATGATAGCGCCGGCAGTGGTGCAGCGTCAGTGGCGGCATCGTCATTTCAACATCAAAATGAGTGCCAGCAAACAGACGTGCGACCGAAGTGCCCCGGCCCGCCGAGAGCACGTCGAACATACTACAAACAAGATTGCAGTGCAGAGTACTCGCGCGTCTGATGTTTTAATGGAAATGGAAAAAGCTATGGAAATTAATGTAAACGACCACGATGCACACGCGAGAATAAGTAAGAGTAAGCACAAAGAGCCATTGAAAATGGGGTTGCATGGCAAGTCGCAACTCAAACCCAAAGTACTAATGCAAGCTTACAAAAAGATGAGTTTGTGTGCGTATGCGTGTCTGAGTGGGTTGCGGCATACAAATTTCCTTTGATGTTTGTGTATTACGTAAAAATGTCGATTTAGTAAGGTTTCCATTTTTTATGATGTTGATGCCATAGTTGTTGTAGGTAGTTGTAGTTAGTTGCTGATAGTGCCGGTGGTTACAACGAAACTAAACTAAATATAATAAAACGTCAGCAGAGATTAAAGAGAATTGAAGTTGATGGCGCTACAGCCGCAGAATGCGAACACGGCACAAAAGTCGGCTTAACTCATGCGACTAGACACACTTTGTAGGTTATGTTAAATTCAATATTATTTTTCGTAAATTTTTGAGATGCTTGACATTTAAAACTAAAAGTTTAGTTTACGGGACGACATCCCAGACAGATGGGCAAATCATCGGAGTCAGTATTACGGACTTCTAGTATAATATTTAGTTGTTATTGCAATAGCATTAACTTTTGATTTTCGGCTAAGGAAGCGGTTATATGAAAAATGCAGTATACAAATGACTGAACTAATAATTCCATTTTGGGATTTCTGGGGTTCGTATGAACTGAACTCTTCGCCCTTACTAGAGTTCACCTCTCCTTAGTCGTAAGGGTTCTAACTGGCCATTGTCCCGTCAGTATACACGCTGTTAGGTTATAAATCTTACCGGATGCTAGCTGCCTGGAGCAGGAGGAGAAGGAATCATCTCAATTCCTTCTGGAATGTTCCACTTTTGCGAGAACAAGACAAAGATTTCTCAGAACTCGCTTTTCCGAACAACAGCGCGGATATAGAGTGTAAAAAACTCTGAAATTTTGTAGTAAGGTCAGGACGCTTCGTCAAATCTTAAACACTAATCAAGGGGACGATTCTGGCTTCACAAAGGACTGTCATTCATAGTCTGTGTGGTTTCTCTCTAGGTTAGGCCATATGACCTAACCTAACCTGACAAAGAAAAACGCAACAAAATAATCTAAACTAAAACCTCTTCTAATCTGATAAATATTATATAAAAAATGTAAACATGATGCCGACACACTGATGGCACTGATACGAGAGAGAGAGATAAACAGTGGTGCTGATGTTGGGAACAGAAATGTTTAAAGCAAGTGCAGGTTGACTTGTTAAAGCAAGCAACCACTTGAAAATGCCACCAACAGTTTACAGTTCACAGTTACAATACAATATTGAAATATCAGCTGTTGTTACTGTTGCTGCTGATACTGCTCACATTGGCTGAACTACACCAACCGAAACCTGTGTCTGCACACTACACACCCGTCCACATTGCTGGCAATTATTGCTTTTCAGCAAGTTTTCTAGTATCGCATGACACATGCAAGTATGTATTTATGATGTGTGCGTATGTGAGTGTGGTTGTTATTTAATACCGGCTTTCAGTGCACGATTTTCACTTTCAACAAAAGTAAAATTGAGTGCTTACTTTGGCAAAAGCAATAAAAATAATACAAACTAAAAATATATACATGTAGATATGTACATACATATATACATGTGCAAATATAGTGTGGCATAATATTTTGGGAGCAACTGCCGACAAAGTAAATGAAGAAGCTTATTTTTCTTTTTATATGCATGCATTTAGAGTTGGGGGCGCGTCAGTAACGACACACATTTTGAAGGTCAAATTTTCTGACACAAAAAGGAAACGAAACATTTTGATACGTGAAATACGTGTGTACCTATGAAAGAGCACATAAATTTATATGAAAGGCCCACACACAAACATTTTACAAAATACATAAGTACAGCCGTGGCGTACAGAGTACAAAGTAGATCGAAAGGCAACAGTTTGTCGATTGTACTGCAGGCGATGGAGGACCAGATGAATGAATGAATGGGTTGCAGTGACTGAAATTGGTTTGTGTTCTCTGCGGAGGCTCATGTCCAAGCGGCAGCCAGAAATATTGACAGCACTTCCGTGCCGAAAGCGATGGAGGTGCAAAAACGAGCAGAGCGGTGCATGCAGCAAGGTGTTGATAATGCGCCGTTGGTTGTTAGTTTTTGGGTGTTATGCCGACGCTAACACCGATGACAACGACGATGATGACGACAAGAACAAGTGATTTGTGGCATTAAGTGACTAAGGGCAGGTAGGCTACAACGCGTCGTCCGGGTAGTGGAACTGGTTCACACGAGAAGTAGCGCTTGATTGGAATGTGGTGAACAGCATAGTATAGCACACGGGATTAGCAATAATTATAACAAAAACAGCAAATTCGCAGAACGCAGCGTCACACAAGAGCAGAGTTTTGAAGTTTGATACACGGTAGGCATTTGCAAGCCGTCTCAATGTCTGTAGACACACAAACGACAATAATAACAAACAACGACTATGCGTAACAGTTACTAAATGTGCACACTAAACCATTATGGCAAACCACCTCACGCACTATGTAAGAGTGTATGTAAACGAATGCCCAGACTGCACTAAATTGGACACTTTCTATAGAAGGCAACGACTGCTCTACTGACTTACTAGTGTTTTGACGGCAAAATGTCGGTGTCGATGTAGTACGAGTAGAAGTGTGTATAGAGCAGAGGAACGCAGAATAGCTGCAAGAAACAGGAATAACAGAGGTGCTGATACTACGTTTAGTTTGCGCGCCGACACAACTTGCGTTAATCCCATTCAAATCGACTAGCCGACCAGACGGCTGTGGTGGCGAAAATAGTGATGTACCCTTGTCTGTTAGTATGAACGCTTGTTTTTGGTGAATATGACCGAAATAACCGAAGCAACAGTGCAATAGAAACAACGATAAATGGCTCCATTGATAGCAATGACTAGGCCAGACACACACACTGTCAAATGCAACAGCGTATTTGCCAAATATAGCAAATAGAAGCTTAGAGTAGCGAAACTACATGTATAGACGGTGAGTGCATTCAACCAACCAGCACAACGGTGTAACACATAACCCACAACAGCGCGACGCAAGTAGCAGTCAGGGGGTCTCAGTGGCAATATGCTCAAACAAAACTGTGGACTTTAGTGTGATGTAGCATAAATTCACATATGTACGTATGAAGTTCAAAATTTCCACACTGAGTCTTATGGTTTAAGAACTATGCACACCTCGGATCCGAATATTGTAGATTTGTATGTCAATAACCTTTGCACATATATTGGTCGCACTAGAGACTTTAATGGTGTTCCGCATTGCTACTGTTCTGCAAGCAGAACGAACCGCTGTTGGGAATGTCATGGGAATACCAGGTCGTTCTCACGGCAGGAAGTGTTTCATAATATACTATGTATGTAAACGAATGAAGATTTATCTTTTATTATTTGTTTTATGAATTATTTTCTTATTTTCTTTCTTTTTAATATTTTATTCAAGTAGCTTAAATGTAGAGCATAACACTGAAGATGTTAGGGTAATTATGTAATTCTTGGATATAGTGAATTAATTTTATTATTTTTATAAATATAGTTAGCTTGTTATATGACAGATTAAGGTCAAGAGGTTATTACAATATGTTTATGTAATAAAATTTAAATGTAAAATAATTAAAATTGACGATATGTTTCAACACTCCATTTACTCTTTTTTTCTAATAACCTCGTATGTAACCAATGGTATTTTTTAAGAGTACTAATTTCGCTACAATACCGTTATTCTTCATCACATTCTTCTATTGACTGCCACTTAGTGCCCGTATAATCAATTAATCATAAACTATTGAGAATGAAATCAGCGTGATGAGGGTATAATAATAGCGCTCTGATTGATTTTTATACAAAAAATAATTCCTATCGTGTTGTGCTCTTCAAACCGTTGGTTGTTTAGTTGCCTATCCTTCACAGTATTGTTGGAAAATAGTTCAAAACTTCAGGATGTAAAAAATTGCCACACAGAATTTTGCGTGATTTGTGCAAATGTAAACACATGCTCATAAAATAATATTTACAAAAGTTGTCCAAATAAGTCCGCACTAACCTAGAAATTTGGCAGTAAATCAACCAATCTACCGTAAGTTACGAAAAACCTACATACATACATAACATTCGTACACATAATACCACATAGAGGTTCCTTGCCCCACGACGATGCCGCACAGCTGTTTTCTACATAACAAGTAAAACAAGAACAGTCTCTCTGCGAATGGCCTTGAACTTCATTTAATGGTTTCGCGCATAAACTAAAAAGTACGACGAAAAAAAAATAAATGTGAAGAAACCACCGAACAAGCGAAGAGGCAATGAACCAACCAAGTCGACTGACTGACAAACCAGCAACATAAAAAATGTAAATATGTGTACATAATAGCGCCACTGAGTACATTCCAACAAACTCAGCTGAATGCACGTAAGTATGTATGTGTTAATGTTAGTGACGTCGCTGACGTTGGCTATATGGATAAAGTACGAAAATGACATTGACGTCGATGTTGGTACGGACGCACTCGACGCCTTCGTATCGGCACTATTTGAGACACACACAACTCTATAACTTTCACAGAGTTCGCGAAAAGTCCTCAGCAATATCTGAATATATTTGTATCTCTGTGAGTGCAAATTGTAAGCCGCAGTGACGCAAGTGGCGTTTCAAGAAGTGGCATAATGCGGAAGAAATGGCACAGCACGTGTCAAAGAAGAGTAACTTTAAATTTTAAATTCGATATTTTGCCTTGAGGTCACACGTCATCAAGCGAGATATGTATTTCTAAGCAAGGAAGAAAAGAAAACAATGAAATTTCGGTGGCATGCTCCAGAACAGGTAAAATGAGAGCTTCCACTTCTAGTCCTTCCTTCCATCTACTTTATTTACATCCTCGCAATTCGTTTGCCAGCACTGTTGAAATATTCTTTGTTCTTTTTGTTCTCTTGTCATTATTACTGTAGTGCATTGCCGGTTGGACTTCAACCTGTGCGTCCACCTTGCACATTTTCATCTCCTTTAATAAATTTCGTCATTGTGCACATTTTTATATGTTATTTATATTTATTATATTCTTATGCGGCTACTTCCTCTTGTTGTAGATATTCTTCGCCTACCATTCATTCATGCAAGTGGCGCCAGCTTGTCTACACAGACCTCACAGCACAGCCCAAACCATGCGTCAAGAAGACATCACCAGCACCGACATCCGATAATAAAAGAAAGAACAACAACAACAGCAATAACTAAATAAAATACAACAACAAAGACGCGTAAGTACTCACATTACCGTTGCCTCATTCATTAATATGGATTTTTCTGTTTGTCGTTTTTTTCTGTTTTGGTCTGTTTTTATTTACATTTTCTTTGATTTGTTTTATTTATCATACATAATGCCGGCTTGCATGCATATATGTAAGTGTGCGTATATATGTACCTACAAAGCAATATGCCAACTTTCATATCGTCTACCATACCATACACTGCAAGGCAGCCCGTCAAAGTGTACGTTTGTAGGTATGTCTGTCTGTCAACGTTGGTTAATTCTCTGCCACGGCCTGATTGTTTTTATGCACATATATACATACGTATTCATAGAAACTGTTTGCCTATATGTACATATGTTTGTACATATTTGATTGTTTATACCTTTGACTGCGCACACTGCTGCTGCTGCTGCTCAAAGTCCATTGACTCAACCGTTTGCAAAAAAAAAACATATATATTCAAACTTATATCTAAACGTTAATTCTGTTGTTATTGTTATCGTTGTGGCTATTGGCGGCGGCGCCATCGTCACCTAGCCACACTTTTTTGAATGAAATTTAAATTCAGCGCTTTTAATGATATCAAGACGAACATATGTATATGTAGTACATGTATATAAGCACATAGACATGTACATATGTATGCCATATAAATTGTTTGGTTTCAATAGATTTTGTTTTAATTTCTTTTTAGCCCGCTTAACTATCAGCGCGTTAGCCATTGCAAGCGCAACGCTAAATTTATTGTGTATTTTAAATATTTATTTTTAGACTTCGTTCACTTTTTTAAATAATTTGCATATTTTTTAATTTCATTGAATAAAATATGTGTATGCGTCATTATTAGATTAGATTTCGTTGACTCATCAAAGTATAAATTAAGAGAACTGACTGTGGCAAACAACAACATTTCCATTGTTTCATTTTATTATAGCCAGCAGTTGTTAAGTTATGGTCTTTATCTTAAATACACTTTTCATTGACGCCGTTGACTTTACATCTCAAATGATTACGAATTATCTAAGTGCAATTGCCAGTATTCCATACATATGTATGTATGTGGTGTAATCTTTGTAAGGGTTTATATTTTCATTTCATTAACTATTCACTTTCATATAATACAAATACTAGTTACTGCTATTGTATAAAATACATATTTTTCAATATAAATTTGTGCCGTTTTCCTAAATGTATACAATTTGATTACATTCAACTATTTATAATGCAGAGATATGCTCAGTTGTTTTCATTTCGCTAAACAACAGTGAGCACCCATTTCTTTGTTAGTTTTTTTTTTTTTTTGTTGTACAACGCACACAGCTGGAACTTCCTTTCTTTTGCTTGCACTTCCTCTGCAGCAACTCAATTAGTTGTTTCCGCCTCAACGGGCCTAACGTGTTCACTTTTTATATGGCATGTTCTTCTTATATTTAGTACCAAGCGTATTAGGGCGGCTTTGGTTTTGCCTTAATATTTATATGTATAATTCTTAAAATTGTCTTTGTGTATCCCATAGTAGCCCTAAATATTCCAAATGATTTTGGGAATATTAGGGAGTGTATAACGTCCTAAGGTAAGTAAAATTTAAATAATTTTCTTAAATTTCTTCTCTAGCACAAAAAAATGTGAGCGACATTTGTTTGCAACTATCCCACAAATGAATCAAAAACTGTCAATATCACAACCAATAACAAATTGTTGATGGATTTCATACTGCAATCTCTATCGCAAAGGCACTAAGGAAAATTATGAATATTACAAACTACGCGTAAGAACTGATACGTAAATGTATATATGTACATACACGTAAAGCACGAAGTAAAATAGAAAACAAGTGAAATAATTATTGTCGATCAGCTGTTGTTTTGGTGCAGCAAAATTAAATATAGTTACGGCATGCAGTCAAACAAAAATATCATGAGGGTATGTATGTATGCACATCAAATTGTATCTATCAACCGCAGCGCAATGCAAAAGGAGGACAATGTGGCGCTTGCCGCAGTGGTTGATTATTTATTCTTATTATTTTTTATAAGATTTCACTCTTTGTAGTCTTTTTGTTCTTGTTAATTTTTGCATCGTTCATGCACAGCCGGTGCTCGTGCTCTTAATAGTCTACTATGCCGCAGCCGCAACACACAATGGTTCTGTTTAAATCGAGCCAACAACAACGGCCGCATAACGATAACAACAACAACAATAAATGCGAATACAAAAATAGCAAATAAAATGTTTTATTCGACGATTTTACAAGTTTTGTGCAATGCGGCGACGATGCAGCAATTCTATAGTTCTCTTTGTATGGATATGTGGTGGTGCACGAGGTACAACACAACGCTGAACACCAGTCAGAGTGAGGGAGACATGAAACGAGCGTTTTTAACAATGCGCCTTGTTGCATTGCACTGCTGCTGCTGCCTGCATTGACTTCTTGGCGATGCGCTACTCACTCACTTTTCTATGTTTACCACTTCCTTCCTTTTGCATTATATTGTTACATATTTGTGTGAATTCTTTTTTGTTGTTTTTTTTTGGTTTTGGTTTCTTTCTCACAGCAATATATAAAGTCCATTTTCTGGGTCATAACAGTTTAAACACACATACTCAGTGCTCGTCTTGGTTGCACTTGCAACAAGCAAAAGTAATATTACAACAGCTGTATAAGCAATCTTCAAGTATATATGCATGTATGGTATGTATTGAGCCAAACTAACAAGGTGGTCCGGAAAAACATTTTCCAATGTAAATAACATTTACAACAAAAAGTAGATATTTAAAATGATTAGAATAAATATAGTAATATGTCCTAAAAGTCTTTCTGCACTTCGGTGATAGATTTGGAAAACAAAATTTCCGGTAATAGAAAAAAAATCTTAGACACTGATATCTTATAGCTGACAGCTGACAGCTATCAGAATTAAAGGCCGTTTAACTTATTATGTAGTACAACCAGGTATTAAAAGTTTTAATAAAAGCAAACAAATAAAAATTGTTCTGCAAAACAAGTAAAACAACAAAATTATAATACCAAACAAAATTTAACACCAACTCGCAGCCATTGTACTTTTGTGTTATTGAATGACATTTGGCAAAGAAACGTGGAAAAAGTTAAAAAGAAAAAAATATTTTTAATTTTTTGTTAAACAGATGGCACAATATCAACAGAACACTTTCACTCCCAAAGGCAAGTACCCAATTTGTTGCTGCGAAGTCGTGTTCTTCGGAAATTACTATATATTTTGTTTTTTTATTTTTATTTTGTTTACTATGAAATGCACAACTGTTCTTCTGTTCTCTATTTAAGTATGTTGTTGTCTCTATTTAAGTCTACAAATGCATGAACTGACGCTTTTTTCATTCTCTTACAATGAAAATCTTCTTCAGCTGCATAAAATTCGAATTTGTATACATTAAAGATTGCATAAAAAGGGAAAACAGTCAATCGCCACATACATATGTACATACAGCAGTTGTAATGTTGAAAATTGACACTTAATAAAAAAATGCACGACCTTGCTTAATCGACAGCCCGAAACGCTTCAATTGCAAACATTATTCTCACAAAATAGAATAACCCATATATACAAAATGTGTGTATATATGCACATACAGCGCCGAGTTTAGCAAGAAAAAAAAGAAAACAAATATAAAAAGTAAACAAACATCTGGTAGGCACGGCATATCAACCTTGATGAGTGACAACAACAATAATAACATTGTGAGATACTTCAATGTTTAGATACAATTTTATTCCCCCATTGGCACTCATGCCATATTATATTGGACTCGTATTGTATGCACTTTTGTGTTTTGTCTAAATTTTGCACAGTTTAGTGTCATTTGTCATTTTAAAAACAAAAAAACGTGTTTTGGACGTGCGCTTGATAATATTGAAGACTAGCACCAATATGAAAAGCCACAACTGAAAGTGAGTGATATAACAACTTTTCCAACTCTGCAACATTCACTTATTGGTGCTTCAACTGTCACTAAAAACTATAGAAGAAATCAAAAATTAAGTAGCTAAGTTACAATATCATGTTCACGCATATTAAGAGTTGTCTTCATCGCAGCGTACAACAATAAAAACAACCACAGCCGGCGAAAGGCAACAAAATCGGCATAATGGTGTGTAATTGTGTGTGCGCGTGTTGGCCAAACAATATCAGGAACCAAAACAAAAAAAAAGTGGAGCAAACACACTTCATCGTTATATAAATATGTGTATGTATGTACGTGTGTAAGTGAGTCAGTCAGGCACCATAAGCGCAGTAGTGTCCACCTCCACCTCCATCTCCTGTTAATGGTGCTACACTTTTACCATCTTTGTATCCCTTTAAATCGTGGCTGAAATTGAACTGATGCCGGTTGTAACGTTGTCTGGCTTGCGATGGCTTGGCCTGGTTACTCTGCTAACACACTCTCAACTTAACTTGAACCTTAAAGATTTTTTATCACATTTTGTTGTGTGCCGTTTTTGATGTGAATGAAGTCTGTGTTACTATTGTTGTTGTTGTTGGTTGGGTAAAAGATGCCGCCGCGCCGGTTGATGTTTTACGTTTTTTTATTTTATTTTATATTTCATTCATGAAAACGGCAAACGTTTATTGACACACTTTTGTGCACATGTACCTTTGCATACATATTTACGGTGGCAAGTGCTGTGTGCATACCAGAGGACTATGCAAAAGCAAAACAAAAAACAAAAACACAAAATATTTAGCGTTACTATGTTTGTACATGTGTGTATATTGGCAAGATTGTCTTTTATCAGACTGTCTGTATGGCAGATTGTATGGTGCAGAGCAGCTTGTAAGGTGACGTTGACCGTACAGCCCAACTAGGCACGCGTTTGTGCATATGTACGTTTGTTTTTAACTACATGTCTATGGGTAATTGTATTCGAACGACTATATCCGTCCTCACTAGTACCCACGTATAACAAATTTTCATACTATGTATTATGTAAGTATGTATGTATTTATTTATTTATAACTGTATGTATGTGTGTATGTACATATGTAGTTGCATATTTATACACTCTGCGGATTGTTTGTTTTCCTTTTGATTTCTGTCCGTAATATAAATACTTTTTTTATTTTTGTTGTGATTATTTTGTTTGCCTGTTGTTGTTGGTCGTGCCATGTTGCCCTTGCTGATGATTTAAGGCGGCAAATTTAACTCAACTCGAGCGACAGTATGAATGAATAAAACGCGAGGGTACGAACTCGACGTATTTTTACATATTTATAGACATACATACATACCATATAAATTAGTGTATGTTAGAGTATGTACATAACTACAAACACTTTTGGCATGAGTAAGCGTATGGGATACCCCAACTAAAAAAGCATCAGCGGACCAGCTACGTATTTTGTTTGTAAGCAAGTGAGATACAAACATACAATCATATTTCTAAATTTCGCCGGTTGTAGCTCTATTGATAAGCCAGTCAGGTGAAGTGTTATTTTGGCACTTCAAACTTGTATTCATATTTTCATATTTTATGGTACAAAAAGTTGCCGTAAGTATACTATTTTTTGTTTCGGCAACAATTTAGATACTAAAACTAAGAGAATGGGCCTAACTGTATATTCGTTTCCATTAATTTTCAATAGTAAATATATATTAATTCTGCGCACTTACCGGTGGTGGCGTTCGATAGGCCTGCGACGGTCCTAATTGTGGGCTATATGGACGTGGTGGTGGTGCCCATCCTTGTTGCGCTCCATATGCTTGATGTGGTGGAGGTGGTGGTCCATGGGGTCCTTGTGGTCCGCCTTGTTGTTGCTGTTGTGTAACTTGTTGCTGCTGTTGTTGCGGATCATAACTATTTGCGTAACGATGTTGTGGCGGCGGCGGTGGATGCGACGATTGTAGTAAAGAATTTAAAGTGGGTGTGGGACCTTGCGGTGGCTGCCCGGGTATATATCGTTGCTGTGGTGGTCGACTGGGTGAGGCTATGCCACCACCCGGTCCAGACGGCGGTCCTGGTTGTTGTTGTGGTTTGCCACCAGGTGGCGGCTGTTGCATAGGGGAATGCCCATAGCGATAGGGATCAATATTTGGATCTGGATGATGATAACGTCCGTAAACCGGATGATGTCCACCTGGTGGTGGTGGTGGCGGTCCACCCAAAGGACCTTGCCCGTATTCATCTTTTTGTGGATGCTCACCAGGGTTTTGTGGGCCGCCAGGGCCTCCGGGGCCACCCTGCTGGTGCGATAAATGTTGTTGTGGATGCGGTTGTTGATGCATATGATAATGTGATATTGCAGCAGATGGATCACTGCCAGGTGGCCCATACGAATGTGAAATTGTGTGTTGTTGTGGATCACTACCGTTATTGGGTGTAGGTGGAGCTCCACTGGGCGGTCCTCCGCCTATCGCTGAATTAGGTGGAGCTGGACCACCTGGCACAACAGCACCGGGGCCACCATTTCCGCTACTTCCAGGACCACCAGCGCCAATTTGACCACTCGGTCCGCCGGGTGGCCCTACCCCACCTCCGCCAGCTGCACCACCCTGGCCAGAGGGTGATTTTATTTTCTCATTCATTACTTGTGTGACTCAATCCCAGGGGAATATTTTTACTGCAGTTGCTGTTGTAAGAGGCTTGTAGTTTCCGTCAACGGCCGCTGCAACTGCACTGCTATTTTATCTGTGATAAAAATTAAATAATGTAAAGTATGGGTATAGATTTAATTTAATATATTATTATAATATTTAACTAACAAATCTGACCTAAAATAGTCGTGATATTAATTACAATTTATTTTTTTATTTAAAATTAAACAAAAAAGAAATGGTGAAATTTAAGGACTTATTACGATTGATGATTATTAACTTTGAGAACATTCGGCCAAACATTGGTATTACTGTAATATTGAGCTGATTCTTGAAATATCAAAGATTTTAAAGAAAATATGGTACTATTATAAAAATTTTGAAAACGAGATTATTTGACAAGATGGATGTTACAGCTGTGTCAGTCAGCGTATATTGAAAATATTGTTTCATGAATAATCTGCCTTTATTATATATATTTGACCAGCATCATGGTCTTCAAACATTGTAACACTTAATTCTGCCCAATATTAATCAAAACCTATTAACATATTATTACGGCAGTAAGGTACAATGTTGTTCATTTAAAAACTCGGATTTCTATATACCAATTTTAATTCTAGTTTGTGTCTTAACTTGATCATATTTAATTACACTAGAAATAAAATAATAGATATAAAATGTTTTGTTTCTTTCATTTAACTCACACTAAATGAAAACTGGAAACCTAATTATTAATAGTATGTACAATATGTCTTTGTGGAAATCATTTTCCATAAAATTGTTAGCATTGTTACTCAATTCGTTTCATTTATTGTTCGTCGAGACATGTGTATACTTCAATACATCGCGTAGGTATGTATTAATCCCGAAATTTGGTTTAATTGCCAACACCCCAAGTGCAAATGTGAATATGTATTATTTTTCAATCGCGCTTTTTATGCAGTTTTTCAAATGTATTTACATGATGTGACCGGTAGAAGGAGTAAATCGTTTTTACAGTGCAAAATAGTCAATAAAATAAGAGAGAAACATCGGAATCAGTAGCGATTGACGAGGGATGTGAACGATATAAGCGACACGACACACCGGCGATTTAACATTTAACAACAACGTCAAACATTCAACATTTATCCAACAACAGCAATAAAATAGTAGTAGAAATTGACAGGAATACGATACGAAGAGAACGAATGTGAATCGACAAAATATGGCATGGCTATGGTAAATTGCAGCACACCACCCTACCGCGAGAATGCTCTTCCACTATTCTCCTCTAGATCGCTCAGCAACCCGTGACAACTTCTTTTAACCTACTACTTCTTCCCACTTTCGTAGTTGCGACAAACAAGCAAGCTGGTAGAAGACAACGGCTGCGGCAAATACGCTCTCGTACAATGGCTGTGTTCGTAACGTTGTGTTGTTGTTGTGCAGTGTTATCGTGCCCTCGCGCTAGTTATCTCTTTCTATCTTATTCACGACACGTATGAAAGAAAACATATCGTTTTGCTCGTCACTCTCACGACTGCAGAGCAGATACTTGTATGAGATTTTGTGCAACGCGAAAATATGATTTTAATGATTTTTGGGCAATTCGCATTTTTAATTTAATTTTACACATCACAGAGCAGATTTTTTTAAATTTCACTTTCACTTAATGCAATCTTATATATTCAATTAAACATCTGCTGAATTTTGTAAATTAAATCCCACAATTTCCAATATAAAATCACTAATTTTCAATGCATCCGCACACGCTACCGAGACAACGAGTCGAAAGTACGTACGTATATTCGTATGGTTCCCGGACTTTTTACTTTGGATAGCTTAAAACAACATATCTGCAGCAGCAGTCGGTTCGTTTTATACGTCGTAATATCGTAGTACTTAACAGCTCGTTGCTGCCGCGCGCACTCAGTGTTGCATTTTATGGCAATACATGTGGATTCATACAAATGAAACTTATTATTTTTTATTAACTAACCAAAATTATTTTAATAAATTTGTTTTAAAAGATAAAACAAATGTTATGCTTAGTTATTTTAGTAAGCAAATTTATTTGATATTTGAAGCCCATGTACGTATTATTTAAATGTTAATACTGACTATGACATATAGACTATATGACTATGTTATCAATAATTTGGTTGCTAATTGACATATTTTATCATTACCTATATTGGGTAAGTTAAAATCAAAATGAAGATAGTGAGATTCTTCTACATACATTTATGTTACTAACTTTAGTTGCATTTTAATTTTTATGTATTGTAATAGCTTTCATATAGTGGTCATTAAATCGGTATGGGTATTTCAAGATATATGATAGTTTGTGCTACTTACGCATTTATATCATCACTGCAACGGCGCGCATAAAAACATATATGGCCAAATATTGAAGTGGAAAACACTGTCAAATTAATGTTCCTTTAATCTAGCAAAAATTTCGAAAGTGTACAGAGTTCACCGAGCAGTGTTATTCTACGATGTTTGTGCTAAAAAGATGTTTAACAAAAACTGTCCGAATAATCACCAACAATCTGTATACGGCTTTTCTCTTCTACTTTGTCACCTCTTCGTTCAGTTGTATTCACTATACACTTACGATTTTTCACCAACAATTCTCACCAATTCACTACATAAACATTTCGAATAAGACAACAGCTCTCTTTTACTTTGCTTTGTCTTGTTTTACTTTTCCCGATCTACTACTTCCTATTATTCGTCGTTTTTGACTTTAATATCTGCTGCTTATGTTCTTTGTGTACTTTGTTTTGTTTTTCGTTGTTTCCTACTCACTTTCTATGTATTCTGCTCGCATGCGGCTTTTTTCACCTTTACTCGCCAATAAGTGTGAGGGAGACATCAATAAAATATACAATGACGATGGCAATAACAATTACCATGCAGCTACGATGGCCACCGTCGACGATTGCTTCACTTCAGCCAAACGATGTTACTGCGAACGTTGTATTAAAAAGAAAACAAAACTAGTTTCTCTTCCTTTACTTATTATATCTATGCCTTGTATTTATTACGTCTGCTCCTTTTTCACTTCTTTTCAATTCGTACAACCATGCATTCGTCGATGACTTTTATTAGTGCGTAATGTCGGCACCAAATACTTTTATTCTCTACTTAAATTTGCAATTAATGTGGGAACGAGGGTAGTGTAAACCCCACTTCCAAGTTTTATGCTCCAAGCGATGTCAAAATTATGACGAGGACTCCACCCGGAGGCTGTTCGGCAATTAATGCTTGCGCAGACGATTCATTCAAATAATCCAGCAAATGTGGGAAATATTCGATGACAGGCAAATCTTGTATCCAGCGGCACCTGCTCTCTACGCCCTTCTAAACTATGAAAATATGAATTGTTTAAAACGATTGCAAAACAATTCATTTCCAATGGTCGTAAACACTTTCACATACACAGTTTCAGTTTTTCAAAACCAAACTCAAATACACTGCTATATTTGGATCACTTACAACAATCTCAGTCCATTAATAGGTTTCTAGATTATCTATAATCACTACGCTACCTAAGTCTTTGAAATTTTCACAGTTTTCACGGGGAAAGTTGGAAATTTTCGATTTTCTTTTTTCCTTTATATGAGTGGAATACACGAGACCGAAGAAACGCTTGGCTTTCGGGACACGAACAAATTTTTGTGTAGTCGTCTGAAAATTTTTCACTTTGCGATACGGTCCTTTTCTTTAAACACACTTTTTACTCAAACTAATAACGTTTCGAAACAACTTCTTCACTCCTTTCGTTGTTGCACCATTCAATAACATTTTTAACACTTTTTTGCGTTTTAAATTAGTGTATTTTATTGAAATATTCAGTCAAATGCATTACGCCGAAATACACGAATATATCAAAATGGCGCACGCTAATGGAAGTGTTTGCAAAGCATTGCCAACGCAAATTACCAACATGTAACTGAATGTGGAAGCTATTTATTTCGTTCCACAATACTATATTATAGGCCTGCCAACTTCGTGTTTTTATTTTCCATATTCCACAAAATGTATCTTTTAATTGAACGATTACTTCTATACTATTATTAGAATCTTAAATTATACACTATGCTAATAAGACTGTGAAATAACATAATCAATAAAATATTATCATACCAAGAATTGTAAATACTACTTAGTATATAATTTAACTACTAGTATTTAAATCCCTGAATGCATCTGGCAATGCTAATTCATAATTCCTATTGGACTTCTCTGACAAGTGTAATATTTCAGTTTACTAGCCAGTCATAAGTCGCAATAAAGAAATAACTCTACAGTAAATAATAACATTTTAAAAATTGAAACTAATTTCAAACTATTATTTAAATTAGTGAAGTATTTCACAACTCCTGCAACATAACACAAAATATAATGTATCAACAGTATTTGAATCAGCTGCAAACGTCCATAGCCCCTCTCTCATCCGACGAGCTCAAGGATTTACTCAACGATGACGAAAAGCTGGATGAGAAAGTGAGTGAAGTACTAGAAAACCTTAAAACACAAAAGGACGACTTACTCATTGAAAATCGGTCCAAGGCTGAGAGTAATATTGAAAAAGAACCCAGAATAATCGAATTGCGTGGAAAAGTAAATGAATTAATGGAAGAAGCCAAGAAGTATTGTGGAGCCGTGCAGGAAAAATTAGTCGAAGTTAAGGAAAATTCGGGCAATGTTAGTCAAGAAACTGCTTTAGCGTTGATACAAACGGCTGCTGCTGAAAGCGAGGAGGCAACAGACGCTTTAATTAAACAATTCACAGATAACGAAATCGGAGTGGAAGCATTTTTAGATGAATTTCTTGTTACACGCAAAACGATGCACTTACGGAAGCTTAAAGCTGAAAAAATGCAAGAGTTAATACGCAGACAAACGCAACCAGGACAACGTGGTAATATCGGTAGTCATTTATTGCCAAATAGTGGATTTTATCCGACACCAGGAGTGCCTGCTATGGGTGGTGGCGGTGTTCCATACCCACTAGGGCCTATGATGCCGATGCCGCGCCCATATTAACAAAAATAGTCCAGCTAACGTGCACTACCTTTCCAAAATTTTGCCATTTCTCTATGGTGAATTTCGATTTAACAAAAGGGTCAAATATGTTAGATAATAAAGTAGCGGAAACCTGCTTAAAAAATATCTCATTTTTTAAATAAAATATTGTTAAAATGTTACGTAGTGATAAATAGCTACGAGTGTAAAAATAAATATAAGTATTCTACTTGAAAATGTCAGGCGCCATTCAATAAAATTATTTACAATTAAAGAAAGCGATGCAGGATTGTTTTCAATGTTAAATATAAGATACAGGTGGAAATTTACTTTAACGACTTCTGTTAATTGTAAATTGAAAGTTTTATTATTTGATAAAGTTTCTGTTAGTCTTATTAATATTTTATAAAATTGATCTCTTTTTGATGCTTAACTTCGAATTTATATTATAAAACTCTTTCAAAACTTCTCTAGCTATGCTATTCAAAATCAAGTTCATTACAGCCATATTTGGCTAAACGTACGCCTTTTCAGTATCTAAATTATATATAGTTATTTGTAATTAAAAAGCTACTCATTGCAGCAAATGCGGTAATACTTCCGTCATCATGACGAACCGAATTCATTCATCCATTTCTCGTATTTTTCTAAATCAGCTTTGGATACACTCTTATTGCAGCGACTCATGGCTTCTGTGAAATCTTGATTCGAGACAGGAAGATCAACTTCCTCTGTTGCCAATTGCCGTATTTGTTCCGGCGTAAGGCCAGCTATCTTCCGACGCATCGACATCATACTAGCATCCCTAAGAAAATAATAACATATATATTTGTTTAAGTTTTCTAGATAATGTGTATCAATATATTCCACCTGCAGACGTTGGTAATGTCAGCACCCGAATAACCCTCTAATTTCTTGGCGATTTCAGATAAGTTGACACTTTCGTCCACCTTTACCTCACGCAGATTAATCTTTAGTAAAGCTTCGCGTCCTTCATCCGTGGGCAATGGAATATAAATACGTTTTTCCAATCGACGACGTAACGCTTCATCTATATCCCAAGGAAAATTTGTAGCAGCCAATACCATGACGACCTTCGTAGCCTCTTCGCTGCCCACACCATCCATTTGCACCAGCAGCTCTGATTTAACACGACGTGAGGCTTCATGTTCCGATTCAGAACCACGCCGCGAACAAAGTGAGTCAATTTCATCGATGAAAATTGTACTTGGCGCATAGAATCGTGCCATCTCGAACAATAAACGTACCATTTTCTCCGATTCTCCACGATATTTAGATGTAAGCGTTGAAGATGATACGTTGAAAAATGTTGTGCCGCATTCCGTTGCCACTGCTTTGGCTAACATAGTTTTACCTGTACCCGGAGGACCCACCATGAGCACGCCTTTCCATGGACGTCGAATGCCCTAAATAAATAAAAATTATATCAAATTTTCAATAAGCACATTGTGTAAAGTGTTTTTCAGAATATGACACATGACCCGATCATTCCAACCGAGCATGAGTCATTTACAGTGAACTTACGCAAAATACTTTTTTTCTATCATTTTGGTATGAAGAGAATTTTCTATGATAAAATTTACAAAATTGAATTATAGTTTTCTTACCTTGAAGTAGTCGGGCATAAGCATCGGCAGCACAACTGCTTCTTCGAGTAAACGTTTAGCATCGTGCAGGTCAGCTATGTCGTTCCAACGTACCTTAGGGTTACGTTGCAGTATATCACGTTCTTAAAAATAAAATAGCATGTATATTTATTAAAAAAAAAATTGTAATAAAATTTATACCCACCAAGTATATCCACTAGTTCGGCTTCCATGTGTGTACTGGGTTGAAATTTCTTTTCCTCCTTTTCTTCATTATCCCCTGCCTCTTCATCACGACATTCGTCATCTTTGTTACCGACATTATCGGCACCTGTTGCCGGATTACTACTAACTCCATTGCTTGAATGTGTTGTTTTTCTGCTAGATGTTGACGACGTCGATCGCCCATTCTGCTGCGCTCGTGTATTGTTTCCGCCACTCCCTGCTATGGTACGTCTACTAGTAGCAACACCTCCTGTAGTATTACGCTGTGGTATTGTGCTTTTTCCAGCAAGGCTGCCACCTTTTTTGTTCGGTATACCAGTGCGACTTCTATTTGGCACTGCGGGTCTATGATAGTTAAGAATATGTTATTATACATGTTGCAAATATTCATAAAACATATACTTTTCCGAGCGTGGAGGTCCCCAAACGTCCGGATCTTTAGGAGGTGGTGTCCATATGTCGGGATCGGGCCGAAACCAAGCCGTAGGATCTTTTGTCTCATCTTCACTGACTTGTGTTTTCAATTTATGTGCGAATGGTGTGTTCTGCAAATCTAATGTCATTTCTGATAGCGTACGCTGTATGGCCTTTATTTGGGAGTATTCTTTCTCAAACTGCTGCGCTATCTGTGTGAACAATGAAATGAATAAAATATGCATGCATATTAAATGGCGTATGACTTACCAATTTCCATTTGCTTTTACGCAGTGAATCATTCGTAGACTTAACCATGCGATCCAACATACCACCTAGTCCCTCATAATATATGCAAGCAGAGTCATAGTTGCCGGTATAGGCCATGTCACGAGCCAGCTTTGCGTTCTCACATATTTCCGCTATTGAAGTTTTGGCCATCACGGTCATTCCTACACAAGATTTCGTCTTTTGCTTTCCACCTCGTAATAGCTAATATGATATAAAGCACGCACGTATGCAAAAAAAAAAAATTAAATCAAAAGGCCATATCGGACAAAGCGATGGCGACAGTAAAGTAGAATCGTCAACATAGCCACCAGTTGTATTGGGAAAGTAAATAGAATAATAAAACCTTAGTTAGCAAAAATGGAAAGTGAGACTCACGAACTTCAACGACAAGACGCCTTTCAAGTTGACAAATAATAGAAGTAGCAATAAACGTTCGACACAATTAAAAAGAAACTTTAGATTTTATTGTTCAAATTTAATTTCTTATTCACAAATTGAAAGTAATTATTTATTTTAAATAAATGCAATATTTTGTGCCCCCACCCTTAATAATTCTACCTTTATCGTACATATTCTGCCTAAAAATAATCCTCAACTTATTTTATTTTTTGCTTTAATGACTGCCACTATTCGCTTTCGTCAGTCTTTGCATTTTCTTAAACTATCTTTATACGGAAGTTGCGGAAGTGTTCCTATTCTACTTACGGTTATTGACATTAGATCGCGCCTTTTTCATACACTTCTTACTTTGAAACGTTTATTACTATTCTAAATTTACAATTTGGGGCTTATTTTTAATTTAAGCTTTATATTTTATTTTATTTTAGCCGTTAACTAAACGGGTGTAATATTTCTTCACTACTTCTACTTGTCTTCTCGTTCCTCTTTTCTTATGCTTTGTCTTATCTTCTCAGGAAATGTCAACTGCCACCGCTGACAGTGTTGCTGTTTTTTATAACCCCAAGATTTTTTTCATTGCATTTGCTATTTTGCTTCCACCCGGGTACTCGTGACACTTACTCGAGAACCGTTGCTTATTTTCAAAAATTTATAATTACTTATATGAATTTTGTTTGTGGAGGTTAGATGTCTGATAAAATATCATTAGTGATTTGCTAGTTTGTATAGTGCGATATTGCAATAATTGTTTCTTTGGTGTTTATGTGCACTTCGGTGGCTTAATTATCGGTTTTTTCAATGGTTTCAGATAATAATATATTTCCAAATATATAATATATACGGACAAATATATTTCTAATGATATCGCCCGGTAGTCACACAAATCTCATTAGATATATACCGGAATATAATTGTATACATTACACAATAATAATAATAAGAAGTAGTATACTGTATACTTTCATCATAGTGCATAAACGCTGGGTCAAAGTACTTGAAAACAGTATCCGATGCATTATTGACATCTCTAACGATTAAATTTTTGTATCGAACCCATATGACATATTCGGTGCACACTCTTGGACAACTAGAATTCTTTTTAATTCCAAAAAGAAAAGGATTCGCACAACATAATCAACTCTTCCTGCCGGCACTTGAAGAGATATTAAAATGACACCTTTAACACAAGACGGTATACAGGAAGCTTTCGTTAGTGAAGCAGCACTTCAGGAGGCAGCAGCCAAACTTAGTACAAGTAAGTATGTTATTATGATATATTGTATGTTCTTATTAAGTGTTTGTCCCCGATTAGATGTAGTCAAGGGCATATATGACGTATCATATGTTGTGGAGCAAATGGGTTTTGCTCTAACTTCAACGACCTTGGAAGAACGTATAAAAGGAACACAACTTTTATCAAGTGTGCTGCAGCAGTTACCAAAGGATTATCTTAATTCGAAACAAATGGATTTCCTTACGGCTTTCTACACTGATCGGCTAAAGGATCACCACAGTGTGTTACCTGCTGTGATTGATGGCATACATGCCATATTGGAAATGAAGGAATTGCCGGCAGAAAATGTGCCGAAAATTTTGAACACATTTTTTAAGCATACCAGTTGCCAGTCACATCAACGAGGCGAACGTGGAAAGTGGTTCAAAATATTGCAGTTAGCAGCCAATCGATTTGAGAAAGGTAATTATTTTATTGTAATCATTACCACTGAGCTGGAATTATTTGTTTCATGTTTATTTGTAATGTAGAACTCAAACAGATGGGTGGCGATTTCATGTATGGCTTGATAAATTCCATTGATGGAGAACGTGATCCACGCAATTTAGATTTTATATTTACTTTTATGCCAGACTTGATCAAACATTTTTCGCTTTTGCATTTGGCTGAAGAAATGTTTGAAATATTTGCTTGTTATTTTCCTATTGATTTCACCCCGAGCCGTGACGATCCTAGTAATATTTCGCGCGATGAACTGGCCGAGAAGTTATCTGATTGTTTGGTGGCATCGCCTGAATTCATTGAATGGGTAGTGCCTTTGGCAGTAGAAAAACTGGAAAGCGATTTAGTGGAGGCCAAATTGGACTCGATAAATCTTTTGGTAAAAATATGAATTTACTTATAGTTATCATAATCACTGGTACTTGAAATTACAGGTTAAGGCCGCAGTACATTTCACATCAAAAGCAATGTCTGAGCACTTCGATGTGATTTGGACTGCATTGAAATCGGAAATTTTTCCAGGAGGCGGTAATGCGGATATTGTTTCTGCCGGTCTCGTTTTGTTAAGAACAATTTTAGAGCAGGCTTATGAAACGCCTGACATCAGCCACAGTTACCAAAGCAAGGTGCTAGGAACCATTTTAACCCACCTAAGCGACGTTAATCAGCGCCTCTACAATCCATCTACGGCCATCGCATTGGTGTGTGTTGCGGGAGATCCACTGTTTGCTGGTGATCGCATTCTTAATACTTTCTTGTTGAAACTAAACGCGGAATCGGCAAGTGGGGACGGTGAGGGCGACAAGGCAGTTGTTTACAATGAAGACGAACGTCTTAAAGTATATGCGATTATTGCACGGCTATTCAAAATAGTAGCAATAAAAGATTGTTTAGAGAAGCTGAATCGAACTACAAACGATCAAATTCATGCGGATATTATTACAATATTACGCACTAATATAGACACTGATGCTCAACAACAGAACATTGATTTAAAAAATGCCGCACTAAGCGCATTGACCGAGAGCGTTCCATTAATTAGCGAAAAAAATCGTGCGCTACTCTACAAAGTACTTATACAGTTGATCACACACGACTCGCTTGAGCTTGAGTGCATAGAAGTGCTGGAATTGTTGGGCGCTTTGTATCCAGTTGAAATGCAATCCAACTGCATTGATGTGTTAATAAGAAATTTCGCACTCTACTCGAATTTCGTAAAGCGTAAAGTGTTGAAGCACTTGCTGCGCCTGGTCATACATGCAGCATTCACATCGCGTGTACTCGATTTAGTATGGCATTATGCTTTCGGTCAAAACATAACGCAAGATGTGCAATTGCTGGCGCTTGAAGCCGTTAATATGCTGTTGAATAGCGACGATACACGCTTGATCGTCGAGTTGCAGTACAATAATTGTCTTATTGCAAAGCTGGTGGAATTGGCTTTGGGTGCGACAACACTCAGTCTACCTGCTTTGGAAGAAATTGCCACAGCAATATGTCGCATTGAGCAGCATTTATCTGTTTCCGAACAATATGTAATTGCCACGGAATACTTAACGCAGTTGAAATTACAGTCTGTTGCACATTTGTATGTCGCCAAAGGGCTACTGTGTCGCTTGCATCAGGACATTAGTCTGGATGATTTCTTAGAATCCCTACTCACTGACTTGACACAACAGTCGTTGAGTGGCCATCAAGTGGGAGAAGATAAGGAGAAAATGCGTGTTGTTGCACGTCAGTTGCTTTGTAGTGTTGTTAATCGCATGGAGAACAACGAACAAAATCGCAATAATTTAAATAAACTTTTGGTGCTACTGAAGGACAAGATAAAAGAAGAAAACACACTGGCTGTGGAGACTTTGGCGTGGTTGGCCAAAGGGCTTATTGTATCTGGCAGTGAAGTGGCTGCCGAAATTATTGACACCGTAAGTGCTTGGAATTGAAGAGAGTGCGTAATTTCACAAATAATCTTTTTTTCTTTTTAGCTAACAGAGTTGTTGGAGCATCCTAATCTATGCTCAGTAGCAACGCGCGCATTCGAAATCATCGCTATGGAGTGTGAGCAGCTGTTTTTACCAAAGGTTAAAATCCTATACAGGCAAAAGCTTTTCAATATGGTTTTAGCCAAGTTGGACAATAAGCTGAATGCACATTCCGAAAACTACCTGATTGCTTTTATTTTTGTGCTGAAAAATGCACCGCACACTGTGCAGCAAATGAACATCGAAAAGGTATTTGAATCGAGTTTAATTTTACAATTTCCATTTAACTAATTTATTAATTACAGATAGGACCACTGCTCTTCAAATCGTTGGAGTGTGATCATACGACAATGCTCCACATTGCACTGGACATTTGTGGACGTTTTGTTGCAGTGCGCGATGAATACTTTCTTCGACATTTGGGTCATTTAATACCCAGATGCGTACAGTTGTCCAAATACCAAAAGTCTATGGTGAGTGCAAGTGTAACGTATAACGCCTTGTTTCTCTAACTAAAGACTTGATCATCTTCCCAATTTGCAGAAAGTTCGCATATGCGCTTTGAGTCTTTTACACGACATTACCAAATACCCGACGCATGTGCTGCTAACGCATAAGCTGGATGTAGTGCTGGAACTGGCGTCCGCACTGGACGACCATAAGCGCTTGGTACGCAATGCAGCGGTGCGAACGCGGAACGCATGGTTCTTGGTGGGCTCAGGCGATGCGAATTAATACATGGACAAGTGGATGCTGTCACATTCAATAGAAATAAGCGTCATTACTTGTGTTGTTTTTGTTTTAGGTTCGATATACTTCAATGTTTATGCAGACAAGTACAATAATGTAGCAATTAATTAGTTAAACAGCAAACAATTTCATATGAACATACAATATATGTACATACATATGTAAGTGCACGTATGTTTGTGAACGCACAGGTGTTTTTAAAAATTAGCAATTTTAATTTATAAACACTTTTACAAGAAATTAAAAAAATAAACTAGAAAACCAAAAGAACACCATTGTAGTTATTTTTAATTTTAATTTTTATTTTTGGGCTAATTACCTCAACGTTTATTCGTACACGATAATATTAACATTATTTTGTTTTGTTGTTATTGCGAGAATAAGTAGCGCTTGAAAAACGTGTATACGAAATATTAGCGAAAGATCTGGTAGTGTATTGGTGGACTTAATAGTTAGAGCCCACTTCGTTGCGGTACCATAGAACCGACTGTTATGGAAACGTACACAGATGAATGCATGTGTTTGCTCAGATTGCTCAGATGGTTGGTGTCTATGCGGATAAGTATGTTTGTATGTACTATTTCGTATGTTTTGTACATGTGTGCATGCATGCTTAAGGCTAATACGGATGGTCACACAGCGAACGCGCCATAAGCGCACATTTTTGCGCGCGCTGCACTACGTCCGGACAGCGTTGCTTGCGTACTAGGCGACAGTCTTGAAAGAAGCCTTCGTTGCGTGGAAAGCCGTGTGTGAAATCGCGAAACGTTAGTAAGCCGAGTCCCCAGATTTTGCCACCACGAAATTCACCTTCGAATTTCATACCATCGGAACGCCAAAATATGCCATGACCATGGAACCAGCCGTGCATAAATTCACCTTCGTATCTAATAATTATGATTAAAAAATATTTATAATAATTTTCTATACAACTGCAAGCTCACTTAGCGCCATCGGAGAACCACAGACAACCGAGACCATGACTGAGTCCATCGTGGAACTGCCCATCGTAGCGTGTGCCATCGGGAAATTGTAAGTGCCCAATGCCATGCTTCTGACCGCGCTGATCCCATTCACCGATGTAACGTGTAGAGTCCTCATATCGCCAACCACCGACTTTAACAGCGCCAAAGGAGGTGGTGTTTTCGTTGCGACCGTGATGGGCGCCGCCGCCTGCGCCGGCCATCATGCCAACTTCGCTCACTACACCTACGACAGTGGAGTTAACAATTATTGTTATTTAATATGTGAAATGTTTATCGGTATGTGTGAGTAAATGTGTCTCACTTTGATCCTCGTAGTCGTCCATGCTGCTTGCTGACTATTTTGTGGAAACTATTTAGATTTTTATTGAATTATTTTTGAAGTAAAATGCAAACTGCAATGAAAAAGTAATGTAAACTGAATGCTAAATGCTGCTGGAATGGAATGCAATGAAAAGACACTCAAATTCTTATAAGCAGCGCTACACCTGACGCGTCGTGCATATTTGTTTCATGAGAAAGGGACTTTCACTGCAAGCGATTGTAACTGTTAAATGCTTAAGCAAACGAACTCTACCAACGGTACGTCGTGTGTTAGCGCATTCGAAGTGTGTGCTATGTACGCGCGAATTTTTCGACTTGTTTGGCTTCTTAGCATAGCAGTAGCATTGAGTGATTTTCCAAACCCAAATCTAATTAACATATTTTGCCTGGAAATTGTCAATGTTTCGACCAAATTTCTTTTGCATGCGCTCATTTCTTCAGTGACTACTTGTCACCTAGCTTGAATGTCAAACTCAATGCGTTAAATTTTAGCAGTTGATAAACTACTTCCGGTAAGGCAACAGCAATTACGAGTCCATTCCGTGACCAAGAGAATCGGCTCCCGTAACCGGAACGGACCTTAATTTCCATCCCGCTAAGGACTGTCAAATCAGCAGCATTCCTCAGAATTATTTGGGGCATGTTATTGCCGCTACAACAACAACAACAAGTTCAATTGAAAATTAGTTATTTTGAAGCATATAAGTGAAAATTCGCTTATAACACTTTTTACTAACAACCCGAGTACCGAGTACCGAGTTTCACAGGGTAATCAAGTTTTTGTGCAGATTTTGATTCTAAGAATTCGTTTCAAAGTATAAGTGAAGTTGACCGCTTAACCCGAGATGCCGGAGTACTATTATTCTTATAGTTACTATGCAACAATTTGATATAGATATTACAACAGCAGCAATGCTCAAAACCATTTGACCCTACATATTATAGTATAGCTACAACAACAAATTTAAAGAAAATTAATAAACTGTCTAGTATTTAAGTTTAAATTATTTTATTTTTTTATTATATATTCTTATACAATTTACTGAATTTCAAAATTTCTGCAATTTTTTAAAATGGTGTGACACACTTCCGCTTGATAGTTTAATAAGATTGTGTTACTAAAACAAAAACATAATAATATTATATAAAAAATCAAATTAAGTAGTACAATTATAGAAGATTATTAAAGATAGGAGAATAATGCTTGGACACATGTATTCGTAATTGTAAAATAGGTATACATATATAAAGAATATCATAATAATTCTATGTACGTGCATGCAAATATGATGCGCGTGTGTTTTACAAGTGGCCTTAAAGGTAAACAATACAGTTAATATGCAGAACAACATAATGGATATTCACTATGACTATTAATAGTGTTTCAAAGAATTTTCTTTTTGTTTCTAGTTTCAAATTGCAATGGGAAAAATATTTAATTATGTTATATACTGTATAATAATATATAATTTGCGAATAAATAAGCAGCAAACTTCATTCCATGCGTCGCTGAAAATAATCAATTGATCAAATTAACATAATTATAATTGTTTACAAATTATGTTCGTGTAAAATTGTTAGTGCATTTATAATTGAATTTTTTTTTTAAAACCTTAAATATTTTTTTTTTCGTTTTTTTATATTTTTTTCTTTTATATTAACTATACGCCCAACTCCAAATTTTCTACGAATTCCATTTGCGAATTTTACAAAAAATATGCTGCTCGCCGACCAAAACCTACTCGTACATGGTGGATATGCATTCTCTTGTAGACAAGAGTGTGTGCAAGAGTTTTTTACTAAAAGAATGTGTCATAAGACGTGTGTGTGTTAGCTGCTTCGTTTTTCGTTCAACTGTGAAAAAATTAAAAAAAATATATATTAAAAAAATATACATTTATAATATACGTAATATTCGCTTGTACATACCCACTTCCCACTTAAGCAAATACGTTTTTGTTTTTTGAGAGCACATCCCGCTCAAATGTAGGCGCGGCTTGTCTTTACAGCTTCTTCAAATAGGCAGCACACTTCACCGCACTGCTGACCTGACCGGTATTGAGTAGATTCAACTTCTTATGCTTTGCACGGAATTTCCTCACGTAGGCGTCAATTAGATTTTTGATCTTATGAGGATTAATTTCGCCCGAACGACTGTGACAAATCTGCGCATGCGTAGAATTTTATGATTATGAAAATTGCTAAAAGTTTAAATTTTCATGATTTTTAACAAACCTTTGGCACAGCACGCCGCATAATCTCCTTGTAGTCATCTTTTGTGATCTGTTTCTTGTTGAAACGTGGCTTCAACACCAATTTAACTTCTTCAACGACACGCTCCTGTCGATTCAACTTACGCAAAAACTATTGTTTAAAGTAAAAGATGAATAAAAAAAAGGTAAATATTTGCTTAACTTATATGTAAGACTGTTAAGGATACTATGCAATATTACAATAAATATAATTAGGAATCCAGTTATCTACATTTTGTCCCTGTCTTTCGATAGTCATATATTTTATTTAATATCTTATTTATTATTATTAGATATTCATATTTAAGTTAACTTTAGAGACTATAAGAAGTCGATATCTGAAGCTTTAACCTATATGTTTATTTATCCTACCATGCACTTGAATTTAAAAATCACAATAATAGTCTTGAATTGACATTTGCTCCAGATATGGATATGTATGCGGTGTTGTTTTTTTTTTAATTGAAAATGGCAGTTACACTATGGCGAATTTTTAAAATAAGACCACAATATTGGTTCGTCATTTTTAACTTTTAAAAAGTAACGTGAAATTCGTATTCAGCGACCGCGAGAACCCCGGAATAACAAATTTCAAGCGTTTCTGATGAATTTTACAAAATAGCGTCCGCCATATTGGGTCCGAAATTTTGAATTTTGAAAAACCAACACCGGATTCGTAATCAGCGATCCCGAAAACCCCACGAATAACGAATCTCAAGCGAATCCGATGAAATTTAAAAAACGATTATGTCAAAACTCAGATCTGATGGGGTTAAATGGACCTCGGATTCGGATTCAGCGACCCCAGAAACACAAGGCACATATATTACAACCACGAACTAGGTAATAACAAAAATTTTGTTTGTGTGGTTGTATTTGGTATTTAATAGTTGATTGGCAATGAGGATGATCGACCTTCGATCGTTGGTCGACCAATGGGGAACCAACAACAAAGCTGAGTAACCACCACCCGATTTATCGACATCCGTTGTTGTGTTAACAAGTGACACTTATGCGCAGGCGCAATGAAGAAATCAAATTTTTAAATAAAATATTCAACACTACCATTTGGTAATATTAACGGTATACTCTCCGCTCTCCGGTGTAGTATAAATACTCATTAATTTTTATTTAAGTAAAAATGCTTTCATTGTTTCCGTAGAAGAAAAATGAAAAAATGAAATTAACAGACTTCCGTACACTGTAAAGATCTTGCTCATTTGGTATTAAAATTGTCATGTTTTATAAAATATGACGAGGTTACTGCTCATAAAATCTATTTTGGTTGAGTTCGTTATTGTCTTCCGGCTCAAGTGTAACCGTTGGAAACTGACAATATATTAATCACATGCGAGTTGTTTTTTAAGTCTGTTAATACAATTGGCAATTGTTTTGAACATTTTTGGAGACTAAAGGAAAAAAAAGTATGGAAATATTGTATAAACTCTCTACTTATCGCAGCGGCAAAGAGTGTTCAACAGAACAAAGATTAGCTTGAGGGCAACAATTTAGTATTACAATCTTTATAATAGCAGTAATATTGCAGACAATAATGCTATCACCTTTTAAACCCCACTTGAGTTATTATCTATAAATATATTTAAAGTACTTACCTTATCTTTGACTTGTAATTCAACGGCTGAGTTTGGTACATCGTCATAGACCTTAACGTGATCGTCCGTTTTAGTGACTGCAAAGAGTTTACATAAAATAATAAATATAAAAACAGTTTTGCAATAATTTTCTTTTTCTGACATATTTTTTGGCAATGCAATTTTTCAAAATATGGCAACACTTTACTTCAAATTCATATATGATGAATGTGCAACAGCAATTCGTTGGATTCGTGTATTCTTTAGGTGATTTCAATATTTATAATTTCGATTTTATCAATCTGTTGTTGTTCGAATGAACTCATCTTAAACACTTAATTAATACTATATATGATATGTAATTATTATAGCAAAGATCATTATCTATTATAGCAGTAAGATTGCCTATACTCCCGTTATCACAGCACGAAACTGAGCATTGAATGTCAACTCGACAAAAACTATAAATTAATGTATGGAGAATATTTTATCTCTAAAACAACAACAAGATTTGAAAAAGTTGAGAACTTCCAAGCAGGCAATTTACATATTGATCAAGATCAATTTAAGGTAATGTTTTCGAACTTGTAACCTTTGTCAGCGCGGCATATTTCTAAAACGTTAAATACTGATTGAAACAGTAATTGGATGGACTCACTCAGAGACTCAGAAACTGTTGAATGCCATTCATTTATTAAATATCAACCAACAAAATTTCCACATTAGTTAATTCACACTGGAACTAACACAGACCCTTTCTTGCAGAAAGTAAATTTATGTTATGTCGTTTTTACCCACTCAATATAAATGAGATATCAAAATCGATAAGAATCCAAAAAATTCGGACTTGTAAGATTCGTCGTATTGGAATTAAAAGAGGTTTTCCAAATATTATTCGGTCTACAACTTTGCTCCCGCTGTTTTCCAATAGATGTCTCTATGGTCAAGCACTGGTCGATTAAATCTGTTTGCATCCCAAACTTATTCTCAACTGAAAATGTCACTTTTTGAGCCGAATTCTCGACATTTGCGGGAAAATTTTCTTTTCATTTTTAATTCCAAGAAAAGTGCGGCTGAGGCTCATCGACATTTGTAACCGTTTTTATACAAAAAAAAACTTAAATTTACAAAAAAACGGCGGAAGCAAAGTTGTAGACCTAATACATTCTTCAACAATTACAAAGAATTATATTGTATGTATGTATGTATGTAATTGGCGTTCAACCGTTTAGCCGGTTATAGCCGAATCGATGAGAGCGCGCCATTATATTAAAATACGTAAATATTGACGCTGTATAAAATAATGGTATTATAATCTCTGTTATGCAAATAAACTGTAAACTTGATAGATGTCGGACTTCTATAAATAGTCTGCTATACATGGACAATAAGATCATTTCCTAAGTAAGAATTTACTGTCGTCCTCAGTAACAGACACGGATACAAAATAAATGTCGCATTAGAAAGATTTGAAGCCTTGCTTGTTGTTTGTCAGATTAAAATAATTAGTAGAACGATATTAGATATGTACTTCGACAAGAACTTTTATATTTAAAAAAATTAAGTAGAACTTCATTTGCACTTTGAAACAGTACTAATACGTATTCGTGGATCTGTGCAGCCGAAAGGAGCACATCGCGGATCCGAATGGAAATGCGCAATTAGTTTGGGCAACCTCCAAATATTGTACCAAAGTGCAACGCGACATGATGAAATGGCTTACATTACTGAACAAGTTTGGGCTCAGCAGAGCATAATATACTATGTATTGCAAATTATTAGATCGAAACCGCGTGAATTGCAAATATGGCATTTGGTTGAGCGACTGAAAATCTGTAGTTTGCTGAATTAGAATTGATCAGATAATTAAGGACACACAATATTTTGTTTAATTCTTAGCCTTTGAAACTGAAATTTTCCAATAAGCTATGTAAATCGTTACTCTATTACCTAACTATTCTAATTAAAATGACAAAACTTTAAAATGCGGACAATTATTATTTACGAGTACATTAAGGAAAACAAAATAGTTTTGAGCTTTCGTGATCAAATCAATGATTGGTTCATTATGATAGTACAGAAAGCATTGTCAATAAAATAAGAAAGATATTGCCGAGAAAAACTACTTTGGAAGACGATTGTATATTTTGCAGAATTAGCAAGGCGAATCCTTATTTAACTTCCTTTAACGAAGTATGAACACAAACCTTCAGACGTCTTCTTCTCAAAAATAAACAACGAGGATGCATAGAAGGATAAAAAAAGAGGCACGTGTAAAAATCGTAAATTTTCAAAGGAGCATATGGAAGGAAAATCCTTCATATTTTGGAAACAAATACCGCGGAGAGATGAGTCCCCTAACATAACCCTATAACTTGTTTGGATCAGATAAAAAAATCGACGCGAAAATAAACAAAAATGCTGACTAATTATTCCAGAAAGTCAAGGAAATATGGCAGAACGCATTAACTGAGTGATTTCAGCGTTTGATCGGTTGTTTGCCCAGAAGCTGCAAAGCTGCGCTCCTCCAATCAATAGATTATCCGACTAAATACTACCTTAAAATAATAGTTTACAACAAATCTTTAATGTTGCAGTATTCATTTTTTAAATGTAAACCAAAAACTTGAGGTGTCCTTAATTACTTGACCAAGTCAAAATAATCATGCTTTCATGATTCATTTTATGCCGTACGATGCTATTAAAATTTGTGTTTTCATTAACTTTCAAATAAATTTGTAACTTATATGTGTATACTTATATTAATACATAATTTAGTAACATACGTTAAAAAATAATATTTTTCTTTAAAAATAAACCAATCTTTCAAAATAAACACCAGTGTTCCTAATTATATGACCATCAGTGTATTGGTCTACAATTTTGCTACCGCCGTTTTGTTGTAAATTTAAGTTTTTATACTCTCGCCACAAAAGTTGCTAAGACAGTATTATAGTTTTGTTCACATAACGGTTGTTTGTAAGTCATAGGGTTATATATATAAAAATGATTTGGGCGACGAGACGAGTCAAAATCCGAAAGTCTGTCTGTCCGTCCGTCCGTCCGTGCAAAGGATAACTTGAGTAAAAATTGAGATATCTTGACGGAACTTGGCACACATGTTCCTTGGGGCCGTGAGAGGGTTGCTTTCGAAAATGGGCAAAATCGGATCACTGCCACGCCCAAAAAATGGCGAAAACCGAAAACACATAAAGTGCCATAACTAAGACATAAATAAATCTATGGAAGTAAAATTTGGAACAAAGGATCTCACTAAGAAGGGACATATTTGGATGTAATTTTTTGGGGATATGGGTGTGGCCCTGCCCCCAAATTGGTTATTTGTATATATTCATACTTTAATAATATATCTTGACACCCTGATAACACGGATGAAAAATAGGCGAAATCGGTTCACAACCAGGACCTACTTTCCTTATAACTCAATTTTGAATTCCATCTGATACCTTCACTTTATCATGTATACATAAGGAACCAATGAAGATAGCGGAATAAAACTTTACACAAATAGTGCATATCATCCCTGGCTTCACTTGTGAAAAAATTGTCGAAAACGGACTATAACATTTCAAGGTCCCAGATATCGAACATGTTAAACTCAGGGCCTAAGGGTACATTATAACCGAAAATATGGGCAAATTTCTTAGATAATTGAATGTGATTCAGAGGAAATTATTTTCTTCTAATAGTGTGTCTCTGTACCAAAAATTATTAAAATCGGATCATTAGATCCCCTAGCTCCCATATACCTAATTATAGGTTTTTCAAAAATACGGTGGGCTTTATTCCGCATATATGTATTGGTTAATATGTGAGATATCTTAGCAAAATAAAGTGAGCGTATAGTCTTGGATATAGTGTACCTTAGTGGTGAAAATGAATGAAATCGGTTCAGGAATTACCTCAGCCCTCAGATACTATATATGACGATTTTCTATTATTGTATGTTATCTTAATCAAATTTCTTCAATAAATTGCGAGAGTATAAAATGTTCGGTCGTACCCGAACTTAGCCTTTCCATACTTGTTTTTGTATAAAAACGGTTACAAATGTCGATGAACCTCAGCCGCACTTTTCTTGGAATTAAAAAAGAAAAGCAAAATTTCCCGCAAATATCGAGAATTCGGCTTAAAAAGTGACATTTTCAGTTGAGAATAAGTTTGGGATGCAAACAGATCTCTACAAATATTTTGATGGGTTAAGGTTGACACAAATGTCCAAGATCGATATAAAAAAAAATCGATTTAATCGACCAGTGCTTGACCCTACAGACATCTATTGGAAACCGGCGGAAGCAAAGTTGTGTGTTACTTATAGCACCTTATATTTCTCGAATTATGCCAATTCGTTGGCGGGATAACCGTTCGATTAAAGAGTATCTTAATTTTCTTGTAATACTTGCACAACTACATACCGTTAAAACGAGGAGGAATAATAATACACGATCTCGTATAGACAAGTAGACAAGACAGTGGCTCATACTACGCATGCAATATTGGATATCTGGAGTTTTGAAGTTTTTACTCGCTCCTGATAACCAATGCAACAATGACCACTTCACAGCAGCCTTTGAAGGAGTTTAAACGCAAGCCGTAGGAGTTCCTTCGTGGGGTTTACTGTCTGGCAACTAACCGTCCACTGGTACACACCAGAGACAAAGGGACATCAAACAGTGGACTACTCATGGAGAAGATTCGCTCCGAATATTACACACAAGTGTTAAGTAAACAAAATTATTAAACTCTGCGAAACAGGTTGAGTGTATAAAATTGTTCTGATGGGGTAAACGCACAAAAACGTAATCATAACAAAATCGTTGGGCTTTTGAACATATTAGTTCTTCCATATTTAAGCAGTCTTCTCAACAGGGTCAGTAAAAGAGATCGAGACTTCGTTCGGTAGGTTTTTGTGCAAGACAAAAACTATTTAACGTGCATGTGTGTTCTTGTGTCATGGTCACTGCGGAATAGATTATGCTGACATTTTAAGAGATATTGAAACAATTCAACAATATATTTGTCATTAATATTTTGGTGTTTTACCGGAAGTCGTCATGTGACAATATGTGGCAGGAAAAATTAAGCGATGTAGTAGTAGTAAGCACGCTTTAGCCGCTTGTTGCGCATTATGGCAAAAGTATTGTCAAATATTTATGCCGAAAATAGTATAGAAATAGAATTGTGAAATAATAATGTTTTTTGTCGTATAGATATTGCTAAGATCCTAAAGTTACACTTCAGTAAAAGTCCACATATTCTGTTTAGGTAATCTAAGAAATATGGTCATCTGTAGTACTAGATTCCAGCATAAGAAAATCCATCAAGCTACATGGCTGTCCCCGGATCGAATCACTCGCAACCAGATCGATCATGTTGTGATAGATGGACGACATGTCTCCAGTGTTTTTGATGTGCGTACGCTTCGTGGTCCCAACATCGACTCGGACCACTATCTTGTAGCAGCTAAGATACGCACCCGCCTCTGTGTAGAAAAGCGCACACGTCAACAAACACAAGGAAGGTTCGACATCGAGAAGCTGCAATCACAACCGACAGCCGAACGATTTTCTACTCGACTTGCATTCCTGCTCTCTGAGAGCACTCATCAGCATCTTGGTATAAGGGAGCTGTGGGACGGCATATCAAACTCCTTACGTACAGCTGCAACCGAAACCATTGGCTTTCGGAAAAGCCCAAAAAACAGCTGGTATGATGAGGATTGTCGTCTCGCAGTGGAGAGAAAACAGACTGCCTACCTCGCAATGTTGCGATCTACCGCAACACGAGCGGGATGGGAAAGATACCGAGAGCTGAAGAGGGAAGCGAGACGCATTTGCAGAAAAAGAAAGAAAGAGGCCGAAATGCGTGAGTATGACGAGCTTGACAAGCTGGCCGACAGGGGTAATGCTCGAAAATTTTACGAAAAGATCCGGCGACTAACTGAAGGTTTCAAGACCGGAGCACACTCCTGTAGGACCCCCAGCGGTGATCTAGTGGTTGATGACCAGAGTATACTGTGTTTGTGGAGGGAACACTTCTCCAGCCTGCTGAATGGCAGTGAAAGTACAACACCAGGAGATGGCGAACCCGATTCCCCAATCGACGACGATGGAACAGATGTTCCATTGCCCGACCGTGAAGAAATTCGAATAGCAATTACCCGCTTGAAGAACAACAAGGCGGCGGGGGCCGATGGATTGCCGGCCGAGCTATTCAAATACGGCGGCGAAGAGCTGATAAGGTGCATGCATCAGCTTCTTTGCGAAATATGGTCGGAAGAAAGCATGCCCGACGATTGGAATCTCATTGTACTCTGCCCAATCCACAAAAGGAGACCCCACAATCTGCGCCAACTATCGTGGGATAAGCCTCCTTAACATCGCTTATAAGGTTCTATCGAGCGTACTGTGTGAAAGACTAAAGCCCACCGTCAACAAACTGATTGGACCTTATCAGTGTGGTTTTAGACCTGGAAAATCAACAACTGACCAGATATTCACCATGCGCCAAATCTTGGAGAAGACCCGTGAAAAAAGGATCGACACACACCATCTATTTGTCGACTTTAAAGCTGCTTTCGACAGCACGAAAAGGAGCTGCCTTTATGCCGCGATGTCTGAATTTGGTATCCCGCAAAACTAATACGGCTGTGTAAGTTGACGTTGAGCAACACCAAAAGCTCTGTCAGGATCGGGAAGGACCTCTCCGAGCCGTTCGATACCAAACGAGGTTTCAGACAAGGTGACTCACTATCGTGCGACTTCTTTAACCTGATGCTGGAAAAAATTATAAGAGCTGCAGAGCTAAACAGAGAGGGTACCATCTTTTACAAGAGTGTACAGCTCCTGGCGTACGCCGATGATATCGATATCATTGGAAACAACACCCGCGCCGTTAGTTCTGCTTTTTCCCGCCTGGATAAGGAAGCGAAGCGAATGGGTCTGGTGGTGAACGAGGACAAGACGAAATATCTCCTGTCATCAAACAAACAGTCAGCGCATTCGCGTCTTGGCTCCCACGTCACTGTTGACAGTCATAACTTTGAAGTTGTAGATAATTTCGTATACCTAGGAACCAACATTAACACCGATAATAATGTCAGCCTTGAAATCCAACGCAGAATCACTCTTGCCAACAGGTGCTACTATGGACTGAGTAGGCAATTGAAAAGTAAAGTCCTCTCTCGACGAACAAAAACTAAACTCTACAAGTCCCTCATCATTCCCGTCCTACTTTATGGTGCAGAAGCGTGGACGATGTCAACATCCGATGAGACGGCACTAGGAGTTTTCGAGAGAAAGGTTTTGCGGAAGATTTACGGTCCCTTAAACATTGGCAACGGCGAATACCGCAGAAGATGGAATGATGAACTGTATGTGTTGTTCGACGACATAGACATAGTCCAGCGAATAAAAAGACAGCGGCTACGCTGGCTGGGTCATGTTGTTCGAATGGATGAAAGTGCCCCAGCTCTGAAAGTTTTCGATGCAGTACCCGCTGGTGGAAGCCGAGGAAGAGGGAGACCTCCACTCCGGTGGAAGGACCAGGTGGAGAAGGACCTGTCTTCACTTGGTATTACCAATTGGCGCCAAAACGCCAAAAGGAGAGATGCGTGGCGCACTGTTGTGGGCTCGGCTATAACCGCGTAAGCGGTTTCTACGCCAGTTAAGAAGAAGAATCTAAGCTAGAGGTGTGTTAAAAATTAACGGCAATTTTCGATTATTTTACAATAGTTTTTCATTTGTCTACATTAATGTATTTGAAATGTACTTAGGCCAGCGCTTCATTCAATCGTCGAAACACTGTTTAAACTCGGGTTTTGGGATAGCCTTTGGCGACGGCCTTTTAATGCTATCTTTATTTTTGGAAATAGGAAAAAGTCACACCGACTTCGTTACATCTGATAATTTTATTGTATCGGGTGATCGAAGTAGAGATACAATAGCCCATTTTTTACTTTTGAGGAGAGAGTCGTGTCAAGTTATCCTGTTATTCTTGGTCAGTATTGGTTGGCATTTCATTATGGAAAGACTCATGCCCGAATAGCATTTACTATTCTCAACACCATCACCCATATTGAGACCAAGCATTCATTATTGGATAATGTTCGATCGAATAGAAATTGAAAGCGTACAAAATTGAACTTGTGCACTAACTGAAGGAATAACTCGACCTTCCTAAGCGACATCGCTCCGCTTTATGCGCTCTTGAAAAGTTCCGTATTTGAGACGAAGAGCAACCTTAAGATCAACCTATCATTTCATTCAAAAAACAACTGTTTGGTGGAATTACCGGTCCATATTTCTTCTAAAATGATGCCGGTGAGAACTTAACCGTCAATTATAACCGACTATTTGTTACCTGAAATTGAAGCTCGTGATCTCCTCGACATTTGGTTTCAACAAGACGGCGTCACTTCTCACACATCGCATCAATCAGTGGATTTATTGAGAGAACACTTCTGTGAGCACATAATTCCACTTTTTGGGCCGGTCGATTGCTCACCAAGATCGTGTGATGCCACATCGTTAGACTTTATCCTGTGAGGATATGTAAATTCTAAAGTCTATGCGGACAATCCCGCTTACATTCAGGCCTTGGAGCAAAAAACCAATCGTGTCGTTCGTCAGTTACCAGTTGAAATGCTCGAACGAGTCATTGGACACCCCGGATGCATCATCTGAGACATAGACGTCGCCAATTGGAAAGAGATCTTTCATCTTTAAATATTTAAAACTTAAAGGCCAAATAATGTTATTTCGAATGATAATAAACATTCCCCATTAAATTAGAATTTTCTGTAGTAAAAGTAGGAAACCTCGAAATGGATCACCCTATACAAAAGGGACATATATATCAACATTATAAAAAAATGAGAATTGCTCTCTTCAAATTTTACAATTCCCGTTATTTTTTGAACACACGACGTATACTATGTATATCTAAAACATATCTTAAATATACAATAGAATAATAAATCAACATATTTTGTAATTACAATACATATATAAATTCGGGGAATTTAATAAACAAATAACTTGATAGTCGGTTACCATTTGATATTTAAGAAATTGTTATAAATTGTTAAGACTTTTAATCATTTCGAATCAATTTAACTGGACATCGTAATATATATTTTTATACTCTCGCAACCTGTTGCACAGAGTATAATAGTTTTGTTCACCTAACGGTTGTTTGTGTCACCAAGAAATATAAGAGTTAGATATGGGGTTATATATACATAAATGATCAGGATGACGTGTGGATTTGAAATCCGGATGTCTGTCCGTCCGTCTGTCCGTCTGTCCGTGCAAGCGATAACTTGAGTAAAAATTAAGATATCTTAATGAAACTTGGAACATATGTTCCTTGGCACCCTGAGGAGGTTGCTTTCGAAAATGGGCAAAATCGGTCCACTGCCACGCCCACAAAATGGCGGAAACCGAAAACCAATACAGTGTCATAACTAAGCCATAAATAAAGTTATGAAAATGAAATTTGGAACATAGGATCACATTAGGGAGGGGCACATTTGGATGTAATTTTTTTGGAAAAGTGGGCGTGACCCCACCCCCAAATAAGTTTTTTGTATATAACTCGCAAACCAATAAAGCTATATAAACCAAACTTTCTGCAGTCGTTTATTTTAGCCATTTCCTTATACAGTTCAAAAATGAAAGAAATCGGATAATAACCACGCCCACCTCCCATACAAAGGTCAGGTTGAAATTTACTAAAAGTGCGTTAACTCACTAACTAAAAACGCCAGAAACACCAAATTTTACATAAGAAACGGCAGAAGGAAGCTGCACTGAGATTTTTTTACAAAATGGAAAATGGGCGTGGCGTCGCCCACTTATGGGTCAAAAACCATATCTCAGGAACTACTCGACAGATTTCAATGAAATTCGGTATGTAATATTTTCTTGACACCCTGATGACACGTGTGAAAAATGGACGAAATTGGTTCACAACCACGACAACTTCCCATATAACTCATTTTTGAATTCCATCTTATTCCTTCACTTTATAAAATATACATTAGGATCCAATGAAGATAGCGAAATAAAACTTTACACAAACACTGTATATGATCTGTTGCATCACTTGTGAAAAAATTGTAAAAATCGAACCATGACTTTTCAAGGCCCCTGATATCGAACATGAAGAACTCAGTGCCTAAGGGTAATTTTTCCCCGAAAATATACTTAGGTAAATCCCTCAGATATTTTAATGTAATTCATTCCCTCTGAATTTTTTTTATAACAGTTTCTCTCTGTACCTGAAATGGTAAAAATCGGGTCATAACTTCCCCCAGATCCCATATACCTAATTATAAGTAATATTAAATTAAGTGGGCGTATAGTCTTCGATACATTGTATCTTGGTGCTGAAAACGAGTGAAATCGGTTTAGGAATTACCTCAGTCCCCAATACTATTTATGATGATTTTCGTTATTCTATTGAACTTTATACGCAATATATGGGTCGAATTGTGTTATCTTTATAAAATTACATCAATAAATTGCGAGAGTATAAAATGTTCGGTTACACCCGAACTTAGCCCTTCCTTACTTGTTTAGTTTAATTTCGATTTTTTCGCATCAATGTAAATGTTTAATAATTTATCATTTTTTTAACTTTATCATTTTTATCACTGCTTTAACTTTTTGGCGGTCGCCAAATGAATCATTCAATTACAACAACACGACTCTACTGTATTAATAAAATGTAGTCCTTCACTTACCAAACAAATGATGAAGCTTTTACTTTGCTTTGCTGACACTAAGAAATTTTTTTTTAGAAATATACGTATATGTATGTATGTATGTTCATAAGGAATCACAAAAGAATACACTTCCCAACAACTGTTTCACATCTCCGTTTGCATACGTATGCAAACAAGAACTAACTGTTAAGGAAAACTAAAAGAAACCCGGATTGATGTGCATATCCACCGAAACACAAACATTCACACGCTGCGATGATATATAGTATGTACTAGGTATTATTGGGAACCCACCTTTAATTTTAGCTTTCTTCGTGCTACTAGTGACAATTGCTTTGAATTTCTTCGGCACACGTGCATGCCCCACGGGTGAAGTGCTGCCAAATAGATTATCAAAAACGTCTACTTTTCCCATGGCATTCGCATTATTCGCACCACGCTTAGAGCGACGTGGTACAGCGCCCGAGCTGTCTGGTGGCGGTTCGAAGAGATCTTCATAGTCGGCGGAACCGGGCGAATAGGGACTTTCCATTTCAGTAAGATTTACCGGCTCATCCAAGCCGCCATTCCGTGCATTCGAATTCGACGATGTCATGCCAGCGCCGCTGCTACTGCCCACACTGCTGCCCACTTTGGGTAGTGGTAATTTTGATATTTGATTACTCTTTATCATTGGAGTGGGACTTGAAATTACTGGTATGTGTTGTGAGCCGCCTTGTGCACTGCCGTTTGACAACAGCACATTTGATATCACAGTAAGGCCCATCGCCTCATCGATCTTGTCATCGTGCGGATTGCCCATGCCAGTGCCGTGCATGTGTGTCGCAGTGTTGTATTGTGAGTCATTCGACTTGTTCAGGTCCTGTGAGCTATTCTGTTTTGTATTCATTAGCTTCATTACTAGTTCAACGGGATTAAGTGTGGAACCTTGGGCAGTCATCCCACCGCTGGCGCCAGAAATTTGAGAAGCCGTACGCTCGTTTGTTAGCCGTTCGTCGGCAAGGTGTTTTTGCGAGGATACCACTTCAACGCTGCTATCCATGCCAATTGAAGCTTGCGAGCTGTTCAAAGGTGCGGGAGATGGCGAGCGTGGTGACATAGATGGCGATTTCGTAGGATCGAAGGGATCATAAGCATCTGGTGAGCATGGACCAGACTCCGGTGGTGTATTCGGACCTATTTTTTGACTACTTTGTACATGCATTTGTTCCAGCTCCGAACGATGAGTGTCCGGTTCACGTACTTCAGCCATTTCCGATTCCGAATTTAGTTCCGCTTCGTCATGTAGAGGATTATTACGTACTTTAGTTTGCTTTTTAGAGGCTATGTTGAATTTAACAGTTGGAGGTTCAGGTGGTGTCTTTGGTCCAGTCTGTGGCAAATCGTAGGATTCCTCCAATATGGTATCAAGCCGTTCTCGTTCCAATGGCGGAGTTTTGTCCAACTGCGATGACGAGCGTATGCCGTTACTCATTTGTGAGCGATGATGATCCATATCTTCGGCAATTGATTGGCTACGGCGGCGCTCGCGATGACTTTCGCGTCGCCGATCGTGTTCATGTTCGTGCCCATGCTCGTGCTCACTATCACGTCCGCCGACACCCTCCTCGCTGTCGGTAAGCACAATAACATCAGCCGGTTCCTGATGCACTTGGAACGGTGACCGCTCCAGATCGATAATAGCGACAGGCTTTGCATCGAGCTTCTTACGCTTCTTCTTCTTTTTACTAGCAGCATTCGAGTTCGTCAGGCAATCAATAGAATTTCGTCGAATGGTGTGTAAATCTTCTCGCGTCGCCGGCAATGTAACAACTGTAGTCTGCGATGGCGGCTGATTTCCAACTCCATCTTTATTAAAACTTACGCTTACGAGAATATTGTTGCCAGAGGCAAAAACCTCCTTCGATGGTACTGGTTCTGGTGTTTGGGTCCGTCGTGTGCGTCGTTTATCTTTGCGCACTTCACGCCGTTTCTCACCCTTCTTCTTCTTTTTAATACGTTTTGTTCGCTTGTCACGTTTACTTGATCGAGAATTGCTGCGATGTTCTTCTGGCTCATAGATGCCATGCATTTCGTGAACAAGACGTGGCGACACTAATGGCGGCGTCCATGATACATTGTTGTCGCGTTCGTAGTCGAGTACCGGCGCCGGACTGGGTGAAGGCGACCACGTGGGTTCATCCAATGATGACTTTTGCTTTGGTGAATGATGACGTTTTTTCTTTGGCGGCCGATCAACTTCGAATGCATCACGTTGACGTGAAATACGTAAGTTGGTCTCGGGACTAATGCTTGGCAGACGCTTCTTTTTCTTCTTCTTACCCTTGTCTTTAATCTTCTTCTTTTTACCCTTAATTGCGCGTAAACTCGGAGTTTTTGAGTGGCTTCTATGCAACCGTGGTGTATATCTGGGTGATGCGGATAGTGAATGTAACGGAGATGGTGAACGGGAGATGGCTGATTGAGCCAGTGGTGAACCATCACGTACTCGCCTTATAACCTTTCTACCGCCCATGCGTTGCGGCGTAAGCGATCGTGAACGCATGCGCAGTGGACTTCGTGAATGTGCACGCATCGGAGTAATTCTGCGTGGCGAGAAAGAGTTTCGACGGGGTGAACGGTAACGTTGTCTGGGAGAGACCGACTGGCGACGCATCATTTGTTGTGGGCTTGGTGATATGCTAAAACTACCACGTCGATTTCGGCGTGGTGAAACTGATCGTCCACGTGAGCGTGATCTAGAGATTGACCTACCACTTAATCTACGAGTTCGCGGACTCGGTGATCTGCTAACATTACGCAATTGACGACTCGTATCGCGTCCGTAACGATCTCTGACCTCTCTACCTTCTCTAAAGGTACGTTGAATACCCACAACGTTACGTACATTATAGCGGGGAATTTCTCTACGTTTCGGACGATATTGATTCTGTTGTTTATTTCGATCTTGGAATTTATTTTGGCTATTATTATAACGACTACCTTGGCGCCAATTGTTCTCCTTGTTATTGGATCGGCTACGTGAACGTAATGAACGGGAGCGTGAACGCCTACGCCCACGACCTCGTGGTGACCGTGAACGCGATCTACCTGAGTGGGGTGAACGTGATCGACTTACGGCAGTACGTGGGGATCGTGAATGACTACGTATGCGGCTGCGACTCCGCGTACGAGAGCGACTTCTTGAGATAGATCGAGTACGGGATCGTGATCTTGACGAGTGATGTCGATCTTTATATTTACCTACTTGTTGCTTATCGGTGCGGTAATTGCGTACCTTTTGTTTATTGCTCACTTTCTTGAATGTCTCAACTTTTTTGTCACGTTTATCGCGCTTCTTGCTATTTCTTCGCTTTTTCGAGCCGCGTGCATTGTCCTCGTCGTCAGAGATTAGTTCGGTTTCAATATTGGCAGTTGCACTAGCAACTACCTCGGGCGTTTTACCGCCTTCTGCGTTCTGCGCATTAGAATCCTTGGAGTTATTTAGCGACTTTGTGCCCACCTCATCTATTTGTCCATTTTCTTGGCTTTCTTCTGGATCATTATTCTCATCCAGACATGGTGTGTAAGAACGATCAAGCTCGCCTTCGTTTTTATCATCTATTTCTTTACCCTTACTCTTATTCCTTTTACTGCGTTCTTTAACTTTATCTTCCTCGCCTTCATACGGACCATCTTCTATGTCGGATTTATCTGACACTTTTGCTGCTTTATCATACTCCTTTGGTTTATCAATATCAAGTTCTTCCCAATCACTGTCATCGTATAATTCTAATACACCCTTCTTATTCGCAATACCGACATCACTTTCGGGTAATTTCGTCTCGGATAGTGTTGGGCTAGGCGAACGTGAGTGAGAGCATTGCCTTTCAGCAGCTTTCTTCTCCATATCAATTGGCTCAGTATTACTTTTACTACAATCAACCGAATTTTCCTTTTTATTAAACACCGCCATATTAGAACCCTCGTTGGATATAATTTCATGTTCTGGATCATATTGTGAGTCGCCATGATCTGTGCTATCGGGCTGACTAGGGCGTGGAGACGCAATTTCTTCCACATTCTGGTCGTGCCTATCTGCCTTTCCAATTCCATCATTTTCATTAACTTCACTGTTTTCTGGGTTTTTAAGCTCTTCGTTGGTACCATCATCGTCATTGTCATCATCCTCATTTTCTTCTGTAGGATTTTCTGGCTCATATAAGTCAGAATCTTTCACGGTAGTCGATTCATTTGGATTAGTTTCTGGTGGCATTGGTATTTCATCATCATCATCTAATTGTACTAAATCTTCATTTTCATCGTCTTCCTGAGAATCGATATTTTATGAAATAGGAGAAAGAAAAGTGATATATCATGGTTAGTATACCATTTTGTGGTTGTCTACATGTATGAGATCACCTAAACATATCTGAATGGTCCTAACTAAGAATAATTTAATTGTAAACTAAGTATTATCAAAGTTTAAAACTTAGTTCCACACGAAAAATATTATTTTATGGGGAAATTTTAATATTTGTAGAGAACAGTATAACATGCAGTGATGTGCTTCCCTTTGTAAGATACCACTGACTTAACAAAATAAAGAAAAAAAAACATGTACAGCCAGTCATACATTACTATACTAGTAAGACTTTCGAACTTTCAGCAAACAGTTTAGAATAAAAAATCACTCAATTTATTTTCTTATTTTTACCCTTGGGATTGAATTCTATAAAAAATCTTAGACTGCAAATAACTAAACTTATATCTTATTGATCGCTATCATATAAATGTAACCAAAAAGTAGTTTGTACATCAGTCGGTTCAACAAAACGGAAACAGACCCGGATATATATCTGACGCAGATTTTTTTGAATTTTCGACTCGGGCTTTTTACCTAATTTATAGCAAATAATAAGAACGTGGGAGACTTATACGTTCGGAACATAACCAAAAATGTATTTTATTAAAGCTTCGCTTAAAAGAAAAAACTTTTAAATAGAACTGAACCCTTCCAATGATACCGCTTTGATGCTATTGAAAATACAGTTGGACTTCCTTAACTCGAATCACCAGAATCCACAATAAACTTCGAGTTAGAGAGACTTCCGAGTTATGGAAGGTAATTTGTATGAAATTTTACTACTATTGTCCATTCAAGAGTTCGAATAATGGAGAACTTCGAGTTATGGAAGTTCAACTCTATATGAGTTCTTGGAGAATCATTTACAATAAAGTGAGAATCGTAAAATTATAAAATCACTATATGAAAATATATAAAGAGTTACAGGATAATTACGATGAGCGCTGCAGTTCGGTAAGCAATATTAAGATACAATGGATATAAAACTGGAGAGATCTTCAAGTGAAGCTACTGTAAGATATTTACAAAAATCAGAAGTAATGCAATAGTCTGTTATATAAGGATTAAAGGGTAAGGATATTTAGGTATTTTAGTGTAAACGTTTTTAAATTTTCTTGTGTATTGCAACATCAAAATTATTAAGTTTATTATCCATAACAGTTTTCAACACACTGTAAAAATTGGGTTTTTATTCATATGTTCCCGCCAAGGCCTTTTTTAACAGTTTTTAATGAGATTTTCGTTGCACACTTAAGATGTGGTTAGACGGAGGCTCACCTAATTTGTATACTATGGAGACTTTGTTGGGCTTAATCTTAATTGGTAAAAACTATTAGGTGCTTTTAATACTATTCTATTTTTCAAAATACCCTTTATTAGTTCAGCCTCAACGACTTTTTAAATGCCTCAATTTTAATTAAAAAAACCATATTGAAATTATCTAATTAATTATTCATAATAGGATATAAAATGCTGATTTTCTGAATAGTAAAATCAATTAAGTTGCTATAGAGTAATAGTAGTTTAGTACCTGAAACCAACTAACTTAAATAGTTCGTGTCTATATCACAATTTTCAAAACAATAACAGTTTCAGTACATACAAAATATCTTATTTGAACCAGCTGTAAAGAAGCCACTAAGTGTTTTCGAAATTTGTTTGCCATATTCGAAAAATTGCATTGCTTTTACAAGTAAATACATTTTTATTGTTTTATTTTTGTTTTTTAATTCATACCTTAGCTGCTTCGTTGTCCTGCTGTGTTTGTGAATGCATTTCTGTTGATTTGGCAACTTCTTGGGATTCAGCTGAGTATACGGAAAAGTTCGGACAATTGGAGTCATCGTCGTCATTTCCATAATCATTATTTAGTTGTTGGAATAGTGGTGTGCCCCAAGGCATAGGCACACCTGGTGGCGGCGCAGGCGGTGGTGGTACTGACATCAACGGTCGCATGGTTTGCAGTGGCGAATGCATTGCTAATGGAGGCGGCGGCCCACTCATAGAAATTGCTTGTGGTGGTGGACCTGTCATTGTTAACGGTCCCAGAATGGGAGGGGGACCAGCCATTGACGGTAGTCCAGACACAGGTGGTGGGCCGGACATGCCCAATGGACCGGCGGACATTAGTGGTGCGGGACCAACAACAGGTGGTGGCGCGCCTCTCACCGGTGGCGGTAGATCGCCAAACAGCGGATTTTCATTTGATATATTCTGCTGTTGCGATGGTGGGAGTCTATTTCTAAAGGGATTATTACCTTCATTGGTTGTGTTTTGTAATTGGTTTTGTTGTTGCTGTCGATCGTCGTCATTTCGATGCATAAATGGCAAAGAGTTGCGTTGATTATTGTTGCGCTGATTATTTCGTTGGTTGAAGCGCATTGAGAATGGTGAGAAATTTTGGTTCTGATTCGAGTTGTTGCTATTGCTCAAATTTTGATTATTAAAATTGAAATTTCCACGACCGCCATCGTTGCCGTCGCCTCCACCACTACCACCCATTGAGTGTCTATATTGGCCGCCTCCGCCACTACCGCGATAATTGTTTTGATTGTTACTGTATCGATTATTGTAGTTACCACCACCACCACCACCACCGAAGTTTTGATTTCCGCCACCACGTGGATACATCGGCGCTTGTGTGACCCCCTCAAGTGGGTTAATAGATGAATGCGACTGTTGCTCATTGGCACTTACTGGATTACGCGACGTTTGTCCCGGATTTGAATCACCATTGGCACTGGAACTGTTGCTTTCGTTAGCGTTACTATTGCTAATACCACCACTTGGCAATTGCAAAGTACCATCAGCACTAATGTGCACATTTTCCATGTGTCTTGCCGCATTATGCCAACGATCTTGCATATCCATAATGCTCGATAATAGATCGCCACTTGTAGGCGCTGCAGTTTGTGGTGGCAAATCTGGCAGCACACTACTTCTGTTATTGCCTTGCAGGCGGCCCAAGAGAATGCCTTTGCGTGCTCGTTGCGACCCAAAGTTTGATATGCGAATAGAGGTTTGCAATGCGGTGCCATGTCCCGTCTCTACTTGAATCTCATGCTCAATGCCCCCATTATCGCTATCCGAAAAGTACTCCAAATCATTGGCACCTCCAAACAACGATAGTCCCGCTGATGTGCCAGACAGGTGAGAAGTATATGTGGGGTCTTTCTTAACGCCCATCTGCTCTGCCAAGCGTTTGCTGGCGGTCATGCGTTCTCCTGTATTGGTGCGTCCTGAATTGCGCGCTGATGCTCTGCGCTTGCGACGACGTCTTCTAATAATTTTCTTTGTGGTTTTAATAGCGAATTTCTCATCAAAGTTATTCAAATCATATTCAACAACATATGTACGCTTGCGTGTGCGGCGACGACGACGCCTGCTAGGCTTACGACGTATTGTCGATGGTCTTGTAGTGCGAGTGGTTGTTGTCGTAGTGGTGGTGGTTGTGCTGTTTCGGGGCCTTCCACGACCGCGACCAGTTCCGGCGCTTGTTGTTGTCGTTGTGGTCGTTTCGATGCGTGCGCGACTGCGTGTTGTGCGTAGAACTGCCGCTCGTATACGTTCATTTTGACGCGTCCGCAAAATGCGTGGCTGCTGCAATTCAGTTACGCGTAGAGCCGCTTGTGGTATGCCCATGTCGCGTATATCTTCGTAAAGCATATTTAAATCCTCTGACACGTTGTCACTATCCGACATGGGATCAAAACAGTTGTCGCAATACCATGAACCTTCTGGAATTTGCGTTAGGCGTGGTGTGAGACAGTCCATATGATAACCTTGATTGCACTCATCGCACAACAGCATTACATCTTCTCGTTCTGGACTATTGCAGACCTCACAATAAGTCACATCTTCATCGCCGCCATCCGCATCATCATCCAACACCAGTTCTTTACTAATCTTATTGGGATCTACGTTAATCTCGCGCACGATTCTACGATTTTCAAAATTATCCCGCACGATAATACGATCGAATTCGATACGATCGATTGGACAAGTTTGCACATTCTTCGACCAAGCCTCAATACAGCTGGCGCAAAAATTGTGTGCACATGTTACCGGCGAACCGATTTCTTGTTGTCGAAAAGTCAAGAGGCAAATTGGACATTTCTCTAGCAATTCATTGCTGCTACTGTCCGAATTGAAACCAGCCTCGGTGGCTACCTCGGTTTGTTTTTTGCTGTCTTTATCCACTTCATTCGACGAATGCATTTGTTCATCTTCGGAGATGATAATTTTCTTCGACGATTTCGTTACACGCGTTTTTACCGAACGGTTTATCTGTGAAGTAGAAGAATAAGATACCATTAGGTTCACATTCGACAATTCACCTTTATTTAGAACTATGCAGATATTTAAATATGAATATATACTAACACTCTTGTATTAAACGCTTTGTCATTTCTAGTATGTTGTATATACATAGTTCAAATTTTTAATATAATACAACTTTATATACTCAAACATACTATATTAATTATATTAGTATTATCACAGCGAGAACTTAGAAAATATGTAATTTCGAGACTACGCGCATTTTTATATTGAAAAATAGAGATTCAAATTTTATTCCAGAACATAATGTTCTGTCAATGTATTTCATGCCCACTAACTAAATGGGCTTAACCCTCTCATGCCTGAATTAAAATGGGCGGAGCTAACATTTTTTTAGGACAGATATATATTAATCTTAACTCAAATATGAAGTGATAGAAATTTCAATGTCCTATGTATCCTGGTTCATTAGTTACAGGATGTTGCTTGTAGGCACAAATTAAATTATTATAAATAAACTAAACACTTTTCTCGATGAGCTGTACGATTTATACGACGACATTGACGACATACGCTGGCTCTGAAAGTATTCGATGCAGTACCCGCTGGAGGAAGCCGCGGAAGAGGACGACCTCCACTCCGGTGGAAAGACCAAGTGCAAAGTGACCTGACTTCACTTGGTGTTTCCAGTTGGCGCCAAAAAGCAAAAAGGAGGAATGAGTGGCGCGCTCTGGTGGATTCGGCTATAATCGCTTAAAGCGGTTCCTACGCCAAATATATATATAAACACTTTTCTCATGGATTTTTTTTTAAATAAATCTCTTATCTTTACTTATTTGTATAGTTCATTTTGTTTTAAAATAAAGCAATTATTTTTATGTGTTTGAACACTTTTTATATAACCACTTCAGTATATTTTTTTCGCGAAACCTATTTTGACAATTCCACTCAGCGGAGAACGACTACTGAATGAATATGTGCACAGCCTACAGGCAACATTGGGCATGAAAGGGTTAATTGATTAATGGACTTTTCACTTCTTACTGATGCTTAAGAGGAAAAAGTGGAATATTCCACTCGATAATGATTTACATGTGACTGTGGTAGATATACTGCTCAAATATTCGTCCTCAATCCCATAAAAAATATGTATCCGAAAATAGATTGAAAAATACAAAATTTCGAAATTACGAAGCAGATATAATGCATGAAATATTTGTCGTAAATTGATGTTATATGCTATATATTAATGGTGGTCATACATTATTTTTTAAATCATATCAAATTTTAACAACAAATATCGTACTTGTAATATGATAAGAAAAAAATAAGCTTATTTGCCGTTTATGGATTTATTTTACTATGAAACTTTTTTAAAGATTCGGCTTTAGCATATGTATAAAAGCCGGGCATTTAAATTGCTGCAAAAATGTATCAATATAATCTTATTTCACTTTTCTCTTCTAAGATATCTGTTACACATTTCGAATACATTTTTTGTCATATAATTTTTGTTTTTATACCAATAACTATTCCTATAAAAAAATAATCTATCTAATGTATTCTGTGATAAAACTGCAAGTGAAAAGGTAAAGTGGATGTCAGAGGCCCATTGTGAAAAAAAACTTCAAGCAACACTTGTAAATAATTTTATTTTTTTTTTTTTAATTTTAAAGTTTTTAAAATGCTAAATACAGAGTTAGTCAAAATTATTTACATATCGAACGTTTTTTTTTTACAAATTTCACACAAAATGCTTTTGTTTGTTGTTGTTGTTGTCGCAGGGTAACAAAATGATATGTAGTTGTAAACCTTGAGATATTCCTGAGCGAATGAAGTTAGTTTGGGTAGAATAGCTAGAAATATGTCGGAGAAAAAAGTAATGAACTAGACCTGCAGTAGTCAAAAGTATTTGCACACGACTTAAGCTGTATTATTAAATGATTATTCTTAATGAATTAATTTTAATGTTCTGTCAAAGTTACTATTCTAAGGTGATAAATTCATAATTGGTTATTTCGCTTTTGGCCTCAAAAATACCCTGCTATCTGGTTCGAATTGATTCAACACAATTGTGCGCTAAGTTAACTGTTAATTTAGTTCAAATGTCGGTAATTTCGGCGTTTTCGGTTATTATATCAATTGTTCTCTGATATTTAACGAAAGCCCCAACATTTTCAATAAAGTTTAGGTCTGTGATCGGCGCAGGCCAACTTGATTGGCTTCATTTAAAAGTTTTGTAGGTAACGATCCTTCATGATATATAGCATTGTCAATAGCTGGAAAAGGCCGATTGACCTGTAAAACGTCATGTGAATTATTGCATATCCGGATTGATTTAGTACCCAGAAATTAGTACCAAATCTGCAAATCTGAAATAAGGAAAACTTCCCCAAAAATTATCCTGTCACCTCCGACTAGCAGTGTTTAGGGCCTGAATTGCATATTTCTTATTCTCACACCGTAAATGCAAAAACGGTTTACTAAACAGGTCTGGAACAAAAATTCAGCCTAATCTGTCCACGCCAGGCTTTAGTAAGCTAATTACGCTACGCTAATGAGAGACAAATCGCTTTTTATAGTCTCGGTAATATTGACCACTTTATGCACAACGCAGGTGTTCATGTTCATGAGCAGTGTAGCATCATCAACTGTTCATGCAATATGCTAATTCGATGGTGCTGCAATATTAAGAGGATTAATTGTGGGATTTTGTATGACAGTTCCTCTTAATCTTCTACATTATCTTGGAGATATCACAGGTTTCTGACCAGTTCTCTTTACAGAATCCTTGAAATTGTTCGTCTCCTTCTTTTTATTAACATTATAAACAGTATTCCTTTAAATTCTATAAAGTTTTACTAACTCCGAAGCCGAAACACAAGTCTTAAACTTAGTAACAGTCTCCGATCTAGTTATAATCGTTAATTCCTTTGGTTTCGGCATTTTATTTAACAAGCTTTATATTTTAAGGCTTAGTTAGTTAGTTAAGAATGCAATAGAAGCCAATCACTAATCTTGCTTAAACCAAATCCAAGAATAAAGGCTTAATCGGGGTGTGTAAATACTTTTGACTACTGTGAGTCTTCAGTTCATTTGCTTATTTCTCCGCCATATTTCTAGCTATTCTAGTCAAACTAGCTTCTTTCGCTCAGGAATAGATCCAAGATTTACAACAACATAATGTAATGTAATGTAAATAATTTTGACTATCTCTGTATTTTGGAAAAGAGCTCTTCCACATCGTTCCGATATTATCCCAAATCACAGGTTGGAAAAATAAAAAAAACTAGAAAACAATATATTTGGGCTTTTGATAAAAATTCTTCCTAAAATATAATAAAGTTAAATTTTCTTTATTATTATAATTTTGTTTCAGAATTTATGTCACTTGCTTCGACATGTATTACATACATAACATTTAGTTACAAACTCTCGTAAATTTTATAACATAAATTGCTTAAATAATGTGATTATAAATAGTACGTATAAAGCTTTGCTCCCTATATTTAATTATGTACTCTCGCGAATTCTAGATAACTTAAGAGTAAAATATACAAATATTGGATGAAAAAGTCCTTCAAAAACTTCATTATATCCACCTATTATTTGTATATTTTTTAGGGACGAACCAATATAGAAACTAGGTGCATGAAAGAGGAAAAACTACATGTTCAATATTTTGGAGCTTTTATATAATTCAATTACAACAACATGAAATATGTATAACTGCAAATTTATTAAATATGCAAAAGGTTGAAAAACTAATCAGTATGTCGATTTAGTTTAGTTAATGCTCGAAGCATTGAAAAATCTCATAAGAAAAAGTACCCAATAAAGTTTCCAATAAACTGTGCGATTAATGGAATTTACGTTTTAAAATATGGTAGAGCCTCATTGGAGATTAGAGTGTATTATGGAACAAAAAGGTGGTGTGACAATTTTTCCCATTTTTTATTACACCTGATTAGCACACATTCCGTACTTTATCGGGAGCACTAGTACTCAGATAGTAAAAATATATGAAACTGCTTTATAATTGAAACATAAAACTTAGCAAATTTGCATCGACTCTAAACAGCTGAAAAAACTTTTTGAATTGAATTTAATTACACTTTACAACTCTCGGACTAAATCAACTGTTTTCCAGAAATTGGGTTATAAGTAAAAAAAAGTAAAACTAAGAAATTTGTTTTCGAAGTTCTAAATTAGGCTTAATGAAAATCTTATTATTAATTATAGGATGTAGTTAACAAAAAAACAAAAATAATAATAATAGTTTACCTTATCCTCTTATTTAAATAGTGTATAAAATTTTATAGGACAGATTTTACAATAGTCAAAGAATGAAGCATCTATATTTCCAAAAATACCGACGCAATTTATGGAAAATTTATACGATTGTGAAAGAGATTGTTCGACTTTTCTCATACCATTATTTATATAATGTCTGTATTAGAGCTCTTGATATTCGACTAAACGAATTAACCGGATAGGGCATTATTCAAATAATATGCGGTTTGCAGTATCGTCGACTATTCGATTAACCGCTCATTTCCGACTATCCGGTTAACCGTTCGTTGTCAACTATTCGTATTGTACAAGTTTATTCAATTCCTTAGAGAGCAGGAGAGCAACTATTCGAATAGTATTAATCGGTTAATATTCATACGAACGGTTACAAACCAGATATTCGAATAATCGGTTTTCAGGTTATTTGAATAATTTCAAGTAATTTGAAATAATTTTTGAGATATAAAATTTTTTAACTTTTTAGAAGATCTAAAAGCGAACATGGAAAACAAAATAGGTACTCTCCAAACTATATAATTAATTTTATAACTTGGATAAAATGTTTACGTTTAATCTTGATTTCTTGAATCATTTAATAAATATATGACTTGTGAAAAATAAAAATAAAGTTAAAGGTCTGTTCATTGAAATAATAGGTTTACAAATACGAGCTATGTACTCAATTTAGGCAATAGTTTAACGGTGTATACTCAAAACAAATCGGTTACGCGGATCAAAGAATGTTTTAAAACTCTTTTCTCAATCATTGGTAAGTTCTGCAATTATTATTATTCTTAATATCAAACTTTATTTATATGTTTTTCTCATCCGAGGCTCTGTTTGGTTTTTGGTTATAACCGCCTAAACTGTTTCAACGCCAATCACATATGTTTAATAAATAAAAACTACAATATCGTAATATTGAAAATGATTTGTTTATCTAAAAGTATGAATTATTTATAATTTTTATTATACACTTAAATAGTTCTCTTATTCAAAAAATATAATATTGATTGTATTTGTTTTGAAATTGTAAATGAATGTTTGAAATTCATATCTAATTTTAATAGTTTTATTAGCACTTAATAAATATGTATACTAAAATTTTGTTTTTGACCTAGGTGCAGTATATATATACAGATATATTTGAAAATTTTTACATATGTAGGTTAGACAATAGCAAAATATGAACTTTTATTACTTAGATCGTAAATGTATGATATTGAAAAGAACAAATACATATATATTTTGTTTATTTTATAAAAAAGAAAAATTATCCATTACCTCACTACCACTTGAAGACCCATCCGAATCGCTACCATCCAAAATTATATTTGTACGCCTGTTACGAAGACGCTGCGAATTATTTCTATGAATATCTTCCGAATCATCGGACTCTTTATTTTTAGTAGGTATTTTTACTCCAATTGCTCTACTATTTTGACGAGTTCTTCGCGGTATAGCTTTATTGTTACCGCTTACTGCTTGTCCATCTTCGCCCGACACTTCTGAAGCCGAAGAACTATCTTCGCCACTGTCATCAAATTCGATGCGCATGACGATGCGACGTTTTTTTCCCTTCCTACTTTCAGTACAATTACCACCACCATGGTTGGTATTTCCTCGAGTACTACGTCGATTTTGGCTACACGAAGGACGTGGGTCAATATCACTATCACCAGAATCGTCGGTCATTCTAAATTATTGTAATATACAATACAATTGGTATGTACATAGATATTAAATAGCAAACTACATAGGTATGCCCTTTGTCTTTCGGTTTATTTAGTTTTTTTTATTCTTGTGTATACGTTACACGAATAGGGCTTTATAAAATGTGTCCCTTTTCTGTTCTGATAGTTTTTCACAAATCTAATTTTTTATTACAAAACTTAATTACAGTTTTGATAATGTGTTCAAATTATATTTTTATTAATAAATTAAATCTCTATTGAGTAATACTTTTTTTCACTGACAGTTGATGGCTATGGCCTCTGTATACGTAAATTCTATCTTTGCAATTTTATCTTGTTCTAGGCGAGAAAAATATGCACTTTTTCAAACGATTTTTTCTATTGTGGTATATTCAAATTTCAACACTTTTTGATTTCACAATGTGCATTCGGACTTGTAAAACAATTTTTTTAATAGTTTAATATTTTTACACAAGTTTTTCCCAAAATATTTATGGAAATTTTTCTAATGCGTTAAAATTTTTCACACAAACTCAGCCATTTTCATTTTTCTGCAGCAAATTGTAAGCGTGTGCATTTATTGTTGTAGTATTGGTTAGTTTGACGTATACGTATAGGAAAATATGCCGATAAATTGAATGTGTGAGTGAAGTGGAGAGAAATTTCGGAGAGATCATATTGTATGTTGATAGCACTGCTGGAGACCTCCTAGCAGGGTGACTATTAAAGTCTCACGAGTAAAATCAAAATAAAAAATAATAAAATTTGATTGCACAAAAAATAAGATAAAGATGTAAGACATATAAGAAATGTGCGATGCAAACTTTGCGAAGACTACAAGCTTACTATAATATTTATTAGAAAAGAATTGTTGTGAATTTTGTACACACAATTTATTTTAATATATTGTTTCTTCTGTACTGTTCGTACTTAATTTTTGACATATAGTTACGTTTCTAATGTTGGCGGCACTGTAGCGGCCATTAATGTCTTAAGTCTCCACTTCCGTTCCGTTCTTTTTGGTGTAGAATAAAAATCTGTAAAGATGGGTCGTATGCACGCTCCTGGGTAAAAATTCGTTTTTAACTATTATTTATATGATTTTTACACAAGTTTGTTATTTTAACCGTGCACTATAACTTTGTGCTTCATATCTTATATATGAGAGTTTTAATTTAAAGTTGTGTTGCGTAAAAATCTTATGTTACTAGTGCACCCATGTGGCGTTTGATGGCTGAAGGCTTTATCTTAGATATTTGTGTTGTATTTACTAATGAAAGTTCTTTTCTTTTGCACATGTGTCATCTTCTTTGCTGATATTAAACAGTAAGGGTATTTCCCAATCAGCGCTTCCCTACAGAAGAACAGTGCCTTCATGGCTGAAATTGAATGCCGAGGATGTCAAAGAACACATCAAGAAATTGGGCAAAAAGGGCATGACCCCTTCCAAAATCGGTTAGTACAATTCGAAACGCAAAGTGAATACTATAAAACTTTACTCATTTGTAATTTATCTTTCAGGTATCATTCTTCGTGATTCGCATGGTGTTGCTCAGGTGCGTTTCGTCAATGGTAACAAAATTCTGCGTATCATGAAATCTGTTGGTTTGAAACCCGACATCCCAGAGGATTTGTACCACATGATCAAGAAGGCCGTTGCTATCCGCAAGCATTTGGAGCGTAATCGCAAGGATAAGGATGGTAAATTCCGTTTGATTCTGGTTGAGTCAAGAATCCACCGTTTGGCCCGCTACTATAAGACAAAGAGTGTTCTGCCACCCAACTGGAAATACGAATCCAGCACCGCTTCGGCTTTGGTTGCCTAAATACATGACTGGGTGATCTATACTCGTAGGGATGTCTCGTTTTTGTATTTAAAAGTGAAATAAAAAATTTAAAATACATCTAAATGTGTGCTGTGATTGTTGACAGAGAATGGTATCAATTGATAATTTTTTCCTAATAGAGTGAAGTAGCCCATACCATACAGTGTTTATTATAAAGATTAGGAAAATTTTGTATGTGTTCCAAGACATTCATTCCATATAAATATTATTTATATTGGTAATCATAATGTGTTTACTACAGGGGTAAGCATTTGCCAAAACCAATATACGGTCTAATATTGGCTTTGGATCAGTATTTCATAAAATATTTTGGTCTAACAATAAATAGATTGAATTTTCTATAAATATTGCTAAACCTAAAATTTGTATATTTTATACCAAAAATTTATTAGGTGATTCTTTAGAAAAACGTATTTGGTTGTTAATTTGTGGCAGCAATTTATAAGTCTCAAATACATATGTACATATGTATGTATAAAGTGAATATCTTAATAAGTGTATTTCATACTGATTTTTCATAATACAAACTATTGTTAAATTGACTGCATTAAAGTATAAACTTTGTACAGACTTTTTTTTGTTATGATGTGGATTATCATCTATGAATACTTCCAAAATAGCGTATATGATTGGAAACTGTAATTTTCATTCTCTCGAAACTCGAGTATACTATTATGCGGAACTTGTCCATATTTATATTGACCAAGGAATGCTAATATGGCAGCATTCTTTATAAACTTCACACTTCCAGTGAACTGATGAAATATTTTTAAATATAAAAAAGTATTGTAATAAAAAAATTTTAATTCAAACAAATTAGGGAGCAATAAAATATTGAGACAAGCGTTGGCAGCGCGCTATCGGTGGGTTTGTAACTATCGTTTGCACAGATAAGGGCTATCGATAGATTGTCATCTCTATTAAGTTGATCGAACTGAATTTGGAAATAAAATGATCGATAAACTAATAATTGTAATGGTTCTAATTATTTATGGAAAATGGAAATTGCTCCCTCTCGTATAACACAAGATTCAAATAAAATACTCATTAATTTCAGATATCGGTAATAAACCAACATAAATCATATTTTAATTCGGTACAGTGCTCCCTCTCGTATAACACAAGAAACACATGTGATAATGCTTCAAATAAAATACTCATTAATTTCAGATATCGGTAATAAACCAACATAAATTATATTTTAATTCGGTACAGTGCTCCCTCTCGTATAACACAAGAAACACATGGGATAATGCTTCAAATAAAATACTCATTAATTTCAGATATCGGTAATAAACCAACATAAATTATATTTTATTTCGGTACCGTTTAAACTTTGTGTAACAAAATTAAAACTTAAATTAAAAACATACATACGAAAGAATTGTATTGAGATTAGCAAAGCATTATTTTAAAGAATAGCAAAAAAATAAATAATGTAATTTTTATATTTTAATATAATTTATAAACAATAAATATAATTTAGAAGTCCCTTAATTACTGATAGAGTCTAAATAAGGTCACGTAAAAAAGGAGATACTCTTTAAAAGTTTCGCATATTTGCTTAGTCGCGCATCACTGTGTGTTGAATCACATTAGCGCTACAGTTGCTTCCGCTAATGGACTAACCGGCAATGGGGCTACTTCGTTTTTCATTTCTGCGAGTATCTCTTTCAGTATTCTCTGTGTGCGGCTGCTAGAAACATGTGTGCGCGGTTAAATTTGAAAAATCTGCGAATATAAGAAGAGCTACTTTGCTGATTACTTATTTTTTGTGTTTTGTTTTTTTTTGTTCTTATTTTGGTGTGTGATGAATTTCGTGAAAAGTATCTATATATTTACATATATAAAAGTAGAAGTACATGTTTATTTATATACATATGTATATATTGAGTAAAAGAATTTCTTTTAAAGTACCTACCGGTGAAAAGTAAGAGACGAGGAAACGGAAGTGAGGGACAACACTAGTTTAGTGCAATATGTGACAGTTATTGATGTATGACGAAACAATATTAAAGCAACAAATAAGAACTAATCGAATATATACCTATTTCGGCTCAGTAAATTTGTTCTATGTACACATGCACTTACGAATATACAGATGTATGTATATAAGCGTATGTCTTTATTTGTAGGTGCGCATAACATTTGCCGGTTCGGTTGCCAAAACAATTTTCATATGCCGCCAGTGGTTCTCAGCTACTTCGCTTGTGCTTTCTAACTTTGTGAGTACGTACATACACATACCACGTATACATATGTATGTATGAATAAGTGTTTTTTTTAGTGTCATTAGTTTTGCCATATGGTGCGTAACGTGCTAATGTGACAAAATCACTTGTGTTTGCAGACAATTGTTGAGTTCAATTAATGGCATAAATTGTATAACAAGTGGAAAAAAGTTAAAAAGCAATGCTAAATTGTTGAGAAACGGAAAGCAAATAACTAAATTTAGAGTGAAACAACACATTTTAGGCATTCCGACACACCCGCAGTTTGTCTAAACGAAATTGGTAAAACTACACTTCATAATCTTCTTAAGGTTCCTTTTTTTCTTTGCAAAAAATGTGGTTGCGTAGCACATATTTGTTGCTATAATAATTCGATTGGCACATCGCGTCTGGTTATTAGTAGTCACCGCTTTGATTTCTGATTTCTAGACCTATACACATACATACATACATATGTATAAATAATTGAATCAATTGTGCTCACGCCATCTTCAACCTTCTTCTTTCAAGCGTAACCGGCACCACAGTGACCGGCACTGTAGCGACCAATATCTGTTTCGCTGATCGCGCACAAATGTAAAGTGAGTGGAATTATTAGTGAACATAATATTCTTATTATGTTTTTTTGTCCAATGTATGAAGTGTCAGTGGTCATATTTAAATATTATTTCATGCATATTTATTTATATAAATGTGTGACTGCATACATTTTAACATTTGCATCAAGTATATTAAATATATTTACTTTTATACACATACATAAGTCAATATTGGCTACATATTGTGTGGGGTGCTTCACTGTTTCCACTTAGCTTATTGCCAATAGAAATCAAGCCGCTACGGCAGGTAACAAATATTACCGGTAAAGGACAGCTGGCAAAACACTAAAAACAATATTCTTTAGGTAGACAAACGGCAGTGTTAAAGAAGCATAATTTTTTTCGCATAGCATACATATATACATACATACATATTTCTCGTCAAACTTCTATTCACCCAATTGGCGGCTGCAGTGAGCATAGTGGCGATTTCAAAGAAAATTTTAGCAGCATAATCGTGTGAGTGCAGTTTAATTGGATAAGTGCTTGCTTCGAAAACAAGTAAAAAAAATAATATTAATAACAAAAACAAAAATTGTGCGTAATTGAATTGGAAAAAGAAAGAAGCAGAAAAGTTAGTGCCAATAAGAGAACAAAGTGTGTGAAAAACACGACGAACCCACAAATAGAAACCGTAAAAAACATAAAAAAGGTAAATATAACACTAAATAATAAATATACATACTATGTATGTAGTTATATTTAAGTATGGAGCAGACGTTCCAGCACTTTACGGAATTACTACAATTCATTGCATTCAACACTAAATGCAGTATACAAAGAACACAACTCACTTACTAATAATTTTTTGCGATTCTATTTACCGTTTGGGGTTGGTCGAGGTCTCGGTGAAGTGGTACATACATGTACATATATGTATAAATGCATTGAGATGTTGCGAAATGAAAGTGAATAAGTATACTCAAGTACAGTAGAATCCGTATATAACGACCTTCAAGGGACCGGCGGTATCATGTCGTACTAACCGGATGACGCATAAAACGGATATTTACATATGTATGTAAATATGTATTATAAGTGCGAAAGTTTGATTTTCCTATTTAGGTTGAGATTTATCGTTTACGAGAAGTTTTTTTTTAGCTGTGCCACTCATGTTGGCTGCCACTATCACTGTTATTCGCTCCTTTGATAATTTTCCTCCTGTACATTTTTCACCTTTAAATTTCAACGTCTTGTCTGGGGTTAATTTATAAAACAACCCGGTCTCATCTGCATTAAAAATTTCATCATCACTAAATTGAGCACGTAGAGTAGGCCAAACTTTTTCTAACCAATCGTGTACATCACTCTGTTGTACTGACAAAGACTCGCCAACAATCTTTCCACTGACGATGTTGTGTCTTACTTTAAAACGGTTTATCCAACTCATGGAACATATGAAGTTTTGCATGTCTAACTGTCTAGCAAAAAAATTTCCTTTCTCCTGTAGCAGAGGTCCATTAAGAGGTATTCCCCGGTCGCGCTGAAGCTTAAACCACTGTAACAATGCCTTATTCAATTGCTTATGAGTAGAAGTTCTTACACGTTTGCTTTTCAAAACATTGGCATTAAATAGCGGCTCGATCTTGTATTTATTCTTCTTTATTGTTGATATTGTAGAATGAGATACGCCAAATTCCTTTGCGAGGGTCGCGTTTGATTCACCAGCTTCTAATCTGTGTAATATTGCACACTTTTCTTCAATTGAAAAACACTTTCTCTTCAAAGAACTCATTTTATTTTATTTTTTGAACTTGTCATAACAAGTGACAAACACTAACTGTGATTTACGCGCGCCAATAAGGAGAATTGAACGGTGAAGCGCGTCGTTTTAAACGGACGAATTATCGTAAAAAGTGTCGCTATAAACGGTTTGTCGTTCAAACCGGAGTCGCACTAAACGGTTACATTTTCTCAGAATCTAACTATTAAACCAAACTTGAGTAAATAATATCGACGCTAAAAACGGTTAGTCGTTATAAGCGACGTCGTTATAAATGAATTCTACTGTAGTTTATAAAAGGAGGCTAGAAAAGTGAATACACCCATTAAATGCATTTTTATTTATTAAGTAGATATGTATGTATGTTGAGCGTATGTACGAGTATGTAAAATATTTACCGTTACTGTTGTTTACTCTTAGATATGGCAAATGTATTGACATAAATTGCAAAAGTGATGGAAATATTGGAATTCTTGTGGAAATGCAATTAAAGTAAATGCGTTTATATGTATATACATGAATTTATCACTATGGTCATATTTATCACATATTTGCTCAACAATAAGGAAGTTTGTACTCTTTAAAACTCATCTTTTAAATTTAAATTTATTTACATTAAAAAAATAATTTAGTACTTTTCCTTTAGATATTATTTGAAAAACAAATCGTAAATGTTGAAGTATTGACGTTGAATCATTACAAACTCAGCACATTATCAATTTTTTTTAACAATTTATAAAAAATTATTGAAACTACTGTACAACATTTCGCTCATTTACTTGAATAGTGTCATAACTCGAAAAACACGATTTTTGAGTTGAGTATGCAGAAACGTGCGCAATTTCAGCGTCCATATTGTATAAAAATTTCATTCCGATACGTAAGAAAATGAACCGTGAAATTAGAATGTGCCGTTCTTAAACTTGTTATGTTGCATTCGTTTTTAACCACAATAACGGCACTTCTCAGTTGTGCCAGAATTAGTTATAATTTTTTTTACGAAATAACGACATATTTTGTGTTCCAACACATATTGTGAAAAGGTGAATTTGATTTTCTTTTCAGAAAGAACGACACATTTTGTATTACAACGATATTGGTGAAAAATTAATAAAATTTTTCATATTGGTTTTTTTCGGCAAAAACGACTCATGTGACTTATGTCGGCGAAATTGATTTATATTTTTCACAAATAACGACATAATTCAAAGTGGGTCGCATGTATGCCCAAGAAAAAGCATTGGTACACTCTATTTGGTCCATTTATGCTCAACATTGTATTTAATATATTACAGGGCACTAGATTTGTCAATAAACTGATGACATTTTTCTCTACATATTTTCTAAATAAGAGACAATTGCAAACTTTAAATCGCTCTCCAGAAAAATCGACTTTTTTGAGTTGTGACACTATTCAAGTAAATGTGCGATTTGTTTGGACAAATTTTGTATGGAGATATTGCTAGATTTCAAGTTTTCGATTATAGTACATACAGTACATGTGAAATTTTGAATATTTGTATGGGTACACACATACATACATTATATGTATGTACATACGAGTATATTCATATAAAAACTAATTTTCAAAGTTTTTTGTATTTTTGTATTTATGTATTTCTAATTTTATATGTGCATATGTATGTAGCAAAAAGTATTTTGTTTATTTTTGGAGGAGTGAGATGCTATGTTTATGCTTTTATTGGTGAAACATTGAAATTATTCGAAATTAGCAACCTAATTCTACATTTGATGGTTAATTAGCATATTTTTTTTTACTTTATCACGCGCTTTATCTTTAACCTTGAAAAAGTATGCGTGATTTTATAAACATTTTATGTAAATATGTACGTTAATATATTATATACATATATTTGGTTATTTGTGCTGTAAATCATACATTTTTTTGCGTGTTGAGCATTGTAAAATGTTTCATATAAAATAACAAAATTTGTGGCTTCTTCGTTATAACCACCATAAATATCCCATATATACATATGTATGTATGTAGTTCTGGGTCCAATCCACAGTTCAATGACAAAAGACCGTATAATAAGAAACAAGAAAGTTATGTCGTACATATTTATATGTACATATGTACTTTCTGAACTTGTCGGTATGGCGCTCGGCCTCTTAAAAATATGAGAAAAGTCAACAAATAAGAGATAACTTTGTTTACATTGAAGAATGTATAAGTATGTGTTTGATTATTTTCTTTCTCTCTTAATTATATTTTTTTAAATTATATTTTTTTGCTAATTTGCATTAGAAAAACAACAAGTCGCACGATCAAACAAATATTGCGGATTTCCCTATTATTAGCGCAACTGTCTTCGGCAATACCAATACAATAGACTTCCAACTACTAGTTGAAGATCACACGTCAGCATGACGTCATGACCGTTTGTTAGTTGATTATTCGCACAAATATGTATGAATTTCATACGTAATACATATTGTTCATAACGATCTGTGCTTTTCACTTTAAGCGTGAGCACGTGGTGGTCTTCTGACTTATTGAATTCTTAGCGGACTCTTTTATAACGTTAGTGGGGTCTATTGCTTAATTCTTGATGCTTTATACCAGTAACAAGTGGATCATACACCAAACATCTTTTTATGGGCGCTTTATTTATGACACTTTTTATTAATTTTTTGCTTATGGTTACCACCGTGTTTATCAAGAGATTGCTTATCAATTAATTATTTTATGGTGAAAAAACTGCCTTTGGGGTCAACGCATGGGTTTTTATTGGTAGTAATGAATTGAAATTCATTTGTTTTTCGATCTTGCTATGGTACTCGGCTCTTATTTGTGAGCCGAGCCTACGTCACACAGACTTTTTCACTGGGTATACAGGTGCACATATCCTTGATATGTCACTTTAAAGTAAATTAAAAATATATATTACACACAAATTCGGTCATCACTTAGATAATATGTATAAATTCTTAAATACATATATACAAATTATGCGAATAACACGCGGTTATAATTCACCAATTTATTGGATGTCAAAACTCGTTGGATACTACAAACAATCATACATACATATATGTGTATATTTATAATTTGATAACAAAAAATTATATTTTTTGCAAGTCACGATCATAATTATACATACAAATAACACTTTTCTGCATATATTAATAAATATATTGATTTATATGTTTGTATATGCACACAGTATCTATTCACGTATTTTGTTCATGAATACCCATCGAAATGTATGCTATTAATCATATTTGAACGCTTTATCGCATGTAAGAAGTAAATAAATATGTGTACCTACCTATACCTTTAATAAATACAAACTTACATGAGACATATGTATTCCTGTCTCGGAAGACAAAAATAAAAATATATTCTATTCTTGCTAAAACTTTATTTATAAACTCACTTTATTAAATATTTTTTTATAAACATGTGTATTTATGCTCCAATACAACTGTTATATCCTTTAACCTTTATATAGCAAATTGCAAAAAATATTAATTAACGTAATAAAAACTTTTTTAGTTAAATTATTAATCGAATTACTCAGAGTTCACGATTTTATCATGATTGTGTTGACTTCTTCCTTAGTATGAATTCTTCATTAGTTGTGGCTAGGATACTATGAGTATGTGTGTGTGTGTGTATAAACCTAAGAAAGCAAGTACAAGATAAGCTCTGAGAAATATTTTAATTAGTCATATCACTGCTAACATGATGAAATTTAATACTTATGCATTCACAACAATAAATTCATCTCATATTTCATATAAAATGGTTAGTCATCTAGAATCTCTTTAAAAACATTTCTTACTACTTAAATGACGTTTCAATCGCTTCAAAAAATGTTGGTCGTAGTAAACAAAATCGAGCTGATAAGTAGTAGTATATTAAAAATCTCGTTTTTTATATTTTATACATTTGAAATTTATTTTCGCATATTAACTTGAAAAAATACTCAACTCACAAAATGTTCAGAAAAGCTTATTCTGTAAATTATTAAAAATAAATTTATTTGGTAACATAATCACCAAGCAAGCGCTACTACGAGTCCATATGACGTTAGCAGAACGCGTGATATTATCACCAACAACCTTGTATTCTTCACCCTTTTGATAAAATGGAAGTCATCGTTTTTTTTTGTATCAAAACTGTCATTTGATTGATATATTTTATCATGAAATATCCAGTTCGCGACCAAAAGTTGGGCCACGTGTTAATATGGTACATAAGTACCAAGGCGCCCACAAGCATATCAAATATGTGTATATCATATTAATTACGTAAATTTGTCAATATGTAGCATTGATTTTCATTATATTCGCAGTTAACAGTGGAACTTCCATAACTCGAACTTCTATAAGTCGAAGATCGCCATAACTCGAACTTTTGAAATGGCAATAGAAGTCAAATTTCATACAAATGTCCGAACTTTTCGACCATGGCATAATTCAAAAATTAGAATTTTTCTATCGAGGCAGAATTTTAAGAGTCCCCCCATATCGTATGAGTGCGAACAAAAAATATGATATTACACTTATGGATTGCATAAATCATGTAAGAAAGGCATGGGACACAGACGTCAAAGGCGAAACAATAGCAAAATCCAAAAAACAAATGTTATGCGAAGTAAATAAATAAAACTGTGTAGAAATATATATTTTACAGCTTTTTAAAAAATTTAATATTTTAATGAAAATTCTATAACTCGAAGTCTCTCTACTCGAAGTTTTTTGGTGGATTATGGTGATTCGAGTTAGAGAAGTTCCACTGTATGTATACTATGTACATAATATAATACATTTATTACTGCCTTTAATTTAGTAGACACCTTTTTTGTTATTTTTTTGCTTTTCTGGAAATTTTGCAAATACGACATCCGGTTAGATGAAAACGTGCAGTGCTTTGAGTTATTCGATGTCAACTAATATCCGGGTGAGAAGAAACTCAAAGCTTTGACCGTACAACTATTAGAAGAAACAACAAACTATAAATTGTAGGGATTTTCTTATATGAATGCATTGCTTTTTAATTATCCGAAGTTATTAAACACCGGTACAACAAAAGCGACGACGTTATTTGCTGTTTTAAAGTTTATGCCACTAATGAATAAAAAAAGTAAAATGAAAAACCACAGCCATTGAAAAATATCGCAATAAGTGAGAACCAAGAAATTTATGAAATTAACTTTAAATATTATTGTCGGGTTGGAAAACTCAGCTAAAATGGCCGATGTTAACATATTTCGACTACTGATGTGTAATGGCAATATGTATAACTAGCTTTGAAACAGATACGATATACTATATAACAAAAATATTTAAGAATCGAAATCTAAAATTGATCTTTAAACACAAGAGTTATTTGTAAGTTAATGCCTAAATATACTTCAAATGAAAAAAAAAAACGATACTAGTTATCTAGAAAATGTCATTATAATATTCAGGGGTGTTGTGGAATCCAAGACAGATTTGCTGAATGTCACAATGGCAAACCAATTCTGATTTTCATTGGTGTCACAGAATTTGATTGGATTTTCGTCTTTTCGAATATAAGCAAACCAATATTCGAATCAGCTGTTCTGCTATTTATTCATGGGGAAAAATTAGCAAGAAATGTTTTTGGAATTGTAATCATATAATTAGTTCAAAATATTCATTAAACCCAAAAAATATAATTAAAATTAGAAATTATTTCAGCTTTTATTTTATTTGGCAATGAAAGTAGCGCGAAAAAATGAAAGTTTTAAGGAATCACAGTAATTCGCTTTATGCTCAAAAGAAGTCAGAAATAGTAATTATTTTTATGTAAAAATATACATATTTAAGCGTATATATACAGTGGAACTTCACAAACTAGAATCACCATAATCCACAAAAAAAATTTGAGGAAATTTGTATGGAGTTGCCTTTCAATGCCACTTCAAGAGTTCGAGTTATGGAGAAGTTCGAGTTGTAGAAATTCGAGTTATGGAAGGAAATTTGTATGAAATTTGATTTTTAAACGATATTGTCAATTTAAAGGTTCAAGTAATGGAGATCTTCGAGTTATGGAAGTTACACTGTATATTGTTTAACTTTTATATACAAAGTTAGATATTTCCATGATCTAATCTGAATTATTTATTTTGTTAAATTCTTAGAATATTTTATTTTTTCCGTTGAATTCAATAATTGCGTCATTTAGCGGTCTTATCTTATTTTTTTAATAATAATTATATTTTTTCCAAAGCGTTTTAACGGCAAATCAAAATAAATTTGAACAAAATGTCTAAAATCTTTCAGCCCTGAAGATCTTGGTTGGTTTCTGATAGTTAAACCGATAAAATTGGTTTGCATGACACCTAAAACCAATAGAATTTCTGATTCGAACATAAAACCAATAATAACAGAATTCATGACACGAACCAGAATTTTTTGTCGGTTTGAATTCTGATTCCGACAACTGTCAGATTCCACAACAACCCTGATTAAATGAATAATTTAAATAAACAAATTTTTAGAATTGAACTTTGACATGCAATGTCAACTCGTGCATTTATTATGCCATAAATCATTACACTTTGTTGGCTTTTTCTCCTTTTTGTTTCGTTGCATTTCATTTCGCCGCTGATGCAAGTCAATTAAGATAATTTTCCATTTGCTAGACACTCCGCTGTTTTTTGTTTTACTTCGTTGAGCAAAGCTATCGAGTTTCGTAATTGATTTCACGTTATTTACTCTCTGTTTTCGACTAGTGTTAGGCGAGCATGACGAGCGATGTTTGATTTAGATTTTCACATCATTCATTGCAGATTTGATACTAATTTGGTGTACTAATAGAAATCGCTACATGAGACTTCCCATAGACTTTTTGTCAATAAATGTAAGTTAAATAAATACAGTGTTGATCGAATAAGGGGAATATGTTGGGGTCTAGCATAATCAATTGCATGACTTTAGGGACTGAGGAATAACCTAACCTATTTACCTAGTCTTTAGTTCTCTTAGAATAACCTATAAGCTTTACAAGTCCTTAGTTCTTTTAGAATAACTGAACTTTGTCGATTAGCTTTGCAAGTCCTTAGTGTTCTTAGAATAACCGAACTGTGTCGATTAGCTTAATTAGCCCGAAGCAAGCTGTCTGGGAGTATCAGATGTTGATTGTTGCATGGAGAATGATGATGGGGATTTTGCTCTATTACACATTTTGTTGGTTAGCCGATTCTAATCAAAGATTCCTTAACTTTTTGGAAGCTTAAAAAAGCTTAAAAAATTTTACGCTAGAAAAGCTTTAGTACAGAGCAACATTTTTTGCGCGTATAGAAAATATAAGATCATAAAGAGCTTCGCTACCATTTGAAGTAGAATGACTTAATAAATATCGAATTGTGTAAAAATTATATTCTCCACCAATATCTCTCCATCACTGACTAGTAAAAGCTTATGCAATACCGGCATTCGTAGTAAATGCAAGTACATTGTACATGTCAGTATTTACAGCGAAGTTCATGATGTCAACACTATTTACCGCCTCTTAAAATTGCTGATATATGCATATAGACGTACCAACACTTTTACAGACAATTCACATACTCGCGCACATAATTACATGTATGTCTATAATGATTTTAAGACTTTTGTTTACATTCGTCTCTCGGTTGGCAATTGTAGTAACAATCTGGTCATTAAATAAGTTATTGCATTTTGCTGCAACTGGAAATTGCTGTGTTTGCTTCTACATAAACAAAAGTTGCATGTATATACATATACATACATTTATTATTTATATACATATATTTTGTTGCATTTCGATGCTGATGCTTTTAAGTCACTCAAAATCGCTGTTTGTTTTTGCACGCAGCTTGTGCAATGCATTGTTTATATTTTTGTTGAATTTCTTGCTACCTACACTATTTAGTATTTTTATTTATTTTCTATTATTATTTTTCTTTAATTTCAGTGTAAAACAACATGCAGTCGGTGAAAACGAACGATTTGCCGGAGAATCCGCGCGAACGTGCTAGTGTGATATCAGCGCTCTGCTTTTGGTAAGTTTCCGTGTAACGGGACTAGAATAAGTTAGAAGGAATTTATAATGCTATTATAAGGATTCAGGATTTTTTTAGACTCGAGTGTTTGCACGTCTAACTGTCTGTATAACATTCTTTACAACAGAGAAACCCAAAAGTTTCCAGGGATTGAAGCGGACAATAGCATATAATGTGCATTAAAGTGATCTGTAATCTAGTGTAAATCTACTCAAGCTCACTTTCAAAAATTTACGTAACATCAAATATTCGGTTGTAACAGTTTTAAAATAATAACTCGGCACTGATGGACAACTGAACATTCAACCTCTATAGCCCTTCAGAAATTTCTCATTAACACGTTGGCTGCCATATCGCACGGTTTTCAGAATATGCTCTAGAACTTATGATTATATTTGAACGATCATAAAGCGCTTATCTGTTGGCGGTTGTTATCTCTACAACGTCTTGGAGACAAATATTTATCTTATTGATTGATATCCATTTTTTATTCATAAGACCCCTTTCACACGGGCAATTTTTGTCGCGGCAATTCTTAGTTTTATAGGAGAGGGGGCGACGAGGAGAGGAGAATCGCGTCGAGTCTGCTGTGTTCAGGTAACACGCTTTGTGTTCTTATTCGTAACAGTTCACTGCTACGTAACAGTGTTGCATTTGCACACATTTTAAAATTAATGTTTACAATATATTTGAAAATTTGAATTTAATCATTTAATTTTGTATGTAATTTGCAAATACATATAGAAATATGCATAATATAATTAAAATGTGCTAGAAAATTGAGAATAACGATAAAAATTAGTTAATGAAATATATTTTTTTGCTTGGAAACGATGCGTACAAGAAGTTGAGAAAATTATATGAAAGAGAATGACAGAAAAACACGAACAGAGTTGTCCAACAAGAATTGCTCGTGTGAACGCAAGGGGCGACAGCAAAAGAGAATCGCCCGAGAATTAGCAACAGAAGTTGCCTGTGTGAAAGTGGACTAACTATCTATATTCCTTCCTTTGATTTGTATGCTCAAGCCTAATCTTTTTTCTCTTTGTTACTCTAGGTATACATTACCCATATTTTTCAAAGGTCGTAAAAAGACGCTAGACACAAAAGATTTGTACAAAGCGTTGACGGTGCATAAATCAGGTGAGTTTATATATTATATAAAAAAGTGAATTATTATTATCGTTATATAAATGTTACTCTTTGGTACAAATTAAAATGTTTGGAAATTAGAGAAGTTGTTGCTGCTGTAAGAGAAACGCCTAGTACTTGTACCAGCTACAGCATCTTGTATTTATGTTGTGACATTTTCAAAAAATCGATTTTTTTTATTTTTTGCTTATTCGATAGTATATAGTATCTTGAATAGTTTTTGAATGGCAGCATTCTAAAGATCGACCGCTCGATGGTATAAGCAGACATAGTCGAAATTTTAAACGCGCTTTTCTCGAAACGACATTTCTTAAAATTGCTGAAATCATAACTCAACGATACATTGACCATTCCAAATTTAATCTGAGTATTCTTGAATATATTTACTTTACAATGATCTACGATCTTTTTGATTGGTTAAAAATTGTCAATTTGGCATTCAAAAACGGAGCATTTTTTACCTAAAAAATGAAATTTTTTTTCAGAACTACGCCATTTTGTCAATTTTTGAAATTTTAGAAATCATACGTCATTGTATGGGAAATATATTTACCTTTAATAGCCTTTTTGAATTTTTTTGTTTCGGTAACTCATTCGGCCGGAATCATGTCAGTAGTTAGGTAACTTTTTTTTGGCACCTCCGAAGACAGCATATAACTCCGTTATTTTTTAATATTTTTGTAAAAAGAAAATGTAACTGAAAATATACCTTCTTATGTGTAAAAAACTTCGAAACAATCTATCGAGTACTTTCTTTAAAAAAAATTCTCGAAAATCGTCTAATTTTTCACCGGTTACACTTGTATAGCCCATTAAGGGCTTGCAGCTAATTATCAAACTAAAAAAATATGGTATGAATATTAACTACAACAAATCTTATAAAGCCAGTAAGACCTTTTAAATATTTTGGCCAACACACGCTTTAGTTGTTTGTTATAAAAATAACTCAAGAATTATATGCGTTGAATAATTAAGTATATTTGTGTTATTTCTGTATATGCCGAGTTATTTTTAATAACACGCGATTTTACTGGTAGCGGCATTTTCACTTCGCCTTTGTTTGTGTCAAAATGTATTCATTTGGGTTAAAATACTCATGCTCTAAGCTAAGTCTATCAAAAATGAATGCGAGCAACTATTTCTTCTTAAGAAATCTACAGCTGAAGTAGAATATTTATATTTATATATTCTTCAAAAACATAACATTCTGTTGCGTCAAAAATTGTGTTAAGTACACCAAGTAACCGTTACAATGTCATTATGAATCATTATGAATGAAGCAGACAGACTTACAATAATTAGTAATGCGCTAACTGAAAAAAATCTAGGACTAAATTGTAAATAATTGCAATAAAAATGTTATGAATGCACTTGCACTCAGCAGTGGCAGCATTGTCTGTGTAATACTTTTAGCTGAATCTAGTTAGTCTTTATAATTTATTTATTTACATATATTTTATTGAGGCTAACATTTGTTTTTGTATTTGCCAGTTGAGTAGTCGGGCACATAGATATGTAAATATATATAGTATACATATGTATATAAGTAGAACTAAACTTTATTAATTAGCCAGTAATAATGCACAGTGTTGCTCCAAATGTTTTTCCGATCATTACAATGCTCTCATAACCTCAATAAATTAATGGTTAGCTCTTTAAATTTCATCGAGAAAATCCCTTTTCAACAGAAATTAGCATGGATACGTCGTTTTCTATTAAGTTTTAAATAAGCTCGATTATTTGTGAATTTGAGGTTATGGAATAATATGAAGTAATTATTTTTATCATGTAAAACCAATAGGGATATATAACAAATATTTTAATAGTTTTCAATAACTCAAATTAAAATATTAATTTTTTTTTACAAAAAAATATAAATCCAATTTTTATTATGATTCAGCGGTGCAACTCTGTTCACACAAACATAATCTCAAATCGAGTTTTGTTGAATATTCATAGTTGCTGTTGATTCTATACCATTTGTATATAGATTACTTTAATTGAACTAAATTGGTTTGTTTATAAATGACGACGCACAACGCTTGAAGTGCTTTAAATTTTTTGTACCCACAAGTCAAGACAATGTTAATGAATTCATTGTAAGACCTACAAATGCATGCATTATTATAAATGAAAGAAAAAGTATTTATTTCTACGTCATATGTGTCAATCTGTTAATCATTCCAATGGGACAAGAGCTGCATTTGATTCTTAACATGAAATGAAATAATTGACTGCTCTCCAGTACTATTTGAAAAACTTATTTTAATTCTCCAATAGTGAAAGCTCTTCAAATGAGTTAAATAAGGTCGTGCAGAATGAGGCCAATCTTCGGTTTTTATGCATAAAGCAACGAAAGCACGAGTCATTGGAAATGAAGTCGGGGTTGCTTCCTGATACTAATTTATTATAAATGGAAATATGAAATGCCTAGATCACAAATAATACGAAAATATCACAAATCAAATGCATTTCATCATATCGCTAACACTAAATAAAAATTTCCAGTAAAATCAAAAAGTAAAATATGTAACTTTAGGTACTCAAATGGTACTCGTACTCGTAATTAGCTACTCGACTTCACTTGTTGTTTCGAATTGTCATCAATTTACGTATCTTGAACTTGGAAGATTATATAAACATTATTGAGTCGATTCGCTACAAATCTGATACATATGTGCATATGTATGTACACCCAACGGCGTTCTTTCAGAAATTGCCTATCAATGCAGTCACCTTTTTGGGTCTGCCGTGGGTTACATGTCGAAAGATAATGACAAAGGCAATGACTTCTGTCTAGGAACTTATAAACAACATAAAATATTATTTAAATGGGTAAAACAGACTTTTTATATTGTAGATTGTAGAAGTTCGAGACATTTATTTCATTGAATGTTTACAGTTTCGTAGCTTAAGAGTGAGTCAAGAAATTAGATATTGAAATTAGTTTTAGAGAGGTCCTCAATTTATGATTATGATATAATCTAATATACATTTGAGTCTTTTTGGACAGCAACTGAAGGTTCACGAATTTACTCATTTATATTTCTCTTCGGACATAGAGCCTGAATGATTACGTACATACATACATATGTGTGTGTAAATATAACTATACGTACATATATGTAGGAACATATATTATATATGGATGACTGTGCACATATGTATATGCAATTTCACAATAAATTCTTATCGATGCGGTGATAAGAAATTTTCAAATTATATACAAGGAGAAGAAATTTTGCCCACCCAATTGTTTATGCTAAGCTTATTTTTTATGGCTAGCTTTTGTATAAACGAAATCTCTCACAGTTTTCGAGCATCTCATATTTTATTGTTTGTTTTTGTTGCCAATTTCTTTGTTTCCTAGCGAAATGTATACATTTGTCGCTGTGCGAGGGTGCCTCATAAAACTTAATTACCTGAATTGCGTGTCATAAACAGTGTCAACAAAGATTATTTGAATAATTTAAAAGTTTAACTCCCTATTAAAAAAAACTACATATATAGATGTTTCATTAATTACTCTCTGTTCCAATGACGGTTCGTAAAACTTTAACAAGTTAAACTATTAGTAAAGCCAAATTTAATGACACCTGCTGCTGTAGAATTCGTTAATAAAAATCAAAACTAGCCTCTGGCACACTTACCCAGCAACAAATTTAATCAGTAAAATATTGGTATAGATCACAGTAGACCTCTACATCTTGGGGCAAACACAAACAACTTCACGAACGATATCAATTTTCTAAAAACAGCCTAAAACCAAATGCTATAACTATGATTTGGACAATCTCTTGGAAGAACACTTATAACTTCCATGAGTTTCAAAAGGAATAGGAATATAGTAAGTTGAAGTCTGAAGAGTCATTAAAGTCCCAGAAGCAGCAGCAGGTAATCATGGAACGCCTAATAATCGCATTAAGTATGAGGAACGCTGATAGCAACGTGTATATATTTCTTAAGTGTTTGTGAATTGAACAGTCTAAAAATGTCTGCGATTGTGTGTGACCGTTTGACTTACTATCATGTTACTGTGTTATGTTGCTATATTAACTCCTCAGTTAGTTTTAAAAAGAAACAAACAGACATATGTACATATTTGCACAACTGTTTTCGTATGTTTGCCGGCCTGGAGGCTTGAAGCAAAACAGACATTTTGTTTGATCAATAACAAGTAAGAAAGTAAGACTAAGACTAACAAATTAAGACTAAGTTTGGCTGCAACCGAATATTTTATACTCTCGCAATTTATTGATATAGTTTTATTAAGATAACACACAATTTTATCCATATTTTCGTAAATTTGTTCCATATATTCGACCAATAGAATAACGAAAACCATCATATATAGTATATGAGGGCTGAGGTAATTCCTGAATCGATTTCACTCATTTTCACCACCAAAGTACACTACATCCAAGACTATACTTAGTTTTGCTAAGATTCTCACATATTAACCGATATATGCGGAATTATATTAGGTATATTTGAACCGATTTTAATAATTTTTGGAACAGAAACTCACTATTAGAAGAAAATAATTTATAATGGAAACTAGTCGTGATTGTGAACCGATTTCGCTCATTTTCCATCCGTGCCATCAGGTGGTCTAGAAAGTATTATGTACCGAATTACATTGAAATCGATCAAGTAGTTTTTGAGACATGGTTTTTGTCCCATAAGAGGGCGACACCACTGCCATAGCCAAGTATTGAAATTCTTATATTATTATGACTGTCCAATCATATGTTTGATATTAATTTTTCTGATTTTGTTTTATTTTTTAATTTAAAAAATTTACTTAAAAACTGAATTTATATCATGAAAAAGTAAAAAAATCGGGTGTAACCGAACATCGAAAGACACAGCTATTAGTTTTTAAAAATTTGCTTTCAATTTAATACGCTTATAACTATAACATAGTTATGAAAATTCACTTTCATATGACACCAAGATTATCAACATTTTGACTATTCAAAGCGTTGTGGTGCTCCACACTGAAGCTCTGCCGGGTTACCGGAACCGGAAATGATGTTAATGAGACAGCCGGAACAGAATGTGCTGATAGGGTTACCGGAATCGGAAATGGGGAAACCGGATACGATGTAATCAGAACCGGAAACTATGTTACTGAATATGAGTTAGTCGGAACCGGAAATAAGGTGGCCGAAAACGGAAATAATGCCAGAAAATACGATGTTGCCGGAACCGGAAACTATTATATCGGAACCGAATATAGGTTCAACGGATGTAATGTTTCTGAAGTAGCCGGATATGGGATAACCGGAAACGAGAATGCTGTTACCGGAATCGTGTATGGGCACCCGGAACCGGATATGAAATAACCGGATTTGACGTTTTGTTTAAGTTTTGGGTCGAGGTCAGTGTTTGGGTTTGGATTTGCGTTTTGGGGCAAGTTCATTGACCTTTGACCATGGTTTGATTACATTTTAGGACGTAGTCAATGGATTTTAAGCGGTGTGAAGCGAGGTTTGCTTAGATCTTTAGAAGTAAAGGGTCTTCAGGATATGGATTAATGTAATCTCAAAACTGTTTATCAGGTTCGTTTATCTTTAGAAAAGTCACGTGAGATGCATTTTTTACCTTTATAAGTTGCCTGTGGTCTAGCTGGTCTACATTTTGTGAGATCAGGTTTATTTAGATTTTGAGAGGTTACGTTAAGTTAACCTTACTTATTTCATCAGGGATCACGTGAGGTCAGGTTTGTTTGCATTAAAGCCGAGGTTACATGAAGTCGGGTTTGCTTACCTTCTATGGATTGAAGTTATGTCCGATTTATTTATATTTTTAAGAATCATTGAGGTCATATTTGCTTACTTTTGTGGGCAAAGTCTGTCTCAGATTTGTTTTACATGGGACCATCTTGTTATTATCCGATTTCTCTGATTTTCGCATCATACAATATTCATACCGTAGATGTAGAAGAGGTATATTTTAAGAAAATTTGGTTAATAGAGCCTTTGCAGTTTACGAGGTAATTTAATTTTGCATTTGTACTTTGTGGTCAAGGTAATTTTAACTCAAGTTATCGCTTGCACGGACAGATGGACGGAAAATTGAATGTTAAAGTAAACAAAAATGACGAAATTTGAAGTTGCATGCTTTCCTAATTCGTGGAAAACGAAAAAAAAAATTAAATCTAATCTGCAAATCGAGAATAAGTAGTATAGCAACTTGATAGCTCAAGATTTATGTATATTACAACTCAAAAGCTTTATCATTTCATTTATATTTTTTTTACAGAAACCCTTGGAAATGATATGAGTGCATCATGGGAGCAGGAATTGCAACGCAAGTCGACATCGAAGAAAGGGCCGAGCTTACTAAAAGCTACAATTCGTGTTTTTGGTTGCCGTTATGCACTCTTGGGTCTAGTGTTGCTGATACTTGAATTGGGTCTGAGGTAAATATCTCGCGAGACGCTGATATTTTTATTCGCAGATGAAATAATTTTGTGTTTCTGCTTTGTAGAGCCTTACAGCCCCTTTTTCTACTGGGTTTAATAGCGTATTACTCGAAAGGTGAAGACAATATAAACACGGCATATCTCTATGCAGCCGGTGTAATACTTTGTAGTGCTATAAATGTGATCATCATGCATCCCTACATGCTGGGCACCATGCACGTGGGCATGAAGATACGTGTGGCTATGTGTAGTATGATTTATAGAAAGGCGCTGCGCTTGAGCCGCACTGCCTTGGGTGAGACCACCGCTGGGCAGGTCGTTAATTTGATATCGAACGATGTCGGTCGCTTGGATTTAGCTATGATTTTTATACACTATCTTTGGCTTGGCCCTGTCGAGACGATCTTCATCACCTACTTAATGTCAATTGAGGTGAGCTCAGCACATTACTTATAAATACATTCGCTTAAACGTTTGCTTGTTTGGTCAATTGCAGATTGGTGTTGCGGCTACATTCGGTGTGGCCTTTATGTTGCTCTTCATTCCGCTTCAAGGTTGGCTGGGCAAGAAGACGTCAGTGTTACGCTTGCGTACCGCTTTGCGTACAGATGAACGTGTGCGCATGATGAACGAAATTATCTCGGGCATACAGGTGATCAAAATGTATGCGTGGGAAATACCATTTGGCAAAATGGTGGCCTATGCGCGCAAAAAGGAAATCAATGCTATACGTAAGGTGTCGTATATACGTGGTGTACTGCTGTCGTTCATCATGTTTCTGACGCGCGTCTCCGTTTTTCTCAGTTTGGTTGGTTATGTGCTGCTGCAAAAGGTGCTGACGCCCGAGAAGGCTTTCGTCATTACGGCTTACTATAATATTTTGCGCACCACAATGACGGTGTTCTTTCCACAAGGTATTTCGCAGTTGGCTGAGGCTTTGGTGTCTATTAAACGCATACAAAAGTTCATGCTTTACGAAGAGACTGACATAGTTGACAAATCAGTCGATAATCCCAACTATCCTGGCAGTAACCAATCAACCGTTGTCAAAGATGATGAAAAGCCATTGGACAGAAAGGAGGGGGAAAAGGCGTTTGCCTCTAATGGGCACGCAACACTGTCGGAAGCTGGCATTGTATTGAGCAATGTGAAAGCTAAATGGGATCCTAACTCGTCGGAGTATACATTGGATGACGTGAATTTGCGTGTGCAACCCGGCACACTGGTTGCAATTATCGGACCAGTGGGTTCAGGAAAATCAAGGTGAGTTTGCACTTTGCAACAAAATTTCACGTACAAGTAAAAATTGTATTTCCTTCTTCAGTTTAGTACAAAGCATACTTGGTGAATTGCGGCCTGAGTCGGGCACCATAAAGGTGAACGGCACATTCTCCTATGCCTCGCAGGAACCATGGCTTTTTACCGGCACCGTACGCCAGAATATACTCTTCGGCCAGCCAATGAATCGACGTCGCTACCAGCAGGTGGTGAAGAAATGTGCGTTGGAGCGTGATTTCGAGCTACTACCTTACGGCGACAAGACAATTGTGGGTGAACGTGGTGCCTCGCTATCGGGTGGACAGAAGGCACGTATTAGTTTGGCGCGCGCTGTCTACCGTGAAACCTCAATCTATCTGTTGGATGATCCATTGAGTGCGGTAGACACACACGTCGGCCGTCATCTTTTCGATCAATGTATGCGTGGTTTTCTGCGCGAACACATCGTTGTGCTGGTCACACATCAATTGCAGTTCCTACAACAAGCCGATCAAATTGTCATCATGGAAAAGGGTCGTGTAAGCGCAGTTGGCACTTATGACTCATTGCGCGAATCCGGTTTGGATTTTGCGAATCTTTTGGCTGACCCAGAGCGAGAAGAGGCCGTCGAAGAGAAGTCGCGTTCGCGCTCCAGTAGCAAAGTTTATAGCAATCGTCGAAATAGTGAAGCATCTTTGAATTCGGTAGCAGATTCATACGTCGAAGACACACCAATGCAGCAACAGGAGACACAGGAACAGGGTCAAATCGGTTTGGAATTGTATCAGAAATATTTCCGTGCCGGTGGCGGTTTCCTCACATTCTTCATCATGCTGTTTTTCTGTGTGCTGGCGCAAGCGCTCGCTTCAGGCGGCGATTGGTTCTTGTCATATTGGTAAGTGTGCTTGTACGTCTCTGACTTTGTGTGGTCAGTTGGTTGAAGCAACAAAAGCTAAACACTAATTCATTTATAGGGTCGCCAAAAAGGGTCGTGATGGTAAGATGTATTCGGCTAGATTCAATGACTCGCGCATCGATGAGACTTTCGACAGTTTCAACGATACGACAACACTGCCATCAACAGCGCTGCCTGAACAGGAATCGAAAATAAAGACTATGCTGCGCGATGCGGGTGTCGACATCGACACGGAAATGTTGGATATTTACATATTTACGGGTATAACAATGGCCACCGTTGTCATCACGCTTGCGCGTAGTTTCCTCTTCTTCAATGTGGCTATGAGAGCTTCCATTAATCTGCACAACTCCATGTTCCGTGGCATAACGCGCGCAGCGATGTACTTCTTCAACACAAATCCCACCGGTCGTATATTGAACCGTTTCTCCAAGGATATGGGTCAAGTGGACGAGATATTACCCTCAGTTATGATGGACGTCATACAGATATTCCTTTCACTATTCGGTATTGTCATCGTGATCGCCATTGTGAATCCGATCTTCCTAGTACCAACAGCCATATTGGCGGTATTCTTCTACTACTTAAGATCATTCTACTTGAAGACGTCTAGGGATGTGAAGCGATTGGAGGCAATAAGTAAGTAGTTAGGGAGAAATACCCTTCTATTATGTAATTTGGACAGTAGAATATTTTATATTTCCTTAAATTTTAGCGCGATCACCTATCTACTCGCACATGGCTGCCTCACTTTCTGGCTTACCGACGATACGTGCTTATGGCGCTCAACGCGTGCTGATCTATGAGTTCGACAACTACCAGGATCTGCACAGTTCCGCATTTTACATGTTCATCTCGACGTCACGCGCCTTCGGCTACTGGCTTGACTGCTGCTGCATTGCATATATAGCCATAATAACACTGAGTTTCTTCATCTTTCCACCGGCGAATGGTGGCGATGTGGGCTTGGCCATAACACAGGCAATGGGCATGACGGGCATGGTACAATGGGGCATGCGTCAATCCGCAGAGCTGGAGAACACCATGACCGCGGTGGAGCGTGTCGTGGAGTATGATGACATCGAACCGGAGGGTGAGTTGGAATCGACCGCCGATAAGAAACCACCAAAAACCTGGCCTGAGGAAGGTAAAATCGTGTTCGATGAACTAAGTCTGCGCTACTTCCCCGATCCAAAGGCGGAATATGTATTGAAATCACTCAATTTTGTGATCAAGCCCCGCGAAAAGGTGGGCATAGTGGGACGCACTGGCGCCGGCAAATCGTCACTTATCAATGCGCTCTTCCGGCTCTCATACAATGATGGTTCGATTGTTATCGATTCGCGTGATACCAAAGACATGGGCTTGCATGATTTGCGCAGCAAAGTCTCAATTATACCACAGGAGCCGGTGCTCTTCTCCGGCACAATGCGTTACAATCTGGATCCATTCGATGAGTATTCGGATGCCAAATTGTGGGAGGCACTTGAGGAGGTGAGTGTGACTGTTTGATTGCTGGTGGATTGCTTTTGGATTGCATTTAATTCTATTTTCATATATTCTATATTCAATAGGTTAAATTGAAGAATGTTGTTGCCGAGTTGCCAAGTGGTCTGCAAAGTAAAATCTCCGAAGGCGGTGCCAACTTTAGTGTTGGCCAACGACAATTGGTCTGCTTGGCACGTGCCATATTACGTGAAAATCGTGTTTTGGTGTTAGACGAGGCGACTGCGAATGTGGACCCACAAACGGATGCGCTCATACAGCTGACCATCAGGGATAAATTCAAATATTGCACTGTACTCACAATCGCTCACAGATTGAACACTGTTATGGACTCGGATAAGGTTTTGGTCATGGACGCTGGACAAGTGGTGGAGTTCGGCACACCATATGAGCTCTTAACAAAGAGCGAAGCGAAGATCTTCTACGGCATGGTGCAGCAAACGGGCAAGTCAACCGCTGAAAATTTAACCAAAGTTGCGCAGAAAGTAAGTGGTCACAGTGATTAATCTGTTATAAAATAATAATAATAATAAATAATAATCTTTTTTAGGCGCACGAGTTAAGCTTGAAATCGAAAATGGAATAAAACGGTTTATGAGCTAAGCAACCAAGAAATGTACTAAGTGAAACGAGTTTGCCAAGCGAAAACGCCTCTTTTTATGTTTATAGCGCAATTTTGTAGAAATATTAACTTTGTCACACATGTACATTCGTATCATTGGACTTTTGACAAAACGACTTGCCCTTTAAGCCTTTCAATCTTTAAGTGTATATATTATGTATATAAATTGCTGTACATTCTTCGCTACAAACAGAGCGTTGAAGTGCTTTGTTCTTGTCAAAAGTCCACGCAAATTCGATAGAGTGCATAAACACATTCACTACTTACTAACAAACATAAATAAGTACGTAGTTAGCATAGCGCATACTTTTAAGCACAAATTCTGTAAATTTATAATTCTAATTTTTTATTATTTTATTTTACTGCTATAATTTGTAGTTATTGTAAATGTTAAAGTGATTTGTGTTATAGCTTTAAGTAAATAAGTACATACATACAAACTACATGTGTCATTCTCCACATGCAGCACTGAAGTGTCATTTACGAACAACATACATATATACATATAAATATATAACTACATAAACATAAACATATATCATACATTTTATATAAAATGTTTTTTCGCTTCTTTTGTATTTGTATTTGTATAACATTACAAGTTAACGTACTGCGAAATGATATTTCTTATGATAATTAAAATTAATTAAATATAATTAAAAAACATTTATGAAACAATAAACAATAACTATGTACCATATACAATAAATAGAAAATGTGCCTTTACATAAGTTTATAACAAATATATGCCAGTTTATGTATAGTATGTATACGTAAAAGTGAAATTTTAAGTGAGAAATGTATTGTCTTCGATTCTCCAGCAAATAAACGTCCGAAATTTCATATGCGTAAATTTTAGTTTTAATTCTGCAAGCGGCTCTAGAGCTTTTCGAAACAAATTTTTATAATGGACTTCATTAGTTACAGCCTTACTACAGCCTTACGGTCATGAACTGTCTGTCGCTAACGACATTCGGGACTACACAACTGTAACCTTTTGTAAGCACTGTTTCTTCGAGAATATATTGAATTTCTTTATAAATTATTAGAAATCGGGTTAAAATTTTTTTCATTGATGAGCGGTGCGAAAGTGTGATTCGACGGCTAGTAGTTGCGGACTTGATAAGCAGCGATCAAATATGGACCTAGTTAAGACAGAAAATCACAATAAATATAATTTTTCCAATTATACATAAAAATCAGTTTCTGAAACACACCTCCATGGCACCTAAACCAACGCTAAAGAAAGACACAATAAAGCACATTTGAGGTTTGCAAATAAATACCAATTCTGTTCCGATGAGTGATAGAATACAGTCTTTAGTGACGAAAAAAAAATAAATTTGATCGGCCCAGGTCATTGCAAGAAATATTGGAGAGATTCACACCAGGGACGACGGTCCTACTACAAGCGATGTTTTGGAAGCGGTACCTTGATTTCATGGGCTGCATTTTGCTGCTGTGGAAAGCTATCTACATGTTTTATATTCACTCAAATGAATGCTACTATCAATGTAGATCTTTTGGACAGCGAGTTAATAAAATTTGCTGGCAATATTTATGGCATATAACTGGACATATCGAAAGGATAACGCTTCAATACATACGAAGAACATCTTTAACGACCGGAAAATACCGGTATTACAATGTGCAGCATTGAGTTCGAACCTAAATTCTATTGAGGATCTCTGGGGGAACCTCTCTGCTCCTGTTTTCCAAAACAGAAAGCAGTTTGAGACAGTACGTCACCTTAAATTAGCCATAGAGCGAGAATTTGCCAATATTTACATAAATATTCTACAGTCAGTAGTTAATTCTCTGACTAAGCGGCTTAATTTAGTTTAAAAATATAATAACAATTCTACTGACTATTAAAATAAACATTTCTTTCAGTTAAACTCAAATGTATAGGCTTTACTGGTAAAAATAGTAAAATGCACATATAAATATTTACTATTAGCCTAAACTTCAATTCTGTTTTATAGTTTAAAAAATATTTTGAAATTTGTTAATTTTTTGTTTTTTTATATCGTATACATTAGTAATAACAAACCGGCATACTCAGAAATATTTTGAAATTTTGTAATCTTTAATTTTTTTTTGCAAAAAGTTCATGCACATATAATTATTTGACTGAGGTACATAAAGGAAAACAAAAATAAACTCACCTATTCACCACTGTAAGTAAAATAAAACCAAACACAACAAGCTGGCTACCTACACGTACCACGCACATGGCAACACTCGTCGGCGCAGAGCAAAACAAAACAATGATAAAAATCTACAATAACAACTATGAAATGTCACTGTTTGTTTTTTGTTTTGATTACTGCCACAGCACCAACATTCAAAAATCACTGCACAAACTTCCAATTAGAAAATAGAAAAAAAAATTAAAATATTTCAAAAAACAAATAAAAATTTCCAAATAAATGTGTGATGTGTTAAATTGTGAACCAAATAAATGCACACGACTTCACCCATCAATTAGGTGAGCAGCGCCTAAAATCATGCTGTGAGGCATTTGCGTAGCGCCATTGAAAAATTACACAAATAAAAGTCAAAAAAACATTGTGTTCTTTTATTGAAAGTGAAAGTCGAAAATAGCGGTAAAGTGAACGGAAATAGTGCTGCATATGCAATACACAAATAATATTTGTTATATAAATAAATAAAATAGCGAGAGTGCATGTGAAAAATAGGCGAACCAATCGACTTTGTATTGGGTATTTGCACGCAATGCAGGAGGGTGGAAAATTCAATAATTCGATTCGATCTGCTGCCATGACTCGTGTGATTGTTGGACCTGGCATTTGTGGTAGGGCAGGGTGTCATGCTGTGAGTTAGTGCGCACCGTGCACAGGTCGTGAGGCAGGTGATTGCGATTGACATTGTCGGATGAGTGATTAGTGATGAATTGCTGTGTAGTGGTATGAGTAAACAGAAGTGTGTGTGTATATATGTATGTGTTTGTGTTTGTTTATGTGCGCCAGCGGTGGTGGCGTATGAGTGATGAGAATGCCGCATAAAAACTGTAAGTGTGTTAGTGTACTATATGTGTGCATAGCCAAATGAATGATGTGATTTTCTCGTATAGTTAAAGCAAGCAAGTGCATCGCGCTCTTATATTATTTAGTTGATTATTAAATACGCTTATTGCTCATATTTAGGTTGCTCATATTTTTTAAACTTCAGCAAGCGAGAACGTATGAAATTAATTCCTTTGAGGGCCACTCTTATCACTGTTATCACCTAACTGTTGAGTACATCCTTATCCACCCGACTCGGAGACGTATTAAAAACAGCTTGGGAAGTGTATGACACTACAACAAAAACATGTATAACAACTGGTGTCTTTCTTTAGAAAGTAAACGTTTATCCAACATGTCCTTTGAGTCTTTTTTCGCGCAAATTAGGAGGTGGCTTTTTATTCAGTCTCATTCATTTTCAATCTGGAACATTGTATAGCGCTCTTTCAATTAAACTCACTTTGAAACCAATGCTATTCCTAATATCCGAAGTCTACTTTTCCATGTTTATGTTATATTATTAAATCAGAATTGTGCCTTTTTAGTACTTTATTACTAGTCAGCTATGAATCTAAGCTATTACTTTTCTTCAAAATGAAACATTCTTCTTAACCCATAAAAATTCATTGGTCTATAAACAGGTCTGTATTTTAGAAGACGGATCATCATATTTCCAATCAAACTGCAGCCAGTGGCTTAACAAAAGTTTACGTATTGTGGGTCAGATCTCGCCGGAACACCTATTTGTAAAATATTGCCTGATTATAGATGTGCCAACTGGTTACTATAAATATTTGCTTATTTACTTTATAAAAATATCCAAGAGGTTTGCAATATCTTCTCATTCAACATTTTGATTTCGCTTTACCCCTTCGAATTGTCGAAATTTTCGTAATTACTTCTGGTAATTCATCAAATAAATTTCTGTGAATCGTTGCCTCATTTGGCTATGAATACAAACAAACAAGCAAGCAGTGCGTATATTTTTATGTACTTCCCATTTCTTTGCTTTTTCGAATTTTGAGTAAGCGCCCAATGCTTACAGAATATTAAGTACTTTCGCATAAGGAGTTCCAGTCATTAAAATTATTTTATTGGAAAGCATTTCAAAACGACGTTGCATCGCTGACGTTGTATACGAGCGCCATCAAAAATTGGTAATAATTATAATCGACAAGCATGTGCGAATATGCAAATAGGTAGGCGTGGGTGAGCTTAAATGCGAGTATAATGCAAATAAGCTGTAAAAACAATTTCAATTTTTCAAAACTCGTTTCATTCTAAATTTCAATAGGAGAACAAATGGGCGCTCTGTGACAGATATACCAATTTCTGGAGACCATTTAAGGTCTAATATATATTCGTATGTTATTCTATACATATGTAGCTAAAAAGCGATACTTGAGTTCTTGAGCATAAAAAATTCACTCATACTCAGCCTTCCATTGAAGTGAAAATGAGGAAGCGTCAACATATAATTATACCCAAAAGTACTTCACACTTGCCATCTCATTAGTAATACATAAATAGTTGAACCACTTCTGCTTGCTAATAGACGTGTTCCGACATAATCTTGTGTTAATCCAATTTACGCAGTCTTCCGCACCTAGGTATATATAGATTTCACGCTTCATATTTCGTGTGCGGTGGCGTATGAGCTATTAATGGAATTGATGGGTCGTAAAGTTTTCATATACCAAATAATTGCATCAACTGCTGGAAGGAATGCATTTAAATGATAAATTTACGCTATTACCTACGTGGGTGAAGATGTGAAAATTAAGTACACATTTGTTGTGCATACAAGCTCCCCTGGCGATGTAACATCCGTAAAATTGCGTAATGGAATTATTTAGAGAAATGTTGTCCATTTGTATAAATGTAGGTGTATTTTATGGGAGATATTGTTAGTGTATTGAGTGTTCTCGGGAACTTCGATGTCGATTTGCTCTATCTTGTATTGTATTAATTTCTGATAACTCGGTATACTAATATTCTTCTTCTTCTTGACTGGCGTAGACACCGCTTACGCGGTTACAGCCAAGTCCACAACAGCGCGCCACGCATAATACCAAGTGAAGACAGGTCCTTCTCCACCTGGTCCTTCCATCGGAGTGGAGGTCTACCTTTTCCTCGGCTTCCACCAGCGGGTACTGCATCGAAAACTTTCAGAGCTGGGGCACTTTCGTCCATTCGAACAACATAACCTAACCAGCGTAGCCGCTGTCTTTTTATTCGCTGGACTATGTCTATGTTGTGAACAACACATACAGCTCATCATTCCATCTTCTGCGGTATTCGCCGTTGCCAATGGTTAAGGGACCATAAATCTTCCGCAAAACCTTTCTCTCGAAACTAAGTGCCGTCTCATCGGATGTAGACACCGTCCACGCTTCTGCACCATAAAGTAGGACGGAATGATGAGGGACTTGTAGAGTTTAGTTTTTGTTCGTCGAGAGAGGACTTTACTTTTCAATTGCCTACTCAGTCCATAGTAGCATCTGTTGGCAAGAGTGATTCTGCGTTGGATTTCAAGGCTGACATTATTATCGGTGTTGATGGTGGCGCCCAGGTATACGAAATTATCTACAACTTCAAAGTTATGACTGTCAATAGTGACGTATACTAATATTACATTTAGATAATCGGAATTTTCGTAATTTCTATAAGCATATCCATATTTTCATAGAATAATTCCCCCTTCCATGCGAAATTTCTTATGAGACACCCGCAATACACTCATAAGTTTCTTCATATTCGACACTACATATTTTCCCGCTGTTTTCAATTTACTTTCTGTGTGTTTGGTTATTTTAAGCCATTGGTATTAACAATTAATCTGTTGCTTCCACCATATGTACATCTTCACTGCAATTCTGTTTTCATTTGAGCGAAGTCAACAGTTGCATGCAACTTCCTACGCAATTGGACTGCACCATCCAAACATACATACATACTTACATACATATACGGTACATGTACTTGTAGATATGTATGTGTATAAATAGTTCCGTATAATACTAACCCAATTATTGCCCATAAATGTGTACCATTAATGTCTCTATTGAGTAATTTACATCCACTTATATAGGATAGGCCTCTTCAGCAACTCATATTTGCGAAACACTCGGAAAAAGTGATTTTTTTTATTTAATGATAAAAATTAGAAACTTAAACAATAAAAACAATTAGCACTGCAATTGAAGAAGCATTAATTAATTCTTTATTTGATGGAAATAAGCTTACGTACTTGAAATACATTGATAGGTCTTTGGATAAAGAATCTGTTTACTGCTTCCAAAGTTTTCTCTGTTAAAAATAGATATTTGCACCAAGAGGTTTAATCTATCCTTTGACAAATCAAACTGCACTACAGAATACAGTGATCTAGAAGCTCGATGACGATAGTCATATAACTCTCTTTGTAGTTCTGTGCAGTACATTTGAGTACATTTTTGTGGAGTAAATTCTACATATATATAAGGAAGCGAAGCGTATGGGTCTGGTGGTGAACGAGGACAAGACGAAATATCTCCTGTCGTCAAACAAACTGTCAGCGCATTCGCGTCTTGGCTCCCACGTCACTGTTGACAGTCATAACTTTGAAGTTGTAAATAATTTCGTCTACCTGGGAACCAGCATTAACAGCAATAACAATGTCAGCCTGGAAATCCAACGCAGAATCACTCTTGCCAACAGGTGCTACTATGGACTAAGTAGGCAATTGAAAAGTAAAGTCCTCTCTCGACGAACAAAAACCAGACCCTACGAGTCTCTCATCATTCCCGTCCTACTTTACGGTGCAGAAGCGCGGACGATGTCAACATCCGATGAGACGGCACTAGGAGTTTTCGAGAGAAAGGTTTTGCGGAAGATTTATGGTCCCTTAAACATTGGCAACGGCGAATACCGCCGAAAATGGAATGATGAGCTGTATGTGTTATTCGACGACATAGACATAGTCCATCGAATAAAAAGACAGCGGCTACGACAGTGGCTAGGTCATGTTGTTCGAATGGATGAAAGTGCTCCAGCTCTGAAAGTAATCGATGCAGTACCCGCTGGTGGAAGCCGAGGAAGAGGGAGACCTCCACTCCGATGGAAGGACCAGGTGGAGAGGGACCTGGCTTCGCTGAATTTCATTGAATTCGCACTATATTTTAATTACAGAAATTAAAGCTTAGCTTACAACTACAACCACCTGCAGTTTCAATCTAAGTCCAATTAAAATCATATTTCAATGGACTCTATTCTATATCTACCATAAATAAGAGAGTTGTCATGTCGCCTAGGACGGGCCATATAACAGGTGTGTTAGTGCAACGTCAGTTGAGATAAAAGTGTTGATTAAGCATACATATTTAGACACTAATATAACAGTTACTAAAATATTTACACATCTTTGAATGAGTACGTATGCATTTGGCAAAAAACACCGAGTCATTGTAAAAATAAAATTGAAAAGAAGGGAGTACGCTTTTCAACAATGCTCTCATAAAAGTGAGCAAACAACACACTAAAGAGACTCAGAGATTACATGTGTACTCTGAAAGCAACGATCTTCCACTTGTGATAAGAGCGCTGCTCACCGGCGGGTATAAAAGTGCTGCGCGCCTACTCTTCAGTAAGAGTCTTGCGCGGACGGTCAGAATGTGCGGAGCGCTCTTACTATTAGCAAAGGGTTCTAAATATTGGCAGCACGCGCATTGGTAGTAAATTGTATGTTTTATTTTCGGCATCAAGGTGTTAATAAAAATACTTGTTTCAATGAATTAAAGTGCAGTGCATTTTCGTTGAACGCTGTTTTATAGGCGCATTATAATACAAGGCATAGTGTGGTGGTGAAAGAATTAAGTTGTTTTGTTGTGTTTTTTGTTTGAATCTTTCCTCTTTAACGGTTTTTTCAATAAAAAAGCATTAATTATTCAGTTATCGCAGTGCGTTCCAAATACATTTGGAATGAAGAAACGTACTTATAAGGTTGTGAAACAATAAAAACTAAGATAAATGACAAAGAAAACAAATAACAGCAGTAAAATTCGTAAGAAAGTGCCGCAAATGACGAAACAATTGTATAAATTATATAAGATTTTTTATTCAATCAGTGCTGAATATTTAATAGATAATTTATGCACGATGAATTAATTCAGAAACTCTGGTTTCATACACACGAGATTTATTTAAAAAGAAAAGTGACTTGTAATTTCGCAGATTTCGAGAATTGTATTTTTTTGCGATATTTAAAATTTCTTTATTTTTTTCGGAGATATATGCATATGTATGCACAAGTTTGACGTGATATGGTGTGCTGGAAACATAAAATTTTGAAATAATTAGTTTTGAGGTTTAACTTAAAAATATAATAATAATACCTTAGAACGGTGAAGTAAAAAAAATATGTGGTTTTTAAACCAAATCTCGTAAGTGATAAGAAAAAAGTGTTTTGAAAGTTAAAATTGGTGTTGGTGAATATTTAAATCAATATTGTACCATTAGTTTTTGCAGCATAAGCCAGTGAACACAAATAAATCACTGCAAAACAAATAAATATAAGAAAAGAAGCGTATTTATCACATTTGATATATTTTTTTTCTCGTCTCTTTACGCACACATTGCAGTTAAGGTTTAAGTGTTGTGAATTTAATAAAACATCAAGTGTCAAGTAATCACTGCCAATTTGACAACCCGCCACGACAAACAACTACGCCGCCATGCAGTCGTTTAAGGCGGATGAGTTGCCGCAGAATCCACGCGAACGCGCGAATCCACTCTCAGTACTCATGTTCTGGTAAGTGTTGAATTCTATAGCAGCATGCACATTGTACATAACATACTTACATACAAATACCAGCGTAAATGTGAATTATTCAATTTTATAATATGCTATATATTATTATATGTATGTATGTAGTTATTTCAGCTACATACGTGACTTCTCTTGCCTACTTCAGCTAAAAATTTAGACTCGAAATTGTATATTTGTAAATAATAGCTCTCAGAATATGAATTTGTACCCGCAGCGTTAAGTGCTCTGCATTTCAAAATGCGATTTACTTATTTTTGTATTACCCACTACCGTATTTACATAGATCAAGTTCATTGGGTGTTATTAGATCGAGAGTAGTGTTTGAGCATCAAACACATGCCGCTCTTCATTGTATCTAATATTGTTTAAATTTAAGAATATTCGATTAGAATAATTAAATTTTTATACCGATGAATATTGTATATCAGAGAATTGATTATATTTTTTTATTAGATTTAAGAAGATTTATGGAATTTTTCATTGTGTAGCTTCACCTACATTTCTAATTAGAAATCTTAATATGACACAAATCTCATGGAATATAGGTTATATTGAGTCTCTTAAAAGCTGGCGATGTCTTTGAAAGCTTTAAAGAATTAACATCGCAAGTCTTTCCTTAGCAAAAAGGTTTAACTTTTTTTTTGAGAATTGGTATATTTCAATATATTGTTCTATGATCGTGACATTATGTATCATCGATTATAATGAAAAACAAAGAAAATTAAAAGCATTTAATTATACAAAATCAGATTCCTATTGGCTTTTGGAAAATTGACATTCTCGAGTTGGCCACTTTTTATTACAAAATAGTTGGAGATTTAGTTTTTGGCTTTATTTTGCTACATTTAAAACATGTTATGAATTCTTGGAATATATTTAAAAGATTGCAATCGGCGTTTTGTACGAATACATTTTTATACTCTCGCAACCTGTTGCACAGAGTATCATAGTTTTGTTCACATAACGGTTGTTTGTGTCACCAAGAAATAAAAGAGTTAGATATGGGGTTATATATATATAAATGATCAGGATGACGAGTGGAGTTGAAATCCGGATGTCTGTCCGTCCGTCTGTCCGTCTGTCCGTCTGTCCGTCTGTCCGTCTGTCCGTCTGTCCGTCCGTCCGTCCGTGCAAGCTGTAACTTGAGTAAAAATTGAGATATCTTAATGAAACTTGGAACACATGTTCCTTGGGACCGTGAGAGGGTTGCTTTCGAAAATGGGCAAAATCGGTCCACTGCCACGCCCACAAAATGGCGAAAACCAAAAACACATAAAGTGTCATAACTAAGCCATAAATAAAGTTATAATAGTAAAATTTGGAATAAAGGATCGTACCAGGAAGGGGCATATTTGGATGTAATTGTTTTGGGGAAGTGGGCGTGGTCCCGCCCCCAAATCGGTTATTTATATATATCTCGCAAACCAATGAAGCTATATAAACCAAACTTTCTGCAGTCGTTTTTTTAGCCACTTCTTAATACAGTCCAAAAATGAAAGAAATCGGATAATAACCACGCCCACCTCCCATACAAAGGTTAGGTTGAAAATTACTAAAAGTGGGTTAACTCACTAACGAAAAACGCCAGAAACACTAAATTTCACATAAGGAATGGCAGATGGAAGCTGCACTCAGATTTTTTTACAAAATGGAAAATGGGCGTGGCGTCGCCCACTTATGGGTCAAAAACCATATCTCAGGAACTACTCGACCGATTTCAATGAAACTTGGTTTGTAATAGTTTCCTTACCTCCCAATAATATGTTGTGAAAATTGGCCAAATCGCTTCACAACCACGCCTACTTCCTATATACCAGAACTTAGAAAATGATCTGAATCGTTTACTTTACAATATATAAAGTAAGCACTAGTGAAGATATCGATGCAAAACTTTGCACAAATACTGTATTTATAGTGTGGTAGCCCATTTCTAAAAATCGCCGAAATCGGACCATAGGTTTTCAAGGCCCCATATATCGAACATGAGGACCTCGGTGCTTCTAACCTAATATTAGGGTTTCCAACTTTCAATGGACTTTATACAATACATATGACGAATATGTAGGTGAAATTGTGTATTATATAATATTAATTAAGTTAAATAAATAAATTGCGAGAGTATAAAATGTTCGGTTACACCCGAACTTACCCCTTCCTTACTTGTTTTTGTTACTATTTTACATACAAACTTGATTATTTTTCTCCGTATTTTGTGTACATATACAGCCATGCAAATAGTAATGTATTTATAATTTGTTTCTATTATTTTACGTTTTTATAACATGTTGCACAGAGTATTATAGTTTTGTTCACATAACGGTTGTTTGTGTCACCAAGAAATGAAAGAGTTAGATATGGGGTTATATATATATAAATGATCAGGATAACGAGTGGAGTTGAAATCCGGATGTCTGTCCGTCTGTTGCTTTCGAAGATGGGCGAAAACCGAAAACCTATACAGTGTCATAACTAAGCCATAAATAAAGTTATGAAAATAAAATTTGGAACATAGGATCGCATTAGGGAGGGGCACATTTGGATGTAACTTTTTTGGAAAAGTGAGCTTGACCCGCCTCCAAATAGGTTTTTTGTATATACATATCTTGCAAACCAATAAAGATATATAAACCAAACTTTCTGCAGTCGTTTCTTTTAGCTGTTTCGGCTCGATCGGTTCACAACTACGCCTACTTCACATATAACTCAATTTTGAATTCTTCTGATTCGTTCACTTTATAATACATATATACATTAGGAACAAATGAAGATAGCGGAATAAAACTTTACACAAATACTGTATTTGAGCTATGACATCACTTGTGAAAAAATTGTCAAAATGGGACCATGACTTTTCAAGGCCCCTGATATCGAACATGAAGAACTCAGTGCCTAATGGTAATTTTTCATCGAAAATATAGGTAAATCTCTCAGATATTTTAGTGTAATTCATTCCCTCGGAATTTTTTTCTTATAACAGTTTGTCTCTGCACCAAAAATGGTTAAAATCGCGTCATAACTTCCCCTAGATCTCATATAACTAATTATAAGTAATATAAAATTAAGTGAGCGTATAGTCTTCGCTATATAACCGATATCGAGTGAAATCGGTTTAGGAATTACCTCAGTCCCCATATACTATTTATGATAATTTTCGTTATTCTATTGAACTTTACATCAATAAATTGCGAGAGTATAAAATGTTCGGTTGCATCCGAACTTAGCCTTTTCTTACTTGTTTATTTATAGGTACAATATAAAACAAACACTAATAGAATCAAGTACAAACACCTGCTGGAGATAGTTAAATGTATATATATTTGTTTTAGCTAAGTACGAGTTTTTAAATAAACTTGCCTTCATTATAAAAACATTGTTGTGTTGAAAATTGAGCAAGTCAAAAGAGTATCAGAATAATATCATTTTAAAGGAAATTGGTTCAGAAAGAGTTCAATTCAAATATAAAGAACCCTGATTAGAATTGTTTGTGATAATATAACTTTAACTATTCAGTCACATACATATGTATGAATGTGTTCGAAACTAGTATATTTTCGAACCTAATGTGGCAATTAATAGTCGAGTGATCTGAAACCCATTACCATTACTGCAGTTAGTCATTCAAATTTTTATTTTTATTTTATTGTGAGTTTTTAAAATTTGAACTTGGATTACAAAGTCGCGGACAAGTGGAAACTTGTGCGAAAAATCACTTTGACTTAAATATTGACAAATCATTTCAACGTTAGTAGGATATGATAATGAAATAAGAGTCAAGTGGTGGGGAAATTACAATGCAAAATACGAAGTCGAGAGCTTGTCAAGAAGATTCCACACGTAAGACATGAAGTGTTTTCTTAGAGATCGTCACAATGGCAGCGTTCGACAACTATATTGCGCAACTTCATTTTTCTTGCTATCAAGAATGATAACAAAGGATAAACTATACATAGATATGTCTTAAGTATCGTTGTTCACTTAATATTCACATGTTCAAAACCGCGTAATATTTTCGAAATTATATTTTAATCGGTTTTTTGTTCGCATACTTCGTAAAAACGTTCTAGTGATATATGAGTATTCTAATCTTAATGATGTAGCTTCACATTTGTAGCACTCCACCTAATACATATCAACCACTTATGCATGAAATTTTTCCATAATCATTATATTATTTATATAAATTAATATTAAATACTATGGACTTTGCACCTGCGGAAAATTTTTCTGACAGCGAAATCATTATCGTTTGCTTCATCAATTGTAAAACATGCATACTTATTGGCATAAATGTTTGCGAATGTTCGTTAAAGTTTTTGATTTCACTACTTATCAAAAGCAGTATCTGCTGATACAGTTCACACGTCTTTTGATTCGTCTACAGAATAATAAAATCAAAACGTGCGAGCACAATGGTCCTGAAAACCCAGAAGTTGATAAAACACTTGCCATCTGATTTCTTTGTGAATTTCAAATAAATTGGTAATAATCATTAAATGTGTTTAACACACTTATAGTGAATTCGGTAGTTCTTTGCTTTTTCAGACATATGCACATAGTTTATATCATTGCAGAGATAGCAACTAACGTAATCTTAACAGAGCGTAATCGCTTAGTAGCTTTTGCTAAGTCATCGCCCATAAGTATGTACGTATGAGTTTAACCACAGCCGGTATAAACAGTTTTACAGCTGACTTTTGATTAAGATTAATTTACACGTTTGTGCTAATATTTACACAGTGGCTGAAATTCTTAAGAACTATATCGGTATTCATTAATAAATTGATTTAGTGTGGGAAATTTGTTGGCATTACTCGAACTGTTGCTGGAATAATTTCTTTAAATATGGAGAAGTCGAAATAAATGATTTCGATGAAATAGGTTTTAATATCTGTCTTCCAGATTAGGACCTCGTTGGGTTTTTTTTAAAGAACACCATGATGAGAAACTTGGGATGTTCATGTCTTCTTCTTTCTTTTCATACAGAAAGTGTCAGTTTTTTGATCACCTAGATAATGTCTTGGAACCCCAAACCTACTTCGTTCCCCACTCAAATTATTTAGAGTTTGAAAAAGGTAAAACTGGAGTGGAGGCCTACTGCATCGAACACTTTCAGAGTTGGAGTGTTTTCGTCCATTCGTACAACATTACCTAGCCAGCGTAGCCGCTGTCTTTTTATTAGCTGAACTATGTCAATGTCGTCGTATAACTCGTACAGTTCCATCGTCTGCGATATTCGCCGTTGCTAATTTTCTGAGGACCATAAATCTTGCGCTAAATTTTCCTCTTGAAAACTACTAGTGTCGTCTCATCTGATGTTGACATCGTCCAAGCCTCTGCGCCATAAAGCAAGACGGGAATGATAAGCGACTTCTAGAGTTTGATTTTGGTTCGTCGAGAGAGGAGAGAATTACATCTTGAAATTAATTTCAGTCTGATTTGCCTCTTATACGATGAGTGTGGACTATAAGATTCCAACCATCCCACCTTGCTTGATTATGCAATTACAACAACTTCCCTAGGGAAGGTTGCTTTCAACGTGTTTGTCCTACGATATCTTCCTCAATAAGCGTTTTAAACAGGACAACACTAGCCAGAAATCTTTCGAAAAAATTCTATTAAATCTATCAAAGCCCAAACAATATTGCAAATAATGATCTCCAATGAACAGATTAGTTGTACTTAATCCTTAAACCGTTAAACAGAAAGCCAAGAAAAGTGTTTCAAAATTAACAACAATATGGATTGTGTGAGGCTATTATTTGTGGTCACAGATTTCGTGAAAATTATCTTCAATTGCCAAGAATATATATTAGTAAGGCCGAAATTTCTCACAGAAGGTTACTACATATTATCATTTCGAACTCACAAGTCATCATACAAAGTAGATGAGATATAAATGAAAAGTTGTATCAAAATGTAAGCTCAAGCTTTTATTCGGCCTTAATTAGTGTTACATTTTATTTTTATTGTGGTTACTATAATGTCTGGAGTGATTTACGACTATTACTGTCATATACGTTAATTTTTACTACAACTAAAATTACTCGAATTGTTTTATGATAAATAAACTTTCATTAATAAAAGTTTTATTTGTATTTCACTACAGCTTTACGATGCCGGTATTTTTCAAGGGCCGCAAAAAGACCCTGGATGAACGTGATCTCTTTCGAGCTTTAAATTCCCACAGATCAGGTAAATCATACTTACACTAGAAATAGTATATTTTTATGCACTTATTAGGCTTAAGTTTATTATCTTATTAAACTCTCTTAAGTGTTATGAGAATTAATAAATTACGCAATACAAACAAGTGCGGGATACTGCAATAATAAAGTAATATAAATAACCATAAAGCGATTAATATATAAAATATTCGTATTACTATTTTTTTTCAAACTGATTACATTTTTTCGAGCACAAAGTAATGAATTTCGTATTTTAGAACTTTTCCAAACACCCAGTAGGGTGCAGTAGCTACTGATCCATAATATTTGTATGCTTTTTATACTAGTCTGGTAAACTTTGAGTTAAAAGATTAGCAGCCTGTTTTGTTGCCATAGGAAGTACTAGTACAAATTATTTTGAAATGGCATTGAGTAATATTAGTACCAGTGGCGGATTCAGAAAAAAATTTTGGGGGGGAATTTTACGAAAAGTTTTATTGCTCAACGTATTTTTAATATAGTAGTTCCCTCGCGAAAATTCAGTTATTATAGGACACGTTTTTTTTTGTGTATTTTTCCCAAAGTACGAATTTGACGCTAAAAAAGCTCGAGAAATATTTTCTTTTTGTGAAAGGGTGATCAACTGTTCAGAATAAAACTTTCTTGCGGAGGTGGAAATGTGGAAACAGCGAACTTCAGGCAAGCATTTTCGGATTGCTGTCGAAGCTTTAGAAGCAGTGAACAAAACGTCTTTTGCGAATGTTTTCAAGATTTTACGTACATGTATTGGCGTTATTGCCTGTTTCAATAGCATCACCGGAAATAAGTTTTTCGAGTTTAAAGAGAATTAAAACCTATTTACGAAATACAACAGGTCAAGATAGGCTTAATGAATGAATGAATTAATCTAGCATCAATGAATATTCATAGGGATATTGATCTGTCAGTTGATGAAATACTAGAAGAATTCTTTCAAAAACCAAGGAAAATATAAATATAAATATATGGAATGTGAGATCCCGTGTAATCCTTAATTAATCACTGAGCTTCTCTGCCTGTACAAATGTAGAGAAAGTTCGAATTATATGAATAACAACAAGAATCTTGTAACTTGTTATAATTGCTTAAAATTTGATGTGATTTTTATACTCTCGCAACCTGTTGCACAGAGTATAATAGTTTTGTTCACATAACGGTTGTTTGTGTCACCAAGAAATATAAGAGTTAGATATGGGGTTATATATACATAAATGATCAGGATGACGAGTAGATTTGAAATCCGGATGTCTGTCCGTCCGTCCGTCCGTCCGTGCAAGCGATAACTTGAGTAAAAATTGAGATATCTTAATGAAACTTGGAACACATGTTCTTTGGGACCCTGAGAGGGTTGCTTTCGAAAATGAGCAAAATCGGTCCACTGTCACGCCCACAAAATGGCGAAAACCGAAAACACTTAAAGTGTCATAACTAAGCCATAAATAAAGTTATAACAGTAAAATTTAGAATAAAGGCTCGCACTAGGAAGGGGCATATTTGGATGTCATTTTTTTGGGTAAGCGGGCGTGGCCCCGCCCCCAAATCGGTTATTTGTATATATCTCGCGAACCAATGACGCTATATAAACCAAACTTTCTGCAGTCGATTCTCTTACATACCCCACCACACACCATAATAATAAACACGCCCACCTCCCATACAAAGGTTAGGTTGAAAATTACTAAAAGTGGGTTAACTCACTAACGAAAAACGTCAGAAACACTAAATTTCACATAAGAAATAGCAGATAGAAGCTGCACTCAGATTTTTTTACAAAATGGAAAATGGGCGTGGCGTCACCCACTTATGGGTCAAAAACCATATCTCAGGAACTACTCGACCGATTTCAATGAAACTTGGTTTGTAATAGTTTCCTTACCTCCCAATAATATGTTGTGTTGCCAAATCGCTTCACAACCACGCCTACTTTCTATATACCAGAACTTTGAAGACGATCTGAATTGTTTACTTTACAATAAATAAAGTAAGCACTAGTGAAGATATCAGTGCAGAACTTTGCACAAATAGTACGTTTATAGTGTGGCAGCCCCATTCAAAAAATCGCCAAAATCGGACCATATGTTTTCAAGGATCCATATATCGAACATGAGGATTTCGGTGCTTCTAACCTAATATTAGGGTTTCCAGCTTTCAATGGACTTTATATAAATATATGACGAATATGTGGGTCAAATTGTGTATTATATAATATTAATTAAGTTAGATAAATAAATTGCGAGAGTATAAAATGTTCGGTTACACCCGAACTTAGCTCTTCCTTACTTGTTTTATCAATAACCTCATTCCAAACCCATATCAACAAACATATATTTTTCTCTGAGTTTAGGGATCCGCCACTGATTGGTACAATTTCCTAACGGTCATGTACTATAAGTGTGCTTTTGATGATTTATGTATGTAAATAACTAACACCACTCATGCTAATATGTCATTCGACATGTTTTGAATAAAAATATATTTATAAATAAATATGTAATATTCCCTCGTTTATTCGTATGTATATGTAATATTCCCAAGAAATATTACCGGCACATTGAGGAGTCAAAATATGATATTATGAAAAACACTTGAAATTTGTACGCAAGTAGATACCATCAAAAATCAGCTGAGTAAATATGAAGAATGCAACTGATACTCCTATGACAAATGCATTCGTATTTATCTTCATACGTAAGTGACGATTAATCTGTCAAAGTGGGTATTTGTTCGGGGTTTGTTAACTGAAACCTCTATCTACTACTTGGCTTCATAAGTGGTTCGTCTTTGTTATTTAATGATCAGAGTATTAATTGCTTCTTTATAATACAATATTAGCTTTTTATTTTTCCAGAAGTACTTTTAATTTCTTAAGCATACCGCGGCTTTGCTCTCATAGTATCAATATGGACACAATTGAAATATTAGTATTTAATGCACTTAAATAAACGAGGGTTGCTGGATGCGGCAGTGCCTTGGATTTCAAATAAAGCGGCACTAATGTTAACCAGCACTTAGAATTTTGATCTGAATCAAAATGTGAACTTACTTAAATGGATTCTCTGTCGATGACATTAATAAAGACATGATAATTTGAATTCACCAAAGTGAGATTCACATTAACTCTTAATCATAATCATGGCAGAAAATATTATCTTCAATAATTAATAAAAATATATAACCTCAAAGTTACAGCGATCATCAGAGTCATTGAAAATTATTGGTATCCATTACTTCTCACTTAAGATACTATGTTACTTTATTTATTTATTTATTTATTTATTAGTAAAAAGAAATAACCATGTATGTTCATTACTATGTTTGCTCAAGCGTCCACAAGTAAAAAGCGCGCTTTAATATTTCCAAAAAATTTTGGTAAACTTTGAAGTTTGCCCGGCAAGCGGCAAAAGTTCGTCGACGCAGCGCCGGCGCACACTGTTACCCAAAATACATTGTGTTCATAATGACGTATGGGTGTTTGTTTGTACGTATACATATGTACTTAAGCGCATATGTGAATAAATGTTTATGTGCTTGGTAATTGCTACGAGCCATACATATTAATAAGCTAAATAGTAAACATCAAAATTTACTGGCACATACACGTACATACTACATATTCACAACAAATTAACACTTTAATCGCCAGTGAACGGGAGAAATTTCAATGTCGCTACGGGCAAATGGGGACTCGCCAAATATTGTCGCTACAGCTTTATGTAGACTCACAACATATACAAATGTACTTGTGTATTTACATATGTACTATGTATATTAACTAAGTTCTAGAGTCTTAAACTTAGTAAGTGAGTTATATGTGAACATGTTCGTCTGTATGGTATTGGTTTGCTATTGGATTAGAATTAAAACTTTCTTTGCATTCGAAGTATCGATTAGGATTTGCCCAATGTTGGTACATGCAATAGTTCCTATTTATGAACAGTTAACAAACAAGTTGCCAGCAACAGTTATGGCATGTTGTCAATTATACTAACATAAGTGTGTATGACCATAAATATGGGTAAATTTGAACAAATTAATTAATTTTTAATTAAATTTCCCGGTTTATCATTAAATTTTTGACAAAAGGGCTTAAAGAAAGCTTGTCTATGCAAGAAAGGAAGGGCTAAGTTCGGTTGTAACCGAAAAATAACTTAAATACTAACCGATATATACGGTATACAGCCCAACGGATGTTTGAAAATGCTAATATTAAGTATATGGGTGAAGTTATAGCCCGATTTCACCCATTTTTGACGCAGATACACATTATAACAAGAAACAGATTCTGAATTTATATAAAATATCTGAGAGATTTAGAGATTTAGATTTAGAGAATTAATGAAACAGTTTTTTTAGTTGGGGGTAGGTTATTATCAATTTTCATGGTGTACCTCATACTAAGAATTATATGTGCATTTCTGCTTTTGTTTATATTTCTTATTCACTGTTATTTTTTGGATTTCGGTAAAAGTGGAATAAGAGGTTGATATGTTACCGTTACTATGCAAATTGTTTCATTGTACAGTTGTTTCGTTGAACAGTTACATTAAGAATGTGCAACAACAAAACAAACAAGTAAGGAAGGGCTAAGTTCGGGTGTAACCGAACATTTTATACTCTCGCAATTTATTTATTTAACTTTATTTATATTATATAATACACAATTTGACCCACATATTCGTCATATATATTGTATAGAGTCCATTGAAAGTTGGAAGCCCTAATATTAGGTTAGAAGCACCGAGGTCCTCATGTTCGATATATGGGGCCTTGAAAACCTATGGTCCGATTTCGGTGATTTTTAGAATGGGGCTTCCACACTATAAAGGTAGTATTTGTGCAAAGTTCTGCATCGATATCTTCACTAGTGCTTCATTTATATATTGTAAAGTAAACGATTCAGATCATCTTCTAAGTTCTGGTATATAGGAAGTAGGCGTGGTTGTGAAGCGATTTGGCCAATTTTCACAACATATTATTGGGAGGTAAGGAAATTATTACAAACCAAGTTTCATTGAAATCGGTCGAGTAGTTCCTGAGATATGGTTTTTGACCCATAAGTGGGCGACGCCACGCCCATTTTCCATTTTGTAAAAAAATCTGAGTGCAGCTTTCATCTGCCATTTCTTATGTGAAATTTAGTGTTTCTGACGTTTTTCGTTAGTGAACTAACCCACTTTTAGTAATTTTCAACCTAACTTTTGTATGGGAAGTGGGCGTGGTTATGATCCGATTTCTTTCATTTTTGGACTTTCATTTTTGGACTGTATTGGGAAGTGGCTAAAAAAAACGACTGCAGAAAGTTTGGTTTATATAGCCCTATTAGTTTGCGAGATATGTACAAAAAACTTAGTAGGGGGCGGGGCCACGCCCACTTCCCCAAAAAAATAACATCCACATATGCCCCTTCATAGTGCGATCCTTCATACCAAATTTTATTTCCATAGCTTAATTTACGGCTTAGTTATGGCACTTTATGTGTTTTCGGTTTTCGCCATTTTGTGGGCGTGGCAGTGGTCCGATTTTGCTCATTTTCGAAAGCAACCTTCCTATGGTGCCAAGAAATAAGTGTGCCAAGTTTCATCAAGATATCTCAATTTTTACTCAAGTTACAGCTTGCACAGACGGACGGACGGACGGACGGACGGACGGACGGACAGACAGACATTCGGATTTGAATTCCACTCTTCACCCTGATCACTTTGGTATATATAACCCTATATCTAACTCGTTTAGTTTTAAGTGTTACAAACAACCGTTATGTGAACAAAACTATAATACTCTCTTTAGCAACATTTGTTGCGAGAGTATAAAAACAACATTGATGAGCGGTGCGAAAGGATGATTCGACGGCTAGTAGTTGCGGAATTGATAAGCGGCGATCAAATATGGAAAGCAAGAATTTGCCAATATTTACATAACTATTCTACAGTCAGTAGTTAATTCTCTGATTAAGCGGCTTAATTTAGTTTTAAAATATAAAGACAATTCTACTGACTATTAAAATAGACATTTCTTTCAGTTAAACTCAAATGTATAGGCTTTACTGGTAAAAATAGCAAAATACACATATAAATATTTACTATTAGCCTAAACTTCAATTCTGTTTTATAGTTTAAAAAATATTTTGAGATTTGTTAATTTTTTGTTTTTTGTATCGTATACATTAATAATAACAAACCTGCATACTCAGAAATATTTTGCAATTTTGTAATCTTTATTTTTTTTGGAAAAAGTTCATGCACATACAATTCTTTGTATGAGGTATAAACGGATGATAAAGGGAAATGTATGGAAAAACATGGAATCACCTGTATTTAGATCAGTTTTCTATCGTTACTGGGAACTTGATTACTTTTTAACCGTTCATTATATATTTAGTTTTACAACTCTACAGATTTGTGTGATATTATTGCTTGGAAAGTAAAGAAATGTTTATTTGGTGTTTGAATACTGGCAATTCGAATTATTGTTTTATCTAAATACTGAATGACAAGGCATATTTGACTGAGAGCTAAAACGCGGGCAGCGTTTTATACTCGTAGAAAGGCCCATTCACAAACTCCGTCAACAACCACGTGTATAGATAATGACAATGATAATCCAAATTCTTATCTAGACGTGAGTTTGTACCGTATTTGAGACTAAGAAAATCCTTTCGAATCGTTCGTGATTTTAGTAATAACTGCTTTTTATCACCTGCTCCCAGATAAGCAATAAAATATTTATACAGTGCCCTTATGGCAATTGAGTTTATAACTGTTTCTATGTCGTGGAAAATGTCTGAATATGTATAATTAGTTTATTGATTATCATGCGACATTTCAATAATATCAACGTCTCGAAATCTTGTTGAAATAAAAACCATTTCGTTTCATAAAAATGCTCATAATTTATCATTAAATTTCTAAATAAGTTTTTGACATTTTGGTCAAAACTGAATTTTGATCATGAAATTTTCATTGGACATTGGCGAGTTCAGATTCGAACAAAGAATTGATAAATGCTTTTTGTGTTTACACCAAGGCATTCGAAACTACATATTAAACCTGTTAGCTCTAGAATTTCACTCATTAAATCGAAAACGAAATTAAATTACTCTCTGGCACATTGGACACCATAAAAAACAATGAATAATTAACGCAACGATCGCGTCCATAACTGTGTTGTATCTTATAAATATGAAATATAATCTGTATACGGACAAAGCTGCATCAATCATTAAATGCTCGTATGTATGTTGTCTTTACTTGCTTTCAGCTACGCTGGGAACCGAGATGGGCGAAGCTTGGGAGGCGGAGATCGATAAGAAACGACAAAAGCACAAGGAACCCAGTCTCCTGAGCGCGGTGCTGCACGTGTTCGGTGCGCGCTACGCGGGACTGGGCTTTGTATTATTCCTGTTGGAAATCGGGTTGCGGTGAGTAACATTTCCTGTACATGTCAGCTGATTATTAGTTACCATTGATAAATAAGCACGGTTCTACATACAGTTACCTATGTGCATAGACAAGACATCCGCTAATACAAGCCAAACTTGAACTAATTAACTATTTATTTATATATGTATTTTCGTATTTCTTCAGCGTTACACAGCCACTGTTTCTTGGCGGGCTGGTTAATTACTACGCCAATCCGGCTAACAGCGAGAGCACCAGCACTGCCTATCTCTTCGCTCTGGGTGTGATACTTTGCAGCGCACTGAATGTGCTGTTCATGCACCCGTACATGTTGGCCGTCCTGCATACCGGCATGAAGGTGCGCGTTGCCTTGTGCAGTGTGATTTATCGAAAGGCGCTACGCTTGAGCAAGACGGCGCTGGGCAGCACCACCACGGGCCAGGTAGTGAATCTGATATCGAACGATGTGGGCCGGCTGGATACGTCACTCATACACATGCATTATTTATGGCTGGGACCGTTGGAGATAGCAGTTATAACAATACTGATGTACCGAGAGGTGTGTATGATAAAGTAGCGGATTTATTAAGTCGCCGCATGTTGCTATTAAAAGTGAATTGGCGGTGACGCGTCGTCAATAACAGTGCACATGTCCTTGGACTCAGCTTAATTTTCATTTTCATGTATGATTATATTTTTATTAATCTTTAGATTGGCGTCTCCTCGCTATTTGGTGTTGCCTTCATGTTGCTCTTCCTGCCACTGCAGGCGTATCTCGGCAAGAAGACGTCAGTGTTGCGTCTGCGCACAGCTTTGTGCACTGACGAGCGCGTACGCATGATGAACGAAATCATCTCGGGCATACAGGTGATCAAGATGTATGCGTGGGAGAAGCCTTTCGGCAAGATGGTGCAATTTGCGCGTCACAAAGAAATGAAAGCCATACGTAACGTCAACTATATACGCGGTATCTTACAATCGTTCATCATGTTCATGACACGTGTATCCATCTTTGTCAGTTTGGTGGGCTATGTGCTACTCGGTCAGTTTTTGACGTCGGAGAAGGCGTTCGTCATCACGGCCTACTATAATATATTGCGCAACACAATGACCGTCTACTTTCCCATGGCCATTTCGCAAATCGCCGAGACACTGGTCTCAATAAAACGTATTGAAAAGTACTTGTTGTATGATGAGACCAAGGTGAAGGATCGCTCCGATGATAACGAAAATGAGTACAAAACGATAAAGCAAACGTACATCATTGAAGAGAATGAAAAATCACTGACACTAAATGGTGGTCTGAAGCCGTTGCAAACGAAGGTAGAGGAGAAACAGATAACGCCGGGCATTGAGATACATAAACTGAAGGCGAAATGGGATCGCTCTATGACGGAATACACATTGCACAATATCGAACTAAAAGTGAAACCGCGTACGCTAGTAGCTGTTATTGGTCCAGTGGGCTCTGGCAAATCAAGGTGAGTGCAAATTACTATGTGATCTACCATTTTTGTTTGCAATTACTTCGTCTTAACAATTTTAATGTTTCACGGCTTGTAGTGATTCTTAAAGGTTACTAATCATTTCATATATTTTTTATTTGCAGTTTAATACAAGCCATTCTTGGCGAACTACCCGCCGAATCAGGTTCCATCAACGTACATGGTACCTTTTCGTACGCTGCGCAAGAACCTTGGCTATTCACCGGTACCGTCCGGCAGAATATACTTTTTGGTTTGCCAATGGACAAGAACCGTTATCGTACTGTGGTGAAAAAGTGCGCGCTGGAACGCGATTTTGAGCTGCTACCCTTTGGCGATAAAACAATAGTAGGCGAACGTGGCACCTCGCTTTCGGGCGGTCAGAAGGCGCGCATCAGTTTAGCGCGCGCTGTGTACCGTAAATCCGACATTTACTTGTTAGATGATCCGCTAAGCGCTGTGGACACACACGTCGGTCGCCATCTCTTCGATCAATGTATGCGTGGTTTCCTGCGGGAAGACATAGTACTTTTGGTTACACATCAGCTGCAATTCCTAGAGCAGGCCGATGTTATTGTGATAATGGATAAGGGTAAAGTGAGCGCTGTGGGTACTTATGAGTCGATGCGTAGAAGTGGTCAGGACTTTGCTAAATTGTTGGTGGCTCCAGATCTAAGTGCTGACGCAGATAGTAGTAATGGCGCTGGTGGCGACGTTGAAAAGAAGAGTCTGTCACGTCAGAATAGTAGACAACGCCAGAACAGTGTTTCGTCCATGAGCTCGATAGCCGAATCGGCAGCAGGTGAAGCGCCTACACAAGTGCAGGAGACTCGTGAAGAGGGTAAAATAGGCTGGTCACTATATACTAGGTACTTTACCGCAAGTGGCGGTTACTTGCTCTTCTCGATAACTATGTTCTTCTGTGTTGCTGCGCAGATTTTGGGCTCTGGTGGTGATTTTTACTTATCCTATTGGTAAGCTAAAATGTTTAGGTTATTTTGTATAAAGAAGAAATAACTTAGCGATATCACATTATTTCCAGGGTAAACAAAAATGAGTTCGTAGCTGACACTCAATCACAAAATTTTGGCACTCGCTTAATCGGTCGTTTATACGGTCGCGATGTACGCGTGAACAATGAAACGGATCCCACTGATATTTACATATTCTCGGGGATTACTTTGGCTACCGTTATTTTCTCACTTAGTCGCAGTTTGCTTTTCTTTACAATGGCGAAGCAATCTTCGATTTCGTTGCACAATGCGATGTTCCGCGGTCTTACACGTGCCTCCATGTACTTCTTTCACACGAATCCATCGGGTCGTATATTGAATAGGTTCTCAAAGGATATGGGTCAAGTGGATGAAATTCTGCCATCAGTGCTGATGGATGTTCTACAAATCTTTTTGGGCTGCGCGGGTATTGTGGTTGTAATATCAATTGTGAATGTGTGGAATTTGCTAACCACAGTTGTGCTGTCCATCATCTTTTATTATCTTCGTGCATTTTATTTACATACCTCACGTGACGTAAAACGTCTAGAGGCAGTCAGTAAGTTTTATGAGATATATCTCGCACTTCATCTATTATTATTTACTTTTTACCTTCCATGTAGACCGTTCACCAATTTATTCACACTTGGGCGCCTCATTGAGTGGCCTATCGACAATACGCGCGTTCGGTGCTCAAAAAACATTGATAAAGGAATTTGATAACTATCAAGATTTGCATAGTTCTGGTTATTACATGTCGTTGACAACAAGTCGCGCCTTCGGCTACTGGCTCGACTGTTTCTGCGTCGTCTACATAGCTGTCACCGCGCTGAGCTTCTTCGTATTTTCACCGAAGAATGGCGGAGAGGTCGGCTTGGCCATAACCCAAGCTATGGGTTTGACCGGTATGGTACAGTGGGGCATGCGACAATCTGCTGAGTTGGAGAATAATATGACGTGTGTTGAGCGTGTAGTTGAATATGATCAAATCGAACCAGAAGGCGAACTCGAGAGCAGGCCTGGCAAAAAACCATCAAAGACATGGCCGGAACAAGGTAAAATTAAATTTGACAAACTCAGCTTGCGATATTTCCCTGATCCAAAGTCGGAGCGTGTTTTGAAATCGCTAAATTTCGAAATACAATCCTGCGAGAAGGTAGGCATTGTGGGACGCACAGGCGCTGGCAAATCATCGCTCATCAATGCGCTCTTCCGCTTGTCATACAACGATGGTTCGATAACAATTGACACCAGAGATACCAATGATTTGGGTTTGCACGATTTGCGTAGCAAAATCTCCATAATTCCACAAGAACCGGTGCTCTTTTCGGGATCGATGCGTTACAATCTCGATCCATTCGACGAATACACCGACAACAAGTTATGGGAGGCGCTCGAAGAAGTATGACGAAAACTCATTACAGTTATACTAGAGTTTATATTTTCATCTGTCATTTTTGTTTACAGGTTAAATTGAAAGGCGTTGTGTCAGAACTGCCGAGTGGTCTGCAGAGTAAAATCTCTGAGGGTGGTAGTAATTTCAGTGTCGGTCAACGGCAGTTGGTGTGTTTGGCACGTGCTATACTGCGTGAAAATAAAATTCTTGTGCTGGACGAGGCAACGGCAAATGTGGATCCACAGACTGATGCACTCATACAATTGACAATACGAAGTAAATTCAAACATTGCACGGTACTCACAATTGCTCATCGTTTGCACACTGTAATGGATTCGGATAAGGTGCTGGTAATGGACGCTGGACGAGCGGTGGAGTTCGCGTCTCCATTTGAATTGTTGACTGAAAGCAAAACAAAGATATTCTATGGCATGGTCAAACAGGCGGGTAATAGCACTTTCGACAATCTGCTCACTGTGGCGCAAAAGGTAAGCTTTTGGGGGTATTTGGTGAACAACATATATAATTATTTATATTAAGAAGATATTGAAATTTATTTCGATAAGTGTTTTCAGTTCTCAGCTTTAAATTTTACATTTCTCTTCTTTTGCAGGCGCATGAGGAGAATTTGCGCGCGAAAAAGGATTCTTGACATTTCTCCGTACCGAAAGTATTCAAAGAGTATTTACTTAAGATTCTAGAGCCGATATCAAATCATCCTGCTAATGCGCGTATACAAAAAACCCTCACCGATGCGACGCATCACAAATTTCTCGGATAGCAGGAACCGAACAATGGGGGTGTAAATGGGAACGAAACACGTAGATTATCATATCGGGGATTATTTTTATATAGTACTTAATGTAATGAACTAATATACACGTAGTGTGGTAAATAATTGTATAGAACAGTAATTAAGACGCTTGTATGCGAGTATTTAGATGTGTGTGAGTTGAACGAGGCAACATGTATATACATATCTATACGAATGCTAATCTTATATGCCATACGAGGCATTGAAATCAGAAAATTGACCTGAAATTTGCAAACTCTACATATCCATAAACAGAAGTGAGAAATTACAAACGTAAATTTATGGTAATTCTAATTGCTTTAGTAAAGATAATCAAGATCGAAATGAAATTAAATCAAAAACACTATACAAACTGAGACAATAAAGGCGAAAACAAAACACCAACTGCACAAACACATACACACGCTAAGGTTGGACGCGTGCAATAATGAGTTTAGAGCTCAGGTCTAACTGCTGTCAGACAGCGCTACACTATTAGCAAGTAATAAACCTTAAACATACATACACAGCAGCTGATTTCGTGGCTTAATTATGTACATTATAAAGGAATTTAATTGGTCAATTTAACTCTGTTTTTAATCAAAGCAAATCGTTTAGCTTGGCTGACAAAGCAAAAATTATTAAAAAAATTTATCTTCCACATTTGTGTTTAGACACATTTGCATAAATTTTGCATGCATTACTATTTTTAACAGCATAGAAAAGCTTATTTTTTCCACCATATTAACGAAGTAGTGATTTGTGATTTATTAGAGAATATACGCCTGCATAGTTAGTTGAATAAGTTGTATGTAAGCTAAAACATATAAACAACATATATCGTATGTGTTCCAAATGTGAAAACTCGTTGACAATATTAGGGCATAAACTTTGTGGTTTTAAATGTTTTGTACCAGTAGTAGACAGAAGCTTTATTTTACCAAACAGCAACAGTAGAACATTTTGTGTCATCTATAAATTTAAGAATGTGTGTGTGTATTAAATATAAATATGTACCTACATTTGTATGTATGTATATAGTGTTTATAAATTTATAAAGAGTTTTTATGAAATCATAGCATCAGAATATAAATCATAATACATATATCGTACATACACAAAATAATAAATACGTTGCTTTATATAATGTTGTATTGTAGATTTATTACTGTTATGGAAATTGTAATGTGTGCGCAGCCGCAAAACAAAAAACAAATTGTACAATATGTAGTTTTGAGTATGCTTTTAAAAATCATACATAGCTATAATAATAATAATTTATAACTGTTAACGACATTGATTCTTCCAGTAAACGCTGATTTTATCAGTACTAGTTCTAAACATTAGATATACATAGATGCATACATACATATATAACGCTATAATAAATATTTACAAAATGCAAAATGCATTTACATTATTTAATTTACTTACTTCAAATTGGAAATGAAATTGTATGCAGCAAGAATTCAAAAATAACAATCTCAAAGATATCAAAAAAAAAAAAAATAATAATACAGTATACTCTCGAAAAGTAAATCGATTGGTATTGTGGGTAATTTACTTTTTCGAATAATTTACTTTTCCAAATATATACATAAATTTTCTGTTTTTATAATTAAATGCATTTTTAAACTTAAAAAATTCATTCATTTATTTGCTTCAATAAAACATATGGATTTACATGAAAAACATATTTACATTTACATACATACATATGTATTTACTATGAAGAGAAAAAATCTTGAATATTCTTTTGTTTTTTTTTCTTTTGCAATATATTTTCTGACCATTTTTGTACGACAATTCAAAAAGTCTGACACCTGATTTGCATCGTTTTCATTTTTAAACCAGTGGATCAAGTAGGAGGGTTTATTTACTAAAAAGACGCGATAAACAAGAGAGTAAGTGTTTTTGCAACATCGTAAAAAACGCTGCTTGCTTCGTTTCGAATTTTTTATCACACTCTCTGAAAAGTAAATTAAACAAGTAAGGAAGGGCTAAGTTCGGGTGTAACCGAACATTTTATACTCTCGCAATTTATTTATTTAACTTTATTAATATTATATAATACACAATTTGACCCACATATTCGTCATGTATATTGTATAAAGTCCATTGAAAGCTGGAAACCCTAATATTAGGTTAGAAGTACCGAGGTCCTCATGTTCGATATATGGGGCCTTGACAACCTATGGTCCGATTTAGGTGATTTTTAGAATGGGGCTGCCACACTATAAACGTAGTATTTGTGCAAAGTTCTGCATCGATATCTTCACTAGTACTTACATTATATATTGTAAAGTTAACGGTTCTGATCGTCTTCAAAGTTCTGGTATATAGGAAGTAGGCGTGGTTGTAAAGCGATTTGGCCTATTTTCACAACATATCATTGGGATGTAAGAAAACTATTACAAACCAAGTTTCATTGAAATTGGTCGAGTAGTTCCTGAGATATGGTTTTTGACCCATAAGTGGGCGACGCCACGCCCATTTTCAATTTTGTAAAAAAATCTGAGTGTAGCTTCTATCTGCCATTTCCTATGTGAAATTTAGTGTTTCTCACGTTTTTGGTTAGTGAGCTAACCCACTTTTAGTAATTTTCAACCTAACCTTTGTATGGGAGGGGGGCGTGGTTATTATCCGATTTCTGTCATTTTTGGACTGTATAAGGAAATGGCTAAAAAAAACGACTGCAGAAAGTTTGGTTTATATAGCTCTATTGGTTTGCGAGATATATACAAAAAACCTATTTGGGGGCGGGGCCACGCCCACTTCCCCAAAAAAATTACATCCAAATATGCCTCTTCATAGTGCGATCCTTCATACCAAATTTTATTTCCATAGCTTTATTTATGGCTTAGTTATGGCACTTTATGTGTTTTCGGTTTTCGCCATTTTGTGGGCGTGGCAGTGGTCCGATTTTGCTGATTTTCGAACTTAACCTTCTTATGGTACCAAGGAACACGTGTTCCAAGTTTCATTAAGATATCTCAATTTTTACTCAAGTTACAGCTTGCACGGACGGACGGACAGACGGACAGACGGACGGACAGACAGACATCCGGATTTGAACTTTTCTCGTCTCCCTGATCATTTTGATATATATAACCTTATATCTAACTCGTTTAGTTTTAGGACTTACAACCAACCGTTATGTGGACAAAACTATAATACTCTCGTAGCAACTTTGTTGCTAGCAACTTTGTTGCGAGAGTATAAAAATTTACTTTTTAGAGGTGCATGTGTAATCTTAAAGGTGATTAACTTTACCGCGATTATTTACTTTCTGAGAATTTACTTTTCGAGAGTATACTGTAATAAATAAATACCAAAATAAATGCAAATTACGCTATGTAACCATACTCTTTTGTGCGAAATTAAATTAATTAATTAATAGTAATAACAGCAAAGCGATTTCGAGAAAGAGCTTCTACATAAACGAAGTAATAAATTATAGAAGAAAATCTTAAAAATACATGCCAAAGTGATTTGCAATATCTAAATGATTTGTTTTTTTATGTTTTCAAAATCTCAAAATTTTCCGGCGCACACAATTGTATGGGTACACAATGTAAAGATACATTTTGTTTGCAACAAACGACAATAAATTAATGGTGTCAATCAACAATACGCAGCCTTAAAAGATTAGCGTGAGCCAAGCGGTGGTAAGGCAGAAGCCACCACATGTTGCCACCGGTGTGTAAGTTCTATCGCCAGTCAAGGCGCGATTGTAGAGACAGTATAGTGCCACTAAACAGTATAGTGCCATCAAGATGCCGGTCTGTAATGAATGACAATTATAACAATTACATTTTAATATTGCGCATATTAACTTCAATTGAACATTTAATGTAACCAATAATGGAAGGACAATAAGACAAGTTCCTTGTTAAATGAATAGTGGAATGTATAAATATAGTATATTTAAAAATGATTTGTGAAACACGAATTAGTGTAAAAATGTGAAAAATATAAAAGAGCTTTCTTTAATGTGTCATTTTGGCATCAATTAAGTATGCATTTTTTTCTACAAATGTAGGCTTAAATAATATTATTAACGTTGATAGCAGTTAAACAGGTACTAATGTAAGTACATTCTAAATTTTTACAAAAAACCAAACATAATGGAATGTTGCGCGTTTATACTCTTGAATATTTTTTAAGCCGAGCTTTAATAAATATTTAGGGAATTAAGTGAATATTAAAATTAAAATTTATTTAGAGCTAAGTTGAAATTATTTAATAAAAAACAAAACTTCGCCTAATTACTCTTAAAATGTACTTCATTTCAAAATAACAAAATAACAGAGTAATTGACATGTTTCAAGTTTAACAAAACTAGAGATAAAAACAAAAGCTGTTAAAATATTATTGTATAAATAAATCTATCTACACTTTTACTGATTTGAAAATCTAAATTTTTATTTCAAATTAATTTAAATTAGTTTTGGTCATATTTCTGGTATATATGGTGTATATCGCTCAAAACCAAAACAGTTATGCCCATAGTGTGTGTGTAGATAAAATGTATATTTCAGCAAATGCATTTACTTAAATTAAATAAAAAAGCAAAATAAAATTCTAAATATACAAAACATAAATCTCGAGCAAATAGCGAGACCCTAGCGTATACCAATACCAGGGGTGTCAACAAACTGTACTTACAAACAAAAACAGGTCATACTTACGTGAAAGCTCTTGCAACTAAAAAATAATACAATAATAACATTAATTAAGTAGTGTACAAAATATCGGCAGATTGTCGCCAAATATAGCTTTGCATCTCCCAAAACTTTACTGGTTGTTAAAAAATACAAATTACATACAAACATACATATTAACTAATAGAAGATTAGATTAGATTAGATTTAGCTACTAAAATGTTGCTTTTTATTTTTTTTGCTTGTAGGTATGTATGTATATTATTGCTTGAAACAGCCTACTTTGTAAATATAATAAAACACAAAATTTTTAGAGCGATAAAAGCTTAAAATGCAAAACTCATAGAAACACTTATTCCTAAGAAAAACAAAATCGAACGAACTTTAGAATAATTAAGTCAATTACTAGTTCATACTTTATGCTATATGACGCCAAAAAATAAATATTTTGTATGAATTACTGAAAATCATGTGAATATTATACATATATTACAATTCACCAGAATCAAAGCTTTTGGCTTAGCTGTTGTTTTCAATACCAACTCACAAATAATTATGGAGTAGCGTTAGGTCTAATTTTTATATAAAAATACGACGAAACGTTTTTATTATCTAAACTGATTTTTTAAGTGTCTCTTAAAAGTCTCAATATTAATTGAATACTCTAGAGATCGGTACCATTGCAAATCGGTGAGCATGCACCACGGTGTTTCAACATCAGTATCATTACAAGCGTGTCTTGGGAAAACTCAAGCCCTAATGAAAATACTTTGAAAGAAATAAATCTGAAATTTCTAAAATAACCTAACTGTTACCAGCAATAATTATTTTTGGAAAGCAAAAGTACTTATAATACTTTCCAGATACCCTGATGACACGGATGTAAAATGAGCGAAATCGTATATCTTGTTCCATCGGTTATACCATATCTGGTTCCTCACCTGGTAGTTGACTCATTTAAAGTATATCCGGTTCCGGTTACCCGGTTACAGCCACCTCATGTCCTGTCCCGGTTGCCTCATTTCCGGTTACAGTAATATCATACGGCCACGGTTGCCTCATTTCCTGTTCCGGTAACACAAATTTCGGTTCCGGTTATCTCATATCACCCCATATCCAGTTATTCCACACCCGGTTCCGGTAACAACATATCTGGTTACCTCTTATTATTATAACCAGTTACAGTATATCCGGTTTCGGTAATCATATTCGGTCACAATATTTCCGGTTCCGGAAACATCCTCATATCCGGTTACTCCATTTCCGTTTGCGGCTGCCCCATTTCCGGTTCCAGTAATATCATACGGATACTGTTGCCTCATTTCCTGTTCCAGTAACATAATTTTTGGTTCCGTAAATCCATATCCGGTTTCGGTATCCCATCCTCATCGGGTGACATCATTTACCGTTCCGGTAACCCGCAGACCAGAGCAGAGCAGAACTCCAGTGTGGAGCACCACCATCGGTTCAGGAATTACCTCAGCACTCATATATTACGCATATATGACGGTTTTCATTATTTTAGTGGACGAATATATGGGTCAAATTGTGTGTTATCTTAATAATCTTATCTTATCTTTTACCACAATGGACAGCGCCAAGGCTGTCTAAGTGAGATCTTCTGTTTTTACAGAGATCTGCCTACTAACCTAATAAAACTACATCAATAAATGGCGAGAGTATAAATTGTTTGGTTGCCGCCGATCATAGCCGTTTCATTCTTGTTTACATAATAATTATAAGCATGGCACTATGTGTCATGTGCATCGAAAAAGCTTAACACTAATCAAAATTACTAAAACCTGTCTCTTACAACTGATGACAAAGAATTCTTGTTTTTAAACAGTTTTTTACAAGTGTAATTTCTCCAGAACTTGACTTCAGCTGCTGGAGTGGTGAGAAGATAGTTTCCATAGATGAAAAATAAATATGAACTCAAGCTTTAATAGGAACTCATTGCGAAATGCATAAATGGTATATACAGCTATGGACAAGGACTTAGCGCACTTGCCTTTACAATTACAAATATTACTGTTACTTTTAAAAGAGCGAAATTTTCGTTAATATTCTTTTATTTGATCATTACTACATAAAATACCTCTTTAATTCAATAACTAAACATCCGTTATCATTTCTACATAGATATTTTCAATTTTTTTGTTAAGTTTCGCGGGAAATCGCATTGGACCTTGATTAGCGCACTTATAGTTTTCAGTCATCAGTTGTGTTCGGTCTAACAAATGACAACTCTCTGTTGGGTACTAGTATGGGTAATATTATAACAAATTAAAAAAAAAATTGTAACAGGAAGGTACTATTTTGTTGAAAACATTTAAATTATTTGTGACCTTTATAAAGAAGTAACAAGCAAAGTAAAAATTGCTAATATAATATAATGAAATATTACGGAAAAAATATTAAATTAAATTATTATTATTAAATTAAATTATTAAATAAGATCCCAAACTGTTAAATCAGAACAAAATTCATAAGGAAAATGAATTGCTAGAAAACATAAATCTGATCCCTTCAAGGCGGCCATCCCATATGATGGGCTAAAAAAACATGCCATCACATGGGATGACCCCTTTAACTCCTCACAAGCAATAATGATCGAACTGAATACATAAATTGGTCTAGACATGTTGACTAGTACGAAGACGTCTAATTAATATAATTTGTGGGCATGTGACCAAAAAAAAACAGCATATGTCAAAAAAGAATATTAAATTGTGATTATCATTCGCTCCCAGTCATAAATGAAAATATTGAAATTTGTGTTTTTATGGATAAAATAAATTACTTCGAAAAAAATACCAAAAAGATCATAAAGCACGTTTTAGGAAATTAAAAACTATAGTAATTTTCATGATGTGGTATCGGACTGATAATTTTTCCATATCTTGATATAATAAGCCATAATGTAATATTTTGATGTGAACTAAATCTTTATGACCGAAAAATCCCCTTATCGATTGACTAACGCAAAGTTCTGATCTAAACTCGGTTGGGAACTTCTGCAATGATGACGAAGTTAATGTTAGGCAAACACAATTTCAAAATTCCGAAGTGCTTTGGGACGGAATACCTTTGGACAGATGCCAAAGGTTAATAGAGAGTTTGTCAAACAAATGTGAAGCTACTATTAAAAATAACGGTTATTATATAAATTATTAACCATGTAAAATATAATATCAGATAATTTCACTCCACTTTTCAGTAATATTGAATATTTCATACAGATTTAAGAGTGCGCTAAAAGCTTGCCCAAGCCAATTGTTTAATCACAAAACTAAATCGAACTAAATCTTTTATTCAAAATAAGAAAATGCGTCCTTTTGAATTATTTTAGCTTTTATTGAAATAATAAATAGTTTTAGTATAACATAACCAGATTATTTTATGTTAAGTTAACGTCATTAAGCATTGAATTTCACTATCCTAAAGTGCGCTAAATCTCTGTCCATAGCTGTATGTGCAGTGTTATAGAAAAGAATGCGTAATATACCAATACATTAAATTTTTAATCATACTAAATAAAGAATACATAAACATAAGAAAACATAAATAAAAGTGTTTAATATAAAAGCATGTTCTTCCACACTTTTTGAATCAATGTGTATGAAAAATTAATGTTTTTCAACATACACATACGTATATAAATTTTGTAAGCCTTAAGAATTGTGTAGATAATTGCTGGAAATAAAGTGTTTTTAAGAGACAATAAAATAATATTTACATGTAATTGCATTTTTTATGAAAAGTGGGGATGAGTTAGTGTTACAGTTGAATTTCTTGTGAATTTGGATTTCACGTCTTAATATTAGTATAAGTTACTTTTTAATTTATAAAAATCTAACGAAACATTGCACAGGATATCAACCAAGAAACGTGATATTAGCAATATTCATCATACTTACCAGCAACGGTTTGCGCACCAGAAGAATCGTAGAAAGTGCAAATGTAGAAAATGGAAATGGCATAATATCGACTATAATATTAATTTGGTGAGTACCAAATGGTTTATTAAAAACTTAGTTTCTACAGTTCTCAGGCTTTTGCTTTCTTTTAATGTACGTACGTATGTGTGCGCTAGTATCAACTAAGTATTTATGAAATTAAAATTTTTGTAATACAGTACGAACTCGGTAATCGCAACTAATAGAAATCTAGGTAGTTGCACTTATTGAGTTTGTTGCACCCAACGAGGAAAAATATATAACAAGAAATATGACAAATGAAAATCGTTTTATGATATAGAAAGCTTATTTTTTTATTAAAAATTTTATTTTTTAAACTTATCGAGTATTGTTGCCTGCACTTTCTTCTTATTAAGTGTTTTTATTATAGCTCTTTCACGAAGCTCCTTCAGAAATATAATGTCTTTTATTGGAATATCGTTTTCCTCAGCCCACTGAATGCATGTGTTAAAAGATTGCATAGCAACTGATCCTTTTATTTTAGGAGGTGGAATAACATCCGCTTCGCTATCATCAGAATTTTCAATTTCTACGGCTTCTTTATCCACTTCTTGATAAGCAACACTTTCGTGCATCCATTCATTTAGCTCTTCAATTGTGAACGAATCATTTGGTGCAAGTTCTTGGAGCATTGATACAAGGATTGCGCGTTCATTTTCAATTTCTCTTTTTAGAATGCTGAGAGGAATATCGTCCTCTTCACTCCACTCAACATCAGGTTTCATTAAAATATTCCAGCACTTGCGAATGGAGCTTGCTGACACTTTTTCCCATGAACTTGCAAGAAGACAGATAGCATGTCTTAAGTTGAATTCCTTTATTTTTTCCTCCAGATGAGTGGTTTTATTCCCTATTAAATGCTCCAAAAGACTTTTTTTGTAATATACTTTCGTTAAGTTAATAACGTTTTGGTCCATTGGTTGGAGAATCGCGGTACAGTTAGGTGGAAGACACATAACGGTTATCATTCCATCATCACTTTTCATCTCATTGTCTTTAGGATGACACGGGGCGTTATCCAAGACCAAGGCTTTTTTGGGAAGTCCCTTGGATTCTAGAATATAATTTTAAACAAAAATTCAATACATTTCGTATTTCTCACCTCAGTAACAAACTTATGATGAAACCAGTCTTCGAAAAACAAATAAGTCATCCACGAGTTCTTGTTAGCCTTGTAGACAACGGGCATTTTCTGAAAATGTTTGAATGCTCTAGGGTTTTTTGCTTTTCCAATGACAAACTTTGTGGTTATCGAAGCATTTGTGCATGCGAGAAATGTTATTCTTTCCTTACTAACTTTCCAACCAGGAGCAGATGATTCCTTGAAGCTCATCAACGTTTTATCTGGTATCTGCCTGAAAAACAATCCGAACTCGTCGGCATTGTAAATTTGTTCTGCAGAAAGATCAAGCTCCTTGATTTTATTTCTAAAACGTATTACAAATGGGCCGACGGACGCTGTCTTATTGGAAAGCTTCTCTCCACAAATTTTCAAGTGGCGGAGGCCATATCGCTTTTTGAAATTAGATACCCAACCATTACTTGCATGAAAACATCCTGTCTTTTCTCATATTTTCTCATGGAGCTTGCGAGCTTTTGCTTTGACGATACCGACGGATATAGGCAATTTTTCACTCCTTTGTTTCAAAAACCACTTGTAGAGAGCCTTTTCCATTCTTGGGTATTCACAAGATTTTAAGGTTTGCCGTTTTCCTGGCCCAGCTTTCATATTTGTGGCTTATTTAAGTATACAAGCTTTTTTCTTCTTTATTCTCGTTATTGTCGACTTGTGAACTTTATAATCAATACAAAGAGCTTTTGTCGATACACCACTTTCTAGTTTATCCAAAATTTCAGTTTTTTCTTTAATTGTTAGTTTTATTAATTTTTTTGTGACCACCATGACTTTTACACATAAAACACTACTGGCGTGTTGCAAAATAAACTGATAATGAAAGTCATTTGTTGACAATTGCTCTTAACGCACACAAAAAACAGCAAAGTCGACAGAGCAACGGTAAAATAACGATCAGTTTGTGAATACATAACAAAAAAATGCCATAAGAAGAAACCGACAAAGAAAGAACTGAAGCAAAACATATTTAGATGTAAAGTTGCAGTTATTGAGGTCAATATTTTTGAGTAGTTGCACTTATAAAGGTTAGAATGCTATGTTTTATAGTGTTGCATGAATCGAGGAGTTGCGTGTATCGAGGGTTGCGGTTACCGAGTTTATACTGTATCATATTAGCATGGATATCGGTTGTACTATGTATTTGAGTATGCAAAAGCGATAATATATCGATCGTAAAAAAAACAAGTAAGATTTAGTAGATTTTAAAAATTTTTGGTATAGAGGCATGCTATTAGAAGAAAAATATTTCTTTTAAATAAAATTAAAATATCTGAAAGATTTAACTGAGTTCTACATATTCCATATCCGGTGCATTGAAAAGTTATAGTCCTCAATACAGCATTACAGTACTCAAATACAGTATTTGTGTAAAGTTTTTTATTATTTAAAGTGAACGAATCATATGGAAATCAAAATTGAGTTATATGGGAAGTAGGCGACGTTGTGAACCAAATTTGCCCATTTTTCATCCGTGTCATCAAGGTGTCAAGAAGATATTATATACCATATTTTATTGAAATCGGTCGAGTAATTCTTGAGATATTGATATACATTTATAATATAACCCTATATCTAATCCGTTAGTTTTATGACTTACAAACAACCGTTATGTGAACGAAACTATAATACTCTCTTAACAACTTTGTTGCGAGAGTATAAAAATATTGTACTTGACTGACACACACATTGATCGGAACTGGTGCCCAAGTATGTGTCTTCAAATAAATAAATTACAAATAGATAAAGCGAGTAAGATTGGAAATCTAATCAAAGTTGTTTAACACAATGTAAACAAAATTAACTATTTCGTATAAAGAGAGAGAGCGAGAGAGGAAAAAAATGATTATGATCATTTAATGAATTACAAAATAGACTAAAAAGTGTTTTTTGTTTTTAGCATTTGTTATTTTTATGGAAAAATTAAAAAAATGCAAAATTCGGAGTATGTGTGAACCGTGTTGTATTGTAGATTATTTTCACATTTAATTAAATGTTTCGATACTATGAATATTTTTCGATTTATAACAAAACCAACGTTGTTATTTTTTATATTGCTATAACTCGAAGTTCTCCATAACTCGAACCTTGAATTGGCAATAGAAGTACAATTTCATACAAATTACCTTCCGCAACTCGGGAGTCTCTCTAAACCGTAGTTTTTTTCTAGATTATGGTGTATGGCTGCATTATTACTTGTATACATTAATAGTATTTAAAACTAATAGCAATAAGAACTGTAACTCTTTGTAAGTTATCTGGTAACTGCTCAGTACACGTTCTATACAATACGTTATATTTCCATCAAATTATTAGTATATTATACTCATAAAACTTTTCCTATCGTTTATAACTTTTTGCTCGCGAAACAAGCACAAATACGCTAGAGACCGGTCGTGATCAAGCATTTACATTAAATATTTCTCAAAATAGTTTAGTCGTGTCTGCAGCGCCAGTGCGGACACACTAGTCTAGTTTCTTGCGCTGAACTCGTAACTTTGGCGATCGCCACTCTTGTCGTATATTGTTCGAAGTAGGCATAGTGCTATAATTGATAGTGAATTATCAAAAATTTTAATATACATATTTGTAGATTTGTTTACAATTCAAAGAGTAAACGTTAAGCAGTTTAAACATATTGTGTGATTAAATATTGATATTTGCACAATTAGTATACAATGTATAATGTCTTTTGCAATGCATATGTCTTTTCATAAAATAATTATTTTTTAATATACTAATTTGTTTTCTTACAAAAAATATGAAATCATCGATTGAATTATAATAAAGTCGTTAATTAGTTGCCCAAATTTCCAACATTTATATCTGCATATAGCATCTGATTCAACAAAGTAATCACATGCGCGGGAAAACTAAATTTTAGTGCAAAAATTAGTTTTTTTAAGATTTCGGCGAAAAAATATGAGTTCAAATTTCGGAAGTCAACGGTACCGATTTAAAAACAAAATTACACTGCCATAAATTTAATCCAAACCCTAATTGTTAATGCCAAAATATGGTAAACACATTATAATACTGTGAAAAGTGGATCAATTGAGATCAATTTTCGTACTTTTAAGAATATAAATTTAATACAAAAATCTTTACATAATTCTACAAATGCAGCCCCACTCCAAATCGTATTCCTTTATGAGAAACAATTCTCGAAAAGAGTCAACTACTTCTTAATACATAAATGAGTAAAAATACTGTAGATTGAAGCAATTCAAACAGTCCAAAGAAAAAAAATACATGAAAAAATCGTTTTAATTTTATTTATAATATTAATTGTTGTGTTTTTATGTATATGTAACTGTTTAAACTCCTCTGAGTTGTTAAGTGTAAAATTAAGTGGTTTTCAGCATTTTAATTCCAATTCCAAAACATAAAAGAAACTGTTGATGTTCAAATATTTTGTTGGGTTAATGTTGACACAAATGTTCAAGATCGATATAAAACGATTTAATAGATTTAATCGACCAGTGCTTGACCCTAGAAACGGCGGAAGCAAAGTTGTAGACCTAATATTTGTGCATGTACATGTCTATACAGATTGGTATAAGCAATAAATTAAATTTATTGTACAATCGAACTTAGTTTAACATCACAACACTACATGTCACCTACGACTTACATACATACATATGTACAACCTGTGTATAAATATCAGTTAGCAGGAAAATAAAAACTGTACGCAAATACCACCAAATGCTAGTATTGTGTAACAGAGAAGTTATCTTATTTTCAGATATCAGCCATTTATAGACTAGCAATCCAATGCTGTCTAAGCTTTCTACTAGTCAGTTAATACCATTACTATCTACAAACATTTGATTAAATTTCAGCAAATTGTGAGATTCGTGTTATGAAGGGTTAGTTGATAAGTGTACGTAGAAGAAAGAATTAGTCTCATCCCTGGTAGCATGCAGTCCACAAAGGCCGACAAATTGCCGGAAAACCCGCGCGTTCGCGCTAATCCGTTATCCGCACTTTTGTTATGGTAAGTGTTGTGTTGAATCTGGCTTTATATAAAATACTGCTAATTATGTAGTCAAAGGTGAATATTGTAGCATAATTGTTATCATCTGACATTTTATCTATCTTATATAATAATGATCTGTCCATACTTCCCGTGGTAGTGCAAGCGATCAAGTAGTAGGATGAGAGTTACAACTCCGACAAATCGATGCTCAAGATATGATGTTATTCAAAAACATAAGTAGTACGAAGGTTCACTAGTAAGACTATGGAATTTTAACTTGAAAAAAAAAATGACTAAATGCATACTTCACAGCATTTAGAATATTATAATTTGTTTGATCTAGTTATAGATCACTTAAACATTCGGACCGTGTACTCTGGTGTTTTTTTCTATGTAAGGCAATAGTTGGATATATCTATGAAGCTTGACGAGTTTGTTAATTTCATATCAGAAATAGTTTTAATTCTTTAACAATCAATTCTGTAGGCATATTTCTAAAATACCAAAAAATACAAAATAGTTTAAAACATAAATTATTATCTAATCTAAATTCACTACAAGTAATATAAGTTGATAACTGTTTTTTTATCAGTTATCTTGAAAGATTTTGGACAATATTCCGTTGTAGCAAAAGCATACTTGTACAGACATACATGCATACATATGTATATGTGTGTATATGTAAATAAATAAATGTCTTAAGCAATTGACTTTATACATTTATAGTCATGCATATTCTCTATATCTTACCTTGAGCCTTGTAAATATGGAAAAATCATAATTTTGCTGATCTGCGTTATTTTAACTAAAATTAAAATATAAAATATTTTTTATAATTTTTTCTCTTTTGTTTTTAGCTTTACTATACCAATATTTTTGAAAGGACGTAAAAAAACTCTTGGCGAAAGAGATCTATATAAAGCACTAAAAGAACACAAATCAGGTGAGAGTGCTAGTAAATCTATATACATATATAAAATAAGGAATTCTATCAAATACAGTAGTTTTCCGAAATAACGAACACATTAATTGTCAGGCCTGTTCGTTACATCGAATTTTTCGTTAATTCGAGTACTCACTTAGAGGCATGTTTTTCAATAAAAATGAGTTAAATATCCGTAAATTGCAGTTTAATAAAATGTTTATATAAATAATAATTATTTGTTAAAAACTTCTATTTGGTGCTGATCAATAATTTTAAGCTTTTTTGTAAAATTCAAAATTTTTCAATTTGCACATTTTTTTTTGATTTTTTCAAGTTTTATTTTTAAATTTCATTCGATGTTATTTGATTTTTTCTCTTTCTTCATATGTCTTCTTCATGTTGTTCGTTAAACCGAGTACTTACAAATCACCGATGTTCGTTACTAAAGGTACTCAATGTAACAAATTTGCTTGTTCGTTAGAAAGGGTTTTCGTTAAAACGAATATTCGTTATTTCGGAAAAGTACTGTATTAAAAAAGTTGGTATCAATAAAATTAAATGTAGTGAATGTCCTGAAAAATATTTCTTCTGGTATTTGTCGCTATAACCACACAAAACAATTTGATCGAACCTACTATATCTGTATCATTTGTGCAAATTTGTAGAAGCAAAAAAAAATTCATTCTACCCTTAAGGGGGGGGGGGTAAGGTTTGTTTCATCGAAAAAATACCTTTTTTCATGAATTTTTTTAGAAAAATTATTGCTGTTGATTTATTTTACTTATTATTATATGAAAGTACAACATTTGAAGGATAATTAAAAAAACTTTTATCGAAAAATAGCGAGGAATAACGGATTTATCGTCGATCTCTGCAGGCACCTCGAAAAAAAGTGTTTGTGCGGTGACCAGCCTACAGCATCACTGGATCATCCGAAACCAAAATATACAATTTTACAATTTTTGGTACCATTTTCAAGCCAAAATGACGATTTTAGACGAAAAAATCGACCTATTTGTTATTGTAAAATTGTTAGTAACTAAAATTTTTGAAAAAACTCGACGTCATTCGAGAGCTATATATATGTAGAATATTTGTTCAAAATTTCAAAACGATCGATGCAGTAGTTTTTTCTGTAGGCTGGTCACCGACTTTAAAAATGACATATTTGGGAAAATCGATTCAAAGTTTTGTACACTCAGCGCAGGTAGCTGGAGGTACCGTTATTCAACCTGCTGTAACTTCGTTAGTTTTTCTCCGAATGACCTAAAATTTTAACACAATATTCTTGAGATGTTGATGATTCAGGAAAAAAATAAAAAAAATAATAAAAAAAAAAGTTGTCAAACCTTACCCCCCCCCTTAATGCTTATGCTTGTTTAAAACCCCACAAGATTCAAAAGAACCTAAAATTTTTTCCCTCTTAATATTTTTATAAAGTCGGTAAAGCTCTAAGTCCACACCCATGTTAGACTATAAATCGTATTTATAGTGACTGTCTCAAGGAGATAATATTTAGGGTCTAGTTAGTAAAAGAAAGACAAACAAAAGTCACAGCTGAGACTATAAAAAGAGATTAACTGAACTTAACTCAATACTTTTTATGCATAGTGGTATTAACTCAAAAGTTGTAAAGTAATCTTAAGATAATAATGATGAAATAGTATAACTTAAGTCAACGATTGAGATTGAAATACATTTTAAAACTTTGTTTTCAGAAACGCTCGGTATTAAATTAAATGCAGCTTGGGAAGAGGAGGTTGAGAAGAAGCGCCTTAAAAACAAAGAACCCAACTTGCTTTCAGCTGTCATACGTGTATTTGGATTGAAACTTTTAGCTTTAGGATTATTATTTTTTTCATTGGAAATTGGACTTCGGTAAGACAACCTTTTACGTTTTGCCCTCTACTCTCTGTACTTAAGTCGCTATGTTATTATGTATTTGTTGACAGCGTTACACAGCCACTGTTTCTCGGTGGTTTAGTCAATTACTATGCGAATCCCACGAATAAAGATGATAAATACACCGCATATATCTACGCCATGGGTGTGATACTCTGTAATGCCTTACATGTTCTGTTATTGCATCCCTATATGTTGGGCATGGAACACACTGGCATGAAGATGCGTCTCGCCATGAGCAATCTGATTTACAGGAAGACGCTGCGTTTGAATAGAACTGCGCTAGGCGGCACCACCACGGGTCAAGTAGTCAACCTGATATCTAACGATGTCGGTCGCTTCGACACGTCCCTCATGCACTTACACGTGTTATGGGTGGGACCCTTAGAGACTGCCGTTGTAGCCGTGCTGATGTACAGAGAAGTGAGTTTTTATAAACACCCTAATTTTTAGTTTAACGCTAAAATAATTTATATATTAACTTTTAAGATCGGCGTCGCTTCACTGTTCGGTGTCGCAGCTATGCTGTTATTCATACCGCTGCAAACCTTTCTCGGCAAAATGACGTCGAAGTTACGTATGCGCACAGCATTGCATACCGATGAGCGTGTGCGCATGATGAACGAGATTGTATCGGGCATACAGGTGATCAAAATGTATGCGTGGGAGAAACCCTTCGGCAAAATGATACAGTTTGTACGTCGTAAGGAAATGAGAGCCGTACGTAACGTCAACTACATACGAGGTATTTTGCAATCGTTTACTTTGTATATGACGCGTGGATGCATTTTCGTCAGCCTGGTGGGCTACGTGCTCTTGGGAAATTTTCTCACTGCCGAAAAAGCCTTCGTTATCACTGCCTTTTACATCAGTGTGCGCAATACAATGGTTGTTATGTTTCCAATGGGAATTCAACAAATCTCAGATTTGCGTGTGTCTATAAAGCGTATAAAAAATTATTTATTATACGAGGAAATTGGCGATAACTCGAGAATTTCGGAAAATGGTTGTAATAAAACTAAGAAAACAGAAACAGAAGAAGCTGGAATTGAAATAAATGATGTGAAAGCTAAATGGGATCCCACAGCCGTCGAGTATACGCTGAATAAAGTCAACTTGAATGTGAAGCCTCGTACACTAGTGGCGGTCATTGGACCGGTGGGTTCCGGAAAGTCAAGGTAGGAAAAAGAAATTTGCAAAAGTAACTACTGTTTATTTATTACTGTTATAATTATAGTTGGTCACTTGGTTTTAATAATTTCCACTATTTATCAATTCTCCAGTTTAATACAAGCCATTCTTGGTGAACTCCCAGCTGAATCGGGTTCCATTACCGTACACGGCACCTACTCGTATGCCTCTCAGGAACCGTGGTTGTTCACTGGCACTATCCGACAGAACATACTTTTCGGTTTACCAATGGACAGACATCGTTATCGCACTGTGGTGAAAAAGTGCGCGTTGGAACGCGATTTTGAGTTGCTGCCGCATGGCGACAAAACGATAGTGGGTGAACGCGGCGCCTCGCTTTCCGGTGGTCAAAAGGCACGCATCAGTTTAGCGCGCGCAGTCTACCGTAAAGCCGACGTTTACTTGTTAGATGATCCGCTAAGCGCTGTGGACACACACGTCGGTCGCCATCTCTTCGATCAGTGTATGCGTGGTTTCCTACGAGATGAAATTGTCCTGTTAGTTACGCATCAGTTGCAATTCTTGGAGCACGCTGACCTCATTGTTATAATGGATAAGGGCAAAATCAGTGCTGTGGGCACCTATGAGTCGATGCGTAGTAGTGGTTTGGATTTTGCGAATTTACTGACAGCACCAGAAGACAGTAGTAAGCATGATGATGAGAGCGGTGCGGAAGTAAAGAGCAAGTCATCTCAAATTATTATGAATCGACAGAACAGCACTGTAACAATGAATTCAATGGACGAGTCGATAGCAGACTCTTTGAGCGATGAAGAAGCTGACTCGCTACTACAAGTGCAGGAGAAGCGTGAGATAAGTTCAGAGGAAGCGTCGATTGCAGACGAGGAAGCAGCTGACACGCCACAGCAAGTACAGGAGAAGCGCGAGATGGGCAAAATCGGTTGGGGACTATATAAAAAGTATTTCGGCGCCAGTGGCGGGTATATGCTTTTCTTTATAACAGCGTTATTGTGTGTAGGCGCCCAGATATTGGCGTCTACTGGCGACATCTACGTCTCTCTTTGGTAAGTTAATAGCAGACTTACTTTAACTTTCAGTTAAATGGTACTATTTTAATGACTGTTTCTCCACAGGGTTAATAAAAATGAGCAACAACTAGTTAGTCAAGCGCGTGAATTCGTTGTAAATGTTACTACTAATGGCACGGATGCGCGTGAAACCAGACTAAATATTAATAGTGATCCAAAGGATATTTATATATTCTTTAGCATTATTTTGGCCATTATGGTGGTTGCGGTCGGACGGAGTTTGCTCTTCAACACCATGACGATGCTTTCCTCAACGGAGCTGCACAATGCAATGTACCGTGGCATCACACGTGCGGCAATGTACTTCTTCCATACAAACCCCTCTGGTCGCATACTAAATCGTTTCGCTAAGGATTTGGGGCAAGTCGATGAGTTGCTGCCATGGATGATGATGAACGTCATACAGAATTTCTTGAACTTGTGTGGTATTGTCATTGTAATTACCATTGTGAATCCAATGAATCTCCTGGTGACGGCTGTACTGGTGTTTATTTTCTATTTAATACGGTCATTTTATTTAACCACGTCGCGTGATGTGAAACGTCTTGAAGCAGTTAGTAAGCTCATTATAAATAATTAGTATAAAACAGTTATAATATTCCAAACTATTTATGCTTTCCAGCACGTTCGCCAATATATTCACACTTGAGCGCCTCCCTAAACGGTCTACCGACGATACGCGCTTTCAACGCTGAGCAGATGCTGATAAATGAATTTGATAATTACCAGGATTTGCACAGTTCCGGCTATTATATGCTTTTGATAACAAATCGGGCTTTTGGTTATTGGCTTGACTGTTTCTGTGCACTCTACTTAACTGTTACTACTTTGAGCTTTTTAGTTTTCTCACCTGACAATGGAGGCGATGTCGGCTTGGCAGTGACTCAAGCCATGGGCGTAACGGGTATGGTGCAGTGGGGTATGCGACAGTCTGCAGATCTCGAGAATAACATGACGAGTGTAGAGCGTTTGATAGAGTATGAAGAAATTGAACCTGAAGGTGAACTAGAAAGTAAACCCAACAAAAAACCACCGAAAACATGGCCCGAACAGGGTAAAATAGTATTTGATGAGCTTAGTCTACGCTATTTTCCCGACCCGAAATCGGATCGTGTGTTGAAATCGTTAAACTTCGAAATACAACCCTCAGAGAAGGTGGGTATTGTAGGACGCACAGGTGCAGGCAAATCTTCGCTCATCAATGCACTCTTTCGACTGTCATACAATGAAGGTTCCATCAATATTGACAGACGAAATATTGAGGAGTTGGGCTTGCATGATTTGCGCAGCAAAATCTCAATTATACCACAAGAACCGGTGCTCTTCTCGGGCACAATGCGTTACAATTTGGATCCCTTCGACGAATACTCCGATGCCAAGTTATGGGGTGTGCTTGAAGAAGTAAGCGGAAATTTGTTTTTTTGTTTTTTCCTTGAAATACTTAGTTTTTTTTACTCTCTATATAAATAAATATTTGGCTTGCAGGTGGAACTGAAGAATGCTGTAGCAGAACTGCAGAGTGGTTTACAGACTAAAATCTCTGAGGGTGGTAGCAATTTCAGTGTCGGTCAACGGCAGTTGGTTTGTCTGGCGCGTGCTATATTGCGTGAAAATAAAATTATTGTGCTGGATGAAGCAACGGCAAATGTGGATCCACAGACTGATGCACTCATACAATTGACAATACGAAGTAAATTCAAACATTGCACGGTGCTCACAATTGCTCATCGTTTGCACACTGTAATGGATTCGGATAAGGTGCTGGTGATGGACGCTGGACGAGCGGTGGAGTTCGCGTCTCCATTTGAATTGTTGACTGAAAGCAAAACAAAGATATTCTATGACATGGTCAAGCAGGCGGGTAATAGCACTTTCGATAATCTGCTGGCTGTGGCGCAAAATGTAAGCATTCCGCATATTTTGTAAATAAAATCAATAATTAATTATATTAAGAAGATATTGAAATTTATTTCCATAAATGTCATCAGTTTTCAATTTTAATTTTCTCTTATTTTGCAGGCGCATGAGGAGAATTTGCGCGCGAAAAAGGATTCTTGACATTTCTTCATACCGAAAGTATTCAAAGAGTATTTACTTAAGATTTTAGAGCCGATATCAAATCATCCTGCTAATGCGCGTATACAAAAAACTCTCACCGATGCGACGAATCACAAATTTCTCGGATAGCAGGAACCGAACAATGGGGGTGTAAATGGGAACGAAACACGTAGATAACAAAAAGCAATTGTTAAAAAAGTTATTTAAAAAAATAAATCTAAGCTTTAGACTTGTTTTCAATACCAATCCCACAAACAATTATTTTGAAGCGGTAGGTTCAATTTATTTTTATATTAAACGTTTTTATCATCTCAATTGATCTTGAAAGTGTCCCTTAAAAGTTTCAATACTCATTAACTTCTCTAGAAACATTATACAAACCAATACATTTCTAAAAACATTGTTCACATGAAAATTAATAATTGTTACCAGCATTAAATATTTTTGGAAATTAAAAGTACTTATGTATTGATTATCGCTTTCCACATTCTGAGTAACGTAAGTTGTTAAGGAAATCCGTTCATAAAAACTTTAATGATTGTACTAAATCACAGAGAAATTTACATGTTAGCGCCTATAAATATTCATAATTGTTTACATAATAATTATGAGCATGGCACTATGTGTTATGTGGATTGACAAAGGTTACCAACCAGCTTTACTAATCAAAATGACTAAAAATTGTCATTTGTTATTTTTATGGAATAACTAGCAGACTCGACCACACGTTTTTGTGGCTAAGGTATACATTAAATTAGTAAATTTTTCAATATACTAAAACAAATCTTACGCATAAAGAAGAAAACGTTATAGCCGGTATATTGATTGATATACATTATTGTGGATCTGTATTAAGCGTAAATCATCATAGTTTGTTAAACTTAATTTTTTTTTATTCGTATATTGAAATGAGTATGTAACAAATTCGCAAATTTCATAGTTGGCTCAATCTTGGCTTCGATGACGATATTGATTACCTTAATCACAGTCAGTCTTGTTCTATTGCAAAGTCGAGGTTAATTTATGTTACGAAGCATGATGACAACTCACACTAATTCTAATTGCAAAGTGAGTGTTGATAGTTCAGGCAATTTAAAATAGTCTGTGGGAGAATTGACTACGTCATATTGGTTTGTAGCTGTGTCAATTCTCCTGGAACGAAATTCTAAATTGTCACATTGAGACCATTGACATGTTTGTTTTTTACCACCAAAAAAGGTCATTCAATCATCCATTTATGGTTATTATATTGTGATTATTTATAGCCTATGACCATTTCTAGGTTATCATCTATCACCATACCAAATTTCATCAAAATCCGTTCAGCCGTTTAGGCGTGAAAGAGTAACAGACAGACAGTTACTTTCGCATTTATAATATTAATATGGATTAAAAGAATGCAAAATCTCGGAGTATGTGTGAAACGTATTTTTTTTAGATTATTTTCACATTTAATTGTTTCTATAATTTGAATCTATTTCTATTTATAACAAAACCAACAACGAAAAAAGTTGTAATTTTTTAAAACTCGAATGTTTAATATTTATAAATGAATTTCAAAAGAAAAAAATTTAAGTATGTCATTCAACAGTTATATTCTTGCTTATTTGCACTATGAGTTCGTTCAAATAATGTATATATTCATATTTAAAACTAATAGCAATAAGAACTGTAACTCTTATAAACTGTAACTCTCGTAACTGTTCAATTGTTTTCAATACAAAAATACCGGCTTACCTATATGCAATGCCTTATATTGGGGACTCACCGGCCTTTTTCAGCAAATTATTAGTGTATTATGCTCATTAACTTTTGCTCGCGAAATGAGCACAAATGCACTGGAGACGGATCGCGAGAAATCATTAACATTAAATATTTCACAAATCACTTGCCTAGTATCTTACACTTATCTCGTAACTTTGCCGATCACCACTCTTGTCGAATATTGTTCTAAGTAGGCAAAATGCTATAATTGATAGTGACTTATCTAAAAGTTTAATATACATATTTGTAGATTTGTTTACAATTCAGAGAGTAAACGTTAAACCATTAAAACAGATTGAGTGACTAAATTTTGATATTTGCACAAATAGTATACCAATGCATATGTCTTTTCATAAAATAATTATTTTTTAATATACTAATATGTTTCGTTACAAAAAATATCACGATATTAACATAGTACATACACACATACGTATTATACATATGGAGATATATTTCAAAATGCCTAAGTATCGATTGAATTCTAATATAGTTGTTAATCAGTTGCTCTTATCAGTTTCCAACTTATGTTTTTAGTGATTTTTTAGAAATTTTTTTCTACAACCAGCAAATAGATGGGCCTTATGTTTATTATCATTTATTAACATATGTATATTTCGACAATATGAATAAACATTTTAAACTCAAAATATTGTGAAAAACAAAAGTTACAGGGTTCTGAACACCGCCGCCTGGAAAAAATGGGCTCGCATTTCCTCCACGATTGGTTTATAGGAAACAAAAAAATTAGCGGCGTTGTAATATGTATCAAGAGAATATACCAAAAATTGGACTTTTACTAGACGTTTGAAAAAATTTCGAATTTTGCGTTTCTTTTTAGCTTTTTTGCTATAAAAAATAATAATAGGGCGTTCTATGCGTTTACACCCAACAAAATTTAAGTCATGCGGTCAAACCAGTTTTGAGATACGATGGAGGAAAGTTTGAAAAACACAGTTTTGAGAAAAACGCGTTCAAAGTTTTCAACTGCCATCTAGCGCTTCGAACAACTACTCCTTTTAATTGCTGTATCTTTAAGACGACATCGAATTTCTAAAAATCAGTTTATTAAAAATTTGAGCCCATCACATGCGACGACCCTTAACTTATTATCACAACACTCCATGCCGCCTACGACTTAGATATGCTAGTATTGTGTAACAGGGAAAGTTATCTTATTTTAAGATATCAGTCATTTATAGACTAGCTATCCAACGCTATCTAAGCTTTCCACTAGTCAGTTAATACCTAACTATCTACAAACATTTGATTAAATTGCAGCAAATAGTGAGATTCGTGGTATGAAAGGTTAGTTGATAAGTGTACGTAGAAGAAAGAATCAGTCTCAGCCATTGTAGCATGCAGTCCACAAAGACCGACGAATTGCCGGAAAATCCGCGCGTTCGCGCTAATCCGTTATCCGCGCTTTTACTATGGTAAGTGTTGTGTTGAATCTGCCTTTATATAAAATACTGCTAATTATGTAGGTAAAGGTGAATATTGTAGCATAATTGTTATAATCTGACATTTTATCTATCTTATATAATAATTGTTTGTCCATACTTCCCGTGGTCAGTGCAAGCGATCTAGTAGTATGATGACAGTTACAACTCCGACAAATCGATGCTCAAGATATGGTGTTATTCAAAAACATAAGTAGTACGAAGGTTCAGTCACTAGTAAGACTATAGAATTTTAACTTGAAAAAAAAATGACTAAATACATACGTCACAGCATTTAGAATATTATAATTTATTTGATCTAGTTATAGATCACTTAAACATTCGGACCGTGTACTCTGGTGTTTTTTTCTATGTAAGGCAATAGTTGGATATATATATGTATAAAACTTGACGAGCTTGTTGATTCCATATCAGAAATAGTTTTAATTCTTTAACAACCAAAAATGAAAGTTTTAAATATAAATTATTATCTAATCTAAATTCCTTACAAGTAATATAAGTTGATAACTGTTTTTTTACCAGTTAAAGATCAGAAGTTTTTAGACAAGATTCAGTTGTAGCAAAAGCATAATTGTACTGACATACATAAGTATATATGTATATGTATGTATATTTAAATTAATTAATTAAGAATTAATTAAGAGACACTTAAGCGGGTAGAGGGACGTATTCCATCTTATATTTTTCTTTTAGAATGAAAGTCACATTTATTTCTTACTAGCAGACCCGGCCACACGTTTTTGTGGATAAGGTATACATTAAAATAGTAAATTTTTCAATGCAGAGAAAAAATTCTTACGCCTAAAGACGAAAACGTTATAGCCGATAAATTTTAAAATGATTGATAGATATTATTGTAAATCTGTATTAAGCGTAAATCCTCATAATTTGTAAAACTTTGATTTTTTTAATCGTATATTGAAGAAAGTGGTTTTGGTGACGATATTCATTACCTTCTTCACAGCCAGTCTTGATCTATTGCAAAGTCGAGGTTGATTTATGTTACGCAGCATGATGACAACTCACACTACTTTTAATTGCAAGTGAGTGGGGATAGTCCAGCAATTTTAAATAGTCTGTGGGATAATTGAATACGTCATCCTGGTTTGTAGCTGTGACAACTCTCTTTGAACGAAATTCTAAATTGTCGCATTAAGATCAAAGAGATCCTTGTTTTTTACTACCAATATAGGTCATTCAAGCAGTCATATGATAACCATATTGTGGTTTTATGTCAGGATAAACACGATTAATAAGCTTCTCCTTCGAGTCAATGAAGTGACAGAAATATGTTGGAAATGTTATTAATCCATTGAGGTGTCAACTGAGACCCAACCATTTCCAACTGATTCTACAATCGCAATTTGATATTGTTGCAAAATCAGTGGTATGTTAGTTGTTTATTGGCGATTCTTTATGTGTCGCCACAAATTAGATCATTTTAGGCATGCGATTATCCAGGAATAATTGGAAGAGTCTGGCATAAATCACCTGCCAACAGAATCATGGCTCCACCAAAAAAGTTTTGGTTGTCGCGTAAGTCTTTTGAAGTCCTGCGCAGTGCCTCCAGCGACTTCTTGAATATCTGGAAAATCTTCGCTATAGCGTTACTTTTGGCGATTTTGCAGACTGGTGTTCCGTCGATTTGCAATTTAGCAGTAATTTCAGGGCCGAATGTGACGTTGGTTTGCCTACTAACAGATGCCAAGTTGTCCCTATTCCCGTTAACCTTAGTGGTGAAAATGAGTGAAATTGGTTCAGGAATTACATCAGCTCTCATATACTATATATGATGATTTTATATTGGACTTTATGGCGAATATATACATATGTCAAATTGTGTGTTTTCTTAAAAAAATTATAGTTCGGTTGGACCCGAACTTAGCCTTTCCTTATTAGTTACAAATTATTTAGGGCTATCGACACAACCTTATACAATTAAACACTGACAAAAATATTTGAACAAAGTAACAGTGACAACCTTTAAAATATTATTATTTTTTGTTTTCTTTTTTCATATTTTTGTTGTCTACTCGAATAAAATTCTTATTATCTTCCTCGCAATTTTTCCATATTTAATTACTTTCTAATCTTTTCCTGGCCTTCTATGGATATTTCACCGTCAACCGTTCTCGATTTTTTTGCGATACTCACGAACAGAGCAATTCATTTTTTATATCTATAGATTAGAAATTCTTTGTATTAGACATTAAAAAAGTGTGGATTTTAGACTTTTTCAGGACATTTTTTAATTTTTCTCCGTAAGAACCGTCCTTATACATCAAGGAATATTGTAAAAAAATAAATCGGTTCAGCTGTTCTCGAGTTATGCGCTTAGCAACACATTTTGCGATTAATTTTTATATTATAGATTAATAACAAAAATACTTACATATGTATTAATAACAATAAATAGGAAAGAAAACTTTACAAAACCATGTATGTATATGTTTTCCTTTTGACAATTCTCAGCGCATTAAATGTCAAAAATATGAAAGGGCACTTAAAAGAGAAACATTGCAAACAAGTTTGTATTTGTGGCTTAAATATTAAAGGCATTTAAGCGGGAAAGGCACTTGACGCTCTTAAGCGGGAAATTTTATATGTAAATTAAGAGAAAAAACAACGATGTCCAAATAATATATTCATACATATTATCTATGAGCTTTGTCTTGAGCTTTGCAAATATGGATATGTTCTGCGTTATTTTAACTGAAATTAAAATTTAAAATATTTTTTATAATTTTTTCTCTTTTATTTTTAGCTTTACTATACCAATATTTTTGAAAGGACGTAAAAAAACTCTTGGCGAAAGAGATCTATACAAAGCACTAAAAGAACACAAATCAGGTGAGACATACATCTATCTACATGTACATATATAAAATAAGGGATTCTATCGAATATTTTAGAAAAGTTAGTATCAATACAATTACATTAGGTTACGTCGAAAATAACCCATGATAGTTGTATATTAATCAAATGAGCCACAAATATGTATTGAATGTCATGAAAATATTTCTTCCGGTTTTTTGTAGCTATAATCACCCAATTCAATTTGATTGAACCCACTATCATTATCAAACTTATCATTTGTGCAAATTTGTAGAAATTTATCACTTCGATTGTTACAACCCTAAAAGATTCGAAAGAACCTAAAACTTTTTCCCTAGTAATATTTTTATAAAGTCGGTAAAGCTCATAAGTCCACACCCATGTTAGAATATAAAGCTAGTTTATCTTCTTTATAGAAAATACATGTAGTGACTGTCTCAAGGAGAAAACCAAAAACGCATAAAGTGTCATAACTAAGCCATAAATAAAGTTATAACAGTAAAATTTAGAATAAAGGATCGCACTAGGAAGGGGCATATTTGGATGTAATTTTTTTGGTGAAGTAGGCGTGGCCCGCCCCAAAATCGGTTATTTGTACATATCTCGGAAGCCAATAGAGCTATATAAACCAAACCTTCTACAGTCATTTTGTTTAGCCACTTCTTAGTACAGTCCAAAAATGAAAGAAATCGGATAATAACCACGCCCACCTCCCATACAAAGGTTAGGTTGAAAATTACTAAATGTGCGTTAAGGTGTTATATACAGTTAGACGGCCGAAAAAAGTGAATTTTACAGAATTTTTTCTGAGAAAACTTTTTAATTTATTGATCCAAAAATTTATACACATATTATGGTATCTTTTAACTGTATTTTAAGACTTAGTACTAGTAAAAATATTTATTTGAAAAAGAGCTACAGCTGATCTCCAGGAGCTCCTCTCAAAAAAGACGTTTTGCGGTGACCCCTATATCTCGGAACTGGATCATCCGAAATTAAAAAACCAAACAGATTTCGTTAAAATAATGTTAAATCTAGTAATTAATCGAAGGAATAAGCAAAATAAAATTTTTTGACAAAATGGCGGTTTCTCAAAAAAAAAATCGATTTTTCACCGAAATTTCGGCCTTAAATTGTTTATAAAAAAAAATATTTATCGGAGAGAAAAAATTTTCGATTAATTACTAAAAAATATATTTAAGAAGGTCGTGTTAAAATTTGAGACTAATCGGTCTAGCCGTTTTCGAGTAATGTTGGTCACCGACTTTGAAAACATCATTTTGAGAAAAACGCGTTTAAAGTTTGGACCTTGTACTTCCAAGCACTCTGAAACGCCTTTTCAAATTTTTCATTTGCTTGTAACTTTGAAAATATTCACCGGAACGATATGAGTTCTGTGTGTATTCTTAAATATATGTACATTAAGAAAATGAAAAAAAAAAATCGATTTTTTGAAAATTCTAACTGTATATAACCCCTTAACTCACTAACGAAAAACGTCAGAAACACCAAATTTTACATAAGAAATGGCAGAAGGAAGCTGCACTGAGATTTTTTTACAAAATGGAAAATGGGCGTGGCGTCGCCCACTTATCGGTCAAAAACCATATCTCAAGAACTATTCGACCGATTTCAATGAAATTCGGTATATAACTCTTTCTTGACACCCTGATGACGCGGGTGGAATATGGGTTCACAAGTACGTCTACTTCCCATATAATTCAATTTTGAATTCTTTTGATTCGTTCACTTTATAATACATATATACATTAGGAACAAATGAAGATAGCGGAATAAAACTTTACACAAATACTGTATTTGAGCTGTGACATCACTTGTGGAAAAATTGCCAAAATCGGACCATGACTTTTCAAGGCCCCTGATATCGAACATGAAGAACTCAGTGCCTAAGGGTAATTTTTCATCGAAAATATAGGTAAATCCCTCAGATATTTTAATGTAATTCATTCCCTCTGAATTTTTTTCAGTTACAGAATTTTTACAGTTTCTCTTTGTACCTGAAATGGTAAAAATCGGGTCATAATTTCCCCCAGATCACATATACCTAATTATAAGTAATATTAAATTAAGTGAGCGTATAGTCTTCGATACATTGTATCTTGGTGGTGAAAACGAGTGAAATCGGTTTAGGAATTACCTCACTCCCCATATACTATTTATGATGATTTTCGTTATTCTATTGAACTTTATACCGAATATATGGGTCGAATTGTGTTATCTTTATAAAATTACATCAATAAATTGCGAGAGTATAAAATGTTCGGTTACACCCGAACTTAGCCCTTCCTTACTTGTTTTAATCTATTTATTTACAATCTGTCGAGTGACAATAAGCTAATATATCTACAGATTGGCACTGATTCTAAATTGCAATTTGTCCATTAAATGCATTTGATTTGTACTATATGTTACAATTATCAATTACTTAGTTTGATATTTTAGTTAACAACTTATTGAGCAAAATTAAGCATTTGATCTAAATGGTAAGTCTAGGGGATGCAGCTTCTGCAGCCGTCGAGTATCTTCACTGTTGTCCACTAGGTCAATGGCGTGTATGTTAGGGTGGCAGTCCAATCAGTTAACATATCTAGAACTGAGTATTTGAATCTCACACTTTATCACACCTATTTCGAGGACTTTGTGTAAATGAATATTTTTGATATACCATGGTGCGAGTGTTTTTGACTGAATTATTTCGATTTGCTTGCAGTTCCCAGATTTGAATTCCGTAAGCCCAAACCGGTTAGAAATGGATTTATATAAAAGCATCTTATTTTTAAGACTTAGTTTGGATTTAGGACCAAGTAACCAGTACATTTTTTCTGGTCTTTATTTTAAACAAGTGTCAAAAGAGGTATTAAAGTTGAAGATATTTCCTATACAATGGCCTAAGATTTTTGAAAAATATCAAAAATTGACAAAATGGCGTAGTTCTGAAAAAAAATTGGTTTTTTTATACTCTCGCAACAACAAAGTTGCTAGAGAGTATTATAGTTTTGTTCACATAACGGTTGTTTGTAACACCCAAAACTAAACGAGTTAGATATAGAGTCATATATACCAAAGTGATCAGGGTGACGAGTAGATTTGAAATCCGGATGTCTGTCCGTCCGTCCGTCTGTCCGTCTGTGCAAGCTGTAACTTGAGTAAAAATTAAGATATCTTGATGAAACTTGGCACACTTATTTCTTGGCACCATAGGAACGTTGCTTTCGAAAATGAGCAAAATCGGACCACTGCCACGCCCACAAAATGGCGAAAACCGAAAACACATAAAGTGCCATAACTAAGCCATAAATAAAGTTATGAAAATGAAATTTGGTACATAGGATCCCATTAGGGAGGGGCACATTTGGATGTAATTTTTTTGGGGAGGTGGGCGTGGCCCCGCCCCCTACTAAGTTTTCTGTATATATCTCGCAAACCAATAAAGCTATATAAACCAAACTTTCTGGAGTCGTTTTTTTTAGCTACTTCCTAATACAGTTCAAAAATGAAAGATATCGGATCATAACCACGCCCACCTCCCATACAAAAGTTAGGTTGAAAATTACAAAAAGTGGGTTAACTCACTAACGAAAAACGTCAAAAACACAAAATTTCACAGAAATGATAGCAGAAGGAAGCTGCACTCAGATCTTTTTACAAAATGGGAAATGGGCGTGGCATCGCCCATTTATTGGTCAAAAACCATATCTCAGGAACTACTCGACCGATTTCAATGAAACTTGGTTTGTAATAGTTTCCTTACCTCCCAATAATATGTTGTGAAAATAGGCCAAATCGCTTCACAACCACGCCTACTTCCTATATACCAGAACTTAGAAGATGATCTGAATCGTTTACTTTACAATATATAAAGTAAGCACTAGTGAAGATATCGGTGCAGAACATTGCACAAATACTATGTTAATAGTGTGGCAGCCCCATTCTAAAAATCGCCGAAATCGGACCATTGGTTTTTAAGGCCCCATATATCGAACACGAGGACCTCGGTGCTTCTAACCTAATATTATGGTTTCCAACTTTCAATGGACTTTATACAATATATAAGACGAATATGTGGGTCAAATTGTGTATTATATAATATAAATAAAGTTAAATAAATAAATTGCGAGAGTATAAAATGTTCGGTTACACCCGAACTTAGCCCTTCCTTACTTGTTTATTTAAAAAAATGTTTTATTTTTAAATGCCAAATTGACAATTTTCAACCAATCAAAAAGATCGTAAGTCATTGTATAGTACACATATTAAAGAACACTCAATTTGAAGTCGATCGGTCGTTGAGTTATGATGTCAGCAATTTTGAGAAATATCGATTCGAGTAAAATGTGTTTTAAGTTTCGACTACAGCTACTTATACCAGAGAGCAGTCTCTATTTAGAACGCTACCATTCAAAAACTATTCAAGATACGATCTTACCGCTTTCATAGGATAATTTTTGAAAGTGTTAACTATCGAATAAGCAAAAAACAAAAAAATCGATTTTTTGAAAATGTCACATTGTCACACTATAGTCCCTTAATATGGTTTTAACGATCCGGTGGCATTTTTCCGCAGTTGATGGTCTGAGATGATTCTTAGGGATTCTAAAACTGACATAACCGTTGAAAAAATATTCTTTCGAATATTTTTGATAATTTTGTTAGTAAACTTATTGGCCTATAAAATAATTCATTCATTTTTTGGTTTGTTTGGCTTTGAAATTATTATAATTTCGGCGCATTTTCATTGAAAAGGTGAGGTAGGAAAGTGACTTAGCCTAAAACTACATACAGTTAAAGATTAGCACTAAAAATATCAGACATTTTATTGGCAGTTGACAGTCAAGATAAGCTTCAACACTAACGCTGATGCCAAAAGCGTCGGCTTTTCTTTTGTCACATGACCAGAGCTCATGTCTTCATTGTTAAACATTTCTAAACGATTTGGGTCAATGCCGTTGTAAATTGCAAAGTCAATAAGATCCGGATTTTTTTTAGTATCGGATGGCCAGTATGTGGGGCTGACAGTAGACAAAACTTTAAAGTTGCATTGAAAAACACATTTGTACAATTCATAACCTTTAGGATTAGTGAGACGCGGTCACCATCATGGATGCTTAGCATTGAAGTCACCTCCAACTAAAAATCTAAAACCCATTTTGTCGAAGAATTATATGCTGAATTGGGGTGAGAGGTCTGAAATTATAATAATCTCACCGGTGATTGTCGGGATTTTCAAAGAAACAACTTGAATTGCTGGTACAAATTTTCTGTAGCATTCCCGGTTTGCAGTCATTATTCTTGCTTGCGCGTCTATACCTGACTTGCAGCTGAAATTGTCTCTACCAATAACAGCTAAAAAGCAATCAATGTTCGCACGCTTTGTTGCTTTAGGCTGATATGTGGTTTGCCAGCCTTCGCTGTCCACATACGTCCCATTGACTTCAATATTATCGATCATGAATTGAATGTATTGCACACATTAGGAACTCAAAAAAATGGAAAAGAAACAAATGTCGCAGCTGAGATTATTAAAATAGATTAGCTGAACTTAACTCAAGTCTTTTATGCATAGCGATATTAACTCAAAAGTAAACTAATCTTAAGATAATAATGATGAAATTGTATAACTTAAGTCAACGAATGAGATACATTTTAATATTTTGCTTTCAGAAACGCTTGGTATAAAATTAAATGCAGCTTGGGAAGAGGAGGTTGAGAAGAAGCGCCTTAAAAACAAAGAACCCAACTTGATTTTAGCTGTCATACGTGTATTTGGATTGAAATTTTTAGCTTTAGGATTATTATTTTTTTCATTGGAAATTGGACTTCGGTAAGACAACATTTTAAGACTCTTCTAATCTCTGTACTTAAGTCGCTAAGTTATTATGTATTTGTTGACAGCGTCACACAGCCACTGTTTCTCGGTGGTTTAGTCAATTACTATGCGAATCCAACAAATAAAGATGATAAATACACCGCATATATCTACGCCATGGGTGTGATAATCTGTAATGCCATGGAGGTTCTCATATTTCATCCCTATATGTTGGGCATACAACACATTGGCATGAAAGTTCGTCTCGCCATGTGTAATCTGATTTATAGGAAGGCGCTGCGTTTGAACAGAACTGCGCTTGGCGGCACCACCACGGGTCAAGTAGTCAACCTGATATCTAATGATGTCGGTCGCTTCGATATGTCCGTCATGCATTTACACGTGTTATGGGTGGGACCCATAGAGACTGCCGTTGTAGCCGTGCTGATGTACAGAGAGGTGAATGTTTAAAATCACACTAATTTTTAGTTTAACGCATAAATAAATTATTAACATTTAAGATCGGCGTCGCCTCGCTATTCGGTGTCGCAGCTATGTTGTTATTCATACCGCTGCAAGCCTTTCTCGGCAAAATGACGTCGAAGTTGCGTATGCGCACAGCATTGCATACCGATGAGCGTGTGCGCATGATGAACGAGATTGTATCGGGCATACAGGTGATCAAAATGTATGCGTGGGAGAAACCCTTCGGCAAAATGATACAGTTTGTACGTCGTAAGGAAATGAGAGCCGTACGTAACGTCAACTACATACGAGGTATTTTGCAATCGTTTACTTTGTATATGACGCGTGGATGCATTTTCGTCAGCCTGGTGGGCTACGTGCTCTTGGGAAATTTTCTCACCGCCGAAAAAGCCTTCGTTATCACTGCCTTTTACAGCATCTTACGTAACACAATGGTTGTGATCTTTCCAATGGCTATTCAACACATCTCCGAAACGCTTGTATCTATGAAGCGTATAAAAGATTATTTATTATACGAAGAAATTGGCGATAACTCGAGAATTTCGGCGAATGGTTGTAATAAAACTAACAAATCAGACGACCTGAATGGCAACGTGAAGTTAATGAATCAATTAACGCCAAAGCGAGCACAAGACGAAGCTGGAATTGAAATACATGATCTGAAAGCTAGATGGGATCCCACCGCAGTCGAGTATACGCTGAATAATGTGAACTTGAATGTGAAACCACGCTCACTAGTGGGGGTGATTGGACCGGTGGGTTCCGGAAAGTCAAGGTACGAGTAATTGACAATAGTGTTGGACTTAACATACTAACGAAAATCAAATTAGCAAAAGCAATTACTGTTATTATCCATTGTTATTATCCACATTTTCTAGTCTAATACAAGCCATTCTTGGCGAACTGCCAGCTGAATCGGGTACCATTACCGTACATGGCACCTACTCGTATGCCTCTCAGGAACCGTGGTTGTTCACTGGCACCATCCGACAGAACATACTTTTCGGTTTACCAATGGACCGACATCGTTATCGCACTGTGGTGAAAAAGTGCGCGTTGGAACGCGATTTCGAGTTACTGCCGCATGGCGACAAAACGATAGTGGGTGAACGCGGCGCCTCGCTTTCCGGTGGTCAAAAGGCACGCATCAGTTTAGCGCGCGCAGTCTACCGTAAAGCCGACGTTTACTTGTTAGATGATCCGCTAAGCGCTGTCGACACACACGTCGGTCGCCATCTCTTCGATCAGTGTATGCGTGGTTTCCTACGAGATGAAATTGTCCTTTTAGTTACGCATCAGTTGCAATTCTTGGAGCACGCTGACCTCATTGTTATAATGGATAAGGGCAAAATCACTGCTGTGGGCACCTATGAGTCGATGCGTAGTAGTGGTTTGGATTTTGCGAATTTACTGACAGCACCAGAAGACAGTAGTAAGCATGATGATGAGAGCGGTGCGGAAGTAAAGAGCAAGTCATCTCAAATTATTATGAATCGACATAACAGCACTGTGTCTATGAATTCAATGCACGAGTCGATTGCAGACTCGTTGAACGATGGAGAAGCTGACTCGCTACTACAAGTGCAGGAGAAGCAGGAGATAATTTCAATGGACGAGTCGATTGCAGACGAGGAAGCAGCTGACACGCCACAGCAAGTACAAGAGAAGCGCGAGATAGGCAAAATCGGTTGGGGACTATATAAAAAGTATTTCGGCGCCAGTGGCGGGTATATGATTTTCTTTATAACAGCGTTTTTGTGTGTAGGCGCCCAGATATTGGGGTCTACTGGCGACTTCTACGTCTCTCTTTGGTAAGTTAATTGCGGACGTACGTTAAGTTTCAGTTAAATAGTACTATTTTAATGACTGCTTCTCCACAGGGTTAATAAAAATGAGCAACAACTCAGTCAAGCGCGTGAATTCGATGTAAATATTACTACTAATGGCACGGATGCGCACGATACCAGACTAAATATTAATAGTGATCCAAAGGATATTTATATATTCTTTAGCATTATTTTGGCCATTATCGTGGTTGCGATCGGACGGAGTTTGCTCTTCAATACCATGACGATGCTTTCCTCAACGGAGCTGCACAATGCAATGTACCGTGGCATCACACGTGCGGCAATGTACTTCTTCCATACAAACCCCTCTGGTCGCATACTAAATCGTTTCGCAAAGGATTTGGGACAAGTAGATGAGTTGCTGCCATGGGTCATGATGAATGTCATACAGAATTTTTTGAGCTTGTTTGGTATTGTCATTGTAATTACCATTGTGAATCCAATGAATCTCCTGGTGACGGGTGTACTGGCGCTCATTTTCTATTTCATGCGCTCATTTTATTTAACCACGTCGCGTGATGTGAAACGTCTTGAAGCAGTTAGTAAGCTCATTATAAAGAATTAGTAAAAAACCGTTACAATATTCTAAACTATTGTACTTTCCAGCACGTTCGCCAATCTATTCACACTTGAGTGCCTCCCTAAACGGTCTACCGACGATACGCGCTTTCAACGCTCAGCAGATGCTGATAAATGAATTTGACAATTACCAAGATTTAAACAGTTCCGGCTATTATATGCTTTTGATAACAAATCGGGCTTTTGGTTATTGGCTTGACTGTTTCTGTGCACTCTACTTAACTGTTACTTACTTTGAGCTTTTTAGTTTCCTCACCTGACAATGGAGGCGATGTCGGCTTGGCAGTGAGTCAAGCCATGGGCTTAACGGGTATGGTACAGTTTGTTATGCGACAGTCTGCTGAGCTCGACAATAGCATGACGAGTGTAGAGCGTTTGATAGAGTATGAAGAAATTGAACCTGAAGGTGAACTAGAAAGTAAACCCAACAAAAAACCACCGAAAACATGGCCCGAACAGGGTAAAATAGTATTTGATGAGCTTAGTCTACGCTATTTTCCCGATCCGAAATCGGATCGTGTGTTGAAATCGTTAAACTTCGAAATACAACCCTCAGAGAAGGTGGGTATTGTAGGACGCACAGGTGCAGGCAAATCTTCGCTCATTAATGCACTGTTTCGACTGTCATACAATGAAGGTTCCATCAATATTGACACAAGAAATATTGAGGAGTTGGGTTTGCATGATTTGCGCAGCAAAATCTCAATTATACCACAAGAACCGGTGCTCTTCTCGGGCACAATGCGTTACAATTTGGATCCCTTCGACGAATACTCCGATGCCAAGTTATGGGATGTGCTTGAAGAAGTAAGCGGAAATTTGTTTTTTTCTTGAAATGCTTAGTTTTTTTTACTATCTATTTAAATAAATATTTGGCTTGCAGGTGGAACTGAAGAATGCTGTAGCCGAACTCCCGAGTGGTTTACAGACTAAAATCTCTGAGGGTGGTAGTAATTTCAGTGTCGGTCAACGGCAGTTGGTTTGTCTGGCACGTGCAATACTGCGTGAAAATAAAATTCTTGTGCTGGACGAGGCAACGGCAAATGTGGATCCACAGACTGATGCACTCATACAATTGACAATACGAAATAAATTCAAACATTGCACGGTTCTCACAATTGCTCATCGTTTGCACACTGTAATGGACTCGGATAAGGTGCTGGTAATGGACGCTGGACGAGCGGTGGAGTTCGCGTCTCCATTTGAATTGTTGACTGAAAACAAAACAAAGATATTCTATGACATGGTCAAGCAGGCGGGTAATAGCACTTTCGACAATCTACTGGCTGTGGCACAAAAGGTAATCATTCCGCATATTTCGTAAATAAAATCAATAATTAATTATATTAAGAAGATATTGAAATATATTTTGACAAGTCTTCTCAGTTTTTCTATTTCAATTTATTTCCTTTTACAGTCGCATGAGGAGAATTTGCGCGCGAAAAATGATTCTTGACATTTCCCCATACCGAAAGTATTCAAATTAGTATTTACTTAAGATTTTAGAGCCGATATCAGATATCCTGCTAATTCGCGTATACAATAAACTCTCACCGGTTCGACGCATCACAAATTTCTTGGATACACGTGGTGTGGTGATAAATAATTGTATAGAAAAGTAATTAAGACGCTTGTATGCGAGTATTTAGATGTGTGTGAGTTCAACGAGGCATTATATGCTAGCCATTGCAAGCAGAAAATTTACTTGAAATTTGCATACTCTACATATCTATAAGCAGAAGTGAGAAATTACAAACGTAAATTTATGGTTATTCTAATTATTTACTAAAGCAATAAACAAGATCGAAATGAAATTGAATAAAAAAATATATGGAAACTGAGACAATTGTTTTCAAACACTCTTACATAAATGTTTCATGTACTGCTCTTTTCGACAGCATAGAGAGGCTTAATTTTTCTACAATATTAATAAAGTAGAAATTTGTGATTTATGAAAGAATATACGTCTGCATAGTTAGTGAAATTAGTTTTATGTACAGTTGGTCAAGAAACAGTTTACACATTGAAAATAAATATAATATATTACTTTTTACTTCAGTTCAACATTTTATTGAATTGTTCCAACTGGAGTCCTATAATCTACAATGATTTCTTTAATCCTATAAAGAGTGTAAAATGGGTAAAATTTAATTGGAAAAATAAGGAAATACTAGAACTAAAGCAAGGAAAAGACCCCAAATTATAAATTACTGAACGTGTACCTAAGTGCCTAATGTCTCGAAAACTTGACCAAATTTCAAAAACTTCGGTTAGTGTTCTTAAGAAAATGTTCTAGGAAGAGTGTAACATTCAGATTTCTTATGAAACTGTATAAATATAACGCATATTATATCGTACATACACAAAATAATAAATATTAATAATGTTGTATTGTAAATTTATTACTTTTATGGAAATTGTAATGTGTGCGCAGCCGCAAAACAAAAAACAAATTGTACAATATGTAGTTTTGAGTATGCATTTAATAATCATACATAGCTATAATAATAATAATTTATAACTATTAACGACATCGATTCTTCCAGTAAACGCTGATTTTATCAGTACTAGTTTTTAACGTTAGATATACATATATAGATGCATACATATGTACATACATATATAACGCTATAATAAATATTTACAAAACGCAAAATGCATTTATATAATTTACTTACTTCAAATTGGAAATTAAATTGTAGACAGCAAGAATTAATTCAAAAATAACAATATCAAAGATTAAAAATAATAATAAATAAATACCTAAATAAATGTATTACGCTATGTATCCATACTATTGTGGGCAAAGCAAAATTCTTGCTTCAATAAATATATTAATAATAATAACATTAACGCGATTTCATTTAAGAGATTTTCCATAAACTAAATAATAAATTATAGAATCAAAATCTTAACAATATATGCCAAAGTGATATGCAATATCCATATGAATTGAAAAGACAATAAATTAATGGAGTCCATAAACAATAAGCAGCCTTAAAAGATCAGCGTGAGCCAAGCGGTGATAAGGCAAAAGCCACCACATGTTGCCACCGGTATGTAAGTTCTATCGCCAGTCAAGGCGCGATAGTAGAGAACACCGCTAAACAGTATAGTACCCACGGCCATCAAGGAGCCGGTCTGTAATGAATGAAAATTATTACAATTCATTTTAATAAAAAAAAAATATTAAAATTAAAAGCTAACGAAATTTTGCACAGGATGTCAACCAAGAAACGTGACATTCGCAGTTTTCACCATACTTACCAACAACGGTTTGCGCACCAGAGGCATCGCTAAAAGTGCGAATGAATGTAGAAAATGAAAACGATTCGCGGTTTCGAAAACTGTCCTAGCTTCTGTTTTGTCTTCTGAATTGGGAAATTTCGCAAAAATATGCTTTCCGTAGGCGCCCATAATTACAGCACTTGCACCACTTAAACCCGCGAGTCGCACGAAGTTGTACTGCCTGCCAGCCAGCTCCCATAATGGTAAACGCACAGGCGGCGGTGGTGGTGCGGATATATTTGCTTTCGGTGCCGGCAATTTGCGTGGCAAAAGCGCTTCCTAACATTAATTAGAACTCATTTATTATAATTATTTAGAAAGTGAAAAAATGTCTTGTGTTTCTTAACTTACTGTGCTTTTAATCACACCCGCTGCAGTCGATAGCAACGCTTGGCTAATTGGATTGCCAAAAATTAAATAACCAACAGAATCGCCCAATGAAGACATTTTTTGTTAGGATTTTGTACCTTTTGTTTACAATTTTATGCAAATGTTGGTGTAAATTACTAATTGATAAGCCGCTATTGCTGCGGTTTGTTATTGCGAAAATTCAATACATTTTTTGTGTACAATATATATAGGAACAAACCACAGGGTGTTTACGAAAAATATGTGCGAGTGTTGAAAATTAATAGAATTTTTGTTTAGCAATCCAACAGTTTATATATGGAAACATTAATAAATGTAGTTGTGTGGAAATACAAGAAAATTTGTTTAAAATATTAATTGTTTTTGAAATTACTGAATATTACCGTTAGTAGGAAATGAAGCACCAATTTCACAGCACAGAATAAAAATCCAATTGGAACTCCCTCAACGTTCAGCAATGAGAAGAGGAACACACACACCTACACACAAACTTTCAATGTCATTTCCATTCCAATGCAATAACATTCCCCAATAACATTTAATAAAAACTAAAATCAGCTGTTTGTTTCCCCTCATTTTCGTATTGTGTTTTGTTTACTGTTAATTTATTAATTAAAAAGATTCCCTAACTCCTTAAATAATCATTTATTTCTATATGTATTTAAAAGTGAGTAGCGTGTCTAATACTAAACTAAAGAAAGTTGTAAATTGCTACATTTTAAACATCGACAAATTGCATAAACCAAAGTTGTGCCTTTAGTTGTTATGTCTATACATATGTACATATGTATGTATGTAGATGTACTTATTTATGAAAAAAGTTGGATAAAAAAGTTAAATAAATAGTTATAAGTAAACAGCAAATATATCGACTATAATATTAATTTGGTGAGTGTCAAATGGTTTATTAAAAAACTTATTTTCGACAGCGATCAGTGACTTTCGACTTTGGAGTGTACGTACATATGTGTGTGTGTGAACGCTTAAACGTATTTTATCAACTATTTATGAATTCGCAATTTATGTAATATCATATTAGCATGGATATCGGTTGTAGGCATTTAAGCAAGAAACGAAAAAAAAACGATCACATGACGAGCTTAAATAAAAATTGTACTCGACTGACCAATAATGTATAATCCCTTAGTACATATAATGATCCCTTAGTACATATTTATATGAATATTCATACCACTCAAATCCATTGGAACTGGCGCAAAGATATGTGCATTCAAATGTGTCGAAGCTTTCATTAAATGTAATTTAATTAAGTTAATAAATTTTATATTTAAATAATAAAATAAAATAAAGCGGATATGATTGGAAATCAAATCAAATATTTTTATACTCTCGCAACAAATGTTGCTAAAGAGAGTATTATAGTTTTGTTCACATAACGGTTGTTTATAACACCCAAAACTAAACGAGTTAGATATAGGGTTATATATACCAAAGTGATCAGGGTGAAGAGTGGAGTTCAAATCCGAATGTCTGTCTGTACGTCCGTCCGTCCGTCTGTGCAAGCTGTAACTTGAGTAAAAATTAAGATATCTTGATGAAACTTGGCACACTTATTTCTTTCACATACAGTGCCATAACTAAGCCATAAATAAAGCTATGGAAATAAAATTTGGTATGAAAGATCGCACTATGAAGGGGCATATTTGGATGTAATTTTTTTGGGGAAGTGGGCGTGGCCCCGCCCCCTACTAAGTTTTTTGTACATATCTCGCAAACCAATAGAGCTATATAAACTTTCTGCAGTCGTTTTTTTTAGCCACTTCCTAATGCAGTCCAAAAATGAAAGAAATCGGATCATAACCACGCCCACCTCCCATACAAAAGTTAGGTTGAAAATTACTAAAAGTGAGTTAACTCATTAACGAAAAACGTCAGAAACACTAAATTTCACATAAAAGATGGCAGATGAAAGCTGCACTCAGATTTTTTTACAAAATGGAAAATGGGCGTGGCGTCGCCCACTTATGGGTCAAAAACCATATCTCAGGAACTACTCGAACGATTTCAATGAAACTTGGTTTGTAATAGTTTCCTTACATCCCAATGATATATTGTGAAAATAGGCCAAATCGCTTCACAACCACGCCTTCTTCCTATATACCAAAACTTTGAAGACAATCTGAATCGTTTACTTTACAATATATAAAGTAAGTACTAGTGAAGATATCGGTGCAGAACATTGCACAAATACTATGTTAATAGTGTGGCAGCCCCATTCTAAAAATCGCCGATATCGGACCATAGGTTTTTAAGGCCCCTTATATCGAACACGAGGACCTCGGTGCTTCTAACCTAAATTTCCAACTTTCAATGGACTTTATACAATATTTATGACGAATATGTGGGTCAAATTGTATATTATATAATATAAATAAAGTTAAATAAATAAATTGCGAGAGTATAAAATGTTCGGTTACACCCGAACTTAGCCCTTCCTTACTTGTTTAATATAACTTAAACAAATTCACTACTTCATATGGAGAAAGAGAGCGAGAGAGGGAAAAATAAAATTGTGCTCATTTAATCAATTACAAAATAGACAACAAAGTGTTTTTTGTTTATAGCATTTGTTATTTTTATGTAAAAATTAAAAAAAAGACAGCAAAATTCGGAGTATGTGTGAACCGTATTTTTTAGATTATTTTCACATTTAATTAAATTATTTCTATAATTTGAATCCATTTCGATTTGACAAAAAGTTGTAATCTTTTAAATCTCGAATGTTAATATTTATAAGTACATTTTCAAAAAATAAAAAAAAATGTAAAGTATGTGCCATTCAGCAAGTACATATATTCGCTATAACTATTATATATTTCACTAAAACTTTTTTGTTTGGACTATGAGTACGTTCCAACACTTTAATAATTTAAAAAAATATTAATAAGATATGTATCTCTTTATGAGTTATCTCGTAACTGTTCAATTGTTTTCAATACAAAAATACCGGCTTACCTATTTGCAATGCCTTATATTGGGGACTCACCGGTCTTTTTCGCCAACTTATTAGTATATTATGCTCATTAAACTTTTTCCTAACGTTTATAACTTTTTGCTCGCGAAATGAGCACAAATGCGCTGGAGACCGTACGCGAGCAAGCATTTACATTAAATATTTCTCAAAATAGTTTAGTCGTGTATGCAGGGCCAGTGCGGACACACTTGTCTAGCTTCTTGCGGTGAACTCGTAACTTTGGCGATCGCCACTCTTGTCGTATATTGTTCGAAGTAGGCATAGTGCTATAATTGATAGTGAATTATATAAATGTTTAATATACATATTTGTAGATTTGTTTACAATTCAAAGAGTAAACGTTAGGCAGTTTAAACAGATTGTGTGATTAAATATTGATATTTGCACAAATAGTATACCAATGCATATGTCTTTTCATAAAATAATTATTTTTTATATACCAGTGTGTTTTGTTACAAAAAATTTCATGATATAAACATACATACGCACTTACTTATTGTACATATGAAGATATATTTCAAAAGATCTAGTTTTATACTCTAAAACATAGATACATATATGATCATGTGTCAACGAGTGCGGGTGTCAATGTGAATTAAGAGTGGCATGCGTTTGTGATATGGCTGAGTATCGGTTGTGAAATTCTGAATAAATGGTTATATATGTGTACACATGTTTGTATACATGTAAATACATTTGTTATGTTTTGTTTGAATTCTAATAAAGTCGTTAATCAGTTGCTCAAATTTCCAACGTATGGTGTCAAAGAGACATTTATATCTGCATATAGCATCTGATTCAAATTAAAACAACAATCACATTCGCGGTAAAACTAAATTTTAGTGAAAAAAAAAAATTTTAAGATCTCGCCGAAAAATATATGTGTTCAAAATTCGCAAGTCATCGGCACCGATTTAAAAGAGTATACCGCAACATATTTAAGCCAAACCATAATTCGTGCATTGTTAGATATGGTAAAGGCATTATAATACTGTGAAAAGTGGAACAATTGTGAAGAATTTTCGTGCTTTTAGAAATTTAAATTCAATAAAATAATATTTTTGCATAATTCTGAAAATACAGTCGCACTCTGAACTCCTTCACAAGAATAGACACTCTAAAAAATGTCGACTATATCTTAATAAACATATAATATAATAATAATATGAAACAATTCAAACAGTCCAAAAACAAAAAATAAATGAAAAAATCGTTTTAATTTATTTTATAATATTAATTGTTGTGTTTTTATGTAAATGTAATTGGTTAAACAACTGTGAGTCGTAAAGTGTAAACTTAAGTGGTTTTCAGCATTTTAAACGCATTTGCAAAATATAAAAGAAACTGCTGACGGTGTTAGTTTCATTGCAAATGAAATGCAAGTATTATATAAAACGCTTATACATACATACATTTGAATAGATATTTGTGCAAGTATGTATGAACATACAGATTGGCATAAGCAATAAATTACATTGATTGTACAATCGCATTTAACTTATCATCATAACACTACATGTCACCTACGACTTACATACATACATACATATAGTACATGTGAATAGCAGGAAAATATAAATTGTACGCAAATACCACCAAATGCTAGTATTGTGTAACAATGAAGTTATCTTATTTTATGATATCAGCCATACACATACATATATACATATATGTACATAAGCACTCCTGCAACGCTATCTAAACTTTCCACTAGTCTGCTAATACCTTACTATCTACAAACATTTGATTAAATTTCAGCAAATAATCAGATTCATGTTATGAATGTGCATAGTGTTAGTTGATAAGTGTACGTAGAAGAAGGAATTAGTCTCAGCCATTGCAGCATGCAGTCCATAAAGGCCGACGAATTGCCGGAAAATCCGCGCGTTCGTGCTAATCCGTTATCCGCGCTTTTATTATGGTAAGTGTTGTGTTGAATTTAAAACTCTTGTGATTGCAAAAAATCTGCCTTTATATAAAATACTGCTAATTATGTAGTCAAACGTGAATATTGTTATTGTATAATTGTTACCATGTGACATTTTATCTATCTTATATAATAACTGTCTGTCCATACTTCCCGTTGTCAGTAGTATGATGACAGTTACAACTCTGAACAATTTGGTACTCAAAATATGGTATTATTCAAAACACAAACAGTAAGAATGTTCAGTTACTATTAAAGCTAAACTCAAACTTAGTAAAACATATGTACATATGTATGTCACTGCGTTTTGAATATCATTAGTTTATTTAATTTAATTACACTGTACAACACTCGGCTGGGATCAAATTCAGTTTTTTCGGGAGATTGAGTCATATATAAAAAACGTGTGTACTCCAATTTTCGAAGGTTGCCTCCAAAATCGAAATATTTGTCTTCGAAGTTCGAAAAAAGGATTAAAAAAGAATTGATACACATATTCGTCATATATATGGTATAAAGACCATTGAAAGTTTGAAAGCCCTAATTAATGTATATGGGAGATAGGGGAATTTATGACCCGATTTCATTAATTTTTCGCACGGAGACACATTATTAGAAGATATATATTCCCTCTGAAATTCTTCAAAATATCTGAGAAACTTAACTTGTCGGTAAAAAATTTGTTAAATGCACTGAGGTCCTCATATTCGATATATAGGGTCTTGAAAATTTATGGATTTTCGATTTTTAGCAGGGCGATGCCACTCTTTAAATGCAGTATTTTTGCAAAGTTCTGTTTCGATATCTTCACTAGTGCTGACTTTTTATATTGTAAAGTAAACGATTCAGATCGACTTCAAAGTTCTGTTATATGGGAAGTAGGCGTGGTTGTGAACCGATATGAAATATTTTCAAAGCATATCCTTGGGAAGCCACACAGATATTATGAACCGAATTTCATTGAAATTGGTCGAGTAATTTCGGAGATATGGTTTTTGACCCATTTTTGGACTGTATAAGGAAGAGCTCAAAAGAAACGACTCCAGAAAGTTTGGTTGATATAGCTTTAACAGTTTACGAGATATGTACAAAAATCTTAGTAGTTAGACAAAAAAGTTACATCCAAATATGCCCCTTCTTAGTGCGAACGTTTGTACCAAATTTTATGACTTAGTTATGGCACTTTATAAGTTTTCGGTTTTCGCAATTTTGTAGGCGTGGCAATAGTCCGATTTCGCCCATTTTCAATACCAACCTCATCAGGGTGCCAAAGAATATGTGTTCCAAGTTTCATTAAGATATCTCAATTTTTACTCAAGTTATCGCTTGCGCGGACAGACGGACGGACGGACAGACATCCGGATTTCAACTCCACTCGTCATCCTGATCATTTATATACATATACATATATAACCCCATATCCAACTCTTTTATTTTAGGGTGACACAAACAATCGTATGGGACAAAACTATACTACACTATTTACCAACTTTGTTGCGAGAGTATAAATATTATTAATTATAAGATATAGTTAATATAAAATCTAAAATGAGGATACAAGATAAATTTAATTTATCTTAATTCAATGGTGTATAAAATGTTTCGGTCAAGCTTATATGACAGTGGTTAAAGTTGGATATTCGAAAAAAATAAATGCTTTATATTTCGAAAAATACTGGACGAATTTTTTATGGTAGGGTTGTGGACGTGGTTAAGCGCCCTTTCTCCTGGTATGCGTATTTATTTAATTTCGATATTAATCTTCCAGAAACATGAAATGACAAATTATATATCTTGGAATTAAAAGAAATATGTATAAAAATTCATAAATTTTCAATTTCCTCGAAAAAATTAATTTGGTCCAATACCCAGAAAAAGTCGATTTTGACGTATAGTTGTTATAGATCACTCAAACATTCGGATCATGTCCTCGGGTTTTTTCTTCTATTAATCATCATTCATTAAATCGTTAGTTAGCCTACATATAAGTACTTCGCTAAATTGCATGAAAACACAAATATAAATATGAAAGCATAAATCATTGTTCTTTAACAACCTGTTCTGTTCGTATATATGTATGTATGTACATATATTTCTAAAATAGCAAAAAAAAAGAAGTACACGCTTAAAGCATAAATAAAATGTGCATGTATCTGGATAGACGAAACGTGCCTACATACATTATCTGACAATTAAATATATATTTACATACATGTAGGTATATCCACATTCTAATGAATTCAATAAGCGTGGAATACAATAATTGAATACACCGCCTTTAACATATAAAATTGGCTTTATTAAACCGATTGACTGTGGAAATTCACTACAAGCATATAAGTTGATAACTGTTTTTATCAGTGAGTGATGTTGGCCAAGATCTTTAAAGATTTATGACAAGCTTCAGTTGTGACAAAAGCATACTTGGACAGACAAACATAAGTATATAAATAAATAAATCTCTTAAGCGAGTGACGTTAGACATTTATAGTTTATATTGTGAAATAATATGTTCATACAAATTATCTAGTATATCTTGTTTTGAGCCTTGCAAATATAGAAAAATCACAATTTTGCTGTTCAGCGTTATTTTAACTACATATATTAATTTCATAAATAATAATTTTTTATTTTTAGCTTTACTATACCGATCTTTTTTAAGGGACGTAAAAAAACTCTTGACGAAAGAGATCTCTACAAAGCACTGAATGAACACAAATCAGGTGAGACCTACATTTACAGGTATATAAAAAAAGGGATTCCATCAAATATTTTAGAAAAGTTAGTATCAATAAAATAAAATTAGGTTACGTCCAAAATAATACCTAATAGTTGTATATTAATCAATTGAGCCAGAAATATGTAGTGAATGTTATGAAAATATATCTTCTGATTTTTTGGAGCTATAAGCACACAATTCAACTTAGTGGAACCCGGAAAGATTCATAAGAACCTAAGACTTTTCTTCTAGTAATGTTTTTATAAAGTCTGTAAAGCTTAATGGTAGTCCAGTAAAATATAAAACTGGTTATAGAATCTACAAATATTCATCATAATCATCTTATTATCAGTTGTAGTCCTCAATCCCGCGTCTTTCGCAAAGGTAATCTCAAACAGAGATTGCTTAGGGTCTAGTTGGTTCGAAAGGAAGACAAATAAAAGTCATCGTCAAAACGACTGAAATTATAAAAAGAAATTAGCCGAAGGACTATTTACTCAAAAGTTGTAAAAAAAATCTTAAGACGCTCATAATGATTTTGTTAAATCAATTTTTTTAATAGTTCGAGTCGAAGTTGATGAAACTCTTTAGTCAACTTAACTTAAGTCAACGATTAAGATATATTTTAATATTTTGTTTTCAGAAACGCTTGGTATTAAATTAAATGCAGCTTGGGAAGAGGAGATTGCGAAGAAGCGCATTAAAAACCAAGAACCCAACTTGCTTTTAGCTGTCATACGCGTATTTGGATTGCAATTCTTAGCTTTAGGATTACTACTATTTTCATTGGAAATAGGACTTCGGTAAGATAACCTTTTAAGACTTTTCTAATCTCTGTACTTAAGTCGCTATGTTATTATGTATTTGTTTACAGCGTCACACAGCCACTGTTTCTCGGTGGTTTAGTCAATTATTATGCGAATCCCACGAACAAAGATGATAAATACACCGCATATATCTACGCCATGGGTGTGATACTCTGTAATGCCATAAATGTTCTCTTTCGGCATCCCTATATGTTGGGCATACAACACATTGGCATGAAGGTGCGTCTCGCCATGTGCAATCTGATTTATAGGAAGGCGCTGCGCTTGAACAGAACTGCGCTGGGCGGTACCACCACGGGTCAAGTAGTCAACCTGATATCTAATGATGTCGGTCGCTTGGACACGTCCATCATGCACATACACGTGTTATGGGTGGGACCCATAGAGATTGCCATTGTTGCCGTGCTGATGTACAGAGAGGTGAGTGTTTGAAATCACCCTAATTTTTAGTTTAACCCTAATTTTAATTGATGTATAAACATTTAAGATTGGCGTCGCTTCGCTATTCGGTGTTGCAGCTATGTTGTTATTCATACCGCTGCAAGCCTTTCTCGGCAAAATGACGTCGAAGCTGCGTTTGCGCACAGCCTTGCGTACCGATGAGCGTGTGCGCATGATGAACGAGATTGTTTCGGGCATACAGGTGATCAAGATGTATGCGTGGGAGAAACCCTTCGGCAAAATGATACAGTTTGTACGTCGCAAGGAAATGAGAGCCATACGCAGCAGCAACTACATACGCGGTATCTTGCAATCGTTCGCTTTGTATATGACGCGTGTATCCGTTTTCGTCAGCCTGGTGGGCTATGTGCTCTTGGGAAATTTTCTCACCGCCGAAAAAGCCTTCGTCATCACTGCCTTTTACAGCATCTTGCGTAACACAATGGTTGTGGCCTTTCCAAATGGTATTCAACAAATCTCCGAAACGCTTGTATCTATGAAGCGTATAAAAGATTATTTATTATACGAAGAAATTGGCGATAACTCGAGAATTTCGGCGAATGGTTGTAATAAAAGTAAGAAATCAGACGACCTGAATGGCAACGTGAAGTTAACGAATCAATTAACGCCGAAGAGAGCACAAGAAGAAGCGGGCATTGAAATACGTGATCTGAAAGCTAGATGGGATCCCACAGCAGTCGAGTATACGCTGAATAATGTGGACTTGAATGTGAAGCCACGCACACTAGTGGCGGTCATTGGACCGGTGGGTTCCGGAAAGTCAAGGTACGAGTAATTGACAATAGTGTTGGACTTAACATACTAACGAAAATCAAATTTGCAAAAGTAATTACTGTTATTATAGGTGCTCACTTGGTTTTAATAATTTCTACATTTTCTAGTTTAATACAAGCCATTCTTGGCGAACTGTCTGCTGAGTCGGGTTCCATTGCCGTACACGGAACCTACTCGTACGCCTCTCAGGAACCTTGGTTGTTCACTGGCACTATCCGACAGAACATACTTTTCGGTTTACCAATGGACAGACATCGTTATCGCACTGTGGTGAAAAAGTGCGCGTTGGAACGCGATTTTGAGTTGCTGCCGCATGGCGACAAAACGATAGTGGGTGAACGCGGCGCCTCGCTTTCCGGTGGCCAAAAGGCACGCATCAGTTTAGCGCGCGCAGTGTATCGTAAAGCCGACGTTTACTTGTTAGATGATCCGCTAAGCGCTGTGGACACACACGTCGGTCGCCATCTCTTCGATCAGTGTATGCGTGGTTTCCTACGAGATGAAATTGTCCTGTTAGTTACGCATCAGTTGCAATTCTTGGAGCACGCTGACCTCATTGTTATAATGGATAAGGGCAAAATCAGTGCTGTGGGCACCTATGAGTCGATGCGTAGTAGTGGTTTGGATTTTGCGAATTTACTGACAGCACCAGAAGACAGTAGTAAGCATGATGATGAGAGCGGTGCGGAAGTAAAGAGCAAGTCATCTCAAATTATTATGAATCGACAGAACAGCACTGTAACAATGAATTCAATGGACGAGTCGATAGCAGACTCTTTGATCGATGAAGAAGCTGACTCGCCACTGCAAGTGCAGGAGAAGCGTGAGATGGGGAAAATTGGTTGGGGACTATATAAGAAGTATTTCGGCGCCAGTGGCGGGTATATGCTTTTCTTTATAACAGCGTTTTTTTGTGTAGGCGCCCAAATATTGGGGTCTACTGGCGATTTCTACGTCTCGCTTTGGTATGTTAATTGCGGACTTACGTTAAGTTTCAGTTAAATAGTACTATTTTAATTACTGCTTCTCCACAGGGTTAATAAAAATGAGCAAGAACTAGTTAGTCAAGCGCGTGAATTCGATGTAAATGTTACTAATGGCACGGATGCGCGCGATGCACGACTGAATAGTAATACTGATCCAATGGATATTTATATATTCTTTACCATTATTTTGGCCATTATCGTGTTTGCGATCGGACGGAGTTTACTCTTCAATACAATGACGATGCTGTCCTCAACAGAGTTGCACAATGCAATGTACCGTGGCATCACACGTGCGGCAATGTACTTCTTTCACACAAACCCCTCTGGTCGCATACTAAATCGTTTCGCAAAGGATTTGGGGCAAGTCGATGAGTTACTGCCGTGGGTCATGATGGATGTCATACAAAATTTTTTGAGCTTGTTTGGTATTGTCATTGTAATTACCATTGTGAATCCAATGAATCTACTGGTGACCGGTGTACTGGCGCTCATTTTCTATTTAATGCGCTCATTTTACTTAACCACTTCGCGTGATGTGAAACGTCTTGAAGCAGTTAGTAAGCTCATTATAAAGAATTAGTATAAAACAGTTACAATATTCTAAACTATTTATGCTTTCCAGCACGTTCGCCAATCTATTCACACTTGAGCGCCTCCCTAAACGGTTTACCGACGATACGCGCTTTCAACGCTGAGCAGATGCTGATAAATGAATTTGACAATTACCAGGATTTGCACAGTTCCGGCTATTATATGTTTTTGATAACAAATCGGGCTTTTGGTTATTGGCTCGACTGTTTCTGTGCACTCTACATAACTGTTACTATTTTGAGCTTTTTAGTTTCCTCGCCTGACAATGGAGGCGATGTAGGCTTGGCAGTGACTCAAGCCATGGGCTTAACGGGTATGGTACAATGGGGTATGCGACAGTCTGCTGAGCTCGAGAATAGCATGACGAGTGTAGAACGTTTGATTGAGTATGAAGAAATTGAACCTGAAGGTGAACTAGAAAGTAAACCCAACAAAAAACCACCGAAAACATGGCCCGAACAGGGTAAAATAGTATTTGATGAGCTTAGTTTACGCTATTTTCCCGATCCGAAATCGGATCGTGTGTTGAAATCGTTAAACTTCGAAATACAACCCTCAGAGAAGGTGGGTATTGTAGGACGCACAGGTGCAGGCAAATCTTCGCTCATCAATGCACTCTTTCGACTGTCATACAATGAAGGTTCCATCAATATTGACACAAGAAATATTGAGGAGTTGGGTTTGCATGATTTGCGCAGCAAAATCTCAATTATCCCACAAGAACCGGTGCTCTTCTCGGGCACAATGCGTTACAATTTGGATCCCTTCGACGAATACTCCGATGCCAAGTTATGGGGTGTGCTTGAAGAAGTAAGCGGAAATTTGTTTTTTTTTGGTTTTTCCTTGAAATACTTCGTTTTTTTCTTACTATCTATATAAATAAATATTTGGCTTGCAGGTGGAACTGAAAAATGCTGTAGCCGAACTCCCGAGCGGTTTACAGAGTAAAATTTCAGAGGGTGGTAGTAATTTTAGTGTCGGTCAACGGCAGTTGGTTTGTCTGGCACGTGCTATACTGCGTGAAAATAAAATTCTTGTGCTGGACGAGGCAACGGCAAATGTGGATCCACAGACTGATGCACTCATACAATTGACAATACGAAATAAATTCAAATATTGCACGGTTCTCACAATTGCTCATCGTTTGCACACTGTAATGGACTCGGATAAGGTGCTGGTAATGGACGCTGGACGAGCTGTGGAATTCGACGCACCGTATAAATTGTTGACGGAAAGTGAATCTAAAGTATTCTATGACATGGTCAAGCAAACGGGCAATAGTTCATTCGATAATCTACTTATGGTGGCACGAAAGGTAAAATACACACTCAACAGAGATGATTTGTTAATTTTTATTGTTGTTTTGCAGGCTTATGAGCAGAATCCGCGCTTGAAAGATAAAACTGCATAGAAGTACAAGGGTTAACTCAGGAAATGTTTCCATAATTCCGTAATAAATAAGATACTAGTTTAAAACTAGCATTTCTAACTAGAAGTTGCGCACTTAATTTGCATGCATTAGACAACATGAAAAGTGCTTATGCCAAAAATATATAGAATTCATAGCATTTGATGGCAATCAAAAAGAAGATTATTCTACTAACATTGGACAATAAATAATGTAAACGTGCTATGTCAGCGCTTAATGGATTTTACAATTATTAGTAATTTTAAGAAAAATGTATTTTCAATATAGAAAGCTTCCGAATATGTCTTGGGAAGATTAAAATCCATAGTGTTCTGTATTAAGGAGAGCTTTAAATATGTACTTATATATTTTTGAGAGACTTACAAATCTACTCACTTACTTAGAGGCATTTACATACATTTACAAACATAAATAATAATAAATTGATATGTGCAATTTCAGCACAAATTATGATATAAAACATAATATGCTACATTAGTTATAAATTATTTTAGAAAAATTTAATAAAATCAACTTAATAATGAAAAATAAAATAAATATGATTTGCACTTAGTCAGATGGTAGTTTCTAACTGCAATAAATTTTATAATTTTTTTTTACAATTATAATTCAAATAGTATTTCAAAGTCTGCAATACTAAGTTGTCTGTGCACGATGGAAAGCTAGGCAGACTTTAACAGGTTCCCTGTCCAATGTATAACATGCGATACAAAATTATTTTCTTGTACCATGTGTACAGCGTCCATGTATCATATATGATACATGCTTTCCTCTTTGCCTTTGGCATAGCAACTCACACAGCGACGTCGGTGATATGTATCACTGATGATACATTGAGCGTATGCAATTCAACTTCGTAGTGACACGTTCCTGTATCATAGGTGATACAACTTTTTTTTTACCGTTATATTGCTGTCAAGATGTGTGGGATAACCTCTAAAAATGCCTACAGCAATATAATTTCAAAAATAAGTGTTGGACGTGTACCGTTAAAAATTAATTTGTGTATGGGGACAGGGAACCTGTTAAAACCCATCAGACTACGAACGGTTGGCAATACTAGTATACGCCTACTTCAGATGTACTGGTAGCATCGTATGCTCATTTATTTATTTTTAGCATATATATTATCTGAAGTTAAAGTTTTTACTCACCGATGGTAACTTAAAAATGTAAATTATAAATTAAAACTCACTTCACTCACACAATATAAAATTCCCACAATCGACATTCCTGAAAAGGCGGTTATTTTAATCTATGTGGTACAGGGTGACCGAAATGAATTATAACTAATAATTGTGTGAAGTATGTCGTAAAAAATCAAGTTTCATATAACACTTTGTTTCTTCTACTCCTGTTTCTTAATATACTTATTTAATTATCACCATCTTATTGTAAACAAGATCAGCTGTATGAAAATTTGATTTGTCTTTTGAATAATATATCAAGAACCATGAGTATATCAACGAAATCTTTTATGAGATATTTCAACACACAAAATGTTTTAGCCAAACAAATACCACGTAATCTTAAGGGGAAAAGTAAGAGTTCACAAGAATGGCTGACACGCCAATTAGCAGATCCTTATGTGGAGAAAGCTAAAATGATGAATCTTCGCTGCCGCAGTGCTTTCAAGCTTATAGAAATTGACGACAGATTTAAAATACTTAAACCCGGCGACACTGTACTAGACTGTGGAGCGGCCCCCGGCAGTTGGACACAAGTGGCAGTCGATCGTACCAACGCCAATGGCACCAAAGAGGGTAATAAGAGAGGTGCAGTTTTTAGCATTGACTTGTTACATTTTCATGCGGTGCCGGTAAGTGTTTGGTTATAATACATAATGACTAAGGTATTTATATGAATGCATATTTAAAGGGTGCTACTATATTCGGAGGCATGGACTTTACAACTACTAGTGCACAGCAGCGTCTTCGCGAGGCTTTAGCAGGACGACAAGTGAATTGTGTTCTCTCAGATATGGCACCCAATGCTACTGGTGTGCGAATGTTAGATCAAGAGAATATAATGAGCTTATGCTATTCGGTGCTACGATTTGCATTGGCGATGTCTGCTGTAAACGCAAATTTGGTAGTCAAATTATGGGCGAATGGAGATGTAGCTAAACTGGAAAAAGACTTGGCACGATTTTACGAGTATGTTAAACGCGTAAAACCAGAGTCCAGTCGATCAGATTCTGCAGAGATATTTTTAGTGGCACGCCAATATAAGGGGTTAGAAATAGCAAGCGAGACGTCGACAAAAGAAAACAGTTGATTGTTGATTAACCATTCTTTATTTGTTATTTAATTCTTTGTTAACAATCTAAATTCTTTGGACCAATAAACTCTTACAATATTTACGTTATAATTTGCAGAAAAATATTTATATAAAATGTGCGATGGCACTATATACACTATGTATATGTCTAAACGACCTTTTTGTAGTGCGTTAAATGATTAATCATCCATTCCATCCACTTAGGTTGGTCACCAGGCGCCATATGGCCAGCGTTGCGCACCAATATTTCAATTAGATGACCGGCATGTTTGGCATATCCTGCAATTTCGCCGTCCACCTCCCAAACTTTGCGCTCAGCTATTTTGTATTTATCAGCATCTGCGAATTTCAATTGCTTCAAGTAATTACGAGTCAAAGGATAAGCAACAATTATATCCAGCTGTCCACTATAAATGCAAACAATATAATCCTTTAAAAGCTCTGCTATCCATGGTGCCACTGTGTCCATTACATCCTTTTTTAAAAACTTCTCCACTTTATTTTCTTTATCTAAATCATGGAATGTCATGTTGCCTACGTGAATGGCGCGGCGTGTTGTTGAAGATTGTAAAAAGTTTCCAAGTACTTCATCCGGCATGTCACTATTAGTTTTCAAATAATTGTAGTAATAGTTATAGCCAGTAAGATTATGAAAAATAGATCCGTTTGTAAGGTCACCATTGATAAGAGCATCAAATACTTCAAATGCACAATCCATGTCGTGTTGTTCTATACATTTTTTACCTTTCTCTTCCTCTATATGGAAGCGGTTCAAACCGTGATCATCGATTAAACCTAATTCATATAAGTAATCACCGTATTTGAGTTGATGCAATGGATCAGAGAGACCATTTCCGATAGCTAAACCTTTTAACGGAATATAAACACGCGTGTCCACCGCGTTTTGCATCAAGTGAATATGGTAACCTAGTGCTGGTACATATTTTCCTGCATATGATTCCCCACTAATCCAAAATCCACTGGAATTTGACCATTCAAAAAGTTCATATAATTGCATTACGGCCTCGTGAAGGTTACGTCCCACATCTTTTTCATTTCGAGCATAACCATCATCGCTTCCAGTAAAACTAAAACCAGTTCCAACGGGATTATCAATATAAATAAGATTATGAGTGCGACTCCAAGTATAATTGCGCTTTTGTAAATGTCCATGTGAATCGAACTCAAAGGGTCCATTTTCCGCAAACAAACCAAATAATGAAGATGCACCCGGTCCGCCTTGCAACCATAAAAGTACAGGAGCGTAATCAGGATTTTCCTGTGCGGGGAAATACCAGAAGAACATATTTGATTTGCGTCCTGCATCTACTGTTAAATATCCAGAATAGCTTTCGACTTTGTGAAATTGACTGCCAATCACTGCCGCTTTTTGACGAACTTGTTCATTCGGTATTTTTGGATCATGTATAAGAGGGGTAAGAAACAGTGGTTCGCCGGGGTCGCCTCCATCACTATACTCCTTAAAGCGGGGATAGGGATTTATAAAACTTCTCGGAAACTTCAATTTCTTCGAGTCGCCTTCCATAATAAGGGCCAAACCCAAAAGGGCGAATAGCGCAACATGAATTGCGTTTTTCATTGCTGATGCACCTATGAAGAAGAAATAATTAAAGTAGGGGAATCCAACAATGGTTTTGGTTAAAATATGTTTCTATACAAATTCAATGACTTGCTGTGTGCAAACAAACAATAAATGATTAGATAACGAACCTATTTCTGGAAAAATAAAAATGTATTTTCACAACAAAGAGATACGAACGACTTTACAAAATTTAAAAAATAAACTCACACGAAGTGCAAAATATACCGGTAAACCAGTTTTCAACACTGGCTAATTGCAGAGTCGCATTTAATTGGTTTGAGCCTCACTATGAGTACTTATTTTCGTATTCTTTAAATTTTTAGACAAATAAATTGTAATTACAAATTATTGAAATTTTAAGATATTAAATTTAACATAATTGCTTTATATTGTTTTATGGTACATATTTGGAGAGGCATACTTTGAAAGTGATTAATGAAAAATTCCGTGCATTGTAAGTGGCATAGCAACCCTATTCTTTCATGGTTCTTTCCGTATCGTTTCGTCTTATGTTCCTCCATCAGTTCATTTGACAACTTCAATTGGAATTTAACAATGGCGAATTTTTCTAGATTTTTTAACTTGTGAAGAAAAATATGCCGTGGCAAATAAAATAAAAAAGTGATTGAAAAACAGACAATGTGTTATTAATTACATGCACTAAATATTTTTTAAGACAGTGATGAAAGCAATAAAGTGCAAAGTGTAGGGAAAATAGAGTAAATATTGGAAAATAAAATGACGGGTCGGTGGTTGGTGATGTCGCGATCGTGGACATCGCTTTTGTGTTTGCAATGGAAAGTCGCAGTTTGTTTCGGATTGTGTGTTTTGATTGCATCAGCCGCGGTGTCGGCAAAAACACCAGTTACAACTAAAATAAAAACAGTAAGAAATGTACAAAATATAACACAGGGAAATGAAAATCATAACAATAGTACAAAGGACGCCTCCGATCAATTAAGAACGTATCGGATGAAAGAGGTAGGTATTGAGGTGGATAATATGTTAATGAAGTGGCGCCATCGAGATTCGCAAAGCCGGTTGAAATTCATGCACTATCTTTCTAATGTCATCCAATAGGCGTGTACTGATTTGTCACAAGATGAAGGAACATTAATGGTTTTCTCGACATTAGGGGGCGGATTAACAGCAATCGATCCAATAACGAGTGAAATACGTTGGACCATAGCAGACGGTAATTATCAGTTGTGCCCGTACCAACAATTTTTGTGTTAATAATAATTGAAATATAAGTTGATGCATACTTGAATATTTTACTATAATATTTGGTAATAATAAACTTTGCGTGTAGCAACGTCAACGAGCGAAGTAATATTTTATGTTGTAGAATTAATTATAAATTTTCAAACACACGTCCAGATGTTATTTTCTCACAATTACTCTAAGCGTTTTCAAGTCGCCTTCATTATCATATACGTATATAAATGCTATTTCACTCTTTTTAGTGTACTAACTTGCAACTGGCGGCACGTTTCACAATATATTATTAATTTTTTTAGTCTTAAAAGTGTAAGGCATGAGGTACTGAAATTATGCAACTAAACTCCTTTTGTATAAACACGGTTTTATATAAAAGTTTTTAAGTCATATGCACATGATTCAATGCATATGAAAATTATGAATTTTTTGTTCTATGCATATTTTCGCTAATACAAAAGATGTGTGTTTTTCAGAAACTTAACCGCAAACGCAGAAAACAGATTTTTTAATTTTTATTTTTATTTTTATGAAAAGTAATATAGTACTTATAATAGCCTACAGATGTTTACTTATATGTATATACATACATAAAAAAGAATGAAAATCATTTTATGTATTATATTTCCCCATTTAATTAGTTTGAAAATGTAGACGTGTAAAAACCATGTGTTTATTTCTATTCTATGCATTATTGTATCAAAATACTGATAAGAGTAATCCACACCAACACTCTGCAACATAAATTGTTTTGAATGCGTTGTTAAACTGAAAATTGATTGTGCCGACAGAAATGTGACTGTGTGTGTTAGAACAAAATCAAACAAGTTAGTCATTTAAGTGTAAGCACAAGCAAAAGGTAAAAACAAACATGCACGATTTGTGCCGGCATAAGCAATTATCTTTAGCATGTGAAACTCTTCACAGAACTGCTGTTTATAATTATATTTACGATGTGTGCATTACAAATATGTGCTCGTATTTGTTGCTAAATACATTATAACAATTTATAATACTTTCTGTTATGATTGTTTTGGTTGATTTATAATGTGTGCTATAAAAAAAAATAAATACTATATAAAATTTTTATGTTCGTGAACAAAAACCTAAATATTGTATTAACAAATCTGTATGTATGTACATACATATATGAGGCGTGCTTAAAATGTGTACGAACGATTTTAGACGACATTTCCATCGACCGCATCAAGCTGCGTGGCAAAAATCACACTTATGTTAGCTCTAATTGTACACTTTTGGAGTTGTTCATGTGTTCAGCATACATACATACCTATATATATGGACTAGAATACATGTTATTGCAAATTTTGCTTTTGTTATAAAAATGTCAATTTTCTGACTTTCAGACATGACTAATATATCGCCGAGTCGATTGTTGAGTTGCCGAATAGCTTATAAGCAGTTGTTTTGATTTTATTGTTGCTGTACCGTATACAATGAAACCAAATAGATGAGCGTTAGATTTGTATGTAGTTTGTATATAGTTTTTTTTGTATTCACCATTAAACAATGAACTTTGGCTTTTTCATTAGAATCATCTTCGCCAATTTTATATAATTTTTCTATACTTATCTACACACGTATTACTTGTAATTATAAATAAAACTAATTAAAAATGTCAGCTTATGTGACATTTATTAGTCTAAGAGCGCTTATTCTCCATAAATACATTAATCGTAATTCCCTAAATTTTGATTCAACTATATTTTTCCACCACAGATCCACCCATACACGCTGATCAAGAACAAAATGTGGAAGTGCCACAATATTTGCCAGATCCACGTGATGGCAGCATTTATCAGCTCAGCGATATGGGTAATTTGAAGAAATTGCCCTACACTATACCACAGCTGGTGGCTAGCGCACCGTGTCGATCGTCCGATGGCATACTATATTCGGGTAAGAAAAGCGACACTTGGTTCATGGTCGATCCCAAATCCGGTAAACGCAAGACTGTCATGGGCTTCGGGATGGATGCCTTCGATGCTAACGAAAACAATGAGGAAGGTGAGCATAAGCCTAGCCACAGCACATCCCGTTCGATATACTTGGGACGCACGCAGTACACCGTCATGATGTACGACAGTTTAGCTAAGGGGAAGAATGTTAAACCCTGGAATATCACCTTCTATGATTACAGCGCGCACACCATGACGCCGGATATATCGAAGGAGTATGGTGAGTTGAATGAAAGAAAACAATAATTATACACATAATATCTAACATGTATGTATATATTATTAGAATATTTGCATTTAACAACAACATCAAGTGGCAATATCGTAACTTTGGATCGTAAGAATGGCAAATTTTTGTGGAAACGCGATTTAACAAGTCCAGTGGTGGCCGCATTTCTGCTCGGCTCGGAAGGTTTGCTAAGTGTGCCCTTTACCACCGTCTCGGATGAAGCGTTCGAGTCTATTCTAGAGGAATCCAAAACCGGCAATGTCAACACCATCAAGCTATTGTAAGTTCAAGCGAAACATAATACTTATATTAAATGAAAAAATGAAATTTTAAATTGTTTTCAATTCGTAGTCAATCCCTCTATGTGGGCGAGCACAGCCATGGCTTATATGCTTTACCCTCGCTGGTGGATAAGGACACGCCACGCATTTCGGCTAACCCACCAATAAAATTGTTGGATGGCCCCAACTCTGCCGATGACTCAGATCCCAAAATGGTGTACATCGATGATGTAATTCGCCGTAATGCAGGCATTGTGCTCGGTCATTACAACATGCCTAGCGACATAAATTTGCAAATATCGCCCTCACCGTCGAAAGATGACAACAATCATGGTTTAGCCACCATCAATCACTTTCCCGATGTCACCACTATGGGCTCAAATGGCTATAGCATACTCACCGGTTCGAATAGCGAAAAGAACTCTGCCGAAATAGGCGTACAAACTGAGCCCATAATTGAAATAAAAATGGAATCGACGAATGCTTTTAATAAGACCAAAAAAATCATTTTGGCAAATAGCAATAAAGTACAGAAATTCATTAATGAGTGGTTTATGGAGCATCCCAGTGGTAAAGTGCACCAAATTTTGATTGTGTTGATCTTGGCTATGGTCGCCATGTTCTGGTATATGTGCAGCACTATGCGTGAGTTGAAGAATCAAAGTGAAAATGGCTCGAAAACGTACTCGTCCTCGAATAAGAGTGGCAGCGGCAGCGGCAATGTGAATGCTTTGGACCTAATCGATTTGGGTGATGGCAATATACGTGTTGGCAAAATATCATTCAACTCGAACGAAGTGCTAGGTAAAGGTTGTGAAGGTACTTTCGTGTTTAGAGGTACCTTTGAGGAGCGCTCTGTGGCGGTGAAGCGGCTGCTGCCCGAATGTTTCACATTTGCCGACCGCGAGGTGGCCTTGTTGCGCGAGAGCGATGCGCACGAGAATGTGGTGCGCTATTTTTGCACTGAACAAGATCGCCAATTTCGCTACATAGCGGTGGAGCTGTGCGCGGCCACCTTGCAAGATTATACAGAGGGCCCGCGCAGCGCTGAACTGCGCACGCACATCAACGTGTGGGAGGTGTTGCGCCAAGCCGCAGCCGGTCTCAGTCACTTGCATTCATTGAATATCGGTGAGTGAAAACATTTTCGTAAAAATATCAAAATAACGGTTTATCTATTAACATATGTGATTTCTTTGCTTACAGTGCATCGTGATATTAAGCCACAAAACGTGTTGCTTTCACTGCCCGATGTCAGTGGCACAGTGCGTGTGATGATATCCGATTTCGGTTTGTGCAAGAAGTTGAATTTTGGCAAGACCAGCTTTTCACGTCGCTCCGGCGTGACCGGCACCGACGGCTGGATTGCGCCTGAAATGATGCGCGGTCAGCGAACGGTAAGTTGTAGTGACGCAAGTATTTGTGGAGGTTTGTGAATTGAAATTAAATGCGCGTATTTGCTTTCTGTTGTGCAGACAACTGCTGTGGACATCTTTTCGCTTGGCTGCGTCTACTATTATGTGCTTTCCGCTGGTCAACATGCGTTTGGCGATGCACTCAAGCGACAGCACAACATACTAACACATGACTACAATTTGTTCAAACTTAAAGTGGACGCAGATGATGAGCCAAACATGCCAGAGGAGGCCAGCAAATTTGTAAGTGCAAAAAAAAAGAACAAATATTACACTGATATTAATGATTTTTATTAAATACCGTTATTTCTACTTATTATAGATACTTGCTGAACAGTTGATAGCCGATATGATACATAAAGATGCGCAGAGTCGCCCATTCGCGCGCTGCATTAGCGCCCATCCAGTCTTTTGGAATAATCAGAAGATCTTGGCTTTTCTACAGGACGTCAGCGATCGCGTCGAGAAGCTGCAATTCCATGTGGAACCATTGAAGTCGCTGGAAAAGAATGGGCGCTGCATTGTGCGTGACGATTGGAATACGCATGTCGATCCGCTCATAACGGATGATCTGCGCAAGTATCGTGGCTACATGGGCGCCAGTGTGCGTGATCTTTTGCGGGCGCTGCGCAATAAGGTGAGTTGTAACTAATGAGAAATGGTCGCACATAAACATACTTATATTTTTTTGCTTCGCCAGAAACACCATTATCACGAGTTGTCGCCGGAAGTGCAGCAGAAGCTCGGCTGCATACCGCACGATTTCACGAACTATTGGATTAATAAATTTCCCGAGTTAATCTCACATGCCTACCATGCGTTTAGCATTTGCGCCGAGGAGCCGATCTTCAGACATTACTACAATGCTGATTACCACTTTAGTCGTCCGTGGTACTTTGATGCGGACGATAATCTCTTCCCATCGCTACAAAACGATCCCAAGCATTTGCTGAAACAAACTGGCGCGGGCACCAAAGATGGCAGCGCCAGTCCGAAACGCTTGCCGCGCACACCCGAGAAGCAGCAACAGTTAAAACAGCGTAAAGGTATTTATAATTTCCGTAAAACCACTGAAGCGGAAGTAATCGGCGTGGGTTTGCAAAGAAATCTGGAATTAACGACGCCTAATGCCGCAGCGCTAGCCGAGGATGAGGACGATGTAGGCAATGGCAATAGGCGTGATGTGTTTGCCAATTTCAAATTCCGACGGAACTACAACAAATCCGTGAATCGTAATTACGGCAATACGACGAATGCGAATGCGAATAACGGTGTTAATAAAGAGAAGAGCGTCACATGGACATTGCCTGGCAAGCAGGCCACTGAGGAATGAGTAAGCGCAGTAAAATAATACCGAAATATTTAATAACTCTAAGTAATGCTATTTTTATAATAAGTAAACCGTTAGCGAGTATTTAGTTTAAATTTATAAGTTACTATGACACTTCAATGATTTTTACTACAAATAACGTTATGTTGAGCAGGTGGAGAACATTGCAGCGTTCTCCTGGTGGAGTGCAATGGCAAATCAGACTTTCTTCTACAAAACAACGCGGCTCTTCGGCTCATTTCTGTTGGGTTGTTGTGGTATGAGTTCTAAATGTTGAAAAATTGAAAAAATATAAATAATTATTTAAGAAAATTGGTTAGGCTTGAATGCAGGTGTAATATTTATTTAAAACTTTAAAGAAATATATTCTTAATATGATAACTTTTACTACAACTTTTGAAAATTAAAAAAAGAAAAATTACGACACATTGCAATTTCATGCCTTTGCTGTTGAAACCTTATTTTTCTTTAATATTTTTGAAGACAAAGTTCTCTCAGTTAGTTTAAAGTATATTTTAGCGATTTTTTGTTTGAACACAACCGTTACACCATAGTCCTTCTACAGTTGTATATTTAAGTTATATCAAGCCTTAACACATTTGCGCATGCTTGGTGCAGCCTCAAATATATTGTCTTCTTTCCCCTCATTTACACCCTTGCACTGAGAAATCTAGTATTAAAATATATGCGTAAATAAAATATTTGTATTTAACAAATGTTAATTGTAATTTTTTTGTTATGCCATTACGAATATTATTACTTTATATAAAAAATTATATGGGGAAGTGAAAAACTAAAAATAAAAAAAAATAATAATAATAAAATGCCGCATATCCAGTCTACAGTTTAGCGGAAGTGCTGTAGTTGTGTTAAAATTATTATAAATCAAAAATAATTTACAGTTTAAAAAACAACAACAAAAAATGCACGAGTCGGCCTTTCCGTGAAAAAAAAATGAAATATAACACTTGCTAATTTTTTTTTATACTATATCGAGCGCTGCTTATCAACTGCGCAAATATTTTCTGTGCAAACATTTTTCTACAATCGGCAGCGTATACACAGCTCTACTGTAGACTGAAAGAATTGTTGTTTTGTTAGCAGAAAAGGTGTCTGTCAAATGCACGTAATTTGTCTGTGATAACATTTATTGTTAAACTTAAGAAAATTGTAATAGATAAGTGCTTACTGTTTAGGTGGTTACAATTGCAAGCGTTTAAAGCGAAACAATGTTAATTTCTAAAAAATGTTCATACATAACATAATTTTCTATAAATTTATGTATGTTCTCTTGCTCTCGCATATTTTGCACCCAAACTTACAAAATTCCATTTTTTTTAGTTTCTAAATTCTTTTACATTCAATAATAATTTTTTATATTTAAGTCAAACTACTTTGTTGTTGCATTGTTTCATTTCAGCGCTTGCAATTAAACTTAAAAATGAAAAAAAAAAACAAAAAAAATTGTAAATATACTAATTTTTGTCTATGTATGTTCTTGTAAATGCACTTTTCCGTGACATGAAATCTAATTATTATTTTTATAATTAGCTTAAGTTTATTACAAAATTTTATGCCTGAAAACTGTAACCAAATATCTAACTGTAACTGCGTGTTTACTATATTTCCCAATTAAATAATAAAGTTTAGTTAAAAGAAAACAAAGTTTATGGATTTTTACTATCACGTTTTTATTTGTTTATGAATATTTTTTGAAACAATTTTACTTTGCATAAACGCTCATTTAGTTGTACATATTTATTGTGTATAAGTGTATAAGCGACTGAGTGCCTGCACTGCGTTTACCATTTAACATATATTAATATTAATAAAAAAAACAAATTAACTAAAATTAGTCAACAAAAATATAATTTGAAACAATTAAACAACAGCACAAATATAACACGGGTATATTATAAATTAGTTTTTCATATGTATATAAATATTAGTCATACAGACATATGTATGCTTGTACATAAAATAATTTACTAAAAACGAAAATAATTATTTTGCATATGCAAAAACAAAATTGACTATAAATTAATGAAGTTTTTAAATAAAGAAGTCGTACATATGCACATGTACATAAATGCTATGTAATTTACAAGTATATGTGTATGTAGGTAAAATATGCAACAACCTTTGGATCGCCTACAGCACGGGGCTTTTCAATGCAGTTTTTTAAATATTTTTTATATTCGAAATTTTATGTTTCTTTAACTATAGTTTCATTGTAGCGTATATGCAGTTATTTGAATTTGATTTTTTTTCGTAAATAATTATTAATTTAAAAAAGTTGTGCAACTAGTTTGTAAAATATTTGGTATTTTTTGTTGGTTAATATTTTCACGACTTTTATGTAGAAAAAAAACGCTTCGTCTTATATTCGATGTTGGTATTTCCATATAAACAGTAACAATATGGAGAGCTTTTTTTCAGTTTTACTTGGTTTCGGCATGCTTCATTTCGTGCTTCACACAGTGCCGGAAAGCATCCCAGCCTTCTGATTTGGCATTGGACTGCAAAGAAATAAGACGTATTGAGTATGTATATATTATTAAAAATTCCATATATATTCCAGAAAAAATTATTGATTTGCAGTATTACAGTTATACAAATGTAGGCACATATACATATATATGTTATATCAAACTTCGTGGTTATTTTCCAAAGAAGTAGCGATAAACATATTGCGGATTCAATGATTAGGCCCGTTTTTTATAATTTTTGCATTTAGCGATAAAAATATGTCGGTGAAAAAATATTTCTGATAACAAAAACTTGTTTCCATGTTGTCCTCACACAGCATTGTTTGCTGCTTGGGTCTAAAATTACACTTTGTGGCTGACATTCTCAAGTGCTCATAACCGCTAAATTCGCGTTTGGTCATAAATTTTGTACTTTTACTTGTTTGCTATAATTATTGTTTACTATATTTATGACAATAAGATTAAAAAAAAATATTTTTTTGAGGTTATAAAAATTAAAAACAAAGAAATGACGTTTACGTGAGCGCTTGACAGTTACTACCTTCCTAAACTTCATATTCATTTTACTTTATAAAGTTATTATTGTTGTTGTTCTACAGATTATCCAGGCTGCTGGAACGGAGACCATAAGTCTGGTTGTAGTAGATGTCATCTAACGGGAGGCCCAGGAAACATGCTGTTTCGATGGCGTCGGACCAAAGGGAAAGAGGTGTTTGATGAGTTAGGTTCGTTGGGCATGCAAGGCGGTGATTATACCATCCCGGGACTCATTACATGCACGATATATATTCTGTATGCTGGGGTTCAGTCTGGATAGGTAGGAGTTTAATCTGCTACAATATCCAGAACGAAGTTGCGCATGAGTGACTCTGGTTTCACATGACAACTCGAGCACTTCGTCTGCTATAGGTGGTGGTTTGACTCGAACGACGCCATTCATTGGGAGGGAGGCACGGAAGGTGTTAGTTGGTCCACTGTGAATGGCGTTGAAAGCGTGTCTGAAGTTGTCCGCGTCCATGTCCGCAGTCTGGTCGGCGTATTGTTGGAGTGACCTTTTTATGAAGTCAAATGTTCTATCTTGAACCTCTTTGATAAAGCGTCGGACACGCATGTTATATTTTGAAAAATGAATTTAATTACCCGGTTTTATACTTTTATATATTAAGCATTAGCTCCTCAAAGTAGTTTGCATAATTTTTTGGTACTACAAACAATAATAATATAAAATAGTGAAATCGTGCGTTTTTGTTGTAAACGTGACTGTGAGTGTACGAAATTGAAAAGCAAGTTAAAAAAATGAACAGTGAACAAAAGCATATTTACATTGTAAAAAATAAAATAATTAAGAAAAAATAAACAGAAAAGGCAAATAAAACAATAAAAACATATTTTTAAAATATTAATTGTTTATTTGTAAATGTATATTAATAAGCATGTAAATGATAAACGACTAAATAATGAACAAACTATTTTAAACAATGTTATAAAGTTAAACAAATGTCACGAAGCAAGTGAAATTAGGAAGCAATTTAGATATAATGTATTTATGGAGAGGTATTATTTTTTTTTATGAAACATACAATGGAATTGGCAATTTATAACAAGTTTTAAACAAATTAATTACACAAACTTTTGCAAAAATAAGGAAAATAGTTAAATTAAATATTTGATACAAAATGATTATGAGTATTATTTCTACACAGCGCTGCCTCAATTATTAAAATTTGATTTTTGTTATGGGTTTTGGCGCACTTTAAACATATGTAAATCAAGATATGCAAGCTCAAGTTGATTTCACATATTTCGAATTTAATATGAATTGTCAATATAAGAACTGAAGAATTATAATTACATTTAACTATATAAAGTAAACAAAAAATAAGCACAAAAATTTTGGGTGTAAAATGTTTCAACATGCACTTTTAGTAAATGTTTTGAACAAACTATGCGATGGCACATGACACTCAAGTGATGAGAAATTAAGCGCTATACAATTGAATTGATTACTAAAGCTTTCAGCTGTTTAGGTACAAAAAATATTAATCAGTCAGTGTTAGGAGAACAACTCGGTATCTTTGAAATAATCTAAACGGCGACAGGCGCGTTGACGCCACACCGCAAATAACGGATTGTCAGCCTCGATAAATTCATCATTTGCCAGATCGTACTCAAGCACTTTCCAATGACTTACTTTGAAGCCACGATGCACACGATCCTTCATGATCGCGATGAACTCCCTGTAGGACAGCATGCCGTCGCCATTGTCATCAAAAATAGCAAAGACGGTGTCAATCAAATGTTTGCTAAGGCTGAAGCCAGTGCAAATTTTTACAGCACGCGAGAATTCACCTGCGAAATGAAAAAAATCAAAAATTATTGAACGAAATCAAATAACCTCAAATGTAGGTACTTTGTGAGATGGCACGATCGGCCAGCGTATACATGCGCATAGCGATTGCAAAGTCCTCCAGATTGTTGAGGAAGCGACAGAAATCACGAAACTCTTCGAACGTTATGCCACGCTCCACCTTAATGCGATCCATTAGACGCTCCAAATAGGCATCGTACTCCTCCGTATTCAAATAGGTGTAACGCAGTAAAATTTTAGCAAAATCATTTTCGGTGATCGCCACATTGCCCTTGGAGAACTCATTGAACTCCAATTCGAGCACTTCCGTTTGCAGATTGTCCATGAATTTGTAGAAGCCATCATAGTTGAGGTCCTGATTGCCCTTCTTGCCAAACAAATGAATCTGTAGTGTGGTGTCAATGCGATGTTTGCGCTGCAGACCCTCATCGTCGTCAATATAATCGTCCTGTGTATAATTAGGTAATTGAATTAGTGCGCTCAATACAATCTAATTGTAAAATTAAGTAGGGTTAAGTTTGGAAAATATATTTTCAAGCGTTAGAGAGTTCAATTGACAGCGGTTCGTGCTTCAGAGCTGGGTTATGTACAATATTTGTATTTTGTAGCGTATTAAAAATAATAAAAAATAGATTTGTGTTAATTTGAAAATGGGGAAATTAGTAAATAATAATGGACTAAACAAAAAGTCAAAATTTGCACAACATGTAGAACAAGAATTCCTGCTTTTGGAGAATACATTTTTTAAAGATGTATGTAGATAATTCAAAAATTTCGGGTTTTATCAGACAAGCATATAGTATTATATGTGGTATGTGTATATGTAATATATCTTTAACTTTAAGTTATAACACCACATTTAAAATACACAAAATTTAGCATCTACCATAAATTTTAGTTAAATAAATAATATTTTTACGTTTCAAAATAAGTCATATACAATAAATAATTTCATCCCACACCAGTTTATTTAGACCACTGCAAAATACGTTACCTCTGCGCGTCTTATAGGTTCCTCTTTCGCTTGCTTTTTATCCCTATCTTCCTTGGGACGTCGTTTACCCTGCCAGACGCCACTAAATATGCGTTCCATCTATTGTAAGCGTGTGTTAGTGTAGGCACATAGATAATCATATATCATGCGATTAATAAAATGCCACAGCGAAATGTGAATGCGATAACATAAATGAAATAACAATTTAAAAAATACACAACAAAAATGTTAAATTCACACAACAAAATAGATATAGATAAAGTAAAATAAATTTAACAAAAAGCGTGTAAATCATAAAAAGTTCTAGGTGTAAACTACGGCAACTAATCAATTGGAATACACACCCATTGATCGTTTTCTCGTCGAATAGTGTAAATTTACTTACACTAACAGTGTTCACAGTTTTTTTTTATTTTCTTATCAGAAATGCTAGCGCTAAGCGGGACTAATACAGAAGCCAAGAAATGCGTATATTTTGTATGTAAATATGTGTAAGTGTATTGTGTTGTGCTTTTAAAAACTCAACTGGAAAATTTCAAAACAAAAATTTCAATTGAACAAAATCATTAAGAGAAAGATAAGATAAAACAGAACAGCAAAAAAAGTTAAATTAACTTTCCTAAATATTTGACTTACATCTTCTGTGCCCTTAGATTCTTGTTGTTTCTGTTTCTTAAGAGTTTTGATAAATATTGCCTCCGCTGTTTCTCTATCCCAAATTAAACTCAACAACTAAATCAATTAAGTTATGAGTAAGGAAAAAAAGACAAATAATTTAAAATTCATGTCACATTGCAGCGAATTCACAAGCAATTGCATTTAACCTAACATTTCGCAGTTCAATACGCTTCCAATGCAGGCTATCGGAAATTTAAGAGATTACCAGTTACACACTTTTTATAACAATCTTATCACGTTTACACGTAATTTGGATAATATTTTTAAAGAGATTTTATATATATATATTTTTTTTTTTGAAAACAGATGCTTACAAGTTTGCGCGTTTCTTCGTCGACTTTATGCTGCTTGAAAGTACCGCCCAAAATTCTCAAAATCTACATAAAATAATAAATAAAAAAGGAAAAATATAATAAAATGTGAATATAAAGCGAAATAAAGCAATTGAAGATAAAAATAAATTATATTTGTAATTAAATTTAATAAAAATTTATAATTAAATTTATCAAATAACACAAAAAAATTGTATGATTTTATACAGTGGAACTTCCATAACACGAACTTTTATAACACGAAGATCTCCACAATTCGAACTTTTGAATTGGCAAAAGCAAACTGCCACAAAAAAAATTACAGAATACATATTTTAACGAATTTTAATAAAACTTTATGCGAAGTAAATAAACAAAACTGTGTATAAATTTATATTTTGCAGCTTTTTGAAAAAATTATGAAAATTTCTTTATATCTTTGTCTCTATAATTGGAAGATTTTTTGTGGATTATGGTGATTCGATTTAGAGAAGTTCCACTGTATTTTTAAACGGAATAATGCAAATTGTAGCCGTAAATACATAAGTATTTATGCTATTACTGCCATTTAATTTATGAAAACATTAGCGGTCGCAATTAACTTACCACCAGAAATTCATCCTTCTCAACGCGATGATTGCCATCAGTATCGAACATATTAAATGCAATGCGAAAACCGGAAATGGGTTCTATTAGAAATAATAATAAAAAAATAAAGACATTTTTACTATTTATCTATATTTGCTAGAATCAAAATTTGTAACTTACTTGTCAAAACGGATAATAGGAAGAGATACTCTGTGTAAGAAACTATGCCTGAAATTACGGAGAAAAACTTAATTATTAATTTAAAGTTTGATAAAAGATGAATTTTTAATCATTCATAAACATTTAAAAGTATTCTAAGTATTAAAATCAATTTCGCTTATTTCTCTTAATTTATTAAAAATCATTAATATTAAAAGAAAATAATTAAAAGAAAAAAATATTATTATAAAGTATCTAAAATAGCCACTACCAACATTACCTCTGTCCCTTAGTGTGCGAAATAACATTTTTGTACCCTTTTTCAGGGGCGGTGTGTTGTCCTTTATGAGCTGTAAGTCTTGATCAACCAGCACACGTCGTTTCAAGCGTGCTAGAATAATAACAAAACTTTATATTTCTTCATAAATAAAATGCAACACCACATTGCGCTTACGTCTTGGCTCTTGCTCGACCACAGAATCTAGGAAATCCTGTGGTGTCATATACAATTGTCCGCGGTACTCAACCGATGCGAACTTGATGAAGCGACGCTCGCGTGACGTCAATTTCTTAAGCATATTTTCCTCTTCAGTCTATAATAAAAATATAAAAAATACAAAATTATAAAAATAAATGCATATAGGTTGAGGGTAAACGCAAATGCCTCACATACAATACACATTACATTACGCACAACCAGTTTTCGCTCAGGCTGATTAATGCGCTGGCGAAATTGGTAATTCTATACTTTTCAAACTTACAACAGCAACATCTTTACAAAAAAGTATTAAATCTGCTTTTGGTAAACGTTTATAAAAATATACTAAAGAACGGTGTTGAATTGATGAATGTGCAAGGAACTGCGTGATAAATTTTAAATATATGCAATGGTAATTAATCGTTCGAATTCTAAAGAAAGTGTATGAATACCTGAATTAACTATATGCGAGATTTATATCGCAGTTGATGATTACACAACCACGTGCGTCTGCGATGCATATGAAAAAAAACTTGAAACGAAAAATGTCGAGAAATACTAATATAAAATCTTATTTAAAAAATAATTTTTTTTTAATAAAATCTTTTTTTGGTATTACTGATGAGATATTTTTTAGTGTTACTGAAACATTGCAATTTTTAGCTTAAAATCGATTATGCTGAAATACATTTTAGTAAAATTCTATAATAAAATTAATAATTTCATCATTTTCATTTCTCATTGTTCGCAATTGTCTGGTTTTCCGTTTTACTATAAAAGCAATTTATATGTTAGTAGATAAATCACGGCTTTAATGATATGCATATTCGATTTTTATTCTAATTTTGTAACTTTATACTGCAAGCTATTTCAAGTGTCTGCATTATTATTATTATTAACTCCTTTCAGAAATCGAAGTTCAATAATTTTCCCACATTTAAATATTGTGCATATTGCCGCATTCAATCTTTATTGGCATCATTAAAGTTATTATCATTGTTACTGACTGCAATAAAGCAGCAGTCAATATCAATTTCATAAATTTTACAACAATAATAAATTAAACTGGCGTTAACCTGAAACAGTTTGGTATGCACTACGCGTTACCAGTGATTTCGAAGGCAAGAGTACAACTCAAACAAATAAATGTAATAAATGCAAATATATGCATACATACACACAAAATTATACAAACTTTATGAGAAAAAAAACATACTTCTATCTCTTAACCGATTTTGTAAAAAAACCAAAACGTCTAATTTCAAAATAAGTCAACTTATTGAGAAGCTAAAATGTGTACACGTGCCATCCTCCTAGCCACGCATGCGCTTCACAGTCATACCATCAACCAACAAAATGAACGCGCCACACTTGTTCGGGCATGAGTCTACACTGCGTGCCACGGAGACCTCGTGGGAGTTAAAAGTGTGCTTATTCATGTTTACATTTTTTACATAACAATTATTATTTTCTTTATTAGATAGATCGATGCGTTTAACAACCATTCATTCATTACTGCTCCAAGCACAATTGTATTCATATCGGGACCCACCTACCACAGACTCTTGGCGATAATTCTTAATAATTGTGTGACATCATCCTCTACGCGAGACGCCTCAGCAGCCATTTAGAAATACATGAAGGTATAAACATATGTATGCCACATTCACACACACATACACATATATATATTTTATGAAAAGTAATTTATGCCACAATATTGGGTTATGGTTGTTTTGTAGGTGGCAATTGACGGTGGCAGGCGCGACAATCAATTCAAGTAACGCGTATTCATTATCGTGGTTGGCAACAGCAGAGAGACGCCTTGTGCCTTTGGCCACCATGGGATTTTTTAAAGCGCATTATGGCATTGTGCGAAGGACAGGCAAACAATTTAGACTACGCCTTTTGTCTTCAATTGTAAATCATTCAAAATTTAATTGTATTCAAATTTGAGTAGCATGCCTGATAATAAATAGATAAAAACTTGCAGGCGAATATACAGCTGTGTGTAAATGCATTTGTTTACAGGTTTGTTGTGGCATTTGTGATATTGTTGAACTGTCAATTGTAGTCCAAAATAAAAATGTGTGCCCCGAGGGAAAAATTCTATTGTCGACAAAGTGTGGGTGTAAGTGTTATTATTATTCTTTTATTTGTTTGGTTATGTAGTTTTGTTTTGACTGCTCCACGGCGGGAGTGCTATTGTTTGTTTTGTCTCTTCGCCGGCAGCTTTGACATTGGGATGCAATGGATTAAGCGCCGTCATAATTTACACTCTGGGTGGCACTCATACAATATCAATATGATTCAATATGCTTTGAATTGTTGCAGGTCGGAACAAATTGGTAAGGTGAGTATAATATGATATTTACATGCAATTTGTAAACTTGACATTGTCGATTGTGTTCTAATATGATGTCATGGTTAAACGGATATACATTTATTAGTAATTATTATGTTTGAAAAGTAATTAATTTGTCTATATGACTTTAATGGATGCAAATGATAAGTCATATGTAGAAAGAGAAATGAATATGAAAAATATTAAGAAATTACATAAATAATGTTAATAATTGTAATTCAATTGTTATGTTTTATTTTTAATTTTACAGATCGTGTCTCAGATGTATATCCGGTCAAGAACTGTTATTCCGGCCGAATACCTCAAAATATAAAAAACAGCATCAACAAAATACTAATGACGTTATGATGAAACCCCAAAAACTTATAAATGATTCAAATTATCTCAACAACATTCTGCTTGGATTACTGATACCACAAATAAACAACTAAATAACTTGTATATGACTCATAAATAAAATACCCAAAACACCAGATATGACGGAGAAGATATTCTGATAAACAACATAAAAATAACGAATGAAGTTCATAGTAAAAAAGTGCAATAACCCCCCAACTTGTTGCTTCAAATTGTAGTTGTTTGGCGCTTAACGCATAGACCAAAACAAAAAACAGCTGGCGTTGTATAAAGAGCAACACAAGTAAAGTTATGAATGTCAAAAAAGGAATTTGCAACTAAAAATAGATATGATAAACCACTCAATTGCACCCGTGCGTCCTTCACAAAAACTCTCCATCTATAAAGCAATCGAATTTTCAAACATTATATTCTATTCCAATTAGCATTACTTTACACTTTTGACAACTAATATGTAATAAATACGAATGCTAAATTTTTTTTTTCAAGTTCTTTTCATACAATAACTTACCTTTCGCATGCGAAAAGCAGCATTCAAACGTTCCGATTTGAGATAATTTGTACATATCAACGCCGTCAATCCACCGCCCACAAACACTAAATATTTTGTATAATTCTTTGGCACACTTTTGGCACTATGCAATCTGTGAAGATTTCTTTGTAGTGGACGCAAATTTGGTGCTAAATTTAACACTCGATTTGCAATTTTTCCAAACGTAGACATTCTCCAAAAAACGATAACAGCACAATGAAAAATATCTGCAAAGAAAAAATTAATAATAATTGACAACTAGGCGGCATTGCCAGCATAGAGTTTTAGCTGTTGGTAGGGTTGTATAGTGTACGATAGAGAGTTTGTTTGGAATTGGAACGTGTACAAATTGGAAATGGAATTGATTTAATTATTGGAAAATAATGTTATAAAAAAAATAAAATAATTAAAATAAATCAAATTATAATATATATAAATAATAAATAAAAAAACATAAAGGAAGAAATGGAAAATATAAAAGCAAACCAAAATATAAAAGATTTAAAAATAAAAATTGAAATAATTATATAAAATATAAATACTATATAAGTATATTTTATAATAAAAAATATGTGAGCCAAACCATGTGTGTTCAGGTCTATCTATGCCTGTATATATCATTATTTGAAACCAAGCCGTCGGTTGGGCGGGAGGAGGGTTATCGTTTGGGCTTATAAAAAAAGATGCGAAGGGCAATCAGAACATCCTCATCATCGACACCAAATAAAAGTGAAAAATAGAAATTAGATAAAGCAGAATTTATGTATGTGGTGGGTAACAAACGGGTCTAAATTATTCGACCTCCGCTAGCGTGCTATGCAAAACTAATGCAATGCCAATACAAACTTCTTCGATGGACTTGGGAATATAAAGCATTCAAACACACGATGCGAACATATGCGGTTGAGTGGGATGAAGATGGCTCCAGGTCGAAATGCATAAATATTGCGTAAATTTGTGTTGTTGTCGAGTGATCGTGTGCAGCATAGAAGTCAATTTACAAACATAGTACTTGCTAGAAATAGGTCATAAAGGGCGATACAAAGGCGAACGAGCGTTCAATTGATTTATGGATGTCTACATATGAGTATCTTCATAGGACACTGTTTGGTGGTTAAAATCATTGACAAAACTGGTTGATGTGCGGTTAACGAATAACAAGTTAAAGTCATAAGGGCAGCGAGAACATTTGTATCTTCAAGATGTGATAATTTAAAACATTTTTATGAGTTTGTGGCTTCTTTGCTGCCCAAAATACATACATATGTATATCTAAACATATGTACAAATTTAACATCATCAATAAAGTCAGAAAATGTACTTTAAGTGATGAAAATAGAATTTGGCAACTTGTTAAATGATCAAGTTACATCAAAGTGTTCAAGTGTTGAACATTTCAAGTGAACCGTAAACTGAAACATGATTTGCATATGTATCTATTTTCATATAATATTATATATATAAGGTCTCTTCAAGATAACTAGATACAGAGGTTTCTTTAATGATCTATGTATAACATTACTCAGCATTGTAATTAAGGATCTATTGCTCTCTATAATTCTGAAAATTGTTCTATATATATACATAAGCATGTATGTATATATGTGATGCGGTACGAACGGACTCCCAATACATGATACAATAATTTTTTAATTTGATATATATAAAATTAAAAATCGAGGAATCTTGGGAGAGAGTACTTAGCAAGACCAAGACGAGATCTATTCGAAATAAATTTGAATTTTTGATAACTATAGTTTTTGTTGGTCTTTTAAGGCTAATATTGCTATAATTTATCGGCCTTCCTTCTAGTAGTAGATAATAACTTGTTCTATTAAAGGACCCTCGAAGGTAATGAAATACTGAAACTCTTCTTTTATTATTTTGGCAGACAAGATATTATCTTGTGTGGTGGTTTAAAAGTATTTCTAATATCGTTTTCCTCTGTGATTTCTTTAAGCACATAGCACCGAACCTTGTCAGTTCTGATCAAACCCGGCTAAGGAATGCTTTATGTAATAATCCTTCTAACGAGCTGCATATCAGATATTGAAATATTGTTATGCAATAATAATGTTCGAATGGACGAAAGTGCTCCAGCTCTGAAAGTGTTCGCATCAGTAACCGCTGGTGGAAGCCGAGGAAGAGGGAGATCTCCACTCCGATGGAAGGACCAGGTGGAGAAGGAACTGGCTTAACTTGGTATTACCAATTGGCGCCAAACTGCCAAAAGGAGAGATGCATCGTCCGTTGTTGTGGACTCGGCTATAACCGCTTAAGCAGTGTCTATGCCAGTCAAGAAGAAGAATAAGCTATTTATTAAAATAACGTCGCTTGAAAGATGCATACAGAAATAATACAAAACACAAAAATATTACTACATACAAAGGAATAAATTCAATATTTAGACATGCTAACGACTACCAATAAACCGCCCACACATTATGATGTAGCATCCTTTTGCTATCCTGCTGACCCTGAGAAACCCATATACGCATCATTTCCTTTATTACGGCACAATTTTTTTATAGCTGCGTTGACATTCTAAACGCCCATGACAATGATAACAATAACAATAATAATAATAATAACAAGAAATTATTATGTCGCGCCACGGATTTCCATGTAAGTCGCATAAATCACAACGCTTGAGCGGCTGGTGGCGCTGTTGGGAGGAAAATTATACGCTACTCAAATTTCTAATTTCAATAATTAATAAGAAAATGTAATAAAAACGTCCGGACAGAGGTGAGTAATAGAAATGTTGACCGCGACATAGCGCCAGAGGGTGCCAGCAGAAGCGCTTGCGCAGTGTCGCCCAACTATTGAGTTCATATTGATTTCACTAAGCTGCGAGTGCGGCGCATAGCAGCAGGAGGAGTATGTTGCACCAACTGTTGGTCTGGCAATTACACATATTTTTGTGTATTTATATTTATACAGATATGTTGTTGTAGAATAATTTAATAAATTTTAATAATCACTACGAAATGGCTAAATATGTATGTATGTGACGGCGTTCGGCTTCCAGCTGAATATTTGTATTGTGCCAAGTTTGTTGCACGTTTGGCCATTGGCGTTAGACGGCGCTTACCGCAGGAAATCCCGCATGCACAAGCGACACATACGGGCAAGCGCTTGCCGCTTATCAGCGCGCCCGCCCCTTGCAAGGCGAGTGCGCATGTGTGAAAATGCAAAGCAACACGCCTACGGCGCGCCTCGCTGCGTCTGCATAGGCAGTCGGCAAGACATTCGTGGTCATTGTCACAGCGGCGAAGGCTATGGTTGTGGCCAAGGCTGCGGCGGCTGCTGTGGCAAACGCAATCAGCCAAATGCGGCGCAAAGTAGTTAGAATGTTATATTGACACTTCATAACTTCTCAACGAAATTATTATTATGTGTTTGAGTATGAGTATTTCCCGGCAAGAGATTAAGATCGGCTCATAATCTTGGCCACGGTACAATTTCTTTTGAGGTTTTTCGGTTTCTCGTTGCATTCGAAAAGAATTTGCTGCCTGCTGTGCTGCGCGCACGCCTGCTTCGTATGTCCCAGAAAATCAGTGCTGCGGCGAATGACTCGTAATCGCTCGTTCGACCGGTTGTTATTGGTTTTGCGTGTATCATATCGTGTACACATGTTTACATTGCTATTTTGTGATTTTCAATGAGCTCGTAAAAGTAATTTAATTACCAATGCGCGCCATCATCCTTTCCCAGGCGCTTCATGTGTGCGGTTGAGTTCGATTTTTTAATTGTTGTCTTCCAAAAGCGAAAATGTCGATTTTCAAAAACAATACTGTAATAAATGGGCATAAAACATTTAATTTAACAAATATTGGTAGTACTTCAACAAAGCGCTGGCTCCCACACACATGCGAACCTCACTTAGTGGCCACTGGCCAGCACACACAGCCGCGTCTCAGCGGTAGAAGCTGTGGCACGCAGCGCACTCGTGCAATTTGTTTGGTCATAAAAGCGACCTTTCGTTGGGTAATAAAATGCTTGTTCACGCCTCTCAAAATTGCAGTGTTTCACATTTGTTTCGGCTCACATTCAATTGATTTCGGGAAGGAAGACGACTGCGCCACAGCTCAAACGGCTCCCATCCACATTGCCAAATCGAACGCAAATATCCTGCGGCAAAGTGCAAAGTGAATGCTTCAAAATTCAACAATGAGCGCAAGTAATTTAATATTTATGTGTCTTCGAGAGACTCTTTGGCATGTTGTTATTAAGGATTTTATGTCAGTTACAATTTGTTGGCAATAAAGATGTTTCAATTAGCTGGAAGTAGTGCAAAAAATTAAAACAATAAGTGAATTGCTTGTATTTGGGGCGAATATATATGTAAGTGCCAACACGAGAGTTTCCTATGTATTATAAGACATACGAGTATATCATATATTTTTGTGAAGTAGTTCTATCCCCGCAAAACTAATACGGCTGTGTAAGCTGACGTTGAGCAACACCAAAAGCTCCGTCAAGATCGGGACGGACCTCTCCGAGCCGATCGATACCAGATGAGGTTTCAGACAAGGTGACTCACTCTCGTGTGATTTCTTTAACCTGATGCTGGAAAAAAAATACGAGCTGCAGAGCTAAATAGGGAAGGTGCAATCTTCTATAAGAGTGTACAGCTACTGGCGTACGCCGATGATATCGATATCATTGGAAAAAACACCCGCGCCGTTAGTTCTGCTTTTTCCAGACTGGATAAGGAAGCGAAGCGTATGGGTCTGGTGGTGAACGAGGACAAGACGAAATATCTCCTGTCGTCAAACAAACAGTCAGCGCATTCGCGTCTTGGCTCCCACGTCACTGTTGACAGTCATAACTTTGAAGTTGTAGATAATTGCGTCTACCTGGGAACCAGCATTAACACCGATAATAATGTCAGCCTTGAAATCCAACGCAGAATCACTCTTGCCAACAGGTGCTACTATGGACTGAGTAGGCAATTGAAAAGTAAAGCCCTCTCTCGACGAACAAAAACTAAACTCTAAAAGTTCCTCATCATTCCCGTCCTACTTTATGGTGCAGAAGCGTGGACGGTGTCAACATTCGATGAGACGGCACTTGGAGTTTTCGAGAGAAAGGTTTTGCGGAAAATTTATGGTCCCTTAAACATTGGCAACGGCGAATACCGCAGAAGATGGAATGATGATCTGTATATGTTGTTCGACGACATAGACATAGTCCAGCGAATACAAAGACAGCGGCTACGCTGGCTAGGTCATGTTGTTCGAATGGATGAAAGTGCTCCAGCTCTGAAAGTATTCGATGCAGTACCCGCTGGTGGAAGCCGAGGAAGAGGGAGACCTCCACTCCTATGGAAGGACCAGGTGGAGAGGGACCTGGCTTCGCTTGGTATAACCAATTTGCGCAAAACTGCCCGAAGGAGGGATAAGTGGCGCGCTGTTATGGACTCGGCTATAACCGCATAAGCGGTGTCTACGCGAGTCAAGAAGAAGAAGTTCTTATGAGGGAGAATTGCTTAGCGCCTAACCGTCTTGAAAGTTTGGAAGTCGGGTTGATACAGTTTGGAGTACGCTGAGTTCACTTGAATCTGGTTCTTTTTGTTTGATCTTCGGTTTTATAGCTAAAGCGTTCATTAAATTTTCATAACATAACCTCAGGGAATTCATCCTATAGGTTGTGATTGGACCTCTACTCTCTTCTTTCGACCATCACGTTAGCTGTGCCAATCTTCGAAATTAGCCGTTTTTAGTTCGGGCAGAATTTCAATTAATAAAACCCTCTTTTCGACAAGCACAATATTTCCGACTAGACTCAAAGAACGAAGAAAGTTGCGGTGAACCAACACGATTTGAACTCAGATTACCTCTAACAGTCTTTAAAGTTTGGAAGCCTGATTATTACAGCCTTCCCCCCTTTCTAAACTAGTTAAGTACCAATCGAACAAACAACTAGTATAAATTAAATAAACTGGCATAATCACATATAGATAGATTATATAGAATTGAACATGCCTTATTTTTGAGAGCAGAGCTCAAACTTTGAGAGCTGAGATGATCGAACAGGATTTGAACCCAGCTTATCTCCCTTGAACTTGAGCCATGGAAATTGAAAAGGTATAATAATTATTCACTGATCACTTATGCTACTTGCGCGTTTTACTTATTTCGAGCATTTATTGAACTACCTTCGAAAAATAATAAAATTTTAATTGCAGCCTTATTAAGTTCAAATAAGTTTGCAGTTATTTGCCGCCTTACGCAAAAGTACACATGCGTGATCTTAAATTAATTAACATTTATAATAAGTGGCGATCGTAAAAAGAGTACATGCTATTTTGTGCGGCGAAGCCACTAAACTCCCTCGAATATTCGAATATTCCACTCGCAACGGTGACTACGTGCAGCAATGTGAGGGAGACATAAATGTTTTGTGACATAATTGAGCGTGTGATACCGAAAATTGTCCAACACCCTACTCAATCAAAAGTGACCAGATACAAAAAAAACAAAAAAGAGGGAATAATTGTTAAAGCTACACAGTAGTAGCAACCAAGAATACAAGAGAGAAAAAAGTGGAATAAAGAACGAATTTCGTTAAACGCTCCTTATTTCAGCGTAAACCAAACCCGGCGGTGGCATATAATCGCTTGTTTAGAATCTTCGCTGGAAGGTGGAGCAACAAAGCGACGAATACAATTCCCATATAATTCACAGTTTATTGTGTTGGATGCACAGGCGCACACACGCAACTTTATCGCCGATCAGCGATCTTGAAGGATTAAGCGCGTACTCAAGAGGCGCGATAATGATCCCCACGCTGCCATGCGGCGCAAGAACTTTTTTCACTTTTAGTTGGCCTCACTGAAAATTACAAAATCAGCATCTCAGAGACGAAAAGCGTTAAAATACCACCAAAAGTTGGTGGTGGTAGTGTGGTTATCGCTGCGCTCATCAGCAGCGGCGTCAAATTTGAGTTGTTGTTGTTGTGCGCATGCGCGTGAGTTTGATGACCGCCCATGTGCTTACTACGCGCCCATGCACTCCTGCCGCCACTTACTGTTGTTGTGGTGCAACTGTGTGACCTGCCACAAAACGGAAGGATGGGCTTTCTCCGTCTGAAAGTCCATACACTTTTTGCTTGTGCAATGATTTAGTCTGGGGCTTTCGTTTTAAAATCAAAATCTTCTGAAAAGAAAAAAATGTTGCTCCGCTGTTGTTTATGTACCTTTTTATACCCAAGCGTAACGCTTTGCTCAAGGTAATCCATATTCTAGAATCTAATCAGGAATGTTGAGGGTTTAGTGCTTAAAGCTTCGACCTATTTACCTAGTTGGATATATATATCGAACAATATTCTATTTTTTTATAATAGCTATAGGACCTTCTTCTTTATATTTCTTATCCGGTCTCGACATTTGCTTTATGATGTCTCCATTCTCAGACAATTAAAAGAAGCTTCACGAATCGATTTGGAGAGAATCAAGGGCGGGACGCGTTTCCGCTAAAGGCCCTAAGTTAATATTGTAGATACTTCTGATCTATAATTACCAGTCAGTCTACTTTGGTCCGACTTGACAAACCAAGGACCCGAGTAGATTACCACTTCAGGTGTCTGTCATGATTCTGGGCAAGAATGCAATCAGATGAGACGAATAATTGCCCGTTTTTGCAAGAGATTGATGGAACTATGTGAGAGTAGCTTATCTCCACTAATTGTACTTAAATTTTGAAATAATTTACCTACGATACGTTGTGTGCTAGGTACAAAAACATTGTTTACGCTCGTGCTTATGCTCCCTTACATAATATTTTAATTTTTTTTACTTTCTTTCCACGGTGTCTTGTCTTCATGCAATTGTGTCGTCTTGAAGTTAATCACCTCAAATGTATTTTGACTTTTATAACGCTTCCAAACAAAAACAATACCAACTTAACACCAACAATAAAAACTTGTTGTTAAAGTGTTTGTTCTTCCACGTATTGTGGCAGCCAGTCGGCCAACCGTGTTCTCAGGCTTGTAATATGAGAAGTGCGTACGCGTCGCCGATGATGATGCTTAGTAAACCCGCTTAGAGTTTCTACAAACTTAGACGGGACTCAGCTTTGGGAAAACTCACTTTGGGAAAATAGGATAGCTACGGTATGTCATTTGCTGTTGTTGTTGTTATTACTATCTCCCGTTTGTAGTGTTGTGTGCATTGCCTAATTGATTTTGTGCATTTGTCTACGATTTGTTGTATTTTTATTAATTGTTATTGTTGTTAATTTCAATAAATTCCATAAGTAGATAGACATTCTTTCCAACTTACCTCCGTTCGAGGTTAGTTTAATTGTCATTTGATATTTGTTGCTATCTGTTGCGCGCTTTGCTTCGGCTCATTCCCGTTTCGTTGACTTTTTTCTAACAAATTAGTGTCATTAAAAATTATCAGCGCCGCGCAGTACGTATGATCTACGGTAGTGCGGTCGCAGGTTACCTATCCAGCTTTGCGCCTACCCCACTCAAGAAATTAGTGAAGCTAGGCGTCTGTACACTTCATACATACTTTGATTCTTCAGCTGGGTACGATATCAACTCTGTGCGCTTGCTTTATCAGCGGCCTGTGCGTCGGTTATCGTTGCACTTTTCGGTAAATTTCGGTAACTTTGTGCTTTAAAGCTCGCTCTCATGCAACTTACGGGTACATGTGTATTTCGATAAGAATGTAGCGCTTGTCGCTTATCGTTATTTATAACAACATATTTTATATATTTAATTACATTGTTCAAAGGCTTTGTCAATCCGCGCTTTGGGTGGTCAGCTTACCGATGAAGATGGCGCGTCTAGTTGGCTCTGCACCGCCTAATGATGATATAATTAATTTAGTAAACCGTTTATGCAATCAGCTACTAAATTGAATGACTGAACTTTGGCGCCGACTTGGTTTTAAGCGACGTTAGCTTTGGGCGGCAACAAGTAGCAGTTAGTGAAATTAATGTGAAAATAATATGTAAACTATTTCAGCTCATCTCTCATGCTATTTCATTTTCGAATATCGATTTTCACTTGAGAGATAACATCGAGAACTATGAACACAGAGAATGCAACCATTCTTTCTTAATGAAGTGTAGTAAATCTAATTGAATGGACTTAGACGGATTTGAAATATTATGATAAAAACAGCTTTAAGAGTAAACATCAGCCGCTCGAAACCGAAAACAGTCGATAACATTTCAAGACGACTGGAGTAATATAAAAATGGCTCAGGTAGGAAGATCCTCATGAAGAGACGATATTAGACTCCCTTGTGGTTCTCCAATTTGGCAATTAATGCGGATATATTAAAATCGATCATTTCATTTAATCCTGAACGGAATTTACTAATTTAATGTGAAATACTCTTCAGTAACCAGAAGGATTTCGGATTTTTTTCCGATGAAATATTCTCATATAAGCAGTAATCTTTTATACAGCTAAAGATTTACGCTGGGTCTTTCTACTTGGCGTTAGATAAAGTAAGAAAATATATATCTTCTTCTCCTTGACTGGCTTATAACCGAGTTTACAACAGAGCAGTCAACTTGGTTGGAAGGACCAGGTGGAGAAGGATCTGGCATCACTTGGTAAAGAAATATATATCACGTATATATTATTGGTACTAGATCGGGAAGGACCTATCCGAGCCGTTCGATACCAGACGAGGTTTCAGACAAGGTGACTCACTCTCGTGTGATTTCTTTAACCTGATACTGGAGAAAATAATACGAGCTGCAGAGCTAAATCGAGAAGGTCCAATCTTCTATAAGAGTGTACAGCTACTGGCGTACGCCGATGATATCGATATCATCGGAAACAACACCCGCGCCGTTAGTTCTGCTTTTTCCAGACTGGATAAGGAAGCGAAGCGTATGGGTCTGGTGGTGAACGAGGACAAGACGAAATATCTCCTGTCGTCAAACAAACAGTCAGCGCATTCGCGTCTTGGCTCCCACGTCACTGTTGACAGTCATAACTTTGAAGTTGTAGATAATTTCGTCTACCTGGGAACCAGCATTAACACCAATAACAATGTCAGCCTGGAAATCCAACGCAGAATCACCCTTGCCAACAGGTGCTACTATGGACTAAGTAGGCAATTGAAAAGTAAAGTACTCTCTCGACGAACAAAAACCAAACTCTACAAGTCTCTCATCATTCCCGTCCTACTTTACGGTGCAGAAGCGTGGACGATGTCAACATCCGATGAGACGGCACTAGGAGTTTTCGAGAGAAAGGTTTTGCGGAAGATTTACGGTCCCTTAAGAATTGGCAACGGCGAATACCGCAGACGATGGAACGATGAGCTGTATGTGTTATTCGACGACATAGACATAGTCCAGCGAATAAAAAAACAGCGGCTACGCTGGCTAGGTCATGTTGTCCGAATGGATGAAAGTGCTCCAGCTCTGAAAGTATTCGATGCAGTACCCGCTGGTGGAAGCAGAGGAAGAGGGAGACCTCCACTCCGATGGAAGGACCAGGTGGAGAGGGACCTAGCTTCGCTTGGAATAACCAATTGGCGCCAAACTGCCAGAAGGAGGGATGCGTGGCGCGCTGTTTTGGACTCGGCTATAACCGCGGTGTCTACGCCAGTCAAGAAGAAGAAGAAGATCCCAGCCTGATCTGAATAATATTTAAATCATGCGTTTAGGTTACAAACAAACAAAAGAAGTCTAAATCAAAACGACTAAACCAAGTTTCATAAATATTTACCCATAACGTTTGGTATTGGTATATTTCCGATAGCTAACTAAATCCACAGAAATTTACGATATCCTAGAGCTTGAAATCTGACAGAAACATATGGGCTATTTGTAAAAAGATGCGCGAAAAGGTGAAAAAAAACGAGAAAAATAGAAGAAAATGTGCATTTGCGCTTAGAAGCTCCCACGAAGCACACTGACAGTTACCTCCAATGACTCCATGTATACTTAGGTTTGTATCTGTATGTGGGTGTTTGCGCTGGCAACATGTAGCATATGTTGTTCGCTGATTGAATGAGGTGCAAATTGGCATTACACCAACACACACTGACCGATACGACGATTAATCAAGAATTTAACTGCTCTCACCGACGCCGAGTGTGGAGCGCAAGGGATCAGGGATGCACACAAGCGCTATATACTTACAAGCGGTCGAAGGAACTGCGGCGCGTTCACCGGTGAATGACCTGCCCAGCTGGGATCGAATGCCAATTCAATTGACTGCGACTAGTTGAGGCCAACAGTTCATATTGCTACCAAATAGCTAATACAAACGCTTGAATAAAAACAATAATATCACCGCTAGTGTGTGTGTGTACATCTGCGTTTCATGGCTTAGTCGCCTACTCTTGCCATTGTTGCGCCATTCCAGCACTCACTTAAACACTTAATATTTTCCCTGACTTTGTCTACTGGACGCAGGATGCGCCGTTGGATTATGTAACACGATAGCGGTGTATCTTGCGGCATTGCAGGCAGGTAAAATGAAAAACAACTAACAAATCGAAATCCATAATAAAAACAATCATAACCGACAACGAGAGCGAGAAACAACAGTAAGAGAAACCCGGCCAATTGACTGCGTCAGCAACCCTTCATATTCCTGCGATGCCCACGAACTGACCGCCCAGAGCCAATCAAAAGTACGTTGTAGACAGACGGACGTACAAATAGTGCAGACACCAACAACCGGACGAGACGATGTGCGAGCGAACAGCAAAGCGACAGGCGCATAGCTCCAACCGAACCAGTTGAGCAGCGCTGCGGCAGCGGTGTGCGGCGCGTTGTCCGCATGAAAAGGTAATCAGGTAAGAATGACCAGAATGCAATGGCTATGCCAGCAAAAATGCGGAAAAGATTTATGTGTGACATCTTAACACCGCATGCGGTCCACCAATAGTGCGACGCAATATAGCGGTGTAAATAAATATGTACATTTGTACTATATATCCAGTCCGAATAGTATGCCACTCATCGTAGTGGACAAATGTGTTCGCGCGGTACAGGCGGCTCAGCGGTGCAACGCGTTGGTGCATTTAAATCGGTTATTCCACACGCGCCGCAGCCACCGGGTTCAAGTTGGGGCGATCCGGTTGTTGTGGTCATACCTGAGCGCGCGGCTGGTCCCTGTGCGCGCGAGAGAAGTAAAGGCGGTATTATCCCTAACGCAAACAATGGTCTCGTCGGCATTGGGGCAGGGTGTGATGTGTTGTGGTTGCGTTATTTAACACAATTTTCATTGAAATCATTGAATAAAGAATCCAAACAATAATCCAGCTGATTGCACACCATGCTACACGGTGCGTTTGAAGCGTTGAGGTTTGTTAATTGTAAGCGTAAATGAATTGAAGACGTCATAATTAGGTGTGAGTGTATTTGGTTTATTATTATCCCCACTTGTAACACATTTTTAGGATACTCGTTAATTCCTTTCAAAGAACTCGTACATATATAATAATCTTTTGATTTCGTGCTCATAAAATGAGTAAAATGAAACTCATTTAAATTATCGTAATAAATTTGATTTACGATAAGAACTTCGAGTACCTTAATACATATTTGGTTAGGTTAGGTTTTGTCACTCTTCGTTGAAAATTCAGAAGTTCTCTATAACTTACGTCTAGTACTTGCCTCTTCAACGACTTACAAAGGCAAATATAGATAGAAAGAGTTTTCCCCGGTACTACTATTCAAGAAATCTATTGTACATATCTATAGCCGCATAATTTAGTCTCTACGTTCGAAATTTCTTCTATCTGCTGCTATTACTTTAAGGTATGGTAAGTCACCTTCAACATGTAAAAATCTAACGAATATCTAAGTTTATAATTTTAAGATCGTTCCAGTAAGAGCCCTAATTCACGTTTGTCAGTTACTTCTAACGATTCCTTTTCTGAAGTAAATTTCAAGTAGCATATAAAAGGGTTTCTCTTAAGTCTCGCCACAAGAACTGTATATAGTCTCGGAATTTATTTAACTGTTGAATCAGATGCTATAAACATGATCTATTATTATCTATTTATTTTTTGAGTTATAATAGAATTGTCAGTTATTTTAAAGGGACCTGAAACTTCTTTAAAAAAAAACTGTCACACGATCTATTGATCATCAATCTTTATTCAGATGATCTTAAGTTAACATAAAGATTAACTTGACTTCTAACTCAGGACTCCAGAGTCAATCGGAATTTTTACCTATTGCTGTATGACCTTGACATGATCTTAGAATTCCAAAATCTGAACGCCATAAATGGTCCAAATTTTAATCTTATCTTGCTCGAATTCGTATATTTAAGACAGATTTAGAGATGGTGTTTCAAAGTGCTTTGGCATTAAGGATTAAAAAATAAAGTAAAGGTTCTGGTTCTGTTCGGTACAAAACGCTTCAAATCAACAAAGCTTTTAGAGGCATTGTGTTCCAGCAAAAGTTCTCAGTGTACGATAATGCTTTTCTTCTGACGGTGTGTGGCAGCTACAGTGACACCGCTGTTGCTGGATGAGGCAATAAGGATATTGGGCTTGTTTATATAGGTTTATACAACTGGGCAAAAGTTGCGGGCTGCGGTTCTTCATATTAAGTATCTCTGTTTGTTTGCATGTGTTGTTTAAAGAACGCTGGGGGATCGCTTGGGTGCGTGCCACATCATCTTAATTACAAATAACAGTTATACAAACAAACACAGATTCAGACGAACAGTTTATGGATATGTGTATGTTTGTATGTATTTACTGTAAGATTTCCAAGAGTCATTCTGCGATTGTTCGCCTTTCAGTTCTTTCATTGTCATTTCAATTTGTTGTAATTGCATTTTGATTGAAAAATCTCAAATTAATATAAATTGAAACTTAACTGTAATTGAAGTGGGTATGTATATATATAAGTGTGTTTGATTACTTTCCAAATTCTCGCGTACATTACATGACATACGCATGTTGCAACACTTGTTCGGCCATCGAGACAAGTACGACACATATTTTTTTAAACACTCGTATGTACTTATACTCATAATTACATACCTTTGTTCCCAAACCGTTTCTTCTGCTCCACAACAGGTGGTCCCTTGTTCTCACAAGCATGCTCCCATAATCCAATTGCACGCCATTTCACCAACCGTCATGGCAGCGCGTGCATTCTCCCCTTCACGTCAATTACTTTTCTCACTTTATATTATTAAACTCAAAATTCATGTGCTCATCAGCGACCTGGTCGTAATTGTAAGCGACCGCCGAATTCTTATGTCACAATGCATCAGGTTCAAAAGTATAACTGCACTTGACACCAAATTTCTACGCGGAGTAATGAACTGCAACAACAATATGTAGTCATACACATACATATAAACATATTATATAGCAGTGTAATAAATTGGTAAAATAAATATTTTGTTTGACTTTGACATTGAATTCTCTTAGCGTTCACTTAATGTTCCAACAATTCGGCTGGTTTGCTTTAATGCCGTACGTAGAGGACGTCTTCGGTTGTGGCATGTTGATTTCATCAGAATTAAGCTACAATCATTATTGACATTTTCGAGCGACTCAATGCCTGCGATCGGTTAACATTATTTATTCAAGTTAGGGATGTTCATCTTGTGTGTGGAAAATTTTGAAATTATTTTTTCGAATAAAAGTACACCAATAGATAAATGAGTTCAATATTTTGTGGAATACAGGTGTTCCAAATAACTTGAAAAGTTTCTATATCTAATTGAGACTCATATAGGATGCAACAATTTCAACAAATCAATGAATGAGCCTGCGTTATTTTTTGAGGATTTAGGACATCACGTTTATTGATCAACAAGAATTTTGAGTTATTAACTTAGGTGACGATAAAGGCTAATGTAGAAAAAACTAAAATCTAATGATTAAGTATTTACTAAAATTTTGAACAACCCTAATGATTATGAAAGTGGATGGCGCACTCGCTTTGTTCGCTTTAATGTTGAAAGCTCCATGTATTCGATATATCAATTTCAATTTACCGTTGCATCAATTTACATAAGCGCCGCTTGAATGGGCAGTGGGGCTGTGGAGGTAAGTTCAAAATGTCAGAACTTGACAACGAAATCTGAGTTAACTCAGAAAATCATACCGCTAAAGTTATCAACTTCTTATGTTTAAGTAGATATGTATGCTTAAGCGTGTATGTGTGTGCTGCTTTTGTCGCTGTCGGATGAGTTGACATTATTAGGTAAGAAAATACTTTTAAACGAATCGCTTTACTTTTTTATTTCTTTTAATTTCTCAATTAAATTTGATTGTTTATTTGCTGTAAATTGTTCGTGATTGTCGCATTTAGACGATTACTTTCGGTTGAACGTAAAAGAGTTTTGAAATTAATATGTTCGGGGTTTGGTTATATAACCGTAATGTGTTGAGAACACAATTGGAGTTTAGGGCAGAGATTCGAAATATATTCTAACCATTAAGTAGGCATATATACAACTTCAAGGTAAAAGGTCGGAAGTTCTAAACATTGTGGAAGGTCTTATTGATGTGAAACATAAGCCTTTTCTACATTAAGCAAGTGTTAAAATGTATATCCCTGAACTTTATGTTGACAGGCTCACAATTCACGGCTTTCTATGGCTGAGAAAAGTAACCTTTTCATTCTAGCTAATATTCTAGAACGTTGACGCTATCATTAGTCCTTTCCAATCCGATCCACGACCCAACTCAAGATCATATGATACAAAATAGAATTTTTACAAAAAAGAAGAAGCTTATCATTGAAGAGAATGCAGTAAATAGCAGCACTTAAAGTGGAGCAATAGATCTGAGTTAGTGCCATGGTTTTCAAATCTGAAAAGACCCATACAATCTCTGAGGGTTCGACAATTTGTTACTTTCATCATATATTGCCTCTTGAATGATGAATCAGGTGCTTGAGCGAATTTAAAGTGTAGAAAGCAGTTATGGCATCTGAATGTAATTCTTTTTATTCTCACGGAACTTTAAGTAGTATAAGTAAAAAATTATTTGTGCCAAGATATACATATGTATATATAGATCTTTAAAAAAGTACTTGTATGCATTTAAACGAAATAAGTTGACACATTAATCACAATCGTGTTTTTAGGAGCCTTTTCAAGTATGCACATATGTTGACAGATGCCCGAATTCCTCCTGTCAAATACGTTGTGTCAAGGAGCTACGATCGATTAATAATTATACAGATTTATCGGGAACTCTGCTTACGAAACATGCATGAACTTATTTTGTGAACAAGGATCCATTGAGTGAACATTTGCATTGTGAACAGCTGCATGGGTAATATAAATACAAGTTTTTTCCTTTAATTTTTTTTGTATAATTTACAGACTTGACCTCCGCAAAGGCGCATTCCTTTGGCATACCACCGACTCATGTGTTGGCATTTTATTTCAAAGAAAAATTTAAGGCATTGTGGCGATCAGCCAGCAACTATACACACAGTCAGCACACGAGTATCCTTTCGTGGCAGCGGTTGCACACCGCATTGTTGGTCTGACAAATGATTAATGAAGTGAACAGCAGGACATTTCAAGTTAATGACTTAATTAGTGAGATTTAAATTTTTCAAAGTAAGGCAGCAAGACGTTTGGTGTCCCGTTTTTTGTTTTTAACAGCTGAGAAAAGAGTAAACAAACGAGGTGCAAAGGAGAATAAAAAATACAAAATAAATAAGAAATGCATACACTTAAATACGAGGGTGGTTTTATATGTCAGTGACTACGAATTCTCAGACCCACTAAATTGTTCATCGTGTCTGAAAATGTCCGTAAGGTATCTGGAATTATATTGAGTAACTGGTATAAACTTTGTTTTGACAACTTTATAAAAACAAATTGGAGATTATAAAAACCTTTTTCAAAATGCTGGTATAGAAATATATGAAGGAACTTAGGTTGTCTGTCGAAGAAAAAAAAATATATAAATAAAAACAAGTAAGGAAAAGCTAAGTTCGGGTGCAACCGAACATTTTATACTCTCTCAATTTATTGATGTAATTTTATAAAGATAACACAATTCGACCCATATATTCGGCATAAAGTTCAATAGAATAACGAAAATCATCATAAATAGTATATGGGGACTAAGGTAATTCCTAAACCGATTTCACTCATTTTCGCCATCAAGATACAATATATCGAAGACTATACGGTCACTTAATTTTATATTACTTATAATTAGGTATATAGGATCTGGGGGAAGTTATGACCCGATTTTAACCATTTTAGGTACAGAGATAAACTGTTATAAGAAAAAAATTCAGAGGGAATGAATTACATTAAAATATCTGAGATATTTACCTGTATTTTCGGTGAAAAATTACCCTTAGGCACTGAGTTCTTCATGTTCTATATCAGGGGCCTTGAAAAGTCATGGTCCGATTTTGACAATTTCTTTCCATAACTGATGTCACAGCTCAAATACAATATTTGTGTAACGTTTTATTCCGCTATATTCATTTGTTCCTAATGTATGTATGTATTATAAAGTGAACGAATCAGAAGAATTCAAAATTGAGTTATATGGGAAGTAGACGTAGTTGTGAACCGATTTCGTCCATATTCCACCCGTGTCATCAGGCTGTCAAGAAAGTGTTATATACCGAATTTCATTGAAATTCCATTTTGTAAAAAAATCTCAGTGACGTTTCTCGTTAGTGAGTTAACCCACTTTTAGTCATTTTCAACCTAACCTTTATATGGGAGGTGGGCGTGGTTATTATCCGATTTCTTTCATTTGTGGACTGTATAAGGAAACGGCTAAAAGAAACGACTGCAGAAAGTTTGGTTTATATAGCTTTATTGGTTGGCGAGTTATATACAAAAATCCTTTTCAAAGAAAGTTACATCCAAATGTGCCCCTCCCTAATGCGATCCTATGTTTCAAATTTTATTTTCATAACTTTATTTAAGGCTTAGTTATGACACTGTAAAGGTTATCGGTTTTCGCCATTTTGTGGGCGTGGCAGTGAACCGATTTTGCCCATCTTCGAAAGCAACCTCCTCAGGGTGCCAAGGAATATGTGTTCCTTGTTTCATTAAAATATCTTAATTTTTACTCAAGTTATCGCTTGCACGGACGGACAGACATCCGGATTTCAACTCCACTCGTCATCCTGATCATTTATATGTATATAGATAACACCATATCTAACTCTTTTATTTCTTGGTGACACAAACAACCGTTATGTGAACAAAACTATAATACTCTGTGCAACATGTTGCGAGAGTATAAAAAAAGTTTATTGGTTTATCAAGCTACCCTCGTGAAAACAGTATATGAAGGAACTTAGGTTGTATGTCGAAGAAAAATAAATAAAAATAGAATAGAAGACAATGAATAAAAAAAATTATGCAAATGTCACGCCGAAGGAGGTAGTTATTCAATTAAATACTAAATTCTTAATTACGTGACCACTTATGGAGTTAAAAAAGTCGTGGTTAAGAATTATTATTGAGGTGTTTGGAAAACGTTTAAATAAATGCAATCGCTTACACCTGGCTGCAATTGTTGGCTGCTGCTTTTTACTATAGTTTCAGAATATTAATTGATATGTAGCGATATCCTGACAGCTTTGTTGGTGGCGTACGGCGTACGAGACAGCATAAAGACGGCGGTAGAGAGAGAGGGGAAGCAAGCAGATTGATAAATTGTATAAGACAATTGTGTGTATGTGTGTAGGGGCATTCTTATTATTGTGCTGCCATTTTACACTTCATTCACAGTCAAGTTCAAGATGCCCACAGCGAAACACCTTTGCAGCAACAACAACAGGGCTTACTATATGTAAATGGACATTTGTAAACCATGTCAGTGGCGATTGCCCTACACATGCCACACAGTGAGTGGTACAAGATGCATGTTGCTACAGCACAGTGTGTCCGTCTGCTCTCCTGGCGCCTAACTGCAGCAACAAAAGACGGCCGACGCCAACGTCGGCAGCTAGCCAGCCAGCGGCAATATAATCGACATTTCAAGGTTATTTGTGTAAAATTCTGCACTGCAAGATTGCAATTACAACAAAGCAGCAAACACACGCCACTTAAAAACTTGACAATACAACAATAGCAACAACAAACACAACAACAATCAAAGCGGCATTAACATCAACAGCGGTGGCAACATTTTTGCATTGACATTGGCAATAAGTTAACATTTGTTTCGGCCCCCCTCCCCATGACGCGGCTCTGCGTTCTGAGCCCTGAACTTCACTGCTGGTTCTTGTAGCAACTGTCAGCCACCCAGTGGCAGGCATGTGGACAGCTCCATTTACCGTTCTGTTCGGATACTTGTTCTTGTAATTTTATGTTTTGTCGATAACTTTGTTATTTGTTGTTGTTGTTGCGCTTGTTTAACAATAAAAGCGTAAAATCGTAAAATAATCAAGTACGCCTGTACATATGGACCTACGGGGCATAACGCTCCGCTCCGCACATGCAAAGCGTTCAAGCATTTCGACAACTGTAACAACACTGATTGAGTTGAGCTGTATTGAATTGTATTGAATTACAAAATATGTTGTCATGTTCAGCTGTCAACAACATGATTTGGTCGTTTCACACTTGAAGTCCTACACATGGTACAGTGCGAGCGACAATAAAGTCCGAATATACGAGCTTGTTCTATGATGTACTAGATGTACAGTTATTTTCTCGAAAACAACAACATGTTTTTGTTGAACAACTCGTGCAACTCTTTTCTTGTTGAATTTATTGCTTTATCATAAAGTGTCCCAAATTTAATTGAGTAGGAGTTTTAACACAAAGTTCCGTTTTCGAACCTCTTCCTTCATCTTCTTTTTCTCCTCCGAGAACACTACAAAACACATTTTGTTTTCTAAATTGCGTAGAATCTGAACATGCAATGAATCTATACTTCTATTATAAAGAGGAAAGATTTGTATGTATGTTGTAATAAATAAACTCAAAAACTACTGTGCCGATTTCAAAAATTCTCTCACCATTCGAAAGCAACATTCACCTCGAGTCTAAATTTATTGCTAGAATCTAAATATTTAGTGTTTCCGTTAGTGAGTTAACGGTCTTTTTGTAATTTTTATACTCTCGCAACAAAGTTGCTAAAGAGAGTATAATAGTTTTGTTCACATAACGGTTGTTTGTAAGTCGTAAAACTAAACGAGTTAGATATAAGGTTATATATTCCAAAGTGATCAGGGTGACGAGTAAAGTTGAAATCCGGACGACTGTCTGTCGCGTCCGTGCAAGCAGTAACTTGAGTAAAAATTTAAATATCTTAATGAGACTTGTTACATGTGTTTCTTGGCACCATAAGAAGGTTAAGTTCGAATATGGGCGAAATCGGACCACTGCCGCGCCCACAAAATGGCGATAACTGAAAATCTATAAAGAGCTATAACTAAGCCATAAATTAAGCTATGAAAGTGAATTTTGGTACAAAGGATTGTTCTTAGAAGGGGTAGTGGGCGTGACCCCGTCCCCTACTAAGTTTTTTGTACATATCTCGTAAACTACTAAAGCTATGTCAACGACACTTTCAGGAGTTTTTTCTTCAGGCATTTCCTTATACAGTCCAAAAATGGAGGTCATCACGTGACCTTGAATTGACATCACGTGATCTGGGTGGGGTCATTGACCTCACTCAAAAATGTAAACAAAAATATCACGTGACCATGAATTGACATCACGTGATCTGGGGAGGTCAATGACCTGTAAACAAAAATATCACGTGACCTTGAAATGACATTACGTGATCAGGGTGGGGTCATTGACCTGTAAACAAAAATATCACGTGACCTTGAAATGACATCAGTTGATCAGGGTGGGGTCATTGACCTGTAAACAAAAATATCACGTGACCTTGAAATGACATCACGTGATCATAGTGGGGTCATTGACCTCACTCAAAAATGTAAATAAAAATACCACGTGACCTTGAAACGACATCACGTGATCAGGGTGGGGTCATTGACCTCACTCAAAACTGTAAACAAAAATCACGTGACCTTGAATTGAGATCAGGTGATCTGTGTGGGGTCATTGACCTCATGGGGTAACCGGATATGATGTTACTGGAACCGGATATAACGGAATATGAACGATGGAACCGGAAATTGGGTAGCCGGGCATGTGGGTTTCGGAACCGGAAATGAGGCATCCGGAAATGGGTGGCTGAATATTGGTCACTGGAACTGGAAGTGGGGCATCCGGAAACGGAATGAGCCAACTGGAACCAGATATGGGATAACGGATGGAACCAGATATGGGAATGATGTGCCGGAACCGGAAATTAAGCAACCGGAAATATTTTACCGGAATCGGATGTTCGATATAGAGCGGACGTCAAAATGACGGAAGTGGAAATCGGGCAAGAAACGTGACTTCTCCAGAAAAGGCTTAGTGACGGAAGCAGCGTCAACTTCAGAGCTTAAGATAATTGTTTCCTGTTCATGTAAGACTTCATCATATCCGCTTCCGTTATGAGACTTACGTTTCCTGTAATCGTTATCGATATTGGTGTTAAGTTTTATTCCGCTATCTTCATCGGTATGTATCTATACTATATATATCTATACTACTATTATAAAGAGGAACTATTTGTATGTATGTCTGTAATGAATAAACTCAAAAACTACTGTGCCGATTTCAAAAATTCTTTCACCATTCGAAAGCTATATTCACCTCGAGTAATATAGGCCATATTTATTGCTAGATTCTAAACTTTTTGGAAATAGTTCCCAGGTGAGGGTATCAAAAAGACTCCGTGATGGAGAATCTTAATTTGAAACTGAAAATCGTCAAAATATTAGAAATATACAAGCTCGCCGAGAGAAAGACATTGTACATCAAAGACTAGAGGTCGTATCAAGATTTATTGGAACGGATACTCAAAATATATATAGAAATTTTGGATTTGAGGTAGTCTCGTAAACAAACAAATATACTATGCAATTAGGGTACGGTAGATAAGAGATGAGTAACTTTTAAGTCCTGTTTGACAGTAAACATTTCTCAAATACTTTTGATTTGTTGGTAGAACGAGCGTCTCTTTTATTCCGGATTGCAATAAAACACTAGATTAACAAGGCGCCAGTTTCTTAATATATATGTATATTATTAATATTTATTTGATACACATTTATCACATGATTAACTAGGCGCCAGTTTGTTATTATATTTATTATTATTATTTATTTGATATATATTTATTTCTATAACTATCAATATTAAGTGTTTAATTACTTATATTAATCAATAAAATTAATTATAAATTCATAAATAATGATTGGCCACACCTGCGATAACTCAATCACTTGCCACAAGGTTGCTTTCCACACCTCGACGGGTTTTCCGGAAACAACGTAACGGCTACGGCATGCCGTAGAATATAGTAGATCATTTACAACAGCACCCGCTGCTATGGCAAATAATGTCAATTAATGAATATCAAATAATTTTTCAATTAATAAATTACATTTCAAAGATATCAAATCAAAGATTGCAATATGTCTACGGAATTGAAACTCGGTATGCAAATGCATATGTAAATTGTAACAAATAAATAATATTAGCAATTAAATACATAATAAAATAATGCCATTACATCATGCGGGCCGCATTAATTTAAACGACAGCCGCTGCAGAAATGTGCTGTTTGATCTTATCTTGTCTTGAAGTGCAGGCTTTTTCGCCGCAAGATCACACAAGATTTATGGCACTTTTTCTCGAAACGTGGCGCCATTTTCATTTTATTTCACTTGATTTCACTGCGTCTGAGACGGGACTGAATTTATTTTTATTAATTTGTATCGAATTGCAATTTAAAGGCTTTTATATAAATGCCAAGTGACCAGCGTGTGTGTGTGTGTGCGTGGAGTAGCCTACGAGGGGCGTTGTGAGTGCGAGCGCGAATTTGACTTTGATTATTTGCGCGAAATAAAGCACAGCGTGTGATTGATTGCGTTATTTATAACATATTGACGGTACGAAATACGAGTGTGTCACAGCCATTTTATTTTATTTGCGAAATGATTTAAAGCATTGGACTCATAAAAACGTTTTCAAGTACGAGACAGTGTCACTCTCATAAACATTTGTCATGTGTTCGGTTATTTAGGAGAAGTAATAAATTTATGTAGAACAGGCATTACATATATATTTCGTGTATATCGATATGTGTCGTTGTTGCACTCAAGGAAGGGTTAAGCTTGAGACGAATGATTACATAGTATTATTACTGTATACTTTTAGACACAGCAGTACATGTCGATAAATAATAAAAAAAAACATTTTCGTGTCTTTGAAAGTAGTCCAAGTCCGCTGGGACTCTCCCAATATAATTTCTAATTCATAAATTAACCAATGCTATTTATATAAAAATAAATTGATTGCAGTAACGGAAGCTCGGCGTCCATAAAAATTTCATGCCAACCATAAATCGCACGTTTGTTAGCCTATAAATATGCAACAAAAATACATTTAAGTGAATTAAAAGTAAATTTACAATTCCCACAGCAGCAATGTATGTAATGTAATGGAATGGATTGTAATGTAATGCTAGTGGCCGTAATTATGACGAATAAATACATAGTTTGGCTCATAAAATTAATGAATTGGCAAGAAAGTTCGAAGCATAAAATGCAAAGAAGCCATAAAGAGCGAAATACTTGAGTTGGTCGAGTCAACGAGTAATTTGGATAAGTGTCTGTGGGGCATTAAAGCGAAATTTATTAATGAGCCCATACAGGGTTGCATGTTTGCTGGAATTGAAGTAAGGCAGACGACAGGAAGCGTATGTGCCGAGATGGGTAACTTTCGACTTGAATAATTTCACTAAAAACACAAATAAACGCACAGAAAGTAGCTTCAATGGATGTCGTAGATGTTTGTGTATTTGTGCTTGACATTGGTTTGAACTGCGGTCTCTATCCGAAAAGTTTTGTCCACATGCATAATAATTGTTAGAAAGTTTTCTGATTGTTATTGACACTTTGGCAGGCGTTGAACTTTTATTTGTGGTGGAGTGGTGGAATTAGGTCAAAACTATTATTAAGTAGCATCTTACTTTGGGGGTTGAAACGTAATTGCATTACTAAAGCTTTAATTTGAAATATGTATTTCAAAAACATTTTTTTCTGAAAATAAGGATTTTTACAAAAGATTCCAAGAACTGTCTGTAGCTGGGCGTATTCGGGGGAGGTATTCAAATTTTATAATTTTTTTCAATGAAACTCAAAATGTTAAAAATTTAAAATACAGATATAACGGTTCTCTTTTTTAGAAAGATCCTGCTGAGAAGAGTTTGAAAAATTTAATCCATTGGCGAACTTCTTGAAATAAAAAGGAAAAAAAAATATAAGCGATGGCAACTCTGGAAAAAATTATGAATATGGAACCAATATAAAAGCGCTTACGATTAACTGCAAATTCACGAAGCGCATACGAAACAATCAAATAAAAGCGTCACTTGTTCGTTAGCGCTATAAGCGCCGCGTCACTAACTGAAAGTTTATTACATTTGGAACTATATACATATGTACAAATATTTATGTAAATCTTTGAAAGCTAACGAGTTGTTCACAAAGACTCTCCGTCATGCGCGTTCAACTTCTTTGTACATTGTCTGAAGGCGTCAATATGGTGAAGACGAGGTACGATTACCAACAACCCACGACGCCGTCACCGTAGCGCAGGAAAATCCGTTAGATGCCAGAGGCGATTCCTGGTGTAATATGGTTAACTATAATTCTTTCTTAAAGTGTTATATGCAAATGAAATGACTTTGTTAATAAACAATTTGGCTCTTATTGATATTGGGGTAGATATTTCGGAGAGTATATATGTATATAGATATATATGAACAGTTAGAGGGACGACGTCAGCGCTTGGCGCTATCACGTCGAATGAATCAATCAATAAATTTTGAGTCTTTCGGCCGCGACTCGCTTCATGTTCCTCAGCGTCGTTGGAGCTATGCCACTTATTGACTAATAAAAATAGCAATAATTTATTTAGGTAACGCCTTAAATATCAGTAAACCGATAAATTTCGCTAACATCTTTACCTACTACATTGACATGGACGCGCTCGGACCGCGTCGTGAAACGTGCCGCGTTGATGCTTTCCGAGGTGCCGCTTGCGCGCGCCCACTTTTATCAATGAAATTGCATCTGCCAGCCAAGGTGAATGGAGTGAGACACTAGTTGAACTTGCTATACGCCACCGTCGTGACCATGACCAATTGGTATTGCAAATTTAACGCTGACCACCAGTCACAAAATTTGCAACCGCCTGCGCGCATATTAATTTCAATCTGCCAGCGTCAATTTCTCAACGCTGCTAAGAAACGTGTGCGGTGCCACCAATGCCAGCACTACCTACACACATATATATTTGAAGCCAGAGTTGCGAATCAGTGCTTAGTCAGCGCTACGTCATTTGTCGCCGTAAATTCCTCTATAATTTTTCCAACTTCTTATGAGTCTAGCGCTCGAGTGGTGCACGTAGCGCCCATATGTTGCTTGCCACAAGTAACCCAATAAATTTATTACTCAGCAAGCCGCCAGCATAACAAATTCGCCGGGGCCACCAAGCCGCCAGCACTTTCTTCCTCGTTTGCATTGCACCGGCCTTGCCGTTATTTTGGGTGGGCAGCAAAGGGAGTTAGTAACGGCCACACTATAACTACTGACATATTTCCATGTGCTGGCGCTTAAATGCCAGCACGTTTCGCCTAAACGCTGAGTTAGTTAAGCGTTTGCCAAAGTTAATCACCATTAGCGTCGGTCGCGGTGAGTTAATTCATTGCCCAGTCTCCAGTCGCCCATTCCCTGGAGGCGATTATATTACATGGTGCGGCAGCGCGGCGGTCACAACTGCTGTACGCTAGCTTAGGCGACTGGTTTAGCGCTCTCTTAGCTTGTCTAGCGGTTACTTTAGGCAATTTATGCGCCATTTACACAATATTAATGACAATAATCGTGTTCATAAAGTGTTATATACGAGGCTTTTAGGATCTGTGTTGGATTTTTAAATTATATTTTACAGTCCTTGTAATTCCAACTCTCGTCCACATTACAGCCAAAATGTTGACACAGTTATTTATAGGTTTAAGTAGCCAAATATAATTTTGCGGAAGAATTTCTTTGGGCGCTCTTTTACTTGTGGGTTAAAAACGCGCCAATGTATAATGTGCTTTGATATATGTATATATTTGGCGTAAGAACCGCTTTAAGCGATTATAACCGAATCCACCAGAGCGCGCCACTCGTTTCTCCTTTTTGCTTTTTGGCGCCAACTGAAAACACTAGGTCACTTTCCACTTGATCCTTCCATCGTAGTGGAGGTCGTCCTCTTCCGCGGCTTCCTCCAGCGGATACTGCATCGAACATTTTCAGAGCTGGAGTGTTTTCATCCATCCGTACAATGTTTAGAGGACCATAAATCTTGCGGAAAACCTTTCTCTCGAAAACCCCAAGAGTCGTCTCATCGCATGTTGTCATTGTCCACGCTTCAGCGCAATACATCAGGACGGGAATAATGAGCGACTTATAGAGTTTGATTTTGGTTCGTCGAGAGAGGACTTTACTTTTCAATTGCCTACTCAGTCCAAAATCAATATAGTTAATACTATTAAATGATAAGCGAGTAGCAAAAGAACACTCGTTGAGACAACAAGATGAATCAAAGGCAATATAAACTTAGCGAAGAGAGTTTAGCTGAGTTGAGTTGTGTATTTGGTATTATTTAACACACTTTGAGGCTAATTATATTTAAGTAGAGCATTCTTTTGCCACTTTCTATAAAACAACAGGTCTCTTAAAGTGCAGTTACCTGTGAGCTTTTTATTTAATACTAAATTAAGTGGTATCATAAAAAATCGCCGATTGCCAAATCGCATTTCGAATATCAGCTAAATATTTATAGTTTTTGGGAAAATTACCAGTACTGCGGAAGTAATGATTTCTTCTTAATTATTTGTTTGTATTTATAGCATATAAATCAAGCTAAGTGCTACGATATGGTGCAGTATATAGAGAGCTGAGCATAATTAGTTCACCACACGGTCCAGTTATGGCTGCATTAAAATTTCAACACATCGCTTGCATAGACACCCACACATACTTCTGCATTTGCCTGCTTGCAACGAAGTGAAGTGCTAAAAAGCGCCACAAATGCAACGAAAAACAAAAAATTTAGAAGCGCTGCATTTATATAGTTTTAGTGCATTGAAAGAAACCAAAAAAAAAGAAAAGTTCAAATAAAAATCAATTTCAAATTAAATAATAAATTGGGGTTCTCTTCCGCAAAATATTTGTGCACTTCAAGCTTTCAAGCAGACACTGCATGCATTTCCTTTTACTGCTTCATTATTTGTATTTGAAGTTTTTGGTATGCAGCGGCTGCGGGTGGCATGCGGCGCCATGTTTGATATGCCACATAAATAAGCGTTGCTAATACTTTTCGGCCGCGCATTTGTTATGCTTATTTGTTTTTGTTGCATATATTTATGCGCGCCCAATGACAGCTTTATTAATTATTTTATGAATTTGGCCACCGCGCAGCGTCTTGCAGTCCGCCGCACGAGCGCGCGCCCTCTGAGGACCACCTGCTCAAAGCTCAGCTCGCAATGTGTGTGCCGCCAGATTGCCGCTGATATTTGTTGATTTCAATTTAATTATTTTATAATTTATGCGCGCAATATATCATTGAAAATCTCATTGCGTGTCGGCGAATTCGCGCACTGTGTCTGTGGCTAAGTTTGACTGTGTCAGTGTATGTGCGATGCGTTGAAATATCACAGCTAAATATCTTCTTCTCTCATATTCACTGCTTTCCGGTGGCATTTTTTGGCGATGATGCATTGCGACTTTCATTGTTGTTGTTGTTTTCGGTGCGCTTATTTGTTCGGCAATGAACTTGAATTTTACGATCCGTTGATGGTGACTTAATTTGCATTGTATGGTGTGTGTGAGTGTGTGTGTTTCCCTCCCTCAATTTGTGTCTGTTTGCTGCGACAAAAGTATGAGCTAAGCGCTGCTAATTAAGTAAGAAAATAGTTGGCAGATTTATTGAGTGCGAAAGTGTTTGATATTTAATGGGTCGTCTTCTAATGATCTGTTATATTATTCTTATAGTAATAGCATTCATAAATGATTTATGCGAATTGATTGTTATCGTTTGAGATTTTGATAATCCATTGATTAATCGAGTGGTCGAAAGTGTTCTATAATCGAGTAGGGTCACATCAGCTCTCTCACCATTTCACAAAAAATTAAGAAAGCAGTTTGATAGATGCCTTGAAATAAACTGCTAAAACGCCAATCCGTAAGTTGTAGAAAGAAAAACAGAATATGTGATATACATAAATAATTAAAATGTTAGAAAGTTTCATTTTCTTTGAAATCATCAAATTTCCATATTATAATTTTTAATCCGTAGAAGAGCAGGAGTTTGTAATTTTTATTAATTTTTAATTTAATTCATATTTTAATGCTACAACAAATGATGAAAAATTATGCAAATCGCCGCTTACAATTAAGTTTATTTTAATTAATAAATATATATGTATACCAAAAGTAAATGCAACAAACTGGATAAATAACAAAAACAATAAAATGTGATACAGAAAATGTGTTAGAGAAGAAAATGAAGAAAATAAAAAAGCAATAAAGTTGAAGTCAATAAAAACATTAACAAATGACCGCGACACTTATGAACACAGGTATGTTAAAAATACATATACAAACATAGAAACATTTTTATATGTATGCATGTGTGTGTACATAACAATTAAGTGGACCACCAACACAAGCAATTAAGGGCACACTTTTTATTTCACTCTCTTGATCTTGAAATGCTTTGAAATTTTCAGTATTTTCCGCGTTTTAAGAAACGTAGCAACACAACTAACTGCATAGCTGCATGTATGTATGTATGTATGCATAAGTAGGTGTATTTAACTATATATGAAAATAAAATACTTTGCTATGTATTTTTAATATGTATGTATTTAACAAGCATGTATATAGGTAGTAAAATTTCGAAAACATTTTATTTAGATATTTACATAATCTGTTGATAAGATTCTGGCTATAAAGATAAAGCATCTAACGCACAAACTAATAACCGGCGATGCTATGCTATGGAATGTAAAGATTATGACGACGATGCCGTGTAAAGCCAACAAACAAAAACAAAAATCAAATGAGAAGAATAAGAAAAAAGAACAACAAGTGCAACAAGATTTACACTAACACCTATGCTTCTTCTTCTTCTCTGCTACAACTACACGCTGCTGCGTGTTGCTGCACAAATCAACAACAAATTATCGGTGTAATTCATGGAAATTTGTTTGATTACCATGGATTTGTTGGTTTTTGATATTAAAATGTTTGTTTATTTGAATATGATGATGGGAATTGTAGGCGCTGTGCATGTACATAAAGCGAAATCAAACATATTTGAAGTGGGTAACATATTCTCGGATACTGGGCAAAAACGACGATCTAAATACAAATAAACAAGAATGTTACATGCTTTAGCACAAGGAAATGAAAGCATTAGACGAAAATGTGCTCGCCTACCAACTTACGAGGTGTGGTTATAGCGGAGGAAGACTAGCGCTTGCCTTAGACTGGTTGCGCATGCGCAAATGTTATATGTACTTCCTTCTACATCAATGACTGTAGCGGCAAAGAAATCACTCTACAATTAAGAATTTCTTCGATTTTTGAGGAAATTTTTGCTTTCCTTCGTCGGAAGTATCCTGAACCATAACAAAAGAACCTCATAATTTATTGCAAGAGATGAGTTTGAGCACAAACATTATTTCTGAGAGGACTAATCATACTGATTTATAGAATACTAGCAGACCACTCCGGCTTCGCACGGGTTTAAACAAACATTTCAAAAGTTATAAGTTTTTACACACTTATACACACTCTCCCATACATATGTATGGACTTTACCGTTTCTTGCGTATGTTCTTATAAAAAAAGTAAAATTCGAAAATGAAATTATATTTTATTTGTAATGAGCTAAAACTTGATTACGACCTCTAGTCTTTTGTGTCCGTTGTCTTTCTCTCTGATTATGTAGGCGTTCAGAACTCTCATAGTTCGACTCCCTAATGCGAGCTTGTATATTTCTCCATACTCGACCCTCAAGCGCATACTTGGCAGGTTTTGAAATTTTGTTCAGCAAGCAGCTGCGAGCGCTTGTTACTCGACTATCTGGCATGCGATTGTGATTCAAAACGATTTTAAGTTTCAGATTAAGATTCTCCATCACGGAGTCTTTTTGATACCCTCATCTGGGAACTATTTCCAGAAATTTGAGATTCTAGCAATAAATATAGCCTATGTTACATTCACCCCGGAATGTAGCTTTCCAATGGTGAAAGAATTTTTGAAATCGGCACAGTAGTTTTCGAGTTTATTCAATACATACAAGTCTTTCCTCTTTATAATAGTAGTATAGATATAATTCATATTCCTCGGTCTAATTTCGTGTAAGCGGCCCCTAGTAAATTCAAAACAGGAGAATGAAGAATGGAATAGAAAGAGGATTTACAAATCACCTGAGCTACCTTACTTACACTATACTCGTATGAAGGCGCCAAACGTAAACAATTGATAAGATTAAAAGAGGAAATTGTTCCTAGTTAATATTTGGATTGTGGTTTGGAAAAGAAACATTAAAAAAATGAGCAGATATTGTGGGTACTGTCCGTTGATCAAAAGAGAGCCTGTGAGAGGAATAAACAGATTGATAGGCATTTAAGAATCAATGTACGAGTTTTCGACTTTATCAACTATCCAGAGAACATTTTAATCTGTTTTAGCGACACCATAAAAGATACTTCTACTTCTGAGATACTTGTTTTCGCAAAGCTCTAGGACTTTTTTACATAGAGGTGCAGGTTTGGAACATTTACTCGCCTCTGAGAGCATGGTGTTACAACAACAATGTCATAATTCCTTTACTAACTAAATTGCCGAAGTAAGGCCCAATCCACACAGGAAGAGTCAAAAACGTCTTTGACTAATAAGACATAAAAACGTATTTTGGTCTAACCTAAACCAAGCGAACATGCGTTTTTGTCTCGACTTCTTCTGTCTGTCAGACAAGAAAAGACGTCTTGACTAATCCGGTGTGGGTTGAGCCTTGATGGTGTTCCAGCAAAAGCTTGTAACCGGTCTACACTATGTCCTTTATGGAAGAAGCATGTAACATTTACATATATGCAAGCATTAAGTATAATTGCATGATATGACGGGCTTATAAGGAGTGTTATTTCATTTCATCTTTTAATAAACTATATTTTTATACTCTCGCAACAAAAGTTGCTAAGAGAGTATTATAGTTTTGTTCACATAACGGTTGTTTGTAAGTCATAAAACAAAATGATATAGGGTTATATATATCAAAATGATCGGGGTGACGATTCGAATGTCTGTCTGTCCGTCCGTCCGTCCGTGCAACGGATAACTTAATGAAACTTGGACACATGTTCCTTGGGACAGTGAGTGGGTTGCTTTCGAAAATCAGTTCACTGCCATGCTCACAAAATGGCGATAACCGAAAGCACATAAAGTGTCATAACTAAGCCATAAATAAAGTTACAAAATTTGGAACAAAGGATCGCACTAGGAAGGGGCATATTTGGATGTAATTTTTTTGGAGAAGTGGGCGTGGCCCCGTCCCCAAATCGACTATTTGTATTTATCTCGCAAACCAATAGAGCTATATAAACCAAACTTTCTGCAGTCGTTTCTTTTAGCCATTTCCTTATACAGTCCAAAAATGAAAGAAATCTGATAATAACCACGCCCACCTCCCATACAAAGGTTAGGTTGAAAATTACTAAAAGTGGGTTAACTCGCTAACGAAAACGTCAGAAACACTAAATTTTACAGAAGAAATTGCAGATGGAAGCAGCAATCAGATCTTTTTAAAAAATGGAAAATGGGCGTGGCATCGCCCACTTATGGGACAAAAACCATGTCTCAGGAACTACTCGACCGATTCGATGAAATTCGGTATATAATATTTTCTTGACACCCTGATGACACGTGTTGAAAATTGATGAAATCGGTTCACAACCACGACAACTTCCCATGTAACTAAATTTTCAACTCCATCTTATTCCTTCACTTTATAATATATACATAATGAACCAATGAAGATAGTGAAATAAAACTTTACACAAATACTGTATATGATCTGTGGGATCACTTGTGAAAAAATTGAAATCGGACTATAACTTTTCAAAGCCCCGAATATCGAATATGAAGAATTCTGTGACCCATGGTAATTTTTCACCGAAAATTTCGGTAAATCTCTCAGGTATCTTAATTTAATTCAGAGAAAATATTTATCTTATTGTCTCTGTACCAGAAATGGTTAAAATCAGGTCATAACTTCCCCTAGCTCTCATATACCTAATTATAGGTTTTTTAAATTGGGTCAAATTGTGTGTTATCTTAATAAGAATATATCACCCGAACTTATCCTTTCCTTACTTGTTTTGAAAGAAATTCATAACGTGTAAACATGACTTAAGGATAATTTAAAAAAGTTCATACAAATAGTTAAGAAAGTCTTGTATCTAACATCTGTTTGTATGTACAACTACAAGCATATATGCGAAGAAAGCAGGTGATACGTTTATTAAACCACAAAGTGAGCATATAAAATGTCAAGCGACTGAATGAGTACGCACAGCTTTTAATCTTTTTATTATGCTCGAGCGAAGAATGTGAACTTGTGTACGGTTAAATAGTCACAAAGAAAATTTATAAAAGGTGAAAATGAAATTCATTGCATTTAACGGTTACGATATACCACAACAGTGCAATACATACATAAGCAATTTTTGAAACAAATAAATAAACAGCAATAAAACCGGAAATTCTCACGTCACTTAGAAGTCGCCCAAAATTATACTGCACAATAAATATGCGCAATATTGAACACATAGAAACAAGCATTTGTCATATAATATTATATGTATATGCATAAGTACATATGTAACCAGCAAAATCCCGGCGTTTGCGCTTTCGAGTGCTGCACGCATTCCTAGGAAGCTACTCACTGTTCCATACATACCTACATATAATATCATTTAGTGTCGTCTAGTTAGTCGGGTTCGTACTGTCTCAAATACATTGTATTAAGATAAAAAGTGTGACGGACAAAAAATTAAGCTCCTATTGGTTATTGACTTTTGTTTCAAGTGTGTTTGCATTATTACCGTTGTTTTGAAGCGAACGGCGAGCGACGACAGACAGCAATTATGTCAAATTTGATAAAATTCAAGTGCTTGCCATAAAAAGGCATACACAGAGATTTGAGCGATTAACTGATAATAATAATATGAATAACATAAGTATAGACATATATAAATATATTTACCTGATATTGGCTTTTATAGATAGACAAACACAAACATGCATATGAGTGCCAAGTGAATGGGGCTATATTTAGAAGAAAAAAAAAATTGTTTTTCTTGAGTGGCATATTTAATAATTTTTTTTAACTAAAAAGTACCGCTAACCGTTTTGAAGTTATGCCTGTTAGTTCTGGCATGTAAGTAGCAAGCGTGTCTGTTTGTTTAGGACTATTAGTATGTAGGTTTTGAGTTCATTTTCAGCATGATATTGAGAACTCTTCCGAATAATAATGAAAATTAATGTTAAACATTGAAAATTTGGCCTTAATTTATTTAAACTTGTTTTTGTTGTTGTTTATTAAAAAAAATCGCTGTGGAATGTCATACGTAATCAAGTGCAGGCCCGTCTTAAAAGGTATTTGCTATGTAGACATATACATATTATATTAGACTATCTTAAGGATTAATTGCTACTTGTAAAAAGTTTATCCTCACGTCTCGAGCGGCAAGTGTCACGTACATAAAGGATTTCCCATTGGGGGTTCTCAATTTCACCTACTTCAACTAACTTTTCGTATAAATACAATAATAAAATACTTAAGACTCCCTGATTAAGCAAGATTAGTCAAATCTTCCTCAAGGACCAATAAGGAAATACTCTCCTAGGTTTTATATTAGATAGGTACTTCCAAGCTTCAAACATTTATTCTCATAAGAATCGCCTAAACTTCACAGTGCCGCCTAATCAGGACTATAGGAGACTAAACATACGTACCAATAATTCTGAACTCGGCATCATTGCTCCAAATTATTTCGGGAATGTTTTCTAATAACACTTCAACAACAAAATTTAAAGGAGGAGGAGAAGTTGACAGGTGAGTTCCAGAGCTAGTTTATAAGTCAGCTAAAGCTGAGAACTGCTTTCGCTTAAATTCAGTAGCTTAGGTTACGTCTCTTGATTTCGTACTAGTTGTAATCCTCATAAGAAAATAGATGATAAGCTGTGAAATTCGGGCCCCATCTTGAAGTATTAGAAAGCTTTTCCAATATGTATTGTCATCAAAGATTTTATTTAGATTTTAAAAACTTTTAGGAAAATCTGAATTTCCGCCAGAACAGAGCTTTGAGAGGGGAAGGTTCCGCCACTTATCTACAAATTACAGATTTTTCTTTTGGCTGTTACTCCTACCGAAGATCTTAAAATGAAACGAAAATCTTACTGACTTTGAAAGCTCTTTCAAAAGCTATGAAGCTCAATGTGAGAAAGGACTGCATGTTGTACGAACATTTTTTTAGATCTTGAAAGATATAAAACCGATACGTTCGGTAGGCGCGTCTCACAGGTAAAGTTCAGAAGCTTTAACTCATGTATTAGTATCTAGAATTCACCGAAGACTAGAAGTTCATACTAAAATTGTATGTTTCTATAAATCACCTGAGAATGTTATTAAAGGTAAATTGTAATATAAACTACTTGGCAACACCGTTAACGGTCAATGTGTCTTTGAATTTTAACTTCGACAAGGGCATCATAACATGCCAACACTTAACATCTGTATGCTGTTAAACAATAGTTTACAATTTTAAATCTAAAACAACAACAACAATACGTTTATAAAATAACTACAAATATGACCCAATTTAGTCACACGCAGTCACCGCTTGATAGCCGACGTACAAATGAACGCTTTATATGTATATATATATATACGAGGGCTGCTATATATATTTCTGGTTCTTTTCTTGAGCGATTGTCAAATTGTGCGGGATCCAACGAGAACAAACCTTTTTTACGGCCAGGTGTTCATGCAATATCGAATGTATGCTGGTGGGAGAAATGCATAGGCATGCCTCTATCTGAAGGTATGTTACATGACGGTCTTGCATTATCAGTTCACGTACGGCATCGATGTTTTCTGGCTCAACGGCTGTTTTTGGACGACCTTCACGGAATTCGTCTTTGAGCGAGCGTCGGCCACGATTGAATTCGTTGTACCAGTTTTTCACAGTGCTATAGGATGGTGCTTCATAGCCATACAAAGATTTTAGTTCATCGATGCACTTTTGTCGCGATAATCTACGTCGAAAGTTGTGAAAAATGATCGCACGAAAATGTTTACGAGTTAATTCCATTTTTTGGCCGAGATGAATTTTTGTATGTATGTGCGGCGATTTTACGATTTAAACCACACACACACATACTATATTACTAGTGCATAATGATAAGGCATGTTATTATTATGCTAATATTCAAACACTTGACACAGGTGTTATCAGATCGCAAAGCTAGTTGTCTGTATATTGTATATGTATATGTAGGAGCATAAGTTTGTGTGCGTAATGTTTCAATGACCAATTTCGCAAAACAAAAACAAAAATTAAATAAAAACTCGCACATAAATACATACATACTCAGATATGTATGTGCTTAGTTCACACTTAATGGAGAAGGCGTTGAAATATCTTATTTGATTCGAAACAATCAATTATTTTGTTTACGAGCCATCGCGCAATTAGTACAATTCCTATAAATTCATTAAAAACATATCTATGTTTGTCTGTATTTAAATTTACCGATGCGTTGCGCCGCAACAATTTCGTATCATTGCTAAATTTCTTGTTAGCGGCGCTGTAAATTCCTCAACGCCAGCAGGCGTTCGACTAGCTTATCAACTCTTCGGCGTGTTTTTTTCTATTTTAGCAATAAAAAGTATTCTGCGTACAAACGCATACAAACATATCTACATATGTGTGTGTGAGTATGTGTTTTGGCTGCGCCTAATTGCTTGTTTGTTTTTGTTTTTGATTTTCTTTGTGTCTTCTGCCCAATTCAAAATAAACCAAACGCATATGTAAATAACACGCACGCACACCAACACAAACAAACATACGTATGCATATGTGAATGAGTGAGCCTAACAGACCACACTGCTGTAAAGCTGGTGTATGTGGGCTCTCACTAACACAAGGTGAGTACATATACATATTTGTTGTACAACAGTTGTGTGTTGGTGGTGCGAAATGCGGAAGCGGAAATGTTGTGAATTCACCACAGCACTGCCTACTGCAGTACAATGCCAGGCGACGAGTGTGTTGCAGAGAGCGCAACCCTTCTCTACTCACCACCACACTTGAAAGCAGTCATGTTGCTTAACAGTGCGCTGAGAATGTGAGCAGAATAGAATTCATTGAAATAATTAACTGTCAGTGTTGTGCATTTTGTTACTGTTAAGTGCTAACGTTTACAGACGCTGCAATGGTTAACAGCGTTTTGTACGCACTTTCTGTTAGTGCATGTTGAATAGATTTTTTTTTACAGAAACAAAGAATGTTAATGCCTGCTTATTAACATGAGCTGCAGATTAGAGTTGTGTTTGTAACATACGGAATAGAAAATTTAAATTTTGATGACGACATTTATTAGTATTTTTTTATAATTTTTAAAAGTGTTACGGCATTTTTTATTTTCTGAGAATCGCTTGCAGGCATTCCGGTACTTTTTCTGCTTCTGTTTAAATGTAAATTTTGTTTATGACTCACAAGCTGTTAAATGCAAATTAATGTATGGGTTTTAAAATTTGCTAACGGAAATAACATGATATTGAAAGTCAAGCGTTAAATTTGAAAAAAAAAAGATTTGAAATTTGTTGAAAAAATAGTATATTTATAGTAAAATACACTTTATATAAATATTGATATTTGATTTAACTTCTAAAAATTTATAAAATATGGAATGTAAGTTAAAACAAACAATTATTATTTAATTAAATATGACTGTAAATAAAATTGAAATGCCGTCTATGCCGTCGTGAAATTGAAGTCAAGAAGTTTTTTAGCATGTCTCCTGGAAAATTTTTGAGCTATGCATTCAAGTTTGGCTTATGTTGAAGTACTTTTTACCACGCCATACGCGATATTCTAAGATCATAAACTCACATTATGATTCAAACTTGGTAACGGTTATTTTTTTATATTTTACTTTGTTTAAGAAGCTGTAAACTTAAAGTCGAAGTTCTGGGAACGATCTCAAGCTAAATTTAAATTTTTTGCGATTCTTCTGCAACTAAAACTTTCAAAAAAATCGTATCTGTGCATTATCTACAACAATTACCACTCCATTTTATTTTTTTTTATCATATTATAAGACATCATAAGGAGATTGCAATAATTCGAAATACTTTCTAACAACACAATTATTCTCAAGTGTCTAATTCAATTATGCCAATATTTAGTCGAAATGAAGCGAGGTGTTTTTTTAGTTAGTTACTAAGCACACAGCAATAGCCTGTTGGCTAATATTTACATAGAAATAAAGAACAGGAATTGCATAAAACACAGAAGTGGAAAAACACTTGTTTATAAATTTCGTCAATTTGACTTTTAGAGAAATACAAGAAACCTTTTAAATTAAAAAAATAAACATTAATTATTGCTTATATGTATATTTGTATACCCGTAAAACCTAAAATGTATGTTCATTTGTGTGGGTATATGTCTGTGCAAATAAGCTGCTTTTAATGATAGGTACAACTATAAATTTGCACAAATGCTTCAATACTTTCAATTAACGTCAGAGGCAATGAGACGCCGACTGTTAAATTGAATTAAATTACATATATATAAACACAAATAGATATACATATGAAAATACTATAATAAATACTTCACTCATTTTATTTTAAGAAATCTTAGAATTATTTTATGGCTGAACTATTTATTATATACTGAGTAGATGAGGAATTTGTGTATGAGTGGTTGTCTAAAACTGGCATGAGGAATGCGGTGATTAGCATACAACGCAGATTGATTTGTACTACATATGACTAATGAAAGTTTAGTACCAAAAGAAATTAAATTTAGATGCGTGGTGAAGCTGAAGATCAAGTGAAAAGACAGAGTAAGAAAAATTTAATTTAGTTTAAAAAAATAAAGATTTTTTTCTGCAAAAAAGATTTTTTCATTAAATTATTTTTTATTCTTAAAAAACTTGATTCAATCCATATTAAGCGCCTGTAAAACAAGTGCATTCCTGCAGCACACAGCTGAACAGAGCAGCGTAGAATTTACAGTCAGTACATTCCTCCACTACAAACAGAGCAACGAATGCCAATACAATTACATGCACCAATGTAAGGTGATGTGAGTGCATTTGCACGGCACTGCACTGTTAAGTGCATTCGTCTCACTGTTAAACTAACAGTGCACGAATGCGTCACACAGAAATGCATTCGCCTGGTTGACAGTTGTCTGCTAGCCGGCCATGTGCACTGTGTCATCGGCTGCTGCCGCTGTTGTTGCCACTGCTGCCGACGCTGCGACCGGCTGCGTTTCGGCATCAAATTGGGGAGCCGTTCAGTCGCTGTAGAGCACGCATTCGAATGACAACGTTTAGCGGATATGCGCGAGTCAAACGGTGTACGAATTCAATAGAATTCTCGCGTTGACGCGATTACGTACAACAGTGTTAAATATAAAATTACGAAAATTTTTAAATTTTGTGTAAAATAAGTAAATACGTGAAGACACAGTGAAATGTTGAATAATTGTGTGAAATGAAAGCAATCGAATTTATGTACTGAACTTAAGTGTAAAAGTGTAAACGTTTAACGAGTCAATAGTAACGAATTTCTGCGGTATTTCAAGCGTTTAAATGTGTTTTAAGCGAAATTTCCAATTATGGCTCAGAGGTAAAGTGCTTTGACGTTGCTTACAGTGAATTATGCGGTTATGCTGCGCTGCATTGCCAGAAAGCTTTGTTTCAACTAACGACAGAGTTGGACGGTTATTTTAAAATTGAATGAATTGCATTAATGGCAATATTTCTAATTTTTATTTATTTATCAAACGTATAAGTGTGTTTGGCTGTTGTGAATAAAACCATGGATTTGATTTGATGAAATGTTGGAAAAGTGTTACAAGTTTTTGCCTGTTGTGTTTCCATTTGCTATTTAAGGAAGAAGAATTGTTCTGTGCTAACACAATTTGCGATTATAATCAAAGCTTTAATTATTGTTTGTGTCAAACCAAAAAAATAATATTCTTGTGCTTAATAAATTCATAATAAATTAAAAATAAATTATGTACTACAAAAACAAAACAATAAAAAATTAAAAAATAATAATATTATTAAAATATTTTTTTCTGAAAAATGAAAAAAAAAAAATTGTCTGAAATAAAAAATATCTTAAGAGAGCAAACCAATAAAATTAGCATTTAAACATTCCATATATAAAATTAAATTTGCAGTTCTAGGGAACAGAATCCGAATTATTTGGATTATAACTTCGACTTGAATGTTCAAGAAAAATCTATTGTGTTGGGAAATGTGATATGATATAATTAAAGTGAAATAAAAATTTGTAAAAAAAAATTTATAAATATTCAAATATATTTTCAGAAAAAAAAATTTTAGAAAATATAAAAAAAATTTTTTTTTTGCACTATTTCATAAAAATTATTTTTTTTTGTTAAATTAAACTTTTATAAGATTTCATTTAAATAATATAAAATCAAAGCAAAATTTAAATGGCGTTGCTAATTCATTGGCAATATTTGAAGAATTAATATGCTAATATATTAATAAAACTAATGGCTGGTGAAAACATACTGAAATTCTTTACAAATATTTTTTTTTAAATAAATAAATTAATATTATATTTTTGTTTGGCAAAAATTTTTTTGGTGGAAATGTGATTTATTAATTTAAATAAAATTAATAAAGATAAATAGTAAATATTATTAAAAATATTTAATAAAATTGTTTATTAATTGAAACCAAACATTTTGCTAAAAATAAAAGATTAATAAATATTTAATTCTTTAAGGAAACAAATTTAAGAAAAAAATTATATTTTCGTTAAATTAAAAAAAATTTAAAGTATTTATTTTATTAATAAATATATGTGATTTAAATTGACTTTTTGTTGGAATATTTGAATTTTCGTTAACATTTTATTATGTACATAATTGTTTTCAAAAGAAGAATAAATAAAAAAAATTGTCCAATGTGTGTTTATTTTTAAACCCAGCACTGAAATCGATATTGAGTTGGTTTAAAAAAATTAAAATTAAAAAAAATTTTGCGGACGAAATTAGAATGTTTTGTTCAAACAATTTAATACAAAACTCCATAATTTAATAAATTAATACAAATTAAAACAGAAAACAACAAATATAAACTATTATTCGTATAAACATTTAAATTTTTTAAATAACTTTTTTTTTGTAAAAACTATATATTTTACCAAAATTCGTTTAAGTTTAGTATTTACATTCCTAACAAACAAATTGATTTTGGATTGAAAATTTCTTGAATATTGTCACAAAAATTAGAATTATAAAATAAAATTTATATTGCAAAAAAAAGGGTTTCGATTTAATTTAATACTAAAAAAGTAATACTAAAGTTTTCGAATAAAAATACAACAATTCTTAGTCGATTTTTAGTGCAAAGTTTGTAAAAGGCTTCGAAAATATAATTTGTTTAAATATAAATAAAAAGTTTAAATATAAAGCAAACTAAAAATAATAATGTAAATTTGGTAAAAAAAATAATAAGAAATTAATAATTAAATATAAAGAGAGGAAACTAAAGAAATAAACACAATAAAAAATATGTGAAATTGAAAAAAAGTTTTTGAAGTCAAATTTGCATTTGAATCATTACAAATATTATATTTTTTTATTATAACTAAAAATAATACTACAAATTAAAAAATGTGATATACTCTCAATGGCTTTTTCTTCATATTGTAGCAAGTGTAATAGCAATTTAATTTTTAAAATTATTATTTTCACATATCGACAATTTTTAGTATCTAAAAATTCAAATATTACACTTAATTGACTAACTTTACCAAAATATTTTGTTTTCTGTGTCATTAAAAATAAATATAAATTCTATTATAAGATACGCTAAAGCAAAGAATTACATATCCACACTTAAAAGCTTACTGCAGACATAACAAAGTAAAGAATTTGAAGATTAAAGACTTCAAGTACTGAATATAGTACGTATGTATACGAAAAAGCTAGCACCTAACAAGAACAGCAGCAAAAACAAAAAGTACAAAAATGAAACAAGAAAAAGGAAAAAAACATAACAACAACAAGAACAAAAAACGCTTTCAATTTAACATACGAAACTAAGCCAGTGCGCGCTGTGAAATGATACAATTCGTAAGAAGTGTAGCAGCAACAACAAATTAACAAATAAAAATTTTAAATTAAATAAAGAGCAAAGTGACGAAATACAGACAAACAAAAGCTGACAAGATACATTACTACATTCTAGTCAAATCCGACAGTAGCAACAGCCAAACGCATACACATTTGCATAGAACATTGTATTTGGGCGCGTATTCACATATGCACATATCTACGAGCATATTTACATATCTACATATCTACACGCACACACTAAGGTGTCGAAGAATTAGTACATATGTATGTATGTATGTAGCTGCGCACAGCGACGCCTTGAGTAGCGGGTGGATAAGTAAGCAGCGAATGCGTAAAAGGTGAAGACACTTGCTGGGTTAGCTACACATAGGCCTCTATTGAGATATACGAGTATGTTAACCGGCAAATGCGAGTACTTCATATTATTGCGCTTTGCTGCGGCTTAAAATAATATAAAATAAAAAAATATAAAATAAAATAAAAGCAATAACAACAACAAAAAATAAGGCGAATAAAACGACTTTAGCATAAGCGGACCAAAAACGGCAGCGGCAGCGACGTCAAATTGCATAGTTAGGCGACGTTTAGCGCTTACAAACTTATGTACGTACACCCTTCGAGCAACAACAAGCAACAACAATTGAAAAGTGTAACAATTGCCGCGCATCACACACAATCCACTAGTACACACACACATATACATATATACGCGCGAGCAACAGCAGCCCACAAAAAATTAACATCTTTTACAACAAATTCGGCGCATACACCTCCTCACCCCACTCCCACCCAAATGACCCACTCGACAAACTTAGCTAACGAGCAGCAAAACCAAAACACATTACAGAAATCAACTCAACTCAACTCACCGGCAAACAGTCGAAATTCACTTTAACGAGCAGGCGGACGAACTCTTACATACAACCCACAAGCTAGCGACGACCGACCGACCAACATAGCCGGCTGGCTAGCCAACCATCCACCAGCCCAACGCATGCGGCGGACGCGCGCGCTCGGGCATTAGCCAAGAAGCCGAAAAAAAGGCGAGCGGCAACGAAGCACGCGTCACGACGCGTCGAGGTAGAGAGTGCGCGAGCGGTGAGGTGGTGCGTAAATACACGCACGCACACATAGACAGACCACCAGCAAGCAACCCACTAAATTGCCAAACTGCCAAGCATAGTGTGAGCAGTGGTGGCGCTGAGCGTTGAGCGGTGATGCTGGTGGTGGTGGTGGTGCGACGACGACGTTGTGTTTATGTGGAGCAAATGCTAATGCTAAGCGCTGAGCGTGGAGCGTGAAGCGTCTGCGTGTGTATGGGTGTGTGTCTGTGGTTTGCCGCATCGGAGCAGCTTGCCGTCTGATAATTCATTAGTATGCCGACGCGTTCCAAGCGGTACGGTGCGTTTCACAAACGGGGTACGAACAGTAGTAGCAGCAGCAGCGCCAGCAGCAGTAGCAGCAGACGAAGAGTCCGAGTGGTAGACAAGTGACACAGGCAAAGTCAAATTGAAATTGTACTAGTCAAAGTCGAAAGCGAAATTAAAAGCCAACAGTAACAACAACAACAAAACGACAATTGTTTCATACAATACAAAGCGCTAACGAAGAACGAACGTATTTTCAACAGAAATTGTAACGGAAAATTACTGAAAAAAAAAACAAGTAATCGAAAAATATTTGGGTTTAAAGCCTGGTGTTTACGAAGTTTAATCTATTTTTTTAATTGAAAAATCTTTAAAAAGTGCAATTCGCACTGGTGTGTGTTAGTGCAAGGCGTGCTTTTGTGAATACGCCTTTATTGTTTTTGTTGGTGTTAAAGCCTACTTTTCAACAGCTCCGCGCGCTGGCAAACGCCTAAGCGGTCAAGACACGCGACTCAAGTGGTAAACGCGCGCGCACGCGGCTTAAAAGCGAACGAAGCGCAGTTAACTGGACAACGCGTCCAGGTCAAGCGCGCCCTGCCGCCCCAAAGAGGCTGTTTCAAGCTTATTACTAACAGCGAAATCGCTTAAGTGTGCAGTATTTGAAGTGTGCGAAGAATTTTTAATGCAAAATTTCGAAAAAAATACGAAATATTTTCCAAAAATTAAAAAAATTATTATGAAACAAAAATCGCAAATCACAACGCTTGTGTGTAATTGGCGCTAAATTTTCTGTGCAAAAAAAGAAAATTAGTGTTCAAAAGTGAATTTCGAAATTTTTTTCCCGAATACAAAAATTTTAACTTAGAAATTCCAAAACAACAACAACAACAAAAAAAGTGTTTGTGTAAAAAATGCATATATGTTATTTGCATAATATCAATACGAAAGCGCTCGAAACTCGTGAGGCAAAGGAAAAAGCAAAGTGCATGCAGCAACAACAACAACACGCGGAATTCATATTAGCAATTTGTTTGTGTTTGTGTGTGCAAAAATAAGAAAAGGCAACCGACGAGTTGCGAGCAAAAATGTCACGCGTTAAGCGTTTTTGTGAAAATGTGAAAATTCGAATGATTTCCCGCAAGTGTCTGCGCGCTGCAGTGTTTTGTGCAATTGTATAATCACTTGGCACCGAGAGTCGCCAGCAAATATTCGGCAAACAAATTCGAAAATGCAAAATTGTTTTGTATAAAAGCAAAAGTGGCTTTCTGTGGGCCGGAAAAGTGTAAAACGAATTCAAGAAATATTAACTAACGTTTAGCCTGCCACGCGCAACCGACAGCAGCGGCGTAAAGGGAAAAAGGTAGGCGCACAAATTTTCCATATCTAATTTGTTGTTATTGTTTTTTTTCTACTTCTTACTACCATATATTTGGTATATTTACGCAATTTAGCTTGATAGACATACAAATAACAACAACAACAACAAGCGTGACATTGTTACGCATGTAATCGCATATAAATTATTTGCTGTTGTTGTTGTTACACTTTTACTCCCGTTATCTCATTTGTGGCAGCAAATTGTTATTTATGTAATTTTTTTTTGTTTTTTCACCAAGTCACATTTTATATTCTAGTTAGATTTCACTTGTCATTTGTCTCTTTTGCCTGCTCAATTACATAATGCGAATGTGTGTGCGATAACACACACGCACATACATGATATAGATATAGAAACAAACATATCTATGCGCTAGATATGCGCGCTTACAGTCGGTTTGTGTGTGTGTGTGTGAGTGAGCGCAAATCGGTGTATGAATGAATTTTCACATTTAAGCGAATTTTCATGTGTGTTTGGCTTTTGTTTTTGTTGTTATTTTTTATTTTTTTATTTCAATTTATCATATTTATTTTTCTTTTTCGTACTGTCACACTTTGTTATCTTTGCCCGGCAAGTGGGGAGTTGTAGCCGGGCGAGAACTTGCATGACTTTACTTAGATAGAGACTACACACAAACTCACCTACAAATAGGCTCACAGTAGATTGTTGCTGATAATTTAAGATTTGGTTAGGCGTCTAAGTAGGTAGGCATGCAGTTGCGGATATGCACATACATATTTACAGCAGTATGTGCGTGTGTCTGCCGGCGTGTGTGCGGCTATCTATTTAGTGCAGGAGTTATGCAACAGAAGCGGAAATTTAGCAGCGCAATGCGAAGGTTTGAATGAATAAAAAAGCTTAGTTATTTATTAAGGGAAAATAATAATCATAATAATAAAAGAAGAAAGGAAGAAATGATGAAAAGAAAGAAAAATAAGACAAATTTACTAGATTACTGGAATGTTTTAAAAATCTATGAAAATTTTACTGAATTGAATTGTAGTTGTATTCTTTACTTAAAAAGTTCAGTTAGTGAAATTGCTTGCTCGCTTGATATCTTACTCAACCCAAAAATGTTTGAAAAAATTTATTTAATTTTATTTCATCTGTATTGTTCTTAAAAGCTTTAGAAGAACATTAATTTTCGGATCTTTCACCTGGGCCATAAGAGACCAATTTCTAATACTTTTAGTCGATATGTAGAACCCATTATAATGCTCTAAAACTAAATATTAAAATTGAATAAAAATATTACAAAAAAAAAAGCTCACTCACAGACGCTGATAAGCTTATAAAGGCTTGTAGCGCGTGATAACGTATCATATACGTTTAAAAAATAGCTTTAATCGCCAATGTCTCTAATATAATTTCAAACAATTATGCTCACTTTAAGCATTTAAGTTTACTAATAGTCCCAAGCTCAGTGCGAGAAACTGCTTCAAGCCAATTGTGGGGCTTAAAATGTGTGATACGAGCAAAGAACTTAACTGCTTGTGTGTATGTTTATATTTACATACATACAAACAAACAAAAATGACTTTCGCTCTCGTTGCCGGCACGCCACGCCAATAACCTCAACAATAATAATACAAAAGACATAGACAAAAACAAAAATAACAACAGTGAATTAAAACAAACAAACAAGTGACAAACGCAGACAGATTTCAAATTACAACAATACAAATAAACAAACAAACGTATGAGAGCGCAGCGGAAATTTGCGAAAATCCAATATTTTTGCACAGTTACCGAGTGACTTAGATTCTTGAGCGCGCGCGCCAACTATACATATAGTAGCATGGCTTGGTAGCTTGTCTAGAGAAGGCTTGGTTGGTTGACTGTTAGACTGCTTTGCCTGATATGGCATACAAATACATTCATACATATAAAAATATACGCTAACAGTAGCACAGCTGTTGGCGCAAAAAATTTCAAATGGAATCAAAACAAAAACGCAAAATTAATTTTTGCATGGAAACAGTAAAGTTTAAAATAGAAAGAGGAAGCATAGGTTGAAGATGAGTCGGAAATGTAGGCAAAAAAAAAAAATTAAAAATAGTGAGAAAAAGTAAAAAACAATAGTAAATGTGTTAATGCTGTGTTTATAGACACTTTGCCAATGGTCTTCAGCTCTTCACTATAATTAGTCAATTATCAAATTATTTTTTCTTTTATAAATTATTTACAAAAGAGCGCACATAATCAACTCTTCTCGAGTGCTGCAGCAAATTAATTAAAAGCTCGGGATATAGACGCGCATACAAATGTTTCTATGTACGAGTATATGCGAAAAATGTCGGTCTAATACTGTTACATGTATATGTATATGTGTGTGTATATCTTTTGTGATTTTGTGGCTTTTTTAGTATGCTTATCGCACGCATAATTTCGTCCAGTATCTAATGCCGCGCAACAAGCAAAGTGTAGAGTCGGCGCCTTAGCAATTGACGTGTGTAGCAGCCGTAAAATAGGCACCTGACTTCAAACAAAAACAATAACAAAACAATTTTTGGTAAATATTTGCTTGGCATATTTGCTTTTTATACGTATGTATGTCATATTCCTCCCATTTCTGCTTCACTTTGGTTTTGCGAATTTGCGCTCACTGTACTCGCATAATAGAGCGATTATCGCTTATTTGTCGAGATACTTCACATGTCAAATATGTATAATAGTTAAATTTGTTATTTTGTATTTATTGTTAAGGTCTACATACATACATACAAATATACGTATTTGTATATCAAAGAGTGCGCTAGTTTCGGGTTCAATAACTGCTAATCATATCTTTAGTTGATAGAAAAAAAATATTTTTTTCATATATACACACACTTATACAGACGTATAGTTAGAGATATGAGTATTTATTTATATTCTTGAACGAATTTAATATGCAAAAACAACAACAAAAAATTGGAAAAAAAAGTTTTTTTATAATAAAAGCTGCAACATAAAGCATAATAAAGGGTTACATTTGAATAAAAAATATTTAAAATAAGATAATATATATATTGTTTAGTCCAAACAAATACTCCTCTGCATTATTCTCATATACTCCGAAAAGTAATAGAGAAGTAATGCAGAGGAGACAAACCGCCCCAACTTCGCTAATCACTGATCACCCTTTACACAACAACATAGAGAAACAAAAACAGAAGAAAGTGAACAACAAGTGAGAAACCCAAACCCGCGCATTAAAGTAAAAACTTAACCCGATCACAAAAACCCGCACAAAACAAAAATCTACAAAAGCTAAAGTGAAAACAAAACACAATCAAACACAATCCTCAAGGTAAAAAGGAGAAAAACCAAAACCCAACATCACACAACAAAAAAGGAAGAATATCAACCCAACAAACACAAAACAGGTTAACATATTTAATAAACACTAACACTGAATTAAAACTAATTATACATAAAACAATTAACCCAAATTGTTAACACACACAATCACATATATATACAATTTATGTACAAACCCATACCCTTTATATATTCCTAATATATATTAAATTTATAACGTGAAAACTCAACCATCAATCTTTTCTTCAAACGGATCGGCCTCATCGTCATCTTAACTCGACATTTTTTGGTCCTATCGAGCCGCGATAGTTTGGAGGAGAGAAGAGGAGTCACCCAGTAACCCATCGTTGGAATCAAATCTCGCCTAACAACAATACACAGTGCACCCAACAAAAAGTTTGAACGCGGATCACCACCAACAACTAAATAAATAAAATACCCTAAACTTATAAAGATTTGAGAAATCTTTTTGTGCGACCCATTTTTTTTTATTTTTATTAAAAGTGCAAATCGGAATCAAAAATTTCAAATTTCAAATTGTGTATTTAAGCGTACTTAAATTCATTTTATTTGTCTCCCTTGAGTTTACCTGATTTTGCTTTGCACTAATTATTACATACATACATGTACCCAAAAGAAGCAGTGCAATAAAAAACATATAATTGTTTGCCGTCGGCTATTGCACTCTTCTTGTCAAAAATAATTAATATATACAAACACCCGCACCCATTTGCATGCATACGAAATAGCGATCTAGTTCGTATAAGAATTGTTGGTAGCGATCACCAATAACAGGCACTGCACACTAAAGCAAGCACCCAATAGGAAATTCGTAAGGTGACCCAGTAGGAAAAATTGCAAAAACCCATTGCAAATTTGTTTTACGAATTTATTCCCATAATTCGCCCATAGATCACAAAAATAAATAGTTTTCCTAATAAATATTAACCCGTACTCAACAAAAAAGCCAAAAAAACGGAAATTTTGAAAATAAATTCAAATTATAAATTTTACTCTCTACCCTGTTTATTTAATACATACCCACTGAAATAATATTGTTTATACCCACCCAAATCATGGAAATGGAGGATTTTAAATTCACTACCACCGATTTAATAGAATTCGTGGAAGATCATTTCCATACCCAAGCTGAAGAAGAAACAGTTTACACTCTAGAAATTAAAAGAGTTACACTAAATTCGCTTTACGAGAAAGCAGAAAGGGCATATGATGCTATTCGGAGAATTTCTAGTGATACCCGCGAAACCATCGACTTCAATAAGGTCAAGGATAGATACAAGAAATCCTATAATATGTACCTATCCAGCTTAGCCTCAATTAATGAAGATGTAGACAGACGTAAAACCCACGCGTCATCTCAACCTATTAAGGAAAGAGCCTCAGAAGCCTCTACAATAGATTTCAGCCCCACAATTCAATTACCACCCTGCGACACCGATATCTTCTACGGAGATTACTCTGCTTGGCCCACATTTCGAGACATGTTTACAGCGTTGTATATCCATAACCCGAAGTTTAGCAACGTTGAAAAACTCTTTCATCTAACCCAAAAGACCCGAGGCGAAGCAAGAGAAGCTATTAAAAACACACCCCTTACGAATGATGGTTTCATACTGGCTTGGAAGAATCTGGTCGAGCAGTATGAAAACAAAAGAATGCAAGTCAACACCCAATTAAAAACCCTTCTCAACCTACCCGATGTCACTCAAGAAACAGGCTGCGCCATAAAAGCCCTGCAACGAACGGTTAACAATGTGTTAACCAATTTAACCCATCTTGAAATTGACACAAAAAGTTGGGACCCGATACTGATATATCTTTGTAGCTCGAAACTACCTAAACAGACTCTAGAAGCATTCGAATCTACGCTAGAAGATATTTCTTCTATACCCACATGGTCAAATTTCGACTCTTTCTTGACCCATAAATATAAAACTCTCGAATCCGTAGCAAATTTCAAGGATTCTGTAATAAAATCACACTCACCCAACCCAGGCACAGAAAAGAAGTCCGATGAAAAAGTATTTAACCCGAGAAATAGAACCTCAAACTATCAAAACAGATTCACTAATTCTCAACCCCATCCGGAAGCAGAAAGTTGCAAACTTTGCAATAAGCATCACTCGATTCGTGAATGCCCCAAATTCCTAGCAATGAATGTTGAGACCCGTATTGCTATGATCAATAAGTATGGCTATTGCTACAACTGCTTAGCTTTATCACACAGTTACAAGAATTGCATGAGTAAAAACACTTGCCGCAAATGTCACAAAAGACACAACACACTGATACACAAAGAGTATAACCCTCGACCTGACACCAACCCGGAAATTCCAAGAGTGACCAGTACAATACCTGCTACTGCTGCAAGTACCACAATACCCACACCAAATATCAATCAGCAAGCCTACACTACTACTATACAGTCCACTATTTCATCAACTCAAGACCCTCACAACCCAAGTAGGAAGCAGATATTATTGGGTACAGCAATGGTTCAGATCGAACATAATGGTCAACTATATTCTGCAAGAGCACTCATTGATTCAGGATCGGAGGCCACATTTATATCTGAAAGACTTCAACGAAGTCTGGATATACCCACCCACTCTACATCAGCCCAAGTGACCGGAATAACCAACACGGTTTTAGCAACCCCCAGGAAAACTTGCAATATAACCCTTTGTTCACCCGTAAAGACAAATTACAAAATATCGACTCAAGCATTCATTATGAATAGCTTGGCCGATAATGTACCCACATTACCAATAAACCCAAATTTGGCTCTTAAGAATCTTGGCTTCACACTAGCGGATACCCAATTCCACAAACCGAGACCCGTGGATATATTAATTGGTAGTGATATCTATCCAAATATCCTACTAGGTGGAGTAAAACGAAACATTCTAGGCGCACTCATAGCCCAAGAAACTGAATTCGGATGGATTTTATCCGGACCCATAACTCAACCCTACCAAAACTCATCAATAGCAACATTTCATAACACAATCAACCCGAAGTATCTACTCACACGCTTTGGAGAGGTGGAGAACATCCCAAAGGAACCCGTAATTTCCAGATCCCATGAAATTCGTGACAAAAGTTTCCAATCAACTCTACCTACTACTCAGAAGAAAAATCAAAGCGATGATCATCACAACTCGACCCGAAAAACTCACCGACGAACTCATCGTCATGTTGCATGCGGATTATGCGAAGATGACCACCGGTTAGCCACATGTACCAAATACTTGTCGGCTAACTTACACGAAAAATTTGAAGCAGTCATCAAACACCGCTATTGCGTAAACTGTTTAGCCAGATCACACAAAACAGAAGGATGCACAAGCAGACATCGATGTTCCACCTGCAATGGAAAACATCATTCATCTCTACATGGTCACCCAAGACTGGACCCTGCAAATGAGAAAGAAGTTTTTGAGAAACCTAGATCTCAAACCCTACCCACAGAGACCCGGCTACCATCCTTACTGGCTAAACAGACCCTTACACACTTTTAAACCCGACCCTTAAGAGACTTAAGTGACGTTGATCAAATACCCTTTGACAACATAGTCCGCTCTGACCCTCAATTTCACACCCAAACAGAAGTAATGTTGGATATCGGAGCAGATAACTACCCACACAATACCCGATATGGATTGTTCGGCTCAGACGATGTCAAGTGGTAACCCAGAAAGTAGCAATCGGCTGGACTCTAACTGACACCCAATAATAGCAAAAAAAAAAAAAAGCTAAGTACACTTTTTAAATTTACTCATACCCTACTAATACAAAACTTATTTCGCAGATACTGCAAGGCGGCCGGGATGTTTAGTCCAAACAAATACTCCTCTGCATTATTCTCATATACTCCGAAAAGTAATAGAGAAGTAATGCAGAGGAGACAAACCGCCCCAACTTCGCTAATCACTGATCACCCTTTACACAACAACATAGAGAAACAAAAACAGAAGAAAGTGAACAACAAGTGAGAAACCCAAACCCGCGCATTAAAGTAAAAACTTAACCCGATCACAAAAACCCGCACAAAACAAAAATCTACAAAAGCTAAAGTGAAAACAAAACACAATCAAACACAATCCTCAAGGTAAAAAGGAGAAAAACCAAAACCCAACATCACACAACAAAAAAGGAAGAATATCAACCCAACAAACACAAAACAGGTTAACATATTTAATAAACACTAACACTGAATTAAAACTAATTATACATAAAACAATTAACCCAAATTGTTAACACACACAATCACATATATATACAATTTATGTACAAACCCATACCCTTTATATATTCCTAATATATATTAAATTTATAACGTGAAAACTCAACCATCAATCTTTTCTTCAAACGGATCGGCCTCATCGTCATCTTAACTCGACATATATAATATTTTCACACAGAAGTTAGAAAGCCTTCTTTCCACGAATGTAGTACATACGCAGCGAAAACGCTTAAAATGGTCGAGCCTATTAAATTTTTTATGAGAGCATTTCAGCCTAGCCACGTGTGTTTACCTCATAGCCAGGCATTAGTAGTTGTCAAGCAGTGTTGTTGAAGTTAACGTTTAGCTAACTGTGTAAACTTAGTACCAAAAAGTTGTTGGTATGATGTTGTGTGCTTTCGTCAAAAATTTCAATTTTTCAACTATTTTAAGCTATTGTTGTTGTTTAAAGGTGATGGCTATTAAAAAAATACAAATATAATATTTTTGTTTCGAAAATTATGTTCTAAAATCAAAGCCTACCGCTTTGCTAAATCATGTATCAACAAGTGCTTTGCGCTTGCTAAGTTGTCATGAATGAATTATTATAAATAAAAAAATAATTTAAAAAAATTGTCTACATATCAGTCTGATAATAAATCAAAGGTTAATAGTTGGCTTAGTAAACGCAAATACCTTCTAAAATTATATAAATATGCTCAAGTTTTATACGTGAATTTATTGAATTTATTAACAGTTTTCTCGAGTTGAGAAGCAGGCAGTATAGAAAATTGTGACTTTTTTTTATTAGGTTAATACTACACTTGAAGCAGTATTAGATTGGATTAGCCACTAAATCAAGTATCAAAGAGGGATTAAATTTCAAGATGTCAGATTTAACCTTAAATAATTGCTTTGTGGTGAAATCGTTTCATAATTGCTAGACGGTTTATATACTCCAAAATAAAACGAAAAAAATTAATTTATTATTATTTTTTAAATCGAAATATATAGATCTGGCAACGCTGCTTACTGTGATGATTCATATGTTTTAATTATATTTAAATTAGTGTAATTAACGCTGGCCTTAATAGTTGCGGAAATTTTTTTTTTATTTCTGTTGAGTAAGGTCTGAATTTTATAGAAAGAAAACGAAAAAAAGTTTGAATGAATTTTGTAAATCTCCATCGTTCGCGGACTTTTATCTTGTACCTGCAAATGTTATCGATGCCCAGAGGAGCGGTTGTAAATGAAAGCACACTCAGGCGCCCGTGAATGAATGTAAATATGTATGTCATCTGGACACTTATACATTTCTGTAATACACAGCATATTTGCATATTGTTCTGCAAATTGTAAAGGTTGTATTTTATTATTGTTGTTGTTGTTTTGCGATGTTTTTTCTTTGCACCAATTAACTACACGTTCATTCTGGCGCTCGATGTTGGTAGTCACGTAGACACCAGCGCACGTTTTCAACGTAATGCAAAAGTGCTTACGAAAGCGTAACAATACGCTACATGCACGCGAATACAGATATACAAACTGACATACAGACAAGCATATATCTAGCAGATCAAATTAAAAGGCGGACAGACGTTCGCTTATTGCTTTGGTGCTTGTGAGCATTGTCGTGTTCGCAAGTCAATTGACAGCAGTTTTTTGCACTATTTAAGTGCATGTTTGTCACTTGTCGGCGCACACTTTTAATGCCGGAATTTCAATTTCACAAAATGCAGAAATTGCGATATTACAAATACAATGCGCTGCAGCTTTATTTATACAAATGCATTTACACGCCCATTCACACGCTCTAATCAAGTGTGATAACGTTTCTAGCGGAGATTGACAAGCGTGTGCGCTGTGAGTGACGTCACGATGAATGTCACATTTCACCGAGCGTAAGAATGATCATGCCGGGAGGCACGTTCAACTAATTGTGCTTTCATCTCCACAGTGAACTTATAGCAAGGCAAAGTTTGCATATCGATCGTTCGATTCTTTAACGCGCTCAACTGTGACTTGCCATATAAATTGAGTAGGTCCAAAAAGGCTAGTCAAAACAGGTATCTATGGAAGGCTAAAACTAAGTGATAAGTGCGAACCCCAGTTTTCGTAAGTAATTTCACTACTGTAAACTATCGTGAGAGCTGCTCAGGTGATACGTGAAGGTAGCAGTGAATATCTACAGAATTCCATGAAACCTTCTTAAAGGTTTAGGGAAGCATAACTCCAACTAAGCTAGACAAAATCTTAGAAAAAATCACTTTTCACGAAATCTGGAAACCTAAAAAACCACTCGTTCTTACTCCATGGTTTCATTTTAAGAACCAAGTGGTCCTGAAGTAACAGACTTCACGAAAGATAGATATCTAAAACTTTCAGTACTAAGGGTGCCTAATTTAAGTAAATGTTTAGCAATCGGGTTGCAATATTGAAGAACAATTTGGATCAGTAGATACCTAAAAGTTAAAAGCTTTTATATTAAACACTCTCAAATACATGATGATGCTGGATAAGTAGTTAAATACCTCTATCTAGTATGTTTCTGGGTTCGAAGCCGGTGCATACAAAAATTGAAAAACAGACAAATCCTACAAAATTCCAACAATTAATTATGATCTTTACAAATTCGTGAGCGCCAAAGCGTTGAAGTGATTTTTTGCTTAGCTAAATCATTAGCGAATCAGCGAAAAAAGAAACCAAATTAATTAGAGTATGCTATGCCGGGGGAATTTTCGTTGTTCACTGTGCGTTGTTATTGTTTTTTTGTGCGTTTTATTGATTTTGCCAGCCCACATTCGGGCAATCACGTGGTCCGACTAATGATTATGCGTTTAGTGAGTAAGTGATTTGCGTTTGATGGACAGTAAGGGCGGGCAAATGAACGCGCCAAGGAATTGTGCAACACACGAGTGCTAAGAATGTGTGCGGCATAGAGACAGAAACACACTGTGGTAGGCGCGTAGAGTGGGAAGTGCCGTAGTTGCTTACGCGCTGCGCTGTTGCTTACGTAACGGAACTAAGACTGAAATTGTTCGTGTTTTTACTTTACGACTTGTTTACGAAAACTTTCGAAAGTACCTGCAAACCAAATTAACTCATCAATCCGAAAATAAATGACTGAGAAATATTTAAAAATAAATCTTGCATACATAGGATTTTAGTATTTTTTAAATAAATATTTTTTTGTTTAAAACAGCTCAATATCCGCAATTTGTTTTTCAATTGTCTGTGGTAAGGTAATGCCGGCGAAATTGTCACAGTGACAGCTCTTAATGCGCGCCGTGACGTTGGAAATATATTATATTTCGCAAGCAATTTGCTGAGCGTAAAATTCAAAATAGTTGGCTGGGGGGGTTTATATGAAAATGTTTCATATACATGTGTGTGTGATATAGTATATATATATTTTGTACTTTTCTTTTTTCTGTAGTGACTTGTAGAGTTCATTAACATCGGTTGCTTATGTTATCACTGTAGTTGCGCTACTCGCGCGGTAATATTTAATATAACAAAATATACAACATTTCCGAGCGCTCACATATGATTTATATGTATGTATGTTAAGTATATATTTCGCAATAGTTATTGCATTTAAATTTATGGCTGCCAAGCGCTTTGACGACTGGCATTTCACGCTCATTCACCATGCTATCGGCGAAAATTTGGAAATATGTGGACATTTCTGGGAACGATACTGAATTGTATATAATATGTTTATAATTTTATTATTTATGTGCTGCTGTTTATAGTTAATTGAAGAAAGATTAGAGTTAATGTTAGAAAAAAAAAATTTTCTTAATTTTTTTTTATTTTTATTTTTTAATGTATTAACTGTTGTTCGTCACAGCTTAAGCAATCCATACTTTCAATTATTTACATATTTTTATTTTATTCAGTGTTCGTGTTTTACAAATGTTTATAGTCTCACGCCATAAACTATTTTATTGCTTTTTCATATGAACTTACACAATTAAACATTAAAAATATAGTGAATGGAATAATTTTCAAGACTTAAAAGTCAACAATTCGTTTGATAACATGCACTCATGTTGTTGTTTTTATTTCGAATTAAGTCTGAAATCAATCATTATAGCTTCAGTTTATTGAGAATCGGTCTTTTATTTAAATAGGGTGCAACCGGGAGGTCGCTTTTAAATTTTCACATAACCTAATTTTGATGCTGACATACAGACTTTAAGTCTGTCACTATTTTGAAATTTTCAGCATCCATTGCTGCGTTTGTGGAGATATCAGCTGTTTAGAATGCCGTGCGCAAAGTCCAACAGAACTCAAATCTCAGGGTAGTTTTGGAATTAGAAGAAACAAATTTAACAAAAGTTTACAGGAAAACAGCTGTCAATGTCGCTTGAAAACAAAAAAACTTATATATTCATTATATCAGCATATTAAAAGTAATCAAAACTAGCTCACTGATTAAAAAATGTCTAAAAAAATTTAAATTTACTAAAACAAACAAAAACCGGTTCAGTTTAATCAATTTCAAAAATATCTTAAATAAATTTAAGAGAAATTTGCATACATTGGAGAACAGGTTGTTTTGAAGAGTGAGTGAAAAAAGTGGTCTAAAGTCTGGTCGACGAAAAAACAAAAAATTAAAATAAATAAAAAACAATAAAAAAAAAAATTAAAAAAAATAGTTTCTGATTTTGGCACAGTTTCGAACAAAATATGCTGCTCAACTTGCCTAAAAAGAGGCTTAAAACAATAACAATGACTCATTAGGCGCTGCTCTCAAAAGTTAACCCTCTAAGCGCATAATTTATAAAGAGATTTGCATATTTTTCAATCAGTGACTAACTAATTTGCGATCAAATGTTGAATTGTAATGCGTTGACTTCTTTATGGCTTTATTATGCGTTTATGTTTAGCACTTATTTGTGCACATAATTTATATAGAAATGAAGCGCTCGACGAATAATTTAGCGTAAGCCAAATATCTTAATTTATGCGCGCAACCAGTCTACAAAAACGTGAATGAGCAACACTATCGTGAAACACAGAGATAATTTGAGAATGCCGTTATTCGTTTTACTCGCATTTTTAGTTCGAAAATCTTCTATGCTTTCGTTTTCCAAATTTTCACTTTCGTATGGCATTCTCTCTTCACTTATTTGCGTCCAAAATTCCTGTTAATCCCACTAGATCACTGCGATCGCCGCTGTTTATTTTTGTTTCACTCGTGATTACTTTATAATTTAAATGTAATTGTATATGAGTTTATTTTGTTTTCGATTTCAATGCCACAAAGGTGCAACCGCAAACCAATGAATGCGGCAGAGTCAAGTAGCACTGATTGATCAGTGATCGCGCAGTGATCATGCACCATAAGCAGCCGAACAACCGAAATTTCGTGCGGCTGCATAAACAGATATCGCTGTGGCATGCAATTAACCTGCACTTGAGTTCGTTTCGTTTTTGGTGCAGTTATGAGAGTCTATAAGTGAATAAGAGGGGGCGCAGGGTGAGTAAGGAAGTCAGTTGCAGGAAATGCGCCTAAAATATGTATGTGTTGGCAGTGCTAATGGCAATGAAAGCCGACTGCTAACGGTTGTTGGGCGTACACTCAGAAAAATAATATTATTTTTTAATTTAAAAACAAATTTTTTTTTTTCATTCAAATATAAAATTTATGTAAAATATTTATTTTAAATAGGACACATTTGAGACATTATTTTTTTCATTTTTTGTTTCCTTGCATTTCATTCAATTAGCAACCAAACAAATTCTTGCTGACAGCAAACATTTTGCGCTAAATATTTGTGGAGCTCGCAACAAACAACTGTTATATGAATTCAAGAATCAGCAACATTTTAAATTAAAATTAAATATTTTTAGCGCATTCGCATTTCTCTTCGCACACAACTCTCTGAAAATGCATTGCAAATGCTTGCGCCAGTGTGGCCAGCGTACTCAACTGTCAAGTGTGACACTTCAATTAGATGCTTGACACGCATTTGAGGCGAAAAATCTGGCAGAAAGGCAAAAACGCTCATTTTGTGAGTTAGTAAAGAAAGTATTTCAATTTCAATTTCTTTTGAATAGATGGGCAAGTGTGTGCAATTGTATATTTGTAATGAAAGTTTTCATCACTAGTTGGCCAAAATTAAGGCATTTGCCAGATTTTGCTACATTTTTTGTAGTTAGCAAAGAGTTATTCTTGTTTTTCTAAATTGCTTCATAGTAAATATTGTTAATATTCATTATGACTTGTGACTTCCATAAGACACAATGGTTAACTGATTTCCTTTATCAATTTCATTTTTCAATATTTTTTTTTAATAGAACTCATATCGTAATCTACAAATTTGCCCAGTGTATTTACACGTTTTTGTTTGTTTGTTTGTTTATTTTTGCACTTGAGTCTCTTCTGCTTATTAATTATCAACTATCTCTAACCCATTGAACTTCCTGATGAACAGATACACAATACTTCCAGTAATTACCAATGATTTATATTTAGTACACAATGTTGTTGTAACTGTGAGTCACAGAATTGGTGTTGCAGTATCTGTAAATTCTAATTACATCCATGCATATACTGATAAATAAGTGATTGCCACGCTTTGTTGTATGTATGTATAATTGTTTGTGGGTTTTCTAAATAAACAAAAAGTATTTTGACAGAGATTCTAAGTTTCTGGGAGTTAATATAAAAAGAAATATTTTGAAGGCGAAGAGAAAGTGAATTTTAATTGAAAATTTTCACAAAATTTTTGATGGTATTAAAGAAAAATTAGAATAAAATTTTAAAATAAGTTAAAAAAAAAAATAATTCTAAAATTTTGAAATATTAATTTACGAAAAAATTAAGATTTTTTAAATTTTAGTTTTTGAAAAATTAAATTTCAAAAAATCTAGCTATATTTAAATAGTTATTTACAAAATATGTTATTTTTTCACTAGGAAAATTTTGTAAAAAAATTTAAGTATGAATTTCTAAATAATTTTCGATTTAAAAAAAAATATTTTTTTTTTCTAAAAAAGTAAGCTATAAAAAATATTTCAACTAATAAATAGTAAAAAGTCTACTTGATAAACCTCCGCTCCGCCACATTGATGCCACCTAATGTGCCTCAACTTGTGGCACAAGTATTTTTATATGGTACCTAGTACACATGGAACAGACTTTCGGTGTATACCGCTACATATTTACACATCTATGCACAATACATTATATATGTATATATCTCCATTTAGTTATGTTTGGCATTTTAGCCGGAAGCAATTGCTGAAGCATTTAAAATATTCCAATTGCTTGCGGTGCATGAAAGGGTTGCATGGCGCGACAGGAGCCGATTCAAGTATACATACATTTGTACATATTTACTATTTTAATTAAAGAAAGCAAATGACAAGTATTGTAGGGAAATTGTAAAAATAAGATTTCACGCGAAATTTGCGCTTCAGCACCTTGAAGGTGTGCCACGTTGATGAGCGCGGCAGCGAGTTTGTGAAAAACAAGAGGCGAGCAAGTGTTGTGTTTTCTACAGTGATAGTAGAGATTTTTCTCAGAGCGCTGGCAAGAAAAGAAGGCATTTTTCCTGTAATTTTTAATTTTTTTCTTACTCAGTTACGTTCATAGTCATTAGAAGAGAGTATTTTTTGCTTATTTATTAGAATCAATATATTATATTTAATGTATATTTACGTATTTTTTGTATATAATATTTAAAAAAATATTTTTTTTTTGTATTTTTTATATTATTTTCTTATAATTTTTTGTTTTTAATTTTCAAATATTTTTACATAATTATTTTTTTTTTTTAATTTTTTATAATATTTTTCTTTGAAATATTATTATTATCATTTTTGTTTTAATTTTTTGTAAAATATCAGGAGCATTTTTAATTTAATTATTTATCAGTATTAAATATTTTTTAAATAAATAATTTGTTTTCATTAATGCTTTTTTTTGTTAACATTGTCTGCTTAACAAATCAACTGACAAATTAATGACGTCTGCAACATTTGTATACATCTTCGCCATCAATTAAACGCTTAAACAACAACTATATTTAACTTAAAAAAGCACGCACATATACATACATAAATGGTTTGTATATATACATATATATGACGCTATCTCTATGTGTGTGTGTGTGTTGCTGGTTACCTAACGGCGGTCGTTTGTTGCCTAGGCCCATAAAGAAAACTTTACAGTTTTGTGAAAAATTATTTTTATATTATTTAAGTGCGTAAAATGCGTGCATGTGTGTGTGCGTGAGAGCCTTAAAAATACAAAAATACATGTCTGCCTTTTGTCAACTCTTTGTGTCAGTTTGCGCTTGCAGCTTTTCATAGCTTTAATATACGCAATTTATGTAGCTTCGTATGCATGTGTATGTGTGCGTGTGTCATTTTGAATATTTTTCGCTTCAACTTCAAATTTAAGTGAGTTGTCGCCAGCTAGCCAACGAAGCGGACGCGTCCAACCGGTAGCCCACCAAAAGCAATATTAATGTGGTTGTGTGTGTATGCGTGTGGCACAGCATCTTCGCATGCGACTGTGTGTGCGTGCGCTGTCACATTCATATACGCATATATTTTATGCTCAAAGTGATGTCAAGCAAAGGTATTTAGCAACACCTAAACGTTTTCTCTTTTTTCCTATATTAAAATATACTCGTATATATATACGATATATATGTATATATATGTGTACATACATATGTGTATATTTTCTTTGCATCAGCAATGTTTTCATCGATATGCTTTCGGTGTTGCGACGCGCTAGACGAAAATAAATTCACTTAAAATTGTTTTAACTATTTTAGTTGTTTGGCATAACCCCAAACGCCCCCCTAAGTGCGGCGCAACGCGCTACAAACATATGTGTTTACTTTTCAGCTTATGCGCCTATAAATATGTGAACATACATGTATATGTGTGTGTGAGCGTTCAATAATGTTGTCTGAATTGCGCGCAAACACCCCACAAATTCGTAAATAATTCAACGAAAGCATAGAAGTGCCGTATAAAAGCAAAAAAAAAGAAAAAAATTACCAAAAACGAGAAAATTTTCGAAAACAAAATTTCGAAGCAAAACAAGAAAAACGTATATCAAAACTATTGCACGCGCTTTCAATTGATCGATTTGCATCGCTGGCGGCAGGCGCGCGCATGCAAATACTCAATTCAATATCTGTACAAACGCGCGTGCATGGCAACATATGCGCGCTTATCTACAACGTAGCTAACACACGGCCGCCATGCCGACTCATGCAAACACATATGTAGATATTTGTTTAGTTGTTGCCACTTCATTTTCGCATTTATTGCAGTCTAATTAAAAGTCACGCACTTTGCGCGATGCCAGGAATTGCAACTGCACACAAACACACACGCGCGCGCGCGCTTATATTTGCATAAGCATCTAAATAAGCGCGCGCTCTCCGCTTGCATACCAAAACACATGCTCACACACATTTAGCAAAGTAGCGAAAAGCCTAAACTATTATTACGCACTGTCGGCCCACCGCGCTGCGTCCCTCTAATGCTCGCCGCGCGCAACATATCGCTCGCTACTCTATTTGTTGTCGTTTTTGTAATGTACTCATCTGCATTTTAGTGTTTTTGCGGTTTGTCGTCTGTTGGCAGTTTTGGTTTTTAGTTGATGTCCATTGCCTGCCGCGTTGTGCCCTGCTGGCCCGAGCGCAGCCCTCTGGCATCATTTTCACACTCGCTGGCATGCAGTCAGTCAGTCAGTCAGTGGCATCGCTCTACTTTGCGCCATTAAACGACAACTATCGGACGCGCGTCTCGCGCCGCTTACCGCCTCTTGCCGTCTGCGTACGCTTTTCCCATCAATGTCCGCGCCATAACAACGCTTGTCCCTTATCGCCGGCCTGCAAGTTGATTGCTGTTGTTCGCTGTGGTATCTATGTCGTCGTCTGTTGCACTGAACACCTTGCTAACCTCATCGCGACAATTGGTGGCGGCGCGGACAGCATCTCAGCGCGCTTGTATGTGTGCAATTGTTGGCGGGCGCATTCACATTCGTTCGCGTCTAATGTTGCGCGCTTCACTTGAAAAAGTTCGTTGTGCGCGTTCGTTTTTTCTGGTGGTTGTTGTTGTTGTTATTTTTATTTTTATATTTATATTTTTTATGTTTTTCTTTTGGTATTTCCGTAGCGTTGTGTTTTTTGGCAGTTTTTATTGTGGTATATTTTTGGGTGTCACTATACATATTTTTTGGCGATTATTTAATTAATTTCCTCTTGATTAGACAGTGAGTCGGTGATTGCTCCACTTAGTAGAAATATATCTAAGAATAGAAGTGGAACAATGAACCTTGAACAAGTGGAGAAGGTCTTTGAAATGATTTGTATCTTCGCCCTTCAGTATTGACTATAACCAAGAGATCTTCAATCCGACAATAGTCTAACAGCGCCACTTTGAGGTTAACTTATCGTAGATGAAACGGTTGTCCGTTTTTGATTCTTAAATTTTTCAAATTCTTGCGTACACTCATCAATAATTTAATATTTTTTGTAGAGCTTAGTATTGTTGTGCTTTTTGTTTGGTAAAAGCTTTGCGAAAAGTTGCTTTCCTCAAGGATCTAGACTTTTCAGTCCCCTATATTTTAAATTTGCTTTTATTTTCACCTTTTTGTATAGTTCTCAGTGTTGTACATCCAAAATTTAATTGCTTTCAGTTTAATGTGCCACACTTGCATTTTTAAAATGAAGTGCGTAAATTCTTCACGCATGCAGACCAACATATACAGGTCGTAAGCAACATTTATCGCTTCTTTTTTGTCTTGGTATTTTCTGCCTTTTAGTGGATCTTACAAATCTCGGCTGTCATTTTGGCGCAAGAAATATGTGTCACTTCGTACTTCGATAATTAGACAGTTGCTTATAAGTGAAATATGCAAGAATTTATGCAGTGATGCATTTGCATATAAATTTATGCGTTTTTGAGTACACATGCACATACAGAGAGACATTTTTGTGTGAAGAAGCGATACAGCGCGAAGGCAGAGAAATTGCAATAAAATACGAATGTTGCATACTTTTATAGAGCAGTGTAAAGGAAGATCTGTACCTTTGGAGTGCTGTGGTAGTGAAAGTTGATGATAAAAATTGAAAATTTAGTAATGAATACAACAATAGTATTCTAATTTTTTTTAACGATTTTTTGAAAATTGTGAAAAAAGTTTTTAAATTTTCTAAATCAATAAACTGTTTTTTTTTTTTATTTTTGGATTTCGCTTAAAAAATTATTTTGAAATAAATATTTTTTGAAAATATTGTAAATTTTGAATTAGAATTTTTTTTATTAAGATTATTATTTTTGAATTAATTTTTTTATATAAAATTATTAAAAAAAATTTAAATATTTTTTTAGAATTAAAATGGCGTTGAATATTAAAAAAAATTTAAGTACATGAATAAATAATAAAAATAACATTGCCTAATTCTATAAGTATTTTTGCTCGACTGAACTTTCAAATATGTCATAAAACAATTCGTTTTACCATACATAAATACCTCTTATACATATATAATATAATTTTTTTTTTTAACGAAATAAAAGAAAACGCCGCGTTGTTTATTAATCGCATATTTCAAGCTACTGAACAGTGAACAAGTTGTGACATTCAAAATTTGAGTGCTTGGCAATTATTCCAAACAATTTGGTTTGTAGCAAGCCATTACAAAAATACAATGAATATGCATAACAACAAACACACACATAAATATGTATGTATGTGTGTGGACATTAATTTAATTGTTGAAAATTGTTGTTTTTGACCTGTTTTTGGCTCACATCTAGCTAAAAATGTCTGTTTTTCAGTGAGATTTAAAGCAAATTTGTACAAAAACTTTTAATTTTAATTTTTTTTTTTAATTTTTTCATAATGTTGCTAGTAAATGAGGCGACAAAAACGCATGCACACACTGACATAACTGACTGCAACTAGATTATCTAGTCGTTTTTGTGTTTTCCAGCCTATTTCGTACATTGAATGCAAGCCATTTGAATTTATTCATTTTCATTTATTTCTGCTATTTTCGGAATTCAGTGGGCGCATCTAATTAGTGTAGACAATAAAAAATTTTAAATATTCAATTAAAATAAATTAATAAGTTGAAAACGGCTGACAGGCGCTGTCAATTACAGGCGGGCAGGCGGGGTGAAAAACGAGAAAAAAACCTGAAAAATTAAAATAAATATGAAAATAACAAAAACAAATTATAAATATGTAGTAACTTTAATATGTGTACATATGTATTATATACATACATATGAAGATATATAACTCTATATACATACAAACACACATAAGCGCCTAGGTACGCAACATTTAGCACATGACCGAGTGAAAATGCACTAAAGTAGAAAATACAACTAAAATAACTACCAACAAAAAGCGACACATCATCACACGCATACATACATACATACACACATAACTGCAATTGCATAATCCGTGAATTTTTAGGTTTTTTTTTTTGGAAAAATATCACATTTCCAACTCAAATAGTTGAGCAAACAAGAGCTGAGGCTGCTGTTGCTGCTGGTGCTACATACTTTATAGTTAACTCTCATTTGTTGTTGTTGCTGTTGCTCTTGTTGCTATTTTGTACTTTGTTACTTTGTTTGTATGTAGGCATATAATATGGGGTCTTCACAGCTCCATTGTTGGCATATTTAGGTTATGTGTGCATATGTTAATTTGTCCAAATCAGCGCATAGCAACAATAAAAACAACAACAACCATTGTTGTCAAGTCAAGTCATTCTATTGTCGAAAAAAATTTACAAAAAAGTTGCTAATGCCAAGCACTTTTCGGCCACTGCACATAAACACACATACACACACACACACACATTTCATAAAGCGAAAATATTTCAAGCCATTTGTGTGCGACAGAAATTAAGTAGCTTCGAGCTAATTACTAAATGCTAGTCTACAACTATTTTCTAAGGTGAAAAGGTGGTTAACAACAAGAAGGTCGTCACTTGGGTGGCACTCGCAATTAGGCTGAGTTGAGATGAGACGAGTAAAGGGCGTGAGCGCATTAACAACAAAAACGTAAAAAATTAAAGAGAAAACGGTACGGCGCTATAATAACGGATGTGTGGAAAAAATATTAGGCAGATTAAAATGAAGAAATTAACAGATTATTCTAAAAAAATAAAATAAAATAAAATAAAATAAAATAAAATAAAATAAAATAAAATAAAATAAAATAAAATAAAATAAAATAAAATAAAATAAAATAAAATAAAATAAAATAAAATAAAATAAAATAAAATAAAATAAAATAAAATAAAATAAAATAAAATAAAATAAAATAAAATAAAATAAAATAAAATAAAATAAAATAAAATAAAATAAAATAAAATAAAATAAAATAAAATAAAATAAAATAAAATAAAATAAAATAAAATAAAATAAAATAAAATAAAATAAAATAAAATAAAATAAAATAAAATAAAAAATAAAATAAAACAAAATAAAATAAAATAAAATAAAATAAAATAAAATTAAATGAAATTTATTTTAATTTCAATTTACCCGAGTTTGAACATGTTGACGTCTGTTATTGTTTGCATCATCTGTATTAACTTCAACATTTCAAATTACTTCTCAGATGCATTTAAGCAGTCACACGCAGAGAGGCTACTTATTTGGCTTACGGATTTGGGGGTCAGTCAAGCGCTATTTAATTAATAATGAAAACTCAAGCAGCGCTTATGTCTCAATATCGAACTGCTGCCTAATAACAAGAGTGCCTATAATTTATTTTGTTATAATTTTAACGTGTTTTTATTTCTAAATTTTTTTTTTTTCATATTTATATTTATTTTTTCTATACTTACTCCCATTATAATTTACATTTGTTATATTTTAATTTTTAATTTCGTTTGCCTATTCATAAATTTACTGTATTTTAATTTTGATTTTGATTATAATTATTTTTTATTTTCGAAACTTTTTTTCCAGTTTCCACTCGACTACGGCTCCGATTTCATTAACGCGCGATTCACGCTTCGCTTTGGCGCGCCGCCACCACGAACTGATTTCATTTAAATTAGTCTTACTTTCGTGTTTTCGAGGCTTTTTTGGTGCACTTTTCGTTTTCGTTGTTTTTTTGCTTTTTTTTGTAATTTTCTCGATACAAATTTTCAGGAATTTAGGTTAAACAGGTTTAGCACTTGTTGCTCACCCAGTCGTGCATACATAAGTGTCCACATGTACATATGTATGTAAGCACAGATTATACAAAGTAACGCTGGTATTGCATGTATTTGCGTCACATTTTCGTTGCACAAAATTCGGTCGTTTATTAGGCGGCGACGGCAGCCCAGTCACTCAATGATTTGTGCAGCGACTCAGTCATTCATTTCGACAATACTTGAATGCACAATTGACCGACTGCCGGCAGCTCACAACTCACAGATCACAGCTGACTGCCTGACCGGCTAGCCAGCAGTGCGGTACCACCTTCCGTGCCACACATGCATGGCTTGAGTGTGTGTGTGATTATGCGGTTGCCGCCCCTCCCATCGCATTTACAGTTCATAAAATGTTGGTCAGTAAGTGAAGGTAGACAAAGCACACAATTCATTTACGAGTATTTCTTGTAGCAAGTGTGTGTTGCTGTTATTGTTGTGGCATGCTTGCTGCTTGCTGCCGGTTGCCAGTTGCCATTGCGTTTGTTCCGCAATTTCATTTGTCTCGATTTTTGGGCAATTTCCGAGCGATTACTATAATTAAATGCGTACAAAACGAGGAAATTTGTGCAGGTATTATAATTAGGCGGCTGGCCGAGCCAACACTGTACTTATGTGTGCGGACAAACATACATATACATATGTATATATGCATGTTTACATAAGTACATACATTTAAGTGTTTTTTTTTTATTTTTTTGGATTTCATGCTTTTTGGTTGTGGTTTTGCTGTATATACATAAGTGTATGTTGCAGGCGCTGAGCTGGAAACAAGTGCATGTTGCATGTTGCATTTAGCCTGATTACTTTACGCCAAATTGACCCCAAAGCTTGTGCTCGGTCTAATTTGATAATTTAAGGTTATCGCTTCATTTACATTCACACACACACGCGTATGCAAATACTAACATACATACACACACAAAAATTGTATGTGAGTAGTAATGGCTTTAAGACTGCCGTTGACGTTCTTCCAATCAGCTGTGTTGTTTGCTTCTGAATTATTCTGCTTTTTAACTCATTAAACGTAGGCGTGGCACTTTTCGTTTGACCGAGAACTGTCAGAACAGTTAGTGAAAGGATTTGCTGTCAGTACTTCACAATTCATTTCAAAATTATATATTTCCGCAGATTTGAACAGGGGAAAGCCGTTAAGGCCAGAAATCAAGGTTGATTTTAATTTGTTTTTTTGTGTGATTTTTTGAGGAAGGAAAGTTTGGTCTGATTTTTTTTTCGTAGTTTGTCATATAGTACACACCCTTAACTTTAAAGTAGACGACGTTGTTCATAACTTGTGAAGGCTGGTAACGCGATAATAACAAAAAATAATTAAAATCACTAATTCTATTATCGATATAAGGTGTTCTTGATATTAAGATGTCTAATGTACTTTTCAATATTATCATGTTCATAATATAAATATTGTACATTCGACCTTTCGACCTCTGTATACCCGCCGCTAGTTGAAAAAAATGCTTCTTTGTCCATTAAACATACTAAAACACCTACTAATATTGCCTCACGACTTTCTTTGAATTCTATACAACAACACTCAACGTTACCCAGATAATTTTCTACTTAAAATCCACTTAATTTACGCTTTATGGTTGCCACCTAAAAGCCCAATTAACGTAACAAAAGCAATTTATTAAATTAAAAGACACACTTTAAAAGCCATTTGTGAGCGAACAAACAAAAAAATAATAAATATAAAAAAATGTAAAACGCAACTGATAAACCACGCAACCCGCAAGCGTAAAAAATTCAACGAAACTCATAAAAACTATAAGGAAACTATTTAATTCGAGTGGCATTCGACGATTGCGTGCGCGCATGACAACATGTTAATTAAATTGTCGCGGTTTATAGGCAACAACAACAAGAGCAAATAACAATTTGTACGCGCTTGAAGCGCTTTTGGGTGTCACACACACCTCCTTGCTGCATTTGCCGGGCTTCCTGCTTGTCCTGTCGTGCCTAATTTACAGTTGCACGCTCGCTTTTCGGCTCTAATTGAAGTTTAATTGCTTGCAGGCAAATAAAAAAGCGATAAATACAAACTAAAAGTGGATTTTGATTAATTTGTATCGCTGCAATAAATAAAGAATCGAGCAGTTATTGGCGTGGGTGGGGGAGTACAGAGAATGCCGCGTAATTTTTGAGCGCGGATGGTTTTAAGTGCTTGAAGTGGCAACTGCGGCCACTTGAGCTTTAATGCTGCACTAAAGCGCAATTACATTGCCACTTTTATACTTCTATAAATGCAAGAGTGGGTACTTAGGTGTTCGACAAATTTGGACAAATTGCAGTAAAAGTTAATTTTTTTTTTTTAATTTTTCTTCACTGTGAGTCGCTTAAATGTGTTTTAGTGGTTTCAGTGTGTCTTCTTTTTCAAAATTGTTGTTTTTGTTTTTTTGTAAATTTCGTGGTTCGTGCGGTGCGTCTTGGCGACGCGCTGGCGCACGTTTGCCGCATAAAACCGGCAAAGTTTTCGTGTTTTTTTAGCCAAGCACTCGAGAGAGCAACAGCTAAGTGTCGCCAAAAGTGAAGCCTACAAGTGGTGTAATAACAAATTGCAACAACAAAAACAACAACATATAACCGAAAGCACGCGCAAAGTATGTAAATATAATACTTTTAAATTAATTTTTTTTCTGTCCACTATATACTAATATACCTCTATATGTATCACAAATGTATACGTGTCTGTGTTTGTTTTTATGTTTTTGTGCCACAAATAGGCACTTGAGTACTAAAGCATTTCAATTGACAATGTGTCTGTTTTATGCTTTGTTTTTTCGATTACTTTATTATATTAAATTGTTATACTCTCGCAACCTGTTGCACAGAGTATCATAGTTTTGTTCACCTAACGGTTGTTTGTGTCACCAAGAAATAAAAGAGTAAGATATGGGGTTATATATATATAAATGATCAGGATGACGAGTGGATTTGAAATCCGGATGTCTGTCCGTCCGTCTGTCCGTCTGTCCGTCCGACTGTCCGTGCAAGCGATAACTTGAGTAAAAAAGAAGATATCTTAATGAAACTTGGAACACACATTCCTTGGCACCCTGAGGAGGTTGCTTTCAAAAATGGGCAAAATCGGTCCACTGCCACGCCCACAAAATGGCGAAAACCGAAAACCTATACAGTGTCCTAACTAAGCCATAAATAAAGTTATGAAAATAAAATTTGGAACATAGGATCTCATTAGGGAGGGGCACATTTGGATGTATTTTTTTTGAAAAGTGGGCGTGACCCCGCCCCCAAATAGGTTTTTTGTATATAACTCGCAAACCAATGAAGCTATATAAACCAAACTTTCTGTAATCGATTTTCTTACGTACCCCACCACAGCCCATGAAAATAGTTGAAATCGGATAATAACCACGCCCACCTCCCATACAAAGGTTAGATTGAAAATTACTAAAAGTGAGTTAACTCACTTACCAAAAACGTTAGAAACACTAAATTTCACATAAGAAATGGCAGATGGAAGCTGCACTCAGATTTTTTTACAAAATGGAAAATGGGCGTGGCGTCGCCCACTTATGGGTCAAAAACCATATCTCAGGAACTACTCGACCGATTTCAATGAAACTTGGTTTGTAATAGTTTCCTTACCTCCCAATAATATGTTGTGAAAATTGGCTTAATCGCTTCACAACCACACCTACTTCCTATATACCAGAACTTTGAAGACTATCTGGATCGTTTACTTTACAATATATAAAGTAAGCACTAGTGAAGATATCGGTGCAGAACTTTGCACAAATACTATGTTTATAGTGTGGCAGCCCCATTCTAAAAATCGCCAAAATCGGACCATAGGTTTTCAAGGCCCCATATATCGAACATGAGGACCTCGGTGCTTCTAACCTAATATTATGGTTTCCAACTTTCAATGGACTTTATACAATATATATGACGAATATGTGGGTCAAATTATGTATTATATAATTTAAATAAAGTTAAATAAATAAATTGCGAGAGTATAAAATGTTCGGTTACACCCGAACTTAGCCCTTCCTTACTTGTTTTTGTTTTTATTTTATTTTTAATTGTACTTTTATTTTTTTTACTTTCCATCATTTGTGCGTGTCTCTGTCACTTTGTATCGCATTTCAATATGTTTAGTGTTGGCGCAATGGTGCCAATGACCTTAGGTGACAACATGCCACACACACATACAATACAATACAAGTACAAAACAAAAGTAGCAACAACTACTGCCGGCATTTGTCAATTTAAAAATAAATTACACGTAAATCAACAAATGGCAACTACTCAGGCGACAATATTGGTTTTGCGAAAAATGCCAAATATACATTCATACAGACACAAACACACGCACATTAACACACTTAAGCGCTGGCGAATAGCATAAGAAAGTAAGCTGAAAATTAAGTGAAGGCGAAATTGATGCACTACATACCTGTCACTTTGTGTCACTTCGGTGCGAGTTATGGGTCTTGGAGGGCACAACTTAATGGCACGAATAATTATATATGTATGTATGTATATGCAAATGTATGTATGTTTGTATATAAGTAAGCGCATAAATTACTTCTCGAATACTTCTGGAAAATTAATTTGAAGTACAAGCAGGTGCACGACACTCGAAATATATTGAATTAGCCAGGCAAAAAAGTCAATAAAATGGCAACAGCACCCACTCAGCCCCCTTTGATAAGTCAAGGATATTCAATGACATTCGATTTTGCCACTTTGCGTGAGTGTTTGAGTGTTTTGGTGAAAGGTCTTCTCGCCTGCCACAGCTGATTTGCACTTTTCTCGCGTTAGAACGCGCAGTTACATAGATGGATTTAAGAAATATATATATATATATATGTGTGTGTGTTGTCATATACTATTCGTAGTATGCGCATGCTTTTATATTATTGTTTTTCCGCATCAACATTATTTAATTGAACGCCAGGTGTGCGAGTGGCGTCAGTATTTAAATGCTTGTCAGCCGGTGTCGGGCTGCATAAATTAGAGAAGCTCAAAAGTGTGCGTTGCTTTCTTTTCTAAAATGTTGTTTATGGAAAATAGGCGCTTGAGTTGCAGTTTTGCAGAAAAAAAATTTACATTTTTAATGGTGTTTACGAAAGCTGTTGTATTTAGTACTAGCAAGCAATATGTGAGAAAAAAGTTGAATTCAATGGTTTAATAAACCAATGGAGTGTTTAAATTGCAAGAAAAGAAATATAAAGGGTATGGATTTAAAAAAAAATAATATATTTAAGAAAAAATATATTTCCGATAATTTTTTTAATTTTTATGTTCAAAAAATATATTTGTATGTTTTTTTTAATACAAGCTTTTAAAATTAAAATAAATAATAATATATATTTTCCGATGAATTATTTTAATTTTTGTCTTTTTAAACAATTTTATTTGTTTCGTGAGCTTGTAAAAATAATAAAAAACAAGTAAGGAAGGGCTAAGTTCGGGTGTAACCGAACATTTTATACTCTCGCAATTTATTTATTTAACTCTATTTATATTATATAATACACAATTTGACCCACATATTCGTCATATATATTGTATAAAGTCCATTGAAAGTTGGAAACCATAATATTAGGTTAGAAGCACCGAGGTCCCCATGTTCGATACATGGGGCCTTGAAAACCTATGGTCCGATTTCGGCAATTTTTAGAAATGGGCTGCCACACTATAAATACAGTATTTGTGCAAAATTTTGCACCGATGTCTTCACTAGTACTTACTTTATATATTGTAAAGTAAACGATTCAGATCATCTTCTAAGTTCTGGTATATAGGAAGTAGGCGTGGTTGTGAAGCGATTTGGCCAATTTTCACAACATATTATTGGGAGGTAAGGAAACTATTACAAACCAAGTTTCATTGAAATCGGTCGAGTAGTTCCTGAGATATGGTTTTTGACCCATAAGTGGGCGACGCCACGCCCATTTTCCATTTTGTAAAAAAATCTGAGTGCAGCTTTAATCAGCCATTTCTTATGTGAAATTTAGTGTTTCTGACGTTTTTCCGTAGTGAGTTAACCCACTTTTAGTAATTTTCAACCTAACTTTTGTATGGGAGGTGGGCGTGGTTATAATCCGATTTCTTTCATTTTTGGACTGTATTAGGAAGTGGCTAAAAAAAACGACTGCAGAAAGTTTGGTTTATATAGCTTTATTGGTTTGCGAGATATGTACAAAAAACTTAGTAGGGGGCGGGGCCACGCCCACTTCCACAAAAAAATTACATCCAAATATGCCCCTTCATAGTGTGATCCTTTATACCAAATTTTATTTCCATAGCTTTATTTATGGCTTAGTTATGGCACTTTATGTGTTTTCGGTTTTCGCCATTTTGTGGGCGTGGCAGTGGTCCGATTTTGCTCATTTTCGAAAGCAACCTTCCTATGGTGCCAAGAAATAAGTGTGCCAAGTTTCATCAAGATATCTTAATTTTTACTCAAGTTACAGCTTGCACAGACGGACGGACGGACGGACGGACGGACGGACGGACGGACGGACAGACAGACATTCGGATTTGAACTCCACTCTTCACCCTGATCACTTTGGTATATATAACCCTATATCTAACTCGTTTAGTTTTGGGTGTTACAAACAACCGTTATGTGAACAAAACTATAATACTCTCTTTAGCAACATTTGTTGCGAGAGTATAAAAATTTTAATGCATTTTATATTTTTTTTTAATTATTTTTTTATTAATTTTTGTGTTTTTTTTTTGATTATTGTAATATTTTTTATATAATCGTATATTTGTATATATTTTTTTTTTTGTAATGTCACTTCTGCTTTTCTGCTCTAGAAATTTGATTTATCGTTTAATTTTTTTACAATTTTTGGTTTAATTTATTTATTTTAACGGTTTTTCTCTTTGATTTTCTATTAAATTTTTTTCGATTTCTCATTTTTAATCCTTTACAAAGCTAATACCCACGTCGCTGACCAACTTCAAAGCATTTTACTGCATTTTCTCAAAAAAATATTTTTTTTAATTTTTTTCTCTTCATTTTAAAACATTAAAAAAGTGCAATGAAAATTAATTCTGACAAATTAACATTTCGGCGTAATTCTTCACGAATTCCTCGAATTAATTCTATTATTTATAAGTCTATTGGCTTTACGCTCTTTTGTTAGCGCGCAAATAATCCTTTGAGAGAGAGACACTCTGAGTGAACTGGCGCACAAGCGACTAATGCAACGTTGCAATTAAACCGCCTATAAATTGCTAATGAAATATTTATGTGCTTTTGTGTCTACAAAAAATGTAAAATTAACAAAAAATGTGATTTTATTTTCGTAAAAAATATTGATAGAAATTGCGTGCAATTGTTGAATGCCGTTGTCAGCTGACTTATTAACTGACAAGTGTCAAATTAAGCAAAAGCTGATGTGACAAGCTGTCTGCGGAAATTGAGGGCAGTTAAGCTTTACGAACATATTCACATATTCACACATTCGCTTATTTATAAATTTATTTGCGAAATGGAACAATGTAGCTACCAATAAATATTTACTACAAATAACAGTAAATTATTTAATTGTATTTTTTTATTTATTTCTTTTAATTAATCTGGCATATACTAAATAAGTTTATAAATTTTACCAACAAATTTTTTTGTTTCAAAATCCTCTGAAATTTTTGGTACACGAGTCACACTCACCAAAAATATATATTAAGCACACTCTCTCGAGCATTTGAAGGGTGTGGTAAAATATAATTTATGCACACTTTTGCACAGCATATTTTTAGCGAATTCTTTTTAAATAAAATTTCGCATAATTCAAAAATTTTTCCCGTTCCTTGAGCTATACATGTCAAACGTCCTCTGCGTCTGTGTTGAGCCCATTGACGACAAAGCGACATTTTTATGCGCGATTTACCTACGTTCTACTAAAAAGATTAATTTAATTTTTGCCGAGTGAAATGAAGACACTTTTGTCTATTTTTTAATTAGTATTTTGCCACATAGTATTTTTTGCGAATATTTTCTATTGGATTCTACATTGTATTAAAGTACTAAAGACACCCACAAGCAGCAACAATGCAAGAAAGAGAGCTAGAGAGAGTGAGCGTGAAAGAACGTGACGCTGATCGTGTGATCGTTATGGTGCCTTTTTTATTGTTGTACGCATTTTTGTTTAGCGAAAGAAATAAACTAGAAAGAAATAGAAGGAAATAAAGATGTGAACACATTTAAAAGTCGTAAAATTCGTTGAAAAATTAACACTTTTGCGGCAATTTAACCCTGTCATTTATACGATAAATTTGCGAAATGTGTGCAGAATTGAGAAGAATGTCCAAAAAGTGAGGTTAAATATCAATTGACCATTTAATATGTTTTAGAAATTTCAAAAATGCCGTCGAATGGCTTAGAAATTATATGCGGTTCTTAAAGTATTTGATGTTTATGCGAAAAAGTATAAAAATGTGATAAATATATTAAAGAAAATAAGCTCGCTAAGCTTTTGGCATTTGAAAAATCATATGACAATCATATATTTTTTTCTTTCATTTTTTAATGATATCTTTTTAAATTTTGGGGTTTTTCTTAAAGAAATACAATTTTATGCTAAAACAGCTAGTTATCTGCAATTATATTATACATTTGCTCATATATAGTATATGTAGATCTATCGAAAAAAAATATTTCTTGATATGACGTCCGATATGTCTTATAAATTCCATATTCAAAAATGCATATAAAATTTGTTGGTGCGTCAAATCGAGTCATTTAAATATTTATTGGTTCAATTTAGAGAACCACTTTGACAACGTCATAAAAGCCGCAATAAAACACACTCACATAACCGCATTGGTATCGCAATCACTTCTTTGCCGAAAAAAAGTGAAAAAAACAATGCGAAAATGGATTGCGAGTCATTAGACACAAGAAAAATTGCAAAAATATGCTAATCAGGCAATAAACTGATTTGATTTTTTTTTACTTTATTTCAACAGTTAATTAGAAAAAATATTAGAAATACTCATAAAATTCAATGGCGGTTAATAGAACTCGCTTTCGACTAGGCGCTTAAGATTACTGTGGATTAAGTATGATATTATTTTTATTCATATTTAGTTTTAGTAATTGAAATTTTACTTTTTTTTATTTTTGCTGCTTTAAGAATTTCAAAATTTTTTAAATATACGAAATGTGAAAAAAATCCTCTTCAATTAATACAAATGTCTCATTAGAACAAAATTGTTTGCTTGAGAAATTTCAAACATTAATTAAATGAAGTCACAGTGTTGATAGCTGTGACGGGCAAACAGCCAGCGCACAAGAGAATACATACAAGTTGTAGATATGTATGACGCTTACTGCAGCTGTTTTTCAACAAAATAAAAATATAAAGAGAAATAAACCAAATTATTTGACAGCAATTTGACCAAAATGACAGTAGTTAATTTTTTAATATCATATAAATACTTAAATGCAAATATATTTGCATGCGATATTTTTTAGATTTTCTTTTTGCGAATGGCCTTAAATATTGCTTATTAAATTTAAGAGAGATAATTGAGATAAAAAATAAAATATTAAAAAAACGCATGCTACAAATTTTCGAAAATAAATTGCATGCTAGAATATAAAATTGCAAAATAAAATAAATACAAATTTTTAATGGATCAGGAAAAATAAATAAAAATATACTCATCGAAAATAAATAGCATGCTAGAAAATAAAATACCAATTGGTAATTGTAGCAGGAAAAGCGCACGCTGTGTTTCGATTGCTGAAATAGAATAGAGACTAAAGATTGCGCAAGGGAAAGCACATAAGAAAATAGTGGAAATGTAGGCGCACAGCGTGTTGCAGCAGCTTTTATGCAACAACACATCGACGCGCACGCAGCAGATGCTTGCCAACGATAATTGTGTTCTGCTGCGCCACTACTTCGCTATTGCTATGCTATGTTGCACACTTGTGCGTTGCTGCAAGTGTTGCTTGCATGTTTTTGTTGTTGCAAAAAAGTTACGCAAAAGTTGCGTCACATGCGTGTGGAAAGTGAAAATCGGCTACAAATTATTATTGAGGAAAACAATAGCTCTCAAGCAAACATACATAAATATACATAAAACTATATATATATATTTAGATAATTGTGTCTGTGTGCAAGCGCAAGAAATCACGCTAAAAGACTCAAGAAGTAGAAAGTGTCTAGCTTGCTCTCTGTGAATGTGTGCATGCGCTAGTGTGGGTTGGTGGGCGCAACACAATAATTTGTAGAAAACAAAGGTCGCAGCGCCGCTCTTCTAAACTGTGTCGAAGACGAAAATAAATACATCATTCTACACAAACATATTTGTTTTTGTTGTTATTGCAGGCGCTTTTTTTCTAGATTTCGTAACAATTTTGTTTTCAGCTGTCAATGTTGAGGGAGATTTTCTTTTATTATTTGCTATTTTTGTAAAAATCAAGTGCAAATGCTATGCGAGCGCTCGAGTTTCATACTCTAGCTAACATTTCCGGTCATTGGAGTAACTGAATGTGTACACTTTAAGACTGTCTGTAAAGTAATATTAGTGACCTCAATCACAGTGATTTATTGTTGTAGAGACATTTCCATGCGTTTTCAAAAATATTCAAATCTTTTTTTATTCTAGCAAAAACAACTATGTCACTATTTGTTGCCTAAAAAACGGAATTTCTATTTGCAATTAAAAATGTAGAATAATATGTATATATCAAACTAAAAATTTCATAAAATCTCTGCCTAAATATAAGAAAGTAGAAAAAATTAATTTCCATTGTAATTCGCATGATAATTGTGTGTGACATAAAAATTTTCGTTTTTTACGATGCGTATCCGCATGTCTTGAGCATGGCAGTGCGCCATTTGTGCAACATGCTGCATTCAGAAAAAATTAAAATTCTCAATAAAAACATGAATATGCGCGTCTAACGGTACTTGCATTATGTGCGCCCAATTCTAATTCTAAACGTGGCATGACGTCTATATTACAAGGCGTCCGCACATACTGCACCCTTCGGCATCCTGTTGCTTTTGCCGCCACGCGTTTTGTCGTCGTTTTGCCGTTTTTACGCGTCAAAATGGCCGACATGGACAACGCTTTGCCGCATGACAACTCATAAATGCGGCAGAATGCAGGCGCACTTTTCCTTGTCTATGCTAATAAATAATAATAATGCTTGTCGCCTCTTGTTTTTGTTGTTGTGTATGTAATTTAAATTTGCCCGAAATAAATCATGTGAAGAGTTTTGTGTGCGTTTGCGTTAATTACTTACACTTTCCTTATTGTTTTATGCGAAAATTGTATGTTCCGTTAGGTTGCCGTTAATTAACTGTTATCCCATGCAGGTGTCTAGAGATTTTCATCACTTTCCGGCGCTTAGTGTGCTCGTAGAATGTAAGCCATTAATTCCGAACTAATTGCAATGGGGACAAATGAGTTCTAATTGTGGACTGAACAGCCCCTTGCCGATTTGAAAAGATTGCGGTTGTAGCTTCGCGTTGTCAGTGTTGCTTTAGAAGTAAAATGAGTAAAATGCAAAATGAACAAAAATATAAATTTTTAATGTATTGAAAATATTCGCGATATTCCTTTTGAGATTCTAAATTTACCTTTGTTATTTGATAAATTGTTAGTACTCCGAGGGTGCATCATGAGAGAAACGCTGAAATATAAACTGAAATAACTCATCTCCATGGCGCTAGAATGACGTCAGCAAAGCAGCTGATGTTGACTTAAAGAGCGATAGAAGCTAATGCAATGAGCGAAAATATGCTCTCTCAACCACAATATGTTTAAAGAATATAAGATTAAAGAGAGTCCGCTTTTAACAGAATATTGAGTCAGTTCTCAGATTTGATTCTGATTGAAATTTTTTTGTCAATTTTGCAATATACATATATATCAAACAACTGATATCCAAAGTCAACGTCTGCACTAACTGAGCTGTCATAAAGTAAAGTTTTGTATACAATAAGCTGTCAAAAGTCAAATTAAGTAAGCAAGAAGCCGTCAAAGAGTTCAACTTTGACAAATATTTGTAGAAATCAGCTGATGCTGACAAATTTTGAAATATTTAAAATATCTGGCGTATCTGGTGGTGTGTATTGTTGCTTATATAATATATTATCTAAAGTTATTACTTTATAGTATATTTTTATTTTATTTTATTTATATAAAATTCCTCTACCAAAAAAATCTAATTTTCTCACCCCTCTCTTCTCTCTACTTGCAGTTACAACTCGAGACTCTGGCGTCTTTTTCCATTTTCCAAACGGCGTTTTAATATGCATTACATACAACAACAACAGCAATAAACAACAACATACATTAAAATCGTGTACAATTAAGTAAAGTAATAGTGATAACAGTCATCAATCGAATAGCAAACGAGTAAAGAAACAAATAAACAGTGCTTAGAGCAGCGTAAAGGCGCATGCGCGCAAACATCAATTGGCAACGCCAACGTCTGATGCCGATGCGTTTGACAAATAAATTACGCCATCGTTGCATGAATATTATGGCCAGACGGTCGACATCTATGCAGAGTGAGAAAAAATGCATTATCAACGAGGAAGACGAAGATGAAAATCAGCGACCATTAAAATTGTATTGTGTAAAATATTGCAACAATATGGTGACCTAAATTCTTGGTACACGGGGAAGAAAATGTAAAAGCCATAAATAAATCACTAGAAATATATTTAATAAAAGAAAAAAAAAATAATAATAATTAAAAATAAAACGAATAAAAATTGTTTAAAAATTCGCAGACAAAAAAATAAGCGACTTGAAAAAAAGTATCTTTTCCAAAATTTTAGAGTCAGCAACAGTAAATTTCCAGTTCAAGAAATCGAGTTTCGAAAAAAGTAAAAGTTAATTGCATTGATTTATTTTGCATGCAAAAAGTTAAGCGACAAAAGAAAAATTGCGTGCAATATAACTGTACATACATGCATATATAAAAAAAGTGAATAAAAACGAGTACTGTGTAGCACAAGGTGTCAATAATAAATTATCATTTTTGTCAATTAAAAAAAAACTGCCCAACACACGAACCCTTTCCAGCAAAACCAAAAAACAACAAACGAAGCCAAGCGTTCCAAGCTGTGAGACTTTTGAAAGCAAGCAGAATTGGATTTAAACCTTTTAATAGCGATCAAAGCTGCGACAAGCTCAGTTTTTGTATTGAGGACCCTGTCTCACAGACTTAATACAGCTTAAGCGCCTCTCCCGCCCCAAACTGAATCCAAGCGCAACCGAGGCGTCTTGTAACCCATCACAATTTTGTGTAAAAATTTCCACTTTTACGCGCGTTTGGTTGTTGGCCAGCGTTATTGGCTTAACGCCGGTTATTTATCTCGTTCATGCGAAGGAATTTACGTCTGTATTGGAGGGCCCTAGCGCTGCTGGGTGCCCTCCTTTCGATAATCATTGATTGGCCGGGCATGATGGTGTGCGCGCTGCCAGCGACGTTACTGCAGCCTAACACAACAACAAGTGCGGCGAGATTACAACAGCAGCACGCTCATACAATGGATAAATTATTGGCGGCGAATGCGACATACGCCGCATTTCAGAATACAACAAATGCAACAAACACCTACCGCAGCGATAGTGTTGGTGATGTTGTCGCTGATGGCGTGCCAGTTAATGGCAATTTCACATTAAATATTAATTTAAATACAAATCGAAATAGTAGCCATAACAGTAACTATAGTGAAAGTGCGCAAGCGCACGATGAGGAAGCGGCGGATGCGACGACGGAACTGCCAAAAAGCCGTCAAGCGAAAAATGCCACCACCATTATGGGCGCTAATGTGAACAACAAACGCTTAGGTGGCAGCGAAAGTGTACGCCAAGCGGGCGCTGAACATGCGCCTGCGCAGCACGCACCACCAACCTTCAGCGACGATCAGCTGCACAATGCGCAACGCATCAAAATGCTGAATTTGATATCAAACAAACGTAAGCGTAAAAAATTCAGCGATGCAGATGAAGCGCATGAGCTGACGACAAGCAGCAGCAGCAGTAGCAGCGGCGCAAACACCGATCAGCCGGCGACAACAACAGTTGCTGGTGATCATCATACTACCACAACAACCACCGCCACAATACCATTTAGTTTTAGTGCAAATAGTATTAGCAATAAATATTTAATTACAAATAATAGAAATACTAATGAAAATCTACAAATGGCCGCGGCGCCAAAACGAACGTTAAACAAACTCGAAACTACTACTACTACAGCAACACCTAGCATTGCTACTAGTTATGTAAACTATATTGAAGAGCAAGTGCAAGCCACCAGCGATGATGCGCTCGAAGATGAAGCGTCATCATTAGATAATATGCTCACCAGCACGAGCGCCAGCAATTATGAGGATCAGTTTGAGCGCGCTAGCCGCTCGAGCATATCCTACAACTCCTATACAACAGCATCGCCCGACGCTGATGACGGCGCTGATGCATTGCTGAACTCAGCAGTAGCGGCGGCAGCGGCACCGCCATCATCCGCCTTCACATTCGCCTCAGCGCATCACACCGCCATACTGTTGTCGCGCACGGAGCGCAGCGTGCGCCAAGCCGCGCCCTCCTCAACTCAAGCGGAGGTTAGCAGCGCGAGTAGACGCGCTGTACGCCATCATGGCGGCGTCAATCTTGGCGGCATGGTGCGACGTTCCTCTGACGGTAGTCCGAAATCGAGAAGACTGAACAATTTTAGAAACTTAAATGGCAGCAGGCACATGCCCAACAATTTGGATCGCAACGAGCGCTCGACCATCTCACACTTGTCGGGTTTGGCGCGCAAAATCCAGATTTACATCAAGAATCGCTTCATACAATTGCTGCCGGACGGTACGGTGAATGGTACGCAGGAAGAACAAAGTGATTATAGTGAGTACGATTAACTTTTTTTAACATATTTTTGAAAAATATTTATTGATATTTCTATAAAAAAAAATATATATCAAACTTTAAGATTATATTCCACTAATTAGGGATCTGCTAGATATAATGGATAATGGTTTTTCGAATCAAAGAATTATATATATACAATAAGCTGTGATCTAATTGTTGGATGAAAAGTGAGAAAAAGTGAGTCTGATCAAAAGCGACCCTCATTTGGCCCATCGTTCTCTCATGTGTTGTCTAATTACTCATTATAAACAAATACTACAACATATTTTGTCATTGTCTATTAGCTGAACTAAATTTCCGTATTTTTGCACTGAATTTTTTAAATTTAATTGTGCATTAAATATGCGCAATAAGACTCATTAAGAATTTTAAAATTATTTATTTTCGAAAAAATATCAATTCTGCTGACGCAATAGATTTCAATGTTCAATTCATTATTATACAAACTCATAATATTCTTTAAACTGAAAAGACAGGGTGGTTGCAAAAATTTTCTTAAATGCAAAATTTTTCTAAAATTGAAATTTTTTTCAGTATAAGAAATACAGAAATATTTATATGAAAAATTAGGTTATGTATGTTTCAAATTGATTTTTTTTTATTTGTTCTTATTAGTATTATTTTCCCGTTTTCCACAAATTGACCCACCCTTTTGCAAGCACTTGCGTTGCGCTCTACATTTGTTCGTAAAATCTTGCGTATTTATTTAGTTTTTATGAGTTTGTGTTCTGTTTATAAATTTTATAGTTTTAATTTAATATTTTTATTGTCAGTAATATAACAACAAATGCGAATTTTTCGCCTGCAAAATTTGTACATTCATGCTGCAAGTGAATGGGATTTGTATTAAGTACCCCAAAAATTTCGCGATAAAGTGCGTTGAACCATGACAGTAAATATGTATGTATATAAAAAAAAAGCGTAAACATGCCTAAAATGTGCTAAGCAGGAATTAGTGGTATGCTAGAGTGTTAGAAATGTGGATTAGCGAAAAATATGAGCTATGCTACTGTGCGCATAAATATGAACACCAGCACGTATGCTAGTATGCGTGAAAAGAGCGTAAGCGCGCAGAGGATGCGTGAAAGTCACATTGAAGGCGCGGCAATAACAAATTCAACAACAAAATCTGAAAAGAATAAAAAAGATTTTAACAAAAATTTTCCATTCAAATGTAGTATTTTTAATAATTTTATTTTTGCACATTTTGTCTGCTCAAAATAAATTTATTAAAAAAGTTCATAATAAAATTTATCCACTATTTCACACGATTATTATTATTTTTTTGTTTTTCCAGCTTCGCATAGCCTAAATATTTTCTTTTCAATTTTTCTTTATTATCACATGCTATGCCAATGCTTTCTTTTTACCGTTAATATCACGTAAATTTACGCAACTTAGCCGGATTTACGACGCACTTTTGTAGTGTCATCAGTGTTCCCAACAAACTTCTGCTAAATGTCTAGTATATATATAATATTCTTCTTCTTGCTGCACTTCTCCCCCACTGTTGCCACTTCAATGTGCGCAAACATAAATAAATGTACGCCTTAATCCCGTGTGCGTCGCAAAGAAAACACTTTCTGAAAAGATAATAATGACTTTCGAATGTTTTTTTTTTCGTTTTTTTGTATATCCAACTAATAGGGTCTGCCATGTTAGATGCACGTATTCTTCGCCTGTGGCAGGGCGCATAAAATATAAATCTTTGACAAATTAGCATACTTAAAGTTTATGCTTAATATGTTTTTAATATGCTAAAAATTGGCGGATAAAATTTTTTTGTAAGAAATTTTGTTTTGAAATGATTTTGAGACTATAATTTAGTTAAGCTCTTGAGCTGTTTTAATAAAAAAATGAAACACAAAAATTAAATTGCGAGCTATTTATAATAAAAGGCATTAAAAATATCTGAAAATATAGCATAAAAGAATTTTTGAGAAAAAAATCTACACTATAAAACCTATTTGTTGTTGCCTTGTACCAATTGAATCACATTCCATAATCTCACCATAGACTGTATGTCTGTAGGTTTGCCACTGGTCCAAAATACTTTTTTTACCACTTATTAAAGTCTCTTAGTTGTTAAATGCGCTTTAGTTGATGCTATTAAGCATACAAACGACCTCTCGTTTCAACCAACCAAAGATACCGCTAATGAGGGTTGCAAATCTATTTAATTTATGCCTATGAATTGTTTGTTTCACCACTCTCCAAGTGTAATTTCCTCACTGTTTTACCGCGCGAAAAAAGATAAGTGTATTAGATATTCTTTATTTATTTGATAAACTGTTTCAAAGACATCTTACAAATTGAAGAACGACTTTTTGAGATAAAAATTCCAAACCAAAAATGAACTGTTATTTAAAAAAAAATAGTTTTCTTGCCTATTTCACTTTCTGCTAATACAAAAATATATTTCCTTACATCGTGAGTGCACTTTCTATATGGCATTTGCCCATAACTTTTACTCTCATTGCCCTCTAATTAAAAGTGTTTACTCATGCACTGAACTTTCATTAAACGAAAAGACACACACACCCAAACGAAAAAAGAAAGAAACGAGAAGTCATGCAAACATTATCAATAGCATTGCAACAGCGTATAAGCAACTGCAACTGCAGTGTGGTGGAGAGCTATCGATATACAATGATCGGCCGTAATAATTCAATCAACATAACCAGAAGTCAATTGACTCATGTTACGAGATACACGCTGTTGATGTTTATCATTACCAACAAGTAGAAATACACACAAAAAGCAACAAAGTATTGTTCAATAAGCGCACTTAAAAGCGGCAGCAACATCCTTCAGTCGAATTCGAGAAATGAAAAATCCAAAAGCTTTGCGCTGAGTGCTGTTACACTCACTCATCTGCAGACTCATTCGCTTCCACCGCGTCACTGTCCCTCGCTGCCTCCCTCTTCATTACTTCTGAGGATATGAATTTATTATGTGGCTGCCCAAAATACACCGGTTGCGCGGACTTTACTCTTGCCTCTCATGCCGCTTGCCTCCATTGCAGTGCCGTTGGTGGCGCGCTTAAGTTGGCCGTGTGGGCTCGAGCTCCTGGCGGTTGGCTGATAGTTGACTAACTCTGGCGATACGCCACCGGCATGCGCGCACTCGTATCTCATTCAGAGCGGTCTTTGGGCTTACAGATTTTCGGCTTGCTTATGCATTGCAAATTTATAAACTGCAATATTTGATAACGAACAACACGTACCGTTAACAGGCAACAACCAAAAATAAGTGAAAGAAGCATTCCGTAAAGGTGCAAAAGCGGGCGCAGGAATCCAACGGTTGCTGAAAAATACCTGGCAACAAGTGGTATTTTGTTTTTGCGTTGTTATTGTTGTTGTTTTGCTTTGTAATTTTTGTAGCATTTCTGTTGCCATGTCGTTACCAAAACGGCGCGCTGACTCAAATATTATCATTATCATTTTTAAAGGCAACATCATCATTATGGTTGTTGGTGTAAATGTTGTTGTCAACATGTCTTTTGCTTTTGTGATTACTTTGTTTTTGCTTTTGTGATTGACAGCGTAGCAGTTGATAGGCCACCGGCCACTGGCGATCGATAGCGTGTGAATTTCATGCATTAAGTGTGGGAAGAAAATTAAAAATTAAAAAAATAAAATTTTTATATTACAAATATGTGTAAATGAGCGCGCAAGCTAGAAAGACGTAACTTGAAATTTGTGCGTATTACAATAAATAGTTTTTACAGGAGGAATAGTACCAAATATTTACTAAAAGTAGAAAAAATAATATGTATTGAGCTAATTTAATTAAAAATTCTTTTACGAAAATTCTGGTTTCGCCTACTAAATGTTAATATTTATATAGTAATTAATATTTTACTAAATTGACTTATTTATATCTTTATCAATTCTAAGCAAATGGAAAAAGAGTTTTGGTTCAAAATAAAAAAAAATAAATGTTGACTTTAAATTTCAAATTTTCAGTATACATTTCAAAATTGCTAAAAGTCGAGTTAGCCTAATCTCTGTGTGAAATTTTTGTTTTGAATATAAAAATTTGTATTTTTAGGCAGCGAACGCCTCTGTAATTATTTTTATGTTGCTGAAACATAAAATTTTGAGTCCACGATGACTTGCGTATTCTATATTTGAAAATATTTTGGAAATTTTCCACCCCACACATTACTTAAAATGCTACATTTGAAACTTTAATTTGACCTTTCGCGTTAGACGAGGCCAACTGACCGTTTGTAGCGACGTAAGCTTTCGCTTTATTGCCTTTAAAATGAAAGGCCGGCAACGCAAACAACGCGAACTAAAGCGAGTAACAAGTAGAAAAGAAACTAAAGTAACAGCAAACAGCATACAACACGAATGTTTTTGGTTTCGAATTTTTTTTATGTATTTTTTTTTCTCGGTGAACGTGCCACCGAGCCTAAATGCGCGCAAGTGTTTGCCATAGATACAGTTTGCGGTGCGTTATTAGAGTTGCGCACAAACAAACAACATACATATGTACACATATGTATGCCTTTTCTCGTTTTTTCTCACATGTTTTTATACTCTCGCAACAAAGTTGCTACGAGAGTATTATAGTTTTGTCCACATAACGGTTGGTTGTAAGTCCTAAAACTAAACGAGTTAGATATAGGGTTATATATATCAAAATGATCAGGGTGACGAGAAAAGTTCAAATCCGGATGTCTGTCTGTCCGTCCGTCTGTCCGTCCGTCTGTCCGTCTGTCCGTCCGTCCGTGCAAGCTGTAACTTGAGTAAAAATTGAGATATCTTGATGAAACTTGGAACACACGTTCCTTGGGACCGTGAGAGGGTTGCTTTCGAAAATGGGCAAAATCGGACCACTGCCACGCCCACAAAATGGCGAAAACCGAATACACATAAAGTGTCATAACTAAGCCATAAATAAAGTTATAAAAGTGAAATTTGGAATAGAGGATCGCACTAGGAAGGGGCATATTTGGATGTAATTTTTTTGGGAAAGTGGGCGTGGCCCCGCCACCAAATCGGTTATTTGTATATAACTCGCAAACCAATAAAGCTGTATAAACCAAACTTTCTGCAGTCAGTTCTCTTACGTACCCCACCACACACCATAAAAATAGTTGAAATCGGATAATGACCACGCCCACCTCCCATACAAAGTTTAGGTTGAAAATTACTAAAAGTGAGTTAACTCAATAACGAAAAACTCCAGAAACACTAAATTTCATAAAAGAAATGACAGATAGAAGCTGCACTCAGATTTTTTTACAAAATGGAAAATGGGCGTGGCATCGCCCACTTATGGGTCAAAAACCATATCTCAGGAACTACTCGACCGATTTCAATGAAACTTGGTTTGTAATAGTTTTCTTACATCCCAATGATATGTTGTGAAAATAGGCCAAATCGCTTCACAACTACGCCTACTTCCTATATACCAGAACTTTGAAGACGATCTGAATCGTTAACTTTACAATATATAAAGGAAGCACTAGTGAAGATATCGATGCAGAACTTTGCACAAATACCACCTTTATAGTGTGGAAGCCCCATTCAAAAAATCGCCGAAATCGGACCATAGGTTTTCAAGGCCCCATGTATCGAACATGAGGACCTCGGTGCTTCTAACCTAATATTAGGGTTTCCAACTTTCAATGGACTTTATACAAAATATATGAGAATATGTGGGTCAAATTGTGTATTATATAATATAAATAAAGTTAAATAAATAAATTGCGAGAGTATAAAATGTTCGGTTACACCCGAACTTAGCCCTTCCTTACTTGTTTTGTAATGATTTTTTGGCATTTTATTTCACGATTTCTACAAGAGCGCGCGCTCAGCAGTGGCGTGCCATGTCGTGTCTTTTTTCACTGAAATTTTTTTTGTTTTTGTTCAACCGGATTTGCATATTAAATATAATGCTTGAGTTATTTAAAACTAAATATATGCCTCTTAGGCCGTGCTCAACACGACGATCAGCCACGATCGTTGGTGTTTGAGTTTGTCTAAGTGCCATTTCCAGCTAACGCTGAGTGACGGACAAACTGACTAGCTGGCTGGCTGTCTGCTTGGCTGCCTAATTGGCAGGTAGCGCTTCTCTGCGATCTTTTGATAAATTAAATTGCATTTAAATTGGTTAATTCGCTTAGCTTTCTGCGGTACTATTGTCCGATCTACGCTGGCAGATAAATTAAAGTATCAAGTGTCTTGACAGTTTTAAATTTGGGCACACATTTTTTGGTATTTTTTTTAATACAAGTGTTGAGATTTGTAGATAAAAAGGGGAGTGTCGCAGTCGGTTTCCGGCCGAAAACAAATTTCTATTTTTTCTTTATTAATTGAGAAAAGTCAAAACTGTAACTAAAAAAATTTAACTGGGAAATTTTAAAAAATAAAAAAATATAATAAAGATATTTTTTTAGAAAATTTATTACAAAAAAAAATAATAATATTAAAAAATAACAGTAATATTAATAATGAAAAACAATACTAAAATAAAAAAAATAAAATATAAATAAATAAAAAAAAATATTTGGAATATAAAAAAAGAAATGAAATGAAATTTTTCTTAGATAATCGATAATAATAACAATAAAAAATTTTGTGAAAATCAACAAATTTTTATTACATACATTAAGCGCTATTTACATTCCTTTTAATAAACGCCTCTATAAAAAAATTAATCCAAAAGTAAATAAATTATAAAATAGGTACTTAAGGTACTTGAACTCGCAGAGCAACATGCTTAAATGCTTGCTGAGCTTGTATTTGTACAAAAATGTCAACTTTCATAGCTGAAAAAGAGGGTGACACAGCATAATACTGCACTCTACCATTTGTTTGGTTGCTGTTAATAAATATATGTACATATGTATATACGAGTAGGTTGTATTAATGTATGTACATTCACCAACTTTAAATGGCTTGTAATTCTACTTGGGAATCACTCGCTCATACGCGTGCTCACTCACAAACTTGGTGACCGAGTCATAAAACGCGACAAAGCATAACGCAGCTGATAAGCCAATAAATCGTTAGTTTTGTGTAATAATGCATATTAATGTGTGTTTTCTTATATATGTATGTATAGATTTATGTGCGAGTGTGTGTGTACGCTGAAGCCCATTAAATATGTCAACACGACTAAAGACAAGCATTGTTGCGCTCATCAAATGCCAAACACATCAATGGCTATTCACAGACACACACACATATGCATACATTATTGTAATACATATTACAAATAGTAATCTAGTTTTGATTACAAATAACCATGCAGTTTCCAATATGACTTGGACCCATGAATTTCTTGGTAGTGAGGAACTAGTGTTGCTTTTTTTGTTTTTTATGATATTCTGAAAATCACTGTGGAGAAACATACGAAAATTAAATTCATTTTGGAATAAAAAAAAAACAATAAATTAACAATTTTTAAATAAGAATTTCGAAAATTAAAAAAAAAAATCTAAAATTATTATTTTTTGATAAAATTGTTTACTTCATATGAGAAAAAAAAATTAATAATTAATTTATTAATATTTGTTATTATTTTAAAATATTTTAATTTCTTCAAAAATATTTCTTATTTATTTTTAATCTTTTTAAATATATTTTTATTATAATTTAATTTTCTTTTTTTAATATTTATTTTATTTATATATTTTTTTAGTAATTTTTGATTATTATGTTTAACATTACAACACTGGCTCTCATTAGCTGGTGAGCTAATAGTTCTCAAATAGCTATTTGTCTCACTAGCTTAGATTTCTAATGCAGATAATTTACGAATGAAAAATATGAGAATTTTATATGCAAACACACAAACTCATACATACATACATAAACATTATATATTTAGTTATGTATTTGTGTTATGCTACGTAATGCCGCAGTGATAAGCGCGCGAATATTTTTTAATGAATGACGGAAGTGAGGCCATATGAGGGCTTTTAAATAAAACACACACTCAGCTTACTTGTATTCACTATTAAATGAGTTGGAAATATTTTAATGTGCACACACACACAAATAAACGTACTTGTTGGCATTTTAAGTAGCTAAGCCTTTATGCAGTCACTGTCTATTAGCAAATATAAATACTCATAGAATTAAGATTACTTTGCTAAATGGTATTTCTTAAGACACTTTTCGTGCTCCCTTAGCCTGTTGTTATATATTTTTCCACTTAATTTTTATTACATAGCCAATTTGCTTGAAATTTATAGCATGCTACAAATTTCTTAAAGCGACTACCAAGAGACACACAGGCACACATACGCAAGTATACAATAGTAGGTTGGCACAGTAGCCCAGTAGCCGATATTTTTGCTGGACACATGCTGAAAAGAAAAATAAATACAAGTAAATTACAAAGAAGACTCCAGCGCGCGCTCCTCACTCCCCACGCCCCACCGGTGTAATGGAGCAAGCAATGAGTGTGTGTGTGTTTGTATGCAGTTGGCAAGATAAAAATATCATAACGTTGACATTATAAATTTGTAACCAACATAAAGAACAAACTCACTGGCATAAATATATTTATGTATACACACATATATACACAAGTAGCTATGTCGGCGCACGCAAACTGCCGTTCCATGGCGTGTGTTGCGCATTTGCTTCGCTTCCAAATGATTTATGCCAACAATGCGGGCCTACATACCGTCCGTCACCCAGTGGGCTGTGCTGCGCTCCACTCGCTGCATGTTTCCCTGTCTGTGTATATGTGTGTGTGTGCAGTGGCGACAAAACTGTGTCAATGCCTGCCTCAATAAAATTTTGTATAGAAAGAACATTAAAATTTGTTTTTGTTATGCTTTATTTATTTTTTTAAATTATTTTTTGTGTTATTGCTAGCTTTGCCTGTATGCGTGTTGTATGCTGATTTTTTACACCGAAGTCTCAAAAAAATTGTAAATAAAAAGATTACAATTTCACTGCCAATAACTCAAATTGTGAAAAATTACACCAAATTCCGCCTATTCGTGGCAAATGTCATTAATCATAAATATTGTGAATACCAAGAAGTTTTGTGGCCCTGGAGGTGTTCCAGCAGTGCATGCTCCAATGAATTGTTTGAAATTGTTGTTGGTTCGCTATATGGCTAATAAAAAATCAATGGGTCCACAAAAGGGTTAAAAGAAATAAAAGAGCTCTTTTGAATATTCAGAAATTATTTTCGCAAAATTTTTGAAAATAACTTACGAGATCTATCTGCTAAGCTGATTACCTGAAAACAGGACTCACTTCTAAAAACATTTCATAAACAGAATTATCTGTTGAATTGCGTTATTCTAAAATGAATGAGTATATTAACCTCCAAAAAATAATTCTATAAAATTTTATGAACTATTTTATGTTGTCACAGCCAATAAAAATACAACAACAACAACTGAAAATTTCGCTTTCATTGCACATTAAGTTCTTTGCAAAGATGATGTGAATATTACAGTTATAATTTTTTTATACGAACATCTTGGAAACACCACAAACTTGTGTGGGTGTTCACTAGACCAGACCACAGCAACATAAATGGCTACTTAGTACATAGACAAGATTTGAATGTCTTTCTCGCCATTTGTCATTCCATAAGTTCGCCCTAATACCGACATATTTTCATGTTGTCGCCGATTGAGCAATTCGTCGATTTTTCGACTTATAATTAGCAGCGATTCCAACGCAGCGGCGACGATCGTAAATTTCATACACACCGGAGTGAAAAATTTTTGTCGTGAATTGTTGTTATTGTTGGCATGTGGAATGCTGTAAAACGCTAAAATAGCGACATAAATCGCAACAATAACAACAAAAATTGTAGAAATTTGTGCTGTGCGAAGAAGAATTGTGTGACAGTTTGTATAGCACTGCCTGTTCGTCCATCGTCCATCCAACGGGCGTCCATCAAAGTCATTTGTTTTGTGGCATTCTTGATACATTACCTTGCTATAATTTAAAGTCTTTTTCTTTACGCATATTGTTTAAGTTGAATTTTCGTTGTGTTGCTAACCGTCTGGAGATGTTTATTTAAAATGTTTGACTGCGAAGCAAACTTTAAGACCCATTAGTGTGAGTAAACTATTTCAGTATTTTATTATTTTTAGTTTTTTTGAAAACACTCACGCATTTCAAATTAAATTAAGAAAATTTTATGGATAGTGACATTTTTTCTGCTAGCGCTGAGAAATTTTATTGCAAAAACACATTTATAAAAAAACTGAGTGTAAATAATAATAAAGCAAAATTATAAAAAAAAAATATTTTTTTTTAGCTGTAAAATAATAAAAATAAATAAAAAACGGGTTTTCAAGTTTAAAATGAGAGCACATTTTATTACATTTAGTATAAAGAAATTTTGAGCAAAAAATTGAATTATATTTTTTTCAATTACAGTTGCGAAAAAAAAATCCATAAATTACGCACTATCTATTATTGCAAGTGTGCTAAAAATAAGTATCTAAATTTTTTATCACAGCTTTTTTGTTGTTTGCGCTTTAAAAGCACTTCCTACATTGTGCTACCAACTATTCGCTCTTCGCCTCTTGGTAGGCATATTTTCGCTTGCTACTCGGCTTTGTTTTTTTTTTTTGTATTAGTATTTTTATGTGTTTGTGTTTTCTACCTTTGTACAGTTTTTATCATTTTTTCTTTAGATTTTTATTGTTTTTTTTCTCGCTTTTGATTTTGCGCTGCCGGTTTGTTTGCTTTAACTGGGCCAAAAGCTTTGAATTTGTAAAGTATTTGTTGTTGCTACTTCGTCTTACAAAAACCAAATCGCAGAGTGATGAACGAGACGGTCAAGAAACCATTCAAATCCAATGTAACGAAGGTAGACAAGCTGGTACAGTAGAGAAGGCGGGCTTTTTATTTTGAATGCTGAAGCAGGTGGACCGCTTCGAATGCTCGCTCGCTTGCCGCTGCTTTGACTAAGACATTCTCGCATATTTATGAGCTCACATTTACGATTCAACGGCTACGGATTGATAATTGAGCCAAAAGTAAGCATAGTGATGTTGCCAATTAAGCTTTTATAAATACGCAGTGTGTGTAATTAACTTAGTGGGCTCTACGTAGGCTTTTGAGTTACCACTACATAAACTCTTACACCTGCTCAGCTATTTTCGCTCTCTTTCAGCTCACGAAGCGGTTTTGTGTTACAGCACGCCCCTCAGCTCTTCCTCATTTGTGTTTTGAAACCGCGATTTCTAATGTCAACAAGCCCATCACTCATTCGGCTTCTCACAAGTTGCCGAATTCAAAGCTGTTACATTTATCAAACGCCAACTGAACTTCGTGAATGTCAACATATAAAAATGCTAATGTTAAAGTTGTTAAAATGCCGTGGCAGAAGCTGAAAAATTGTTAACACACAAAATATTGTGCGCTCTTAAAACTAATTTATACATTATGTAGGCCTAATGATGGTTGGATTTTCTTGTGTAAATGCAAATATTTTAAGTGCTGACTGAAAAAAAACAAAGAAAAAAACAAAATAAAAACAGAAACAAAGACAGAAAACTTAAAAATATTTAAAATAAACTAAAACAAAAACAACAAGTAAGGAAGGGCTAAGTTCGGGTGTAACCGAACATTTTATACTCTCGCAATTTATTTATTTAACTTAATTAATATTATATAATACACAATTTGACCCACATATTCGTCATATATATTGTATAAAGTCCATTGGAAGTAGGAAACCATAATATTAGGTTAGAAGCACCGAGGTCCTGATGTGTGATATATGGGGCCTTGAAAACCTATGGTCCGATTTCGGCGATTTTTAGAAATGGGCTGCCACACTATAAATACAGTATTTGTGCAAAGTTTTGCACCGATATCTTCACTAGTGCTTACTTTATATATTGTAAAGTAAACGATTCAGATCATCTTCTAAGTTCTGGTATATAGGAAGTAGGCGTGGTTGTGAAGCGATTTGGCCAATTTTCACAACATATTATTGGGAGGTAAGGAAACTATTACAAACCAAGTTTCATTGAAATCGGTCGAGTAGTTCCTGAGATATGGTTTTTGACCCATAAGTGGGCGACGCCACGCCCATTTTCCATTTTGTAAAAAAATCTGAGTGCAGCTTTCATCTACCATTTCTTATGTGAAATTTAGTGTTTCTAACCTATTACGTTAGTGAGTTAACCCACTTTAAGTAATTTTCAACCTAACTTTTGTATGGGAGGTTGGCGTGGTTATGATCCGATTTCTTTCATTTTTGGACTGTATTAGGAAGTGGCTAAAAAAAACGACTGCAGAAAGTTTGGTTTATATAGCTCTATTGGTTTGCGAGATATGTACAAAAACCTATTGTGGGGCCACGCCCACTTCCCCAAAAAAATTACATCCAAATATGCCCCTTCATAGTGCGATCCTTCATACCAAATTTTATTTCCATAGCTTTATTTATGGCTTAGTTATGGCACTTTATGTGTTTTCGGTTTTCGCCATTTTGTGGGCGTGGCAGTGGTCCGATTTTGCTCATTTTCGAAAGCAACCTTCCTATGGTGCCAAGAAATAAGTGTGCCAAGTTTCATCAAGATATCTTAATTTTTACTCAAGTTACAGCTTGCACAGACGGACGGACGGACGGACGGACGGACAGACAGACATTCGGATTTGAACTCCACTCTTCACCCTGATCACTTTGGTATATATAACCCTATATCTAACTCGTTTAGTTTTGGGTGTTACAAACAACCGTTATGTGAACAAAACTATAATACTCTCTAGCAACTTCGTTGTTGCGAGAGTATAAAAATTTTATATTTTTGTACTAAAAGCAGCTCAATAACTATTTTTAAAAGCTGTTGTGATGCGTTGTCGCACAACCTTCACATCAAATAGGCGAACTTGTAAGCCTCAACAACTGCATACTTACATATGTTTCTATATATTTACATATGTATGTTTGTTTGTATGTATTTATTTATGTACAAACAATGTGTTTGTATAACATGTGTGAAAAATATATGTTATTAAGCAACTTAAATAAATATTTTTATTAGCGACATTTATTTGAAAAATCAACCTGTTTGTCGTTTTTGAATTTTTCAGTTGAACAAAGGCTTTTCAGTGGCAGCTAGCAGATAACAAACATATTATAATTAATACATTAATACTGGTTTGTTGGAATATCGTTTTCTATTTATATTTTATTTATAAAAAAAAAGTTGCTTAATTTGTCTTACCTGTTCCGTTAATGTAAACAAAGCTCAGATTTACATTTCTGTAATAAAAATAGTTTAAAGAAGTAGTTTTATCATCACGTGTGACAGTTTTTACATATACATATACAGGTTTGCGGACCCGTTTCTTGCTTTATTGTAATTTAAATATTTATTTTAAATTTTGGAAACCATATCATGAAAGTTATGTATTTTATTTTTTATTTTATTTTATTTTATTTTATTTTATTTTATTTTATTTTATTTTATTTTATTTTATTTTATTTTGTTTTATTTTATTTTATTTTATTTTATTTTATTTAATTTAATTTTATTTCATTTCATTTTATTTCATTTCATTTTATTTTATTTTATTTTATTTACTTTTATTTAATTTAATTTGATTTGATTTTATTTTATTTTTTTATTTTATTTTATTTCATTTCATTTCATTTTATTTTTTATGCCGCAAATTATAAGTACTTTCCCAGCGCGCAGTCGTCGCTTGAACTTTCTACCACGTAAGAATACTGGTACAACAATGCTCGTGCAACAAGCCGCCACGCCCCTTCGTAAGCCTCATTCTATTCCACAAATCAAAACAAATTTAACGGAAACCAATAATGTTTGCGTCATTAACACTCGAAGCGGCTTCACTTCTACATATTGCATTTTTGGCTGGAGTCATTGCTGATTGTGGTTGTTGTTTTAATTTTGTTGCTTTTTTTGTTTTGGGATGATAATGGAAAATCAGTGTTGGCCTGAATGTTGCACTCATGCATGTAAATTATAATAAAAGCACGAAGAAGAAAGAAAGCAATGAAAGCAAGGAAAGCAACAAGTAATTTTTCCCGCTCAGCACAAAAGTGAAGGCGATAGGGTGGCGGAGGGTGTTGGTATGGAGATCAATGCCGCAGATGAGAGTATTAAGTGTGCTTGAAAATAATTTATTACACAAAACTAATGAAGTTGTAAAATGATAAATGTAGCTTTGTGCTGTTGTTGTTCTACATGTTGTTCTTGTTATTTGTCTCGTTTGTTGTCATGTCTTTGTACGATTTTTTATTGCTTGTTTTTTTGTTTTTGCTTGTACTGTCAAAACAGTAATCATTACATACTGATGTACATACATATGTATGCGTATGTATGTTTGTAGTTATGGGTGTGAGTTTAAGCGCCCGACGCGACACTCATAACCCGTTGTCTTACAAGCTTCGAGCCAACAATAGATATAAATGTGTTAAAATCACAACAACAACTGTTAAGCCACTTAAAAAAAGGTGAGCAATGTTGCAAGTTAGAACACTGCATTTTATACTTATTTTATTTGTTCGAAGCTTTTTGTGGCAACTTGACAATAAAAATCGAAAGAAAAGAAAAACTAAAACTTAAAACTACATTCTATAATTAGTGACAATGCATACAATAAATACAAAAACAATAAATATTGAGCAAATGAGAGAAAAGGCTATAAACTGCTCAACGAGAATAAAAAATGTTTCATGCTAATATAATATTGTTAAAAAAAAAAACAAAGAACAAGCATTGTTAACAACATTCTGTCTGAGATGTTGTAATAAAATAACGGAGATGTATTTTATTGCACGAAATCTCGAAAACAAAAGAACAAAACATGACGCGAGACGAAAAATTTTAGATATTTTCGGTTTCATAGAATACTTTTATATAGATCGTCTCGTTTTTGGACTCTTGGACTAGATTAAAATCAACAACTGCTGAGTTAATTATGGTGACCTAGATATATTTCTTAAAATTTCTAACTAACGACTTCGAAGTGGTATGGTTCGGATCTTACTTATATTTACTTACTAGTTTACGAATACGACTAGAGAACCAGAGTAGCATAGTCGTATAATTTCCATAAAGGAGCTCAGGGTTTCACAAATTTCTTAATTTTCTAAGATCTAGAGAGTGTCTCTGGCTTAGAATTATTCTTAAAAATTTGTTTTTAGTATCAGACAGGCTTGTAGAGTAAGTAAGCGCTCGTAATCGGCGGAAATCTCAAATCGATCTCTACTTAAATTTTTTCAGAGATCGCCGTCTATGGCTGAAAACCAGAAGCGTGTTTTAGCACTTTCATTTCCTATAATATTTATAATTTATAATATTACATATCCACCTCCGTGCTGCCATCCTATCGTTACGCCCCTGTAATTTGTGATAATTGCACGGTTGCACGAGGTCGTCACGAACAGCTAGTCAAGACATTAAATGAGTTTCGCTTTTTATTTCAGTAGCATATTTTTTTAAATATGCATTTTTATGCGCGAACAAACCGTTACACACACACACAAATACATATGTATTTATAAATAAAATATGCGCACATAAATAATTTTTTTTGTATTGAACCTTGTGCCGAACTAGCAGCGGGTAACCGAAATCGACAGAGTTGCAAGCTGAAGTAATCGAACGGACAGCTGAAGCGGACGTACAAATGAGCAGGCAGACAGACAGAAGGCGGAAAGGCTGCCGAGGTGTTATAAGAAATGCGCGCAAAAAGCGCAGTTTAGCGGTCGCTAGTGGCACTTGTTGTTGGCGCAAGTTTGTAGTGGCATATTGACGTGTTGCTGCGCTTAATGACTTGCAACAGCACGTACAACGTCCACAATCCAATTACAAGTGTTGCACTTGTGCGTGAAGGTGTGAAAATTGATATAAAATTAAAGAGGATGCAGCAATAAGAAAGTGTGCAATTTATGAACTTCAATGAAGTGCGCCCAAGCTGTGGCTCGTCGGAGGCAGGTCGTGCGGCAAAAGTCAAAATTGCAAGTGAACGTACGCCAGCGGTTTTTAATTAAGTTGTAAGACACTTTTGGCACTAATTGGACAGTGTGTGGTGCGAAAGCGGCTGGCTGGCTTTTGTTTTTTTCTTTTTTGGAGTTGTATTTTTTTCAAGGGTTTTTGGAAAATTTATAGCTTTTCAGGCAGCTTTTAACGAAGAGGTTTTTTTATATTTTATTTGAATTTTGTTGAAAGGCATATAATTTATAAATTGACTGATGTATTTTTTTGCAAAGATTTTTTTTTATTTTATATTTTTTAAAAAATTTTAAAAATTTTTTCGGATCATATTTTTTTAATTCGCTCCACGCAAGCAAAACATGTTTCCATATTTTTTTAATTTTTTTTTATTCTCATTTTTCAAAACTTTACAAATTTGCGTCGACTTTATTAGCAGTTCTCATTAGTTGCTGACATTAAAAGCAGCAGGAAGCGTCAAATTAATGCCAATAATCGAAACTAATGGCAGCAACAACAAAAAATAACTCGTAATTGAAATGCTGCTCAAACGAATTTGTAAATTTGAAGTTTTATGCATTTAATTAAGACAACACATAACAGTTGGCACTATAGTAACTGAGAAGCTGTCAAACAGGCACTCAACATGTCATTACTTTCCTACGCAAGTTTTTGGTTGAATTTGTGAATTTTATTTTTTGTTGCATTGGTTGCGTTGGTTGTTGTTCATTATTAATAAATGCAGCTAGTTAATTTCCTTGTGCACTTCGAAATATTTACTATTTGGCTTAAGTGAGATCTCATTTCGTCACACTCTAAGTGTTGGGTAAACAAATTAGTCTGAATATGCTGTAAATTGAAAAGATAATATTTTAATATACATATGCAAATTAAAAATTACATACTTGAATTTCTAAAATATTTAAAGGTTTTTCCAAAAAAAAATATAATAAAGTTTATATAAAGCTAAAATTGGGTATGCGGGGGCGTATGAGTAACATTTTTATAAAAATTTACTTCAGCTTAATTACAAATATACTATATATAAATATCCAACTGTTTTTGTTGTTGTGGCACTGTTTCGTATCATGTCGTAACATCTGCTTTGCCGTTACAATTTGCAGATATTCAATTTTCGTAATTATCGCCTACAATGTTGCACGGCTATTTATTACAATGCTAGCAACTGCACTTGCATTCGCTTAAATGTTTATCAAAATGTTTAGAAGAATATTACAATAGCATTTAATCTATCAGCAATCATGTGTTCTGGCATAAAAACCATTTAGAAAGTGGAGCATTGAGTTGAATTATAAGTTCGGCTAATATATTTTGAGAGTTTGTGGGTTAAGTGGCATATTAGCTAATTGAAAAAATATATATTCTTATGCTTTTAAGTGTTAAAATATTGGAACTCAGGCTGTTTTATTGACTATAAATTTTTTCAAAATATTTTATAAATTATTTTTCATATAAAATTTTATATATAACTCGAATATTCCCACACAAAGGACACACTATCGTGGCTATTATGTAGTATATGTATATACAGTTCTATCTTTTATAATGAAGTATATATGCCCACTACAGTCACTAGACAACGGCCTACAACAACTAAAGACTGATCAAATGAATGAATGAATGAGCGGCTGACTAAGTGAATACGCGTCGCGAGTATGTGAATGGCCAACGTAGCGCAGTATTTCATACATATATATGTAGTACGACGAATAAGGGCATGCAGCAAGCCAGATAATGTGCAACAAAGCATTTCAATTCGAATTAGAATGCCTTCACATCGTCAATGGAGTGCCTGTGTTGAGGAAATAACAGCTAAAAATATATATTTTTTCTTCTAACTCTCATTGTACTCTCATACTGACTAAATGTGCAATTATGTAGGCACGCTAATCCAACAATTTGTCACACACACCCACTTGTGCTATGCCACAGTAACAGCTTGGGCGTTACTGTCTGCGCTCAATTGGGTTCACTTCCTACTTTGCTTAGTTGGTGGCGAAGTTAGAAAAAATTTCGCTAAATAATCATAAGTTGCACACCCGTCCCTTGCGCCACCCGCGCCACTTGAGCAGTTGAGATGAGATATTCAAATGAAGTGTGGTGCGACTTCTAGCCTCAGCAGGAGTGAATATTGTCAACGAACTGGCTGAGCTGCGCGTTCTATGTGCCACAGCAGTTCTCCATGCAGCTATTTAGCTGCCTTGCATATCAGCGGAAGTGATCGCAAAGTAATTTTTCCAGTGAAAATGAGACTTTATCGGCGCATATCGCGAGACTGCTAACTGCTACTGTCTGCTCAATGCAAACTAAGCGGTGTTGTTGTAGTTCTAGTAGCAATTAAAATTACTGCAAATTTTATACACCAACAATATAGTTTTTGCAGGCAAAGTGAGCGACTAGTGTGCGACGAAATATTATGCGCGTCTGCATCGCCTTTGCTTTCATTGTAGGCAGCACCTTGTCAGCGAACTATCTGCGGCTGACATTCAACAGTGCAACAACTTAAACGGCCAATGACCAATTCGCCGAACACGCCGATATGTGGCGGCAGTGAAACAGTTAAAAAGTCACAGCGCACCGTCTGTTGCATATCAAAGTGGCTATACATGTGCGCACGCGTATCACCAATTACCGGCGCACAGTGGTGCCAAAGCGGCAAAAAAGGATTTTTTTTATCATTCCAAATTTGTACCATCTTTTCAATTTAAGCTAAGAACTAATCAAATAACATTATCCGAATACTTGGGCTTGATATATTCAATGGTTTTTTGTTGGGAGAGCTTCAAAGTCCAACAAAGTATCAACGCAAAGTTACTCAGAAAAATGTGATGAATATTGCAAAGGTTAAAACTCAAAAGTTAACCATAAAATATCCATTGTAAAGTTTTTATTTATTAAAACCAATGTTATAGATGTGATTTACATCATCAAATGTATACTTTTTTTTCAAGATTTTTTTTAATATGATGTTTTTTCATGGTCCAAAAAAATCATATATTTTACAACTTCAACAGAATATAACTATTGTGCGCAGGAGCGCGCAGGTTAGCCACTTACACAAAATAAACTTTAAAATCTCCTTAATCGATAGAAAAAAAAATCAGCTGCTTTTAGCTGCCAATTCATGAGTAATTAGCATTTTAATCTACTGCAACTGCAACAGCGTTGTTTGTTTGCCTGCTTCGTTGTTTTGTCTGTTTTTTTGATTGTTCGGTTTGTTGCTTTGTTGTTATTTTTTGTAGTTGTCTCTCGTTATACAACAACAACAAAATACTAGTTTAGATGCATTATATTATTTGAACTAATTATACAGTACAACAGCTAATCTGGGGGGTGAGAAATTCCAAGTCAGGGTGATGGTACTAGGTCAGTATAGTAAAACCCTCAAAGGGTTTGGCGTTCGTATGTGTCGTATGTGATACCGAGAGAAGTGCAAACGGGCGAAAAAAACTAACAAAACACGAAATTTTGAAATGGCAAAAGAAATAAAATATTGTGATATTGCAGAAATTTGTAGGTTCTTGCTGCTAAGAAGAAATGTTATCCTGAGAATTTGCGATCAGAGGAAACTTACAGTTAAGTTGGTTTGCAAGATTTGCTAAACCACACAGTTAAGAGAATTTAAATGTCCAAATCTGAAAATGTTTTAATAGACATCCCAAAAAATTTGAAGCTGGCTTCGAAATGGGGATGTGATGGCTCGTTAGGACATAGTGTATACCAACAAAGCTTCACTGATGGACATATGATACATAGATTTAAAATAATATTAAATACAATCAATAGTCAAGCAGCAATAGATCCTCAAAAGTTTGAAATTTATTGCATGAAAACTGCGAGGCTATATGTCAGCCTTTATGAATTTTACTATATGCCAATGACGGTACATAAAGTTTTAAAGCATGGAAGTAAAATTGTTTCATCTTCTATTTTACCATTGGGCATGCTATCAGAGGAGGCTCAAGAAGCTCGCAATAAAGATTACAAGAAATATAGGCTTAATCATTCTAGAAAATGCGACAGAATTTCTATAAATCAAGATGTAATGCACTTGCTTTTAACTTCATCGGATCCTTTTATTAATGGTTTCAGAACAAATCCCAAAAATAAAACTTTAGAATTGGACGATGATGTTAACAAATTACTTGTTGAATAAATAATTAATAATATATGATCATTTTTTAATATTTATTGGTTATATTATATGGGAGGTGGGCGTAGTTGTGGGCGGATTTTAACAAATTTTTTTTTTTCATCTAATTTGGCAATATGAGAGATGTGTGCCAAATTTCAAAGCCCTACCTCGATTCCTTCTATTTTTTGCCGCGGCTTGTATGAAGCGGCACCACTGTGCGGCGCGTCCTACGCGCTGCGCATACTAAATGCAACGCTGCGGCTGAAGAGCGAAGAAGTAAGTGCAAAATGGAGAGCAAAAATTAAGCGCGCTACCATAAAGCTGTAAAGAGCGCTTGGAAACAGCGCGCACAAATTTCAACACGGACAGATTTGAATAAACGCGCGGTTTGAGCGCTCGGCATTCGGGAACGCGGCGACTGCCACCCATAAGGCAAACTTGATAATTGGCGCACAAGTAACTGTCCAGCGCCGCCTTTAATGTCTTCCTAATAGTTGCAAATGTCTTTGTCAATTTGTAGGCTAAATCGATTTTTTATGACGCGCACACACTTTTCGATTTGTACGCAATTAGATATTGAAAAGTGCGAGTGCGCCAATTTGTTGCAGTAAATTACGAAAAAGTGGTAAGTGAAAAAATGTAAAGTTCAGCTAATAACATGCCAGTTTGTTGGCTAATTTACAGCAAATAAAAATGTCATAAAATTTGTCGCTTTCATCGTAAATTTTTCATTGAGCCATTGATTGGCGGCGCGCTGCAGTGATTTTCCAAACGCCAAATTACTTTGACCGTTCGAAAAATGCGTTGCACTGATTTTGATTTCACACTTCGTAGATCTTTCAGCGCCACACGCAATTAATTGGTTATGATAATAATATGCGCGCGCGTAAAATTGGCGCAATTCGGCGATTATTATTTGCTATTTATGGCAATATAAATTGCATGCGAGCAATTTTTGTTTGCATCAATGGAAATATGGTTATTTCTGCAAAATTAGAAAATTAGGCTAATGCTGTGAAATGATATGTAGGTAATGCTGTGAAATTAAATTCAATATAATTTTTTTTTTATTTTAAAATATTTTTTTTTTCGTATTTTTCATCATTTTTAGATTTTAAATTTTGTAATTTTTTTAATTAGAGTATACTTTTTTTTTGCATTAGACCAGTTTGTTATGGTAAGCGAGTGTCAAACGAATGCTCAACTCGTTTAAAACTACACAAATGCTATTTAACAGCACTGTTAACTTTACAGCGACTGTCAAAAGTATGTTTCACTTTGAATTTATTTAAAAAAAAATTTTTTTTGAGTGAATTTGGTATTTAAAAATTCGTAAGCATTAACTTTCTCACTTTATATAAAAAACAATTTTGCTAATTCTTGACAAAATGTTTGTTTATTTTTATTTTAACGAGTGTTCTTCTGTCGCACGCTTAGAAAAAATTCTTTTCTTATCTTGCCAAACAGAGCCAACTACTTCCTCTTGAAAACTTCACCAAAATTTTGTCAAAATGAACTTGTCTCCCAAACGTGTAGCAATTATGGGCTGACCACCTGCTGCGACATGCAACGCTTCCACATACATACCGCAGTACATGTGCGGCAATTAAGTGGCGCCCGTAGCAGTTCACTGTTGCGGCTCATTCATGGTTTTGGACGAAAAAATGCGTGAAGAGATGTTAAATTGAATGCGCAAAAAAAGTGACAAGGCAACCTGTTGCACACACACACACACACACGGGAATAACGGAGAAAATTTGCAATGCCTCAATGAATGTCAACGTGGGTGACTGTTGCCGCTGATGCGCAGGCGCTCAATCATTGTCAAGCGGACGGGCGAGCACCGCGGCAATCGCGCAACAAATTGGCGCAGCAAGCGGTGGCGGTGGCGAGTTGGTAGTTGCAGCTTGCGTGTATTTTCCCTTTGGAATTGCAAGCCACTGCATATAAATGCATTGAAGCACAAATATCTCTGTTTGTCGCTTTATTTGCACTGCAGATTGTCTGCTGCTTTGCGATTACGCGGCAAGAAAACGAGACAAAATCAACAATCACAACCAAGCGTTGAATTATCGAGAAAAAACAAGCGAAACGGCAGTTAAGTGCCGCCGCTAATGTGTAGGATAACGCAAACTTTTGTAGGTCACTGTGTCCGCGAGGCAATAAATCGTGCGTATGACCACACGAGCTTCAGCTGTTTCTATCTATATATTTGTGTGTGCAATATGAGATTTGCGCGCGTTTGCTGGGCGTTTCATTGAACTCCGTTGCCAGGCAACACACAGATTTAAACTCCTACATACATATACATATGTGCGTATATTGACAGTCATATTTTTTCACCTTTTTATTGCTTTCACATCGAATTGTTTATTGCTAAAAAATCGGCAATAAAATGTCAAATTATCGTAAAATTTTTTATTGATACCGCTATATTGATTCGCCAGCACACATAAGTTGGGGGTGTGTTTCGGACATTCGCTGGAATGTGATCAAAAGGCTTCAAGCCTATACATATGCACTTACTTATACATAAACAACTATGCGGTGTTTTATCAGCAATGCCAAGTGGCGCTCAAGGTCGAAAGTTTAATGAGTCATGGGTAATTTTGTTTGTTTTCTGGCGATTTATTGGGCGTTAACGGTATAGTTAAGTAGTTGCCTGTTTCAAATAGTGATTATTGGCGCAATTATCAGTAGTCGAGGCGGTACTAGGCGGTGTTTGGCAAATTTAAACAAATTTTTTCAAGGTTATTCATTTATATATATGTTGAGATTGTGATTCTGCGTTTAACAAATTTTTTTGGGTAAAAATTGTCCCAAGTTTCAAAGCTACATTTGGAATCTTATATTTCTGTAAATCTCCATTGGTACTCATATGAGGCACTTTTACAACGAGTCCTTTTAAGATCAGCTCTCTAATTGCATCCATGTGGTCCACTCTCTATATATGGCTTGCGGAATTTATACAACTACTAAGCTTAACTAGCTGTTTAGGTACCGTTATATTCGATAATATTCTTACAAAATTGTCTAGAAATCATATTTGATCTTCATTGTTGAAAAAAAGTGCATTCTTCCTCTCAGAGAGTCCATGAAAGTAAATTAAATCGCTTTAGAATCTTCTATAAAAAAATAAAAAAAAACAAAACTCTTCCATAAAATCGCAAGAATCACTAACTTCGAGCATTCATTTTATCACACATCACTCATTAGGCTGAAAAATGGAAAGTGCGTTACACAATGAACTCCTAGAGTCAGCTGATGACAAGCCGCAAGCCAGCTTGACTCAACTTGGCTTTTTATCTGCTTGTTTTTACACATTGCCGCATATTTTATCTCGTTTTGTATGGCATTGTGTGGGTGTAGCTGCCGCACACTTCAGCATTGCATGTTTGCCTTTGATAATTATATTGTTAGACACGCATATCAATTGGCACATTAAGCGATTACGAGGCGCACCGTTGCACATATGTGGGCACACAGACAGACAGACATAGATATGCAGTCGTAGGAATGGCGGTAGATGTATATCTATTTGCTTTTGAGGTAGTTACATGTGTATGTCTATGTTTGCTAACACATTCCATGGGCAAATAAAATGCGTTCACGAGTCGCTTGAATGTTGCTGCCACAATGCAGGCAATCAGCATTTGCGAAAAAGTGAATTTGCGTGAGTGCGCTTGTGTGTGTGTGTTTGTGCGAAGAATGCAAAATGTGAAAATGTTGTAAAAAATGCGGACAATGCCACACACTAATTGAAGTAGAAAGAGAAAATAGGAAATGCAAATATGGGCGCACACACTTACAAACGCACGCTAGTGAAGGTGAAAAGCTGGGGTCTCAAATAAGCTTAATCTAGTTTAGCTTATAACTACAATTTCTACATGCGAGAATTAAGTATTTTTCATATTTTTAGCAATATTCTGCATTTTCTTATGGAGCGCCTAACTCTCTCAGGCAACGGAAGCAGTTGACAGAGCGCTAATCTTGATCTCATCTTATCTAACCTCAACATCTCGCACCCACACTACGTACAACGCACAATTATGCGGTTAACTCAAAAGTGAGTGAACTGAGTTGAATGAAGTTCATCCGTTTGTTACCTGGATGCTGAATGCAGCAGCTACATACGAGTGCTGTGCGCCCACGCTTTAAATAAATATTTGAGTAACTCGCCGTATCGCGCTGTTAATATCTCGATTATGCATAGTGCGGAGTGTGAGCGTGTGCTTTACATGTGTACGAAGACGTAAAGTAGCTGTGAAGTTGTTTATTGAAGTGCCACTTGATGTTGGCAGCAAACAGCAGCAACAACAATGAGATTAGTAAAAGCCTCAAATGACTCACTTTCTTTTATTTTGAACGACATTTTCTTATAACCAACGTGAAATGTTGCGGCAATGGTATTGTTATTTTGTGGATCAATCAATATGATCAAGGAAATTAGAATTAAGTGAAGAATCCTTTTCACTTTGTCGCTATAATTGTCTGTCGGTCCGAGATCGCAATCGATTATACATATATGGGTCTCATGGAAGTTAAAGAAAAATTGAGAAATTATTTATTGCCACGCCCAGTTGATACAAGTCTGTCGAAAACCACGCCTATTTTATATACTTTTGCTAAATATTGAAAATACAAGTGATACTGTATGTATAGAAGACATATTATTGTTGAGTTCAGCTTTTAACTACGCCCATTCGCCTTTTAACGGTACTTTAAAAATTCGAAAAATCAAAATATTACAATAATATTAATATACTCACGTAATATAATCTCAATCAAAATTTCGAATCAGTCTTTTATAAGGTTCCATTCGCTCTTCACACCACCTTACTCACTCACCTCGCCGGCTGCTGTCTCTTCTAGTTGACGTTAAGTGGCACAAACACATGTAGTTACTGGCACTCGCACTCGCTTCATAAGTGGTTAACTTCGTATGTACCGTAATTTATGCGAACGCAAGTAATTGTCATACAAATGTTAATGTGGCATTAACAAGATCGTTAACGGTGGCGAAGATCGATCTTCGGTTTGCGTTCAAATTGTTATCTTTTGTTAATTAGCCGTAAGCAGTTTTTTGCTTTATTTTGCTATTTCTATTTCATTGTGGCTCAACTCTTTTATATCTGGCTAAAGGGAAATGTCTGAAAGTAAGCAGTAAATATCGATGAGGCAGGAAATGAGTGACAATTTGTATTTATTGTTGCAACAAAATAATGAACGCTCAAGATAAGCGAGTTGACAGCGAAGATCGATCGCTAACGGTGAAGTGTGGGCGTATGAACTTTTGGGGTTAGAAATGCAAGTTCGAAATTGATGGTGAGTGTAGAAAGTGCAAAAACTGATAGATAACAGTAATTTTTGAATAATAAGAATTTTGTTTATTTTACGTAGGTTTCTAAATTGAAATATTTTATGCATATTGAGTTCCAAGATAAACTTTTTCGAATTTTCGAAAGACGTGAAAGTCGTAAAATTGGAATTCAAACTTCATTGGTCTAAGCGCATTTGGCTGTATGTTTACATCTAGATTTCGCCACAGTAGCTGATCATTTTGCTATGTAGTTATAACGGCATTGCAATTAAATTCGTTTTTTACGCTGGTTAATTTAAGGCGTCGCCAGACACTGCTACTCTTGTCATTTATAGTATTACTCGATGACATACATAAATGAGTTTCAAGTGATATAAGATAGTTAAGCTATCATTTTATATGGTAGTATTGTGCGTATATAAATATAAGCGCACTTAAATAATATAACAATAAAATCGCTTATTTTACTATCTTTGAGTGCAGAGTCCTCGTTCTCGTATGTCTCTTCGCGCTGTGGTATTGACATTTCGAACGCCACGCTGTGGTAGCGGTATGAGTGTTGTTGTAGTTGGTGACTTCACTGCCTTTGAATTGATGGCTTGGCGGTTGTGGTGTCGACGCTGGTGTTGGCTGATGATACTGATGCGTCTGACCTACATTTAAGTGTAGCGGTGGCAACAACTACAACAAACATTCTTAGTTGATAGTAATAACACTAATAATCATAACGAACTTGCACCTTCAACAGCGCCATGACGTCGCAGGCCGCTTTGGCACTGACGCGTTTTGTGCTAATTTTGGTTAGACAATTTTATAATTTGTATTTTTTTAAATTATATATTATTTACTTCTGGTGCAATGTAATGCATTAGTGCATAACTGGTACTTAGTTTGTTTTATTTTTAATTTTTATTTTTAATTTTTAAATATTTTTTTTATATGACAAGTCCGACATGCAAAATGACACATACTCGTTTTTACGGGGTCTTCATATATCCGGTTGTAAAGTGAGGTAGTACTATGCAATTTATGGCTTTATGTGGATTATTAAATAAATACATTTATATTGAAATACCTTTAAATATCAGCTCCACATAGCTTTTTGCTGATGAGATCAATGCATTGTCAATAAAATTTTATTATCTTTTCATATTTTGTATATAAATATAATAATTTCGCAATCATTTATATAATTTTTATGACTTTCAAGAGTTTTGAGAACTTTAACAATTTTCCAATTAAAGTTTGTAAAGCTTACGCGCAGCCATAACAGACACAAAAAGTTTAATTTTTATTACAATAAATTTTCATGATTTAGTTTTATTATTCTTCTGAGAAAATATATTAAATGTAGAAGTTTTCTATACATAACTGTCTTCAAATAAAATTTATATAACAATTAAATTTTTCCATTTAATTTAACGCTTTTAAGTTTATTACACTGCTTCACGCTTTCAGCCAACAATTAAATATATCAAAATGTCACTTTATTATGACAGACATGTCATTTTTATAGTTTATTAATGACATTGAGCATATTTATGCGCCACTAAAAATATCAACTTTCAGCGTGTAGAGCATAGAAAAGGCAGTAAAAAAATAGTTAATATAAAAAAATTCCCATGAAAATCGAAACCAAAGTCAACAACAGTAGCCGCAAAAGCGCCCACGCTCATTATTTATTTACTCATTTACACTTTCGAGTGTCACGCGCTTCTGCGCAAGCAAAGCAAAACGACAAAAAAACTGAATAAAAATCGGCTAAAATATGCTTGTCTTACACTTAGCGATTAGTCTCACCTGACAAGCTAAGTGTCATGCTGCTCACTCGAGCTTTTGTAAATTGGTATTGTGTGCTTAATTTCGTTTCGCTTGGCACTTGGCAATTAAAATGCAAATCCGTTTGTAGTATTTTGCATAACAAAAGTGCATTACAAATAATTAATTACACAGCAGCAGCAAGCAACAACAACCATAAAAAATATCATATCCATAGCCACTCCAAAGTCTGCCATTCACTTGCAGAATACCGCGCGCTGCTAAGACATCAGACATCTGACATATTGCTGACAGATGTCACGAACCTGTCTACCGTACAGTAGCGCTTGCAGTTTCTCCAGCGATAGCTCTGCTGGTTAATGTGTCACACATTACGCCCACTCAATTGGCCACGCCGGCAATGCTTTTAATGTTCGGCAATGGTAACGAGCGCAGGCTTTGACGACGCCTTTTAATGCTTATCATACGCCTCGTAGGCGTTCTCTCATCAGATTGGCCCATTATGGCGGGCATTAATTTAATTCAACTATTTATACCAATTACAGACTCTTTGTGTGTGGCAGACTAATTGAAAAAGGCGTTGATTTCGTCTAAATGTTAACGTATAAGGCATTTTCAATTAAATTACTTTCAAACGCAATTTAGTTTAAAACGAACTTAGTTTAGTTAATTATTTGTAGTGGTGTGTACAGAAAAATTGAACTGTATAATTAATTAAAAGCTATTTTAGAGTTGTGCTAGAATATATAAAAATAGTCCAATATAGTTAGTTAATGCACTTTTGAGAAATCCTTATGTCGAAAATTCTCTTTTGAAAGCATTTAAACTTTCTAACCCTGCTTATAACCATAGTTAGATAGGTTTTGTTTAGCCTGACTTTAAAGGGATTCTTAATAATGAAAATACAACGAAAAGATCAAAATTTTGAGCTTTGGAGGTAAAGCTTTCTATTTCTTTTCTTTGTTTGGTGTCAGTTCCTTCCTAAATATCGATAAATTGTTCATACACATATTAATTAGCTGCAAATTATTAGCAAGTGGCCTACATTTAGGCGCATTGACCAAATAATCGAGATCGCACACCTAAAATATCAATTTAGAACTGATCTAGGAACAAATTAGGTTAATGTAAAGTAGATATTCTTTGTTGTTCTGGATTAGATCCATTATATTATTAGTAAATCTTGTTTTTGGCTGAATTTTTTCATGATTATCATAATTTTTTAATCCCAACAACAATAAAATTCGTATAATCCTCATTTAGGTGCCACTTATGTATGTATGTAAATATGCAGCTCATCAACAATATATTTTACGTGCTTAATTCAATTAACCTCTTTTATATCAAAATACAACAAATACTTTTTTAACTTAATTAGCCTTCTAAGCCGCTTAAGAATGCATGCTTTCTGAAGCTTATAAGAATGATGCGCCTCATCAAATTGTCTGACATACAGACAATCGTCTACAAACACGAAAGCAAGTGCCACGAAATTCTTCGAAACCCAAATGATTTTCATGAGAATTGATTTGTGCAACACAGCTGTCTCCAACAATTAACTAAAAAGTCATTATTTATGAAAATTTGAATTTTTATGCGGCTAATCTGGGTAAGCGCTGCTTGATCTCAGCTTAAACACGCTGGCTTTCAATTAAGCAAACACGAAAGTTTTTATTGTAATATTAATTGAATTACGAGCAAGCGTTAATCACATCAAATTTTCGCTCAATTTAACAAACAATGTATGACGCCCAACGGCAGTCGTAGCTTAAACGCAAGCTTAAGCTATGCAGACACGCACGTAAATTTGTGGTGGCTGGGTGGCCGCGGCGCACAAGCGCATGTAGTTAACTAGCTGTCAGTCGGCAGCCAACAATCAAGATTTCGACTGCTAAACGCTTAAGCGCGCCACAGCATGCCACATGCCACCAAACATATGCGCACATGATGCGGCAGTCGCCAGTAGCCGCCGCGGTGTTTAATATTATAAACGAGACAAAATTATACACTTTAAATTCAATTAAATGCCATTATAGAATTAACTTTGAATATTTCAAGATTTCTTCGAGTGCTTTTTTTTCCCCTCTTCTCTGCCTTCTGCCACAATTTCTTTTTGTTTATTTCGATGCATTTCGGTGTGTGTTGTGTGCGCGCTTGTGGCAGCCTTAATGGAGCTGTTGCACCCCAAACGGCTGCAGAGTTTACTTAATCGCGATGAGATCGCACGCGATCAAAACCAAAAGCGTAAAGCGAAACATCTGAAAATGCGCTCCAACCATAAAAAGCGGCAGCCAGCTGTCGTTCGCTTTGCCACAGCAATACGAATTTTAGCTTCATGCATAGCCACTACTAAAGTTAAAGGGGGAAGAAATGAAATCAAATTTTTAGTGGTAAGATATAGAATGTACTTTTTTCTTTTTTTAATTTCGTCGTAATGCCGCTGCTACCGTTAGCGCGGCTGATTGTAATCTTTCAACACGGCAGCAAATATGCGGGAAAATGCAGTAGAGTGAAGAAGACCAAATAACAGTCGAGTAAACTGCTTGACTTCATTGTGCCAAGCGCACCACATGGTTGGTTGGTTAGTTGTTGTTGCTGTTGTTTTTCTGTGCATCCAACAGCATATGCTTTCACTGATTTGCCACACCACGTATTCCCAACATTTGTTCGCTGTGCGATTTGACTTGAGCTTCTACAAAACACTTCACTCTTTGTCGATCTATGGATAGTTGTAGTGTTGTTGTTACACTAGCAGACATATTATGCTGGGTTACCTTTGAAATCACAAAATTATGTTGCAAGCACGTAATCTAATATACGAATTTAATAGAAGTAGTAATGTCGCAAAAACATAGTACTAGAAATACAACTAGTAACAAACTACTTAAAAAGGGACCAGTTGATTTTTTTTTCAAAAAACGATTTTTAAGGAAATTTAAAAAAAAAATTAATTAATAAGAACTTTAATTTGAAAATGCAGTCATTTTATTCAAGTTTTTACCAAAATATACAACCAAATTTACGGCCAGCAATAATTCGTTTGTGGCGCAATATACCTGTAATCCATCAAAAGTTTAAATGCACCTTTTCTTTCTTATGAGCGCACAATAACAAAAGTTTTAAGTTCATAAAAGCAAAATTAGGTGCTTAAAAGCCTTCAATCACACTTGATGCACTACTCAATGGAAATATTTACTTAACATACTTCACCGAATTTTTGGCAGTACTTTAAGCGTGCACCTTTGATCAGTGATTATTAGAGAAAAGTATAAAAGAGATCGGCAGTGATTTATCTACGAGTACAATTGGCGCAAAAGCTAATAAACCAATCAAATGGAGCGCTTCTGCAAAGCAATGCAAAATTGGAAATTCAGCTGGCATATTTGTGTGGCGTCAGCGATTTATTTAAATCGGAAAACAGCAAATAAAAAATTATTCTGAAATACAGCGCGCACACACGCAGCACGGTTGCAACATCTTCGTGGGTAGCGCGTAGCACGCGGTCAGCGCGTTGAAGGCGGCAAACGGCCGAACGCGCAACGCATTGGCAGGTGTTTAGGCTATAAAACGCCAAACCTGTAGCAGCTGGAAATCAGTAGGGCAGGTTTGTAAATCTGCATGAACTCAGCGTCACACACACACACACAAACACACAGTACTAGCCAACTAAACTGCCTCAGTAATCTTATTGATTTTCGGCTTCGCTACAAATTCCACTTTAATGATTTCGATTTGCATAATCATTAAATTGATTTTCCTTTTTTGTTTTAGCTCATTTTTGTTTTGTTTATTTAGACGCATTTCAAATGAAATTTATCTATAAGATTAATCGTTTATTACACAATATGAAAACCTGTACTGCTACTCAAACTGTTGGGTTTTTTTATAAAGCAGAAAATGATTACAATTACAATTACTTGCAGGCAGGTAGTCCAATTCGCCGCGCCACGTGTAAACGGCAAAGTAATTCATTTAAATTATTGCACTTACGCACGAAATGTTTATGCGCAAAGCATATGTGCAACATATTACAATAAAAACTCAAACACATACACAAGCGTACATACATATCTACATATACAAGCATGTGCTGCCACATCATTCGCCTGCCAACTCAATATGCCTCGCCATCTCATTTTATGTGAATAAAAACAAATAAGTAAGTGTAAATAAAATGCGAATTATGTCTTAATTAACCTGCTTCGTTGTTGTGCGTTGTGGCTATTAGATACGAGCATCGCGCACACACAAACACAAGCACCTATAGACACATCTGTATACTACACATTTGTGGATTATGGAAAAATAAAATGTGCGCAATGTGCATAGCAGCTGCTTCATTGGGAGCGTAAACATTATTAAATGAACAATTTCGCCAAATTTTGTTTGCAATTCATTAAAAAACAATAACAATAACAAATAAAATTTAAGTGCTTCATTACTTCGAAGTAGTAAAGGCGGAGTATGAATTACTAAAATGAGTAAAAAAAAAATTTACCAAAAATTTTAACCTTTTAAGTCACCAGAAATAATAACAACAACAACCACAAATTGGTTTTAGGCGTGTCTATATCGGCTAGTCTTCTCCACAGCGCCTTGAGAACTCAAACACTCAATTAGTTAAAAAAGTCATCGATTTAAAAATTATTTTTTGGATTACGGTTACTTTGACTAATTTCAGAGGCAGTGACGCTGGATCCGATTGACCCGAAATTCGATTTTTAAAAGCATATAAAAAAGAAAAATTGAAGCTAAATTTTGATAATATATTATCAATGAATATAAATAAAAAAAATTGAAATCACCTCTTTGAAGATTTCGAAATCAAACATAATCGGTTCACAAAGACCTTGTGGCAACGTCTCTGTAATAATTTTCACTTCTTTCACGCCAATTTACAATTGTAATAGTAACACCTTACAATTTGGTATGCATTATAAAATAAATCAACACTCAAAAAAGTCGCTTTCATCAGCCTCCTAACGCTTTTCGAAGATTTTCAAATATGTACCCTCGAAGTTTTGACAAATGTTTGCATAATTAAGTGTAAAAAATGGTAGCTTTCCACCGCATATCCATCTTCGGTAAATATTTGTTTCGGTTGATATTAATTACTTGAGCTAATATTTGAGTGAGAAGCAGCAGCGGCGAAGTTAGTTAAAGTGAAGGTGTGAAAGCTCAGTGACTAATTACTAATTACTTAGCTGAGTGACTGACGCCTTCGTTTTTCTTGTAATTTTGAAGCGTGAACTCTTTTTATTGACTTAAAAAAATATTGAATTCCGTTTCAATTAAGTAGACCGGTGGTTTAACTTCAAGGTGTTCAAGGCATTGAGCAAAGTAACCTAAACTAGCTAAGATGACATCAAAGTGAAGTGAGTGTGTGTGTGATATAATTGAAGTATAGCTCGCTTATATAAATGTATACATATATATTTCTGAACCTTTCCTTGGCAACGTTCTGCTATCTACTTCAATATATACCTAACCGTATACATAATTTATTTCGCTCAGCGCCAAAATGTATGCTATGTATAGCATTTTTATATGTACCACTACACCGAAGCGAGGAATGTGTGCGAGAAGTGCTGGGGTTGTTAAGATATGTAAGCAGCATAATGCGAAAATATGAAAAACTAAAATATGCTGACCTTTTTTGGGTTTAATATAATATATGTTCATAGCATTGGCTTTGAATAATGATTAGGTTGTTTAGAATGTACAAAAAGGTTCAAGTACATATGAGAGATATAATACAAAAGTAAGGAATCAGCTTCAATTGAAGTATATAAGCGTGAATCAATGTTAAAACTACTTGAAAAGGGGTTTATATAAACTCCTCTATATATTATCATACTTACAGATATGCTTATCTTCAGTGTGTAAAGTACTACTTCAAAACATTTTCTGTGCATAAGGAAATATTTTAGTATTACATTCCTTTATCGGATATACTTAGCAACAGCTACAGTTAATCGAAATTCCTTTACTAACACCTGTTGCCAAGTGACGGTGTGATTGCTTCCTTGTACTTCAAAAACTGGTATAGACAAGTATATATTAATTCCTTATAAGTTATTATTTACAACAGACGGCACTCAAAACTAAAAGTTTTATGCCCACATAATTTTGAATATAATAAACAAGTGTATATGAGATTTTATGATAATTGCATTAAATTAATTCCAAAACGTTCAGCTGAAGTATATTTTTGTCAGTCTGGCAACTCAAGTAGCAGACTGTTAAAGGTAAACAACTTTAAAAACCTACGAAGTACGCATGATGAAATCTATGTCTATAATTACAAAGCTTTTAGCAAATATTTTAAAGCAAAATTTGTACTTTAATGCTATAGATATAGATAGTCTTTATCTAGTTCATCTCTATTTGATTATACCAGTCTATTACAATTATACCTGTTCTTTGTTCGTTTCGCACTACAAGATTTATTGATGACAGTGCTAAGGGTGGCATACTGTTAAGAAAATATGTATAAACAATTTGTTGAATGTTTGCGGTTGCCTGGAAGCAAAGCTTCTCAGCTTCCTTTAACCCACTTCGTACAAATTTTTTTGCCTTAACTTACTGAGTTAAACGTTTACATACACTCACTTTCAAACAAATATATCTCTGCTTTCTAAAATAAAAAACACAGTCCACTTACCCTCTTATTTGATGGCACATAACCTCGTTTGTATGACTTTTTGCTGTCCTTTCATTGAAACTCTATTAGATTATGCACCCCAAAAGGTGAAAGAGGGGAGTAAGTGGTGCATTACGAAATACTTGGGTAGTCATAAATCAAACGACTGACGCTGTTGTGGGCCGGGGTAAAAATATTAGTGGTGGTAAATATTAACGGGAAAAAATACTGGTGTATTAAGAAATGTGCTAGTAACTAAACAATGGAAAAATTGAAGTATTGCAGAGTTATATGGAAATTTTGACAATTTAAGAGAACAGAATGAGATCTTCAGAATTAAAGTCAACAAAAATGTTATTTTTTTTTGCAAAACCTTAATATGATAAATAGATAGATTAGATATGAGAATGTACTTAACAAGGTCGAGTAGTACACCCCTCAAATATGTATGTCTGTGGAGTAAATATGCAAAAATCTGATGCTCATCTAACTACAGTCTTTTGGAGAGGTTGATACTTGAGTTACATATAAGTTTACTCAGCAAAAAGCTTTTAATAAACTACTCGATATTTGCTACTTAAGTTGAACTAATAACATACTAGTTAATAGTGAATATAATATCGGGTATGTACTGGTATAAACTGGTTTAATAAATATTTATAAGTAGGTTGGCATTATAATATTAAATGCAATAAATCCATTTATTTTTAAATTATATAAAATTATTAATTGCTTTGGACTGACTAGACTTCCAAGAATGACGAGTCGAACAAGCAACTGGTATAAATCACATAAACTGGTATAATAAAATGCAATAAATCTCTAAATTAAATTTAGAGGGGATATAGCACTTGTCGGAAGTATTTCCATATTCCCAAGTATTGAATTCGACTCCAGGAATTGGATGATTTTTTACAAAAGTGTCAAGAAAGCGACCAGAAATGTCTTCCACCGACTTTCGGCATACAAATACTAACAATATACAAATTTGTTAAAAATATTGCTCAACTTTTTAACATTTCACTTTTATGAATTTTCGGTTTTTTGTTGATGTCTTTTCCTGTCCTGACCACATGGTAAGCGCTTTTGTCTACTGAAGTAGATTTGTTATTGTGCTCGTTTGAGTGGCCAACACAAATATTGGTAGCATTATTTCAAAGCACAAATCTGTGTAACCACTCAATAATATGAAAAGTGGATTACTTAAGTAAATAAATAAATACATAAAAGCATACAATAACGCTACACTGTATGTGGATATGTAGATGTGTATGAATGCTAATTGAATAAACACGTAATTGAGTGCGACAAATAGGAATGTGTGTTGAAATACCAAAGAGTCTTACTATGAAGTAATTATGAAGAGCATATATATATTTATTTGTGTGTGTGTGTGTTGGGGAATCTCAAAATATTTGTAAAATGCAAACAATAATGAATTTTTGGTTTTTTTGTGAGGCAAAATTTATTATGCGCAAAAAAGTCTATATGAAATGTTGATCAAATATGAAAAAAAATCAAACTTTATTTTAAAATTAAAATAAAATTAAAATTATAAAATATACTTAAGTTAAAAAATATTAAATAAAATTTACAAAATCATTAAAATTATCCTAAATGATTTGAAATTGGGTTTCTATATAAAATCGGTATTGAAAACAAATATACAATTTTTTTAGTATTTTTCTAAAGCGTGCGTCAAAACACATGCTTATAGCCGATTATATACGTAGTTTTTGCCACCAAACGCTTGTTTCTATGTACACATTTAATTTGCGCACTCAATTCTAATTTGTGCCATCAATCAAATTAACACAGACGCGATCAATGAACGCTAAGTGGTTTGAGTGATTAACAAGCGATTCGATTCGTATTGTACTTTGGGAAAATTTAGCAGAAAACAACAAATATGACTAATCTTATGGTAATGAGTTGTGGGTAGAGAAAAGCATAAAAGCATTTTTGAGTTAGTACTATTTAAAAAATATAATAAAAAACATTAAAAATCCAAAATTTGTTTTAATGTGTGTAAACTAACTTTCATTGCCATCAAAAGCGCCGCCTGAAGCTATTCGACTTGAATTGTATTTATTTGCCAATTTCAGTTGTGTTAGAAAAAATTTTCCCATGAAAGTCAGCGCTAAAGATTTGTGTGCCTTACTTCAGTAGCCGCCGAGTCAGGTGTGAAAATTTCGCACTCACGTTTCAGCGCTGTGACGCCGAGACGCTAAAACGCAAATTTCACGGTGAGAACAAATAAAGACGAGAAAATAGCGCAGAATTTCTTAGCATGGACTGCTTTAGCGGCAAGAATAGCATAAGTTGATAATAGTAAAGGATTCGCAGCTACAATGTATAGAATACTTATAGAAAAATAGCAACAATAATAACAAAAGCGATTGCTTAAAGTATGAAAAATTACAAGCGTTTGATTTGTGGCGGCTTTTGGTTAGCTTCGGCCCATATGTAGTAAATTAAATATGCCACTCGCTCATATTGGGATTTGTGTAGAATATATTTTTGCAAATCCCCTATTGTATGTGCACATTTTATTAATTTTTTTTGAGATTTATTTTTTATTATTTTTTTTTTTTTGTGGCACGATTTGTGCGCGCTAGCCATAAGTATGTTCGCTCTTCTTTCCTAGAGTCCGTCCGTCCGTCCGTCCACACAATTTGAATATCATAAATTTTGCGCATTTGCGGATTCACCTCGTTGGGGTTGCGGGCGAAATCGCGCCGCCATCACGTAGACATAAATAAATAATGCGTGCGATGCAATTTGACTGCCGTAAATGAAATGAAATTGAAAACGTTAGTTTGCAACGCGCCAACCAGGCTAAGTCACTAAGCGTACTGTTGGCCACATTTAGCATGCTACATATTCAGCATAATGCATGCAACATAGACGCGCACATATCTATGCTCCCGATGTGGCACAAGAAGGATCTGACTTTGGCCATTAATGGCCAACTGCACTCATTTCGCGTTTATCGCTTCGTTGAAAATCTGCAGTGCGACGGTGGCGAGTGTCTACGTGCCGCCAACTGCCAGTGTCGTAGCATTTCTGCTAAAACGCACTGCGCGTCCGTCGCAACCAGCGCAATGCCAAGCCGTGTGATTAATCTTTCTATTAGCCGCGTTATGAGTGCGCGTTGATATGGCGCATGTGAGCGCACGTTGTTGGCTTAGCATAAATGTAAGAAATAGGCAAAGCGCAGCACAAAATATTCATGGTCGGCGCTATTTGAAGCCAGTCGCATGCATTCGCACGCATACCTTTAAGTATGTACACTAATCGACGCGCCTATCAACGGCATCGCCGCATGTGCTCCCTTTTTAGATGCGTATCGCGCTGCCACTTGGAAGCTGTCACGCTGCTAGGCGCTTCATGGCGTCTACTCGCAAAGATTCCATATTACAATTACCTTATTTTAGAATTGTTATTACTTGGCGTATTGTGTTGCAGTGCGCATGCGCATCGTCCGTGCTAATGCATCCACGTGATTATTTATAATCTGTGCAATTTATTTATATAACTCTCGTGCGCTTTGTTGTTTTACTCTCATTCATGCAACGCTCGCCGCGCACGTAATAGAGTTGCGCGACGCCGCTTTGCTGCGCCGCCTGCTGTCTGCATATCAATGAACGCCACAATAACATCCTGAGTTAGCATCCGACAACAACTCCACCAACAGTTGTGAATTAGTTGCTTGCTTAAGTGAATTCATGGGCTTGATCTTCTCGCGGAATTGTCTAGTCCAGTCTAAGGGATATAAAGTTGTTCTATATGTTAGACTGGCTTTTATTATTTGTTGTATTTGCTTTTCTCACTAGTTGTTAGTTTGATTTGTTGGCCGGTTTGATTTGGCCACGATAGCAGGTGTTAACGACTTAAAAGGGCTCTGACGATCGGCAGTGGTAGACAAGATGAATGCGATTATTTCAACAGGTCTGGCGCATTTGATTAAGACATCACGTTTCTGTTGACGTTTGGTTTGAGCGGTGGCAATGAGATAAGAAAACAACTATGAGTACCGAGTAGCAGTATGCTGAAGTGGCCACTTCTTCTACTATGCTGCACTTCTTCATCTCTGTTTTTTGTTGATATTCTTTGTATTTCCCAGACACTAATTTAGCTTTCAATAAGCAAACCAGCGATCATTCACTTGCGGTTGTTTGAACAGCTTGTTGCAGAGGTTTTCGAACTCGACGATTTTTGTTCACAGGAAACAAGGTTCGCGTCAGTTTGTAATAATTTTAGTCACCAGGAATACCAACTTTATCATTCACATGCTTTACGTCATAAAGGGTCAGCTGTTAAAATAAGCAAATTCCCGCTAATGTGACGTCAGCAATGTAAAAATCTCTGTTTTCGCTTTCCAAATCAATTTCTATTTCATTATTCAAGCTTAAATTAAAGAAAATGAGGCTTAACCTTAATTTGCAAATCCTGCTTACAAAATCTTTATGTGTTTCTGCACTTTGTCTGACAAGCCCCAGTCTATAAAAATCTTCGCTGTCATTAGCCATGATTACTAGACAATCTGACCTTCCTCCTCACAGTGCCAATAAACTATGCGCATAGGCGCGGGCCGCTGTCATGTGATCCATTTAAATTAGTCGAAAACAATTAACGCTTTACAATTGTAGTAAGGGGAGACGCGCGCACCACAAAACGCCATTTATCAACGCGCGCAAGGAAGAGGAGTTGCTTCATTTTACAGCTCTTAAGCGCGCACACTCCAACTGTTCCAACATTTGCGGCTAACAAGACGAGTAATTATGCATGTATCAGACTCTGTTTACAATAATCGAAATTTTCTTTTTGTCAGCAATTCTGCGAGTGCTTTGTGTAGGTTTCACTTTTTAGCAGACTGTTGTGTGATTTTTTTGCCAACCGCACAGCTTCTGTTATTGTTGCTTTGGCTGATGGCACCCCTAAATTGCTGTCATTTATAGCGCGTCCAACAGGTAATGGCTACCTCAGCAGTTCGCACTTTTATAATAAAGGAAAGAAATCGAATTGTACGCATTCGATATCGGTTCAATATTTGTACGACGCGCCGATTGAAAATAATTTATACTTTAGTGCGGCGCACAGTTGGTGGTCTTAACAATTAATGCGTTGCCGCGCAAGCGCAGGAAAGAAAACGCGATCAACACGTCACATACAAGAGCCGCTTAAGCCCTTTAAAATTAACGCGTCCCACAATAAGAGCAATAATACGAAGCTTCTTACAAATAACACTTGATGCATTCGATTTCATTCGTTTCAACTGCTTCTGCTGAGACGCGGCGCGGAGCGCGTTGGGCATCAGCGGCGCGCCACTACAACTTGTTGCATACCACACCTTTGCGCTTGTCTGATCGCGTAAAGGTATCTTGTTGTTTAACACCATCGCTAAATTGCTTTACATTTGCATACAGACAAACAAATACTGCGATCCATCTACAAGTTGGCGCGTATCACTTGCGCCTGTCTTTAATTTTTCATTCTCACAACAACTTTTCAACGTTTCTTTTTTTCAGTTACTCCCCTGCTCTGTTAAGTGATCTCATTCAACAGTATGCCACAGCGCTTGCGCATCTTAAATGCAACACATTATCACTATATAATCATCACTTTAAGCTTATTTATTTGCGTATTCAATGCGCGCTTTTAACAGCGATACTTATAATAATTGTAAATCAGATTAAATCTTTCGACGGTGAGTGTGCTTAAATTCGGTGTAACTGAGAGTTAGGCGCAAGTACGAATTCTTAGCATATCTTTTTTGTTTGTTTGTGTCTGTCGCCGCTTAAGTAGCTCTCATTACTTCCATTTTCTTCTATGCAAGATTCCTTTACGTTTGAGCTTTATGTGCGCTCTTGAGTCTGCTGCGATTTGGCTGAAAGGAAATCGATATTCTTATGAGTTGTCAAAGGATCAATTATTGCAAACAAGATACAGATAGCAGAATCTGTAAATCTATAGCACGAGAACAAATATACAATATGTCACAAATATATTTAAAGTTAGAGTCTATGGCGCGCGATGTGTGAAAAGCCTGAGAAACTTATTTGTTCGTAGTTTTCATTGAATTTCAAGCAGCGTTTTCAGCCACTTCTAGCATCATTTAAGTATTTTTCAGTGTATATTTTCGAATATTTTAAATGGTAGTTTTATTTTTAATAAATATATTTTGATATAAAAGTTAAATTTTATTAAAAACTATTTTATCTTTCCTTTCTTTTTAGGTAAGTTTGACGTCATTATCATATAGATTACATATCTTGAAACATTTTTTATGATGCGTAAGTTTAAATCATTACTTTTTTTATTCTTGTTATAAATCATATGTTTTTTTTTAAATAAAAATAAGAATAATTCAACTTCAAATTATAAAATTCAAAATAAATATCTTGCAAACGATCGCTAAGCCGATCTACAGCACTATGCTTATAGCAATTTAAAGCGCTTACTAATTGGGTAAAGGTTAACCTCAGGATATAAAAGTAAAAACAAATGTGTTCACGAAATATAAAGATATTTGATATTCAAAAAGCTTTGGAATTAGCTGATTTGTGAATCAGCGTGAAGCTACTAGTCCAACCAAAGCTCGCTTTGGGGGGTAAAAAGCTTCCGGTTATAAACATGACCGATGAAAGGAAAGGCATGAGTGTGAAAACATAATATCTACGAAAATCATAAAACCATAAAAAATCAAATAATAGCAAATCAACAATGCCATAAATTCAACCTTAATAAAACAGTTAAAAAAAACTACGATGGAAAGATAGCGTCCAATCACAAAATTATACCTATAATGAAAGGTGCAAAGAGAAATTCAAAAACGCAGGTTTACTCACGACTGAATGAGTTAGCAACAAAATGTTGCTGATACATCATTTGTTTCAATAAATTTTGGACCAAAAAATAAATAAATCAAAGAAAAATTGCTAATAAAAAGTGATCGCAAAATATGGTAGGTGAAGTGATCGGCAAATGCTTGTTGTTGTTGGTGACAGTTAATAAAAATTGATGTTGTTAATACAAAGTAGTTAGTTTACTTTGATTAAACAACAACAACAGTCATTCAAATAAGACGGTGTCAAAAGCTAACTTACCACAGAGGCTAAACGACAATACCAGTAGCCATTAAAATGTAAACAATTTTAATAAGATCCAAATAACAACATAAAGTGACGTCTGTCAACAATAACAAAGCAACAACACATTACGCATACTTGCAGCCAGTTGTGCCCAACAAATTATATTGATCTTGCACTTGTGGCACGATCACTTGTGGCGGTACACACAAATACCGTTAGCAAATCGAAAAAATACCAGTTTAATTGACAACTTTGTGGTGTGGTCGCCACCAGTGTGTGACATGCAAATTTTATGCCTACGCAATGTGACAGAGAAATTCAGGAAAATTTCGCGATCAATCAGTGCTGTGTCAATACAAATTGAACGGTCAATGGGTTGCAAAAAAGTAGAACAAACGGTGAAATTGTATGTGTTGCTAAAGCAAAGCGAGAAGCTACAAAAATGTTAAAGTAAATAAAAGTTATGTCTGAATGTGTGTAAAAAGTTAAATAAAGAGTGCGCTGGACCTTTCAAGTTCATAAGCAGTCATTCACTTCTCGCCTCCAAACCAGCGCCAGACCGAGTGGGCAAGTGTGCATTCCGCTGATTGCATGCAAATTATAATTGACACATTGTTGTCAATAATTTTATGGTTGTGCTGACAGTAGCACACTGTGTTAGTGGTGTATTTAGAAATTCCGTAGCAATTGAAAAGTAATCAGTTGGCGCTGAAGAAAGTGCAATTGAAGAAAGGGAGTTGATGGCGAAAGTAGCATACTGAGTGGGTAATAATAATTGTATGAGGAAGCGCTAAATATTGTCAGAATCAATTATACAGAGTTGCATTTTTAACAAAATTTTTCGAAATGGACAGTATATGTAAGATGAACGTGTTTATTAGAAGGTTATAGTTACTAACAAGATCAGTTGGCTATTAATGCAGATCAAACGATTTTTTATAATTTATATTTCAATCATTAGATATTCAAATAAGAATACCACTGATATACAGAGTGCAATAAATATTCTAGCTGATTACTTTTGAGTTAACTAATGAGGAAGTAGGAGATCGAACGCAGATCAAGTAGGTATGATCACCTTCATACCACTTCTAGTATTGTTATTCATACTAGAACTTTACTGAGTGCTTCAATATTTCATTGCAGAAAGATGGAAAACCTATAACTAAATAGGAATATACAAACAACAACTGTGTGGTTGAGTGTTGCAAGAACAGATCGGAGGCATGCACAGCTGACTGAGTGACTGAGTGATCGTTGGCGATCGACACTTAACAATCAATAAGTTCAAACGCATCTGTTGGCCTAACTGTCTGCAATTGCTGCAAATGCAACGAAATTGATTTGAACGCAACAACAATAGCAACAAACTAGTTGCCACAAATGACATTGCACATGCGAAAGTCTGGAATGCGACATGTCTTCCTTGTTGCGCACACCAATGTGAGACTCTTACATATGTACGCACTGCTATGTGAGTGTACTTGCAACAAATGACAGCGCTGACATTTACGCGTGTTGCACGCAATGTTGCAACAGTGCGTCAAGTCATTTGCACTTCATTTGCGTGCTTTTTGTTTTTGTTTCAATATTTCATTTCTCTTGCTCTCTGTCAGTGATGTAACAAATGTTGCATCTGCCACATTTTTCCATTACTTGGTTAGCTCTTTTTTCGCTGCTGTCATGGTGTTGTCATAATAAATTTCCATTTGTTATGCAAAGTAGTGCGAGAAAAGAGGCAAAACTGAAATAAATGAACGCATTGCCTACGCGTACCACAAACGTTTACGCACAACGCTCTGGTATTGCACTTCTTGCTGAAGGTTATTAACTTGCCATAAACACTTGCAACACCAACCAATTTATTGCCATACTTTTTTTACAGCCGGTCAACACAGCAATAAATCAATATTGCACTTCAGAAATGTCAGAATTTGTAGGGAAAAGGACAAATTAGTAATAGTAATAAATATAAAGAGGGAGTGAAGAAAATACGCCTTCACAACGAAAGCGAAAGCGCTGGCGCGACGACTTAGAAATGTATTTAAAAAAAAATAAAAAATATTTAAAAAAAAATATATAAAAAAATACAAAAATAAAAAAATAAGAAAATACATAAATTCCTTAACGGCGCCATTGACTTATGGCCACAACGCAACGCATGCGCCTCAAACTGTTTGAACTATTCATCACACACAAGCACATAGTTGTAAGTGTGACTATGTTGCACAGCTGCAAATGGCAATGAATTAATCTTCGCCATGCAAACGCCGCTCAGACGCTTTGAAAGCTACAGTTGTCCAGGCAAATACCTAACATGCAAGTATTTACTATACTCTACTTGCATATATAACAGAATACAAGTGCGTACATTTGTAATGTGTTGTTGTTTGGGAGGCTGTTTCGCAAGATAAATTACGTGTTGACGTACCTCATTGGCGCTCTGGAATGCCGCCAGTCGCTTGACCAGCCGCCAGGAAGTAAGGCGCGCTTAATGAGGCGAGCGGGAGTTGCCAACTTCCCTGTTCTAGCTTAATTTGTTTCTCGTTAATGTTGTTGTTGTTATTTCTAGCCGCCTGCTGAGTTGCCCTGGCAACTTGTTGAATAATTATGTACAGATTTTAGCGTTTGATAAGCATTTTGTTGATTTTAATATTCGCCGCCACTAAAGTGTCATCAATTATATTGATAAATGAGCGTGCGGCGCAGCTTTGATGTGGCAACACGCGTATGTGGAAGTGATGTTAAGGTTAGAATTTGCAGGAAAATGGCAGTTGGTAGGGACGCATATTGAAATCGGTGGAATTTTGTATTATTTTGATGAGATTTTTTATAGTTTACTCTGGAAATAGTTCCACGGCTTTGGTGTGATTAGCTTTCTTATAAGTTTCCAAGAGTGAGGTTATGTAAGCTAACTGTAGAACATTTTTGTTCTATTGAATTTTATGATTCTACGCCAAAATTGTAAGTTAAATAACTCATATCGCCTTCGAAAAGAGCCCTAAATAAACTGAGTAATCGAACAGTTCAATCAACAATTTGTTCACAAGTGAAATGCCAAACAAGGCACACAATCACACTTACAAAGTAATCTCCAAAACTGCCTTATTTACGCTACGTGCCACATGCAGTTGGCTAGTACAAGTACTATAAAATCTATATGTAAAGTGGGTCAGCAAGTTCCAGGTAATCAAAAAACGATTTGTCTTTAGTAGTCATTCAATGATTTAACATGCGAATTAAAACGAATCAGTTAGCCACGATGCGTTTCGCTGAATAAATGCCAAATTTCAATTGCTACATTACAACTACAATTGGCTTGCCGCTCAACTTCTGTGTATATATGTATGTACAGTGTACAGTGGAGCATATGAGCAAACATATGTAAAACATGCTTTTCCACCATTCTTACTTGCCATTCAACCTGTCAGCGCGACGCCTGTCAACACTACCAGCGTCTGTCCATCAATGCGCGCCGCAGCTGGAGCACGCAGTCGCCACATGCCGCTACCCGGTTGCTAAGCGTGTTAATTGACAATCAATTCGAGCGAAAATTTAAAAATGCTATTAAATATCGGCAGACGAAAATACGAAAATCGGAGAGCTCGAATGTTTTTGTGAATGCTCAAGTGTTTGTGTGTAGCGCTGTGTTGGCTTTGTGGCCTGCGTCAATCAAGCTGTGATAGCGCATTGTTGTAGCAAATTTGTTGCGGTAGTTGCCTCGAGCGTTGCGTATACTCACACTTATAATCAAAGGGTGCCCATATTAGTGGCTCGTGTATCCACCTTGCCCTCGCATTCAGCTATGAGCCTTATCATTAATGAAAAAATTAAAAAAAGACAATATGAGGTGTCTGACAATCATAAATTAATTTCCTTTATTTGTTAGCTTAATTTGCTTTTTGACTTTTTTGAACGCTTAGGAAGTCTATTTGTTTTGATGCCAACCCATGTAGACAGTTGGACCACCCAATTGGTCTAGGTTTTTATTTTTGTTGTTGTTGCTATTTGTAAAAATTTAACGCATTCCAGAGGTGTGCTTCTCAATATTTGCATATGAAATTGATGGCTAGAGCACAAGCGGCGCAATACTCGCTCATTAAGCCAAGAAAATTTTTGAGTTTTGCGATGAAAGTGTCAGATAAAATACACTGAAAATGAAAGGTAATCAAATTTTCATAAAATAGTGTTTTTTTCTGAAAGAAATCTGAATGAAGATTCGAGATGAATTAAAAATAAGAAAAACGAATTTATAAAAAATATAATTTTACAAAATTCTTAATAAATTTGAATAAATTTTTGTATTTAAATATAAGAAAATTGTTTCTCTAAATATTTCTTCACTTAAAAAATAAGAAATTAATATATCCCTAAGCACTTCAAATTCTCAACCATTTCTCACAGTTGTTTTTCGTGCAACATGCAACATAAGTGAACCTTTCTACTTCAACCGCTGTACCTTGTTCTTTCATTCCGTTAAATAGTTATTTTTGTAATAACCGTTTAACAAAACGACGGGTATTTAGCATATTTTTGCAATTCATACCTTTCTCTTTCTCCCACGCGCTAAAGAGCAAAATTAAATAAAATGTGGCAATTACATACTACGACTATGCAACTATGTTTCCTAACCACTTATTGTTGAATGTAGACAGTGTTAGATGGAGGACACATAGATAAGTTAATATGTGCCTAGTGACCCAATAAACCAAACACATTCATGAAATAAACTATTAAGTAATTAAAAGATTTCTTAACTATACTGGATAAGGTTTGTTTCGATATTTAAGAAAATATTTTAGAATGCAATGTATATAAAAATAGTACATATATAGTACAATATTTCGTCCTCAAAAATTTCGCGACCCCGAAATTCCGTAACTTATATTATTCTAATTCAAGCGCCTAGCTATTATTAGCATATTCAAATTCATTTTGCTTTCATTTTTGACTATCATCTTAACCTATTAAACACTATTATGTTACAATTTTGCTCGCTGGTAAAAAAATTGCTGTCACTTATACTTCCACTCTTCCAGACAGCCTGTGATAACTTCTTTAGCTAACATGGTAAACACTTACAGACAAATATTTGCATACACTTGGCTCGCATGTCTCGCTTCTAAATTCCTATTGCGCTCTAACGAGGTACGAGTACGAGGATGCAAAGTGGTGGATGTGGTGTGGGCGCTTAGAATTACCATTTGTCCGCATAGCGAGGAGCAGCTCTCAGTATGTGGATGAATGGGTTTACAAGTTTAAATAAATATATATGAGTGTTAATCTTTTTAGCCAGTTTTCTTAGGAAACTCAACATTTTGTTAGTCTTTCTCAGGGAATTGCTGTTTTTTTTTCAATTATATATTACATTTTTCCAGCAACGCCGCCATGCGAGCAATTTGCCAGTTGTCTTATAGCACGGCAAATTGGTCTTTGAGGAGTTTTCGTAGGCGCTCAATGAAGTAGTCAAGCGGAATCTCTACAAATTTCTTCAAGAGTCCGTTCGTAATAGGCAGGAAATGAAATTTTATTAAAGTTACTCAAAATATTTGAAGCTTCATTCAACTTTTGCTTAATCCTTTTGAGGAAATATTAACCAACCAACTTTTACCTCCAACGTTCCCCATTGACACTGAACTTGTGAAACACTGCCGAAAGCTTCAAGCTCGTAGTACACACGCGCTGTGTTAATTTTAATTAACAAAACACTTTAATGAGTTACCAAGAAAACAACAACACACATAATCACCAGTTGAGGCAACTGAAGGCGTGTCTGTCTACAAAGCATAGCCAAGCGCCAGCCAACGAATGTCATTCACCAATCGAACGGCGATCAATGATCGTCAGCCAGTTAAGGTCAAACTTCAGTTTTACAACTTAACACGCAAGAGTGACCAAGAGGAGAAACAAAAACAAAACAGAGGCATTGCTTTTTGGTCTGCCACACTTCAGTGGCAATGTGGCAGCCAAAATTACAAGTTCAGCTGCAATCGATCGTGCAAGATCAGTGTCTCACTTTAATTACTGCTACTTCATTTGTGTTTTTGTTGTTGTTATTGTTGTTGTTCACTTGATTTTGTCGTTTACAACATTGCGTTTACGTTGCTAATGAAACTTACAAGCTCAATTAGTTGAAGTTATTTCATGTTGGCTACTCTGGCTGACAGCACTGGTGCTGATCGCGTTGCACTGTTCAAGTCGTTGGCGTTCAGGTCGCTACATGCCGATCGATCACGCAAGATCGCTGTAAGCGGTCGCCGTTATAGTGACATGTAAACATATTTATCTAAGTGAACCCTTTGTCCGTAACTGATGGACTGCTGTACTGGGACCACAGGTGGTTCAAGTAATCGAAAGAATCTTTAAAGATTGATTGATGTCGCTTGGTGTCATTTAATGTCTCATTTGTTTAATTTGATTCTCAGTGTGTACTGATTGATGTTGCATGTGTGGTTGCAACGCATCCTCTACCCTTACGAAATTCTTTTTGGTATCCCTATTTTAAGGTCGCATTCTTGCGCTGAACTGGAGTAGGTCAGCAGCGTGCAATATAAAAGATACTATGATGTTATCTATTTCTTTTTATTTCCATTCTTTGTTTTTTTTTTTTTTTGTTATACGGCCATAAAACTTACAATAGCCGCATTGAAAGCGCCAGCATTAAAGGCAACAAGCAGATTGCCACACAATGAATTGGCGCTTTTCCAGTTGGCCAGTGCACAGCGAAGGCTCGACTGTGGGCATATACATGTGTCGATCGGTGGCGCTTCACGCATACATAACACGCTGTTAGACACATTATTTCGTCATTGTTTTCACTTTTGCTGCATGTGCAACGTATGTGGCACGATCACCAGCGGTGCACCGTTGGCGTATGATCCTCCGACACGCCCAAACACAGGCGGCAACTAGGTGATCGCCAAACACTGATCGCTGTCGGTCAACGCCGTGGTACGCGTTGCATTCATAACTTTTATGTCATGATATTAATTTTTATGGCGCACATTCACTTGCGCACGCTCGTAAAGCCGAACAGAGTTTTGAAATTTTCAGGGTGAATTGCATATCCAAGTGCATTTTATAAAATCGAAAATTATTTTTATTTTTCACGTAGTTTTTGTTGTAGCGATCGAGGTTATTAATTCTTTTTTTTATTTTTTTAATGATTTTTTTATGTTTTTGTTTTTGTGTAACTTGCACTTTCGTTAGACAATAATAGTATTATTAGCTTAATGTTTTGTAAACATTTGTACGAAAATACAATAATTTTAGTGATTTCGTAATATGATTAGACAATAGGCGGTAATTTATGTGGCATATAAAGTTAGAAATAATGTTTTTTGAGAATTTTTAAAGAACAATTAAATACAAATTGTTGGAATGTTTTCACATAAAATGATATAAGGAAACTTAAAGATGCCTAAAGTGATATTAATTTCGAAAATAAGCATAAAATAGTAGATATATCTAGTTAGATGAATGATAAGTCATGTTCGAGGAAAATTTCACGCATGACATACATTTTTTTCTTCGAAGCTAATACCTGAACAAACTCTAAGATCTCTATTAAAAATTATAAATGCATAAAAAATACATTATTATTTAACTAATTATTTTAATTTTTAATTGCTTCCATATCATATTTTCGAAAAATTTTAGAAATTTTAATGTTTTAATTGACGCAACAGTACGAGTGTCACTATTGTCGAACTGTTAAAGCATTTTCAGCGATTATATTAAAAAAATCCACAACAAGTCTCACAACAAGCGAAAGGTGGTCACAGAGCGCACTCGCCGCGTTGCATTTACATTGCATGCACTTGCTGTTGTTGTTGTTATAGCTGTTGTTCACTTGTCAGCTGTTTATTTTTGATCAGCTGTTGAAGTATTTACGTAAATATTTCGACTTTGCGTCGTGCGCATGCCAACATAAATACATATTTATTGCACTTATATACATACATACATACAAACATATTATACATATGTATATATGACTCTACATAGCAGCCGGTATCGGTGGCAGCGCCGTTAAGCCGCTTATGGCGTGGCGCAGCAAATCGCTTTTGACTTGACTTTTTTAATTGACTGCCATTGCAATTGTGTTGTTGTTGTTGCTGTTGTTGTCGCACGCTGACAGTTGTGCACACACACTCAAAAGAAAAGTCGTCAAGTCAAGTGGGAGATGTCATTTTTGTTGTTGTTGCTATTGTTGTAGTGTCACCATTGTTTTGTATTTACACGAATTTATTTGCTTGAGTCGCTGAAAATGGCAACAGTTCGTGTTGTGAGTGGCGCTAGAGCGTTTTGTTGGTTGTCTTTAGCTTGAACGCGCGCCTTTGCCTCTGTGTGTGTGTGTTTAGTGGAGGTGTGCGCGTTTGCGCGCAGCCAACAATGGCGCTTTACTGCATTAATATGGCTTGTAAATGCAGCATGCCAGCGCTATGCAATAAAATAATAGGCGTTCGGAGGTCTAAAAGCAAGGCAGTGTGTTGCTAACTTCCATGCTAGTTTGTATGTATGTGTGTGCCAGCAATTTACACCATTTTTTATTGTTGAGCTAATGAGCCAATTACAAAATTTGTAACGCGCCTAATTGCATTCTTGGCACATGAAGATAATGCCCAGTGTTAAATTGCATAACTGATAAATTTAAATAATAAAAATGAGAATGAGTTACAATTTTTATGCAATAAAATGAATCATAATTACACAATATACTCATTATCTTTTTATATATTTCTTTATCATAATTTATTCATACATGTTGTATTATCATAATTATTGTTAAATATTTACTATTATTATTTATTTAAAATTATTACCACAAAAAGCCGCCGCTCCAACTGATTACTTGCAAATTATTGTCTGACATTTTATTGTTGTTGTACCAGTTTTACCCACATTGCTATTGATATTGCTCGTAATTGTAATTTATGTGAATTTTCTAAGCCGATTTGTGCAACGCGCATGCACTCAAATGAATGTAGAATAGTCTTAGAGATATTGTTGTTAGTGCAGTAGGAGGCAGGAGGCATGAGGATTGTTAAGCACATAACAAAATGCGAAAAATAATACAGTTGACAACAACTAAGTTTGTTGTAGACAACAGATTTGTGTAGTTAAGTGAGTGTTGAATGTATTTTTATATTAGCTGCGGCATGTGGCATGCCACTAGAGCTTATTAATACGAAAAAATAATCTAGGAATAAGTTTTGTTAATCAAGAGTGTAGGCAGTTAAAGCAAATAAAATATTTATTAACTTTTTACACAAAAAATTTCAAAACTAAAAGAAAATATATATGGATTTGTGCTTCTCTAATTTTACTGCATGAAAGATATTTTCCAGCAGTTGGAAACGGTAACATTGCAAATTTGCTAAAAACCGAAATATTCATTGAAAAAACTTCAATTTTTGTTGTGCGTAAAATACTTACATTACATATACATATACAGTAGTACGCTTCAACAACGTTGTGTATATAAGCAACTCTCCGCACAAAATGCATAATAAAATGCAATATTTGAGGCATGCCACTTAATACAGCGCTGCATTTGCTAACTAATTGAGTGCAGAAGTTATTGCTGTCGGCAGTGATGTGCAGAAAACAACAACAATGGGCAGCAACATCAAATGCGAAGTGTAATTTGCTAGACTGTAATATTCTGCAGTTGTATACGCAACATTATGAACGCACACTTGCCACATGACGTCAAAGACTCCAAATGATGGTATTGCGCAATACTAGAAAAAGCAAAATGCTTTATACGATTATGCAACCTTTTGTGTTGCATGCCACAACCGAAGTGTTTGCTTAACCCATTTACTTGCCACTAATTTTTCACCCATTTCCGCATGAAGGTGCTGCAAGTGAGCTTTGAACTCGTAAAAGTGTCCAGAATAATGCTATTTCGCCCGGCCTTTCATGTTCAAATGTGTGTGTGAGAACAGCTTTAATCACTTTCTTTGATTGTGCTTTTATGCACCTTTGAAAATCTCAAAATTTACACAATTATGTATTACCATGGTCTATGTCTAAGTCTTCTTAGCGCATGTGGTCGTACACAAAATACAAATATACTTCCTTGTAAGCACTATTTACATACATACGAATGTATATCCGCATATATAAGAACTTACTTATGTCCGAACCACATTCGCAGACATTTTGCCCTTACATTGTTGCAATTTTTATTGCAGATTCCCACAGTTGTCTATGTCATAAAAATATTGTAACCGTATCGCTTTGTTGTTATTCTTGTTTTAATTGCTTTTTGTTTTTATTTCGCCTCAAACGATTAGCATAAACAAATTGGTTTAATTCACCAACGCCGCTGAGCCTACGCACAGCCGCCGAACTCCAGCCGTTCCGCTGCAACAGCAAAGTTAATTCCAAAGCGTTTAGTGCGCCATTCATTAAAACGCTCAGCACACACACACATACACACTAACTGGTACATTCAATTATTAGGTACTTGATAATTCCGATTTTACTAGCAATTTTAATGGCGTTCTGCTCACAGCCCTTTCCCATATCTTCTCTAATATAACTGCATATGTGGAGTGTGTGTGTATACTGCTTTTAATCACTTTTACTTTTGCTTGTTTGTGCTTTTCTAGTAATTTTTGCCTTTATTTGCCGCGCAATTTTATAGCTGTGAGTTCAAAGCGTAGAGTCCATCGCACACTTTTTGTACGCTTTGCCACAATTTGACATCATTTGCTTAAATATAGGCTTTTGCGTTCTCAATTCTTGTCTGGCCGTCCATTATTGTCTTGTCGAGTCTGATTGCCCGTGCTTTTATTGGATTTTATTGGCTTTGGTCAAGCGACAGACGGATGCGCATAGTTTTCTTTTCTGTTAAGAAGAAATTGCTAAAAGTACTTAATATAGCTAGAGTTAGTGCTTTCACAGTGGGTAATATGTATACATCGGTGTTCCCACGCATTATAATGAAGTTGACATAATATTGACAAGCAAAAGGTTCCGCATATTTTTCTAATATGCCTTCGAATATACACATATTTTGTCGATTCTCGGTAATAAAAACTCAACAAAGCAATCTAACGAGTAATTAATTATTTTAGGACCGGCTTTCAACCAATTAGCCAACGTAATAACCAATTTTAGGCAATTCAATCAGCTGTGACGTCGTATTCCCCAACCAATGACTAATAAATGCTTATTATTAATAAATGCTCTGGTTGCTATTTGCCACTTAATTTTTCACAAGAATTCGCACACTTTTCTTGGAATTTTTTACTTTTGATATAATTTTATGGCATACAAGTGTTAAAGTCCACAAGGTGTTCGAATAAACAAAGTTTAGTACGTTCGGAATATAATCTTGACAATAATTGTAGAGAGATAACTGTAAATTACTGATTAGGCATTGTTATAACATTGTCGTACAGTAGGTATGACAAGTTATATTTTTTTGAAAAATATTTTTTATTATCTACTCTTTCTGTGATAAATAATTTGTTATGTAATTGTGATTAATAATGTTTTTTTTCTGTTTTATCTGATATAACATTTTTTAATTGTATTTGAAATAATTTTAATTTTAACAAAAATATAAATTTATGTATCTGATGCTTTTAAAAAATTATTTCCATAGTTTTTTAACATAAAAATTTCAATATCTTAAGAGGCATGCCGCAAAAAAATGTAGCTCAGAAGGAATTCCTTCGTATGTTTCTCTTTCTCTTAATGTGAATTGATTTTCACTTCTACAATTCATTCATATTCATGTATATGTACTACATATCTCTCTTTAAAGAAACGAATCATTCTTCGCTGAACCAATAAAATATTAATTTAAGACAAATTGCAATATATGTTTTCTTAATTTGCTCCACCAGCGATCAATAAGTTGTTTAATTATAATTGATTTTTCTGTTGATGTTATACACCCTATTTACATATGTAGAATCTTACTTATGAAATCACACTTGTTCAAGAACCTTGAAAAAAGCATAAAAACTGTCTCAAAACAATTTTTCTCACTTGCCAACTCACTTGAGCAACATATTTATCGCCATCTTGACGCTACTTCGGGTGCAAGGTCTGTTTTATTGATTGAAGACGAAGAAATCGAAATATTTCTACATTACTTTTTATGAAAATCGCTTTCCAGAAATCACTTACATATATTATTTACATATGTATGGAAGATTTTTGAAAAATGCTTACGAAATAAAAATTTGTAATATTTAAAGTTAGTCAGCGTGTCTACATTTCTCATGTGCATGCGAAAAATTTCGCATTGGAAAAAATTTCCACCACGCAGTCATCAATTCGAGTAAATTGCACTTTGAGGTGATAAAAAATTTTTCTTCAAAAAGCAAAAAGAAACACTTTATGGTAAAATTAACTATTTTTCAATATTTTAGTATATATATATATTTAATATAATTTTAATTTTTTATTTTTAATTTTTACATAATTTATTAATATTAAATTCTTCAATAATACTTGTTGTTTTTAATTAAAAAAATATATTTTATTTTTTTATTTGTTATAAAATAATGAAGTATAATTTTTACTACAACAACAACAATTTACTTACACCAACATTGTATTCTGTTAGGAAATTCTCCAACTAATTGAGTTATTTAAATAAATAAATTTTTTTTCTCACACAAAACAATGACAAAAATTTGCATACAGTAAATGAGTAAAATAATAAAAATAACAATAAAATACGATACTTCAACTACAATGTTTAACAAACACAAATATATGCATGCATAAAACATAATATGCCATTAAAAGTAATAATAATAAAAGCCAAGCCCCATTTAACTGCTCAGCCATGCAATAAATTTATTTAAACAATTAAATATAAACAACAGAATGCTAATATACAAGTATTTTGAATTAATATCCAAACTAAAATATTTAGAACCCATCTACATACATAAATAAATTTTTTATAAGAGAAACATTAAATGTTGCATAACAATAAAATATTCTACACGCTCACATACCACAAACCAATGCAAGCATTTACGAAGCTCAGCTTGTTGTGCGCTTTCATTCTCTGTCTACTTAAGCTTACATAATCGCCTTTAAAGTGTCAAATTTCATTGCCCATCTAAGTGCATTGAGCGCATTATATACCATTAAAGAGATAAGTATTGTATGTATATGTATGCATATGAGTTTGATTTTTTTGTGTCTGCCGACGCCTAATCATGTTCGGTCAGTTGATGAGTTGATGGGCTTTCTTTTATTTTCCACGATAATAATGACATCAACAACAAATAAACTTAATGAACCGCTGTTTTATTTAAATATATTTCACTTTATTGTTGCTACCTGGTGTTTCAGATAAATAAAAAATAATTTTACAGTAACTGTAAATAGATGAGCAGAGAAACCATTATTTAGAAAATAATTTTTAAACTCGTGACATTTTTTCTTATCATTTATGAAATCTTAAAAAAATCTGTATCAGTAAAAAATTTTAATTTTTTTTAAATTATTTTCTGATGCATTTTCTTCAATATAAATATAGTGGCAACAAAAATAATAAATTTCAATTTCTTCAACAATTTTTTTTTTTTGAAAGTGAAAATTTTCGAAAATAACAATGAAGCGAAAATCAAGAATAAAGAACTTCGTTCTCCTTTCTAAACTGCAGCGCACGATTTCAACATATCAAGATTCAAAATATACCGTTATTCTTGCAAATAGTGCAGAATGAGTAAAGAAACTAGAGTACTAAGCGTTAATGAATGTCGCATGTCTGCATTTTTTGGGTTTGAAACTTTTTTTTTTTATTTTTAGCGAGCCTTCAGAGGCACAGTCCACTCATTAACTCAAAGATCAAATGAAATGACAAAAAGACACAAGCAAATAAAAAATGTAAAACAAAGAAATTAAAACAAATTGCTTGTATAGTATTGGTAAAAAAAAATGAAAAATTAAGTCACGTTTACTTTCACTCCGCTCGTTGTGAATTTTTCGAAAAAAAAAATATAAAAGAAACGTCCAACAACAATTTCCATCGAAAATTCAGCGGCGTCAAGAAGCGTTCGACACTCTCTCGCTTTTTTAAACTAACGCTGTGTGCAAGTGTTTCTATGAGTAGCTCTAAATTTTCAATTTTTTCCGGCTCTTTAACATTAACTTTATGCATTTTTTCTCACCGCCACAACTGTGTTGCCACAACAAATTTCATTTAATTTTTTCATGTTTTTTTTTTACAGCGCATATTTCTTTTGTTGCTTTGTACATTTACAGCCGATAACAATGCAAATAAAATGCATTTCTATTTGGTGTTTATGCGCTTTTATTTGCCTCCGTCGCTTTGTGTGCCGCCACAGCAGCCAAAAGCTCCACTACTCCGGTTTCATTTGGGCCATAAATACTTATTGTTGCTGTTGCCTGATTGGCGGTCTGACGCTGAGCGATGAGTGCTGTTACATTATCGCCACATTTACATACAAATACAATAACCAATTGATGGGCTAAATGCATATTATTTTGGTTAATACGTAAATTCGAAATGTAACTGATGCTCGACAGCAACAATTTGAATATTCAAATGAAAGAATTGGAGATTGTTAGCTTCGAATTTATGTTTTGTGTTATACAATGTTGTTGTTAAATATTGTAATGAGGGCAGCATGTGGTTGAAAAATGTCTAACAATTTGTGCTTTAAATGAAAATAATTTTGGAAGCTTTAATTTTTTAGGCTAAAAATATAGTTTTTATTATTTAAAATTAATTAATAAAAAAATTATAATTTCTTAATAGTATTATTCTTTATATAAAAATATATTTATTAGTGTTTAAAAAATTGTTTCATTGCTGTATTGTTATTATTATTATTATTAATATATTATAAATCTAACTCAATTAGCGCACATTTTCAATGCCAATTCACGCCTTCCGGCCAAATTCATTTTTAATGAATGAAATAGTATGACTACAAATATTTTTTAACACCAAATTCATTTCAAACGGCACGTAAGAGCTTAATAGGTGTTGTCCTAGGCACTAGCTTTCACTTTTTCTGACGCAACCACCTGCCTAATTAGATAATAATTAACCTCAAATCCAGCGAAAAGCTGAAAAGCCACACGCCAAGCTGCTAAGAATAGATATTTACGTGCGAATTGCTAATTTGGGCTCAAGTTTCAATGTCAACGCGGCGAGCGATAGCGCAAACTGGCGCTGAAACGAACACACACTCGACCACACATATAACGGTTAACCTGGGACTCACCGGGTGACGTGCCATGCATAAAAATTGCGAAATTAAATTGTTTTCTTACTAATAACTAATAATATATGTATGTATGTATACACACGTACAACAAATACACAAATTGCGCTTTTCTTGTTGTTGTTGCTGCCTTAATTAGCTAAATGGCAAATAATAATAAATTAAGCGCAATTTGAGCGTTTTATTTCAATTTTCGCACAAGTAAATTGTTTTTCATTACTTGCTGTTGTTGTTGTTGTATAAAACTTTTCACAATCCACCAACGGACATGTGTGCGCTTGCAATTGTGGGCGCGGGGAGCGTAAGCGATTTGTAGCTGCCAATCCATTGTGTAGACTGGCATTTATGTAGACGCACTGCCAGACAGACTGGCAGACAGCAAAAGTTAAATTAGTACATACAGATGTATATCCATATATACATATGTCTGTCTGTATATATGTATGTATTTTTTTGCTTGTATGCATGTATGTGTGTTCATTATGCGGGTGTACGCCTTTTTACACTACCTCAATGATGGCAACGAAAATATGCTGTTGAAATGAAAAATAGCGCAATTGTGAAAATTGCAATAATAACAACAAACACAAAACGCAGTGCAAAGGAAAAGGAAAAGTGAATACAGCAAATAGCAGCAACGAAATGAAATGAAATGCGTGTGAAAAATTGTACGACAAAGCGTATGAGTAATATACAAAGCCAACAACAATAGCAATAGCAAAAAATAAAATAACAACAACAATTTGCATGTTGAGCGCGTTCAATGAGCCACTGACCTAAGACAACCGCATTCGCATTGCGCGACTTTCTGTCGGCAATTCGTTGTTTCACATGCTTGTATGTGTGTGTGTGTGTTTGTGTTCGTGCGAAATTGTGAATGAATGTGCGCATACTGGAAATTGCAAGCGCGCTGGCGTTGTTGCCGTCTGCACAGAATTTTACTTTGCTGTAGTTGATTTAGTTTTCATGGTTTTTCACACTTGGATTTTAGATGAAAAAAAAAACAAAATATTTCAAAAAAATTCATTAATTAGACATATTTTTAACACACTAATTTCATATTTTTAATAACATTTTTTAAATTCGAGACCTGCATCTTGTCGCATTCATTATTACTAATTTATGCGCCAACATTGGTGATTTTTGCAATTTTGCCGCCATTTTTTTCTTAGCAACATGGCAACTCCGCATACTTTCCAGGAAAAATAAAAAAGAAAATACAAAACAACAAATACACAAGTCAATGACGTTGTTGCCAACAACAACTTGTTGTTAGTGGTGGTGTGTATTGCCACTACAAATGTTATTGTTATTGTTATTGCGGTCTCTCTTATCAGCCATGTTGTTGTTTGGCATGTTTATTGCCATTTTCGCATAGCATTTCTTTATTCTGCTTTATTGCCTCTCGCGTTTTCATTTCGCAATCAATTCAGCGTTGTTGTGACGCTTTAACGGTGTCGTAGCTTACAGCAAGCTTTGCTGTTATCTGTCACTTATATAAGTATAAAAATCTTGCGGAAATTCGCCAATTTGTGTTGATCAATACGGCAGCGAGTAATTTGGCATCACAGTTGCCCACACTGCTCACTGATAAGAAACAATAGTCTTTGTTGCTTTTGTTGCACTTTGGCTCATTACTCTTGCCATCGCGCGGCATTTGTTTGAGTGCATGCATTTTTTGTTTAACAGTAAGTTTTTGGCGAATTGGCGCCACGCTTATCACAAAGAGATTTGTCATGTTAGAGTTTCACTATTGACACCTAGCAATTTTAACGCTCCCTCCCGGTTGGCCCACTACATATAAGAGAAATATTTTATTATATGTGCTGTTTTATTGTTTTTATTTTATCGTACGATTTTTTAAAGCCTTTTTATATTTGAGTTTCCAGATTTTTTATTACCGCGATTCATATGTATAAATTTTGCATATCACCATCGCTTTGCAGTCTTATCATCACTCATACTTCTCAGCTGCTGACGCTCTGTAGCGCGTGTGTGAAGATTTGATTACTTTGTTGTTGGTAGAGATTGCATTGTTAAGCAACAGTTATTTATATGTATTGTTTTTTATATTTTATTATATTTATTGTTTTTTCTCTCATTTGTCGTCGTTTTTGTCATTGAACTTGCGATTTTGACAGTAAAATATTTTTAGAGCGTCGTAAAAATTGAGAGAATACGTAATCACTCAAAAATTTCACCCAACGTTTCGAGTTTTAGTTTTAGAAAATGTTTTTATACCAAAAATATTTAAAAAGCTGGCATGAAAAATTAAAAAAAAAAATATATAATACTGCGCTTTAATATATATATTGACTGCTATTTATTACAAATATTTCTGTTAAAATTCGATTTCTTACCACCGGCTCACATTAATCTTTTAAAACGGCTCAGATACCATGAGAAAAACTATGCGAATGACAACACCGCGTCGTTGTGACCCGAGTATCTTCAGTTTGATTTTAAAAAACTTTAATGAACTCATTCATTTTTATGAATGTTTACTCAATTTCAATGGGAATTATATAAATTGTATTTACTTCACATTAATAGCATGCAAAAGCAGCATACAATAAACAGTTCAATAAGGCATGGCTTAATTAACGCAGGGTTAAACCATAAAATCCTCAATACAAAGGCGTCTAATTCATATTAGCATCGTCTTCAATTTGGAATCAATTGTATTTAATTTAATTTTTTTTTTGCTTCAATATACTCAATATATTTATCACATCAAAATATTATTCATAAATGACTCGAGAGAGAAAATCTAATAAAAAAAAGCATCTAGCTATTAAAAACTTTATTTAAAAATATTACAAAAACAACAATGCTATTTGATTTAAATTTCGATCACGAGTAAATATTTATAGTTTTTGCTTGCGTTTTTCAGCAATTTCCCCAAAATAGAATTTTATGTTCTAATTGAAAATTCGGTCGAAATATTTTTATGCAGAACGGGTATTTGCTACACTCATTGTTTTGATTTATTTTCCCTCGCTATTGCTGTGACTTGCACTTCCCACACATGCTCTCTGGCAATAACGGAAACATGTGCACCCATACAATTGTAAATATAGAATCCAACTGTTCATACAGACAGTCAGCTGGTTGCTGTTTCTAACTCTCACCGTTTTCGCGTGACTTTCGGAACGTTTGTCCGATTTGGACCTTGGGTATGGCGTACGTTACACATAGCACGCTTGCTCAATCTAGCGGCGTTTGCGAATTTCGTCATTCTCACGACACATCAGTCAGTGCAAAAAGCACAATAAAACAGCTAATAATAAACAAAAACAATAACGGAATAAGAACATATGTTTGCAAAATGATATTTTAACGGCTTATCACACGTAACGCTTGCACACACACACACATACGAACATACAAATAGTTGTCAAGGTGTTTTGGCGCTGAGGTAAACAAATGAATTGCTTTGCAGTTGCAGCGAATTCAATAATAATAAATGATTCATTTAGCATTTTTACTATTTTTGTGAGCTGTAAGGTATTTTAAAAATTTTCACCATTTTGAAATTAAAATTTGTTTGTAATTTTTTATTTTTCAAAAAAAATATTTTCCTAAAATTAAACTCTTTGAAATGCATTTGCTGCAATTTCGCGGTAAAATTTAAATTCTACCGCCGCTAATGAAAATTTCACGCTCCCAAAATGATTTGAGATTTCACAGTTGAGTGGGAAAGTTCACGCTCAACTTGCCGCATGTATTGTGTGCCAGCACTTGATGCATTAAATAGGTCACAAGTGCACACACACACTTCCAAAAAAAAAACACTTTCAAATATTAATATGCCACTTTTCTATATAAATAAGTGAGTTTGTGTGTAGGTGTGCGGATGAGTGGGCATATTTGAGTGTTCTAATGCGCCACAAGTTCATTGCATCGAAATTGAAAACTCACTCGGCATGCTCCTCCTCACCACGCACACACACAATCACATACGTTCCACATAAAACACTTTCATTTTCCCCAACGTTGATTGGCATACTAAACGGAGCGGCGACGGGCGAAGTCTTCACAAGCCAACCGTGGCTGCTGCATGAACTTGTGACATCTGTGAGGCCAGAGTGGCACGTCACAGATAGCACGCGACTGATGGATGCAACCAAATCAGTATTCATATGTCTGTGTGTGTGTTAGTCATAGTATTTAGGGTCTTTAGTACATAGCGGTGCTTCGGTGTGGAAGAATGCTGGAGCATAACATGCATGTAAAGCACGCGAGCGCTGACATTTAGAGCAGGAAGGGAGAAAGAAGGCATGCTTATGTGCGCGTGAAATTGAAGTAAGTCTGTCTGTCAGCAATGATGACTTGTGGCAACACTGATTGCATATGCAGTTGCGGCTTGCGTTGAATGGACGCTCGATTTATGTCATACTGATAATGACAGCTAGTTGACAGGTTTACAATTCTCATTTTCACTGCATTGCATTTCGATTGCAAGTGATTGGAATGCCTCAAAGCGTCAACTTGTGCATATTAATTTAATCATATTCGTGAGTTTTCAACTTTCTCGATTTTTTCCAAATTTTCTTTAAGTTGTCATATTCATATTGATATTTATAATTCAAATTGCTTAATTTATAGTTCGAAATTATAAAATTTGAATTTCAAATAATTTAATCTGTCGTTTCATTGCTCGTTTATGGTTTGACTCCTATCAAGTTTCAAATGTTGAATAAATATATTTTTTTGTATTTTTATACTCTCGCAACAAATGTTGCTAAAGAGAGTATTATGGTTTTGTTCACATAACGGTTGTTTGTAACACCCAAAAATAAACGAGTTAGATATAGGGTTATATATACCAAAGTGATCAGGGTGAAGAGTGGAGTTCAAATCCGAATGTCTGTCTGTCCGTCCGTCCGTCCGTCCGTCCGTCTGTGCAAGCTGTAACTTGAGTAAAAATTAAGATATCTTGATGAAACTTGGCACACTTATTTCTTGGCACCATAGGAAGGTTGCTTTCGAAAATGAGCAAAATCGGACCACTGCCACGCCCACAAAATGGCGAAAACCGAAAACACATAAAGTGCCATAACTAAGCCATAAATAAAGCTATGGAAATAAAATTTGGTATGAAGGATCACATTATGAAGGGGCATATTTGGATGTAATTTTTTTGCGGAAGTGGGCGTGGCCCCGCCCCCTACAAAGTTTTTTATACATATCTCGCAAACCAATAGAGCTATATAAACCAAACTTTCTGCAGTCATTTTTTTTAGCCACTTCCAAATATAGTCCAATGAGAGAAATCGGATCATAACCACGCCCACCTCCCATACAAAAGTTAGGTTAAAAATTACTAAAAGTGGGTTAACTCATTAACGAAAAACGTCAGAAACACTTAATTTCACATAATAAATGGCAGATGAAAGCTGCACTCAGATTTTTTTACAAAATGGAAAATGGGCGTGGCGTCGCCCATTTATGGGTCAAAAACCATATCTCAGGAACTACTCGACCGATTTCAATGAAACTTGGTTTGTAATAGTTTCCTTACATCCCAATGATATGTTGTGAAAATAGGCCAAATCGCTTCACAACCACGTCTACTTCCTATATACCAGAACTTTGAAGACAATCTGAATTGTTTACTTTACAATATATAAAGTAAGTACTAGTGAAGATATCGGTGCAGAACTTTGCACAAATACTATGTTAATAGTGTAGCAGCCCCATTCTAAAAATCGCCGAAATCGGACCATAGGTTTTTAAGGCCCCATATATCGAACACGAGGACCTCGGTGCTTCTAACCTAATATTATGGTTTCCAACTTTCAATGGACTTTATACAATATATATGACGAATATGTGGGTCAAATTGTGTATTATATAATATAAATAAAGTTAAATAAATAAATTGCGAGAGTATTAAATGTTCGGTTACACCCGAACTTAGCCCTTCCTTACTTGTTAATTATTGCCCTTGCCACAAATAGTTTACCATACAGCAAGTTCATGTGGCAAGTAGCTGAAGTGTTAAACAAAAATAAACATAACCTCAATATGCCACGAAAAAGGAAGTCATCAGCATATTCAAACTACCAATAACTGCAACAAATTGCGGCGGCGTGTGAATGACTTTTAATAGACTAGATATGCAACACACGCCCCTGCACCGCCCACATGCCTGCCTGCTAGTCGCACTTAATTTCCATTTAATGCCACTTTTATTGCACTTCCTGCCCAACAGCTTTTAAACAGTCACAATGTGACTCAAGGTGTTAGCAGTACCTGATGCCATTTTACGCCTACTTGCCTCCTCGCCTGCCACACGAATGACAACAAAGTGTACTCGTAATATTTTCTGTGGCAGCTTAACATTTAACCTTCTGCTGATACTCATAAATTTCCAGCGACACTGCTATTGATTGCACTGAGAGATTTTTTTCGATTTTGTTTTTTTTTTTCGTGTTGCCGTTGACAGCTGACAGCTGTAATGACAACTGTCACAGCGTGTGGAAAGTGCTTTCGCTAGCAAGCAAATATGTACTTTTGTGTATTTGTGTACAGTTACTTACTGTAAGCGGTAGCACAGCTCCTGTTTGCTGCTCAAACAGTCATTGCCATTTTTATGGCACTCCAGCGCATTCGACGCCATGGTCCATGGGCGACCCAGTTAAACCGCAAACAAATAATTGCACTGCGGCGAACACACACAGCGAAGCCGCAGCATCAGCCGCAACAGCAGCAAAAACAATAAATGCCCATAATGGTTGACACTATTAAATCTGTAATTAAATTACAATGTGTGCAATGCAATCGCCGGCAAGCAATCAGCGCAGGGAATGCAGCAAACTGCAGGCAAAATAAAATCATATGCCTCAGCACAAGTGCAGTGTTGCATGGACTCACTTGCATATATGTACATCTATACGACTAGGTGACCAGTGATGCGCGCGATAAGCGCCTTTGCAGACACAGGCTACCCACTACCCCACAACAGCATTCACGGGCGATGCTCTAATAGGAGATCAAAAAAGTTCAATTGATCTATGGCAACACTGACGCTATCGCCTTACTGCAGATCCCTGATAATTTATTGCAATCGCCATGCTATGAGTCCACTACATTTCAAAGCGTTTGTTGTTGTTGCTTGATCGTTTTAAAACAAAAGAGCGAGGAGAGCGTTGCTGCGAAAAGATTTGAACGGCTTTGGTCGGCTTTTACAATGCAACACTGTCTGCAGTGAGGCGACAAATTCGTTATTGCTGATTATTATAATTTGTTCCTTAACAAACGAAGCGTATCGATTTCGCATTTCGCACTTCGCCACTTACTGGCTGGCCATGCTTCGTTGCCGTTTAATTCTATATGTGTCAAAGTGTATGTAGGTATGTTTGTGGTTTGCCTTAGAAGCAGTAGGAAATTGAATGCATTTCCTTTGTTAGTGCGCAGAGAAGGATTTTATGCGGACTTTCGTACTTCTTATTATACCTATATATGTACATACATATATCGATGTACTAAATATATAGAGAAATGACAGCAACTGTGTTATAATATATTACTATTGTGCTTGTCACATTGACCTTAATTCCATAAGGAATGAAAAATTAGCTCTTATAATATTTTTGCCAAACTTTTTTCTGTTTTCTGTGTCAAATTTGACTCACACAAAATGTTTAAAAACTATTTTGTTTCTTGTTTATTTTTTTATTAAGTGGCAATATTTCATGAAATTTAAATAAATAACTTCGAATGTAGAATCATTTATTTATTTACTTTTTGCTCGAAAATTTTTTTTTAGTTCTTCAGGAACCACATTAGTACTGATAGATATCTCAGGATTCAAATGTAGTTCTAAAATGAACCATAAAGTTTTACATTCTCCTCATATAGATTGTTATTATGTCCAAATTAGAAAACAATCGACCGAGCGGTTTTGCAGTTTGCATAGAAACTTATAGACTCTCTTACTTATTTACTTATTAGAAATAAAATTATATATACTCTTTTTAAAACTAATTATTTTACAGAATTATACTAGTTTATTATAAAAATGTTATGATCTAACGGAATTTTCATGATCTAGACTAATATCAAGTAATTGATATTGAGACCTTATACAAGAGATTTTTTCCAGTAATTCATTAATCTGTTGTTATATTTTCGGTGTGATGTGTCACAATTTAATTGCTATAAATATATACAATGAGTTTATTTGAAGTTTGGTAGTCTTGTCAAATATTTCTGAGAGACAATTTGTTTTTTTTTAGTTCAAAAATGGAATCATTGCACTCATATATGCATTAAATAAACTGCATTTCAGAAGCCGAAACCCCATAATTGCTTTATCCAGTTTAATATCATGCAACTTGCATTACAGAACCGTTATCAGCGCCCACTGTAGAACACAGGAATGCAAAAACGTATAAAAAATAATCAAGTTCCTAGAAATGCACGCAAACGAAAATCATATCATGCAAGTAAATCATAAGTAGCTGTGTGCAGCTGGCTTTCAGTTGCTCAACATCATTTATCAACTACAACTACGGTTGATACTGCTGTTAGAGCAGTCATCAACATTTCAAATATTTTTTGATTTCATTCAGAATAAATTTTCATTCGCATATGCTAGATGTATATTTGCAGTTGTTGCCCCTTTTATCAGTCAATGCGTTCAATCATCGATGCTGTGTTCTCATTAGTATCACAGCATGTAAATGTCAACGGCTGCAAATTGCAATTTTTCAATTTTCAATTAAAAAGCGCTCGACAAGACAGGCACACACACGTACAAACATATTGAATATATTTAGAAACTTTAGTAAGAAAAGTAGTGAAAAGTGGCGGCAACAACCCACTTTTGATTTATGAGCGCACAAACTTGACTTTCTTTTGACTTTTGTTTTTCAGCCTTCGGTGCCAGCGGCTTTCAATGTCAAGCGCTGTGAACTTTTTTTGTAATTTTCAATAATTTTTTAGTTTTTTTCTAATTATTACCAGTTTTTTCTCGCTGCGTGCCAATTTGCTGCTGACAAATTTTAATTTGCCACAGATGTGCGTCCAACGGCTTTAATTGAATTCAACAGCTACACTTGTCGCGCATTAGTGTTGCCATGTTGCCGTGTTACCGTTTTGGCGCACCTGTGTGATGCACAGCAGCTGATGGCCAATATGCAAAACAAGTGCGGCTGCTAAGCGGTTAAGCTTGCGTGCCAACCGCTTTGAAGCGTTGCGACTGAACAGTTATGCATCATGCAACTGTCAAAAGTGTCACAAAAACACACACACTCAAAACATATTGGCGGTTGCGTGTGACGGCGGTGCGGCAGCTGTTGCATGTGGCAAGCTGCCGACTTGCGTGCATGCCGCTAGGCGCGCATGCGCACATAAACGAAAAGTGCTGTCAGCAAATATGCGCAAAATTGATTGTTGCATCCTTGGTGTGACGGCGGTGTCTGGCGCGCGCGTAACATGCAACATGTTGCGAAAACTTTTCCAGCAGCCTAGTGTGAAAATCATAAACTGCATATTTCCAGCAACTTTTTTCTCGAAATTTTCTCGTTTATGTCTCATATTTGTGTTAAAGTCTGGCATTTGATTAATGAAAAATGACTTAAAGTGGAGCGGCGACAGTTGTTTTGACGCTTTGTCTGCGCTTTGTGGCGCACTTCTTTTGGTCAAACACCGACTGGTTCACACATTTTGTGACACAATTTTTCGCAGCTTTTCCCTCAAGTGTACATTTGGCACAACATACGATATTTACCCAATATGTTTCGCTTTAAATGCATTTATGCCACGTCGCCTTGTTGTGCACAGCTGATTTATTGGCTGCTTGAACGCATGCGCGCACGCTTTAATATCTTCAAGTGACTTATGTGTATGTTAATGTGCCACCAAAGCGCACATAAAAATGTTGGTTTTTTTGTTTGTATACAAGGCATTTGCATTTTTAGCTGATAGATTGTCTCATTTAGAATGTGCGTTGTTGTCCAATTTAGGTGACATCCGCTTTATTATATCGCCGCTATCTGTGGCAGCATCTAACGGATAAACATCTAATCCGCATTTGCATCAGCACAATTTAAGCTTAATTTCCACAGAAATTTCACCAAATTGTTAATGGCAACATTTCGCCGTTGAGCCCACCGGCCATGCAAATGCTGTCGTTTGGCGTGTCAAGAGACAGTGTGACATTTATGATAAATAATTAAGCGTAAAATATATTTTACAATATTTTGAACATTTTTTTCAAGATATGGAAATAAAAACGAAAATATTATTTAAATAATTATTTACATTTAAAACAAAAGACAAAATCTACTAAAATTCATTGTGATATCTCTAAAATTGAGATTTTGGTTTTAATTTGCAAAATTACAAAAAAAAGTTTTTGGACAAATTTGTTTAAAATTTCATGCAAAAGAAACATTTTTAATTCTTTTTTATATAAGACGGTAATTTTTTTTTAATTTTTTACTTCGTTAAAAAAGAAAAAAAAAGTAATATATATTTTATTCATAATAAATATTCCCCATAATCGCTTGAACATATATAATTTATAATTCTATAAATTGTATACTCACTTACCACTGTCCAACGCGACACTTCTTCACCGCCTAGTATTTATTAATCACGCAACACTTTCATGCTACATACCGCTACACACTGCTTAACATAAAGACTCGCCTCTTCTTCATTTTATTTGTCTTCATTATAAACGCTGCCACCAAATCCAACAACTGGCTAACTCTATTAGAAAATACTCAAATTAATCAACACGCAGCGGCAGAAATGTTGCAGAGCAACATCGCCAGCAGCAGCGGTAGTAGTAAGTTTATCACCCGCCCACCGCTATCAACGGCAGCATCGACGAAAGCAATTGACCAAACTCAGCGCTGCCGTTGTGGCACATTTGCATATTTATTTTGTGCGCAGGAAAAGCACGATCCGTTTTTTCGGATTTTGTTGTTGTATTATGTACAACAATCTTTTTAATTCGGTTTAATTTCGAAACGAATTTTTATGGCTTTTTTATGTATGTTTATTTAATTTGGTCCGCTTTGGCGCGCAGCAACACGCTGCGCTGGTGGCGTCGGCGACTGTGGCAGCCACTGCGATCTAAGCGGGCAACATGTGGCAAGTGTTGTTGACAAGTGCGCCAAAGGCAAGCTGTGGCTAACCAGTTTCCTACGTTTGCACCGTTAGTGCAGCGCTCACAGCGCAGTCTAAGCTTACACGCCGCAACTTTGGCCTCTAAATGCGCTGACGCGAAACTGCTCTGGTAGAGAGTTGCATAAATTATGGCTTTCTACGCCTGCGTGTAATGTGGAGGCGCTTAAGCCGCTCATTAACCTGTGAGCTTTCGAACCGTGTTGCATTAACATAGGTATTTCTCATCGCGCCTGCAGCGCACAGCTTGTGGCCGACAGCAGCGATTTTGATTAAGATGTGTCATGTCGTATCGGTTGTCAATTGACCGTTGTTTGTTGCTTTTGTGTTTGTTTTCTTTGTAAATTGTAATTTTTCGTCACACAAATTTATCGCCCTTTGTTAGAATCTCATTAAGCGGTCGATTAAAGAAAGTATAAACAAGATTTGTTTAAGAAATTTCAATAAAGTGCGGCCAATTGTTCGTGCTACCTCCGCTAGCCGTCTTATCTCCACACTTAATTTAAATAAATTGTACATATTAATTTGTAAAGAACATATGCTTGTTAACACTGATTTACATTAATTATATCATTAGTTTATTGGCGGCGTGGCGAACTTTCACTAAGCTTTCATTAAAGCTTACCGTGACATTTCTTTTTGTAGTTCTAGTGGTGTCTGCCTACATATTTTATGAAATAAAATTTCTCAATTGATTGTTTATGCCGTCAAATATTACCGTGTAACACATATATTTTAGCGGCAACATTTCGTTTTCTTGTTTTTAGTGACATTTTAGGGAGGTCCCATCATTAGTAGGGTAAAAGCTGTTGTAAATTCAACCAATTTACTTAATTGTTCTTTATCGGTGCATCAATAATTGTTAAGATATTTTATTTTAATAAGCATATAAAGCTTTTTATCTTGTACTTTTACTAATGAATTAATTTTTATTCTTCTCTTTGTAGGTAAGTGACAAAGCTTCATAAATACTTGATTGAAATTAAGCGCAACTATTTAAACTAAATGAGTATGTATGTATTATAAAATTTGGTGATTAGTTAATGTGTTAAGAGAGCCTAAAGTACTTGAGCTTGAAAGTTTTTTGGCGTAAAGCTTTTATTATCAGTAACAAAGTTGAGGCAAATTTTATTGAAACAAATTTAGACATTTATGTGTTTTGAAAGCTCCTAAATATTTACAGCTTTATAATATTTTCTATTGAACTATATAGCTTTTAGGCTTGGAAGCTTCTGAAGCTTCTAAATTTTGCCTACTATTTACCTTCGAATTTTAACTACCTCGAGCTCTATTTCCGTAAATTTTGCCTACTATTTACTTGAGGTAATACCTAATTGAAATCAATTTAGACATTTATGTGTTTTGAAAGCTCTTAAATATTTACAGCTAATAATATTTTCTATTGAACTATATACCTTTTAAGCATGGAAGCTTATGAAGCTTCTAAATTTTGCCTACTATTTACCTTCGAATTTTAACTACCTCGAGCTCTGGTGCTTTCATCGATGAAAGCTCATGAAAACTTTCACCTCGATATTGACGCATTTTTATTTTTGGTACATGAATTTGATTGCGTTTAATTGGAAAGCTTTCATATTTGAAATCAATTATTTAATAAAAACTGTATTGATGAACGCATTTTCTTATTTCTGAAATGAAATCTTCTAGAATACAATAGATCTAGTAACAGCTATAGAAAAGCACTTAACTTTGAGGATTATGGCAACACAAAGTGCAACTGGAAATCGATTTTCCCAGCGAAATCCACAAACGTTTGGAATTATTACACAACCGGCAATAAATAACAAATATGAAAGCCGCTAAAAGGAAGCGAAAATTATGAGTGCCATAAAATCACAACAATATTGTCATATTGCAGTCATAAAAATATGTTGAACTCATAAACAGCTCACAAAAAATCGAAATTGGAAAATTTAAGGGCAACAAAATGTGGTTATGGGAAAGGGAAAAGTGCTACTTTGTAATAAATTAGAGAATGAAAAAAAAACATAAGTAGCTCACAGCGGCTGAGGGGTTGTCTACAAGGGTGCGAATGCAACATGTTTCGAGGGTTGACACGCTTTTGTGCGTGATTTGCACATTTCATATCGCTTGTGTTGTTAGCAAATTGAAATTGATATGTCTGAGCAGGAAAATGGCTCTGAAGACCGAAAGTGTGACTCTGTGTTGCACGCGTGGCGCACAATAAAAAAGTGATGACACAAAGTGGGTATTGTGTGGAGATGAAATGAAATCACGATTTAAATGCAATCAAGCAGCCACAAATGCATTGCCGCTACAACTGTTGCACGCAGTGATGCATAAAAACTAATTTGATTTATCAAATATTTGCGTTGTGTTAACAAAGGAGAGCAATATTGCATGCAATAAAAAATAATATCCAGGATATTGAAATGCGTGCTTTTCGCCAATATTTTTGCGACGCTTTTTTAATTTTTCATACATTCTTTTATACAATTTTTTTTATTAATATTTTTGCCTTTTATATTTGCCACAAAAAATCATTGTGTTTATACATAAATATTATATTTTATATCGTACATGTGCGTATACAATTTATTGCCGCTTTGCGTTGCCAACCATTTTTTTTTTTTACCTTCAACTGACATTCGCACGATTTATAGCGGCCTATTGAAAATTGAGGTTATTACAGTGGAGATTTAGTCTGACTTTGCTCAATATATAGTACGCGTAAAATAAATATTTATCTAGTCGCGGGCATACATATATGTATACATACTCACGTACAAAAGCATTAGCGCACATAAACACTCATGCAATAAATTATAAATAAATGAAGTTGCAACAAGATCATCATTTATCACAGCCAAATAAACAATCAATTAGCCCGTCTGCACCAAATGCCGCACAGTGGTGCCAAAGCGGCAAAAAAGGATTTTTTTTATCATTCCAAATTTGTACCATCTTTTCAATTTAAGCTAAGAACTAATCAAATAACATTATCCGAATACTTGGGCTTGATATATTCAATGGTTTTTTGTTGGGAGAGCTTCAAAGTCCAACAAAGTATTAACGCAAAGTTACTCAGAAAAATGTGATGAATATTGCAAAGGTTAAAACTCAAAAGTTAACCATAAAATATCAATTGTAAAGTTTTTATTTATTAAAACCAATGTTATAGATGTGATTTACATCATCAAATGTATACTTTTTTTCAAGATTTTTTTTAATATGATGTTTTTTCATGGTCCAAAAAAATCATATATTTTACAACTTCAACAGAATATAACTATTGTGCGCAGGAGCGCGCAGGTTAGCCACTTACACAAAATAAACTTTAAAATCTCCTTAATCGATAGAAAAAAAATCAGCTGCTTTTAGCTGCCAATTCATGAGTAATTAGCATTTTAATCTACTGCAACTGCTACAGCGTTGTTTGTTTGCCTGCTTCGCTGCTTCGTTGTTTTGTCTGTTTTTTTGATTGTTCGGTTTGTTGCTTTGTTGTTATTTTTTGTAGTTGTCTCTCGTTATACAACAACAACAAAATACTAGTTTAGATGCATTATATTATTTGAACTAATTACACAGTACAACAGCTAATCTGGGGGGTGAGAAATTCCAAGTCAGGGTGATGGTACTAGGTCAGTATAGTAAAACCCTCAAAGGGTTTGGCGTTCGTATGTGTCGTATGTGATACCGAGAGAAGTGCAAACGGGTGAAAAAAAATAACAAAACACGAAATTTTGAAATGGCAAAAGAAATAAAATATTGTGATATTGCAGAAATTTGTAGGTTCTTGCTGCTAAGAAGAAATGTTATCCTGAGAATTTGCGATCAGAGGAAACTTACAGTGAAGTTTGTTTGCAAGATTTGCTAAACCACACAGTTAAGACAATTTAAATGTCCAAATCTGAAAATGATTTAATAGATATCCCTAAAAATTTGAAGCTGACTTCGAAATGGGGATGTGATGGCTCGTCAGGACATAGTGTATACCAACAAAGCTTCACTGATGGAAATATGATACATAGATTTAAAATAATATTAAATACAATCAATAGTCAAGCAGCAATAGATCCTCAAAAGTTTGAAATTTATTGCATGAAAACTGCGAGGTTATATGTCAGCCTTTATGAATTTTACTATATGCCAATGACGGTACATAAAGTTTTAAAGCATGGAAATAAAATTGTTTCATCTTCTATTTTACCATTGGGCATACTATCAGAGGAGGCTCAAGAAGCTCGCAATAAAGATTACAAGAAATATAGGCTTAATCATTCTAGAAAATGCGACAGAATTTCTATAAATCAATATGTAATGCACTTGCGTTTAACTTCATCGGATCCTTTTATTAATGGTTTCAGAACAAATCCCAAAAATAAAACTTTAGAATTGGACGATGATGTTAAAAAATTACTTGTTGAATAAATAATTAATAATATATGATCATTTTTTAATATTTATTAGTTATGTTATATGGGAGGTGGGCGTAGTTGTGGGCGGATTTTAACAATTTTTTTTTTTTCATCTAATTTGGCAATATGAGAGATGTGTGCCAAATTTCAAAGCCCTACCTCGATTCCTTCTATTTTTTGCCGCGGCTTGTATGAAGCGGCACCACTGTGTGCCGCACGCTTGTCTGTATTTGCTTGTGTATGTGTTTGTGTGTGCTCAAGTGGCTGTTGTTGTTATTGTTGCTATTGTCTATTTGAGCACTGATTTCGCTTGTAATCCCCAAAGCAAAGACCATACGAAAGCGCATTACACGAAAATCAACTCAGTGACAAATAAATAAAGCAGAAAAAAACACAACAACAAAAGCAATAATTACTTTTTTGTAGGGGTGTATGAGTGTGTGTGAGTTACATAGAAAAATCAACCCACAACCACAAGCAATTCATAGAGTTGCATTTAAGTAGTTTTATACTAACGACAATCGATTGGTCTTTTGCATAAATATTTGAAGCGCGCGATCAAGCGTAGACTTCACAAGCATATTAAAACAACAACTACTTGATTTAAGTCATTCAAGTGCCACACACATGCATATAAACACACTTATACATATGTACCGTAATTTATGTTCGTATTGCCATTCAAAATGCATGTAATGTAATGCATTAAAAGCCGTATTTTTGACAAACTCATTGCTACAAACTGTCCAAATACCTGTTCGTGCCACATATTTGTGTTCGAAACGCCAACGCGCTATGACTTACTTGATCGGTTTATCGCTTGATTTGACAATCTAAATGTGCGCATAAAATATATTTATGCCTTTTCAGCATTTAACGTTCTTGTAGAATTATATTTATTGCCAGTAGTAATTGCAAAATGGTGTTTAGAGTCACAGCGAGTTACTACTGAAATCACAGAACTGTCAATATTTTTAAACGCTGATATTTTATATGCTTCTTTTGATTATAATTTTTTATGTAATACAGGCAATAAAAGTGAGGTTATGTCACATAACATTGTATGTAAATCTGTGAAATTTGGCTGAAGTACTAACTGGAATTTTGACGACTCCGAAAGTGGAAAAATGAGTGAGTTGGAAGGTATTGATGTTTCGAGGTTATTTCGGCTTAAACGAAGTTAATCAGTAAGTTGAAATTATTGATAAAGATGTAATAATGACAGCAAAACGGAACTAGTCCGAACTGTTTCCACGTCCTTTCTTGAAGACATATATATATATATATTTGGCGTAGGAACCGCTTTAAGCGATTATAGCCGAATCCTTTCTCTCGAAAACCCCAAGAGTCGTCTCATCGGATGTTGTCATCGTCCACGCTTCAGCGCCATACATCAGGACGGGAATAATGAGCGACTTATAGAGTTTGATTTTGGTTCGTCGAGAGAGGACTTTACTTTTCAATTGCCTACTCAGTCCAAAGTAGCACCTGTTGGCAAGAGTGATTCTGCGTTGGATTTCAAGGCTGACATTGTTGGTGTTGTTAATGCTGGTTCCCAGATAAACGAAATTATCTACAACTTCAAAGTTATGACTGTCAACAGTGACGTGGGAGCCAAGACGCGAGTGCGCTGACTGTTTGTTTGATGACAGGAGATATTTCGTCTTGTCCTCATTCACCACCAGACCCATACGCTTCGCTTCTTTATCTAGTCTGGAAAACGCAGAACAAACGGCGCGGTTGTTGCTTCCGATGATATCAATATCATCGGCATACGCCAGGAGCTGTACACTCTTGTAGAAGATTTTACCCTCTCTATTTAGTTCTGCAGCTCGTATTATTTTTTCCAGCAATAGATTGAAGAAGTCGCACGATAGTGAGTCACCCTGTCTGAAGCCTCGTTTGGTATCGAACGGCTCGGAGAGGTCCTTATCGATCCTGACGGAGCTTTTGGTGTTGCTCAACGTCAGCTTACATAGCCGTATTAGTTTTGCAGTCTTGAAGACATACACAAATTTAAAATGGCTTGAAGAATATAAAAGAAAAAAATGTTTCACAAAAATAAAAAAAAAACAAATTTTTAATCCAAAAAAAAATTTTTTTCTTCGCAGATTTTAACTTTCCAGTTTTCTATTTGCGACGCTAAAAATAAATCACGCAATTTTCGCTTGCACTCAACCCAATAAAACGGCACTTCATCTTATAAATTGTGCGCTTATTAGTTAGTGAACGTGTAGCAATAAATCACAATGCGACAGGCGGACAGACACACAATGCAGGCGTGATTGCCGCAGGCGCTAGGCTGCAGACCAACACCCACAGCAAAGCTAGAACCCTGAGCAGCGCCAACCAACCAATGACACTTGGCACAACAATTGCTTCACTTCAGCACTTTTTCCCGCCTCACCTACACATATAGACAAATCAATTGTTGCAAGCATTTCCCCAGCTATTTACGCGCTTGCAACTTTTGCTCATAACTCTGTGGCACGTTGTAATTCTTGCAGCATTTGCAGCTTTTTTTAATTATTTTCCATTTTCTCTCGCAATTCTACTCGCGCATTACTCAGGGACTTGCTAATACCGCTGTTGATGTTGCTGTCGATGTGCTTGTTTTGGCGCTCTGTTGTTGTTAGGCTCTTTAGCCTGGTTATTGTGCGCTTAAGCCTTTTAGAGTCGAAATATTTCAATTTAGAATTAATTACCCGGACCGCCCGTTGCCACATTCGCGGCGTGGCAATTGATTTATGGCGTCATATAAAAATAGTTTTCCCCCCCATTTGCCCAAGCGACGCTCTGCTGCCGCGCTGTGTGCCCCTGTGACGACGGCTGTGGCATGCCAGATTTTCTTCCATATACGAGTACATACATATATATATTTTCTTATTTGTTGCAGCTTAATCTTCATAGCATTTCTTATTTTCCTTTGTATATATGTATGTATGTGCGCCTGTCATATTGGCAGCGTGGCGACTTAATTTGCACCTCGGTGCTGTCGACATTATTGTTGTTGTTGTTTGTTGTTGGCGGCAACTGGCAACTGGAATTTTATTTTGACTTCAACTTAATTACCATTTCGATTGTAATAACTTTTTGTTTTCGGATTTGTTTCAAGTGGCTGCATGTCGTAATTTGTATTTTGGGTTGGATTCTTGGAATCATTGTGGTTTCACTGCTTTTAAATATGAATAAATATTTGTTAGCTAATTGCTTTGAAGTTTTCAAAATAGTTTTGGTTGCAAGGAATTTTATGGAATCCATTGGTTTTTATAGTTATCATCTGAAAATCTATTTGAGGGCGTCTGAGTAAGTTATAAATAAATGTAATAAGGGGTTTAAGATTGTAAAAATATTTTCTTTCTAATTGTTGGCGATCTTTATGACGCAAAGTCAAGGTGTACGAGTATATTTTTATGTTGTCAAGGCTTGCTATAATATGGATCATCTGTTCCTGGGTGACTTAACACTTTAAGGTTCAATCTTGATATCCTGAATAACAGTTGGAATACATAGAACATGTTGGATAATCTTGAGAATCTTTTTTAATTGATTGCATTACTACGAATATATTATAATTAGTGGAGGTTAGGATAAATTATGTGAGGTTATGTTGGGTTTCGTTAGGTTAAGTTGAATTGGTTGGTTGTCGAGAGATCTGTACTGTACTAGCATAGACTTCACTGTAAAAACAGCCATGTATTTTCGGAAATTATCAAACCATCCTTAATATACTTCAAAGGTTTTGGAGGTTAAAGTTCTGACATTTGTGATTATCTTTCCTTTATACGTTGAACCAAGGTATAAAAAACCACCCACCATGACACCATCACACACGTACAATCGCAAATATATCAATTTCATTCGAGGGATATATTTCTATTCAATTGAAAATGCAGGAAATGCCACAGTAAATAGAGAAGCGCCAGAAAATTCAATTGACAAGTTGCCATCAATGATTCTGAATCGACAAATAAATAGATAAATAAACACTTGTTTGAGTGCATTTATTTGCATGAACGGTAGAAGAAGGAGCTGCAATGAGAGACTCCGCTCAATCAATCATTTGTCAAAGTGACAAACAAGCGAACACAAGATACACACATGTGAATACAGATAAACAAATAGTTCGAACACCAAATTACCGCCAGTGTTGCATGCTTGTGGCAGCCACAAACAGTTTGATATTCGATTGCATGCCAAAGTCGGTAGCAAAGCTTGTTGTTGCTATTGTTAGTACTTTAGACAAATTGTATGTATGTGTATTTGTATAATCGCCGTTTGCCGTTGCCTTTGATGACATTTCAATTATGACAATTGCATTCAATGTGGCGACGAGCGCCTGCGCCGCTGTTTCTTCACTTTGTCTGCTTCTTCTTCTTTTACCGCCACTATTGTTTCCAGCGCTCGGGTGGCGCGCCTGTCAAGCAGTCATGTCATAATTAATATGTCATGAAGGTGTTGTTTATGTCTGACGTTTGCCGCTTCTACTTCTTTTTATTCTTCTTCTTCTTGCACTTGCAACCTTTTTGCTATGCATCACTCAAACTCAAGTGTGTAAATTAACAATTTAAACACTTTTCGACTTTGAAATCTTTTTTCTTACGAACATTCAATTAATGCTTGTTCATTCATTTATTTATTTTGTTCAGTTATTTATTTAATGAATTCAATATTCATGCGCCACGTTTGACACGCCTTCAGTTTGACGTTGTATGTTCTTAAATAGTTATGTCGTTATAGACGAGGCAATCAGTATGGCCGTGTTTACACGAATATATGTGTATAATTGAATACTTGTTAGTTGGGGCACGTGTTGCACGTTTCGTGCGGTATGTAGTATGTAATAGGCAGCAATTACAACTGTTTTTCGATTTTTTTCTCGAATAAATAAACTATTTGTGGTGAAAAGAATAATATAAAAATGTTTGTAATTTATATTTTTGGGATAAAAAGGGTTTTCATTATTATACACATACTAGTAATAAGCTGCAATGAGTATAACTGGCTGGAAAAGAGACTGTATAATTCCAAATAATTTAAAAAAATAATTTTTGAATATTTTTCCTAAACTGCTTGCTTGCCAATCACAAACTATGATTTCCTTATATATAGTCTGAAAAATTCCAATGATGTTTGTCGCTGCCACATGCAACGCACGTACCGCGGCGCATGTCTCATTAGTCAATTTAACACTGGCAACTGTCCGATGACACCTTGAAAACGTACACGGACTAATAATTGTAGGCAATAAACATATTAATTTTGTTGACTGAAGTCGGAATAAATACAAAAAATACCGTATGAGTAAGCGTGAATCAAAACAACTACGAAGTGCAACAAAAACTCGAAAAATATTTTTATGTGGCATGAAGGAATTTCCAACGTTTTTCGTTGAAACAAACTGCTTACAATGAATTAACGACAATTTTGTATTTGTAATTGTGCGCTAATTTATTGAACAATGCCACATTGCACATATCGTTATGAATTGGTAGTTATAAACGCACCCACTCAGTCACCGAAAGCCTCGCTTTGGAATTCTTTAAATGAGCTTTGCTGCTGCTGTTGCTTCTTGCTGTTTTTATAGCCTTCAAAACGTCAGTCGCCTGAGTACTTTATGGCCAATTTATATATATGTAATATGCGCTTGTCACAAATATTTCGCAGTTTTTGACACTTCGACTGTCTTTGTCTGCGTAATTGTCCTCAATTGCGTGAAGCTGCGGCTACCGCAGCCACGTTTTACATTTTGTATTATTTTTGTCATATTTTGCGCACTCAACAGCTAATTGATAGTCAAGTCTAACCACAGGAAAGACTGTGCGTTCCTGTGTATGTCGCGCGAACTCATAAAAATGTAGCATGGGCAACAATGTTGCGTGCAACATGTTTGTTAAAAACGAATTTCTGAGAAGCTAGTGAATTAATTTGCTGGCAAAACACGCATGTGCCAGTGTGCTTGTTTTAATTGTTACTTATTAGGCACAACTACTTTGTTGCCCTCGCAGCAATTTGTGGCAAGTACGTTTGTTTCTAGGCGCGCATGCGTGCGCGGCATGTGTTGCGCGCTGACACTCTGACATCTTGTGCGTCAGCGCGCTTACCTCTCGGTGTCTTTAAGACTCATTCCTGTAATTAGCGCTACCCCCACGGCAGTTACTTGCTTAAATGGCTTCCCGAAAGTATTAAAAGGTAGTAATATATTTAAAGTCTAAATGTGGCAGAGAACTGCTTGCCACATGCGCTTGCGTGCAATATGCGTATGACTGGCGGCAGCACGTCAAAGAAATTCTTGACAGAATTTGATTTAAGTGAGTGTAAATATACAGATCTAGAGGCAAGTAGAACCTTCGATACAGATGATCCAACTGAGTGCTACAGACACAGTATGAACTAGAGCGATAGGGATACAGTTATAGGAGGGGATTAAGAGAGAAATCCAGAAATGAAAATAGTTAAATATTCCAAAATTAATTCAGAAACCGAAAAAGATGTAACAACAGAGCTACTAAAACCAAATTAGACACGGAGTTATAGATTTCAGTACCAGCACAGCACCAGATAGCTATAAATAATGCTTCTGTATGAGAATACCATAGTTCTAGGCTGATCTAGTGACTCAGCTTAGTTTTTATATAAAAAAATAATTACGCTGAAAAATATATTTATATTAATTTTTTTATTCTAAATAATTTTCTGCCCTTATTTATTCTTATTTGAAGCATATTTCTTTCCAAACATAATTAAAAAATTGCATTTCCGTCGAAATTTATACACTCCAACAACATAAATCACTCGCTGGAACTTTCATAAAATCTTTTCGCTTTCCCAGTTTTTCTTCACACCTCATTTCCATTTCCTACAAAATTCTTGGATTCGGAGCAATAATTCCATGGGGCTGCAAACACATTTCCGGATTCACACTTTCACCTGCTCGAATTGTGGCAACAGCGTGCCTGACTTATGATTATTATGTTTTTTTTCTTAAATTTTTGTTGGTTCTTGTTGTTGGCCAGCATAACTAACATTTTATCAGCTTGGTGTACAAGTGAAAAATTACAGTTTATTTACGGGAAAAATTATGCGTACATGGAAATTGTTGTATTTCTTAAGCAAACAAGTGAAAAAAAAAACAACAACACGAAGACCAGGTAAAGAAGAGGAACTAGAAGAAGTGCCAGAAGAAGTGTTAGGTGCTGTGGAGCTGTAGAGGCGCGAACCATCCCAGTTGTTGGCCATAACAAGCTTGTTTGCTTTGGCTCAGAACGTTGACTGTGGCCTCTAGCGCTGCGCAGCTTCCACTTGTAGAGGCTGCAGACACTTCACGCAAATCCCCCACCCACCGCACGTGTTGCAAATGAAGTTGCAGTGTTGAAATGTTTGGCGTTGCAATGGATTTTTAAGAATTAGAATAAATTAAGTTGAAGATGTTTTTATTGATGAAGAGGTGTGCAAGTGTTAGATTGTATGTACATATATCTTTGTGAGTGTCTTGGCCTGGTCATTTTCCTGCTTGTAGTCGTGTGTTTTTATTATTATTCGTCTTTGTTGTTGTTTTTTCAACTTTTTCACTTTTTATGGCGTTGACTTTGGTGGAATCACGGGCAATTGAGTCGATTGCGTGTAGGTGTGAATTAGGCAAATGAAGTGGTTTGGCCTTTATTGTCATGCACTTTATTGTTGTTGTTGTTTTTTGTTTTTTTTTTTCGGCTCTTTCACTGCGCCCTTTCTCCGATGCACGCTGAAGTTCATTACTTCGCTTTCTCCCCTTTCCACCTGCGCCGCTCCGTGCATTTATTGCAGCGCGCTGTCAGTCACTCAATCAACAGCCTTGTCGTTTTTGTGCATGTGTGCCGTTCGGTGATCACTCAGAAATCTCATAAATCTCCGAAGCATTGCTATCTGCGATCGCTGCAACGTCCGTTAGCTTTGTGCGGCTAACAGCTCGTGCGCCGTTGCATTCTGCGAATTCGGCGTGCAACCGATTTGGGGTCTTAGTGAAGGTGTTAAAAGTTCTTTTGGGGCGAGAAAGCTTTTTGTTATTCTCTCGCTTATTCCTTGCTTATTTTTAACTCCAAAGCTTGTTGTATGATTAATGTTTTGTTAAAGCGGCAACATGTTGTTGTTTTATGCCTTATTTATTTACTTTTATTTTTTATTTTTTTTTATTTCGTTTTTTTTTCGTTATTCTTACTGTGTCAGCTCTCACTTGCAGCGCTACATGAACAATTTAATCCGTTAGCTTATTATTAGATTATGGCAGCTTGCTCTTATTCTTCGCTCCATATTCATCTTCTTCTTCTCTTGTACCGCCGCAAGCACTGCTTATACCACCACTTCCTCTGCACCAATATGGAATGACTTTGTAAAAATCGGCCTGCGTTCAAATAATCAAATGTTGCAGTTGTGCTGCTGGCAGACGTGTTGCAAGTCGCTTGTCAGCAGTTTTATGTTGCCGCCTGGCATTTATCCATGTAGAACATACATATTTAAATGTAGATATGTATATTGTATATAAACAAGAATAACAAACGGTACAACAATAACTGTACAACTTGTTAAACACACAAAATTTGCTTGTTATATGCCGCTCTGCTGTCTTATTTGCTTGTGTATTAGTGATTGCTTTGGTGCGTCTAGTCTTCTATATAAATAACAAGTTTCCAGTACACGCCCTGCAAGAAAAATTGTGATAGGAAAATCTATTGATAAAAAGAAATTTTTTAAAATTATTTTTTTTACAAATTTTAGTATAAAAAGGGCGGATATATTAATAAAAAGTATTTTTGTTTACTAAAATGACACAATTTTAATCAAAATTCGTTAAAATATATATAACAATTGAAGAAAGTTTGAATAAATCGTAACAATTTGCCTCAAGTAGAAGGCAAGAAGACACTTGGATTGAACATTTATAACAGTACACTGTAAAAATGGTAACTATAAAACTAAAGTGCTTAAAAATGTTAATAAACGATCTACAGCCAATATTTTCTTACCGGGTATCGAAAAACTTTGCCACAAACATACAAATTACCATGCAACTCATGTTGTTGCATCTCTTTAATATGTCCACATGTAGCCAACAGTTGTTACAGCTTGCAGTTAAAATATTGTCCCTGCTTTCATTCTAATTACATGCATATCCTATATTTTATGCGTCGAAAGTTTTTTTCTAGTCCAGGGTGGGTGACAACATTCTACACCTAACACTCATACAAGCACACACACACAATTGCACATTCGTTGAAGCATATTTACGAGCGCTTATCCACAATCCCCAAATGTATCACAAAACTTTTCCCGTATCAACTATGAAAAACACTTTGCCATAGTGGGAATTCTGTGTTATTTATAATTCTTTGACTTTTCATGTAGTGCTGGTTGTTGTTGTTGTCCATACATGGCATGGCATGCGGAAATCCAAGCACTTCATTGTGACTTGCAACCGTGACAGATAGACATTTGTTATAAATACTGTTAAAACTTTCACCGCTTAATTCGGGCTAGTTAAAAAACGATTTATTTTATTTTAGTCATTTGTGGGTGTCCCAATGCACACCCTCTAACACATAGGCTTACATTAGTATGTATGTATATTTAGAAGTAAAGTTATGCAGATTACAACATTGTTAAGTGCAGGCACCACCAGCATCTTACGACAAAATTAATTGCAATTATAACGGCGTATAAACAAAAGACGATATGCATATGCAGTGTTGCATATTACTGCTAGGGTGGCGCAACAATTTATAGAATTTAAGAGATTTTTTTATGCCTTGTGTATAAATTAAAATCGGAAGTACTCAAAAAAATAGAATATCAGTAAAAAAAAAAAGTTTGAACATAATTTAATTTGTTTTTTTAATTTTTAGCATTTTCTTTCTGAAATTATTTCATATTGAAAAATTGTAATTTTTTAAATATATCGAAAATTTATTTTATATAATTATGTGTGACAAAATATTTGATATATTATAGATATATGTAATTTAATTATTAAAAGTTCTTTATGCTGTCAGAAAAATTTCAAAAATGTTGTTTTTTAATTTTATTTTGTATTTTTTTATTCTGTACTATTTACATAAATATACATTTCATTTGATTTTTTTATAATTTTAACAGTATACTTCAACAATTTTTACTATGCTATAATCGCTTAAAGCGGTTCCTGCGCCAAATATATATATATGAAAATAATATATATCAATAACAGTATGTATGTATGTATGTACAGTATACTCTCGAAAAGTAAATCGATTGGTATTTTGGGTAATTTACTTTTTCGAATAATTTACTTTTCCAAATATATACATAAATTATCTGTTTTTATAATATTAAATGCATTTTTAAACTTAAAAAATTCATTCATTTATTTGCTTCAATAAAGCTTATGGATTTACATGAAAAACATATTTACATTTACATACATACATATGTATGTATTTACTATAAAGAGAAAAAATCTTGAATATTCTTTTGTTTTTTTTCTTTTGCAATATATTTTCTGACCATTTTTGTACGACAATTCAAAAAGTCTGACACCTGATTTGCATCGTTTTCATTTTTAAACCAGTGGATCAAGTTGGAGAGTTTATTTACTAAAAAGACGCGATAAACAAGAGAGTAAGTGTTTTTGCAACATCGTAAAAAACGCTGCTTGCTTCGTTTCGAATTTTTTATCACACTCTCTGAAAAGTAAATTAAAAAATTTACTTTTTCAAGGTGCATGTGTAATCTTAAAGGTGATTAACTTTTCCGCGATTATTTACTTTCTGAGAATTTACTTTTCGAGAGTATACTGTATCACCCTAATATTATTTATTAATTATGACAGATGCATTCAACTACTCGTAAGTCAATGATTATTTGAGTAACGAAGATGAGTTGACTTTGACATGTCGTGCCCTCATAACATGACCACTCAAAATTCATTTCAATCTTGCTAAGCTAAAATTTAGGAAATGCCATCAGATCTATTATTTATTAACAGAACTTTCTTTTTAATAAATACTACTTAATTATATACTCAATAAGAATAGATATCAAGGAGTATAGTTAGAAAGTGACAAGCTGTCCAAATTGTTTTCAAAAATGATAAATCACAGTTTTTCTGATAACAGTTACTTAAATATGAAGTTCGAAAATTCCATTTATTTTACTTTTTTGTCACTCTTAAAGTATCTTTCGTATTATTGTAGAAAATAACAGGAAATGCTTATTAAACCAGCACAATGCTTTGGCGGATATTATAGCTGCCATCGATTGGCCACTTCTCTGCTAGCTATCTGTCGGCGCTGCTCGCCTGTCAAAAATTTTACATGTGAAAGCAACAACAAAGATATCTAGTTGAATTCGTGCTGGAGAGTATGCGAATACCTCATTAAAATTCCAATCGTCGCTTGCTGAGTGCTACCAAGTTTTGTTTTACTCATTTTAGAACCATTTTACTATTGTGAACGGCTCAAAGGACAAATTACTGTCAAAATAATACAAATTGTTATACACAAATTTGAAACTGAAAAGGGCAGGCGAAGATAAATCGTCAGTATTTTTGTATTGAATAAAAAACTTTAACAAAAATTAAATTTGTTGCAGAAAACGTTAGACATAGACGGTGGTTGAAGAGTTCAGTGCGACCAAGTATATACAATTCGATTTCAGTGCTGCCAGTTTGTATGGAAATTAGGAAAGTTTGTTCGATTGGCTTGTCTATAGCAGTTAGCCAATCGATGACGGCTTATATTGAGTGACAAGTCTGAAAATAATAAAAATATTTGCTTGAATTTCAAAGTTTTGCAAACAAATATAACAGCCTCACAAAATAATACGAATTATTTATGCTCAGTATAAAATTTCAGAATTTCTGTAAATATGTATATCTCTCCGTACATAAATATGTATACATAAACAATACATTTGTATACTAGTATACTCACAATCAATACACGAAAATGTTTGTTTTCCTTCCGCAGTTCATTAAAAAGTTTATTGACTTCGATGCACACAAATCCCCAAGGAGTCGCCCAGACTTTCATATACATACACAAATTGATATATGTATATAAACACCAAAAACTTTTCGCAAAAAAAATACTTTATTTACTTTATTTTTAGGGTCAAAGATGCTTACATATCTTCGAAATAAGCTCAATATTCAAGCAGTCAGCGGCATGACCCAGTGAAATGGCGAAAGCCCTAAAATAAACTTTATCCTCCGCGCCAAAATGTAGGCTACTTACTGTTACTTAGAGTAACCAAAAAGGCTCTACGTGTATATTTATGTATAGGATTTTAACGTTTCCTGTCTATATATTGGTAAATACTTTCCTCCTCATTTTTATTGTGGAATTTTACTTCTACGCAAGCTGTTGCCGCACTTCAGCTCGCAACTTTAAATATTAATGTTTGTAAATGTGTGCAGATCCATTTTATATTTATTCCATTTCCTTTCTTTATTTTTTTTTTGTACTCAAATACGTTCCCCACAACCTCATATTGATTTTTACTCCACCATTGGCATTCTGTAGGTTGGAGTGGGGCCGCATCGGCGTTAAAGTAGAAAGTTTCCTTATTTATTTTTATACTTTGCCGGCTTGTTAAGGAATTTCCGGCTTTCCTACCGGCATTTGGGAAATCAACGGCAATGCAAATAATTTCTATTTATTTTGGCTTTGGAGTGGGGGACCCTAACTTTAAGAGATTTATTTTTATGGGAAGGTTTTATGAAGGTTATTAAACTGTTTTTTTTAGTAAACTTGAAATATTTCGATTTCACATTTGTATTGAAGGTTTTAAAAATATTATAAATTGTTGTATTCAATTTTATTTAAAAGTGACGTTTTGCTCTTAATAGAACTACTATAGTTCTTGTAAAGATTTTCAAACGTTCTCAAATGTGTGCACATATATTTTTTATATATGTTTTATTCATATGTATGTTTGTAATATGTGAGTATATGGTGCGGCAGCAAGGTTCAAAATCAATACCCTCATAATTTCACTTTCAAGTCCACAACCACCAAATTCTTTTATTTTATCGCATACTATTAGGTAAGGTATTCCGCTCACTGCACATGAAAAAATTCTAGACACTCGCTCATTGTATCGCTTCCAACAGCAAAAAAAAACACAATAAAAGCAAATAATCGGAAAAAACTCTTTAAATTTGGCGGTGGTACTCTATTTATAGCGCACCGCCGTACTCTACCGCAAATGTGTCTGTAAAGAATTGGTAGAAAAGCCGAAAAAGCAACAAGAACACTGCGCAAATAACATCTTTGGATTTGTAGGGCTAGCGAACTGCTTTCTCGACGCTCAGCGCTCACACACACTGTCTTAGCAACTCACGCATTTCTGTAGATTTGTGTAGCGGTTTGCATCCGTATCTACATATGTCGCTGTTCGTAGCGCACTCGTATCCGTTCGTTTGTGTATCTCATAGGTAGAATGTAGAATTTTTAACGGCATATTTCGGGTGACAGCTTCTCCTCACGGCCATTCAATTCGGCTATTTTGCGTTAGTATGTATGAATGGCGCCGTGGCTTAGTTGGTTAAAGCGCCTGTCTAGTAAACAGGAGATCGTGAGTTCGAATCTCGCCGGGGCCTATGTGTCTTTGTGAGAAGACACAGTGGAATTGGTATTTTTTTCGATTTTATAATTTTTTTTCATGTTTTTTATTTAATGTACGATTATGTGTTTTCTATGGCCTTAAGTGGTGTTATATCTTTACTTTGTTGTTGAAAAATCAATGATATTTCCAGAAGTTTTCGACTGTTTAAAGTTCTTCAGCGACATAAGACTTGCTATAACTGTGAGTGTTTTTTATGCAACAAATTTAATAGATCGTAAAAATATGTAATGCAAGTGTATTTGAAAGCAATATAATGTAGCTACTATACATTAAAATGAAAATGTCTGTAAAGTGCTCTCCTACTAACGAAACAATGTTTATAAAATACAAAGTTCTTAAGTTTTCATGAACGAAAAAATATTAAAAAAGTTTCAATTCTGTGCTCTTGAAGCGCTTATATCCTTGGCTCCCTAAAGCGGATCTCTTGTTTGCCATTATAAGACACTTAGATGTGAGAGTACTTGAATGTTTTTAAATCATAAAAATATGTTTTATATTCTACCCCTTATTTGCTATACTTTAACTGCATATTTTATGATGTGGACACCATATAAGCTGCTTACATTTATGTTTGAAGCTCATTGCTACTGCTTAGCAACATATTTTACAAGCATAAATTCTATAAATAAAATTATGTTTATAAACTTTGTAAACTTCATAAAGGCCAAGTGTATACAATCCATATATTTTCAATGTTTAACTCCAATACAATTTTATATTCTATATACACATACTCACATATACACTTGTTGATAAAAACTTGTTGTCTCTAACTTAGATATAAAAACAAAAAAGCTCTTTAGTATTAGTATGTCGGTTGTTCACCCACCTTGGTCACAGTCGGAAGCTGTTTTTTATTTCTTTTGCTTACACATAAAGTATATGTACATATGTGTTGTTACTCCCTATATGATTTTTTATGCACTGTGGTTGTAACATATGGAAAAAATTGTGGCTTCTTGTGTAAACAAATTTCAATTGTTGTAAAGTCATAAAACTGTGAAATTACTGGCTTCTTTGTGTAAATAAAACACTGTTGTAGTACTTTTGGACATATATATTTTTTGTAAACAGAATACTTAAATACTGTGTATAAAAGGTCACAATCTACTTCTACTTCCTTGTCAAAATATTAAAAAAAAAACTTCTATATTTAATTTAATTTTATTTTATTTTATTTTATTTTATTTTATTTTATTTTATTTTATTTTATTTTATTTTATTTTATTTTATTTTATTTTATTTTATTTTATTTTATTTTATTTTATTTTATTTTATTTTATTTTATTTTATTTTATTTTATTTTATTGTGTTTTATTTTATTTTTATTTTATTTTTTTCACACCAAGAGTGCCAGAGATTCGTTATTAATTAATTAATATAAGAATAAAAAATGTGTGAAAACACTAATCTACCACTTAATTAAAATATGAGCTGTGACAGCTGCTGAATAACAAATAATCACTGCCAAAAGATGCATATAAAATGTAAGTATCATAGCAACACTTTTAGCCATTTCACCCCTCTGGCTATTTTGAAGCGATTTCATTTGAATTTTCCTTTCACAGCGCGTCAAAACGCCCACACACCTATTTCCAACACTTTTACTGTGTAATTTTCACACTCTCGGCGCGAACAGTGAAATGTAGAAAAACTTTGAGTGGCGATTGTTGCGTCTCATTCACTGGTCTCCAGCTCGGCTACCTGGCAGCAACGTAAACGCTCCAAAGCAAGCGAACGCGCCGACATTTGCTAAAAAGGAAATTTATGACGCTGCAAGTAGCAAAGTGACGCTATAAAAATGCTCAGGCGTGCATTTGCTGTCATATCTCAAATTAACCAACAAGATAAATGTTTTGCGCCGAGGGAAAAAAGCGCACACACTCGAGTTGGGGCATGTTAAATAGCATGGGGGCAAATAAATGTTGCACAAAAGCTGCGTGAAAATCTACTTTTTAGCTGACGTGTTGTCCATGCATGTTGTTTGGTTTTAATTATTTTTTCTGATTTGCTGTCAAAATGCTGAGCTAAGGCGTACAAGGGTTAAGTGTGTTATGATATAAATGGAGTTCTTAAATGTTTTAATTTTTATTTTCCACTTAATGCTGACAAATTTGGAAGAATAAGGCGTAAAATTAAGTAGACGGTTTTATTGTAGACGAAGAGAAATGGAGCAATGCAAAATAAAATCTATAATTTCTCTCTTGAGAATTATTAAAGCGCTACTGTTGCGTGCTAAAAATGCTTTTATTAATAGAATAAAATATGTAGACTACATTCAACATATGTCATATGCCTATAATACTTCATTTTATACAATCGGGTTGCCGCTTATTGTGATTGATATTAGCCAACATAAATTTTGTTGTCTAGAAAATTATTTGGAACAGTTCGAAGTCAATTTTGAAGTTAAGTTTTATATATTACCTTAAAAATTCTAAATTTTTTGTTAGAGTTGCCACTTAATTTACACACAAATCCTTAGCGTTATTTAAAATATTACTTTGAAGAGTTGAGTTGTCAATAATCAGTAATATATATCTAAGGAACCACAAATATAATTTTTAAGCGTGTCTTAACTACCACAACAAAATAAAACTTCAGCAAATTTATCGCTTATCACACCTTCGAAGAATTATGAAAATCATATTTGACTTAATTGGGTCATATAGGATGCCCAACGTCATAATATATACAACTTGAGTGTCAAAGTTGGCAAGGCTTTATAATTAATTTTCGCCGCACAAAATAAATCTTATGCCAATTTCAAAGGCACAAAAAAGTGCGTTGAAGCGACAAGAAAATTAACTGACAACCGCTTCAACGAACGAACGAGAAGACCGGGGCCAAAGATCATATGCGAAGCTTTGACGGGTTTCGGGCTGTTGAAGATACATTTGTTGTTGTTTTTGTATTTTTTTACGAAAAACATACACGCGTACATATACAGTTGTGTATAAATTTAAAGAAGTTATTAACATGTTAATTATTTCGATGCGTAAAAAGAAGCAGCAGACAAAAGCGCGTCGGCTTGTGTGTACAGAGTCAGACAAGTTTTTTGCGCTTAAGTCAAGAAGACTAATGATTGTGTCTCCAAGCACACAGCACTTGTTTTATGAACATTATGAAGTCAGCAACAGTAACAACAGTTCATCACCGTTAAGCAGCGTCATCAGCAGACTTCAAAGTCACACGGCCGGCTGGGCGGCAGACGTGAGTGTGCGCATGCGTTGAAGCAAAGCGGCAAATAAATGATTGGCACACTTTAGTGCCGACTGCCAGATACTGCAAAGCAAAAATTTTATTTTCTTTGTTTTTTGTGCTTTTTCTGCTTTACTTTTCCACCTGCAATTGGCATACAAATGAATTGCTGATTTTCCACAAATTTCGCTTTTCAGCAGTTGTGACAGCGCGCCTATTAAAACGCCCCGTAATGACAACCGAAAAATGCCAAAAAATATAAAAATAAAATTGCGCGACAAGAAGTGTGGCAGCCGAAAAAATTACCACCTGTCTGCGCGCCGCATTGAACTCGTTCATCTGAGTCGCAGTCGTAGTCACAGCGGGGCGGACTAACTGCAAACGTTATCATTTTTATTGCTTTTTCCTGTGTTCGCCATTTCTCATATGGATTTTTCCTTTGAGTTTTTTCAAACAAATTCTCCGCGCGTTACACCCGCCACGGTCAGCTGACGCGTTGCAACCGGTTTGCCGACAAAAAGCTTAAAAAGTAACGCCAAAACTCTGACATATGCTTGCGATTGCAGCTATTAATTTTTGTTGCGCGCGCACAGCTGGTTGCATGCCGCATTGCAGCAGCTTCCGTCGTTGTTGTTGCATTAGCTGCCGCGCGCGTTATTACGGTAAATTGCCAGCGAACACAATTCGCGTACAGAAATGGCATACATAAATATTGTCTGTATGTATGTGTATGCGTGTTTGTGTGCCACTGACAGCAGTCAAAATATTGCCAATTACCACTGGTAGCCGCGTTAATTTTGCAGTTCACTTGCTGCCACAGTTTTGTGTCATTTTCAAATATACTACATTTATCAGCTGCAGCGTACCGCTTGGCGAGTGGGACGTAATAGTAGTACTGATTTTACTTTTTTTTAATTTTTTTATATATATTTTTCCATTAATTTAGTAACAATTTTTGGTAAATTGTCGTCTGAAAAATCCAGTTTTGTTGCCAAGCGCGTTTGCGTCACTTTTTGGTACTTTTTTGATTTCCAGATATTTTTTATAAGTCACGTTTTATTTTATTTTTTTAATGAATTCACAAGCCACAAAATTCGATTTTACGGCAGCAAAATTTTTATAACATTTTTCAATTAAACAAGTAAGGAAGGGCTAAGTTCGGGTGTAACCGAACATTTTATACTCTCGCAATTTATTTATTTAACTTTATTTATATTATATAATACACAATTTGACCCACATATTCGTCATATATATTGTATAAAGTCCATGGAAATTTGGAAACCATAATATTAGGTTAGAAGCACCGAGGTCCTCGTGTTCGATATATGGGGCCTTAAAAACCTATGGTCCGATTTCGGCGATTTTTAGAATGGGGCTGCCACACTATTAACATAGTATTTGTGCAAAGTTCTGCATCTATATCTTCACTAGTACTTACTTTATATATTGTAAAGTAAACGATTCACATCGTCTTCAAAGTTCTGGTATATAGGAAGTAGGCGAGGTTGTGAAGCGATTTGGCCTATTTTCACAACATATCATTGGGATGTAAGGAAACTATTACAAACCAAGTTTCATTGAAATCGGTCGAGTAGTTCCTGAGATATGGTTTTTGACCCATAAGTGGGCGACGCCACGCCCATTTTCCATTTTGTAAAAAAATCTGAGTGCAGCTTCCATCTGCCATTTCTTATGTGAAATTTAGTGTTTCTGACGTTTTTCGTTAGTGAGTTAACCCACTTTTAGTAATTTTCGACCTAACTTTTGTATGGGAGGTGGGCGTGGTTATTATCCGCTTTCTTTCATTTTTGGACCGTAGTAGGAAGTGACTAAAAAAAACGACTACAAAAAGTTTGGTTTATATAGCTCTATTGGTTTGCGAGATATGTATAAAAATCTTAGTAGGGGGCGGGCCACGCCCACTTCCCCAAAAAAATTACATCCAAATATGCCCCTTCATAGTGCGATCCTTCATACCAAATTTTATTTCCATAGCTTTATTTATGGCTTAGTTATGGCACTTTATGTGTTTTCGGTTTTCGCCATTTTGTGGGCGTGGCAGTGGTCCGATTTTGCTCATTTTCGAAAGCAACCTTCCTATGGTGCCAAGGAATATTTGTGCCAAGTTTCGTTAAGATATCTTAATTTTTACTCAAGTTACAGCTTGCACAGACGGACAGACGGACAGACGGACAGACGGACAGACGGACAGACGGACGGACGGACAGACATCCGGATTTCAAATCTACTCGTCACCCTGATCACTTTGGTATATATGACTCTATATCTAACTCGTTTAGTTTTGGGTGTTACAAACAACCGTTAGGTGAACAAAACTATAATACTCTCTAGCAACTTTGTTGTTGCGAGAGTATAAAAATAAGTCTTATGTACATATGTATGTGTGTCTGTATGTAATAAATTTTCAACACAAAATCAAGTTCAATGTGTGTACATTGATTGCCAGCCATCTCTTGGTTAAGGTTAAGGCGCTAATTGCTCGTGGGAGTTGACCAATTTGTAATTCTGCAAATTTACATCAGGCATACAACGCGATCAAGGCAATAAATTGGTTGCAAAATAAAAAAAAATATTTTTATTGCCGAAAAATGTATTTGTAAATACTTGTACAATAAACTGGTTTTAGTCAGTCAAACAGGTGTCTACATATTTTTTCATTGATATTTATTCAAAATCAATTTTCGACTTTTTCGCATGAATGAAATCAAAATTAATTAAGAAAATTAAAATCTTTTCAACTACACCTTATCTTAAAAACTACTTAATAACCATAAGCTACTTATGACCACACAGAAGCCTTCCATTTTCCCACACACCTTGCTACTCGTGGCATTGCGTGTTAGCTTTCGATAACAATCGCCGCTTCATAATCACTAATATTAACTAAATTGCCAGTTTTCACTACAATCACCGTTGTCTACAGAAAAATCAAGCGCACTGCGTTGAAATCTACGGTCATTCATTTATTAACGCTGTAGAAATTCCCGGCATTAATGAGCAAAGCCATTAGGCCTAAACGATTAACAGCCAATTAAGTTGGGTAAGCTTTTTTAGGCTTACGCGTATAACGGTTAACAAATTAGGCCCAACGAAATGAAGCAGTATGCTTATATTGGTCAATAACGGTGCTTAAAAGAGATTGTCTGTAATGTATGTATAAATGAATGAATGTAGAAAAGCGTTGAAGATTTGTGATAAGAGGTGGAAAATCGATATTAATTTATTTTTCAAAATTATGAGATAAAGGTTGAAAAGAAAAGTTTAGTTAATATTAAAGTGTAATTAGAAATTAAATAAAGTTTCTCATAATTAGGAATGAATTAGTAGTTAAAAATGTAAACAATCAAGTTTAAATATTTGTTTACATTTATTGAAATTTAAATGACAATACTCATACTCGTATTCATACTTATATGCATACTCATAAATTCGTATTCATAACAAAGTCAGAACCAATTATACTTGTATTCATAAATACATACTTTTTAATAAATGGTACTTAGAGACTCATACTCATACTCATACTCATACTCGTATTTATAATCAAATTAAAATGCATACTTATATTTTTATTGGTTTTATTCACATAAGAAATTTTTGAATTTTTAATAATAAAGAAATATATACATAATTTATGAGAATTACAGTTCATATAATTCACTTTTTTCTAGAAAAAAATCATAAAATTAATATCCTCTTTCATTTTGCATTTTTCATTGCAGCCATACTGCAACGTTCAACCGTCGATGTGGGACGCATCAAAATCCAAGGCGTTGCCACCTGCCTGTATTTGTGCATGGATGCATGTGGCGCTGTTTATGGTTCGGTAAGTACAAATTTAAATGCAAAATGTATATAAAAAGCATACGAATACTCATACTTATAAATATGCCTATGAGAAACAGGAAACGGAAATAGCATGATGCTTGATCCAACGCAATTGTCATTGGGTACAAAGCATAAAGGACAATCATTCGAAATCAATTACTTAAATCATTTTCAATTAAATTATTTCTTCTTTCTATTTCATTGTGCACACAATAGGCAGGCGACATTCCACGAATAGTATTGTCCTGCCGAAGAGGCATCAAATTCACACAGCACAAATATTCATTCCAAAACACTTTGCCGCAACACATTCCAATGGCAATAAGTCGCAAACAATGACTTTTCCCTTTCATGTCCTTTGTCTTTTTCCCCTCTCTTGGTTGTTTTCTTTACCTTTTTCCTTATTTATTGCATTCCTTGTTATCCTGAAACCGTTAAAAGATTGAGGTAAAATCGTCGCTATAAATTAAAATGCGCATTCGTAACCTATTGAGAGAGATCACATTGCATTAATGTTGTTGTTGTAGTTGCTGATTTTTACTTTTTGTTGTGGAAAAGATGCTCTTAATTTTTTCACACAATAAAAGAGATGACAAATTCGAATGCAATAATGAAATGAACAATGAAATGTCTCTTCTTCTTGATATTGTTTGTGTGTATGACGGTGAGCATTGTTTTTGCTGTAAAATTGTTTTTTAGATTTTTGTTGTTGCGTGGCGGGCATTTAAAAGGACATACTTAAAGTTGAAATTAAAAAAAATTAAATCTTCAAAAATCGACTTAAGCAGTTTTACCGTCCACCCTCATATCCAAACAAGCCGCACTCATATCAATCACACAGCCAGTTCCTTAGTAAGAAGATGAGCTGAGTATGTTTTAAACAACGATTTCGGAGTATTAGTTACTTGCACGTTTTTTTTGCTGCCATCTCTTAATCGCCACAGCATTCAAACGCCGCAGGCTTCGTCCTTCACAATGGCGTCCTGCTGTGCGCGTCAAATTAATGTGACAGTGTCTTCAGCTCTTTCGGCATTTTTTATACCATCTGTGTTCGTGTGTCTGTTAAGGATATGTTGCAGGACAATTCGCTGTTTCGATGCACTTGTTTCTCATTTACAGTTGACTAAGTGTCTCTTCGCTTGAATGACTGGTTGATTGACTCAGCATGGGTGTCTTCTAAACAAAAAAAGGTTTGTGTGTGTGTGTATGTGTTATTATTTTTGTTAAATGTGCCGCAAAAGAATAATCGACTGACACATTTTCTGGGCGCCACATGACCCAGTTGAAAGTGACAAGTGAGACAGTTGTTGCCTTTTTAGTGTTCTTTGCTGTGTGGTTTTTGGGTGTAGATGCTTGCTATTCGTATTGTTTCGATTTGATGGAAATTGTATTTATTTACAAATAGTTGCCTGTGAGTTCATAGGGACATATATATACTTTTCAAATTAAGCAAAAAATAGTGTTGCCACATATTTAGGTTTTTTTGAAGCATTTATATACATATGTATAAAATTCAATATACAAACTTTGAATACTTTATTTCACTTAAGCTGTATATAATTCCATTTAATTCTTTCATCTCAGTGGCAACAACGAGATTTTAAAAATCAACTTAAGCATGTTCTAATTAAAATAGTATCTCATTAGTAGTTTCTATTCGTAGCAGTCTCACATAAATAGTATCTACATATATACCCAAGCTACTCAGTTGTACCATAATTAAAATGTGGAAATACAGTGCAACCAAACAGATCCGAACTCAACCGCTATTTGCATATTATTGACATAAATACACATCTCTTAAATGCACTCAGATGCGCTCTGCTATATTCTATTCCTCAACTAACACCACCTCGCGACCGCTTATGGTTATGCGGCTTTGCGGCTTTCAACGCGCCGCGGGTGTTCCCCCTCACTCAAGCTCGCGCTTTTAGACGAAGCTCCCGGCCTACGAATTAATTGCTTTCCAATACGCTGCGTGGCATTATCAACAACGTGGTGATCCTGTCGCCACGCTTTTTTTGTTTCGTTTGTTTTGGTTTGCCCACTGCCACATACCACCAATGGCGATAAAATTGTCTCATCACCGCTGTGCGCCGCCACTCCAATCATAAACAAAAATTTTCTGCTGCCATTTCAATTAGGCAGGACCCAGACGCACCGCACTAAATTATGCAATGTGAACATTTTCATTAGAAGCAACAAACACACACACGCTCACTTATATTGTACAAGCGCGTAATCGGTGTGTGTAACAAGTGCTTAGCGACCTTTTGTGGCACCACACTTGCCCACTCGCTATCTTGTGTCGTTGATAAGCCTTTTATTATTGTTGTTCATGGTTTGTCTTGTTGGAACACACCTAATTCATTTATTTACTGGCGGTTTACACGCACCACAAGCATTGCCTCTAATATGACCAGTCTGTGACGGCCCAAAGGCTTGTCCAACCTGCCACATGATAATTACAATTTAAGTTAGGCGCTTCCACGGCCCAAGCGCAGGCTTTTGTGTGCAACACGGCGTTAAGTACTAGATTACACTTAATTTTAGTATTTTATGCCTTTTATTTGGTTAATTTGTTTATCTGTTTTGATTTGGTGTGGTGTCAGTTTAAGTGTCTCGTTTGTTGCCTTAATTCCTTGTGATGGCGCCGTGTGTGTGTGTGGCGCGTTTATTTATTTGTTGTTGTTGTTGGTTTTATATTTGCCTATAGGAGGTGTGTAGCCGATAAGATAGGCTGGTGTTTGTACTTATACAACTTGAAGAAGAAAGTGTCGTCCGTTCGCCTGGAGTAAAATGCTCCAAATTGGCGGTGAATTGAGTTGTACTTTTGTTGGCAATTGTTGTTTTTGTATCCTCAAGCCACTAAGTAAATTGTTAGATTTATTGCTTTACAATTGCTCTCAGCAATGTTGCCGGTTCATTTAGCAGTTTAGTGAAAATTTTTTTTTATGGAGAGACAGTGATATTTAAATACCGGGAGTGCTCGATAGATGACACTGTAATCGAAATTTAGGAAAACAAAACTGTTAGATCTGGTATTAGAGACTGTAGTAAACTATATTTCAAAAACTGAAAATAAATATTTCTGATAGAAAAATAAAATTATGGCGATAGATGTCGCAAGAGTTGAGTTAAACAAGAAAAAACGTTAACTTGGGCTGTACCGAAGCTAATATACCCTTCACAGGTGAATTTCTTTTAGTAACTATGTGTTTAAGCAAATCTAAAGACGTAAAAAAAAGTAAGTAAAAGAAAAAGAAAACATTTTACTAATTCTTTTTAGCCGAGATTTAGATTCTGATCGTTCAGTTTGTATGGCAGCTGTATGCTATAGTGAACCGATTTGAACCATTTTTTCGGATATTAAATTATTTCTATGAGCAATAACTCACACCAAATTTCGTGAAGATATGTAATAAAATGCGGAAGTTTTCCATACAAGCCCTTGATTCCGATCGTTCAGTTTGTATGGCAGCTATATATCATAAGTGGTCCGATATCGGCAGTTCCGACAAATGAGCAGCTTCTTGAAGACAAAATAACATTTAAAATAATTTTAAAACGATATCTTAAAAACCGAAGGACTAGTTCGTATATATACAGACAGACAGACAGACGGGCATGGCTAAATCGACTCAGTTCAAGATACTGATCATTTATATATATACTTAACAGGGCCTCTGACGCTTCCTTCTGGGTGTTACAAACTTCCTGACAAACTTAATATACCCTGTTCAGGGTATAAAAAGAGCATTTTCCAAAATCAAGCGATCACAAAACAGATTTCTCTTATTTCATATTTTTATATACTTATAAGTCTATTATTATGTATTCACACAAATGCTGCAATAATATCTATCTCCAACACTCTACTCTATTAACATCTATTAATATATATTACATACATATGTGCATTTTCCTGGAAGATCACTTTGATTCTCCACATTTAACGCAAACAATTCAATTAAGTTTCAAAAGGAAATAAACGTCGAATGCAAAGCGCAAAACTAATTTAATTAAAATCGGTCTGGTGTCACAGTCGCGGCGCAACAAACAACTCCAAAATCTTATGAACGCAGCGCAAAGCGCTTGCGGCATTTGCATGCAATTCACTTAGGGGGAACATAGAATTTCATTAAACGCATCGTTATAATAAAAATTAGTCGCTCTTTATGGTAATTATGAACTAAATGCGTGCACTCAAAAGCAGTCAGAAAGTAGACACTTCCCCTTGGGTGTACAAATATTTGAGTACTTGACACTTTTACGCAATAGAGGCGAAGAGTAAAAATGAATAACGGCTTTGTCGAAAGCGCGCTCTCATGACTGACTAAACATGAACAGTCTTTCTTGAAAGTAGCAACTAGCATAGCGGGGAGCGGCGGTGCGCGACACGTCACAACTGTCAGGAAATCTTGAAATTATCAATACTGACAACTTTATAGCCAGACATCATTTTTATTGCATGCGAGAGAAATATTGTGATTTGAAAGTTTGCACTAACTGTTGCTTCCACCATAAAGTCGAGTGGGTTTGTCACAGCCGACAATAGTTAGTGTGCGAAGGGAGGGGGAACAACAAGCGGTTGGACTGGAACCGCAACAGGGGCGGCCTTCTTTGACATGCCTGATGGGTTGTCAAATGGAAATGATGTTGTTGTTGCCGACGGTAGGCGCAGCCGTATGGCCGACGACGAAGAAGTGGGCCGCCTAGCCACGACGGCAAAATTAGCATGTCGCAATGGCTGGCATTGATAATGTGACTGCGTGCGCACCTCCAAAGCACACCGAGAAAATAATTGTCTGTTAATTTCCGCTTCGTCATGCCTTGTGCAGCCGATGCAGCCGGTGCAGACGACGCATGCGATAAGCAAGAATCAAAGCGTCAAGGCGTGCAGTGCGGCGACAAGTGTTGCAAATGCGTAATATACTGGTATGCGGCAAGTAAATTCACTTGCCACACAGCCGCTCACAGTTGACTATCAGTCTGTCCCTCCATCTGTCTGTCTGATTGTCGGCCTATCTATGCGAGTTGTGGAGAGTGCGCGCGGGATGCGTTGCCCCACAGACAGACTTTGGGTTAGTGTGCAGCAGCCAACGGTACTTCTATTACTCCTGCAGCATTTGCTGTGGTTGTTGTCATTTATTCACAGTCAGTCGCTCAATCTCTTTGGCCGAAAACTATTTTAATTGCCTGACAGCGAAATTAGTCCAATGTTGTTAATTGCAACTGATTTTGAAATGCAATGAACTTGAAATGTGAAAATGTTCAAAGACAAGTAAATGACTGTCAAATACGCCAACAAGCATAAGTAAATACTATATATTATAACGGGTGATTTTTTTGAGGTTAGGATTTTCATGCATTAGTATTTGACAGATCACGTGGGATTTCAGACATGGTGTCAAAGAGAAAGATGCTCAGTATGCTTTGACATTTCATCATGAATAGACTTACTAACGAGCAACGCTTGCAAATCATTGAATCATTGCCCTAGAAAAGTTGGCAGAAAATCCGCTTTTTTATCGACAAATTTTGTTCAGCGATGAGGCTCATTTCTGGTTGAATGGCTATGTAAATAAGCAAAATTGCCGCATTTGGGGTGAAGAGCAACCAGAAGCCGTTCAAGAACTGCCCATGCATCCCGAAAAATGCACTGTTTGGTGTGGTTTGTACGCTGGTGGAATCATTGGACCGTATTTTTTCAAAGATGCTGTTGGACGCAACGTTACGGTGAATGGCGATCGCTATCGTTCGATGCTAACAAACTTTTTGTTGCCAAAAATGGAAGAACTGAACTTGGTTGACATGTGGTTTCAACAAGATGGCGCTACATGCCACACAGCTCGCGATTCTATGGCCATTTTGAGGGAAAACTTCGGAGAACAATTCATCTCAAGAAATGGACCCGTAAGTTGGCCACCAAGATCATGCGATTTAACGCCTTTAGGCTATTTTTTGTGGGGCTACGTCAAGTCTAAAGTCTACAGAAATAAGCCAGCAACTATTCCAGCTTTGGAAGACAACATTTCCGAAGAAATTCGGGCTATTCCGGTCGAAATGCTCGAAAAAGTTGCCCAAAATTGGACTTTCCGAATGGACCACCTAAGACGCAGCCGCGGTCAACATTTAAATGAAATTATCTTCAAAAAGTAAATGTCATGAACCAATCTAACGTTTCAAATAAAGAACCGATGAGATTTTGCAAATTTTATGCGTTTTTTTTTTTAAAAAGTTATCAAGCTCTTAAAAAATCACCCTTTATATGTAGATATCGTCTATATTATTTGTTGGCTGCGCAAAACACACAGCGCCTTGACATGCAAATTTTCGCAATCAATTTCAAGGCGACATTAAATATGTGTGTATGCATTTTTCTCGAGTTGTAAGTAAACAGTGTTGCATTCGAAACAAAAAAGAGCTTAAGTCGACTTAAGTTAATGACAGCGACTTAATAAACCATATGGATACCCGAACAATATCAATCGATACATCAGCAATAGTTCAAGATCGGAAGCTTTGTAAGAAAATTTGCTCACCTTAATGCGAACACTACTTCCATATATTCAAACTTTGTGATATACAATTTTGAATTCAAAAATAAATTTGAGTGCCACTGACAGATAGCCAGATTGGGCAACATTGCAACTTTTGATCTGCATTCGACGCGGCGCCTATGACGAATTTTCGTATTTTGCGGGGGAAAGGCGAGTCCACCACTTAAATGTTTAGGCGTCTAACAATTTGCGTTTTTCTCGATTTTCTTGTTGTGCTGCAAGCGTAAGTGGATTCAAAGTCAAGGATACATTCGAATTCATTGAATTTTCAATTTCAATTTTTTGGTCGTGTAACTATTTTTTGTTTCACTTGCCGACTCATTGACGCGCCCACTTTCAATTGAATGAAAGCAAAATTAATTTGAAAACATTAAATATCTCACAAATGTTTCGAAAAAAATCAATGCAAAGTACTTAGTCGCTGCTTTTTGGGAGCGCGTTATAAATTACCCTAATTTCCTTTGTCCATTACTCTTTCGATTGGGTCGTTGCCTGGCGACATTTGCTTTGATCATCCTGTTTTATCACAATCAAATCAGCGATCGAAAGCGTACACGACTACCTTTTGTAACGTTTTGTAGCAAGCCACCGTCGGAACGATCCAACACGGCGCGGCAGGTCAGCTAAAGACTATCCTTGCTGCTCCAATTATTTTTCCTCCGTTCCTCCTTGCCTACATCAATTTTGGATCAATAATTTTTTTTACTGGCTGGTGCTAGCCGCTGTCAATGCGCTCCATAAATTTGCCTAGTTTATGGACTGCTCACACCTATTTCGACTTAAAGCGTTGCTCACCCTCATCTCTCATATGTGCGCCTTCCTCTTTGCGCCCAAACGAGCTGCTTACTTTTTGTTGTTGCACGCGGCTTTCTTGCTGTGGCGCGCTCCATTACTTTGATGCTCATTGAGCGCGTTCTATTATTGTTGCTGTTGGTTTTTTATTGTTGATTTCAAACACATCCTGTGATAATGAGGGTGCGCTTATCATTGTAGTTCATCTGATTAACATAACACGGTTTGTTTGAAGCCGCTCCTGTTGTGCTTCTGATGGTGTGTTGGATAAAAGGCCAAGTTGCATGTGTATGGGTTAGGAATATTTCTGTAAAAGGAAGGTCTTCCTATTGATGAGCTACTCAGAGCACTTTATTGAGAATGTTTTATATACAACGCTTGTGATTGAGACTCTTGAATTAATTAAAGTGTTTAGAGTAATTGTCTTTCTAAACGATCTTCTTTTATGTGGATCATATAAACATTTTTAAGGTGTGCAAAAGTATACGAGTCCACCTTTGAAATGTATTCTATTTTTATGTAACTAAGAAAATCGAATTTTAAATATTACTAGTTTGAAACTTTACTAAAGTGCTTGCCTACATTTAGGCGATAGACACCTGTACTGTATTGAAGATAGCCATAAACAGTATTAATCCAGTTTCTTTATATATAAAACAATTCAAAACTTCAAACCAATGGATAATATTGTGATTGGTATAGAAAATTTTAAAACTTAAACAAAGTTTTCAGTGAGTTCAAGCACTGCTAAATGTGTTGCCTACATTTAGGAGAGTTATAAAATATAACTTAAAAATAAGAGCACAAATACGGATAAGACTGAAAACCAAATATAAATATGATTCTATTATTTATTGACCCTGATAAATTAAACTAATTGTATACAAATAATTTGTAGGCGAAATTCAAAATATTTTTGAAACATTTTATAATAATTCTAATCTATAAGAAGAATATCTTATATTTTCATTATATAAATTTTCTCAGACGCTTGCGACAAACATATTTTCCAACTTTTGTAGCATGAAGCACATTTTCTTCAATTATTATAATTTTTATGTAAGTTGTTCCCGCTGAAAATGTATGTCCACTGTCTAAAAAATATTTATGACTAACATTAAAATGTGTCCCAAATGCGGTGGACCTGATCATGTGCCCGCTTTGGGCAAAAATTAGATTATACAAATCGCATCATTATGCGTGGCTACACTTATATATAAAAGTAGCCACTTTTCGCCACCGTACAGTGCTTACGAAAAGTCACAAGACGCCACAATTTATGAACGGAACCAATGAATATCACTTTCAATAAATTTCTAAGGTGTAGCATGTGAGTTGAGTAGCGCCTAAATACATATTTATATGCAAAACAAAAATAAAATATTCATGCAACGGCATGACCATAAAAATACCGCAATTAATGTGGCACTAAAGGCACCAAAAATGTGAAGCATGTCTGTATGTGTGCCGTAGTGAGTGCCGTCTGGGCAGTGGGCCAAATACAATTTCAGTCTTCTGCTTCCTATAAAAAGCATGCACTTAACGAGACAAACTCACATGTGTGCACAGACAAACATTTAGTCAAATGAGACAAAAAGTGAGAGAAAGAAAAAAAAATAAATTAAATCAGATATTTTTAGTTGTGCACACAGCGGCTCTTCAGTGTTTATTTGATAATGCAGCGGTGTCATGTCAATAGTGAGACATCGACACGTAATATTAGATCTGCAGCTGCAGCAGGCGGCGACGGCGAAGGTGAGAAGTATTCGATTATTTGACACACTTTCGCTTAACGACAAATGACTTGCGTGCAGCTAGAGTAAACTCTACTCAGTGGACAACTGCCACAGAGGTGGCAAAAGGAGAATGGAGAAACTGTGAAAAATTTAAGTCATTATCTAATCGTCTGCTATTATATTGATGCGAAGCAATAGAAGGGATCCAAAATGGCCTAAAATGACAAAAAGTTCTTGTATGCTGCCACCGCTATCTGCCGCTATCGAACGCCTACAAGTTTCGGTGATGAGAAAGCTTTGTCAGTTTATACTATTGTTGTTAGTTGACACAACAACTGACACGGTGAGTGCACAGGTGCCCTTATTTATTTGAATACTTTGAAAGCTTCTGATGAGCTTTCAGAGCTTTCGCACTAATGAAAGCTATATCGCATGCATAAAACTATAGAAGAATACAAACATACTTTCGAAACACCCTTTGTAACGTTGCTATGTGATTAGTAGATGATCATAAAGCGACACCCACATGCGAAATCGCCGAACGTCAGTCGACTGTGCGCACTCATCATTAACACTATCATAAATAACAAAAACGACAACAAAAGCACAAAAAAGTAAATGAAAAGAACAGACGTCACAAATATGAACCAAAATATATGTAAATCACACCATAACAAAACTATCTAGTAGCTCTTCTAAGCAAATAGGTTGCAGTCAAAAGCGAAAGACCCGCCCGAGAAGGATGAAAGGAAGCGCCAATGCATTTAACGCAACAGTGGTGGAGACATTAGTGAGCTCATTAAGACGCCCACTTGGCGGTCTGACTCACTGCCAGACAGCTGGAGTGTTGTTGGTGGGCAAAGTAAACACCGCAAGACGCAAAGTGCTAAAACTTTGCAAAACCGCTAGAAAACAGAATGCATACAATGAAAATATTGAAAAGTGTGAAGAAAGAAATAGCATAACAGTCCATGCGATTCCATGAAGCAGGGATTGCTTAGCAGCGGCGTCCACAATTAGCCGACAGAGGCGCACAGAATGCGTGTTACAAAATACAGTTCTTAATTTTTTCGATAAAGAGTCAAATAGTGTAGCGCTTTGGAAGCTATTTGTTATTTGCACTTATCGTTTACCGTTTGGCCAACATAAATATTTATATTCGACTGGCACACTTAGGCATAATGCTAATGATGGATAGATGGCTGCGAAGAATTCGACAATTCGCCTTAATTATAGCGCATTCCCTTCACACTCACCGACCCATATCTGGTGGATCTGGATTGGCCTACCCCGCGTGAGCACGTACACAAACACCACCAGCAAATATCTAACGCCTTAAATAATTATTTACGCAGCAATCAGCGATTTGTTGTTGGGCAATCGGGAACAATTTCAATAGCCAACAATTGGGTGGTTTAATTTTCAACACCTTTTTGAGTTGTGAGTGTCAACAGCAAATTGAAAATTGCGCAAGAAGCAAGAAAGCCTAACACTTGAAAGGCCCAACACCGAAATGTTGGTGAGGTGAAATAAAAAAATAAAAAAAAAATTAAGCACTTATGCGCAACATTTCGACACTTTTTCGAGATACTAGCTGTCGAACACACCGATGGAAGTTTAAGCGAAAGCTTTTCTGCCTAAATATCTATAGCAGCAAGATCTTCTATAATTTACGGTACGCGTATCACCAAACAAAGAAAGATAAGCTCTAAATTTCAAACAAAAACAAACCCGTAAAGCCTTTGAATATACTATATAGCAAAGCTTTCACTTTTGGATTGATGTAAAAATGCTATGAAAGCAACAAATATCAAATGATAAGATTGTTTAAAGAGTGGTAAATAGAAAACCGCAAAGTCTGCTTGGTACGGCGAAATGAAAGCACCAGAGCTTTTGAGCTTTCGCCTAAAGCTAAAGCCTAAAATTTTTGTGGGAATAAACAAGCAATTCAATTGAGCGCGTTATGGGCACATTAAGGAAATGATGAACTGAGCACATTATGGAAATTATTTTTCTGCAAACAATGCCATTATATTACATTACATCAGAAGTGTAATCTCGAATAGCCTATTATATTAAGAATAGAACTATTGGAAAACACAAAAGAGAAATAAAATTGCGTCAAGCAATTTAACTTGACTTTAGCGCTGAGGCAACAATGTTGCAATTTTTCCTAATTTCTATTTTAGTGAAACACTTTTAATTTTCGGTACTACTGACGCCACCATGTCGCATTACTTGATGACAGATGTGGCACAGCCGGCGGCTATTCTCGTTTCGGGTGCTTCGAAAGTTCAGCGGAAAGGTTTTCAATTAAAAAGTTTTGAAAGTGAAATGAGAACGAAATGAAAGAATACAAGAATTAATTTGTAGTTTTTGAAACAAATTAATTATCAAGATTGTATTTCCTGCAATAAGAATAAAAAAATTACTCTATTAAAAGCTAAAATATTCATGCAACTAATTTTCCTCAATTTTTCTTTTTTATTTGCAGAAAGAATTCACCGACGATTGTGTATTCAATGAGAACATGGAGCAGCACAACTACAACACCTATTCATCCACATTCAATTCGAATGCGCGACGCGTCTACTACTTGGCGCTGAATCGGCACGGCGAGCCGCGTAAACTGCAAATACCGCCGACCCGCTCGCTTGGCAAACTTGCCACTTACACGAACGCCATCACCGAAACGGTGGATGAGGTACGCGTCGAACAGCTGATAGCGAAGAATTTCGGCGAGAATCGCATTAAGCACGGCATACGCCAACTCTGTGATACGGGCAAACCATTGGTCGACCTGATCGATAGCAAACACTTCAAAGCGCTCCCTAAGTGCAATCCAAATTCTAGTAATAACAATAGTGGTAGCAATAGTAATAGTAATAGTAGTAGCAAAAAGAGTAGCAGCAGCAGCAGAAGCAGCAGTGGCAGCGGAAGCAGCAGTAGTCCTGTAGTAGGTAGTGATAGTGATAGTCCTAGCGGTAGTAGTAGTATTAGCGGCCAATCAATGAACAACGTTCCTGCTGCCAATGAGAGAGGCGAGTCACAAAGCAGCACAGTCACAAATAGCCATAGCAATCACAACGGTCGTGGTGGCCAGCGGGGCGGAAATGCGTCCAATAGCTTGAGTAGTAGTATTAGCAATAGCTCGACGACGAGTAATGGTGGCCATACTAGCGGTAATAGTAGTCAGAACGCGCTAAGCCATCAGAATCACAATGGTGGTGATGGCAAGAAGAAGAAGAAGCGGCGAAAGTGCCGACCGCACGAGAACGAGGAGGAGCATAATTGCCAAAGGAGCCCATTAGCGCTGCGCAAGCGCGGCAATATTGCCAATAATAAGAAATGTCGCGAGCAACTGACGCTGCAGCGACAGCGGAGAAGGCAGCTGAAGGCGAAGGGCGAAAAAGTGCCCTTTATGCCATTACCAGTGGCATGCAAGAAAAAGAAGAATGGCGGCGGCGGTGGCGGTGGCGGCGGTAAGAAAAATCGCCAGAACCAAAATCAGAATGGTAACAACCGCAATGTCGTTGGCGACGACGACGCGGGCGCAAATAACCGACGCGGCAAGAAGTTGAATGCGAATGCGCGGCAAGCAGGTGGCGTTGGTGACGGCGCGGATAATCGAAATGGCGGCGCAAACCGCAAGAAAGGACGAAACGGTGGCGCGCAAGCGCAAAAGAAACCGAAGAAGCAGACGCCAGCGAAAACTACAAGCACTACTACCACTAGCACTACGCAGGCGACCAGCAGCAGTACAGTTACGACTGCGGCGTCTACGACTACAACGCGGCAACATGCGGACAGCACAACAGTGGCGGCGGCGCTATCAATGCCGCCCACCACCACTGAATTGAGTAGCGCGGAAGTGGAGCAGAGCTTAGACCCGCGCGCTGAGGTGACAAGTGTGCGCGGCGAACGCGAGCGCGAGCAACGTAATGTGCGCTACACCAACTCAATGGAAGACGATGCGTTGCATGCGAGCGCGGCTGCGGCGACGGCCGTGGCGGCTGAAAATAGCAGTTCGCATGAAGAATCCACAGAGGCGGAAGCCAGTGAGGAGGAGGAGCACAGTGAAGACGTTGTCGGCACACTTACTGGCGCGTCGGATGAGGACGACGCCGACGACGACGGTGACGAAATGTACGATGAAAGTGAGGAGAGCGTGGCGGCAGCGCCGCCTGCTTCATCGGCAGCTGCAACCGCCTCACTCGCAACGAGCGGTGGCAAAGCGGCGATGGCGCGTGCGCATATACTCGGGGATGCAGACGATTTTCTATACTACGATCAATTCGATTTGTGAGTTTCAAAATTTATCTTAAACACTACATTCAAATCTAAATTGTATGCTAATCCACACTACCACAATTCCCACACACCCACACAACCGTTCAAATATCCAAACACCTCAACAACCCCATCCATACAACTGCAAAACACCCACACAAACACACATCCTTTGTAATCCATCGCTTCCTTTTTAATGCTCTTCAAACTTGTTTCATTCAAAATTCGTTTCTTTAACCATAATCCTTTTTTATTAAAAATATTTTTGGTATTAGTTTTAAACATTTTTGATGGTTGATTTTATTGATTAAACAAAAATAGTGTTTAGCGCGTGAGAGAATGTATAACAAAGAATATTTTCAAAATTTTGTTTGGTTTCTGTTTTTGCTAATTTGGTCTAACTCAATATTGGAAAGTTGTTATTTCAAAATTTATTTAAATATTTTTCTAATTTTTGGTTATTAGCTACATTGGATATGTTTAGACGATTTGGCATTAACTTTGGCAATGTGTTTTTTTTATTTCTTCCAAATTATTTATTAATTTATTAAACCATTTACAAGTAGTTGGTGTTTTCCAAAATGCAAAAGATTGCTCGCGAAAAATTGGAATTTTAGTTCGATTTTTATTTGAAAAGAAATCTTGCTTGCATTCAAAAAACAAAAGAAGAAAGCGCAAACGCGTATGTAAATTGTAAAAATGGACGAAAGAAGAGTCTTATGTGGCGTATATAATGAATTGTACAAAAATAACCGCTACTTCTTATTTAAGGCATTTATTTATAGCATACACACACACACACATGTATACAAACATATTGTAAATTGAAACATTAAACACAGCGAAGCATATTTTTGTAAAGCAAGAAAGTAATGAAGAAAAGCCGACAAGTGAATTTTTAGAATGAAAAAGGAATTTGTAAAAATATATAAAAAAAAATATATTTAATGAACTCGAAGAAGTGCATATACACACACACACACATACACGCAAATGCACCTGCAATTCAAAGCGCATGCGCACACGCAAACACAAGCACAACAGCACCGAAAGCTGAAGCGAGCCACCACAAATGCATTCAACCCACCTGCAATCATCACGCATACAACAACACAAATACACGCACATATATACGACCCATTCACCATTTCATAGATATTTTTGAGACATACGAAAAGTATATGGATGTGTGGAGTTGTTGCGTTTACAAAAAGCTTTCGCGAAAATTTTGCTATTTTACCACATAAAGCTGTTAGAATTGATCAAATAGGCAAAAATATGTTTATTTTAATATTCCCAAAAAATGTATTTAGAAAGCTTTAAGTTTTTCTCAAAACGTGCTTTTTAAAAAGTACAGCTTTTACAGCACTTCTTTTCGATCTTAGTATCTTTTAGTAGTGATTTTATTTTAAACGAATTTCTTAATTTTTTTTGTTTGGAGTGTGAAAAGCTTTCAACACTCAGCTTTTAAAACTTTGAAGTGAAGAGTCACCGCATTTAACTTATTTCACATTTTATTATCCCTTCATTGATTTTGGGAATCATGTATACTATGAATTCTAAAAACCTTAGCGACAAATCGTTTGATGTCAGTGAAAAGCATCTTTTTTTTAAGGAAATGTTTAAATCTTAAAGAAAATGATAAATTTAGAATTTTATTTTTAAGATTATTTTATTTCAGTTCACCGCTTTATAGGAAACATTGAATCTATATAGAACTCGGGCTCCTTTTCTTAACAAATTGTGTTCAGTGAAATCTCAATGTAACTAAACTGTTTTATAAGTGTAAGCAATAAATTTACTTTAGTAAACCACTTATAACCACGATTTCGAAATTAGTTTATGCTTTGTGTGCTTTGAAAAAAGCTTTTATTCAATGAAAGTGTATTAAGTTAATGCGAAGCTTTATGAGCTTTCACGAAAACTTTTGGTCATTTCAATGAGACATCAAAAAAATAAATTAAATAATATAAAAATCAATTCATTTAATTCAAATTGAGTAGAATTGCTTACTATTAAAAAAAGTATTTAATCCCACCGATTTTTATAATGCCCATGAAGAATTTGGATTTAAAATTTTCAGGATATTACAACAAAATGTAATCTGATACAAAGCTACAAAATAGTTTTCGGGACAAAAAATATGATTTTTATTTGTTTAAAAAAGTAATAAATTGGAGAATAAACACAAAACCAGGATAAAGCGTCACTCCGCACATCCATATAATCGAAAATTTTCAATTTGATGAAAATGTTAAAATACACACACCAACATAACCCCGAAAGCGCACTGTAAATAAACCGCACAACTACAAGCACACATACATACCCAAAAAAAAACACATATTCATACTCATAACACATAGTTTAATGAACAAATAAGAATGAGATGCTTAAAAATAAAATCGAAAGATAAAATTATAACTGTAATAGTATAATATGAAATATCAATAAGCAAATGCATAAGAAACCTCGCTGCCTCTCAGTAAGTAATTTAAATAGTTAAAAAGAAGCAATAAAAAGCAAATTAAAATTAAAGAAAAAAAACTAAAAAATACAAGAAGATATTAACTAACGAAATGCGAAAACAAATCGAAATGCGAAATGAATGCAGTAACTAAAAAACAAAACTAAAATGCTCAAATATGCGCCTTCAAAGAAACTAGTATTAAGAAAATGAAGAACATTTTTTATGAAAACAAAAACTGAAAAAAAAACTTATTTAAACGAAAAAGCTGCGTAGAAGCTCAATTCGAGCATAACTCAGTCTGTAATGAGTACTGCGTACGAAATGATAAGCAACTTAACTCAGCTATGATTAATTTATTGCTACTTGAATATTTATTGAAAAATATTTTCTAATTTTAGTTATTTAATTTTTGTTTTTAAGTTCTGTTTTGCTGTGCGACTAACTGAAATGCAAATAGTGTTTTATTTTCATTTTTATTATTAATTATTATAAGCGAATAACAACAATTCACACATAAACACACACTTGTACACATATATACCTATATACACATACACTGAAACATATACGTTATAACTAGCTGTTAATGACTACTCTACTTGTAATTTGTAACGAAAACTCTATATTTAAGCATTTAATTCTAATTAAATTATTATTTTTTTAACTTTATTTAATTTCAATTGTTTAGTTTATAAATTTGTAATGTTCATGCGAAATTACATGTTAACAATCAGTGGTCATTGTGTGGTCAGAGCTGAGGATGTAAAGCGTATGCAAGCAACAGCTGACGGCCATATTAATAGAAGAGCGACAACACACATACATACGAACATGAGAAATGAGTAAAATTTCTTGAATGAAAAATTGTAAAAAGCATTATTTTTAAGTTATGCTCTTTTTAATTTTAAGTGAGAATAAACACTACTTAATAATAAAAAAACAGTAATAATACTTAATACATACAAATAAGAATGATAATGACGATGATGTTGATGCTGATAATGATAATGAGAATCAAACTGAAAACAAAATAACAAAAAAAAATGAAACAAAAATAAATGGAATACATACAAATAAAGCAATTTCGTTAAAGATTTATTTCATTCAGCTGTGAAATGTAAGGAGTTTGCATGTCTTATTATTTACAGTTAAACATGTGTATTTTATTTTATTTTAAATGTAGTTTGGCGTATACACCGCCGTACCGTTGCATGCACGTAAAATTGTTGTGAAAAAGATGAACATTTTCAAAATAAATTTGTTAAAGAAAAATTATAATTGGCTATAAAAATGAACAAAAAAATTAAAAAAAAGACCTATTGAAACAAAAACAAATCAGAGAGCACAATCAAGTACCGCATAGAAAAGCAAAAAAGCAGTACATGAATAATTAATAGCGACGTTAGGCATAACTTTATAACACACACAGTGCCACTTACCAATACATTAACACGCATAACGTTTGTGTGTATAACAGCGGGACTAAGGAGAAGGCGGCGGTGCAAATCGCAAGTGTTTGTTACAATTTTTACGTTACTAAGCTTTTAACAGTGATTCTGAGCGCTAATTGGGTATGGCAAAGGACATGGGCGTAAACTTATTTTATAAAACTTAAATTATTAAAAAAAATAATTAGTTTGTTTGTATTTTGTTTAATTAAGCAATTAAAAATGTTGTGCAACATGTTGCTAGCAGCATTTCGTGTTTTTGAAATTATTTTGTTAAAGTTACATTTAACTCTTATGCATTTTTATAAATTCTCTTCATATTTCTATCAACATGTTGCTAACACAAAATAGTTCATCATTTCTTAAAATTTACCTTGTGACACCATTTGTTGACTTTATCAATAGTAATTTTAAATTTTATGACAAAATGTTGCGCAACATGTTGCTAACAACATTTCATTTTTTTGGAATTATTTTGTTAACTTACATTAAATTTAACTGTTATGCATTTTTATAAATTCTCTTCATATTTCTATCAACATGTTGCTAACGCTAGTTATGATAGTTCACTTTTCTTAAAATTTACCTTGTGACACCATTTGTTGATTATCAATAGCAGTTTTAAATTTTATGAAAAAAAATGTTGCGCAACATTTCAAAACATAATATGTTGCCGGCAATATTTTTCATCTAAAGGAATATTATTTATTTTTTTATTTTTCTTCTACGTTGATATATTATCATAAAATAACAGGTCTTATTTCTATTACTTTGCAACATGTAGATAAAGATTTTTTGCCATAAACCGTAGTCCACGTTTGTGTTTTAACATAATTAGAGTGTTTTAACATAATTGTTGTTTACAACAAATATTATTATTATACCCGCAACATGTTGCTAGAAAAAGCGTTGTGAGTAACATAAAGTCGTGTTTAAATTATAGCCAACTCACTATATGCAGTATTTTTCTGCAACATTTCACTAGCAACATTTTCAACAACATACAATGAGGAAATAGAGATAAATTCATATTTTTCCAAAAAAGTTTCAAAAACTTTGTAATTACATAACTTGTATAATACTCTCAACACAGAAAATATTTCTCTATTTTCACGAATTTTCTAGTTGACAGGTTCTAATTATTAACGGAAAAAAGTATTCCGACGCCAAATGTCCTCTGCTATGCTTATAAATCATTGCATTTTATGTTTCCATATTAAGAAATATTAAAAAAAATTGTTCATTTTGCATTGTGTGCGATTTTTTGTAATATTAACTATATGTTCATCGCCTTGATGTGCATGTTTTTTGCTCTTTTGCTTATGGTGCTTAATATATAATGACCTATATATTAAAATGGTAAGTTGTTTGGCTAATTTCATTTAATTAATTTTTAGTTATAATGCTTTAATTTGTATTTGCTTGGCATGCTTTTACTCGCACATATTTATTTTTATGCTTTTGTGACTGCTTTAAATGCATGTTATATTTCTCACAGTGTATGACACATATATTTTGAACATTTTATTTGTTTTATTTGTATTATTTATTTTTTCGTTATTTTAATTAGAAATTATTATAATTTACATTATACAAAATTTTGTTTTATTTGTTGTTGCTTCAAATAAGTAATTGCCTCATACCACCCACCCGAAACACGTTGCTCAATTCTTCTCTCTTCTTTCGCCCACTTTTAGCCTACCAATTGGTCTATGGAAATTACTTGCGTTGTACTGGCTGACACACTGGGCGCTACGGCGGCAGACATAACGAATATTTGGCTAAATTATAAATAACAATTTGAAAAGCTAAAGTTGTAAACATAAAGCAATGAAATTCTAAATTTACACATAACATACAAACACGTCCATAAGTAGCGCACAATTGTTTCCATTGTAGTTGTAATTGTAGTGCTATTGTAATGTTGTACGGATTACCTGCTACCCATTTGCCATGTCACCTCGTCCAAGTAGGATGCTGTACTCATTGGTTTAAACACATTTTATAAAATCAAAGTAAATTAGTCAGCTCGGCATTAGCCAATATTAGAATTTGGAGAAATTAAAAAAAATAATCGAAATCTCACATCTTCACAATAAAAGCTCGCACATTTTCTGTTAAATTTTCGTTATAAACTTTTTTAAGTAATTTCGAAAAGCACGAAAATGCAAGCGATGCTAACGGTGAATTTAAGAAATGAGCGTTTAAATTTTAGCACCAAAATTTACATACATACGTTCTACTTACCATACGGTTCATACAAAGAAGCTAACTAGTAAATTCTACTATATAAAATTTATTTGAAAGAAGTTACATTTAAACTATAATTAAATAGCATACAAAATAATTATAAATATTATTAATGAAAATAATTAAATTTATATATATTATAAACTATGATGGTTCCTGCATAAACAAAAAGTAAATGTACCATTACTTTAGTTTGCTATTTAGACTTAGTTCGATCTTTTTAATGCATTTTGTAAATATTTCACACACTCATATACATTTAGCAATAGTAACATATATAAACTCTAATATAATAATAGTTACTAATTCTAATATTTCCAATAGTTAGAAGAAATTAATTATAAAATCCTTGTGGCGAAGAAGAAATAATTTTTTATATTCGAAAGTGTTTTCATAAGTTGAGAAAAAGAGTTTAGAATATCGACAGATATCTTACATAACCACATTTATGTTTTGAATTTTGCTACCACAACTTCAGTTAGAAATATTGCTAGCAACATGTTGCCTAAAACAAATCCGAAATTTGACGCTAGTTGACGTGATTTCTGTTTCGAAAAAAAAATTATTCACTTAAAATACATTAGAGTAAAAAAATGTTGCTTGCAACATGTTGAATAAAATTAATTCGTGTGTCGAAACATGTTAACGTCATTTCTGTTTCGAAAAAAAATTATTAACTTAAAATACATTTGAGTAAAAAATGCTGCCAGCAACATGTTGCATAAAATTAATTCGTGTGTCGAAACATGTTAACGTCATTTCTGTTTCGAAAAATATTCACTTAAAATACATTTGAGTAAAATATGTTGCTAGCAACATGTTGCATAAAATTAATTCGTGTGTCGAAACATTTTCACGACATTTCTGTTTCGAAAAAAAAAAATTATTCACTTAAAATACATTTGAGTAAAAAAATGTTGCTAGCAACATGTTGCATAAAATTAATTCGTGTGTCGAAACATGTTAACGTCATTTCTGTTTCGAAAAAAATGTTTTCAATTGCAATATATATTTATTTTAGTTAAAAAATGTTGCTAGCAAAATGTAGACTGACAAAAATATATTTCAAATATGAATATAGCTGTTACTAAGCGAATAATGGAAATCTGATATTTTGTTGTTAAGACTTTAATAATCCGAATAACGAACTGATTTCATGCGTACCTTACTTCACCGCAACCTTTGCTGCTAATAAAAATGAAATTTCTTCTTCGCACGTACATTTAATGCACATATACAAAAACACACACGTAATTTAGTAGAAAATAATATTTATTGTAATTAAGCAAAGAAAAAATAATCAAAATTCTAACACAAACAACAAAAATTTCTGTGTAGCCATTGTCTTAAGTAGGATTACATAAAATTATACAATTAAAAGTAAATCCTTCAAAATCATCCCACAATTAACCAACTGCAACATATGTAAATGCATATAAACATTTCTAGGCATACAAGCATAAATATAAATACATACAAATATCATTTCCTGTATAAGATAAGTAGCCGCGATATGTATGATTGAATTGATTGTTTAATTACAACTAAATTAAGACTGATGAAACAATCACTGCAACGAATATATGCAAATGATTTCGAAAATATACACATACATACAAACTCAAAAAAACAAAAAAAATACGAAAAATACAAAAATAAAAGCAATAAAAACAAATAAACACAGATTTCTTTGTATTCACTTTTGGATTTTCGCAATAATTTTTTTCCATCGCAATGGATGGGCCGAATGCGAAATGCGTTTATTTACTTACACGTGTAATGAAGTGAATTGTAACGAATTGGCAAAATATTTCACTTGCACCTCATCAATGTTTGCTGGACGTTACTCGTAAAGAACGCTTCTCCACTTTTTTGTTTTTCGCTGTTTTTTGTTTTTGTAGGCAGCAGTGTAAGCAAATGGCAGGCATCAAGTCCGAATTGATTGGCCTACAAAATCATCTCAGGTGAATTCAGCGCTCGATACTCTCGATATTCGGTACACGTAATTGGTGGGTGATTGAGAGTTCAGCAATTTATGTGCGAACCACATCTGGTACTGGACAGTTGCGTAGTTGTAGCGGTAAGTAATGCCTGCGAAATAAGTACCACCAACTGGACCAGAGTAGTTCTAAATACTTTTAATGCTTCGTATATTTGAGAGTCGTACAAGCTGTATATACGATGTAATTAATGATTACGTCATACTAGCGTACTAGAGTTGCTGTCATCTGAAAAATCACTAACTGAATGAGATTGTGTATTAAAGTGGCCGGACGACTTGAGATTTTTCATAATGTAAAGGTATAAATAAAATATTTCTTTAACAAAAAGTGTTTTATTTATTAATCGGTATATTGAAGTGCTACCATCCGTAAGTATTATATACATTTAAGCAAAACTATACTGAAATGTTCCATATAAAGCTACAATACAAGATTTTGGTAGGAAAAATTAAGAGAAAGAGAACGTCTATAGAAATAATACCGATTCTACGGTGAGGTTTAGATAAAAGCAGTAGGTCGAATTGTGATGTTCTGTCAGATAGATAGATTTGTGAAATCGTGGGTTCAGTTTGTGAACTAACTTTGTTGAGATCCCAGTCCAGAAGCCAATGATCGACATTTGCTAGGTTTTAATAAGTTCACTTCAGAGTCTCATTTTCACATTAAATATGAATAAATTTCTCGAATTTCTCAAATATTTTGGCAACTACGTAACCGATTGTTAAACAACCACTTCACTCGTACTTCGTTTCTAATGCATTCCAGTGAGTGTTGACTATCTTGTTTGACACCTGCCATTAACCCCTAAAAGTTTGCATTTACCGCATTAAGAGCACTCATGGCTACATATGTAGCTGACACGCTGGCAAATGCAAATTGCACGAATGCCGCACTGACCTAGTCAGTTAATTATTGCTTGTTTTTCTATTGTATATATGGACAATATATCGGTAAGTGAATATACAAGAATACTTCGAAGTAGTAGAAAAAAGGAAACGAAAGGGCAGAAGAAGAAGACTAATACTTTCACAAAGAGAAAAATACTAACTAGCCTTAAATATAAAAGAGCAAATTTAATTTAAAGAATATTACACATTTTATAACAAAAAAATTATATGTATTGAAAATTCCTTGATAACGAAAGAAATAGAAAAGAAATTGCAAGGACACAAAAACTTTTGTATTACTATTTTTATAAATATGTGTAGGCTCGCACATTTAGCTAAGAAAATCAATAAATTATGCTAATGACACCAATAATGCACCAAGTTGTTCGTCTTCAACACAGGGAGACATAGGGACAACCCAGTAAACAAAATATTTTGGTAGTCTGTTAAAGAGAATTTAAGTTTTTATAGATGATAGATGAAAGGATCCGGCGATGGTTCTTTACGCTTACTTTATTTTACTTATAGAGCGCAGGCCTCGATCTAACAACTATTCGGTGGATGTCTACAGTTGGATTCTCATTATGAGTACAAATTTATAAATAAAGCTTTCACTCATATTCTCAAACTTACGATAATTATAATATATAAACAAATAAAATAAATAAAATGGTTAAAAATAATCGAATGACCTTCTGGTTTACTGGTTTTACTTCCATATGCATAACCTCTAAATACACAGCAAGTATCTTTTTATAAATATTTCGCCTTATACAAACTGGTATATGCCATAATTATCCTTATATATCAGTACAATATATACCCACAACGCTTTTAGCCAACAAATGTCGATACACTCAACACGCGTTGCCTTAACAACGGCCAAAACAAAAACAAACAATAAACCCATTTCGTTTGAGCAATTTAGTGGTGGAAGATGAGGAAAAAAGCGTTAAGCATTGTCCTGCTCGTATGTGTATTGTGAGTAATAGCCTGCAGGTACGCAGAAATAGACAACGTTTGGCTTAATCGTCGCAATCGGAGGGGGTAAATGAGCTCAGCGCATGTTGTCAACTTCAAATAGTTGGTCACAACAAATTGTCAAATTTTCAGTTGTACAGTGACAGTTGAACGGTTAAGTGGATTTTCGTCTACACGAAGACACCAATTTTGCCATATTCTGCTCTCAAGCGCGCGGAGGACCTTAATGCAGTTGTTGTGGAGCAACATGTATCCCCAATCAGAGTTGGATAATTACAAGTTGCAAGTGGATTTGCTGCAGGAAAAGCTTAAACAAAGGTTCGCACACGCATACAAGTGAAGTTAATGTGGCAAATATAATTTTCCATTTTTTTATTATATAAGCTAGAGTGGTTAATATAGTTTTTTCTTTTATGTAGCATAGAATTCTTATTGTTAAAATAGAATTGATTTGATTGAAAATTTTATAGAGAATTAAAATGTCAATAGGTCTTTGTCAGTGATTGTAATTGTTTCTTTAATAATCGATTATGAAATACATAGCGCAAAATTCTATTTGCTACCAGAATATTCCAAAAGAAAGTAAGACGTACGAAGGGTGCTATTTATTTTTCAGACTATGTACTTGAAAAATTAAATATAATTAAGTGCAACCACCACGATTACACATTCAAATCCAAAATTGGTAGTTTGTTTATTGCTATTCCAGCAAAAACTCTTGACCTTGTAGGAATGTGATAAAAATACGATCTCTGGATTTGTCATTCCAGAATAAAAGAGTATGTGTAAATGTCATTAAAGAGAGACATTCGCTTGTTCTTCAACTTCTAGCAGATTATACCAGTATGATTTTTTTAAATTATACAAACAGGTTGTTCGATTCGTCTCTCTCCTGGGTTGGCGAGTTAAAAAAAGCTATAATCACACATCAAGTAGAGCATCCGAACAGTAATGGGAAAATAACTAGCAGCCACAGTAACCTTATCTTTCTTATAAAATTATTCTTTGATATCTCTAAATATCTGAAAATCTGAAATATTTTCGAAAAAATAAAATAAAACTCTGTAACAAAGACTCATTTAAAGCTACTTTGAGAATTTAACTGTAGTAATTATTTTATTTTTATAATAGAAAATATTTTGGTGATGTTAAAATTTAATGAACTTTTAATTATAAAAAATCTTTAATTTATGAGTTATTGATCAATTAGTAGTGATTATAAGATTAAGTTACTTTAGGGATAACGCCTCAGTTGATTTAGCTATTTTTTATCTTCATTTAGATGGTATTTTCAAAGAAATAAAATAAAACTCAGTAACAAAGACTCTTTTAAAGCTACTTTGAAATTAACCTGTAGTACTTATTAATCCACAACATTACAATTTTTTTTCAATATGCGCCTCTCACCTTTACGACACAAAATACAGTGAGGATAACCGCCAACAATTGCAAAAAGAGCTTCAGCAGATTTTGCAGCGACGCAGTGAACAGTAAGTAGTCACCTACAACTAGGTAAAACACATTCAACTAACTATTATCCCTACCGGCTCGCTAGCGATAAGTCTGTACGCACCAAAATCCGACAAAAGTACCAAAGCTTTCTGGACGAACAGGAGCGCCGCAATGAGCGCAATAAAATGCTGATGCAAATGATCGAGCGCATCGATCAGCAAACGACAGCGTTATCAGCGCGTAGCGAGCGACTTAAAATGATGAAGGTGAGTAAAGTTGAAACACATATACCAGACAGAGTATCAACATAATCCTCTCACTACATCTCTATCATAAAGCTGCAATATGAACGGTACTTCGCCAAACTAATGCAAGCTCAACCGATGCGCTGCATACCAAATGCTGCGCCAACAACAAGATTCACAGCTGAAGCTACTCCCATAACAGCTATGACAGCGCCCACACAGATACCAGTACTACTGCCCGCCGTGGCCGCACAACCGCCAACTACAGCGCCACCTATGGACGCACTCAGTGGTTTGAAGAGTGAGAGAACAACAACCTCGATGCCAGCAACCGCTACAATACAACCAGTCGCTGGTCATTTGGAAGCCACGACAGAAGCACAGTCAACAGCTCTCACGCCACACATGTGGACTTTTGCAATGGCGACACCGACTCCGGCCGGACTATTGCTCAGCGGAGCGCCGACAACGACGATGGTTGGTGGTCACGGTGCTCTACCAACGACGACTACACCATTTGAATTCTTGCAGTATCCCCTCGGTTATGGACCGATGATGCAGCAGCAGCCGATGTATCAGCAAATGCCATACGCTACAGCTACACCAACTGGTCCTTCGATGGTATTCGGAAACCGGTGCGAAATACCACAGGGCTCCAATGTTGACTTGAAGGAGAAAGATCAGAGTGTCCTGAAAAACTATGGACTCACTGATAACACAGTACCAACCGCAGAAGCTGCGACTTCTACAGAGTTTCCCTCCATAGTAGAGACGTCAGCCGGTGAAATATCTAACAAACAAACTGTGACCATCCCGCATTCTATAAACAGAATGGAGGATAGGGGTGAAACTGAAGGATCTACGCATTCTTCAGCTACAGTCCCTGTAAACCTCACGCAACTAACATCTACACAGTCTGCCGATAAATTGACACGGTACCAGTCAGACTATTCTACATCGATGAAAGCTGCTGGAAACACTCCAACAACCGTAATCAGAGAACAGAGTCCCGCTGGTAATGAAGTTGTGAACAGTTTGTCCGAGGTTAAGCTGGAGGATGCCGATATTATGGACGATATGATGTCTCATACCGACCCGGCAGTAAGCTCCGAAGGACCAAAGATGAGCGCAAGATCTTCTTACAACTTTGAACAATATAATAAAAAGTCAGCTTCAGAAGATGATTGGGAAGAAGGGAATATCGCCAATTTGAGTACAGCTGAAGAGCACAGGCGAAAGATTGCCGAAATCGAGCAGCGTTACGGTACAATTGATGCTGAAGAAAATAACGACTACGCTACTAAAAATATGGACAACGACAGCAACAAAACTTACACAGGCTTTAAGCGTTTCTCAGAAATTGTTAATCAAAAGCATGAGCCAAACGCCGAAGAGCTACCAACCTCGAATGAGAATTTGGACAATCAATCATGGCAATCGCACACGGGCTCAGTGGATGATGCAGCAATAGCACCCACTTCTAGTATGCCTTCAGCTTCGAAGCCTATTTCGAATTCCAAAATCGATAACATTGAGAATGCCATTTATGGTGAGCTAGTGAATCCACAGTTGCCCGAAACTGAGGTGACGACCACACGAACAGCAGCACAAGGCTTCTTTACTGAACTACTTGAACAGCAAGAAACACCTTTGGAAGACAACAAGCTTCAGGAAACCAAAGCACAAGAACAGGAATACATAACAAAAGGTGAAATTGAAACATCAAATCTCTCTGGAGACGCGGATTACGCAAATTTTAACCCAACCATTGAAAGTGACAATACCGGGGTTTTGAAAGCAGAGAACTCCAAAAATGAGACAATCGATCCAGAAAATCAAGTTACTTATGGCACCTCCAATCAAGAGCTTTATCAGCCAACAAACACATTCACTGCAGAAAGCGCTTACGGTACTGCGGAATCTGCGAATAATTATGCCGAGTACCCAACAGAGCAAAAATTTAATCCAACTAATCCCACAGACTCCACATCTGACCAGCAACAGCAAGAACAACAACCAGACTATTCACAGCAAGATTATGAAAATTACGATGCCACGCAGTATGGCAACTACGACCCGAACGCTTATCCGGGCTACATCTACGATGAAACTACCGGCCAATATGTGGTCGATCCACAATATGCCGCCAGTGATGCTAATAATGCAGAAGCGATCTACTCCGCGCAAAATTACACTGAACCACAAGAGCAACAACAACAACAGCAAATGGAATATCCGACTGATCAAGCTCAAGAAATCAGTTATACATATGAAGACCAACAAGCCCCAATCACAACTGAACAAACAGCATTAGACGCCGCAGCAGCGTCCGCTGAAGCCACGGATGTACCAACCTCGCTACCAGCGGCAGTAGACACGGCTGTTACGCCAGCTCCCAAGGTTGTGAAGCCCACCTCAATTCTATCGACGACAGAGAAACATGCCGCGCAGAGTGATGCCCAGAAGAAGAAGAAGCGCGTGATTTTCGTGGACAGCAGCGAAACGGATGATAGTTCTAGCGTCAAGGCCCCGGCGGCTGGTGCGGTTGCTCAAGGCGGTGAGAGCGACTTTGATTTTTCAAGTGGTGCAGAGACATCGATGGGCTAAAAGTTGGTGTATTTTTATGGTCCACATAAATACTAGACTTAGTACACTTCTGAAAACATGTTGTTATTGTAATTGTAATAATTTTAGTAATTTTTTGAGAAACACATTCGAGTTCTACACGTATGTATTATTATTGCACCTTATAATTACGAAAATATGTAATTTTTTTTTGTGAAAATAATTAATAAAATCAAAAAAAACTTGTATCTTTAGCTTGAAATTGTAAGTTCTGCTTGAAAAAATAGAAATAATTGGCACTACCAACAATTTTGTTCTTGTTTTACCAATTAATTTATATTAAAAACTAAAGCCACATAACTGTAGATTGCAAAATCAGATTCTACTTGAGTCAATCAACATGTTGCGCAAAATTTTTAGAGTCGCTTATTTATACTCCGAAAATTGTGCTGCGGAGCCGTTCATTACTTCTAATAACACTTTCTGAAAATAACAAAAAATCAACCAACATGTTGCTGAAACAAATGTTGTGCAACATTGTTGCAGTTTTCTACAATACCAACAAAATTATTTTAGAAAATAACACAGACATTTTAATCAATCAACATGTTGCCGAAACAATTGTTGAACAACATTGTTGTAAATCGCTCTGTATCATAACAACATTAGTTGTAATAGGTTTTTTTTTGTGTTGCTTTACTATCAGCAAACACAACTTGTGTATATTTACTTTCTGGAAAAATATTGTTGCTATTCCGGCAGACAAAATAACAAAAACATATTTATTAAAGTAGTTAAGCATTCGCGAAAGTGGCGTGAAAAGTACACAAAATAACCGAAAAGCAAATAAACAAACTAATAGAGCATAACAATCAACAAATTGTCGAGCCCACATACAAACAGAGGAGAGTAAGGAGAGTACATGAAAGTTTACAGGTGAACTTCTGAATTCGCGCCAATTGAAATTGTTTATGGGCCTGTTGAAGGCACGTAATTTTACTTTGTAAAATCTTAGAAAAAACTAAAATTCAAATCCGATGATGTCAGAGATAATGATGTTACAATTGGTTTGGTATGTAGGCGCCGCATTGATAGCTCAGCTGATAAATTGGAAATTACAAGGACGTGATTTAATTTTTTTCTGCATTGCTTTGCTACTGTAAATATTTATTTAGTTATTTTTGTTGAAATAAAGTCGGTATTGCTTTTTTCGCAGAATTTTGATGCTTCAGAGGTTTTTGGAAACTTTTTTGTAGTGATATTAGTGATGTAATATGACAATGGAAATAAACTTCGATGTTTTAAAAAAAACCTCCGACGGTAGGCTAGCTCTTGTCGGATGTTATAAAAAAACACAAAAAATGGGAGAAAAGCACCGCCAGTCATCTAACTGATACAGTAACTGAGAAATGCAGTAATCTTAAGAGAAAACACCCCTGGAACGTAAAGAAACCAACTTTAATTATATCCTACCATACACTCAGCTGTGAGATCTCCAACTTAAAATAGAAAATAAAAGCTCCCAGCTGGACATTATCAAGCTCAGCTTTCAATAAAAAATATATTTACAAATTATTTATATTTCGAACAACACTCATTTCAAAGCCTCGATCTAAATATAAAACACAAAACACGCCTAAACAAGCAAGTTGTGCAAAAAAATCAAACCGATAGGCAGCTGTTCGAAGCCATTCATATTCGATTATCTTCACGCCATGACAAGTGGACGTGCGAATAGGCTCAAATAAATCAATTCAAGCCAAGCCAATCCAATGATTTGTTTCGCATTTTGTTGTTGACTAATTGTTCCAGCGATTGCGCGCGACTTATGCTGATAGCTATAAAATTCAAAAGCGCGGCATTTCTCCCAGCGGTCGAACGCGATTCCCATAGAGGGGAGCGGCGCGTGTATCACATCAAGCCGCGTCAGTTATCACAACATCGACGTGTGTTTCAAACGAAACAAAAGAAAGCTGCACAAAAACAAAACCCACAAATAAACATATGAGCGGAATTTCGTTGAGGAATGAAATGGCAAGCAATCAGCCGACACCGCCGCGTAGCTGTTTTCAGCAAAGAGAATATTGTATTATATTTATTTTAGTGTGCGATTCGCAGTCCATCATTGGCATAGTTTCCCGTTTCATTTTGTCTGAACAATTCGCACGGCCTACGTGACTAAGCGCATGTACGCCTTGGCGAGCGGTTCATTGTGCCGCCAATGCGAAAGCGCTCGACCGGCAAGCGGCAAGCAGAGCCAGGCGGTGATCGCACGTGAAAATCATATTTTTTTGGCGAAATTGCAACGGTATTACTTCAATTACACTTGTGCGCTTTGGCATTGCAAGTGGTTGCAGATGTGCGCGCGCCAAAAGCGCTGACCTTGTATATGAAGCGTTCTCTTGGTTGACAATTCGCGTTACGGTTGTTGTTATTGTTTTACACGATGTGCTACTTCAACAAGCTGTTGTCATTAAATTTCACCCCAGCCGTCTGCAGCCGTTAACTGCATGTACTGAGCACTCGTTCCATTAAATGTGTTGCTGTTAAGTAATACTGACGCCCAACGGTGAGAGCGTCTGATCGGATTGCGCGCGTTCCGTATTCAGATTACCGCGCTGTCAGTCTATTGTCAGCGTTTTATCAATATCATTGCTGCGCGCTCACTCACCAACTCAGTTCCATTCACACAAGCGCTCTTGTCCAAACGAGTGTCGCTGTTGCTACGTCATCAACCGCATGAATGAATTATGTTTACCCGCTTCGTAGGCGAATAGGAAAATTTTCAAAATACTTAACAGTCATAAGTACAACAAACGCTCGCATTGGTGGGTGTGTATATACATATATTTCGTATTCGCGCCATATCGTTGATCATACGAATTTCGGACCACATGATCGATTGTCGCAGAGAATGCCAAGTTGAAGTGTATATACCTACATATGTACGTTCAAATATATTATAGATATACGGGTACATATGCACTTGCGTGTATTCACGTGTAGTTTACAGTACTGTGCAAATAAATCAACACACGTGCGATTTTTTTATTATTTATTTATTGTAGCCATTATAATAAAATCCTAACGACTTGCAATTTTTTTTAATAATTAGCTATGCACTATATTCTATTTGTATAACTAGTTACATGTGACATAACGCTATCAATATGGATCAATATTTATTTTGACATATTAAAATAAAAAAGTAAATAAAAAATTTACAAAAAAAATATGTAAAAAATAAAATTTCTCAATGGTACAGTTGTTACCACATTATTTTTCTTATAATAAATTATTTCTTCCAAATTTAATACACAAAAGAAAATTGTTTTACTCACAACTGTACATAATATTGTAATAAGTATTGAATTTGCGCAATTGTCTTATCAATACTACCAAAAAATACCACTTTAATGTGAATTTTGAGCATTTTATGGATTTTTTTATAGCGGCAGCATTCAAACACATCGAGGTTGAGATTTTTAGTGTAGCAATTCAACTCTAAATTGTCAAGTCATCTATGCGCCATTTATAATTTTGAAAAAAAAAATAAAATTTTTACAATGAAAAACGGTTAATTACTTAGGGGGTAATGACTGATGCAGCCCGAAATACTAAGTTATTTTATCATGGGTTTCGTCGCGTAAAAAATGGTATATTTTCAATTTTTTTTTCTAAGTAAAAAATTATTTAATTAAAATAATTCAAACTTTTTTCTGTCTTATAGATATATACATACATATTTAAAGAATAATTCCTCAAATTTTCAAAAAAATATATTAAAACTACTCCATTGTGACGTCATTTCGGGTGACCCCTCGGAAAAAAAGGTGTCAGCATAACTCCTGACAGGATCATCCAAAATGAAAAAAACAAGAATAAGTGTTTTAGGTAAGACCATAAACTCGTGCTTGAACGAAGGAGAGACAATAAAAATAAAATTTTGAATTTTGGCAAAAATAAAATCCTTCGTGCAAGCACGAGTAAATTGTATCTCGAACACCTGTGCAAAATTTCATCAAGATCGGTTGAGTAGTTTTCGAGAAAATTTGACAACCGACTTTGAAGACACGGTTCCGAGAAAAATGCGTTTAAAGTTTTAAACAACATTCTGTAGACAAACTTACTTTTGGAATTTATTTATCAAATACCACTAGATTTATGAGTCCAACTAATGGAGGCCACTTGCTTTGGGAGTTGCAGTCAGTTAGGCGGTGAATTTTCTTAATAGTTTTTTCCTCGAAAATTGAAAAATCGTTAATTACTCAAAAGTGTAGGAAGAAGAAGTTGAGCTCATAAAGAAAATATTTTTCGAGCGTGCCTCCATGACACTTTCAACCAATTTGAAATTAACACAAATTAAATATGGAAAAACACACAATAATTCCTTACGTGATGCACACAAATAAAGTTGTTTTCAAATTAGTATCAACCAAAATTTAAACGACATTAACATCTTAAACTAAGAACATCTAATTATGTGAAAGCACCCATATGAGACACACCCACCACCGGCGCTAAAGAAGGTTCAATAAAGCCGCGTTTTTTTGTGGGTTATAGGTGTTACTACTTGTAATTTGGGTTAACACAAGCTTGAGGCGCTAACACAATAAAGTTGTTTATTTGTGGATACACAAATAGAAAATGTGTGCAATTAGCAGGCGTAATATAATTAGTTGACAAACTCAGAAGTATTTTCCGAAAGTATTATTTAATATTTATTTACAAGTTTACAATTATGTGACGTACTTTGTTGTTGAGGCACAAACAATTTACTAGTAAATATCATTCCATTAGCTTCAGAATAGTTCTGCTACAGGTAGATTTTGAGAAATTAGTGATTCTCCAATTTCAGGGCGAAGTACAACTTTTAAATGCTTAAATCTTCTCTTAAGAGCCCCCACACATTAGTCGGTAGAAAAAAATATTTCAAATAGTCTTGGCGGTGGTCACTAACTGAGGCTATTTACAATAATAGTCGTTTCACACAGGAGTTAATTGATCAATTAACCGGCCTCTGCTCGATTAAAACGCCGATTAAGATCGATTTGTCATACAAAATAAAAATCTACATTAATTTTTAAGTGAATTTTAATCGACTTGAAAATTAAATGCAACTCTGCTACAAAGACCGTATTTGTAATTATAATACATACCATCTTTGTCTGCGAGTTGCTGTCTACGCTACTCGACGGTAGATGCAATAAGCTGATGAAACTTACCAAGTTCTCAAGAAAAGCAAAAACAAATATGTAACACAGCTGATCGGTTATTGAGTAGCCGGCAGTGTGAAGGGCAAGAACTGGTTTCTCAATCAAATTTTTAATTGATCAATTAAGGGGGGGGGGGGTAAGGTTTGACAAATTTTGTTTTAGGTCATTCGGAGAAAAACTAACGCAGTTACAGGAGGTTGAATAACGGTACCTCCAGCTATCTGCGCTGAGTGTACAAAACTTTGAATCGATTTTCCCAAATATGTCATTTTTAAAGTCGGTGACCAGCCACAGAAAAAACTACTGCATCGATCGTTTTGAAATTTTGAACAAATATTCTACATATATATAGCTCTCGAATGACGTCGTGTTTTTCCAAAAATTTTAGTTACTAACAATTTTACAATAACAAATAGGTCGGTTTTTTCGTCTAAAATCGTCATTTTGGCTTGAAAATGGTACCAAAAATTGAAAAATTTAAAAATTAAAAAAAAACTCGACGTCAATTGAAAGATAAACTAATAAACTAAAGAAAGCATTTTGATTTTTTGGTTTCGGATGATCCAGTGATGCTGTAGGCTGGTCACCGCACAACAACTTTTTTTCGAGGTGCCTGCAGAGATCGACGATAAATCCGTTATTCCTCGCTATTTTTCGATAAAACTTTTTTTAAGTATCCTTCAAATGTTGCACTATCATATAATAATAAGTAAAATAAACCTACAGCAATAATTATTTCTAAAAAAAAACATGAAAAAAGGTCTTTTTTCGACGAAACAAACCTTACCCCCCCCCCCCCCCTTAATTTGGCTGTGTGAAAAGGCTATAAAATCATTTGATACTTGCTTCTAATTATTACATGTGGCGTCAATTTTCACCAATAATAATAACCAACAGTATTAATTGATTGCAATTTACTTTTTTTTATTTATTGCAATTTAATTTAATTAGAGTAAGTACGAATATTTTAGTATATTATCCAATAATTAGTCAATCTATATATAAAATGCTAATTAATAAATAATAAATAATAACTCGATTCCCACGTTTATTACAGCTAAAGGTTTGCCTCATAATTGTAGACACAGCCACACAAATGTATTTACAAAAATCGAATGGGTGTCACGGCTGTGAATGGCGTACGAGGCTGGTGGCACAACAGCGCGTATACGTGATTTCAAGTTCAATGGCGATTATTGTTGCTCATACGCCCCGCAAAATTACTGTCTATTTGTGTCAACAGTGTGGAAAATATTTTGCAAAGTTTTTGCTTATTGTTATGCAATTAGAAATGCATTCTACTTGTGCATGCGAAAGTGCCCGAAGCGACAGTGTCGGCGAAAATTATGCATGTTTGCGTAAAATTCCATGCATTGTGGGTCATACTGGCGTTTGCAATTAAACAAGTTGTGAACTATTTAAATTTATTTCTGGAAATTATATTTTTAATTTTTTTTTAATTTTTTAAAATATCTACGCCCACCACTACTCCAAGAACACCTCATAATTACGCTAATTTGTGTACTGTACACGCTAAATTTCACTTAAATTTTAAGAACTGGTGGTTCCAGCCGCATATTCGCCTGAGAAATAAATGAAAATAGCAGCAATAAAATATCGCTAAAAATAGAACAAATCGAACTCGTGTGTAATAAATAGAAATCGCCAAATAAAGAGGTCAGCACTGGCGTCTAATAACTAAAACAGCATGCCACAAAGCGTTTTGGCTCATAAATTTGCCACACACAAATCTGTTTGTTTTGGCTATGCTCACGAAAGGAGGTGGGCAGCATTGCCTGGGTCCTAACGCTGGGGTCGACTGTGTCGATGGTAAGAAACTGTTGTAGGCGGTTGCTGTGTAGGCATGCAGACAAGCTCGCCAATAATTCTGTTATCAACAGTACGGATAGTTTGGAAATTTTTGCGCATTACTTTTCGAGAAAGACTGATCTGACCACTGCCATAAAAATTCAACGGAAAAAATAAATTAGAACCACTTGAGAAATACATAGAATAAATACAATTAGTGCTCATTGATATAATAAAACTTACTTAATATAATGGTATACAGCAACAACAACAACTATGAAATAAATAGATACATGCAACAACAACAAGCACATTGCGTTAAATAACATATACAATAAATATTTCAGTGAATTTAGAGGCGCACAGGTGCTCCGACAGGCACACATACACGTCAGCTTGCGCACGCATGAAAGCTCTGTGAAAGCTGTGGGGGTTGCGGCGCAAAACGCTTCAGTAGATTGCCAAACGCACTCACATGCACACACACTCACTTGTACATAACAAACAAATAAATGGGGGCAATGAACTTCAAATTCGTTTTGCTGTTGCATGTGTGTGCGTGTGGGTGTATTAGTGTTTTTGTCATTTGATTTAGTTTTATTTTGCATACTTATTTTCATTTTCTGATAATAGCACGATTGCGTTATGGATGTTGTTTTTTTCTTTTGTGCACACATACAGCTGAGTGCTGGCAATCGTTGTGTTGCTGTTCATTTGCAAAGCGCAATAGAGCGCGTAAATGTGTGTCCGTTTGTATTGACGTACTTTTTGTTGGCCCATTTTTCTCTGTTCATCGCTGTTTAAAATATAGTTAAGTATTTTTTAGTTGTTGTGTTTCACATATTCTCTCCTTTCCTATTTGCCGTTCAATTTTCTCTAAAGTATATGTATATTTACTCACGAATTTGCTATTTTTGTCATTGTCACACACAATTTTTTTCGAAAATACTACCGTTTGATAAACATAATAAGCGAAAAATATCAAAAGCGAATTACGATCACAATGTCAATCACGTGTTTTGTATCAAATTAGATATTTGTTTTTATTCTTTTACAGCAACAAATTGATAATCATGTGGACATACATATATTAGAAACTCAACATGATCTAGTTGAAAATATTTATTTAGTGACAAAGAGCAATTTAAATAATGATTGCGCTCGATCTGAAATGCTATGGGAAAAGCTTTATTGAAATACCTAAAACAAATACGGCGGCGAAGAGCTGATAAGGTGCATGCATCAGCTTCTTTGCGGAATATGGTCGGAAGAAAGCATGCCCGACGATTGGAATCTCAGTGGATCTATCGAGGGATAAGACTCCTTAACATCGCTTATAAGGTTCTATCGAGCGTACTGTGTGAAAGACTGAAGCCCACCGTCAACAAACTAATTGGACCTTATCAGTGTGGCTTTAGACCTGGAAAATCAACAACTGACCAGATATGCGCACCATGCGCCAAATCTTGGAGAAGACCCGTGAAAAGAGGATCGACACACACTATCTACGAAAAGGAGCTGCCTTTATGTCGCGATGTCTGAATTTGGTATTCCCGCAAAACTAATACGGCTGTGTAAGCTGACGTTGAGCAACACCAAAAGCTCCGTCAGGATCGGGAAGGAAAATTGAAAAAAACTGCTTGCCATTATCTGTCTCATATGATTATACCAACATTTGTGATTTATACCAGTTGCTTATTCGATTCGCTACTCCTCAAGGTTTGTCCAATCACAAACAGCTAATAATATTTATTATAAAGAAGAAAGAGTATGCTATGAGTCATACAGATACTGTAGTAGATGTAGTGGAAGTGGTACTGAGGTAACGAGAAATTTTTACAGAGTGAGTTTTTATTAGACAATTTCTTCTTCAATATGAAAATAAAATATCGAAGGCCTAGAAGAAGAGCTAAACTTAATCTTAAGATCTCAGTTGATTTATACATTTTGAATTAATATCTGGAAAAAATTAAAACCTTCTCCAATTTTGGTAAAAAAGAGAGTTTAAATGGATGCCAAGCAAATAACTAACAATTGTGGGTTCACAATGGGTTCATAAAGGCCTAGCTGCGTCATGCGACATATACTACACGTACTTACCTAGACCTAGACCACAATTTCGATTATATCCATCTGATTTTTTACTGTCCCAAATATACCCACTGGTGCTATTGGTTAGTACCACTTATATACAATATTATAGAAAATATCCATGAATATACATACAACAAATCTATAAAGCTTTGTGTTAACATTATGTTCTATTACTTCACTGTGAACTAACTAAGCTTATTTTTAAGGCGTTTAAATGTTCCCCTCAAAACCAAAAAATATATATCTAATTTCAAGCGAACAAATGCGTACATGAAGTCAACAACTGTAGTACGAGTGGAAATTCCGGCTGTGGCCTATAACCTACTAAAATGAAACCGATGCTCAACAAATTCATGTTATGCGCGCAATAATTTATTGGCTGGGTCTTGAATGAGTCTTCAGTTGAGTGTAGGGGGGTACCGCAGCGGCTGATATTGAGAGCATCTGTAAGTGATATGCTCTAACATTGTTTTCGCACTTTTTATTATAATCGCATGTAAATATGGAGTGCAATGGTTGCGTGTACACGAGTTGATGTGATGTTACAGATGGCAAAATATACATAGGCTTGTGTTTGCATGTGGCTGTCTGTGCGTGTGAGGTTAGAATCGCACACACTTTGGCCATGTAGCAGCAGACATAACAACAACGTCGGAATAACAACGCGCATAACAAGTTACAAGTCTGCATGTGAATTAACAACAACAAAAACTTAGTAACATTTACAATAACAACTGCGGCAGCTCGCGTTGCATGGAGTTGCAACACCATAAAAATAGAAACAAAAAGTGAAAAAATTCTAAAACAAATCGGAACTAGTAAATTCACACAATAAAAATTATTAATAACAACAACAGTAATGTATTATAACAGCACTCAATTGCGCTCCGCATTTTTAGCAATATGATATTTCAATTTTTATACTCTCGCAACAAAAGTTGCTAAGAGAGTACAAATGCGTACATGAAGTCAAAAACTGTAGTACGAGTAGAAATTCCGTCTGTGGCCTATAACCTATATCAAAATGATCAGGGTGACGAGACGAGTCAAAATTCGATATCTTAAATTGAGATATCTTAATGAAACTTGGAACGCGTGTTCCTTGACACCATAAGAAGTTCGAAGATGGGCGTAATCGGACCACTGCTACGCCCACAAAATGGCGAAATTTGAAAACATATAAAGTGCCATAACTAAGCCATAAATAAAGCTATAGAAAAAAAAATTGGTACAAAGGATTGTTCTAGGAAGGGGCATATTTGGATTTAATTTCTTTGGGAAAGTGGGCATGGCCCCGCCCCCTAATAAGTTTTTTGTACATATCTCGTAAACTACTAAAGCTATATCAACGAAATTCTCAGGAGTCGTTTTTTCAGGCATTTCCTTATATAGTCCAAAAATGGAGGATATCGGATTATAACCACGCCCACCTCTCATACAAAAATTATGTTTAAAACTACTCAAAATGCTTTAATTCAGTAAGGGAAAATACTAGAAACCTTAAATTTCATTATAAAGAAGGTACAGAAGGGCTCCACACAAATTGTTATACAAAATTTTAAGTGGGTGTGGCTCCGCCCACTTATGGGTCAAAAACCATATCTCCGAAACTACTCCACCAATATCAATGAAATTTGGTTTGTAATATTTTCCTTACATCTCAATGATATGTTGTGAAAATAGGCCAAATCGGTTCACAACCACGCCTACTTCCCATATACCACAACTTTGAAGACAATCTGAATCGTTTACTTTACAATATATAAAGTAAGCCCTAGTGAAGATATCGGTGCAGAACTGTGCATAAATACTGCATTTATAGTGTGTCAGCCCCTTTCTAAAAATCGCCGAAATCAGACCCTAGGTTTTCAAGGCCCCATATATCGAATATGAGGACCTGGGTGCTTCTAACCTAATATTAGGGTTTCAATTTTCCATGGACTTTATACCATATATATGAAGAATATGTGGGTCAAATTGTCTATTATATAATATTGAATAAATAAATTGCGAGAGTGTAAAATGTTCGGTCACAACCGAACTTAACCCTTTCTTACTTGTTATCGATATATTTAAGTCTAATTTCTGATCACACACGAAAATCACGATAATAAATGTTGTCTGTTTCAATATTTTTTTCACCTTCTAAATAAAATTAATCGAAAATTATATATTGATATTTTGACGATATATATATAATCGTTAACTTAAATCGAAAGACAAGTCATAGAAGCAATAAAATTCATGAATTATTTAGTAATTATGATTTTTAGTAAAAGAAATCGATCCGCGAAAAATTTGTCAACACTTAAGACCAGATTAATACTCTACTAAGCTACTGTACGAACATATAATATACTCAGAAATATATTTTGTTACGCTCTGTGGCTAATTTGCCGATAATTTTCCATTTATGCGTTCCATGACTTTGAGCGTCATTGGCACGAGAACGTGTTCCCAGCCCTGAGCTCCTCCAACATCCATTCAAAATTTACGACTACAACTCGCCTTAATGAGCTGTGCTTGAGCTATATTTTCACTTTAGGTGTTGGCTTTATTATTACTGTTGTTACTCATTGTTGTTGTTGTTATATTTACAACTGCTGATCCAGTTGCTGTTGCTGCGGTGCGTACGTTTCCTGTACATTTTATGATTTACAAATATTATTTGTTTGATTTAAATTTTTTACATTTGCACTTACTCCACTGTCGATGTGCTCATAAATGTACCACAAATGTAGGTGTGTGTACATGTGTGCATGCAAATGCGCGCTACTAGATTTACTGGTTTCTCAGTGCTAGCGCTAACATGTCGCGACATTCAGTGCCACTGTTGAAATCTGCCTTCGATCATGAAACTGTTGACATTCAACACCACTAGCTGTGCAGCTTCTGTTGTTACACTTTTGTGGTGGTGGCAGCAGGTTGCCACTTTGACGCACCATTAACGGTTTTCGTTGTTGCAACATATCAATGTAGACGCATACACACACACGCACTCACGCATGCATACGAACATCTCTGATTAATGTTCTTGTACATATAATGCGTCTAGCCAAACAACATTTATGTTGGTGTCGTTGTTGCTGTTGTTGTATTATGACACAAAATTGTTTTTGTCATGCACTCACAGATTTGAACGCATTTTGACAAAAGTTCAAGTTCCACATTTCAACCGCAAGTTGATTTGCTCATTTCAATTGAGGCTCACTGTGTCGGGGGAGAATTCAACACTTGCTGTTGTTGGTGAAGCGTTATTTAGTATATTTCTATAGCAGAAGTTATGCTGGAGACCTGAGACATGGGGGATATGTCTACTTTGAGATTTTGTTTCCGAGAATGCGACTTCCACTCAATCGAACTAACCGGTCCATTCAAAACTATCGTGAAATTACAGAAAAATTCATGGTCAGTCCAAGATAGACAATATTAGACCACTGAAACTCAGAAATCATTCTAAGGTGGCTACAAGCTTGTGAATCTATTTCAATTATTTTATTCTCAAAAAATTATTCAATACTCTACTGGCTTTAAGCTTCTTCTTCTTCTTGATTGACGTAGACACCGCTTACGCTGTTATAGCCGAGTCCAAAACTGCGCGCCACCTATCCCTCCTTCTGGCAGTTTGGCGCCAATTGGTTATATCAAGCGATGCCAGGTCCCGCTCCACCTGGTCCTTCCTGGAGGTCTCCCTCTTCCTCGGCTTCCACCAGCGGGTACTGCATCGAATAATTTCAGAGCTGGAGCACTTTTATCCATTCGAACAACATGACCTAGCCAGCGTAGCCGCTGTTTTTTTATTCGTTGGACTATGTCTATGTCGTCGATTAACACATACAGCTTATCATTCCATCTTCTGCGGTATTCGCCGTTGCCGTTGTGTAAGGGACCATAAATCTTCCGCAAAACCTTTCTCTCGAAAACTCCAAGTGCCGTCTCATCGGATGTTGACACCGTCCACGCTTCTGCACCATAAAGTAGGACGGGAATGATGAGGGACTTTTAGAGTTTAATTTTTCTTCGTCGAGAGAGGACTTTACTTTTCAATTGCCTACTCAGTCCATAGTAGCACCTGTTGGCAAGAGTGATTCTGCGTTGGTTCCCAGGTAGACGAAATTATCTACAACTTCAATGTTATGACTGTCAACAGTGACGTGGGAGCCAAAACGCGAATGCGCTGACTGTTTGTTTGATGACAGGAGATATTTCGTCTTGTCCTCGTTCACCACCAGACCCATACGCTTCGCTTACTGGCTTTAAGCACCTCGAATAATTGTTCTAACATACAGTTCCAGGGACAGTCCCATCCAAAAAAAATCAACAAAACGGAGCTTATTGTGTAAGTGGATTCCTACACCATAGGAAAGGATCTCGGTGGGTCTCAATCAAGTAGAAATGTGAAAGTTGTGTCTAAGAAGATGTTAGGTCCAATTTATAACAAAACAAGTAAGGAAGGGCTAAGTTCGGGTGTAACCGAACATTTTATACTCTCGCAATTTATTTATTTAACTTAATTAATATTATATAATACACAATTTGACCCACATATTCGTCATATATATTGTATAAAGTCCATTGAAAGTTGGAAACCATAATATTAGGTTAGAAGCACCGAGGTCCTCATCTTCGATATATGGGGCCTTGAAAACCTATGGTCCAATTTTGGCGATTTTTAGAATGGGGCTGCCACACTAGTGGCAAAGTTCTGCATCGATATCTTCACTAGTGCTTGCTTTATATATTGTAAAGTAAACGATCCAGATCGTCTTCAAAGTTCTGGTATATAGGAAGTAGGCGTGTTTGTGAAGCGATTTGGCCAATTTTCACAACATATCATTGGGATGTAAGGAAACTATTACAAACCAAGTTTCATTAAAATCGGTCGAGTAGTTCCTGAGATATGGTTTTTGACCCATAAGTGGGCGACGCCACGCCCATTTTCCATTTTGTAAAAAAATCTCAGTGCAGCTTCCATCTGCCATTTATTATGTGAAATTTGGTGTTTCTGACGTTTTTCGTTAGTGAGTTAACCCACTTTTAATAATTTTAAACCTAACCTTTGTATGGGAGGTGGGCGTGGTTATTATCCGATTTCAACTATTTTCATGGGGTGTGGTGGGATACGTAAGAGAATCGACTACAGAAAGTTTGGTTTATACAGCCTTATTGGTTTGCGAGTTATATACAAAAAACCTATTTGTGGGCGGGATCACGCCCACTTTAAAAAAAAAATTACATCCGAATGTGCCCCTCCCTAATGCGATCCTATGTACCAAATTTTATTTTCATAACTTTATTTACGGCTTAGTTATGACACTGTATAGGTTTTCGGTTTTCGCCATTTTGTGGGCGTGGCAGTGGACCGATTTTGCCCATTTTTGAAACCAACCTCCTCAGGGTGCCAAGGAATGTGTGTTCCAAGTTTCATTAAGATATCTTAATTTTTACTCAAGTTATCGCTTGCACGGACAGACGTACAGACGGACGGACAGACATCCCAATTTCAAATCCACTCGTCATCCGGATCATTTATGTATATATAACCCCATATCTAAGTCTTATATTTCTTGGTGACACAAACAACCGTTATGTGAACAAAACTATAATACTCTGTGCAACAGGTTGCGAGAGTATAAAAAAATCCGTTAAATTCCATGTTAATCGACTACTTTGCAGCTTTCATTTTGCACGTTTTGGTATATGGAAGAGACTTTCACATCCATATTAAATTTTTTTTGACAAATGACATTTTTTCTCATCCAACGGGACATCTCGAATTCGGCTGGTATCAAAGAGCATACATCTTGGTCGAAAAATAGGCGCCAAAAGTGAAATCCAAAATTCCAAAAACTTTTTTTTATAAATACGTATGTATGTATAGTATACATCTAGAATCTCATTTACACCGAAAGTGCTTTAAAAATAAGCGCGGAAATAGAAACGCCCTAGAAATATTGTCAACTATATAAAATTAGAAATATGATTGACGTTGACATCCAACACTTGTACCCACATATACTTGTAGTCGACAGCGTGCAGGCGTTGTGTCCGTCCAAAGCGCTCCAAGCGAACAGCAGATCTCCATGAGAGTACAAATTTCAGAATTACTTGTATACTTCACACGACAAGTTTAGGGAAATCAAATGCGTGTGACGCAACGGGAAGATGTTGCAACTAACAAAACTGGAATGTACACAAACACTCACGGGCAGAAGTGCGAGCCGAACGAAGGCATGCCCACTTGACTAAGCGCATATGTATATATAGTATATATGTAAATAACAGAGGATATAGCTAGCTATGTACATTTGTAAAAAATCTGTTGATGATGACACCACTGACGGCAATGTTGATGCCCGCACTTGAAGCAGCCGCCGCGATGTGACGCAGCAGCGGGACTCAACGTGGCGGTCACTTAGGGAGCTGCTAATCCAATTAAGTATGCCGACTCGCAAGAAGAAATTAATAACTACGAGTACAATGTATGTAGCTTATGAATGGGCGCAAATGAGGGGCGCGCCGTTTTGAGAAGGGGAAAAGCGCTGTTGCAGCTGTGGCGCATGCGCGCGTCATTCCAGTGGGATGTTGTTGTTAATATTAAACAAATCTACACAAATAAAGTAATGACATTACAAGCAATTCAAAAAATAGTTACAACACATGAATAGCAACAACAACAATGAAAATATTGTACCATTAGTTGTGGGTATGGCAATTGGCAAAAGAGCCACAGCGAATCGTTGACATTTCCGACATTCATTTTGATTGAAATGTGGTAAATTGAATTCAGCGGCGTAGCGGCGCATCTCCGTCACATCACCAAGCATACAAATGCAGCTATTTATGTATTTAATATCCATTTATGAATGCCGTAAAAGTCACCGATAGCCGGTTCTTCACTTGGTCTAGCGGCCACTGCGCCTTCTTCGGGCTACCAAGTGGATCATTTGCGCGGTCGTTGAATACTGCAATGTTTTGATGGTGTTAATCAGTTGACTGTTGTTTGTTCGTCTGTCGCATGGTCAGTCGCCAGTTGCATTGGCAACAGCACAGTATACTTAGACACATGTATTAACCGTCATAATATGTTGAATGCCATTCGCGAACGCGCCGTTTTTATTTTTACTCATCAACGTTGTCAACTGCATGACAAGCTTTTGACTAATTTGATTACATAACAAATTTCTATTCTAATTAGTAACCTAAGCCAATTGAAGTAACCGGTTGCTTACCGGGTATCTACTGTCATTAGTTTGTAAGAAACGGACATGTTGTTGTGCGAGGAAATTTGGCTTTGATAGAAATGATAGCTGCAATCGGAAATAATGTAAACCGGAATAGAATTTGCCATAGACTCAAGGCTGTAATGTTTACAATATTGGATATTCTATTGGTTTGTAATTTCTGCGGTCTAGTTTTGGTATTGGTAAACACAATCATTGATAGGGATTTTGTTATCGGGATAGTCTTTAGTAGTCGTTTGGTGTTGTTATTGTAACAATATTAAAAAAAAAAAAAATATTTTTTAACGATTTTTACGATTCGGTAGTGATTTTCTAATAGTTATCGTATCTGGGTAAGATTAGCTATGTATCAATCTCAGACCGAACAAGTAAGGAAGGGCTAAGTTCGGGTGTAACCGAACATTTTATACTCTCGCAATTTATTTATTTAACTTTATTAATATTATATAATACACAATTTGACACACATATTCGTCATATATATTGTATAAAGTCCATTGAAAGTTGAAACCATAATATTAGGTTAGAAGCACCGAGGTCCTCGTGTTCGATATATGGGGCCTTAAAAACCTATGGTCCGATTTCGGCGATTTTTAGAATGGGGCTGCCACACTATTAATATAGTATTTGTGCAAAGTTCTGCACCGATATCTTCACTAGTACTTACTTTATATATTGTAAAGTAAACGATTCAGATCGTCTTCAAAGTTCTGGTATATAGGAAGTAGGCGTGGTTGTGAAGCGATTTGGCCTATTTTCACAACATATCATTGGAATGTAAGGAAACTATTACAAACCAAGTTTCATTGAAATCGGTCGAGTAGTTCCTGAGATATGGTTTTTGACCCATAAGTGGGCGACGCCACGCCCATTTTCCATTTTGTAAAAAATCTGAGTGCAGCTTTCATCTGCCATTTCTTATGTGAAATTTAGTGTTTCTGACGTTTTTCGTTAGTGAGTTAACCCACTTTTTGTAATTTTCAACCTAACTTTTGTATGGGAGGTGGGCGTGGTTATGATCCGATTTCTTTCATTTTTGAACTGTATTAGGAAGTGGCTAAAAAAAACGACTCCAGAAAGTTTGGTTTATATAGCTCTATTGGTTTGCGAGATATGTACAAAAAACTTAGTAGGGGGCGGGGCCACGCCCACCTCCCCAAAAAAATTACATCCAAATGTGCCCCTCCCTAATGGGATCCTATGTTCCAAATTTCATTTTCATAACTTTATTTATGGCTTAGTTATGGCACTTTATGTGTTTTCGGTTTTCGCCATTTTGTGGGCGTGGCAGTGGTCCGATTTTGCTCATTTTCGAAAGCAACCTTCCTATGGTGCCAAGAAATAAGTGTGCCAAGTTTCATCAAGATATCTTAATTTTTACTCAAGTTACAGCTTGCACAGACGGACAGACGGACAGACGGACAGACGGACAGACGGACGGACGGACAGACATCCGGATTTCAAATCTACTCGTCACCCTGATCACTTTGGTATATATGACTCTATATCTAACTCGTTTAGTTTTGGGTGTTACAAACAACCGTTATGTGAACAAAACTATAATACTCTCTAGCAACTTTGTTGTTGCGAGAGTATAAAAATAATGAGTATAAATGTACACACTTTCTCGTAATTTATAGACTCTAGATCAATTCGCATCTATCAGGTCATCTACTCTCCAAGTCAATGAAAGAAAGTTGATGAGAAATACTCAAATACTTTTTTATACTCTCGCAACAAATGTTGCTAAAGAGAGTATTATAGTTTTGTTCACATAACGGTTGTTTGTAACACCCAAAACTAAACGAGTTAGATATAGGGTTATATATACCAAAGTGATCAGGGTGAAGAGTGGAGTTCAAATCCGAATGTCTGTCTGTCCGTCCGTCCGTCCGTCCGTCCGTCCGTCCGTCTGTGCAAGCTGTAACTTGAGTAAAAATTGAGATATCTTGATGAAACTTGGAACACTTATTTCTTGGCACCATAGGAAGGTTGCTTTCGAAAATGAGCAAAATCGGACCACTGCCACGCCCACAAAATGGCGAAAACCGAAAACACATAAAGTGCCATAACTAAGCCATAAATTAAGCTATGGAAATAAAATTTGGTATGAAGGATCGCACTATGAAGGGGCATATGTGGATGTAATTTTTTTGGGGAATTGGGCGTGGCCCCGCCCCCTACTAAGTTTTTTGTACATATCTCGCAACCTAATTGGGCTATATAAACCAAACTTTCTGCAGTCGTTTTTTTTAGCCACTTCCTAATACAGTCCAAAAATGAAAGAAATCGGATCATAACCACGCCCACCTCCCATACAAAAGTTAGGTTGAAAATTACTAAAAGTGGGTTAACTCACTAACGAAAAGCGTCAGAAACACTAAATTTCACATAAGAAATGGCAGATGAAAGCTGCACTCAGATTTTTTTACAAAATGGAAAATGGGCGTGGCGTCGCCCACTTATGGGTCAAAAACCATATCTCAGGAACTACTCGACCGATTTCAATGAAACTTGGTTTGTAATAGTTTCCTTACCTCCCAATAATATGTTGTGAAAATTGGCCAAATCGCTTCACAACCACGCCTACTTCTAATATACCAGAACTTAGAAGATGATCTGAATCGTTTACTTTAGAATATATAAAGTAAGCACTAGTGAAGATATCGGTGCAAAACTTTGCACAAATACTGTATTTATAATGTGGCAGCCCATTTCTAAAAATCGCCGAAATCGGACCATAGGTTTTCAAGGCCCCATATATTGAACATGAGGACCTCGGTGCTTCTAACCTAATATTACGGTTTCCAACTTTCAATGGACTTTATACAATATATATGACGAATGTGTAGGTCAAATTGTGTATTATATAATATTAATTAAATTAAATAAATAAATTGCGAGAGTATAAAATGTTCGGTTACACCCGAACTTAGCCCTTCCTTACTTGTTTATATAATAATTCTCTCACCAAAATATAATGGAATTGGTGAGATAATGAGAACAAAAATATGGGAGGCGTCAAAATGTATCTGGCAGAATGTTTTTTACGCCAAGCTAGTCAGCTTTTTGGCCAACCAAACCAGACGTTTGAGTTCGGGTTAAACATCTTCTAAGCTGACCAGATTTATATAGAGTTATACATTCCACATTCTATAGTATCTGCATTCGACACGAACACTTTAACTTTTACAATCTTCGGTCGGACAACTCTCGAGTGCTTTGATTTTTGATTTTATTTCAATTGACTTTTAGTGATTTAGGAAAAGGACCACAGAACTCTAACCTAACTCGTTTCATCTTTTCGTTGTATGGATAAGAGATCGAACATTCGCAAAAGCTCAATAAATCTCAATCTAACCGCACACAAATTTCCTGCAGGGCACAAACGTACGCCAGGCAATTGTGGTACTCGATCAGGTTATAATTAATCAACAGTTGGAATTCAGCAACAAATATTGACAAATCGCCATGAATGGCCATAATAAAAACTTCCAACAACTCTGATCGCATTGCAAACGCTTGCCATCTTTGCTATAAATAAATTAGAAGTGCTGAATTATGTGGCAAAGAAGTGAAAATGCGAGCAAAAGAAAAATAAATAAAAAACGCAGAAGTACAAAATGTGCAGCGAATGGACACTAAACAAAGCCGAGTGGTGCTCCACAAGTGGATTCTTTTGTATACATATGCCTATTAGCATATATACCGACTTCTGGGCACAAATCTATTGAAGCTTATGGGCAAATTATTGCTCGGAAATACAGTGTTCACACACTCTGAGGCTTTCAGCGATTTTTTATTTGCATTTTTTTTTTTTCAAATTATTTTTAACTAATTGGCGTATAAGTTATATATCGAAGGCATAATTCAATTTGCAAGACGGACACTTAATTGTTCGCTTCTGTGTATTTATATACCTACAACTGTTTTGCATTCGCTCAGTTAGTTGTACGTTGCGCGCAGTGTTGCATTAAATGAAGTTGTACATATGTTTGACTGACACATAAACCAATATTTGAGTATAAATATTGTTTGGTATTGCTAAGCAACTACTAGCAAATTAACAAATCGGCAAAAGAGCGATAAATATCATTTGATACATATATATATGACTCAAAAACTCCGGAGTCTTTACGCAGCTGCAAAGCCAATGCTTGTGGCACGGATATAAACCACATTCAATCGAGTATTATGTTAAAAGTACGCAGATTGTGTACGAACGCTTGCCACAATGCCTCACACTATATTTCTACTGCAGCGCGCTATGCCGTTAGACGTTGGTATGGAAGTAGAAGAGCACAGTGAAAATTGCCAGAAGTAATTTTGGATTAATAAAAAATATGCATGTATGGAATATGCATAAAAAAATATTTACCAACCACAGAGTTAATTTCAATCAAATGTTATGCATGGAGATTAGAGGACGGTCGAGATTTATTTCACCTACTTTTGGAAAGATATCTCACACATTAACCGATATATTCGACAAACAAACATAAAGGTACAGAATAAACAAAAAGTTTAAAAGATTAAGATTATGGAACTGTTGTTATTCATTGACCAAACATCTCCAAACCCTAGCTGGAACTGACGTGATTCCCAAACTCACCAATCTTGAAGAAGAGTTACGTGGGGAAAGGATTGTTTACACGAAGCGACGTCAGCTGAGATCAAATTTGTATACATTTTGAGTATCACGTTTGGTTAAACTAGAGGTCTTGCATAGTCTAGGGAGTCTAGATAGGTTAATTTAGTGATTAAATTTATTTTTATTGTTTTCTCTTCAAATTGTGTATTAATTTTCACTATGGTTTTAGTATAACTAAAAAATTAAAAAAAAACAAGTAAGGAAGGGCTAAGTTCGGGTGTAACCGAACATTTTATACTCTCGCAATTTATTTATTTAACTTTATTTATATTATATAATACACAATTTGACCCACATATTCGTCATATATATTGTATAAAGTCCATTGAAAGTTGGAAACCATAATATTAGGTTAGAAGCACCGAGGTCCTCATATTCGATATATGGGGCCTTAAAAACCTATGGTCCGATTTCGGGGATTTTTAGAATGGGGCTGCCACACTATTAACATAGTATAGCAAAGTTCTGCACCGATATCTTCACTAGTACTTACTTTATATATTGTAAAGTAAACGATTCAGATTGTCTTCAAAGTTCTGGTATATAGGAAGTAGGCGTGGTTGTGAAGCGATTTGGCCTATTTTCACAACATATCATTGGGATGTAAGGAAACTATTACAAACCAAGTTTCATTGAAATCGGTCGAGTAGTTCCTGATATATGGTTTTTGACCCATAAGTGGGCGACGCCACGCCCATTTTCCATTTTGTAAAAAAATCTGAGTGCAGCTTTCATCTGCCATTTCTTATGTGAAATTTAGTGTTTCTGACGTTTTTCGTTAGTGAGTTAACCCACTTTTAGTAATTTTCAACCTAACTTTTGTATGGGAGGTGGGCGTGGCTATGATCCGATTTCTTTCGTTTTTGGACTGTATTTGGAAGTGGCTAAAAAAAACGACTGCAGAAAGTTTGGTTTATATAGCTCTATTGGTTTGCGATCCTTCATACCAAATTTTTTTTTTTCATACCAAAATTTATTTTATATATTTTCGAAAGCAACCTTCCTATGGGGCCAAGAAATGAGTGTGCCAAGTTTCATCAAGATATCTTAATTTTTACTCAAGTTACAGCTTGCACAGACGGACGGACGGACAGACAGACATTCGGATTTGAACTCCACTCTTCACCCTGATCACTTTGGTATATATAACCCTATATCTAACTCGTTTAGTTTTGGGTGTTACAAACAACCGTTATGTGAACAAAACTATAATACTCTCTTTAGCAACATTTGTTGCGAGAGTATAAAAATGTATTCTAAATGTGAATCCAAGCTAGTTAAAATAACCTTATTATAAGGTACATATGAATTGGCCTAATAATCTAATTTGCGCAAAGTGCTACACTTCGGCAACATGTTGACAACTATAATTCACACGTTTTCACATTTGATTGATATTTAAATACTGAAATGCCTACTGTAGTTGTTTCTAAGTAAATTTGCAATATAAATTGTGAACTTTTTCGAACACTTTACGGTTGAGTTCAATTTAAAGCATTTTATTTACATTGTAAAACTATTTCGGTAAATAACGATCACTATTCGCGAGCAATCAGGTGTTAAAATCAATGTCAATATGAATACAATTACGTAAGTATAATGTCGATAAACAGTAATACAATGTCACGTGCAAAGTATTATATCATATTATCATAGGCCTGTTCTAAAAGTTTTAGTCATCAAATCTAATCTCATAAGCGCATTACTTATGTGCCTGTACTAACTAAAAACCGCAATCGAGCAGCTGAAGAGTTTATATTTGAAGGACTTTTTCCAAAAATTTCACAATCTACCAAGCACCTCCAACTGATTTATGGTATAGTATCTTCTAATAAACAATTATGATGTCTTTAAGCCCCTCAAATACCATGCAATCAATATCGACAATAACAAATATTCCTAACAAAAGTGTTGTTGTAGAATAAGTAAAATTAATTTAATAAAAAATATTAATTCGATCGTTTGGAGATGCGGGGCATCGATCCCCGTACCTCTCACATGCTAAGCGAGCGCTCTACCATCTGAGCTACATCCCCAAGTAACGGTATCGCGACATTTTAACCAACATGACTTGCATTGAACTATTGCGCACGCTGCTATACCGACAATTCTCTTGCAACGCAGACAAAATAGCGCTCATTTACCTACATATACATATGCATAAGTGAATTTATTTTTAATACGGTTAGTGGCATATTATGCGTGAGCTTGTGCTCGGTTGTCATATATGACGTATGAGGTAGTTCGGCAAAAGGAAAAGCTTTATATCGAAATATTTACAGAAAGCTTTACAAAATTATATGTATGTATGTATGTATCAATATATAAAAAAACACTGGAACCACGGGAATTTAAGAGGAAAGTGAATAATTAGTTTACTTAAAGCTCGTTGATTGAGGTATTTTACACAAAATCAGACAAATTTAACAATTTACAATTCATTCTTCCAGCTGTCATAATTCTGCTATCCTATCCAAATTTGTTAAGTTCTCTTCTAATAGCGTATTACTGTTGAAGCTGAGGAAAATAATATACTCAATATTAAATTTATTTCGAGCTTTTCCGTTCAAAACTGACAATTTTGACTAAAAAAAGTTTAAAGGCACATCGCACATCGTATGTTCAGTCAAAAAGAGGGTCCATATTCAGAATTATTTGTTAAAATAATTTGATAAAGTGACAATGATGTTAGGTTGTTAGCGACTTTTTAGTAGATGATCTTCAGTTATTTTGGGTTGCGCAGGGATGTTATTCAAAAGCAAAAAATATAATAGATTTTAATTAATAAAGTTATTATCACTGTAGCTTACATTAATCTGATTTACGAACGGCAAATAAATCTCCGACACTTTAAGCCACAAACAATCACTCATACTTAATTAAAAAGCAATTTATTTAACTGAAAAGCGCTCAAGATAAACAGTAAATTTATAGACACAAATGTATGTATATATGTAAGCCATATGTGATCAGTGGCAATATGTCAACGCTATAGATAACTCAATATAGATCGAGTAGGGGCCACGTTGGGATTGTCATTCAAAACAAAAAAATCGCAAGGGGCTTGGAGCAAGTGCACTTGTGAGCTCATGAATGTGTGTTAAAGCCGAGTTCCAGGCGACGGCGGCATATGTTCTCGATCCAATCAGCTGGTATAAATCAATGTTGGCATTTAGCATTGTGACAAGTGGTTGCTGGGCATTGTCGCTAATTGATGATGGCCGGGGGTAGGGTGGAATTCTTATGTGTGTTCTTGTACATTTTAATTCATGTAAATTATAGTTAAGCCGAGAGGTGGTTTAAGTCGACTAAATAGTCACACTAAGTCAAATGATTTATCGGCGCTGGCGCCAGGCACTGACAGCGTTCTAATTGCAGTGTGAACAACGTTTAATTTGAATAATAGATTGTGGTATGCTTATAATAAGTATTTTATTGCAAAAATATATTTAAAGAAATTACAAAAAATATAAATCTTCCAAAACCCATATTAAGTGTTAAATATCTTTCTTATATGTATGTATGTATGTATAATCATTGCTGCTCCAACTTTAATACTTCAAACTTCATGCCATTCTTCTGACGACCCAACTCTTCGATGAAACTGGTATTCGCAAAAGCATAGCCAGGCGGGATCACACCACCGCTGTAGATGAATTTCGTTTTTTTATACTCAAAATTTAACAGTACAAACATTTCATGCAAAAAATACTTACGCGTTCGGCATTTGATCATGCTCTTTGAGTATGATTTTGGCAGCAGCTAAGATCGACAAACACGTCATGCCATAGAATGGATCGAGGCATGAGAGACGCGTTAAAAGCTCCTGTTTCGGCTCCTCAGACAATGACTGTTGATCGGTCCAACCTCTGGTGCGGAATGTCATTTTGAGCCGTTGTGTTGCTCGGTTCGCCGCTACGGGTCCTTCGTGCGACATAAGCCCTCTGGTAAAGAATTTCGGATTTTTCATAAGAACTTGGCGTACACCGGGGATTTGCGCCATTAATACGGTGAAGAGTAGTATAATTTGGGTCAAAATAGTGGTCCACAGCGAACTGGCGGTGTAAGCACAAATATTAATTAAGAGGGTGTCAAAATTATTATTATGGACAGCTCACCGGAAGCCAATATAATTTTCGAATTGTATTGGACGTTTCTTTTCATTCAAATAACGCAGACGTTGAGTATTCATTACCACATCACGATCAGCGCCATGTATGGCGAAGAAATATCGGTCGAGAAATTGAACTTTATGCGCAAAGCGGCTGTAAGAAAAAGTGGACAATGATGGTTATATATTTAGTAATAGAAACTAACAGAAAATAAAAGATAGAAAATATTTAAAATTAATAAATTCGAAAATTAAATTTCACTTCGTTGACCAGATTAAACCGCATTATTTGCCGAAATAATAATGTCGGGGGATGTAGCTCAGATGGTAGAGCGCTCGCTTAGCATGTGAGAGGTACGGGGATCGATGCCCCGCATCTCCAATATTAATTTTTTTACTGTTTACTATTTTATATTTGAGTCACGAATAAATTGAACGAAAGCATTGTCATGCATTTTAATAAAATAATTGTATTTAAACGTATGTAGCTTAGCTTACTCACCAGTACTTGAGCTTTGGCCGCAAATCTGGCAACTTATCTGTTTCTAGTGCACGATGCAATCTATGTAATTCACCGTAATTAGCGAATGCATGTATTGCGCTCTCCCAAGTGCCGGCATGGAGCACAGCTTTAGAGCTTCTGTCACGGTAATCAAGTATGTTCTCCCAAAACAATTCACAGGTGTTCACGGTGCCTAAGTATGTGTGAACAATTATATGTATGAACATGTACAAGTTGAGAAAATGACTACTTAATGCGATTTTTCATAAAACGGAATACATTTTCAATCAAATAAGAATAAATATTCAATCAAAATTCCAAACCTGGAAAATTTTTTTCAGCGTGTATTACACCCATTTCAGCAGGTATACTATCAAATCCGCATGAAGATATTATATAAGCGCGCTTCTCTTGCGCCAATTGATGGTACTTCACTTGCATGCCTTCGATATATTGTGGCTCCCCGCTAATATCCACATGATGTGTGCCGGCTTCAATACAGGCTTTTACAACCACCTCGCCGTAGAAGCGATAGGGGCCACAGCAATTGATGACGACCTGAGTGAAGTCATTATAAGAAGTTACTAAACTTTCGTATACCCACATTTAGTATTAACCTTGCATTTGGCTGCCATCTCCTCGATCGATTTACGATCTTCCACATCGGCCAATATGATCGGCACCGCACTGAGATCTTTACCAATTACCTTACCCGCATTACTCAGCACATTCTCTAGCTTGCTCTACATATAATATACGTAAGCTTAAGTTTATTACGTCATCAATTCGTGTTGCTCACCTTATTACGACCCGCTATACCCCAAGTGAGACCCTGCAGTACATCTGGCGCTTTTTCGACAACAATTTGCCCAGTAAATCCGGTGGCGCCGAATATGATTGCGTCTAATTTCACTGACATTTTCAAACTGACTGCGTCTCAATTGGTGGCTAAAGCTAAACAATAGTTTTATGCTATTTCGCGAGATTGCTAATGCTTCGAGAGCATCAAGCGACTAAACTTTGTTTTCTCATCGTTTTGTTGTTGAATGACTGCTGGTTTGGTGTGTTCAAGGTCATTAACTCTAATTTTAAACTGCATTACTATGCAGTTTGCGGAATATTTGCGAGGGTAAGCTCGAAAGCAATCCAACGATTGCAAAAAAATCTGATAAAGAAATCATTAATTTAACGCGTTTTCTTTACATAATCCTATATGATTTGTAATCACTGAATGCTTTATCTCGGACTACCACATTCTCAAATTATTATTTTTACCTACTAAAGCTTCATCATAATGATTACTGTGAATAATCATATTTTTCACATGGTCTGCCGTTTTAAAATTATTTTTAATTTGCAAAATTATCATCACTCATATTGCGTTAGCCATGTTTCCATACTCTTTCGCTAACCCTCGTATATTCAGGCAACTAGTTGCCATAGCTGCTCGCAGAAATTTATTTATATAACTTGGCTACTCTCTGATTCTATAATTCTCTCATTCTCTAACCACTCAAATCCATACCTTTAATAACAATAAAGCTGAATTCCAAGATTGTATGAAAAAGTTTTATTTACTCATAAAATAGTAAATCATTTACGCACAAATATATACATATGAATATGTAACCAAATGCATACTTTTATAATAGAAAGAGAATTATAGATTGGCGTCGGAGTATTTCTGTTCAGTATTTACTGCTCCAATTTCAGTACTTCGAATTTGATGCCATGTTTATACTTCTGTAACTCCTCAATTAGACTTGTTTTGGGGAAAGCATAGCCAGGTGAAATCACGCCGCCGCTAAACGAAATTTAATAAATTTAATTTAATTTAAATATAAAACAAAATCGTATATCATCGATGTCATACCTTCCCGGCAGCTTGTCGGTCTCCTGCAAAATAACCTTAGCCGAGGCCAAAATTGCTACAGCAGTCATCGCATAGAAGGGATTGCGCGCGGAAATACGAGTCCATAATTGCTGTTTAGGCTCTTCACTCAGCGATTGATCTTTGGTCCAGCCTTTGGTTTTGAAAACCATTTCAAAGGAGTGTCCCTCCATATTATCTTCAGTGGGACCCTCTTCTGTTAAAATACCCAAAGTGAAAAATTTCGGAAACATCATTAGCACTTTACGCGTCCAACTGTATTGCGCGAGAATTGTGATTAAAGACAGCAATAATGGCACAAAGACCGCGTAGAAAAGTGACCTACATATATTCAAAGAAAACATAAAAATTTTAATATTATGTAAAATCTTAACTGTTGTGTGTCGGCACTTACTTATAACCAATGTAGTTCTCATATTGTATGGGCCGCTTTTTCTCGTTTTCGAACCGAAAATTTTGTGTCTGCATGACAAGATCACGATCGCCAGCATGGAAAGGTACAAAGTATCTATCCAACGTAGGCACCTTATGTGGGTAGGGACTATGGAGTTCAGCATGTAAAATTAGTTATGATTCTTTTTCTCATTCTCAAATATATTCATATCATTATATGGTTATAGTTACCGCATCTTCAATTCCGGTACCAATGGGGGCAGATCTTTGGGTGTCAACTTCCCTCTGATCGCAATAAGCTCATCGGTGTGGCATAAAACATGAATGAGACTCTCCCAAGTGCCGGCATGTACCAAAGTTTTACAATTTTTATCTTTGAAATCGACGGTATTCTCCCAGTAGGATTCGATGGAGTTCACAGTGCCTGAGATGGATTATTCAAAAAGAATTTTATGTAAACAAAATATGTACAAACATGGGTTTGTATTAGGGCTCTTAAAATTATTCGATTAACCTGAAAACCGATTATTCGAATATCCGGTTTGTAACCGTTCGTACGAATATTAACCGGTTAGTACTACTCGATTAGTCGCAATGTTACGACTATTCGAATAGTCGTTCTACTGCGGTTATTCGAATAGTTATACTGTCACTATTCGAATAAATGAAAATTGTTTGAAATCCGAGCAACCTTTGATTTTTGCTTGGTTTTACTTGTAAAAATGTCAATTGTGCGCATTTTTCCTGTGTTTCACTTTTTTTAATAAAAATAGAAATTTAATGAACTTACACTATTCGAATAGTCGACAACGAACAGTTAACCGGATAGTCGGAAATGAGCGGTTAATCGAATAGTCGATGACTGACGACTATCCGAATAGTGCAAACCGAATATTATTATTCGAATAATGCCCTATTCGGTTAATTTGGTTAGTCGATTAGTCGAATACCAAGAGCTCTAGTTTGTATGTTCCTAAAATATACCTGGGAAATTGCGTTCTGCAAATACAACACCCATTTCACCGGGTATGCTATCAAATCCACAGGCCGAGATCACATAGGAGTGTTTCTCCTTAGCCAAATCATGATATTTCACCATCATGCCTTCTATAAATTGTGGCTCGCCACTAATGTCGACGTGATGCGTTCCGGCCTCAATGCAAGCCTTCACCACTATTTCACCATAAAAACGATAGGGACCACAGCAATTCACAACGACCTAAAGTAGAAATATGTTAGAATAATTGCAAGACGGTGATTTCTACCATCAACAGGTTCCACTATTCAAATTATTAATTAACCACTTATATTCACCTTGCACTTGTTTGCCATCTCTTTAATGGTCTTTTCATCTTCAACATCTGCCAAAGTGATCGGGATATGCGTCAGATCCTTGCCAACTTTTTTACCGACCGTACTCAACACCGTCTCTAATTTGCTCTATAAAGTGCACATTAACATTTAGTCATTTAGAAAATCGAATACCGTTATGGAGATGTTTCTTTTGTTTTACCAAATTCCTGCCCGCGATACCCCATGTGAGTCCTTGCAACACTTCCTCCGCCTTTTCGACAACAATCTTTCCAGTGAAACCGGTCGCACCGAATATTATTACATCCAATTTGTCAGCCATATTGTTCAAATTTGATTTTAGCAAATACTAATTACTTTTCCAGAGCTGATCGAAATTGTGAACGCGTTCAATGTCTCGCAAGAACTGAATTCGCCTACGCAGAAGCTCTGAAGTCTCTGGAAAAAGTCGCTAATTTTTGGTCAAGGTCAACCAACGCCTAGATAATTTGTAGTACAATAGCACTCTTTATCAGTCAATTATGCTCAGAGAATGAAGATGCGCTTGTGCTGCCACTTGTTGACTACATTTGGTGGATTTTTTCGCGATAGTTTTAAATATTCAATATTTATTGATTACGCATGGATTGTTGATTACCAAACTTATTAGAATTATATTATTTTTTAGTTCTTCCAAAAAAAAATTTGTAATGTTTATTATAAAGAAAGCTAGGCGCCACAAATCATCAGTTTCAGTTTATTTGATATTACTTTTATATATGACTGCATTACTTCCACTTTTCATTGATGGATTGAGAATTCGACAAATATGGCAGCACTGTGACAACTGTTTATGTATAAAGAGAGCGCCAGAGCTTTATCAAACAATCGCATACATTGTCGCATATCAAGAATGCAACTGTGCAACTGTCTATGTGATCTAATGTGCTGCACTTTTAACAATAGAATTTATTCGCCGGCTAGAGAATAGGAAAGTGAGAGAGTACTCAATAAATCGCATTCTTTCGCAAGTTTTCCGTCGTACTCGGCGAATAGTACTCATATACATACTTGACGTGAACATGTTTGTATATAATAACAAATAAATTTAAAATTATTCTATCGCTGTTGCTATCATGTCTTTCATGCGTGAGTGTGTAGATATGTACAACTGTTGTGAAATAATTCGATAAACGAGTATAAACCCGTTTCATTTAGAGATTGGAAACAATTAAAAATTGTTATAAAAATAGACAAGTCAACCCTGTAGGAAAAACGTCTACTAAAATTTTTAAATTAATTAGTTACTGAAATTCTTTTTTATTTGAAATTAAAAATATATATTTATCTTATTTCCAGCATCACATCACGTTATAGACAAGGAGTATTAATTCAGATTAGCTTAAACTAACCGCAACCATATTTACAATCAAATTTTCGTTAATCGATAATTTTTAGCTGATTTTTAAATTTGCTCCAATTTCAATATCTCGAACTGCATGCCATATTTATATTTCTGTAACTCTTCAATCAAACTTGTTTTAAGAAAAGCATAACCGGGTGAAATTACGCCGCCACTGAAAGTAATTTTGAATTTAAACATAAAACAAAATTTTACATCATCAATGCCATACCTTCCGGGCAGCTTGTCGGTCTCTTGCAAAATAATCTTTGCCGAGGACAACATTGCTACAGCAGTCATCGCATAGAAGGGATTGCGCGCAGAAATACGTGTCCATAATATTTGTTTAGGTTCTTCACTCAGCAATTGATCTTTGGTCCAACCTTTGGTCTTGAAAACCATTTCAAAAGATTGTCTCTCCATGTTGTCCTCAGTGGGACCCTCTTCTGTTAAAATGCCCAAAGTGAAAAAATTGGGAAACATCATTAACACTTTGCGCGTTAAACTGCATCTCGCGAGAATTGAGAATAAGGCCAGCAACAATGGAGCAAAGAGAGTGACCAAAAATGATCTATACGATATTCAAAAAAATACGCTTCTATAAATATCATTTAAACGCTCAAATAATATGCGAAAGAACCTACTTGAAACCTATATAGTTCTCGTATTGTATGGGCCGCTTTTTCTCATTTTTAAAACGAAAGTTTTGTGTCTGCACAACAAGATCACGATCTCCAGCTTGAATGGGCACAAAATAGCTGTCCAGCGAAAACACTTTATGTGGATACAAACTGAGCATGTAAAATTAGGTATGTATGATTATTATTCGTGTTCTCAAATTTTAATATGGTTATAGTTACCGAACTTTCAATTTCGGTTCCAAACGGGTGAGATCTTTGGGAGTCAGCTTCTCTCTGATCGCAATAAGCTCATCGGTATTGCCAAATACATGAATGAGACTCGCCCAAGTACCGGTATGTACTAAAGTTTTACAATTTTTATCTTTGAAATCGACGGTATTCTCCCAGTAGGATTCGATGGAGTTCACGGTGCCTGAAATGGATTGTTAAAAAACAATAGCGTGCAAACAAAATATATTATATACATATGTATAATTAAAATATGTACCTGGAAAATTGCGTTCTGCAAATACTACACCCATTTCTCCGGGTATACTACCAAAACCACAAGCTGAGATCACATAGGCATGTTTCTCTTTGGCCAAATCATGATAATTCACCATCATGCCTTCTATAAACTGTGGTTCAGCACTAATGTCGACGTGATGCGTACCGGCTTCGATGCATGCCTTCACCACAATTTCACCATAAAAACGATAGGGACCACAGCAGTTCACAACGATCTAATGAACAAAATATGACAGTAATTGCAAAATGGGGTGATATAGGTGCCACTATTCCAATTATTATTTAACAACTTATAATAACCTTGCACTTGTTTGCCATCTCCTTAATGGACTTTTCATCCTCAACATTCGCCAGAGTGATTGGTATAAGCCTCAGTTCCTTACCAATTTTTTTACCAACTGTACTCAATACGTTCTCCAATTTGCTCTATAAGGGAATATTGCATTCAGTGTATGAATTACTACGCTACCGTTATAGATGTGTTTCCTTTGTTTTACCAAATTTCTTCCTGCAATACCCCATGTGAGTCCTTGCAACACTTCCTCCGCCTTTTCGACAACAATCTTTCCAGTGAAACCGGTTGCACCAAATATAATTACATCCAATTTGTCAGGCATATTGCTCAATACTGGCCTTAGCAATTACTAATTAATTTGCCGAAGTTATTCGATATTGGGAACGCATTCAATGTAACGCAACCACTGAATTCACTTACTCTGAAGCTGGGCTTGACTTGACTTCTTATCAACCAATTATGCTCAGAGAGATTCATGGATTATAAATTTAACAAATGGGGCAGCACTTTAGCACTCAAGAGAGGTGCAGCACTTTATCAAATATTTTTGCTTCAATGCGTATAGCAAAGGTTATCACGTATTCATACATACTTACGCATTAATTATTCGACATCAAGAATGCAACTATGTTGTCTGTGCTGTCTGTGCTTTGCATTCTGATCGAATGATGCGTTCCATGATTGTGTAGATGTATATAGTATATACAGTGGAACTTCCATAACTCAAACTTCCCTAACTCGAAGTTCTCCATAACTCGAACTATTGAATTGGCAATAGAAGTCAAATTTCATACTGATTTCCTTCCATAAATCAAACTTTTTGACCAGGGCATAATAAAAAATTTAAATTTTTAATATCGAGGCAGATTTTTTAAAAGAGTCCCTCTGTATCGTATGGAGGCGAACAAAAGCTGTGATATACGCTTATGGATTGTATAAATCATGTAACAAATGCATGGGATACAAATTTCAAGAGCCAAACAAATAACAAAGTGCAACGAAGAAAATTACAGAATATATGTTTTAACGTATTTAAATAAAACTTTATGCTAAGTAAATAACTAAAACAGTGTTTAAATCTATTATATATTTTACAGCTTTTTGAAAAATGTATTTTTTATTGAAAATTTCTATAACTCGAAGTCTCTAACTTGAAGTTTTTATGTGGATTATGGTGATTCGAGAAGTTCCACTGTATAATTGTTGTAAAATTCATTTTCGATATGAACTCGCCTTATCCACAGTTTGGAGACATTTAAAAATTGTTATAAGCTATTTACCAAGAAAGGAACAATCGTAAAATTAAAATTCCTACAGGGTATGTCTAAGGTATAAATATATTAATATTTTTTAAGTACATACATATATAGTTCAGTACAGTACTATCTGGACTTAAAACTACTTATGACGGTTCTCTACAATGTCTGGGTAATGCTTAAAGTATTTATAGAAGAAATCTATCATTACTCAGCAAAATTCGTTATCATTAAGACGTGTGAAATTCAAAGCACATACATGCATACATATATACACTTAACATTGATTACGATTAGCAATTAAAGTATCTAATTGCTAGGTTAACTATGCTTTGTGTAAAGTGTATTATATGTTAAAATGTATCTACGAAGTAGAGTGATGTAATCAGCAGTAAGCTGGTTAATCATACATATACTGTCACATAATTATATATGTATGTATGTATGTATATGTAATAGCAATTGCTTATAAAACAACTTAATATTTTTTATGGCTGAATTTCTGTACACTATACTATAAAAGTCTCTCAAATCTTAACTTATGTTCTTTTACATGTTAATTAGTTGCTCAAATAAATGGATAGCTAGGATATATTGTACCAGCGTCGTAGTCGATAATGTGGTTTCCGTAGTGTAGTGGTTATCACGTGTGCTTCACACGCACAAGGTCCTCAGTTCGAACCTGGGCGGAAACAAGCAACGGTGTTTTCCTTTTTTATTTTAGTATTTTATTTTTTCACTTTCTCTTCATAGATATTCTTTATTTTTGGTGGCGAAAGCTAGAAATAACCTTTCAAAGCGGCTTTGACAGTTAAAATCGTGAACTGTAAAATTATGGACGAGTGCTTAAATATGGTTATGTTTATAACTTCATATAATTTTTGGAAATTCTTCAAATAACTTCTACTCTTTAATTGCTTTATGATATAACCTGTCCCAAAAGTTGTATGGTAGCATTGTGGGTGTATTAAATATTACAGATTTTGATTTAAACTCCAACAATTTATTCAAAAAAATTCTGACAAAAGGTATAATCAAAAATTTAAGTAAAATATATATTATACACTAAAGTCTTGTTTCCGCCCAGGTTCGAACTGAGGACCTTGTGCGTGTGAAGCACACGTGATAACCACTACACTACGGAAACTCTTTCTTCTCAAATTTTAATGGCGCATTTCAGATGACATAAGCTATCACTATTAATTATATTAACCTCAAAAAGCAAAAGATTGATTGTTACTATCTTCCACAAAACAATGGATTACTTACAATAGAAATTCCAGTTACCGAATGAATGTGCGAAATAGTGATAGAGCTATACGTGTATGTAGCTATGGCATTACCCATTTGTGAGCTATAAATAGCTACAGTAAATTAATATACTTGTTCAATTACATATAAAGTAATGGTATTTACCACAAAATTACCTTCACATTTAATTACATAACCGTTGAAAGAAAGTGCGGACAGTTATTTCTTTGGCAATGGTGTCTCTCGTAGGCAAAGCAGTGTTTATTGGTGCGGGCGTGATTTGTCAGTTTCCGTAGTGTAGTGGTTATCACGTGTGCTTCACACGCACAAGGTCCTCAGTTCGAACCTGGGCGGAAACAAGCTAATATTTTATTAAAAATTTATTTTTTTATTATAATAGTTATGAAGAGTTAAATAAATCGTTAAAATAATAAAAGAAAGATAGATTAAAAAAATTGAGTTTTTTTTTCAAATTACATTTTTTGAATGACAGTTTCTTTTTTTTCGAAAAATATGTGGAGATTGCGAAAACTTTGTTTTCAAGATCCCAAAAAACCGATAACGGTATCAGTTTCCGTAGTGTAGCGGTTATCACGTGTGCTTCACACGCACAAGGTCCTCAGTTCGATCCTGGGCGGAAACAAATATATGAAATACCTTTTTTAGCTCCCGAATATACCCTGAGGACTAGAAAGAAAATATTTTCAAATAACGTTATTTTAATAGCTGCAAAGCAATTTATATATAAAATGAAATTTTAAGAGATAATCGACAATAAATATTACTAAACTAAAGTTAATGGAAACAGCATTGTTGCTTCTCAGAGAACTAACCTTAGAATTTTTATAGAAACGTGTTTGAAGCTCAACTATATACCAATTGCCAAAAATATATAGTAAACAAAATCTCATATAGTTGGTTTTTTTGCAGTTCAAATTTGGACCGACGAAAACCACAATTCTTTTGAATAATATAAAGTTTCATCTTCCTAAGCTCCTTTCATAAGGGGAATTTAATCGAATGCCTTCCGGAATTTTGACTTATGTCTACTAGATTACATAATCATTAACTGGACTATTTATGGAAAATTGACTTATTGTTTCGAGTAATTATTTAAAGAAGTTTCCGTAGTGTAGCGGTTATCACGTGTGCTTCACACGCACAAGGTCCTCAGTTCGAACCTGGGCGGAAACAAGTATTCTTACATTGATATTTTATATTTTCTCCAGATTATGGACTGGAATTCATGTGAATAATCAACAGTTAGTCAAATCCCAATAACATTTTTGAGAACATTTAACCATCGGCTTAATCCAAGGCCCTCATATTGAAAGCCCCTTTCATGGAGGGAAATTCAAACTCACTCGTATCCCTTTTTACGATATATATCTTGATTATTTCGCATCATTCGATAGTGTAAAATGGTGCGAATAGCTAATAAGTTTATCAATGCGACATTTTTATAAGCCCGATTTAATTAGCCGAGTGTGTTTGCAATGTCCAATGATGTTAGCTTAAATAAGCGTAAAATCCGCCAGCACCGCCAACGACGCCATTGGCGACGTCCAACATTTAAGTAAATTACTCGTGTGTATAACGCAGCAATCAAATGGCCGAAGACAAGCGTCAGACGACGGAAGTTGACTTTGGAGCCGATCGCATTAAATTAGAACCGCTTTTCAATTAATCATTGAATTGCCTGGCGCCAAGAGAACCGATCTCCACATCGTCGTCGTCCCACAACGGCACTGAAAATTAAAAACATTTCATTTGACATTCACAGTGATTTTATTGAAATGACTACAGCTTTCTAAGACATCGGCGATACTCCGCCAATCGGTGTGGCGCCTTGGTCGCAAAATCGCATTTTGGCTCAAATCAAGCGGTTTGCGGCACAGTGTTCTTTGTTAATTTAAGGTTAAGGTTAATACTATTGTAAATATAAGACTGGCTTAGTTTTTTACCAAATTTTGTACTTATTTGTGGTACGCCTCTTTTTATTTTAGAAATTAAAAGCCCTTTAGAGGAAAGCTTTCGGAAAACATTTTTCATAACGTTTACCTAAATAACACGAGTACAACTTTATAGCTTATAGCTAAGTTAGCAAGCGCTGCCTTAAAAGCTTTACGTAAAAGCTCATTAAGTTTTTGTAGGAATTTTTTACTACTAAAGTTTCAAATTTTTTAGTTAATTAAATTAATTAATTGTATGATGAAAGCTTGCGGTATAAAGTGCAGCGCTTTCGCCAAGAGTTAAGCAGCAGTGAATTGGAGCCACAAATTTAATAAAGAAAGATTTAATTCAATAATAGCTTTCATGAAATAGGGTTACCACTTTCGAACACTATTGTTGCTAGAGATGCCACCTAATTTAGAAAAAAATTAATACTGATATGAACCAAATGTTGGCTGCTATCAACGAGATTTAACGGAAATTTTGATATTTATGAAATTTTGAGCACTTTGCTTTATGAGATTATACCACTGTGCATATGCGTCTATGCAAATAACACTACTATTCATTTTTATACTCTAGCAACAAAGTTGCTACGAGAGTATTATAGTTTTGTCCACATAACGGTTGGTTGTAAGTCCTAAAACTAAATGAGTTAGATATAGGGTTATATATGTATATCAAAATGATCAGGGTGACGAGAAAAATTCAAATCCGGATGTCTGTCTGTCCGTCCGTCCGTCTGTCCGTCCGTCCGCGAAAGCTGTAACTAGGGTAAAAATTGAGATATCTTGATGAAACTTGGAAGACGTATTTCTTGGCACCATAAGAAGGTTAAGTTCGAAAATGGGCGTAATCGGACCACTGCCACGCCCACAAAATGGCGAAAACCGAAAACACTTAAAGTGCCATAACTAAGCTATAAATAAAGCTATGGTAGTAAAATTTGGTATGAAGGATCGCACTATGAAGGGGCATATGTGGATGTAATTTTTTTGGGGAAGTGGGCGTGGCCCCGCCCCTACTACGTTTTTTGTAGATATCTCGCAAACTACTAAAGCTATATCAAGGAAACTTTCTAGAGTCGTTTATTTTAGGTACTACCTTATACAGTCCAAAAATGGAGGAAATCGGATTGTAACCATGTCCACCTCCCATACAAAGGTTATGTTGAAAACTACTAAAAGTAGGTTAACTCACTAACGAAAAACGCCAGAAACACTAAATTTCACATAAGAAATGGTATATGGAAGCTACACTCAGATTTTTTACAAAATGGAAAATGGGCGTGGCATCGCCCACTTATGGGTCAAAAACCATATCTCAGGAACTACTCGACCGATTTCAATGAAACTTGGTTTGTAATAATTTCCTTACATCCCAATGATATGTTGTGAAAATAGGCCGAATAGCTTCACAACCACGCCTACTTCCTATATACCAGAACTTTGAAGACGATCTGAATCGTTTACTTTTCAATATATAAAGTAAGCACTAGTGAAGATATCGATGCAGAACTTTGCACAAATACTACGTTTATAGTGTGGCAGCCCCATTCTAAAAATCGCCGAAATCGGACCATAGGTTTTCAAGGCCCCATATATCGAACATTAGGACATCGGTGCTTCTAACCTAATATTAAGGTTTCCAACTTTCAATGGACTTTATACAATATACATATATGACGAATATGTGGGTCAAATTGTGTATTATATTAATAAAGTTAAATAAATAAATTGCGAGAGTATAAAATGTTCGGTTACACCCGAACTTAGTTGTCCCTTCCTTACTTGTTATTTATTAAATTAGCAATCTAAATAGTATTCTAAGTCAATAACAGACATTTCACCCACAACTTGCACCCCCGCCTTCCACTTTTAGTAATCGTTTTTGTAGGTGTGAATGTAGGCGCTGGCATGATAAATCACCGCAATGAGCGTAATTGCACATTTCAACATTTCAAATTTAATATGCGAGCAATTTTCCAGCTACTTATTTAATTAATTAAATATTTATTATTTTCTTAATCTGCCTGAAACAATTCTAATGGCGCTAATTAAGTGGCGGGCTTAAAATGCATATTAGTATTACTGAGCTCATGTCTGCGAGTTGTCAGCTTTGTTTAGTTCTTTATCATAACCAAAGGATTTTTATATAGAAATATTACATAAATATAAATTATATATGTATGCGCGCATGCTTGTCGCCAACGCGTTGAAGGCAGATATTTAACTTTTAAGATTAATCGTGATTTGAGCATCGAATTGCCATTTGTTATGCAAAACCACTTGAAACACTTTGCATAAAAAGTGTAACAGCAAATATTTGTCGCATTGCCAATCAGCAGCAGCAGGCAGGCATGCGTGCTATCAAATGCACCGAAGTATTTGGGTTGGTTGCTTGTAAAAGTCACTTGTTTGCGCGCGTTTCATAAATTATATGCAATAATATTGTAATTGCAAAAAAAGAACGGTATAATTTATCATTATAACGCAATAATCACATAATACTTTTACACCTGATCAATAGCACAGGCAGGGCACAGGTAGCTAGATCGTTTCACTGATCAAGTGGTTATTTGTAAGCTTGATTATTCCTATAAGCTTTAAATGGCGCTTAAATTAAAATGGCATTTAACTCGTTTTAAAATGACATAAAACACATATATAAATTATATGTTTTATAAATAAATATTAGTATTTTATTAAAATAAATGCAATGTGTTAGTTTCGGCGGTCCACTTTGATCGATCTAAATATGAATATGTATAGGTCTCAGAATGTCGTTGGTGGAAATTTATTGCTCATGAAACATTTATTAATAAATAAAATATAAATTAATTAAATATTAATAAATATACTAACTTATACCAAGACAACATTTTTATGGGCCAAGTCATGCATTAGAAATGTATTTACATGACACATATTGCATAAAGAAATCTATGGAATGTGCGGAACTAGTGCCCAAGCCTTCTAAATCTAAACATAAACTAAAACATGTAAGGAAGGGCTAAGTACGGCCAGTGAGCCACACCCACTTAAAATTGTGTATACCAATTTGGGTGGAGCCCTTCTGTACCTTCTTTATAATGAAATTTAAGGTTTCTGGTGTTTTCCCTTTCTGAATTAAAGCATTTTTAGTCGTTTTCAACATAACCTTTGTATGGGAGATGGGCGTGGTTATAATCCTATGTCCTCCATTTTTGGACTATATAAGGAAATGCCTGAAAAAAAACGACTCCTGAGAATTCCTTTGATATAGCTTTAATAGTTTACGAGATATGTACAAAAAACTTAGTTGGGGCGGGGCCATGCCCACTTTCCCCAAAAAATTACATCCAAATATGCCCCTTCATAGTGCGATCCAAATACCAAATTTTATTTCCATAGCTTTATTTATGGCTTAGTTATGGCACTTTATGTGTTTTCGGTTTTCGCCATTTTGTAGACGTGGCAGTGGTCCGATTTTGCTCATCTTCGAAAGCAACCTTGGTGCCAAGAAAGAAGTGTTCCAAGTTTCATTAAGATATCTCAATTTTTACTCAAGTTACAGCTTGCACGGACGGACAGACGGACAGACAGACATCCGGATTTGAACTCCACTCTTCAGCCTGATAACTTTGGGTGTTACAAACAACCGTTATGTGAACAAAACTATAATACTCTCTTTAGCAACTTTGTTGCGAGAGTATAATAACTTACAGCTCTAACCTCTAAATCTTTAGTTGCATACAAAATTTTAAGATTTGCTTGTATTCTGGCACTTGAAATTTTTTTGTCGGTCCAAATAAACATTTGTTATTAATTATAATATCCCCATGCAACTCAAAAAAGTTAGAGTTAATAAATGTTTCATTCAAGCAAACAAATGACAATGCTATTATTATGAATTGCTGCATATAAAAATACACATTTACAACACTTTAAAAACAGCATTTTTCACAAGATATTGTCTCATTTGTTCTATTTTTGATAGACAACTGGGAATACTTTTCAATGCTATGTTTATGGTATGAGTGATATCAGTAATGCTGAAGCTTTGGACCTTAACCCTGCGCTTGCAACCGAAAAAATGTGCATCCATCCATCAGCAAGTTGCCAAAAAACGGAAAGCATTCATGTTTCTAACGCCAAAGTATTGCGCAATAAACGCAACACCCACTCACTCTATTAATATAGAACACCAAAAAATTATTAAAGAGTGGCAAACAAATGCATTGTGGCCAGCAATCATTCATCTTTCATTCAACAAGCAGTAAGGAAGCGCAGTTAAATATAAAATGAAGAGCAAACATACTAACATACATGCATACATACATACATACATACAATCATTCTTATATCACATGCGTGGGCTACCAAATTGCAGTGGCCACAAACGAAAGGCTTGCCGGGAAGATGCTACAGCAGCGACCGCCAGAAGTGCCACATCGGACGAAAGAGCAAGCGGATGAGTGAGTGAATGAGTGAGCCGCTAATGAGTTACATAAATTTCGCTCGCCACCAAATGTGCCACCAAAATGCCGTGAACTGTTGCAGTGCGTGCGACCATGCCACATATGGCCATTTAACGTCTGCTTCCACGAATAGCTGCTGCATTCCACAGCAAATGCATTTGCTTCTAGTGCTGCATTGTAATACATAATAACATATTTACATCTATGCTCATAGAGTTGTATTTTTGTGCGTGATGATGAATGTGCGCCCCTGATATTAGTTCAAACGCTTGCTATTAACAAATTCAACACTCTCTGTGGCAAGCAACACTTTGGTTGATATGTAAGTATGTATGCACTGCGTGTACAAAAATACTAATATTCTATAAATTGCTTCGGATTTTTCTTCTCCACAAACGAGTATTCAATAATATGTAATGATAATGATGATGACACGAATTACTGCGACTCCGTTGAACCTCAACCCAAAGTGGCATCGATCGCTATAATGTGTGAGGTGAAAGAGGTGCGAGGGGAGACGGCGGTTTATGTTGTTTGGATGCTAAAAGAAGTTATTGGGGGAAATAGATCCTCACTGGCTTTATTAATTTTTATACTTTCGCAACAAAAGTTGCTAAGAGAGTATTATAGTTTTGTTCACATAATGGTTGTTTGTAAGTCATAAAACTAAATGAGTTAGATATAGGGATATATGTATCAAAGATATCAGGGTGAAGAGTGGAGTTCAAATCCGGATGTCTGTCTGTCCGTCCGTCTGTGCAAGCTGTAAGTTGAGTAAAATCCAAAAGTATGTCTGTCCGACCGTACATTTGTCCGTCTGTGGAGGTGAGTGCAGAAGGAAGCTGCACTCAGTTTTTTTTACAAAATGGAAAATGGACGTGGCATCGCCCACTTATAGGTCAAAAATATCTCAGGAACTACTCCAACGATTCGAATGAAATTCGGCATATAATATTTTCTTGACACCCTGATAACAGAATAAATGGAAGAAATCGGTTCACAACCACCACAACTTCCCATGTAACTAAATTTTAAACTCCATTATAATATATACATACATAAGGAACCAATAAGATAGCGAAATAAAACTTTTCACAAACACTGTATATGATCTGTGGCAGCTCTTGTGAAAAAATTGTCGAAATAGGACTATAACTTTTCAAAGCCCCGAAAATCGAATATGAAGAACTCAGTGCCTTATAGTAATTTTTCACCGAAAATATCGGTAAATCTCTCAGATATCTTAATTTAATTCAGAGGAAATCTTTTTATAGGATTATTTCAAATTGTGTAAAATTGTGTGTTATCTTAATAAAAATATATCAATAAATTGCGAGAGTATTAAATGTTCGGTTGCACCCGAACTTAGCCTTTCCTTACTTGTTCTTTTTTTTTTTTGTTGAATGCCTATTTATGAATTGCGTTACGGAGCAGCTCTTATGGGAGTTCTCCATAATTGGTATATAGGACAAAATTTTAATTTCTTCCTCACAAAACAAATCCGTTGATAATATCATCTTAGAAACACTTCTAATATGCCAAATGAAAGTATTTTAAGAAATAATAAATTTGGAGAATGAAGTTCAAAATTATCGGAGAAAATAATAAAACTTTATTAGCCGTTTGAAAATGAAATGTTTTCAAAAGTATCTGTGCTTACATCGATACGATACGATACTTTACCACTTACTAATCTAAAATAAAATAGTTAATTCCATGCAGGGAACTTATAGACCAACTTTTTAACTCTCAAAAATAGCTGAAAACATAAACACTTTTTCGAATAACATTAAAAAGAGTAAGAGATAAAAGAGTTAGAGCTCGATGGATGTACGATACGATGACTGTCAGAAAGAGATTTTAGGCATTTCAGAGCACCCTACTATACATAAATACGTATATGGTATTTTTAAACTTTACACTTCGCAGAAATGTAAATTATCATATTTAATTATTTTAAACAAATTAAGAACAATTTTCACACATATCCACATCTACATACATATATGAATAAAGATTCATTAATATAACACCGATTTAAGACGGTGAAAAGAAAGTGGTGGAATAAATTTATTTATAGCCGCGTTAAATCCCACTAAATACGAAAAATAAGATTAGAGCTTGTAATAAAACATGCTATGTAGCAAATAAATCAAACGGAATTATCGAGTATCTCAGAATGTATACTTACAGTATTGAGTTCTCAATTTTCCATACAACTTACATACACCCACATGAACGGCAACTGAGAGCATTTTAATTAAGTTAGTTCACTGAAAGCTAATAAAACATCTTAAACGAACATAAATCTGATTAAATAAGTACGATAATAATTTGGGAGATTTATTGTAAATAAGCCAACACCATTCAAATCGATTGAAGTCGAAGTGACTCGACGCGGCGGCTCCAACACATGCAACTTCGTATCGTATCGTATATACTCGTATGTTTGTATAAGCCGAGTGTCACATGCGGAAGAGTTGCCGTGGTTGCTTTGGACAATCTTAACCTCAAAGGTGGTATTACTCATGACAAGTTAAACGAGTATAAAATATGCCGAATTCTTATACAAAATGTTATTTAAGTACATATGTATGTAAGGAAGAATAAGAATCAACGTCGTTATCTGTCCGAATTATTACAATCAATTCGCTTGAACTGCTTTATAAACGAAACATTTAAATTCCGATACGAAAAAGATTGGCCATTGTATGCTGTTTGACGGTGTGACATTGTGTTGCTTCGTTGCCGTCAGCTGCTGTCGTAATGGTGGCCTTTACGTACTGTACGATTAATACGACAATACCTCATTCCACAATGATTGGTGGTGTTGATGATGACGCCAACGCTAACATTTATGCTTTGATTTATTTTTATTACAACCTTTCGAGGGCGAACAAAGCAAACAAAACACTAGCGCGAAAGAATGGTAAATAAAAGCAAATAATGAACCAACCGCCAGACGCATGCGCAGACGGTTTTGGTGAAATAAGTAAATAAATAAATGCTTGTAAGTACAATAAACATAATAGAGTTAAATGAAAATTGGTGCACTAAAGTTAAAACCACATCGTCGATGCGCAGACGCGTCGGCGCAACAGATGTCGGCACAGATGGGTGAAGAAAGTAAGGAGCACGATAGATGAGGAAGGTTTTACAAACAAACCGGTGAGCGTCTCTACAGTGTGTTTAGATGGCAACCACAAACTTAATTCATTTTAAATTCTAGTATATTTGTAGAACTCTAAGTTCTAGAAATAAGCATTTGTACTATGTGATCCAAATTTTTTTTTAAATTAGTTCTGCATGGTGCCAGATATTTAAGTGATTATAAGATCTCAGACCATTTTATCTTAAAGAAAAAGTCTTTATTAACGTTTTGAAATTTTGTTTTCCAAAAGAATATTACTCAGGTTCTTGAAAAAAATATCTTATACACTACTGGTATGTAAAATTCTGTAAGGAATTATTCAAAGTATTATATTATGAAGTCCTCTCGTACAACCCGATACACAAGACTAAAAATCACTTGATTATTGATGATCAGGAACCTCTGAAAGCACAGACCAACACTCAATTTGCTTCTTTGAATTTATCAACTGATTCTAGTTAATTTGGCTGCGCTGAATTCAAATCTGTAATCATGTATATATGTTATACTAGCAGACCCGGCCACACGTTCTGTGGCTAAGATATACAATCAATCTTGGCTTCGATGACGATACAAAGTTCATTACAAAGTCGAGGTTGATTTATGTTATACAGCAAGATGACAACTGATGCTACTTTTAAATGTAAAATTAAGTGGTCATAATCCAAGCAATTCCAATGATTATAAAAATCCCTTGGGATTGTTGGCTACGTCATCCTAATTTGTATCTGTGTCAGCTCTCCTGTAACGAAATTCTAAATTGTCGCGAAATTTCTTTGTTTTTTTCGACCAATATAGGTCGTTCACTCAGCCAATTATGGGTATTATATTGTTGTTTTATGCCCGGAAAGGGACAGAAGAGACAGAAATCTGTTTGAAATGTTATTAATCCATCGAGGTGTCAACTGTGATCTTACCAATTCCAATATCTAGCAACTGCTTCTACAATTGCAGTTTGATCTTGTTGCAAAAACACTTGTATGTATAAATAAGCGATTTTTTATGCGCCGTACTTCCCAAATTATCAACTTGCATATCTGGAGAATCTTCGCTATAGCGCTATTTTTGGCGATTTTGCAAACTGGTGTTTCGTTGATTTGCAATTTAGGAGTAATTTCAATGTCGAATGTTCAGTTTGTGTTCCTACTAACAGGTTGCCAAGTTACCCCTATTCCCGTTATGCTTTGATGGTGAAAATGAGTGAAATCGGTTCAGGAATTACCACGGTCCTCATATACAATATATGATTATTTTCGTTATTCTATTATTCTTTATGAATATATGGGTCAGTATTGTGTGTTATCTTAATAAAATTACATCAATAAATTCCGAGAGTATAAAATGTTCGGTTGCACCCAAAGTACTATCTATCCCCTAACTAAATTTCATCAAAATCCGTTCAGCCGTTTAGGCATGATAGAGCAAAAGTCCCAACAAAAACGACTAAAAATCACTAACTCATTTAGTTATCTGCCTACTACCTACCCCCTAAGAACGATGGCGTGATTATTTATAGCCTATGACCATTTCTAGGTTATCATCTATCACCATACCAAATTTCTTCAAAATCCGTTCAGCCGTTTAGGCGTGAAAGAGTAACAGACAGACAGAGTTACTTTCGCATTTATAATATTAATATGGATATGTTATTCTTGACGAAGATTTTGAGTTAGTAGAACTAATAATTAATCTAGTTTAATATAATAGCAAATAGCCACTTATTATATCAGAAATCTTTTAAAAATTATTATTTAAGGAGAAATATAAAATAATTACGTATGAGACACCGTTGAAAACAAGCATTACTGATATTATTTTGTAACAAAGAAATCACGATTTATACAAGAAATAATTTAAAATTAATTTACACGCCATCTACAGTGCAAATTTTGAATACCATTTCTTCCATTTCTTGTTTTCTGAATTAAATTGCATCGCAAGGGGACCTCTTTTGTGGCGGAACACGTACACGCCATTCCAGTATCGTCGACGAATACTTCTAATGGCAGATGCTTGTTGGCTTAGCGCCCATAATTTACCATGAAATGTCGCTGCTCAAGCAACAGTACACATAGCAATTGTTGATTGAAATTCGCGCATGCAAATAACATTTCAATTTGGCTAAATCTCAAGCGATCTGCATTTATTTTTTTTACTATTTCGATATACGAATGTAAGCAATGTGTGTGTGTGTCGATTCGAATATTATGTCTTGATGTGCGTAAATCACTTTAAATTACACATTAAACGCTTATGATTATTGTTATGACCAATAATAACACATAAATTGTTTGATTTGCGCGTTCTGTGTAACTCGCATTTGAATGCCAATAATGTAAGTATGTATGTACTCGTACATGGATCGAGTGTAGCCTCATGCATTTTAATGAGAGCACATAATTTTTGGCTGAGCTGAGCGGTGATTGAATATGCTATTTAATTAATTTCATTTATGACTTTTGTCCAATCTGTCGCTTCGCATTCACACGATTTACGTGACATCCGCGGAGAGAATTTTTTCATTATTTTGTGGCATCTCTTTTATTTCGAAATGGAAAGTTTTCATTGATATTATTGAAATAAGAGAAAATATTATTGGAATTCAGGATCAGTACACGAGTATGAACTTGATTTCACTTAATTTAAAGAAACCTTATTTTATGTTCTATTATTGAAATATTGTTTCGGGTTTTTCGAGCATTTTCGATTGCTATCTACAAACACTATTAAAATGTTAAAAATATAAGACTTCGACTACAAATAGTGCTACAAAACTGTCCAAAATCAATTAAGAAACAGTTTCATTTTAAAACCTTAGGAATCTTAATGTAAAGTAGGCGAGGATGCTGCCCCAGCTTTAATATATCCGATTTCACGCAGTCAATTATGGCTCTTACACAACCATTATGCCACCAATTAACTTTTCAAACAAACATTGAAACATGATTTCCTCAGACTACCTACCAACGTTTGTTTGACATTTGCCAACTTAAGTGGATTTTAATTGAAAACCATAAGAGCAGCATAACCCCACCATCGATAATCCCCCATTGAAGGAGCGCACCCTTTTCCATGTGTTTCAGGCACTTAATACACAAAGCACCGACATGTATTCCGACACGGACAGACATATGTACGTAGTGCAAGTAGCAATTGTCAGTTGAACGGATAATAAACGTCAAGCCAATTAGATAGAACCGACAGGGCAATCAGTATGCACAACAGCCGTCCGCTTGTGCAAGGCCAATGCCCTTGAACATTGAGCACCCACAATTCACGACCTACGTTATCTGCATGTGTGTGTGTGTGTAAGCGCGGCGATCAGTGAGGCTGTAATTAAGGAGAGATGCAAGCACAGTGAAATCGAAAGGATCAAATTTCAACAGCGCCTCCGAGTGCCAGCCGTGAAGACGTGAGTGCAGCCCCAGCAAGCAGCAAGCACTCCTGGTTAAGTAGTACAGCTGTAGCGCCGGCTGCATTTAGAAGGGCAATGATTTGCTCCTATTCTCGAATGCAATCAGTAATGGAGCAATTGAAATTGTTACCCTTGGTCAGGGGCAACCAAAATGTGGCCACAAATCACGTGCTCATTAAAGCCGATGTGGTTGTTATGAATACCATATATGTATATATATACATAGACTGGATTTGGAGTATAATCGCTGTTTGTACAGCGCCTACTAATTAACTCGTTGCACTTAATAAAGACCTCATGAATTATGTCTGGGCACAATTTTGCTAACTTAACCGAATCACTAACTTATTAATAGATATTTATAATTGTATATATCTCTACGTAAGAGCCTCAGCTATTACGTAGAATAAGCTAGCAGTTACCTTAATTAAAGTATTGCCCAACATACTAGAGCTCTTCTGGCATGAAAAATACTCCCAAAAACACCATCAGCCTTCAGAAGTTGTTCTGAAGACTTCTGAAAGCCTCTAATTAGCATAAGATATACATATTAGTCTATGATGGCTCTTATAGATTAAATTTACAGTAAAATGAAAGACTTAGTGAATGAGAATCTGATTTTATTTGACTTAAGCTTTCATTATCTGAATTCAAGTATCATGTAGAAAGATATCATATCGGACAGTCGAGTGACTTTGCTATGTACTGACTATTTCCATTTCGTAGACAAAGATATATCGATGGAATATTCATATACTCTAAATCTAAATTAGTTTAATGCCATTTAAGTGACTCATTACACTTAATGATTTTCTTTAGCCCAGCTCCTAAATGTAAAAGTGTAGTCCTTATCACAATCTAAAAGCTCCAATTGCGTTTCTCAATTTTCCTTTAGATTTATTAGAACCTTAAGATTTATCTAACGATACTCGTGGTGTTTTAGATATGGCTCAAGGCCCATAAATCTCTAATCATTAGCATACTAATGTACAAGGATGATTTAACAACTTTTTCCACGGCAATAAAAGGTTTTTCATTCGTCCAACATGAAGGAAAGAAGTGCGTTGACCATCAAACAAACGTTTCATAAAATTTACTGCCACAAATTTCCTCGCACTTAACCCGCTTATTGCTCCAATTCGATCTATGTACATGAGAAACAACAAGTACAACGAGCCATCCCGATTGTGGCATGCCGCCACTTTTAATCTCCTCACAATCTCACATTATTATACACAGCTTCCATTTTCCCAAACGCTCGATGGCGTTAACCTTCAGGAAGTGCTCGTGCGCGTATGAAAGTACGAGTATCTTAACAGCCATTAAACAGAATTTACATAATTACGGAACAAGCCAAGTCGAGCATAGCGAACGCTTGCGCTCACACCTTGTGGACCTGGTGGCACGTCGCTTGTAGTTAGTTTGTATGTATGTGGTGCCATGCGTGCATGTGTTATGAGTAGTTTAGTTACTGTCGCTGAATGGATGGATATTTATTAAATGCCTGAGCTGGGTTAAACGCGGTGCAATCAAGTCAGTCAGTTGGGCAGTTAGTCAGTCAAGCGCACTTTGCGATAAGCGCAGGAGAACGTGTCAAAATGAAAAGTGTTCCATGATTGCAGTGTAAATTGTTCAAGTCGAGACATAAATCTACATCGATAAATGACAAGCGGTTTAACAGACGCCGCTGGACAGAATTACAACAACCTACACTGTTGAACTCATAAAGCATACAACATCTGTCTACGATTTAATAAATGCCTCAGAGTGAGTGAGTGTGTGTATGATGAAGTGCGATTCAAAAACTAATCCCAGAAAGGGAATATAAAACTGAGCCTGAGATCGGCAGCTCATCCAGGCCCGAATGAAAGCCGGGTCTATTCTCAAGGTATTGATAAGGTGAGGGTTAGAACCGTCTTCACAAAGTTGAGTTTAAGTTTCGGTATTTATCAAGAGTCGACTATCCTCATTGAGGTGTTTAAGAAACTCTGGGATAATTTCACGAGCACAAAAACGATAAAACGAAAATACAAAGGACTCTCTGGACAATTTTTAATAATGAATCAGCGGTGAAAAACTGATAGCCTCGGTCGAACTCAAGTAAGATCATAGATTCAGTATAAAAAGTTCTCTGAACAGATCTTCCGAAAATTATTAACGCTTCACATTCATTTTCATTGAACCACTATATGACACAGAGTTCAATATATATAACTATATATATGTAGACGTTTATATCTAAAGGACTGAGAATATTTATGATTACGTCTGTATATATGTACTCATATAACTACCCGAACAACAAGCGCCAAAACATGATTATCTCGGTAGGGTGAGCCGCGTGAATTGCTGCGTGTTATTAGCAATGTTTTCTTCTGCGCACGCGCAACATGTTCGGCGCCTTATGACTTCATTAAGCACGAACTACAGGAACTAAGAAGGGCGAACATTCAAAGGGTTTCGCATAAAGGGCCGCATGGATGCATTTGGCTGCGGATCAAGTGAAGTACAGCAGCGATTCGGAGGATCGCCGAAGATTATCAAATTAATGTGGTAATTTATAATGAAGACGCGTGTAGAGATGTAGAGCGTGGCGGCTCACAACTAAATATTGTGCACTCCACACAGTCGAGATTTTATTGGTGTAAACTCTGAAATTAAATTTAAATCGTTTACTACAGAGGGGCGCTGTACAACAAGCGTTTTTGTTGTTATTGTAGATAGGCATAATGCAACAAATCACGTTGATGTTGTTAAATTGTTTATTATTTATTACCCCCATAATCAGTGGTGGCAAGGCGCTGTCGATGACGACAGCCACGCTTTGATGGCCCCATCTGTGCTGTGTGGCGCTGCTTGGCGAAGGTGCGAATTGTGCTGGAGGTGTTGCACCGATTGTTATGATTGCGCTACACTACATTACTTGGTTTTTATTGTTGTTGGCAACTTAGCGCCAAAGCCAGTTGAAAAATTACTACGAAAAGGTGGAGCGCAGCCTTTAAACAGCAACGCGTTCGACTGCATTAGATATTTTGATAGATCATTTCGCTGTTGGCCGCGAGCGTCAAAATCGCGCGCAGGCGCACCTTACATACGCCAATATGCAGGCACATAAGGTTGTTGTTGTTGTTTTCATGACGCGTTACCTTGCAACATGTTCAACAACAGCGTACGCAACAACAAATGTTTCAAGATCAATGGCAGCGCGCGTTGCTTTTACTGTTTGCGCTTGTTAAGCGCTGATCAAAAGCGCTTATTGTGACATGATTGAAACGTTTGCCGCCTAAAGCGTCTTCACTACCCACCGCTGTTGTGCGCATTTGTTGCAAGTTGCTCGCCGCTGTCTCATCACGCTCCCGCCAATTATATCCAAGTATAATAGGCGTGAAGGTGTGAAGCGCGCCTTCTACTTGCCGATCTCGGTTTTTTTTGTTCATCCATTGTTGTTGCGAGCTAATAAACAGGCTTTTCATGATCCTGTTTGTCGACTACTCAGCGAAGGAGTACCATTACATTCATGTGAATTTGCGTACACCTTCGCGTCAGTGACATATTAGCGCCTAATCCCTTATTGAGTCACCTCTTCAAGTTGCCCATATAGCGTGCCTTTGCGCTACTTTTCTTCTAAGGTCTCTACAAACGTAGTCAAGCCTAGACCTTGATGGGCATGCAAGCGAAGTTCTCATGCTTCAAGGTGCCCGCATTAGTGCCCAACTACTTCAGGGCATGGCAGCGTTGTCAATAATGTGACAGCGTGTGCGATAATAAATTTCTAAACATTTTGATATTCTACAAGTATGAATATTTGCGATTGTGCGCTTGTGCGGACACGTGCATACGTCCACTAGATATGCGTGCGCATGATCGGCGCTTGTTGTGACACTTCGCATCCGGTCTAGCTTGATCGAGTAAAATGTACAATTTATTCGTGACTGAGACTTACACATACTGGTATCAACAGCAAAATGAGGTTAAGTTAGGTTAAAGAGGTTGCCAAGTTGGTATATTGTCTAACGAGGAGAGAAGAAGGAGAAGAGTGGAGAAGCGGTCGTAGAACGCTGAAAAACTATGTCAACTATTAATTCAGATAAAATAGTCGCTAACTTAGTTATTCTACTGATTCACGACGATAACTCCAAAGCTTTTGAATACGAGCTTAAGGAAGATTTGATAATTTTAAACCCTAATGGAAAGCGAATATCGCGACATGATAGTCCTACTTAGGTTTGTAATAGTTTATCCGATATTTACTTTAATGTTAGGCCAGACTTCATTCAAACGAAAGCAGTGACCATAGTCATAAGTCCTGATGCAGATTACCGATACTTGGGTCTTCAATGCAACATCATTATTTTCGAATTGCTCAATTCACCTCGGTTCAGTTCAGTTGATCTTTAAAAACCCGTACGTGAAGTGATAATCTCACTCAAACCTCGGATCGGTCTTGGGTTGATTCAAAAATCTACCAACTTCTTAGACTCTCTCTCTTCAAAGAATCTATATATTCTACTCTATATGCCAGCGGCATGGGTGGTCGATTATATAATGTGTCGAATAATAGAATATCTAATCATAACTATTGATCATTATATACAACTAGCTGTGGCCGCGATTTCGTCCGCGTGGAATAGTGATTTTGGGCTTCGTCTTTATCTTCGTCCGCGTCAATTTCTGTTATCAAAGAACTTCTGCGTAAATTATATTTTTTGTTTTATTTTCTGGTGGCAGAAGAACATATTGATTTTCTCCGCAACCTGATCTTGACAACGCGACATATAATTGGCCATGTGAAAAGCAATCTTTGCGTAAATCGATCCCCACGTGTTTAAATGTTTGCCCCTGCGATTTATTAATTGTAACGGCGAAAGATAGCTTAAGGGGAAATTGAATCCTTTACAATTAAAAGGTATATCATTTGTGATCATTTGTGATCATCGGGGTGCGAGGTATAAGTACTGTTTGACCAACCGCTGGACCAGTCAAAACTATTGCAACGATCACGTTATTGCGAAGAAATTTGACTTGAAGTCGGGTCCAGTTGCATAAATTAGGTCGTTTCAGATTTCTAAGTAAAATTATTGGGGCGCCTATTTTTAGCTTAAGGGAATGTGGAGGAAGGCCACTTGGGTTCAAAGAATTTAGAAACTCCTGTGGGTGATGGACCACATCTTCTTGATCCATTACATTATCAATAGATGTGTATGTGACTATATCTCCTTCAAGTTTATTTAAAATGATGTCATTAATTTCGTCCACGCTACTGTTTCTCGCCGCCAATATTGCCCTTTGACACATCCATTGGTGATCTTTATTTTCTATTTCGCTGATGTCAGGGTAAACTTTTAATATTAAATCCTCAATGTTACCTACTCTTACTCCTAAATCGTGGTCAATTCCAATTTTATTTTGAAAATGAGGTATTTTCCCGTCTATTAAATGTAATTTTGAAGGGAAAGTTATACTACCTCCCCCCAAATGGGCTCTCATATTTGTCGATAATTTTAAAATATTTACAAACTTCCATAATGGAGAACTTTTAAGGTAAGACTTTACAATGTCTGCTCTAGTTCCCCTTACTATTACGGGTAAAGTTTGTCGAAAGTCCCCAGTAAACATAACAGTAATCCCATCAATGATTTTATCACAGCTTCTAAGATCTCTAAGAGTTCTGTCTAGAGCTTCTACGCTACTGCTAAGGCTAGCTGTCCCTGAGACCTTACTTTTGCTAATGATTTTTTTTGAGATAGTAATGAATGTCTTGCCGGTCCCACCGGGAGCGTCCAAAAAAAAATATTCCTTCATTGAAACGAACACTTTATACGCCATTATACGCTGTTACCTGGTCATTAACTAATCTTGGTTCATTTTGAATAATATACTCATTTAATTCATTTATATCATATGGTTTTCCCAATGCTACTTCTAACGGGTTTCGCAATGCTACTTCTAACGGGTCCAAAAGCGAATAATTTATTTTTGATGCAGGAAGCCCAAAATCAGTTAGGGATTTGTCGCAAATCTCATGAATTTTATCTTCTATTATGATTAGTCCATCATTGTATACATAACTTTTGTGTATATTGAACCGCTTTCGCAGCGCAAGGAACGGAAGCCCTCAAAGATAAATAATTTCCCCCGTTTTTTTACACATTTACCACTGTTTCATATTGGTCGCAGCGTGATGCTATATAGCCTATAGCCTTCCTCGGTAAATGTACTATCCAATACAAAAAGAATGATTCAATTCGAACCTGTAGTTTCGGAGATTAGCGCGTTCAAACAAACAAACAAACAAACTCTTCAGCTTTATAATATTAGTATAGATTTCTAATGATTTTTTCCTTTCTTGTGGCTCCACCAACTTTGTAAGGACATATGTTTTATTTAAACCACAATTAAGTTCTAAGTGTCATTGCACGACGATTTGCAGAATCATGTTACTGCTGTCAAATGGCATCCTCGGAGCTTGAACTTTAAAAGCCATTTGGAAATCATGTCACAAATCTGCCAATAAAATGTTTAATCTTATCGCATGCGTTGCGAATCGAGCGAGGAAATGGCCAAAGATGGCACTTTGCAAACACACAGAGTAGCATTTGCACAGCATTTAATTAAGACATGAAATATGCTTGTGCTATTTACACACACATACACAGACAATTGCGAGCAAACATCCCGGCTGATGTGCATATGTATGTGGCATTTGGATGGGTTTAAACTCAAATGAAGTCCACTAATCTACTCCAAGTGCTTTTCCACTTCCATATTACACAATCGCCGATAGGCTTGCGCTCACATAGGAATGCGTCAATTGTGCAGCTGGCGAGAGACGCGTCCGCGCGGTCATACCCGCAACAGACATGTCACATGCAACAAGACAGCGTTACATACATATGTGTGAGTGTGTGTGTGGTACTCATAAGTGGGGCCACTTAAATAATTTTCTCGCTTGTTTACACTGTCACAATGTTGCAACAACAACACCAACAAGCAACAATATATGTTGTAAAGATGTTTATGTTGTTGTTGTTGCCGCATTTGCTGTTATTGGCATAATATTGCGCATTGCACTTTCATTAGATGACTTGCATTCCCATAAACATGTGTGTTCGTGTGTATCGCCATCTAAGTGATGCGAAGTACCGGTTGGTGGGCAAATACCACCTTGACTGCTGATCACTCTAATCTGACGCTGCAGCAGCGCTCGCCACAGTGGTAAACTCTCATTCATTTTTGGAATAATAGTAACTGAAGTTGATCTAGACCTTCGATTTTTCTTTCCCGACTTTTATGAATATAAAGATATGCAAAACTAACCTCAAAAGAATCTTAAAGCCGGATGAAAAATATGGAACAACTTTATATAATTTAGCGACCTAAACAAACTCGACAAGCTTGACTGGTTCAACTTGATGAAAGATCCAACAGAGTTATATGTTCAAAGAGTTTACTCAACTAGAACCATGGAATGTAGGATCTTTGGACCTTATAGTAGTTTTGGAATAACATCGTTTTGTGAGCGGGTCCACTTGTCATTATTAACTCCGTAAAACTCACACTTTTGCTAACCAAACCCCACTGTGCACCACCGCCACTGACTTGACTTCCTGTACTAACTATCTTGGCGGAAAGCTGACATTTCACATGCGAAAATAAATTAGTTTTCCATGTTGCTTTGTCAGTTATCACACGGCAATGCTTGTTTTATATCGGTGAATTCTAACATTTTCGCCCGATCCGCAGCCAGTCGTGGCAGTTGTGGGTCCATCGCTGTGGCGGTGGTGTCTGCAACTTGTTGATCAGCAGTTTGTTTGACTTTTCACTTCGTGTTCTGCAAGAGCGACACAAACATTCTTAATACATTTGTACATCACATTTGACTATGCATTTTGGATTAGCTTCACGCTGCCATTTTTGGTGTTCCAGTTTTGTTGACTTACCGCAAGTCAAAGCTATTCTTAGACAGCACCATAACCACTTACAAATGCAAGGCTTTGACATTGTGCTCATCTCTGCTCTGTACATACATGTATTTCTATGTTGTAACACAAATTTTTTGCCTGTTTCGCCGCACGCAGTCGAAATAAAGTGTCTTCTCCGGCTGCTTAAGTTGTTTTATGGCCAAAAGATTGTGGAAACGCAATGGCATTGCTTGAAAGCATTAGAGATATGCTTGGCAATGCTTGGTATTAGCGCGCAACAACACGCTGGCACGCATGCGCCATTTATCACATCAACATGTGCGCCTAGCCATGCCAACAACGCGCTATGCGTATTATAGTATTATGCAATCAGTCGCGCATGCGCGGTGCCGACGAGTCACGTGAATGAATTGCAATCAATTTTAAGCGGAAAGTAATTTGCTACATCGGTAAACGTTATATTTGTGACAAATTGTACCACGGAAGGGATAGAAAAAGTCGCATATACACATCTATGTAAATAACTGTGACTACATACTCTTTAAATTCTGTAATTGTATGGAAGTGTGTTAGTGGTGATGGTAGACAAGAAAGATGTCTTCCTACAGAACTCTGAAATTTGTCTCTGTGATCTAAAATATATCTTCTGGTACTCATTTATATAAATTTTACCTTTTTTGTATAGGGTTCAGAGTTTTGTGATGCTAACGTCTTAGTAGAATGTCTATTTCTTCAACAAAATAGGGTTAGGTTAGGTTCAATGGCTGTACCCGACAAGAGGAATCATACTAAACAGACAGCAAACCCTTTGTAATTGTCGAGCTGACAGTTCGGATAAAAATCCGGCTCCGTTCCGATTACGTAGACCCGATTGTCGTGTGAACGGATACGACTCTGTTCATAGTTCTGTCTTAGTGAGCTAGGTTAAGGTTACAGAATGGGTTAGAATAAAGTAATTCTGCTTTTTCAGGTTAAAAATATTGAGATAATCCAGATTCGATTAAATATCTGAGCGCTTGAATTTTAAAGGGATGGTCTTTAGACATATGAGGGGTTATGATAAGATTCGTAGCGATTTCCAAGAATTCACAATATTGATACTACCGTTTTATCCGTTATATTCATCCTCTTATCACCAGACCCACCTCATAGCGTACTGTACGGCTGTACCATATGTACAACTCGATACCACTAAGCAAAGACACATTTCCTCACTTTTTCAAAGTCATTGACCTTTTTGAAATTGAAATCAATGCGCTGCTTATCTTGATTGCATCTATGGTCCGTGAAGCGGGAAATCCATCAATGATAAGAGTGTTTGCATTTTTGCATTTGTTTTTGCAGCGCTCTCTCGTCAACTTCTACCATTCGTGTGTGCATTGTTGGGTGGCCACAGTGATGTCTCTGGCGCGGAGGATTGCATTGTCTGACCGCTGATTGTGTTAATCAGATTAACTTTGGTTTGATGTGCTGCAGCATGTGGCGCATCCACCGGCACAGGAAGCTGAGCGATAAGATCGAATTTGTGTGCCTTTCGTGAAATTGATTTCATAATACAATATGAAGGTATTAAATACTTATGCGATTTCACGATACTTATTGATACATACTTCTAATGGTCAGGCGAAAAAATACTTCAAAGTGTTCTACTGTACATATTTATGGGCATTTGAAGTATTTGGCAAGTTCAATATAATAAAGTTATATATCTGAAATCTGAATTCAGTTTTGTTATAAAAAGTGGACTTAACTTAATTAGGTCATAAACGACCTTATAACCTCGTGCATAGTTTAGCTGATATTAATTAAAAAATATCCCACTGTATACAGAAAACTATATGAAAAGTACTCCATCATCCTTTGTGAGTTCCACCTCTAATCTATGGGATAAGAAAGTGAACCGAATGGATCTGATGAAGGACGAAGTTAATAATAAATCAATTAAGATCGTACATTACAACATTGGATTAGTTATCTTTTCTCGTTTCTAATTTGAACATTTCAAGTTTTTTTCTTCTTATTTTATTTTTATAAATTCAGGGAAAAGTAAAATTTATGGATCTACAAACATATTTGTTTGCATTTTTGTACATTTGATATTATATTAATATATGTACTTACCCTAAAATGTTCGATAACAGAAAACGAGATAAGCTTAAATAACTTGATATGAATTTACAACTTGAACAGCGCGCATCTAGATTAGAAACTAATGTTATGGCTAACAACAAATTAGCTTAGCACATTTTAATTAATATACTTCAATTTCACTAATAAACAAAAACTATATATAACACTAAGCATTCATCGCCCCACCATTCTTATGCACTTCCCACTTTTTCCCCAACGCCAAATCACGCGCTTGGTTTCGCAAAATCTTACCACTACCCGTTTTGGGCAGCTCGTCCAGAAAGAATACGCCGCAATGCAGTTGCTTGTGCATCACCACCAGACGCTTGGCCACGTACTCGACAATAACTTGTTCCAGCAATTTACTACCCGGCACTTTGACCACCGCGGCGGCAGCGGCATCGCCATCCACCTCATTCCACAGCCCGAAAACACAGACTTCTATCACATCCGGTAATTCGGCCACGACTTGTTCGATCTCGTGTGGACAATACTGCATGCCGTGAAACTTTAGTGTATCCCTCTTTCTATCCAACACATACAAGTAGTTCTCGTTGTCGAAGTAACCCAGATCGCCGGTGTGAAACCAACCCTGATAGTCTTGCATACGCTTCGTCTCATTCGGATTACCGTAATAACCGTTCCAGATTTTACCGTTATGCACAAGTATTTCGCCGGTCTCATTATGACCCAAACTACGTCCAGCATCGTCGAGTATTTTCACCCGCACAGCGGGCACGAGCTTACCCACGGAACTGGGTTTGGTGATGCCTAAATTGGCAGAAACTCCGCCACATTCGGTGAGCGCGTAACCATAGGATATATAACCGTTGGTTAAGTATTCCTGCATCTTTAACAAGGTCGGCACATAGCAATTGCCACCACCAATGCTGAGGAAGCGCACACTAACCAATTTCTCTTTGGATAGCAGTGGTGACTTAACGAGTGTGGCAACATGACGTGGCGCCAACGTCAGAATAGTAACCTTATATTTGTCGATAAGTTCCAACAGATATTCCGGTGTATACGGTTTATCGGCAATAATGCGCGTAGCGCTATGACCACAACTGAAGAGCATGTTGAACAAACCCGTCGACCAGTCGATGGTGCTGAATGAGAGCAGCACATCCTTGCTGGAGACAAAGCTGGGAGCGAGTAATGAAGGATTATTGAGTAATCAAATAGTGAAACAATAATTGCTAATAGTAAGCTTACCCGTAATCGAAGAGGCAGCAAGAATTGGAAATGCAGACATTCTTAGGTGTTCCTGTGGTACCTGAGGAGCATAGTATGGCTACTGTTTGATCTCCGCCAATGGTAAGATTTTCGGGACTGTAAATTAGAAGTAGAAGAAGTCGTTATAAGATTGGGAAAGACGAATTCGTTGAATACAAATATAATATCTGCGAACCGGACCCTACGGTAATAGATGGAGTCGTCCAATGGAGGTCAGGTCGGTCTGAAAGCTTTTATAAGTACATATTCCCAAGCGATACCTCTTCCACCTTCACAAACAGTGAGGCTACAATGAATTCCTTTATACTCACACATAAAACATTTCACCCTTTGTGGGCTCAAGCAAATCCTCGATTCTCGGCAAATCCTTGCGATGTTCCTTCAATGTATAAACATTCGCTTTCAATACTTTACTGACCGCGCTCAAGCGATCGTAGATGCTGCCGTCACAAAAGATCAAACGCGGGCGCGTGGTATAGAATAGATTTTTAATAGTAGCTGGGGAAAATAAATATCGGGATCACCGAATAACTGATTTAATTATAAACAAAAGTAAGGGCGATCATCGTCGCTTTCACTCACACTCATCTTGGTGCGGACTTATCGCATGGAAGGGCGTACAATTCAGCAAGCAACCCAAAACCAAGGGCAGCAGATAAGTCGTATTGCCGCCGGCAATGCCGATTACATCGTCTTGCTTCAGACCCATTGCCTTGAAGTGTTGCGCCAGACGAATACCGAAACTAATCGCCTCGCCATTGGTGAGTGCGGTACCCTCGGTATCGGACAGCTGAATTAGACAAGTGTGTGTGTGCCTGGATTAAATTTTGAATTTGCGATTTTTTTTGTTTGCTCACCTGACATATATTTCCGGCATTGTTGCGCATAAATGCGAGGAGCACCTTGCCAATGGAACAATCCGGATCGAAGAACTTTGTGGCCTTTGGACCGCTCCAGATTTTCGTATACTTATCGAACTCTGTATTAATGTGATCCATAATCCGTTTGACTGCTCTTTAGTAAAAGATAAATATCGCCGGTCGCAAAACAGACGCGGTGCGTTCAATTTTACCGTCAAGTGGCGAATGGCTTGCTCAACTGAATGGTCGAAATCGCATATTTTTCGCTTTGGTTTAGTGATAATACACGAAATTGATAAGGCTTGTGGTGTTTGTTAGCTCGATTGGTGTGTATGTGTGTGTGTGGATAAATGCATTCCTGGTTTGTTTGTATGCTTTACCATTGAGACCATGTAGGAAATTATAGTATTTATGTAAACAAAATGTAAAGTTTACTGCAATACTTCATAAAAAAATGCTTTCGTTTACATTTCAACTCTTTGTAAATCCATTCATCAAGATCAAGGTCATACTTCATACTTCGAAAACAGATTTAGTTTTATAATAATTTTGTTTCCAGCACGTTCTTACCTTCAATTCTTTGAAAAAGAACCGAAATCATAGCTTTGTAATTAAGATATTCTCTCTTTATAAAAATACTTTCAATTCCTCAAATTTTCCCATTGGGTCATAGGTACCACTTGTCGTAAAACAGAGCACCAAAGCTTTTTATCTAACAAATGCTATTTTGATAAGATTATCAGTACCAAAAAAGAAAAACCCCGAGTTGACTTTGTTTATAAAAAGTAAAGTGCAATGACAGTAGAAAATCCTTTGTGTCAGAGAAACATAAATTTGCGTATTCATAACAAAAGCAAAAACTTTCGACTTTGCCACTATTGGCAAATTTCAAGAAGTTAATTTCGCAATTTGTAAATATGTATAAATATGTTTAGGAACATATGTAATGACGTCACAATCGATAGTTTCACAATTTATCGATTTATTTTGAGCCCCTTCATTGCTACACTGTTGAACTACGCCTTAAAGTATGCAACAATTTAAGAATTTGAATCAATTTCGTCGCTTCGGTCACAGGCTGACTCTAAGGCAAAAAAAAACCAAATCAAGGTTTGTAAGTGTGCCTGTGCTAAGATACTTAATGGTTGAAAACTTTGCTGCAAGAAACTTTATCTTGCCTTTATCTGCGATAGGTTAGATTAGAATGTTTCAAGAAGAGTTTCATAAATAAAAATATTCTATATTTCAATTAAGTTTTCAGAGCTCAGATCTCTAGTATTTAAAATAATGTTAATGTTCACACAAATAATATAATTGTTTTAATACTTAAACAGATAATGTCACTTTAATATAACATGATTTTCTTTTTGGTCTTTGGCTCAATAATATTTTTTTATTCCCCACAACAGTCTGCAATAGAATTTGTAACGAAAATAAATTCTAATAAAAATCGTTTACTTTCTTAATTGAATCGATTAAATTCTAAATCGAGCAGTCTAATTTGAAGAAAGAGAAAAAAATCAAATAACATCGAACCAGAATTAAAAATAAAACTTGAAAAATTTCGAAAGTAATGTGCAAATTGAAATAATGTTGAATTTTTTAAAAAAGCTTAAAATTATTGATCAGCACCAAATAGAAGTATAAGTGTCAGAATTGGTCCATTTTGGAAGAATTTATCTGATTTGAGTTGTTTTGTTATGGTTTTTCATTTTTTAACAAATAATTAATAAAACAATTTATTAAACTGCAATTTACGGATATTTAACTCATTTTTATTGAAAAACATACTCACTTAGAGTACTCGAACTATCGAAAAATTCGATGTAACAAAAAGGCCAGACAATTAATGTACTCGTTATTTCGGAAAACCACTGTACTAAGTTGACGCAATTAGCAATAAATACTCCATTTTATTTCGATTAAATTTATGTTCTTAAGACATTATTTCATCTAATTCTAACTTTTATTGAAAATATGATTTTAAGAAGAGTTTTTTATGTACCAATAATTTCATCAAAGTTCTTTTAAATATAAACCGCAATTCAAAAAATATATAAAGTTGTGCAAAGAAGTATCTGGAATATCATAAAGATCGTATCATAAAGAAGTATCTGGAATATCATAGACTGATATACTGCTCGGAAGTTTTCAATTGAATGAATTATAAGAATGATGTTTATTTAAAGACCAAACACAGAATAATTTAAATTTGAAATTTTGAAAATTTGAAAATCAACAAAAAAAGTTATATTTATTGTCGTGCAGGCAGCTCTCTTAACTTACCCACCCTATGCTGTTGATCTTATAACAGTATAAAGTGTCTCCACCTACTTCATCTCACAAGGTTACATATAAAGGTAGGGAATAAAAAAAGTGACATTGAACAGATTGCAGGACGGCATCCTTCCGCGAATCGTTTGTAAACATGTGAGTGAAAAAGTGGGAAAATACCCACCGTAAACCGCTAACCTGGCACAGCTGTGCGCATATATAAGAAGAGCGAAGAGACACAAGTTGTCAAAACAAGATCAACTACAGCGTAGAGAGAGTGACAAGTATTAAAATGCTAGAGTTCTAATACAAATACATTTTAATTAAAATAAAAATAGAAATGGATTCAGATATCTGCATGAATCAATTTAACGATTTTATGGATCAAATAAGTCCGAGCATGTCGCTGATGGAACAATTTAACCTGGTACAACGGCAAAATCCGCCAACTGTTGAACCCCCGCAACAAAAATCAAAGCCAAAGCAAAAATCAAAACCGGTCCAAACAAAAACATCAGCCGCGCTTAAAAAACAATTAGCTGAGCCGAATAGAAAGTATGCAAACGCGTATGTGAAAATTGTGGAGCAACCGGCGAGTAAAGCGGTAAGATTTCGGTATGAGTGTGAGGGGCGTTCAGCCGGTTCCATACCGGGTGTCAATTCGACGCTGGAAACGCGTACTTATCCCACAATCGAAATTGTTGGCTACAAGGGGCGCTCAGTGTGCGTCGTTTCTTGTGTGACCAAGGATCCACCATTTAAACCGCATCCACACAATTTAGTGGGCAAAGAGGGCTGTAAACATGGTGTATATACATTTAGTGTAAACGAGGAGACTATGCGTGGGGAGCTCTGTAATCTGGGAATACAGTGTGTGAAGAAGAAAGACATTGAAGCCTCACTGAAGGCACGTAAAGACATACGCGTTGATCCCTTCAAAACTGGCTTCTCACACGCTATGTTGCCGGGTACTTTAAATATTAATGCGGTTCGTTTGTGTTTCCAAGTGTTCATCCAGGGCGAAAATGGACATTTTACGGTGCCACTGAAACCCGTCGTCTCCGAGCCCATTTATGACAAGAAGTCGAAGTTAGACCTTGTCATCCTTCAGATGTGCAGTTCGGCGACGGTGTTGGGCAACACGCATATTATGTTGCTCTGCGAGAAGGTGGCGAAAGAAGATATTGCGGTACGATTTTTCGAGGAGAAGAATGGTGTTGTCATTTGGCAAGCTTATGGCGACTTTTTATCCTCGGATGTGCATAAACAGACCTCGATTAGATTGAAGACACCTAAATATCATAAAACCGATATTACAGAGCCCGTACAGGTATTGGTGCAACTACTAAGACCTTCCGATGGTGCTGTTAGTGAGCCTTGGGAATTCAAATATGAGCCAATCGATTCGGATGAAGTGCTGTTAAAGCGTAAATGTAGACGCATCGGCCTCACTATGGCCTCGCTGCAAGCTGAAGAGAACCAGACGAACAGTGAACGTATTGGTTGTATTATGAAGAGTTGGGATGCTACCAATAAACCGGCACAAGATACCATTATGAAGGATGAAACACCTACACATTTGGATATGTTCTATGCTTCTAGTGAGATGACACCATCGCCAGAGCCATTATCGCCAATAACAATAACGAACAGCAGCGATTCGTCGACATCACCTTCGCCTTACGGCACGGTTACAGAGATACTTAACTTGGAAACTGGTGCGGTGGACGTTCATGAAACTCTCAATGTTGAGACAACTCCCGCCACACTGGAGAATAATGTTGAGAGTCAGGTTTATACGGGTGACCAACAGCCGCAACAACAACAACAACAACAACCCAATCTGGATCAGCTGCTGCTGTCGGAACCAAATCCGACACAACCACCAGTAGTACAGCAATTGACGCAACAGCAACAGCAACAACAACATCAATCACTCCCGTTACAGTTGCAAGTGCAGCAACAACAACAATTGCCACAATCGTTACATCAAACGCAACAACAGCAACAGACACAACAACCACTCCATCCACATCCACAACAGGTGCCCATGCAACAACAACAGGTTCAACAGCAACCTTTATTACAACAAAAATTGCATATGCCGCAGCATCGCCAGCAGCCGCAACAACAACTCCATCAACAGCCGCAACCGATTTCAATGCAACAACAACAGGTGTCACATCAACCGCAATTACAGCAACAACTACAGGTTCCGCAGCCACCACAAATGCTACAACAAACACATATGTCACAGCAGCAGCAGCAGCCACAACTGATGCCATTGCAACAACAACAACAGTTAAATCCACAACACTTTTCACAGCAACATCAACTGCCATTTCTACCGCAACATCCGCAACAACAACCGCTTCTTGGCAACAGCGATATGATGAACTGGGAAGAGAAATTCGCCAGCGTTTTGGCCTTTGCTGCGGCAGCGCTTAGCAGCAATCCATTCAACTTGCAACATTTCCTCACTGCCACCGCAAATAGCATGACACAGAATGGTCAATGGAATTTCCCCTTAAGCAATATGCAGCAACAACCGCTGTCACCACCTCAACAACAACAACAATATTTATCACCTCAACAACATCAACCAGCACAACAACAAGAGGATTTGTCCAAAACACAATTCCAACAACAATCCAACGTCACCGCAAGCAGCAACGACGATACTTTGGTGGGCGACGACGATGCAAATAACGCCAGTGTTTCCCAGCCTGGTGAGGAGGCCTCCACCATCAGCCACTTGTTGAATTTGGACAGCGATCAATTGGTGCAGATCAGTTGTGATGACACGCTACTCGGTCACGCTATCAATGATGAATTGGAGCTCGCGTCTTTGACCATATCGGTGTAGCCGCTTAAAGTTCGAAAATATATTTATCTCTTAGTCTCATTAACGTTGAAAATGTAAAGTTAGGTGATTTCTTTTCTCAGAATATAAGCAATAATATCAAATAAAAATGCAAATAATTTACATAGATCTTTTTGCTTTCCTATATTAACCGTTTTACGTAGATAAACCCTACTTATTTTCTAACAAATCTAGCACCTTCTATAGCCTTTGTGTTGTTTGGGATGAAAGGAAGATTTCCTTAATTGCTTTACGATTTAGCTTGGAATTCCCCATCTTCGGCAGCTCATTGACTATGAGTACACCACCGTTCAAGTGTTTATATGTCGCCTCTATATGCTCTTTCACATAATTGATCACATCTGCCGCAGTCAGCGAGCTACCTGTCACTTTGACTACAACCGCCGCCGCAGCATCGCCTACCTCGTCTCTGGATATGCCGAATACACACACTTCTGCAACATTTGGCATTTGAACGATCGTCTCTTCGATTTCGCGCGTGCAATACTGCATACCAAGGTACTTCAGAATATTCTTCATGCGATCCACAATGTATAAGCAACCATCGGTATCGAAAAAGCCCAGATCTCCCGTATGTAGCCAACCATCCGTTTCATAAATCGCTACAGTCGCGTCATTATTATTATAATAACCCAGCCATTGACGGTCGTGTTGACAACAGATTTCACCAACCTCACCGGGTTCCAAACATTGATCACTTTCATTTATAATCTTCGCTCTATAGCCCGGCTGTAAGCGTCCCACAGCTTTCGGTTTCTCCGACAAATTATAATTCATCGTCAATACGCCTTCGAACTCGGTTAAGCCATAGGCGCAGATCATACGAGCGTGCCTCAAATACTTTTGAAAGGCTTGTTGTATATGTGTGGCGCAATTGCCACCGCCATACAAGACGAATCGCAAACTGTCTAATTTTTCAGCGGTAATCATTTGGCTATTAAGTAATACAGCTAAAAGCGGTGATGCAAGAATCGTAAATGTGATCTTGTATTTTGGTATTAGTTTCAAAAAATATGCTGCATCAAAGGGTCGTTCAGTAATAACCCGCTGAGCGCCACAACCAATGCTAGCGATGAGCATAATCAGGCCGCTTAGCCAATCCATTGTGCTTAAAACAAAGAGTACATCTTCTGAGTTGAGAAAGCTAGGAGAAATTTCGAATATAGTACATATGTATATGAAAAAACTGAAATCTGGGAAGGTGACATGTATAACTCACTGCAGCATATCGAAAAACCGTTTATGATTCGAGATCGTCACCGCTTTGGGAACACCTGTAGTACCCGATGAGCATAAAATAGCCAAAGTTTGATTTGGTCCATCCTCCAATATAGCGGGACTGTTAGTAAAAGCAATGGTTCTAATATAAGTCAGTGTTTTTTCTTTGAGAGTTCTTCAAGATAACTCACGTAAACTTATGTTCCGAACCAGTTGGTTGCAGTAGAACGTTCACAGACAGTACGTTCGGTAGATGATTACTTAATGTGCACAAGTTGGTGTCCAACTCATTTGTTGCACGCTCTACTTTCGCATAGTCCTGTCCATCGAAGAAGATATATTTAGGCTTTGTGATTTCGAAAAGACTTTTCACAGACTCTAAAAAAATATATATATATTGGTCTTGAAGTCTCACAAACGTTCAGTTCCGGCACTCACTTTCATCCAAGTTTGGATTAACCGCATGCAGCGCGATGCCATTGAAGAAGCACGCCAAGACTACGGCCATCATGTGGGTTGTATTCCGTGCAACCATGCCAACAATATCGCGTTGCGTCAAATGCTTTTTGCGAAAATATTCAGCAACACGTATGGCCTGCAGTAAAGCTTCTTCATAGGTTAAATTCGTGCGTTCAGTGTCGGATATCTAGTGGGGTTAAAGAGTTTATATAAAAATTGCTTCTTTAAATTTTGAAACACTCACTTGACAGATACTATGCGGACAGCGACGCATCTGCTCGAAGAGTATACGTCCCACAGATGCGTTGCGATCGTAGAGGTCATGGAATTTCGGACCAAACCACACCTTGGACTCGCCGTCATAAGTTGCGCCTACGCTTGTATCTATTTCGAACATTTCGTGTTTTGAGTTCAAAAACGATTCTTAAAAACAAACACGTTGACTAACTTCCGATGCTGCGGAAACATCTAAACTGAGCACACTTCGATGCTTAACTGCTGTAATTCAATGCGGATGCAACGAATCGGTTGCTAAATATAATACAGTTTGTCTGGCGTGTCATAAATTAAAACTTAGTTATACCATATTTAGATTTGTTTGTATGTATATTTGTTAATTACATAATGATTGATACCTTTCAGATAAAACATGCGATGAATAAGTTAAGTTTCAATTAACGGGATACGGGGTGTCTACATAGGTATTTGAAATAAAAGAAAACCCTTTATATTTTTGTTGCCTAGAAAGGAAATACTTATTTATACAGTATGATGCCACGTGATCTTGAGTCATATTTATACTGTGTTGGTTTCTTCCGGTCCTTGTGGAACGAAAATTTATTTAGTGTTGTTTATATGATCAGTTTATAGTAAGGAAGCTTTGAGCAAAACAAGACACCCTTTACTCTTTTTACTTATATGTTAGGAGTAGTACTTAGTTTTGCTTAAACTATATGCAGAACATGTAATCAACTATTTAAGCACACATATGAGTTTGTAATGCATGTAACAAGGCGTCCTTGTCAATTACTTATTTAAACTCTCTACAAAGTTAAAGCTTTTATTGTAACATGCAACATTCATACGTATAAATGTATGTTCGTATGAATGTGTGCATCATTTGCCATTTTTAATGCATTATCACACGCAGACGATCACATGCATACGAGCATCATATATGTATGTACATACAGGCATACATGAAGGTAATCCACCGCTCTCTCTGTCTTTCTAGTCAAGTAGTTACTCATCATCTAAAATAATTCATATAAGATAACCATATGTAACGCCTTTTCAATATTTTTTACAAACATTTTTTAATTTTTTATTATTTTTAATAGTGTTTACATTTTGCACCAGGAAAGACCAAGCGGCAACAGAGGGTTAACGACAAACGTTTGCTACAGTTTCTCAGCCTCAAAGTATGCTACTTTTTTGTTGTACGAACGAAATATAGAGACCATTCACAATGATGTGCTGTGCGCCATGGGGTGACTCATCGTAAAGATCATCATAAAGATATTCCATTCAAAACTATAGGGATTGGTGTGCAAATTTGCTAAATAAAATTGAAGGTACAGAAAACGAAAGATTTAAATTTGGGGTAATCTCCGAGACCCCAATCTCACTGAAACCCAAATTGTTATATTGTAATGGTCTTCAAAAACAAATTACAGAGTTGCCACATTATTCGAATACAAATGCGTATTAAACTCTAAAATTTTACGAATTTTTTGCTATGGTTTTGAACAGAGCAACTAACTGTCCAATTATTTATCTACAAAGTGAAATAAGTAAAAACCGTTTATGCAACATTATAGTTAGAACTAGCTAGAAGAGTCTCCCCCTTTTTTTAGATGGTGCGCAATATCATTTTACAATCGTGTAGTACATTCCCTTAAACGGTTTGTCAAAATTTCAGTTTCGTGTTTCTGTTTCTTCGAAAAGTGGAAACATCCATCCACTGTATTCTGTAGATTTACTTACGTGCGTCTTTTTGCAGACCACCAGAAAACGTATTTTTCAGATAAATTGAAGTGGACCTTCCATAACTCGAACTTCTGTAACTCGAAGATCTCCATAACTCGAACACTTGAATAGGCAATAGCGCTTAGAAGCCAAATTCCATACAAATTTCGTTTCCTAACTTGAATTTCTATAACTCGAACTTTTGAAGTGGCAATAGAAGGCAACTTTCATACAAATTTTCTTCCATAAGTCGAACTTTTTGGTCAGGGCATAATACAAAATTTTATTATCGAGGCCGAATTTTAAAAGAGTCCCTCTATATCGTACGGAGGTAAACAAAAAATATGATAATACACTTGTGGATTGCATAAATCATCTAACAAAGGCAAGGGGTATATGCGCCAAGAGGCAAACAATAGCGAAATGAAACAAACAAAATTACAGAAAACATCTTTTAACGTATGTCCATCAAAATTTTTGTGAAGTAAATAAATAAAACAGTGCATCGGTCTATATTTTACAGCAATTTGAAAAATTGTATGTTTTAATGAAAATTCTATAACTCGAAGTCTCTCCAACTCGTAGTTTTTTTGTGGATTATGGTGATTCGAGTTAGAGAAGTTCCACTGTAGTTTGAACATCGCTGGGCTCAATGTGTTTACGTAGACTATTCTTCTTCTTCTTGACTGGCGTAGACACCGCTTACGCGGTTATAGCCGAGTCCAAAACAGCGCGCCACGTATCCCGCCTTCTGGCAGTTTGGCGCCAATTCGTTATTCCAAGCGAAGCCAGGTCCCTCTCCACCTGGTCCTTCCATCGGAGTGGATGTCTCCCTCTTCCTCTGCTTCCACCAGTGGGTACTGCATCGAATACTTTCAGAGCTGGAGCACTTTCATCCATTCGAACAACATGACCTAGCCAGCGTAGCCGCTGTTTTTTTATTCGCTGGACTATGTCTATGTCGTCGAATAACACATACAGCTCATCGTTCCATCGTCTGCGGTATTCGCCGTTGCCAATTCTACGTAGACTATGCTGTGATATACAGCGTCATTCTTTCGACTTACTCTTCTGTGCTAAAAACGAGCCACTCTGGCAAAAAAAACTTCTTATGATCACCATATAAAAGCAGATTAAGTGCTATAAAGGTAAAATGAAATTAATAAACAATTTTCTTATATATTTACATATTTTAGATAACCACATTAAATTAGTGAATTTTTATGGTATTTCTAGAAGAAAACATTTCAGAAATTTTGCAAAACTTTCGGCCCCAAAGAAAAGTCAATATAAGGTTGATTTTCTAGACAATATTTATTTGCATTCTTAAGTACTAGCCTTTCCATTTTTGATTTTGCCTTACACATTCACGCCATATCGTTCCTTTATCATTTATCATTCGTTTTGAGCCCATCGCAATAACTACCAAAACAATACCAACAGTTATATAAGTGCTTTTACAACAAATATATTTTATTTATTATGTATTTCTTATACATATGCACATATGTATAATGTAAGTATTGTTAGTTAGAATTCTGCTCTATTTGGTTCACTTTTATATTAACAGTGGTTTGTCTCTGCTTACTCTTATATAAGTATGATTACATACACATTTAGTCACACCGAGAGTTTTTTGTTTTTTTTTTCACTTCACTGGTGAACATTAAATATAAGATTTTCTGTAGAATTCTTGTGCTGGATGATTATTCTCAGACATATTTAGTTGGTGAAACTTTGCGCGTGAGATGAAACAATAGTGCAATATGTGGATCATTTAAGTGACTTATACATACATACACAATTATTCATTTAGTTAGTTAGTTATGTAGTTAGTAAGTTGATTGGTTGGTTAGTTGGGAGGTGCGCATGTATGTATGCATGTGTGTTATTGATGCTAGCATCCGTCAAGTACTTGACTGGTGTGTGTATGTGTGTGTGTGAATGCTGGAGGAAGACTTCAAATATGAAATTTATACAAAAGTACATACATATACATAAAAACGTTTTGTGTGCTTTCATTCACAATAGAAAGTTTACAAATACATATATTTCTATTTTTTCTGTTTTTATTTTTTGTTTTTGTATGCAACTTTTTCACATTACAACTACAAAGTGTTCTATGAGGTACGTCAAGCGCTGTAGGACTCATTACAGCGAATGGCACCTCAAAATTGTTAGTTTTATGTTTATTCTTTATGCATTTTGTTTGCTCTGTTTGTTTTTAAATTTTGCAATTTGTGTTTACAATAATTTTTTATATTATTGTTATTTTTATTTTCATTTATTTATTTTTTTGTTTTGTTTTTGCTGATAGTGCAATTGTATCGCCAGCTTGTTACCCACTTCACATTAGTCTTCCTAATGTGAGTTTGCGCAAGTCTAATTGAAAATCCTTTCTTAATGTTGAGCACGAATCTCATGAAATCTGGAATTTGCTGATTTTTTGAAAGTTCAGTTCGCCGAAATGTGTACGAAAATTAAATGGTAACAACAGGAATAGTGACATATTTGAGAGAACCCGTTCGGGTGTGGTTATCAACTAAACAAGTAGTAACAGCACAATGAATTGTTTTAAATATATCGTATGAGGTTGTTTATATTTCTGTGATTATTTGAACGCCATAATTTCGAGATTATTAGTAATGCCATATGCATCTCCATCGGTGCTAGCTTGAAGCGTTAGGCTTAAGAAAGAAATCAACAACAATGCGGCAGTTGTAGGGCTTTGTATGATCTCGAAAGCGTAGAGCGTGAATTTACAGGAACTAAGGCTTCAACATGCTAAGAATATTGCTCTTCAGTTGAGGCACATTTTCATGAAATTCAACATCGAAAACCCGCTTAAGCTAGTGAGTGCTATTGTAGCGGTCGCTTTGTCAACCGGGAGTTGCTGCATTTATGCAGATCAATGAAGAAAATTCTAATTTGAAAATTTTATTTTTGGCCGCAATTAGCGAAATACACAAGAATTTTGCATTAATTACCGTTATCGTACCCAGAATTTAAGCCGAGAAGAACGATTTGTTTTAAAAATGTTTCTTTTTTTTTTTAAATACTATAGGTTGAAAGTTTTGACTATAATCCAGTGTTTTTCACACATTACTAAATGAGTAAAAATTGTCAAGTCATTATTTAATTTTTTTTTTCAAAAATTAAATCACTATTTGTGTTATTAAATCCTCCTTTAGGGTGAGTGAAAATAATTTGGGAAGTGTTTCTTAAAGCCCACCTATGATAGTTGCCCTGCAATGCAAACGACTTCTAACCTAAGCCTAAACACCAACTTCTATGGTGAATCGTTTTTTTAATATTTTAGGTTTTTACAATACACAGATCTCATATTTAGCACATAATATTATCTACACAAAGACAAACTGCTTATTAGTTATCAACAGCGAACAGTATTTGAAGATGTGATACAATTAACACGAAGATGTTAATAATTAGTTATAGTAGAAGTGATTATTTAATCACATTTTCGGTTCATTTGCTTCGGCGGATATGTAACTACTCTTTTATGCATATATTTATTTGTGTGTGTGTGTGTGTGCTTGCCTTTTCCAAATAGCGAAACTGGCTGTCATTGTCATTTTGTCGTCATAAACTATTTACTAACGCTCTGCACCACGGCGTAAAGTAGTCAAAATGCTTTTCTCTTCTGCTGGTGCTACATAAAAGTCTAGTAGGCGGTTTCCAGCGCGTTCCTGCGTTCCTGATCCTCGCAAACGTTCAACACGTTTGGCACTAATACTCCATTTTTATTTGTATACTTAATACTACTACACATGTATACACTTCTATGTATGTATGCATGTTGAGCTTTAAACTATTCTGCTGTCTGCTTGAGCTTTTACTGACTTGCATTCCAAATTCTTTTGTTGTGATACTCTTGCATTTCTTTTTATCCATTTTATGTAGTTAAAATTTTCTTTGTTTACTTTGAATATTTGTTTTTATTTACTTGGTTTATGCCACATTTAGTGTCTTGAATAAAATATTCAGTTCTTATTTTGTAAACAAATAGATTTAAATATTTCATATTTTTACAATTCATACATTTTACACAAACCCATTAAAGCTGAGCGCTTGGCTTAGTTAATTTTTCAAACAACCATGCTTAATGTTTTGTATACAACATTCGTACAACAACTTATTAACTTATTCACTTAAGTTTGCAATATTTATTTTATTTCACACTTAACTAATAGTTATTTCTACACATTTTTCTAATTTCAAAATAGTAGTTTGAAAGTAATATTTACACTATTTGAAAATATATGTATATGCATCTTGACCATTTATAATATAGGTATATTTCACACAGTAAATCTGCTGCATAATTGACTAATTAAATTAATTAATTTTATTAGTTTTTGAAAGCAATTTGTAGACATGGAAAAAGACAAAATCGGGTATTCATTGTACCATTTGTGACTAATGGCGAATAATTTCCACAACCTATTTGCTAAATATAAGATAATGTTTCTGTTTGTTGTTTCACATTTCGCTTGTGACTTTCCTAAACCAAAATAATATATTTCATTGGAATTATCATCATCCAACTGTCCCTTCGTCAATCCATTAAGCTTAATTTGAGCTTAATTTCACAAAATTAATTATTTAAACATAAATAGCATTGAGAATAATTAATTTATTTTCAGTTGAAATGAAATTCAGCCACAGTTTTACCGCACAACTATAATTTTGATATTATTAAAATTAAGGTATAAGGCGGAGAGCAGAGGTAAAAAGTATAACACAATAATGCCAGCAACTCATTGCTAATTGAATAAAGTTTTAGGAATATTTAGGAATTCAGACATTTAATTTAGTAAATTAATAAATTGACATACTATTGCGGTGAGAAACAAATTTGCTAATTGACTCAATTAAGGGGTGTCTGCCACAATGTGGACTAAATAGAAAAATTCAAACCTGCTTACTGAAAACGATTTTAAATTGTTATTGAAATTTATAATTATATACTGTCAGAATGAGGAACAGCAAGTATGGCTAATGTTCCTAAAATCATTTAGCAATAAATTTTGACGCGAAATTTGCCACGAAAACGGTCGAAAACTGGAGAAAAACGCATAGCTCCCCTAAAATATTTAAATAGCAAAATTATGAGCTTTATATGAATGAATTGCGAGTGTTCCACCTTGTGTTGTTCTATTTATAAATTTTTTTTTGAAGTTTTTATGTCCATCATATAGGAGAAAAAGTTAAATTTTACTGTAATTTTGTGTCATATACATAAATATTTTGTAGAAAGCACCAATTCAAATATTCTCGGTCGATTGATTTTATACCTAATTACCGCTGAAATTGAATGACAGAATAAATTATAATTCCGACCATTGCATACTATGTTGGCTTAAAAAGGTCACATGCGTTTCATTTCATATTGATTATTTATGTGCTCTCTGTAACATTAATCACACTTATTCTCATACTTAATATGCACATTTAGTATTATTAACACTTACATATATAAACTATTTTTACGTCTGTGTACGTCTTGGAATATTCAACTCTTCAACAATCTATGCTTATTATACCAAAAAGACTTAAAAAGCCTCGGTTGCTAGAAAAAAAACCCTGTATGCACGAGTAATTGTTTCGGCGCTTTGATTTTCAACGTTATCCACACATTCCTTCCATGGAGTACTAACATACACTCCACAATGCAAAGCACTACATTACGAGTATACACTTCTGATTCCGCACATTACTATGCGCTGTCCTTGATCCACATCTGTGGTTATGTATATATTCATTGTACATATGTATTATACTATATATATTTACTTTTTTACATAACTGTTTTTACTCACATTTACAACAAAACATTTTTTTTGGTATTCTTTCAAGTTGTCTGTCACTGTTATTTAATTTCATATTTTCATTTGTTTAGTACTTCTTCAAGTTTATTTCATCAAGTGCTCACATTTGAACACTTCAATTAAGCAAATTAAGATTATGTATATTTGAAAATAACTTAGAAATGGTACTCAGTTGTAGTTGATTTTGTACAGAGCAAAAATAAAGCAAAGTAAAAGTAAATGTAACTTAAATGAACTAAGCAGTGTGAATTTTGGATAACTAATGTAATATTGATGCTCACTAGGGGACTTTGCTATGTAGAATTCATTTGTTTTCTTTTCGAACTTTCGGCATTACGTGCGATTCGGGAAAGGGTACACAAGAGTATACACAACAAGTACAATGATTTTACGAGTTACTAAACTATACTAAACTATAGTTATATTTTAAAGTAAGGATATTTGAGATTTCCTGTTCACATTAAATTCACTTGCCACATTTAAATTATGTAATTACTAATTTGTTTATTTTCTTAGGTATTATTTGGGTTTCCAATAGCTATTTCTATTTTATATTCTGACATTTAGTTGTTTTGTTCTATTAATTACTATTTATCATTTTGATTTATTTCTTTTCGGTGTGCTTGAAACCAATAACTCTATTAAGGATTTACCCTTAAAGCATATGTTCATAAAAATTACTAAAGCTGATGTTTGTTGCATGTCTATGAATTCATATTCGTTTTTGGTTTCTAAGTTGGTGTTTGTGTTCAGTGATAGTTCGCTTTGAATTTTACAACTTAATTAAATATTTTACTTATATATGTTCATACTAAGCTATGCAACTAGGTATACTTAGGTGTATGTATATTATATTTATATATGCATATTGTTTAATAATTTGAAATTAGAACATTCATTATAAAAAATATAATTTTTGGTGTAGGAAGTAATAAAACTTGAAATTATCGAGAATCATTATTTATTATTTATAATAAAATATATACATAAATCGATCGATAAAACCATGTAATAAAAGTACATGTCTAAAATATCTCCAAATTTCTCAAGTATTTGAGTTTAGAACACCAACTAAAATGTGACGCGTCGAAGTTTAAAAAAATTTCTTAGAGAAAACTGACTTAAAAAGTTGATTTTACATTATTTAGAACAAACTCCAAATGCATTGGAAAATGGGTGTGTTTCAGACAGCTCTTTAATTGAGTGAATTGGCAAAATTTTCAGATTGACTGAAGTAATTATTGTCTGAAAACTCTATTAAGATTTTAGCAGACATGAATATGGATAATAAATTTTTCGTTGACTCACTTAATTTTGTTTAATAAAAATATTTAAATGTATTCTAATTAATTAAGTAATAAAATATTAATAGTAAACATTACTACTTAACAGGCTTTACTTATATTTTTAATGTAATAATAATGTACAGCTCTTCTTTTTTTTCTAATAAAATGTAACTAATATAACAAAATTTATGCAACAACTAATCTATTTTAAATAATTGCATAACAACTTGTAAATAACTGTTTTTTTTATGAAATATATAAAATATTAACATCAAAAATTTCATAAAAAGGAAAATATATGCATAAACTTTTAATTAAAAACAATTTGTATAACTATAATAAGAGAGTAATTGAAATAAGTGCAAACTAGTTGAAACAATTCTAAAATTGAATATAATTAAAGCAAAATGAATTTTGCAATTGTACCCACCAGTTAATTTTTTTTGTTAATTTTTAAGCCTTGAAACAAAACACACTCAACACAATCGGATTAAATTAAATAATTCGATATTTTGATTTTACAAAAAACATTGACATTTTATTTTACAAACAAATATTAACCTATTTAAGTTTTTAGAAATACACTTTTTGTTTTTGTTTTGTTTAACTAATTAACTAATTAGCTGTTTGCTTAATCATACACTCTTAGCAACACACTTAAAATACTTTTCAAATATAAGTAATGCAACAGTTTTTAAATGACATTGGTTTTGGTATTCAAGTGCTATCAAATCATTTCAAACATATTTACAAACATAATTGACAATAGCGGTTTTAATATGCTTGTGAATGAAAATGTTATGGAAGTTGAATGAAACACATATGTGAAAGCTCGAATGACACTACATCAAATTTAAATTAATGACTCAAGTAAGTAATAAAAACATGTAAATCGTGAATATTTAAAAGAAATTTATCATCTCCTTAATTTAGACAATTAGCATTTTTTTCCATTGTTATATATTACTTTTAACTATTTTGTAATTGACTATATTAAGGGTCTTTGAAACATGTATAACAAATAAATTTTATTTAATCTATGGAATATTTACTTCCTTTTTCTATTCAGATCGAAATTTAAGGACATAACGCCTTAAATAACACGGTGAACATTTTCACAAAATATCTATCATTAAGAGGAAGACATGCCCTTGATTAGTATGTCTTACTAAATTTTACCTTCGTAATGGTGTCGCAATTTTGAATAATTTAAAAGAGTTGTAACAATTGTATATGCACTTATTTTGAAAGTAATGGCAGTTTAATATATAATTTTTGTTATAGTTTTTTCTTTAGAATTTTAAGATTTGTCTTTTTTAAATTGAAAGGGGAGAAAATTCTTAACAGATTTTCTTTCATTAAAAATTCTCAAAAAATTTCAAAGTAAAATTTGAGAAAACTAAAGTATTCTCCTCAAGTAAATGTGCCTTAAATATCTGATTATTTTAAACACAAAAAACTAAAATGTAGCAATAAAAGTAACTAATGAACAATGAAATGTAAAATTTCTGAGGAAAAACACAAATACGTTATTCTTTCTCACAAATGCTAATGGTGATTTTAAAACATAGATGTTTTAAGTAGATAGATTGAGCAACAACATATGCAATGATGGGCATTTCCCCTTAATTTAGTCAATTAGCAAATTGTGTGCACTAATAGTTAGCGGGAAAAAATATTAATTGACTAATTTAAGAGATTTGCTGAAATACCTACAACATTTGCGTACAATTAATAAACATCGATTTCTATTAAAATTAATTTGATTTAAAAAATACAAATGTATATTGATTTGTGTGGATTTGATGAGACATGCTATACGTACATAAATTTCCTAAACTTTAAACTGCTTAGCTTATTTACGATCATAAAATACTTATGTATTAGCATTTTGCCTAACAATTCAATCGTTTTATCTATTGTTTGATGTATGTCATTTTTTATACTTAAAATAAAGTTATTTACTATTTGGTATTGAAATATACTTTTAATATTCTCTGTTACCGTTTACTGCCGATCTTTCGCGTTGTAGTACTTAAGTATATTTGCATGCATGATACTCTCTTTTTCAAGTTATTCGCGCGTAATGCTCTTTTGTTTTGATTAACTGATATATCGATTCTACATAGCTTCTTGTTCCTAGTTTTCTGCACTGCTGTATTTTCATAGATTTGAACATCACAATGAGATCACCTTTAGAAGGTCCTTTAAAATTTCCAATGTATGTGGAAGAAGCCAAACCGATAAAAAGCAAATCAGGCGAAGGTAAAAGATAATGGAAAATAAGTAAAATAAGTACATAGACAAAAAAGGAGAAATAAAAAGTACATAGATTAGCATTCTTTCAAATTCTAACATTATTTCTTTTTTAGTTATTTCAAAATTTCAGTAAATAAAGTTGTTTGCATTTACTCATCCTCCTCCTCCCTGAAGAGATATGTGCTCCAGTATACCAGATTAAATAGCGCAAATACCAGCGGGAACGTTATTCGTGAAATAACATCGATCCTCTTCGATCTAGAACATTGTCTTTGGTGAGTGAATTTTTGCGGCAGGCGGATTTAAAATATATACGCAAAGGAATTGATTAGTTGATAAATCGCAGTAAGTGTGTGTGAGTTCGTATTGAAAAGTAATGAAATTTTGTACAAAACTAAGCTTTCATCAATTTACTGAAAGCTTACAAAAACTTTGAAAAGCACAAATTGCAAAATGTAACTGTAATAAGGCTTGAGAGCAAAATGTTGCAAAAAACTTTAGTAAAAATAATAATTGTAAATTGTAAACATACATACGTTTTTAATAGCGAATATTTGCAAAGCAACACAACACAACTCAAAATGGCAAAACTCAACTGCAATTGCACTCAACTCAAAACAAATCAAGTCCAAAGTAATCAGAATTGTTGCAAGTGAATTCTTACAATTTCATTTTAATTACATACCTTGTAGGAAACTTTGAGAGCCACGTCTTACAACAGTTTGGACGTTTGGGCGGCTGCATATGCACCTCGCATTGGCGCAACTTCTCCAAGGCCAATGGATCGCCGGGGTGACGCACCAGTGGCTTCTAAATTTGCATTTTTTCATGTTGGCGCACATTTTTCACATTTTCATGAAGAATGCCCATGCACCAGTTGTTGTTATTTTCGAACGATGATAGAGGAAGGTTTTTTGATATTGATTGTTTTTTATTGATTGATAGATTGATTGATTGAGTTATGCATAATGTTTAGAATTGTTTTAAAATCATTTTGTTTTTGTTTTTTTTTTTTATAAATTTTATTTAATTTTTAGTTGGTTTGTTAATTTTGTTTGGTTGGTGGTGAAGATTTGAGGTTGTTCATGTCAATCGGAATGACAAAATGAAAAAGGTTGTGAAATAAAGAATAATTGAAATATTAATATTTTTATAGTAATCAATTTTGCACAGCCAATTATATAATTATTTTTTCAATTAATAATTAAACTTAATAGTAAATTGATTAGTGCTTAATTTATATAGATAATCACTAGATATTAAAAGGGTCTTTAAGCAAAAGTTATGTGTTAATTTAGAAATTTTTATTCGAGTTAACGATAAAGAGGAATATAATTGTAATTGGCTTGAGATATATAAAGTTAGCGTTTAACTTAGTTGTATTTACGAGGTTGGGGACAAAAGCTTAAAGTATTTAGACTGGCACTATCTGTCTCCTAATGGAACGGTATTCATAAATAAATAGTTGGTTATGAATAGGTGACGTTTAAGTTTAAAATTTTAAGGTATTCTTCAATAACGTTTTTAAAACAAGTTTAGTTTAAGTCAATGCTCAAAGTAAAATCGACTCTACTTGTTATAAACCTCTTTTCTGCAGGGAGTTTGTCTCTCCCAAACATTTCAGTTTTAGGAACCAGAACAAGTGAGTGAGATCCTCATTTCAAGCAAAACATAAGTTATTTAATTCAAGAGTTTTACATTTTTTTAGTCAAATTAAGTGGAGTCAGGTGATAACATATGTTTGTCAACATTAAGGTCTTAAGTTAGAGCAGAAGATCAAAAAATGTGCTTATGAAAACAATTTTTCATACATTTGGTTTCAAGTGGAAGACAGTAAATGTCTCTTCTATTGATAGATCTTTATCAAATCTAAACTTACATTTATACCAGAGTGTCTGCAAGAAGGTAACTTCTTCGGTAAGATAACAAGTGATCGAATGATTTTCTGAATTTGTTAATACGTTTATATATGTATTCAAGGGTTTAAGGGTTTTAGGGCAAATTGCAACGACATCCTAACTAAATCTAAATCTAAACCTATACTAAAAAATATGTTTCCAAGCTTCGTTTAACATATTTCCTAACAACGAATGATTTAAAAATAAACGAACTTTTTAAAAATTAATCTGTGGTCAACACCATAAAAGCAGCAATAAATAAACCGTTAACTCTTCTAATTATAAACCAACAGTGTTAAATATACGAATATGTGTGTTAGAATAAGCTTGTGACAAATACCATTGCGAATGTTGCATTACTGTCAGTATCGAGCAGATCTGAAGCAGCGTCTAAGCTGGCCTGCTCCAAATCGCGGCGTTTCTTTTTCAGATTCTCCTTATGTATGTCTGCGGCCCGATCCGTATATAATTATGTTGCGTGGGATAAAAAATGTTGGACAAGAATTTATTTGTTCCACACAAGATTTGTGCGAGCGTGTGTGTGTTTGTGTGCCAATGAGAGACATGCAACATTTATAGTATTTTTGTTGTTGTTGTTTTCGATGATATACATTACGGTAAATGCAACAAATACGAGCACGCACAGCAATAAGTGATGTTGTGTATTTACAAGTATTTACGAAAAACCCAAATTAATTTCGAAATATCGTGGTAAATGAAAGTTGCGGGTGGAGAGTGAGTACGAAGGGATACGGAAATTAAAACACAAATATGCATGCGCCATATTTTGCAGCAACGAAGGCATAAGAAACCAAAAAACACATTTAGCAAAGTTTACAGCGTTACGAGTTGCAATTGGAAATTACAAAAATATAAAAAAAATTTCATTAGAAGAATAAATGAAAATTTTGTGTCGCATTTCAAACGAATTTAATATCGAAATTATTTAATAAAGTGTAATTAAATGGACATACAAAAAATAAATAAAACGAGTACGTGAAATTGTGTTTGTTTCAGCGAAATCATATGAAATGGAAAAGAAGAAAATAAATAAATAATTTTAATCACAAAAATATTGTAAAATGTGAAATTTTAATCCATAATAATTCAAAAGGCATTATTAAAATAAATCATGAATGCATTAAATGTAATTATGAAGGCGAAAAAGTTTCGAAATGACAAACGTTTGAAAAATTCATTTTACATTCATGTATTTTACATATTTTATTAATCAATTAGTGTTAATTAGTATTTGTAATTTTGTTGGTGTTTATTATGTTGCAGTTGTTGTTAATGCGAAAAGGGGAGAATGAAATAAGAAAACAGAATACTTGTATTAGTAGAGTATACTCAGCGTTGACAAAGAATTTATCATTATTTTGGTAATTACATGAAAATGCAGTCATTATGTGAGCCTTTCTATGTTAGTTTTAGTGAGAAACCGATTATTTTGTGACGAATGTTTAGTTTTTCATAAGCCTATTATATTTATTGAATTACATTTAGCTCATTAACTCAAAATATTAAATTAATTCAATGATTCTTTATAAAATTTTAATTGAGGCGTACTGTTCTATTTAGGAACTAGGGGAAAGTATATACATATGCAAAAGAAACATTTTATTTTTAATTAAACCTAGTTACATACTAATAAAAATATTGACCGATAATCTCTCATTAGGATAAGTCAGAAATATGCGCTAAAACATACATACATATATGTATACGGTATATATAAAATCTATCGAAAGTTCCTCATGTACACACGGAAGTACTTTTATTCGGTATATAGTTAATAGCATTATATGTATTTATATACGAGGTCTGTTCAAAACCTAACGGTAATTTTTGTTTTTTGAAAAAAAAAATATTTATTCATTCGTCTTCATTAATGTTGTTGCATTTAAAATAGTCCCCATTCGATATTATGCACTTATGCCCGTGCTACTTCCAATTCTCGAAACACTTCTCAGACTCGATTTTTATACTCTCGCAACAAAAGTTGCTAAGAGAGTATTATAGTTTTGTCCACATAATTCGGTATATATATTTTCTTGACACCCTGATGACACTGGTGGAGTATGGGCGAAATCGGTTCACAACTACGCCTACTTCCCATATAACTCAATTTTGAATCCTTCTGATTCGTTTACTTTATAATGTATACATAGCGAAATAAAACTTTACACAAATACTGTATTTGAGCTGTGACATCATTTGTGGAAAAATTGTCAAAATCGAGCCATGACTTTTCAAGGCCCCTGATATCAAACATGAAGAACTCACTGCCTAAGGGTAATTTTTCACCGAAAATATAGGTAAATCTCTAAATAAATTGCGAGAGTATAAAATGTTCGGTTGCACCCGAACTTAGCCTTTCCTTACTTGTTGGTATAGCCTTTAGCTGATTCAGCGATTTCTCGTTTGCTTGTAATACGATGGAGTCCTGCTCTTTAAGACGGTCTTTCTTTTTGGAAATGGGAAAAAGTCACACGGAGTCACGTCTGACGAAAATGAAATCTGAGGCATCGCTACAGTATTGTTCTTGGCCAAAAATTCCCGAACAAGCAACGAAGTGCGAACTTTTAACAAACGAAAAACGCCAAGCTCATAAAAACTCGTTTAACTTAAGTGGCTACTACTGGCAAAGTAAGTAATGAATACAGGTGAACATTTTAGCGAACTTCAAACAAGTATATCAACGTAATAAAAGAACTGTTTGTGAAATGTACTCTCCGAACTCGTGCAAGTTTAAATTTTAAAATTCCCTTTATATTTCGAACACATCACATATGTATGTATATTAATTGATTTCGACCAGTTTAGTGACTGGAAATGTTGGTATAATATAGGTCCATTTCTGTTATGTAGATCTTTGTGGTAAACTCATTGAACCTGTTGGAGGGTCACTACCATTTTCTGCTAAAGTGAACACAATTTATCGTCTGTGCGAGAGTATAATGACGACATGTAATTATTTAATAAAATAAAGTAAAAATAAAAATTTAAGCTATTTCGCAATTATCTACATTTATGGACTTCGCTGCAGCTCAAATGTAATTCAATAAGTAATTTTCTGATTAACTATGCCGATTCAATTCATTTAATTTCGAATTTTTAAAGGCTCACTTTGCGGCTTATAAGTTTTAGATTTTTATTTAACGAAATCTATTTTCAAATATATTCAAAAATTTATTTCTACTGCATACATACATATATACATTACATATCGTTGGCTTAATATAGAAAAGGCGTATCTACATTTTTTTCGAAATCGCGTTTTTAATGTATTCTGGTAGACCACTGTCAAATACTCCTCCCCTTGAAAAATTAGTGGGCTATGATCGTAAATAACGGATTTATAATCATATAAAAAAAAGCCCTAACTCATTCGAAGTTACAATAACAACATAAATCCCTATCTCTAATAACTTCAAAGAAATTAAAAATAATAACAAAATTATACCACAATTGAATTTGTTACCTGTTTTGGATAAAAATTGCAATAGAAATGTTTTTTGCATCTTAAGTTTTTAAGGTTTTATTCAGTTTTTTCCTTCTCCTGAAAAGTAACGAAAAGTGTAGATACGCCTTTTCTATATTAAGCCATCGATATGCATGTAATGTATGTACTTTAAAGGTACATGTTGTGTTTGCCTAAAAGTGTGTAGTTCTCATTTTTTTACTAAATCAACTTTGGCAGGCTTGTAGTATGCTGTTATTGCGATGTATATTGATTTTCACGAATATTCGTGTTTACTCTAATTTTATTATTTTATTATTGCGAGTGATATATTTTTTCACGAATATTCGTTTTTTCATTACTGTTATTTTATTACATCTGTTAGTAAGCTACATAGTTGTCTGGTTACATTCGCACTCATTTGTTTGTGTGTGTTTTTGTTGTTGTTTAATATATATATGCGTGTATATATTATATCGTGTATTAGTTGTTGTTGTTGTTGTATTTACAATTACACACACACACATACATTCAAATATGTGAAGAAAAAATAAACAAAAATACACCATCAATTAATATAAATACATTGAATAAGAAGCATATAAAATCTCAATTACTAGCTTTATTCAAACCTGAACGGGAGGCATAGTTCACCAGCGCGAATTCGAGTAGTGCGCCAAAAACGAACGTCAAACAGACGCCGGTCCAAACGTCGATCGCCTTCGTGTAGGAGACAGGCGGCAGTGAGGCATTTATGCCCGATGTTTGCGTGGCCATGGTGAGTAGGGTGGTAACACCTGTAAAATAGCAATCGAATCATGTCACGAATGGGCAGCACAGCAGTCAAGCAGCATACATTGCTAACACACACACACACAAAATAGCTAAAGAACTAAGTAACGGTACATTATAAACAATTTAATTCAAATATTTTTTTTTCGTTTTAACTGAGAAGTTTCAGTATGAAATTGAAAAACAACACATAACAGAATTATGTAATATGTATTTAATTTTTTCAACTTGATTTGCTGTTATTCTGTAAGGAGTACTAGAGCTGAATGTCATAACAAATTACTACTATGTACTTTTAAAAATTCGTATATTTAGTGACTATGTTTTTAATAGAGATGTGTGATATTAAGAAATAAAAACTTTTTGGTTTGAAAGTTGCTGCTTATTAGAAACTTTAACTTGAAAGTGCTTTGTGTTGCTTTACTTTTTTGTTGTTGTTGATTTTTTTTGTTTGGTTCTTAGTTTCGACTTACCCAATGAAACACGTGCTGGTACGGCGCCTTGATCAAGCCAGAATGACACCCATGAGACAATTACCAGCATACAGCATGGGATATAAATTTGGATTAAGTAATATGAGAATTCTCGCTTGAATAGTAGATCGACTTTGAGGCAACTGTATTCACCTATGAGTATACAAGGTATCGTACATAAAAGTCAAAACTGAAAACATTTCGTTTGGGTTGGAGCTCACACAAAACATAAAACAGTTATAAAATACACGTATACAAATGAAAACATCAAAAGTGAAAATATATATACAAAATTAAAAACCTCACAATTGACTAATTAAAGAAGTGAATTTTGAATAAAACAAATATTAATGTTTTAGTAGAAAATCTTTACAAAGTACACGTAGTTATATACAAATGATGCAGTGCTTTTTCACATTTATTGTTTTTTCCTTTTATTCGTGAGTGTAATATTTGTAAAAATATTTGTTTATAAGACAGTTTTCGCAAACTTCCAACTCATATATGATTGACGCTTAACTTCAGCTTTTTTTTAAGCTTTTGTGGTTATTTTACGTCCTTTTTTCTAAACCCTCTTTAGGTGGAGAAAACCTTTTATACAAAAACTATGTTTGAAACCTTTGTGAGATGAATGTATTTAACCCTCTCATGCCCGAATTAAAATGGGCGGAGCTAGCATATTTGTTAGGACAGATACAGTATACTCTCGAAAAGTAAATCGATTGGTATTTTGGGTAATTTACTTTTTCGAATAATTTACTTTTCCAAACATATGCATAAATTATCTGTTTTTATAATATTAAATGCATTTTTAAACTTAAAAAATTCATTCATTTATTTGCTTCAATAAAACATATGGATTTACATGAAAAACAAATTTACATTTACATACATACATATGTATTTACTATGAAGAGAAAAAATCTTGAATATTCTTTTGTTTTTTTCTTTTGCATTATATTTTCTGACCATTTTTGTACAATTCAAAAAGTCTGACACCTGATTTGCATCGTTTAATTTTTAAAACAGTGGATCAAGTAGGAGAGTTTATTTACTAAAAAGACGTGATAAACAAGAGAGTAAATGATTTTGCAACATCGTAAAAAACGCTGCTTGCTTCGTTTCGAATTTTTTATCACACTCTCTGAAAAGTAAATTAAAAAATTTACTTTTTCGAGGTGCATGTGTCATCTTAAAGGTGATTAACTTTTCCGATATTATTTACTTTCTGAGAATTTACTTTTCGAGAGTATACTGTATATATTAGTAAACCAAAATATGAAGTGATCAAATTTCAAAGTCCTATGTACCGTGGTTCAGTTACAGAATGTTGCTTATAGGCACAAATTAAATTATTATAAATAAACTAAACACGAAACTTTTTTTTTAATAACTCTCTTATTTTTACTCATTTATATAGTTCACTTTGTTTTAAAATAAAACAATTATTTTTATGTTTTTGAACACTTTTTGTATAACCACTTTAGTATAATAACCTTATTAACGAAACCGATTTTGACAATTCCGCTCTGCGGAGAACGCATACTGAATGAATACTTGCACAGCTCATAACAGAAAATGTAACCGTAAGCTTTCACAACACATAAGTCTACATAATTGCAAAAACCGGTGGTCAAAAAAATTTAAATAACAAGAATTAGAAGCCGGTAAGTAAAGTGTTGCCTATAGGCAACATTGGGATGAAAGGGTTAAAGCAATCTCTCCGCAGAATACATTTTGCTTGGTACCAACCAATAAATATTTCCCGACGATCTTAAAGATAACTTCTCGAAGATCTTGAAGATAAAAGCCATTTTTATACTCTCGCAACAAAAGTTGCTAAGAGAGTATTATAGATTTGTTCACATAACGGTTGTTTGTAAGTCATAAAACTAAACGCGTTAGATATAGGGTTATATATATCAAAATGATCAGGGTGACGAGACGAGTCAAAATCCAAATGTCTGTCTGTCCATCCGCCCGTCCGTCCGTGCAACGGATAACTTGAGTAAAAATTGAGATATCTTAATGAAACTTGGAGCACATGCTCTTTGGGTTCGTGAGAGGGTTGCTTTCGAAAATGGGCAAAATCGCACCACTGCCACTCCCACAAAATGGCGGAAACCGAAAACACATAAAGTGTCATAACTAAGCCATAAATAAAGTTATAAAAGTTAGTTAGTTAGTTTAAAAAATCAAAAAAAGGACTAGGAAGGAGTGTGGTCCCGCCGCAAAATCGGTTATTTGTATATATCTCGCAAACCAATGAAGCTATATAAACCAAACTTTCTGCATTCGGTTCTCTTACGTACCCCACCACACACCATGAAAATAGTTGAAATCGGATAATAACCACGCCGACCACCCATACAAAGGTTAGGTTGTAAAAGTGGGTTAACTCACTAACGAAAAACGTCAGAAATACTAAATTTTACAGAAGAAATAGCAGAAGGAAGCTCCACTCAGATTTTTTTACAAAATGGAAAATGGGCGTTGCATCGCCCACTTATGGGTCAAAAACCGTATCTCGGGAACTACTCGACCGATTCAAATGAAATTCGGTATATAATATTTTCTTGACACCCTGATGACACGTGTGGAAGATGGATGAAATCGGTTCACAACCACGACAACTTCCCATGTAACTAAATTTTGAACTCCATCTTATTCCTTCACTTTATAATATAATATATACATAAGGAACCAATAAGATAGCGGAATAAAACTTTACACAAATACTGCATATGATCTGTGGCATCTCTTGTGAAAAAATTGTCGAAATCGGAGTATAACTTTTCAAGGCCACGAAAATCGAATATGGTAATTTTTCACCGAAAATTTCGGTAAATCTCTCAGGTATATTAATTTAATTAAGAGGAAATATTTTTCTTCTAATAGTGTGTCTCCACACCAGAAATGGTTAAAATCGGATCATAACTTCTCCTAGCTCTCATATACCTATTTATAGGATTTTCAGTTGGGTCAAATTGTGTGTTTTCTTAATAAAAATATATCAATAAATTGCGAGAGTATAAAATGTTCGGTTGCACCCGAACTTAGCCTTTCCTTACTTGTTTTCGAGTATTTTTAATAGACCTATTGTTTGAGACAATCGGTAGCTATATGTTATAAGTATTCAGTTCAGATATTGTTATGTTGGTCTTCATAATGAACAATTTATTCATAACGAATTATTTAGATGCCCCTTCTCTGGCAGTTCTTCACTTAAGGGTTGTTTGAAACCGTACATAAAATTGCTTGCAAACTTAAATTAGGTTATCCGTCCCCATTGAGGCTGGAGTTAATTTTCAAACCATTGCTGAACCATATTTATATCAAATAAAAATAGTTTAAGAACTGTTAAGGGATTTAATCATTTCCAACGTACTAAACTAACTAACTAACGTACTCATTCTATTGATATTTCCTATTAATGAAATTTGTATATAGACAATTCTCGCGTTTATTCTATTTTTTTTAACTTGTTGAAGAAACACTGCATGTTTGCAAAAAACCAAAAAGGCAATAAGTCAAAATTAATAAGTATTCTATTAGTCATAGGCAAACATAAATAACAGCAGCGTTTTGAATTTTTTTCGAGAGTTTTTCTTCTTTTTGCAACAAAAATGTTAACGGAATTGAAACGTATTTTCGAAAATCGTAAATATATGCTATTTGTTAATTTTTAAGAATACATTTTAATGTTCATTTCCGTTAATTTGTTGACCAAGCGTTCCATACTCTTCAAGACAAAGTTGTTTATTAGTACACATTCTCATATTTTTTTCGTAACTTCTTTTCAGTATATTATATTTTTCAAGTTTTTTTTCTTTTTGGTTTTACATTTATTTTTACTTATATTTTTCAAAGTTTTCACGTAGCTTTAAATTCGATTTTCCCAATCTATCTCATCAATGCATCTGGCATATAGAATTGTTCATTTATTGTCCAATTTCAATTTGTCTTGCATTGTGAAGTGCTTCGCAGAAATCGCAAAATTGGGTGAAAAGTTTTAAGTATGTTAGTTTGGTTTCTGAAAGTTTTGAGAGTTTCCATGTTATTTGCGTGCTTGTTTGTTGTGTTTATTTAGGAATTTACGTATATTTTGTTAAGTATGTATGCAAGTGTGTATGTGTGTAGATTATGATTTGAATTTGGCATTATTTTTAGCATTTGTTTCAAGTATTTTTTTAGTATTTTTTGTATCATATTTCTAGCAATTAAATTGCGCTACAAAATTAAAACGTAATTTATATAAATTCATAGTTTCAAATATTTATTTAGTTAGTGTTGTTCGCATAAAGTGGTCTACTCAGAAATGCTGCTAATATTGCAGGAAATAATTTCTACTATTTGCTAATTGTTGCTAAACATCAAATGCACAACGGCAACTAACGTTATTAAATAAGCAAAATTAATTTTATGATAAATCCTTTTACCTCTTCACTTCTTCACTCTAGTTGTATAAAATCATTCAAATTTATTTAATTTGTTTTTGTTTTTTATTATTTCACTACATAAAACTAATTTATTGAATTACTATTAATTTAAAAAAAAAAAATTTTATTATTTCAACCTTAGAAAATATACAGAAATCTGTAAAATTTCTCAAAAGTAATATGCATTTTCGGTTATTGAAATAATATATAAGTAAATATAGCTAATTATTGTATTAAAAATTCTCGCAAGGTCCATGCTTCAAACTCAAAATGCAAATGAATATTAATTATTGAAAATAGTGTGGAAGTATATTTTGAAGGTTACGGTAAATTATTGGAACTGAATTTTCGAAAATGCTTTTCAAATCAAATTTTGTACAACCGGCTTCACCCTTTAGCGGTACTTGAAGCACTCTATAATGTTGGATTACTTATGTACTAGCAAAAATTATGATTGAGTGATGTATAAGAAATATTTTTACTTAAGGATAATCAGGATTTTCTAATAAATTTTTTGTCATTTTGCAACTTTGTTAAGTGTAATATCTTAAAAATATTCTCTGAAAAATTGGAGTTGATCCGATAATTACATTTCGAGTTATTCGGCAAATAGCAAAAAGCGCTCGGGCACTCCAAACCGCTGGTGTGAAACTTTTGCGTTTGTCTCAAAACTATGTTTTTTGAACTGGTCACAACCGTAACTCGAAAACCGCTCAGTAGATTTAAATTAAATTTATATAGCTTAGCAATAATTCTGGGCCTGATCGAAGCTTATTTTTACTTTTGTAAACTAACATGATTTAACAGCAAACAAATTACGGCAAATTCAAATTGTTTCGTGTCTCTGACTACTCCTAACCCTTTAAAACTACATAAATATTTGCTCTATTATATATATAAGTTCTAAAAATTTGTGGCTTCCAATAGACTGCGAACAGTATTTAGCGAATATTGTGCTGTACATGTACTTACAATTTGTTACACAAGTAAAGGATTTTTTCAGCAAAGGTGAGATATTGAAACAAATTAGCAACATAAACTCTATATAGTGATATGAACTAGAACTAGTAGGCAAATTAAGGCTCGATACCAGTCAGCAACTAACTTGGTACTAATGAAAAGAGCTTCCCTTCGGCAGAGTACGTAAGTATTGTATTACTCTATGAATCATGGCGTCTGGGTCGCAACAAAATATGAAGTAATAGCAGTTCTTTTAATGGTAGACTTTTATCTCAAAATACCGATAATAAGAATAATTTCCACAATAGCCGTTGCTGCAAATAGTAAATTGAATTGAATTGAATAGTTCATTGAATTTTGAGATACAGTTGAGTTTACTTGATTTTTATGTAATTTGGAGGTGATAGCGAAAACTGATTGATGTAATACTGTATAAGCCTCTGAAGAATCAAAAGCTGCTGTTCTCAACTTAAGCTTAAGTTTCAATGTTATGAGATTTTATAAAAGATTTACTCTAAATATTCAAGAACTTTAAATTTATAAGCATGCATAGGATAATTAAAACTCGTATTAGCATCTGTACTGTATCATAGCTAAAAATAAATATTAATAGATCAAAATACCTACCAATTGTGTTTTTTTTTTATTCTAAGAATATATTAGCTAAATATGTATTTAAAGAGAATAATTCATAACGTAAACGGCCAATCGCAAGGTGATTAGCATGTCACTAGCTCTACAAGTTATTAAATGCAATGCATTGCCTGCTGTTTCATGATTTGGGGAATAATACTTGACATTCTTGTCGTCTAATTGTTGGTGCGAAGCACTTAGCATTTTTGTGGTTGGTGTTTTTGTGGGCATGTGTGTGTGTGTGTAACTATTTATATGCGTCTATATGTGTGTAGGTGGGCGGTAAGCAATATTATTGGTATTTTGGTTAACAAACAACTTCTTCTTCGCATATTTCTGTTTTCGAAAATATTGTGAAATTAAAGTAAGATAAATAATTAATAGTTATTTAGATAAGTAGTAAACAAGCACAACGTAAAAACAACAACAAGTATATAAATTCAATTAACAAATATATGTATATAAGTAGGTATATATATACTCGTAAAAGAAGCAATTTGAATGATTTATGGAACGAAATTAAACAATTACATAATAATTGCATGATTATTATAAGTAAATAATGGTAATGTTATTTAATACACTATGGACTTGTGACCGTCTTTACAAATCGAATGAAATGAAATTGAATGGAGCAATCATATATCAATATTTTTTATACAATAAGTTTTATGTTATTTTTTTTTTCATTTAAAATTTCCAATGTTAATTTTAACGCAGAAAGCATTAGTTAACACAATAAGAAGAGAGAGAGACCACATACCCGTATTGGTTTTACTGTTGCAATAATCAGTCAAGAATTTTTCTAGCGTGAAGCGTGGTAGGTGTAAGTTCTTAACCACTTGCACTGGGTCACCCTCCTTCCACAGGAACACCAGATCGTTTGTGGTCCAGCCGTCTGTGAAAAATTTAAATGGTTTAAGTATCACTAAATCAAATATGTTACTGCTGCCACAAAGAGAAAAAGTATGCATTCTCAAATAAATTACACATAATATAATGAATTATAATTTAATAATGATAGTTAAAAAGTGAGGTTAGCTCGCTTTGAAACAAAACTAAGTTATTTACGAGTACTTCCTAAATAACATGGAAATTTATTTGTAGAGAGTATATCTTCAATAATAATTTCTCAAGCCATTTGCGTATTATTCTTTCAACTCACAGCTGGCCATTCGAAGTGAACAAATTTGTCGATCCAAAGGATATAATTTCAAATTCATGGGACAAGCCAGCGTCAGCGAGATACGAATACTGTATAGTACAGAACCATTTGGAAAGATGCGTATATAAACATTCGGCATGATGATGTTATGAAAATGACCCTCCTTCTCATTTGAGAAGAACAAATCGGGCATCCAAACGCGATTAGCTTCAGTTAGTGTTAGATACTTGAGACGACCTGCAAGATGAAATCAAAATGCGTTTAGTTTACAGAAGAAGGCAATATTAAAATTATAAAATGATTAAAACAATGTTTATTGTAGGTGTATGGACGAACTTTCAGCTCCACCATTCCCACCAAATGTATGTTTGTCTAATTACATTCAATTTCATTACGAATGCAACACAATCTAGTAAATGTCAGCAATTGTTTCAACATTACCTTGTATGTCATCGAATTTCAGCCGCTCATCGGTCCATTGCTCGCGGAAAGTCAATTGCACGCTGTATTCCTGTACACGTACGCACGCACACACACACACACAAAATTGTCGATTAGTCAAATTCAGTATAATATTCGAAAACAGCAAATGTGATTATTGAGATTTATGATTTTCAAATATGATTATGTAATACTATACTACAATGGATTTTCTCTAATTATCTAATGCGCTCTTCGATTTTCTATTTTGATCTGGTAATTTCCGAGTAATCAGTGAAATGTGGGTAAATTGCAATTTGGCATTGTCAAATTTTGTTCATACAATATTTTTGTTGCAATTAATCTAAATGGGTGCTACGAATTTTGAGAGCTTGTTCGAGCGATTTTGAATTAGTCGAAATTTAACATTATGGCAATTGGTTGTTAAAGCAACTCGAATGCGAATGGCGGTGTTGTTGGTGTGTATGGGTGGCAATTCTATGAAATTTTTTCAATATACAATTTTTAGTTTTTGCACGGATATGTGTGCCGTTAAGCATGGTTTTTATCGAATTTCATTATATTTTATTTGATTTTTGGGAGTGGGACGGTGGTTTATTGGTCTGATTCGGATTTTCTCTTCTGTAGCGTTTATGATGAGTTGGCGTAAGAAATTTCTTTGCAAAAATAACTTTTCATGCCAGCATACAAAGCATGTGTCAAGCAAGTTAAAGATAAAGTCAAGCAGACAAGCAAAATAAATGCAACATCGAAAGCGTTAATGGTAAGCTGTTCGGTTTGCTTGGTTAGTATTGTACGATTATAAGATTGCAAAGCAACATGCAGCAGCGGTAATGCAGTGGCATTCAAAATACTTCTGTCACACATTCAGTATACATACATACTATGTGGCAGTGAATAAATATTATTACATACATATACATATAAACACATACATTAAGCATTCATATAAAGTTATATATATTTGAGTAGAATTAGCGATAACAGTTAAAGATTATGTGGTATTGAATGTTATGTATTTTAAACAGTAAGCGAGTAGAAATTAATTGTTTTTAAATGTGAGTAACTGTAATTAACTGTCAAAAGTGGCACCTAAATTTATAAAGCGTATAATTATACTTGTAATAATAAATAAAGTGAAATTAATTTATTTAAAACTGGTAACACCATTATTAACTTGTGTTTCAAGATTTTTTAATTGTAGTGTGATGTGGTCCAAGACCTTTTCCAAATTTCTTAGTTACAATATTCTCACAAAGTAAAGTTAATACCTCTAAATCAAATTAGTTAAAAGTAATTTTTATTTCGAAGTAACTGTAATCCCAAAAAATCAAAAATAATTTTGTTTAGAATTTATTTAAAAAATAAAATATTGTTTTTAACTTAATATTTTTATTAAATTTGCCTTTCTCAGAGAGAGACACTAAATATACTGAGCCTTAACTGATTAAAATTTTGTACACTTATACGTTCAGGTAATTTCAATATCATCCTGTTACATTTTCTTTAAAAATCGTATGTATGTATGTATGTTGTAGAGGTACTGCAGTTGAGCTGTTATCATTTTTCATTGAATTTTACTAGAACTCGCAATTCAATGTAATTTATTAGACTTCCCACAAACTAGTACAGTACAGTTTTTCTAGTTTATAAAGTATGGCATTCTCAGTAATAAAAAGGTCAAGTAACTCTTTACCTTCAGGTGAAAAAGCACAAGAATAACAATTTTTCTGTCGAAGTTTTTTATGCAAATTTTAGCAGTCAGTTTTTACACATATGTATGTAGTTAGCTAGTAATACGAAATGCCAGGATATTAGTCATAATAAATCGTTTAACAGGAAAATGCTTATGTTTGCCACCAAAAGAATTTTTCTCGCATGACATACTTTTTATACTCTCGCAACAAAAGTTGCTAAGAGAGTATTATAGTTTTGTTCACATAACGGTTGGTTGTAAGTCCTAAAACTAAACGAGTTAGATATATGGTTATATATATCAAAATGACCAGGGTGACAAGTAAAGTTCAAATCCGGATGTCTGTCTGTCCGTCTGTGCGTCCGTCCGTGCAAGCAGTAACTTGAGTAAAAATTGAGATATATTGATGAAACTTGGAAGACGTATTTCTTGGCACCATAGGTAGGTTAAGTTTGAAGATGGGCGTAATCAGACCACTACCACGCCCACAAAATTGCTATAAACGAAAATATATAAAGAGCTAAATTAAATTGGTATGAAGGATCGCACTATAAAGGGTCATATGTGGATGTAATTTTTTTGGGGAAGTGGGCGTGTTTTGTACATATCTCGTAAACTACTAAAGATATATCAAGGAAACTCTCAGGAGTCGCTTGTTTTAGGTACTACCTTATACAGTCCAAAAATGGAGGAAATATAACCACGCCTACCTCCCATACAAAGGTTATTTTGAAAACTACTAAAAAATGCTTTAATTCAGTAAGGAAAACCACCAGAAACCTTAATTTTCATTATAAACATGGTACAGAAGAGCTGCACTCAAAATAACATAAAAAATTTTGAATGGGCGTGGTTCCGCCCACTTATGGGTCAAAAACCATATCTCCGAAACTACTCGACCAATTTCAATGAAATTCGGTTCATAATATCTTCCTATCTTCCCAATGATATGTTGTGAAAATAGGTCAAATCGGTTCACAACCACGCCTACTTTCCATATACCAGAACTTTGAAGTCGATCTGAATAGTTTACTTTACAATATATAAAGTAAGCACTAGTGAAGATATCGGAACAGAACATTGCAAAAATACTGCATTTTAAGAGTAGCATCGTCCTTCTAAAAATCGTCGAAATCGGTCCATAAGTTTTCAAGGCCCCATATATCGAATATGAGAACCTCAATGCTTCTAACAAATTTTTTACCGAAAAATAGGTAAATCTCTCAGATATTTTGATGAAATTCAGAGGGAATATGTTTCTTCTAATAATATGTCTCCGTGCCTGAAATGTGTGAAATCGGGTCATAACTTCACCTAACTTACATATACCTAATATTATGGTTTCCAACATTTAATGGACTTTATATCATATATGTATATGCCGAATATGTGGGTCAAATTGTTTGTTATATTAATAAAATTAAATAAATAAATTGCGAGAGTATAAAATGTTCGATGACACCCAGTTTTTCTAGTTAATAATAAATGGCATTCTCAGTAATAAAAAAGGTCAAGTAACTATTTACCTTCAGGTGAAATAGCACAAGAATAACAATTTTTCTGTCGAAGTTTTTTATGCAAATTTTAGCAGTCAGTTTTTACACATATGTATGTAGTTAGTAATACGAAATGCCAGGATATTAGTCAAAATAAATCGTTTAACAGGAAATTTCTTATGTTTGCCACCAAAAGAATTTTTCTCGCATGACATACTTTTTTCTTGTAATAAATGTAAAATATCATGAAAATTGTTATATTTGTTTCAAAGAGAACTTTTCTCGCATGAAATAGTTTGTAGTTGTAGTAATTAATTTTTAATAACATGAATATATTATTATTATTAGTTTTTTATGCAAAAACATGCCCATTTACATGCAACAACTACCAAATAGAGTTATCAGACAATTAAAAAGCGAAAACAAAGCAATAACACAATAACTAAACATTAATGAAATATTAAAGTTTAATGAAACTAATAAGTAAAAAATAAATAAAAAATATTATTTTCAACTGTCCGTAAAAAAATTTGAACAATTTTAAATAAAATTAATTGTGTAAGATAAATTAAGTTCAAAAGAAACGCTTAAAAAAATTGCTGTAAAGTGAATAAGCCGTACGAATACAATTGGAAAGTTGAAATATTCGTATATAAAATTTGCAAGTATGATGCGTTTTTTAAGTGAATTACTCACTGATGAAATTAAATTCTTTTTTTTTTTTAATTTACGAAATAGTATAAAATGTTTTTAAATTTTAACATTGAAATCTATTCATTTAAAAAAGTTTAAATTTATAAAAATATTAACGCTATTTAAATGACAATTATCGCTGAAATAAATATGAAATTATTTTTTGTTTCATTGAACTCACTGTAAAGCAGGTGGCACGTTCTTTTAATTAATACGCCTTTTACAATTAATCACAAACAAAAGCAAAAAACACTTGAAACTTAGACAAACTGACAAAGGTTTAGTATGAAATCAGATTTCAAAATTAAACTAAAAGAAAAGAAAAGAAATAAAAACTTGATGATTTCGGTGCACCTGCCTAAACGTTATGTGAACTAAATATAGTACATTTGTGATATTTATATGCATTTAGTGTTACCATATTGTCATAATAGTATTTATTGCTTTCACTTTGCGCATAAACATATATTTCGTTATAAAGATTTTTTCGTTATTACTATACTTAAAAAGTAACTTACTTTGTAACAGTGAAATTATAAACATATTTACAAGTTCTGTGTCTTTTGTAGACTTGTAATTATTGCAGATAATGGTGAATAGCTACAATTGTGTATTACTTTTGCGACGTTAAACAACACTGTTTGTGGTGCTTGATAAATCGTTATGTGTTTATAGTTTATTGATTGCAACACCTTACTTTATTAATGTACTTTATTGTTATTATAGTAATTGGTGAAATTTTATAGACGTTAAAATCCAGTGTTAAATTATTACTTGAGAAAATGTACGAAAACAATTTGTACAAAGTGTACACGAAATAAGCATCAACAAAATGGCGCGAAAAGAAATACGAGTGAAAAGTTATGAGAAAATTGTGCTATTGATGACTTTGAAAGTGCTACCTTTAAATAATGTTAACTTACGCAAATTTTAATACAAAAATCATATCTGATGCCCAGTTATGTTACATTAAATATTTGTTTAGTACTTTTTGTGGCGGAAATTTTTGAATATATACATATATAAATATGTTAACTCTCATAAGTATGCGCTATAAAAATTGTGGTATTTAAATTTAAATTAATTAAATTTCGTATAATTTCTTAATGAATTTCATTATATTTTGTTAGCAGTAAAATTGACTATTGACTAGATTAAACTAATTTTGACATCTTCCTTTATACAATATAGAATATTATTTTACTTCCCTAAGGCACAAGTTAATTTCTTACATAAAAATATTACTTATTTTCGAAAATATAATCTCAAGTATCTAACTTTAAACAGTGGATCGTCAAACAACTTGTTTAGCATTGGCCAGGGAGTAATCTTTCACAAATTATTTAATATAAAAATGCGCTTTATATATTTCCCAGCTCATGTTACTCATTAATTTTTACTTAAAGAATTAATGGGACAGTAAAATGTGTATATTATAGATATGCATGTAAGTTAGACCCAGCAAATTCTGAAGCACTGCTACACTAAGTTTGGTTTTATTGCATATTTGGAGAAGTGGTACCCAGGTATCACCAAGTACCTGACACCAGCTTGGGTCAAGTACCTTTTCTTTATGTTCGCAAATGTTCTTTAAATGTGTTATGCTTTCTCAAATCGAAACCCTTTACTGAATAAGTTTCGCTTTAGAACTGTTGGCTATAAATGAGAAAAACGTATTGAAATGCAGGAGACTCTAATTTTAGACCATCAAAAATATTGGGAATAGTATAAGCCACCAAAACAACAACTATAGCGCTGAAAGTGGATAAAGAAAACATAAAAAAGAAAGACCACTCATAACCGTAAAGTCTACAGAGCCAATTGATAGTAAACGGTTATCGGTAACTACACAGATTAATTGTTCAGTTTTGATGGTTTTCAATTTTGTCTAACGAATTTCATTGACAAAACAATCGCTAAGTACGGAAAAAATTGTTTATAAAAATTTGTTACATTTAGATTAAATTACAGTAAGTAAGTTATTAAAGATATAAAAAATAAATAATGACTTGGATGACTGAAAAGTGCAGTCTGTGAAACTATGCATATTCTAATGCGTTTCGGATGAGTACAGTTATAAATTTCCTTATATTTAAAAAATAAAAGTGAGAAGTTTTTAATAAAGAATGGTAAGTAGAAAATTAGTGAAATAAAAAAAATGTTTTGAAATATGCTCAAATGAATGGAATGTAAAATGATGCGCACGATTTCTAAAAGAGAGAAACAATCAAATAATAAAGACTCACAATCACGCACAGTTCTTAAAGAAAAAGTATATGTATGTTTATAAATATAGATGTATGATATGCATTGGAATATTAGTTAGAATAAACATAGTTAGGTTAAAGTTGTGTTAAATTTTAATTTATTCTTCTTCTTTAGTTACAATTTACAGTTTTACGTGTAGTCGAGAAACAAGCGTAGACATTAATAAAAATATTAGTACAGTGGGAAAGTTAAGTCTCTGATGTGGAGAAATGATAAATAGTTAGGTTAGTAATGGTAATTCTGATGCTGTTGTGAACCAAAATTTGTACTTAATCCATGAAAAATACACATCTGAATTTTTACATAAAATATTTACTCTTGTATAATACAAATACATTGATGTTGTTCATTAGATATACTCGTACATACATGTATTTACTTAGCTTTCATAATCATAACAAATACGTTTAGTTAGTAATGAAAATTCAAAAACGAAAATTTTTATTTATAAAATCATAGTTTATTTAACACAAAAGCAATTTGATTTTTTTTTTGGTAATTTACATAGAGAAAACTGTAGTAATTGCTGTTATTACAAGTGGTGAATTGGTGATTACAAGGTGAAAGCTCAAGTGGCCGAGTAATCGAGTTGTTGCGAAAGCGTGCCTTTTTCGTATGGAGAACGTTGTATATAGGATTGGTTATTAAGGCCCAGCAGCTGTTTGGGAATATGATACAGTTGTGAGTTTTGAGTTTAAGTTTCGCGTTTTGCTGGTGGTTTCAAATGAATTGTTTTAATTGAAAAGCGTTTGAAAATGGACAGGCGGCGGGTTTCTATACACAGCATTGTATTTTCATTTGATTTATTTTTTTTTATGGAATGTAGTTTTGAAATGTGTTCGCTAATAAGCGCCTTGTTGAGGTAAAATAACTGATTTTATTATTGTGTATAGAATAATCTATTGCAAGAACGAAGAAGAAAGTTTACAGAACTAAATATTTTTTGCAACTTCTTCAGTGTGTAGCAAGTCTTTTAATCGAATGCGCAGTTTTAATTAAAAGTGTTTGTGTGAAAAAAAATGTGCAATTATTGGTGTAAATTTTTTAGAATAGTTAATCATTGAGTAGCTTTTAGGAGCGATTTTAATCAAACGATCTTTATTATGTGTTATTAAAATTAAAACAAAACTTTTGATATTTTTAAATTTAAAATAATTGCACAATCCAACAGAGCATCAATCATTCAGCAAAGTCGCTAATAGAAATTATTACACTACATATTAAGCTTAATAATAGAGTTTCCGCTTCCTAAAGTAGACCATATGAATTTCGGGTAAACACTAAAAGCTCTCTGCATTATGTTATAAGCTTTCAAATTATTGACAACTTTTTTATTGAAATTTGTATTTATACATTTAGATAAAGTAATCGAATACATTTGTCGCACATTCTAAACCAATAGCTATCGTCTTAGACGATCATTTAATTCGTCGTTAGGCGATCGAACTTAAAAAAAATTATTATTAAAAAATATTTATTTGAAATTATACTCAAATCAAGCTAATTGCTTTTGCACACATATTATGTATGTACTTTCCTGTCTCATCTAAAACGTTAGTTGTACCTTAAAACCACTCAATGATATTAAAATTTTAATTATACGGTGTATTGTGTTCATTAATTTTTGTTGATATGAAATTCTTCATTGCTGAAAGTTTGGAAAACTCACCATTTTGTAATCGTCGATTTTAGAGATAGATCTTAAGAACATGTTGACATAGACAAGTGTAGGCGCATTTTCTAGAATTTCACATTCGAATTTCGCTATTTAGTAAAGGTTCATTTACTTGTTGAACAAAAAAATTTCTTGGTATTTGGTAAATTAAAATTAAAGTTGTCAAAAAATATGTTTAAATAAATAAAAAAAAATTTAAAATATATTTATAACTTTATATTTTTACAGACAAAAATATGTAATACAAATTATGTTTTCGAAAACCAAATAAAAAATAAAAGTTGAAAATCAGGCATACGTTAAATGCCATTGATTATGCTTTACATAAACAATATTAATGCGCAATATTTTTTAATTGATGAAAACAAATAAATAATAGTATTTTTTTCTATAATTAAAACTGATGTTTAGGCGCTGATTTCATACAGGATTTGCCATATATGTTCTTCCTATGATCACGTTTATGAAAAACAAAAGTTTAATTATAGTTGGCAATACTATATTGTACACAATTGCTTTTTGAGCATTATTATTATTAACTGACATTACAACTAAAATTACTTATGAGAACCTTAAGTCTTAAATATACATATTTTTACTGACTTAAAATAAGTTTTGCAATCCATTCGCAGCTAAAATATCTTACTAGTAATATTTCACTGACGATTATCGTATATCGATTTTTTATATACAGTACATACCATAAATATTCATACCAGTTTTTATATTGTTTTCTTTTTTTTTTTTGTTTTTAACGTCTTGATGAAAGTGTGAATGAAATGAAAATGAATGAACTGATTGTAAATTCTATTTAGTTTAAGGGTATGTTCTTAAGTACGTGTATTGTGAAACATGTCTGTATGGATCTCATTAAAAGTAATTGCATTGTAATTAAAAAGATATACGCATTGAAAACTTGTGGTGCATTTAAATAAAATAACACAAACAACAAAAATACATGTAAATATTAATAAAGATATATATGCACTTTGGCATGGTAACGGTTTATTCATACCACTTTATTTTAATTGTATTTCTTCGCTTGCTCTAAATCCACTTATGGATTTGCGCAGCAGTAGTGAGCTAATTTTATGATAGCGTTTGTTATTTGAATTTTTATTTAACATAAAGTTGAAAACATGAAATAATCACATATAAATGAAATTAAAAACTATGCGTAAATAATACAAACTCGTACTTTTATGATTACAAATAATTAAAAAAAAAACCAGAACTAACGGCATGTGTTAGTGAGTGAAACTAGTGCCAATTAATATACACATATTCATGTATGTTTGTATGTTTAATACCAGCTAATTTCGAATTACACGATTTTTGTTGACAAAAACTGTATTAACGACGTCTAAAGCATACAAAATATTTGAAATGATTAGTTCTATAGCGTCTGTTGCCAATATTTTTCCAAAAATTATAATTTTTCAAGCAAAATATAATTTATTGTAATGTGTGGCAAATAAACGAATTTCATTGAATGAGAAATTATTGAAAGCAAAGTAGAAATTTGTAAACAATTTATAACTAGACACTAACACTGCAACAAATATTGCATTGTTATGCAATTGTTGAGTTCATTTGAACTTTTAATCTTGAATTTTCCTTCAAATCAATAATATAATGTTTCTCTCTAATTATTTCATTAACACAACAATAAAAAAAAACAAATACGAAATATAATTTAAATACAAGTTTAGTTGCAGAGAGAGAGAGAGAGAGAGACAATTGATATTAGTTAGAAATGGTTAGATAGAAAGATGTAAAGGAGATCCAAAAGACATTTTACAATAATCTTTGTTAAATTTGATTCTATGAAAATATATGATATGAAAATATACAAAAATAACATAAAACAAGAGTTTATATGCTAGACATTTAACAAAATATTTATATATGCAATTGAAATCCATCAAAGAACTGAAAATAATTATGGGAGAACTGAAATAAAAGGGTTTTCCCAAACTGTTAACTGTCGCTTAAATTCACTGCAAAATCTCTATCATTTACTAGCTGAGTTCTGGAGCGGTGGATTAAAGCCGAATTTCAGTTATTTCTCCGTTCAAACAGCACTTATAGTATGTTCTTTGATTGCAGAGCAAAATGGCAGGCAAAAAATATAGTATTCTTAAAAAAAATCGAGACCCTAACAGACGTCCCCTCGCATATTAATAAATCGGCATATTATTTGACTGATACAGTTTTGCAATAATATACATATGACGATATGACCCATTCTGTGGTTTGAATTGGCAATCGGTCATTATATTTGTTGAGGTGTGGAACATTCGAAATTATCAGAAAACGCGAGTACTTTCTGTTGTGGAAGAAAATTAATATTCGTAAAGTCTGCTTGTTTTATAAATTTGGATTTTTGTTTTGAAGATTTTCCTTACCGAGGGTATTAATAAATATGTAGAATTCTTCTAAACTAACTAAAATATAGTTCTCATAATAAACGTGAATTTAAATTAAACTCTTTACTTTTCTGCTACAGTAAACTAACCTAACTATGTTAGAAGTCTGTATGCAACAAACCAGTTTCAATTGATTACGATTTAGGCTCAACCCACACCCGATTATTCCAAAATGTCTTTGACTATTAGTCACAAAAACGTATTTTGCTCTAACCCATACCAAGCGAGCATGTGTTTTTGTCTCGTCTTGTTCGGTGTGGGTTGTCATATATGAAGCCATGAGATGTTGTCCTATCAGACAAGAAAGGACGTCTTGATTAATCCGTTGTGGGTTGAACTTTAGAGTTGGAAAAGTACTGTGACTTTTGTCAATGTGATGTCAAAACCACGTGCTTAGTCGCATAATATTTGGTTATGTCAAAAAGTTAATTACGTAAAAGAGTGAGGCGGTTAAATTGAATATTTAATAGACTTATCATTATCCTTAATGAAGTTGATTAATTTTTCCATCCAATATGCAGGTTTAACTAAAGTGAATGTCTGAGAAACTTCTAAACAAATTAGTATCGTTTAGAAACCAAAAATATTACAATATAAAATGTGTGTAAGATACGTCGAAAATGTTAAGTGTTTTCATCAAATGAATCAATAACTCAAAAATCTTATTTGTTTTACGTCAAAATGGGACATCAATATCAAAACGATTAATAAAAACATTAGTAGTATTATTCAAATATTTATGTTAAGACCCAGTGTAATATAATCATAACACTAAATTATCATATAAATTATAATACCAATTATCATAGTAGTAATCATAACAATAATAATTATATTAAATTGCATTTGCTCGTACACATATACATAATATATATATAAATATTTAATTTGTTTCGTTTTTTGGGGGGGATTTTGATTTTCCTTCTGGTAGTATGTATGTATCACCCATTCTTAGGTTTCTCACCATTTCCTTCATGAAAGTATATTGTATGTACTACATCTGTGTTTTGTAATTGTTTAACAAACAATTTTCAATAATTAAGGACGCACAATTGTTAAGGATCGCATGGAGAGGAAGGTGGAAACACGTTTTCATACACAAGTCTTCAACGAATCTCGCTGAAAATGCATTATACATATATGTACATATGTATGCACGTAAATATACACATTGAAAAAGTATGAGTATGTGAAAAGCATAGCAGATGATCACCCTGTTCAGGCTTTTCAGCGCTTGCAGCACACATGGTGTACTCAGTCGGAAGAGTTTCCTCGTGAAATCAAGTGATTCGTTAATACTGAATCAATTAAGTTTTTGTTTGTTTCATTGCGGTAGAACTCGCGTTGGGCCTAAAGGAAATATTCACCACGCGAAAGATTCTTTGCAAGTTAGGCGAAGATATTCGTTTAATGGCGCTTTGCTAACTGTTCTAATTATGGTTGAATTAACATTTTACAAATTACACACTACTGGATAAGGTAGTACAAATATTTGTGTTTCAATGAATTATTGTGTGTTTTGTTGTTTTTGAATTTAGTTTGTAGATTTGTTTGTAGCTTTTGTAATCCTAACACGCACTTACCATAGTCACATCATCGATTTTAGATATACTTCTTATGTAAATGTTGACTCGCACAACAGCGGGACCATCTGTATAATACATACACACATATACATATACATTTATATATGAAATTAGATATTCGTTTAGAGTGTAAAGGAAATAACTATAAATAATTACTTGTTTGTTTAAGAATATTTTTTTTTTTGTTTTTTTTGGCGTATGTACACACATTTTATTTTCACTACTTAATCGAGCACATTTTGGAATATGCTGCCAGTTAATTTTTATATAATATATTATATTTTGTTGTTGCATTTTAATAACCACGCTTGATATTTCATAATTGCCGAAACTTAGTAGAGCTTTTGTTCAATCATTAGGCAGCCAAAGTGCACGAAGCTTCGGATGCAATTCAAAACTGTGAACGGGATTTTTCAGTACCAAATATGTATGTATGTATGTATGTACATATGTAACTGCTGCAATAAAGTTTAGATAATGAAATTGTACATATTTTGCTTAAATTTTAAATACTACCATTACTTTCTATATACTGTCTGTATAAATCTCAAAGTTTAAAAATGGCATGACTTAGGTATTGAAAGAATCTAATAATATTTTGTAAAACCTAAAATCATAATTAAACAAGTAAGGAAGGGCTAAGTTCGAGTGTCACCGAACATTTTATACTCTCGCAATTTATTTAATTAATCTAACAAACAATTTGACTCACATATTCGGCATATACCATATATATGCATTGCATATTGGGTTTGAAAACCCTAATATTAAGTATATGGAAGATAGACGAAGTTATGACCCAACTTCACTTATTGTTGACACGTAGATATATTATCAGAAGGAATATGCCCTAAAATTTTCTTCAAAATATCAGAGAGACTTAACTATAGTTTCGGTAAAAAATTTGTTAGAAGTACTGAGGTCCTCATATTCCATATATAGGGTCTTGAAAACTTATGGACCGATTTCGACGATTTTTAGATGGGAGTATTTTTGCAAAGTTCTGTTTCAGACTTCATATATTGTAAAGTAAACTATTCAGACCGACTTCAGAGTTCCGGTATATGTGAAGTAGGCGTGGTTGTGAACCGATTTGGACTATTTTCACAACATATCATTGGGAAGATAGGAAGATATTATGAACCGAATTTCATTGAAATTGGTCGAGTAGTTTCGGAGATATGGTTTTTGACCCATAATTGGGCGGAACCACGCCCATTTAAAATTTTGTATACCATTTTGAGCGCAGCACTTCTGTACCATCTTTATAATGAATTTAAGTGATGGTTTTCCTTACAGAATTAAAACATTTTTAGTAGTTTTCAACATAACCTTTATGTGGGAGGTGGGCGTGTTGATAATCCGAAATGTGTACCAAAAACTTAGTAGGGGGCGGGGCCACGCCCTTTTCCCCAAAAAAAATACATCCACATATGCCCCATCATAGTGCAATCCATCATACCAAATTTATTTTCAATAGCTTCATTTATGGCTGAGTTATAGCTTTTATATGTTTTCGGTTATTGCCATTTTGTGGGCGTGGCAGTGGTCCGATTACGCCCATCTTCGAACTTATCCTTCTTATGGTGCCAAGAAATGCGTCTTCCAAGTTTCATCAAGATATCTCAATATTTACTCCAGTTACAGCTTGTACGGACAGATTGGAACTTTACTCGTCACCCTGTTCATTTTGATATATGTATATACATATATATATATAGTATATAACCCTATATCTAACTCGTTTAGTTTTAGGACTTACAACCAACCGTTATGTGAACAAAACTATAATACCCTAGTAGCAACTTTGTTGCGAGAGTATAATAATAATTTTGAGTTAAAAACTATAAATTCATAACCAAATTAGAAAACCTACACTATTTATGAGTATAAACTAAAACCAGAAAGAAAATGAAAAAATAATTTTTATTTGTAAACTATAAAATGGAAAATTAGACGATTTCCAAATGCGCTTGTTGACAGTGGTTTTAGCAATTGGTTTTAGTGGTGAGATGTGTCTATTTTTTCAGTAAACCTTAAAAATTTAACTCACCAAATTTCACCGCTATATTTTACTTTGTTGCGCAAAAACAAATAAGTAATTATACCGTTGTATTTACAAGCAATCAAATCAAGTGAATTACTAACCCAAGTATGTTAAACTTATGCACCGCAAGTAAAATACAACAACTGTTGAAAAAGCGGTTATATTAAAACGAAATAAAATCATAGAAATTAAAGGTTAAAACTCAAGTAGTCATGTAGCACTTCAGTTTTGCTTCAAAAAATTAAAATCCAAGAAAAAAATCAAGTTTGAGTATATCAAATAAAAAAGGCAAATTAACGTAAACATAATGAAGCTAATAGCAATGTACAATTATAATTAATGAATATAAACTATATATAGAATGTATATTATGTAGTTTAGGAACTCGTTTTGTAATTTGGAGCAAATACATATGTGTATAGAGTTAGGCATATTATAAATTTTCATTATCAGTTGGGTTTTTAAGTAAAAAAGTTCACTGTGTCATTAAATATATAGACGTTATTATAATTAATGTAATGGTTAAATATTGTAATTAACTATAGAGGTATTTATAAATGTTCATATCATACTTTGGAGTATATTTATCTGTTTTAAAATTGCAGAATTTTTATGAAACAAATAACAATTACAAAGAAAAAAATAACATATATATAAATATTAAATAACGTAATTCTAAGAAACTTCGTTCCATTAAATTCTTCAAATACGGTAGCAAAGGTGATTTTTGAGCTGAACTAGGGTTTATCAGTGTGTGTGTTTTAATTTTGGCTGAGTGATTTTACGTAAAGTCATTTACTGCGAGTGACACCACGGGCAAACGTATCTTGCGATTTGATCAATGTTTAAATTAAAAAAAAATGTTTATAGAAAATTATCAAATGAGAGAAAATTAGAGGAAAGGTTGTAAATAACCATTTATTTGATTTTGTAAAATCAACGCTAATGTGTTATTTATCAACTCCATTCATTGGTATTTAAATAATATTTTTAACTTTAATAGTTCAAGAAACTATGGTGAAATTTCTCTCTAACAAACTTCCGAATAATGAAACTACTATTTGAGCATGGTATTGCTCCCTTACCAGATTTGAATTCGCTTAAAGTGGTAAGAATTGAGAATTCATCTAAAGTGGTAATTTTGCTTCTCTGTCTATCTGCATTCTAAATCTCTTTGCTGAATTCTCTCTTTCACGAAGCATTATTTCTAGTTAACTGTGTATTTGTATGGAAGAATTGGTAATATCAATTTAACAGTTTTCAAGTTAACAGTGTATTTGTATGGATGAATTGGTAATATCAATTTAACGATTTTCAAGCTAGCAGCTAGTATGTAGTGGAGCGCAGTTTATATTATAAGAACCATAATTCTTTTTATATGTAAATGAATTATAAAGTAAAATAAATGTGTTTTTTCTCTTCGTAAGTATTTTTGAAATCTGCAGTAAAAGACTTTACATTTTTATTTTGTTTATAATATTTTTTTTCGATTTTTTTTCCAACCAATCAATGATCTCTCTTGTATCTCAAGATGCATAAAATCAGCTTAACACTCTAAGTGATTAATTATTTGAGATTATGTGTGTAGTGGTGATTCGAAATCATGTGTTGTGAGCGGTGAGGAGCGTGGGAATTGCATGACAATTTAATTTTTTGCTTTTTGCTTTTGTTTGCAACGAATCGGTGAGAGTGGAAGTTATTGTTAGGCAATACAATTTGCTTTAGTAATACAGTATGTGTGAGTAAAAAAAGTGAATAAGGAGTTCTTTTCGTTTTTTTATGCAAATGTTGATGATTTTTCTGGCTAAAAGTGTTTTTGGTCTAACTAAAATTGTCTGCACCCGCTGCCAACTATATTTGTAACAAATGCAAGCTACATACTTTCATATAACATAATGTCTAAAGCAGTATTACTGCTTTTTTAATGACTAGTATAAGAGCGAGAGGGTTTTTGAGTAAATGCGAATATATTGGTTTGCTATGCAATTTTACTATGCAAAGCCATACTTTTTATGAGCATTCCATGAAGGGAAAAATTTTATGGTTCATTTAAATAATTTTGGTTGGAAGTTTAAAAAAATTGTCTTAATTTTAGCGCTTTTTTGATGAATTCTTAAGGTGAGTATATTTTGAGTGAGTTATTATTATTATCTTTTTTTTAATTTTTCTTTCGCTTGCTCATGAGTCGAATTAGTATGTATTTTGTTAAGGAAAATTTTGTATGCTATTTGTATAAGATGACTATTGCTTGATATTGTTTGTTTGCTTTTTGTGACTTTTTGCTACACTTACCATTTTTATATCACTAATCGTCATTATACTTCGTACGAAAAGATTGATTCTGACTATAGCGGGGCCATCTGTTTTGATACAGTAGGTACACACACATATATGTATATATATATATATATATATTTATATAGATATTTAAATGTACGATTTGTTTAAATGTTTGAAGTGTTTGATTTGCATTAATATACAATTAAATATATAGTTATAATAAATACATTTAATGTTTTACGAATGTTGTAAATACGTGTTTAATATTTAAATATAAAATCTTAATATTTATATGAAAAAAACGTATGCTAATGTATGAGTAATCTATGAAATAATTATGCACGAAATTCTATATACTAAAATAATTTGATATATAGTTATGTGTGTTGTTATACTCAATAAAATGTATTTTAGTTGATAGAGAATCCTATAAAATACCATATAACTTTCATTTCTTGCAATATTTGTATGCTATATAATTGTTTTTTTTTTTGTTTTTTAATTCATGAGATATGTTTACGCAATAATTATAAGTCTTTTAAATAAAAAATAATAATAATTATGTTTGGTGAATTGTAAATAAAATTATTATCTTATTTATAAAACTTGCTTGTAGATAAAAAAACAGCATAAGATGCAACGATGTTCAAAATAATGAACGTATAACTAAATATTTTGTAATCGAAAATAAACTTATTACTTTTTTTTTGCCTTTGATTTATGCAGACTTAAAAACAATACTTTTACCAGTAAATTTCAGAATATGTGGTTACGAAATTTTCGTAGCCTTAAGCTTAAAACTAATTTTAGCATAGTTATATAGTTATAGAGTATATTTATTGTAAAATTAAAAAAACAAAAAAATTCTATTCGATCCGTTTCACGAACTTAAATATTACAGATACATGTAGATTATTTAAATTGTATACGCTGTATTTTATTTATTTTGTTTGAAAAAAAAAATGCTTAATATTAAAAAAAATGCATAAAAATTATTATTTGCATCTCCAATACAAATGCAAACTAATTACACACTTTTTTGCGTTTCTGGTATTTTGTCTGTTTATTTTTTATATTATGTTAGTTTGTTTTTTATTTTTTCTTAATTTTTTGTTTATTCTTACCCGTGCCGTTTATTCCGGATGGACGTATTCTGGCATCATATTTTCCGGCACCTAAAATTTGGTCTAAGACTTTTTTCTCCTTTTCTCGGAAATTTATTTTGGCATTATTAGCTCTGAAATTATGATATGTACGTACGTATAATTGTATTAATCGTTAGCAAGCCAGCCAGAAAATAAATTTTATTTTATTTTTTGGTTTTTTTTTTTTAGTAAAATTTCGTTTCATTTTAAAACTTTAGACAAGATAAAAAAAAAAAAACAATAATATTTGCATAGTTTACACATTGCATATAGATATTTGAGTAGTAGTGGAGAATCAATAGTACAGTAGTGAACAAATATACAGATATTATATGAAACATTTAAAATAGTACAAGTACATACAACATTTTGTGGTGAAGCGAAAAATTTTGAAACGTTTGTTGCTATTGTTATTTACGGTTTGGTTTACGGTACACGTACACTGTTAAACCAACATAACGGTTCTCAACATTATACTGTCGCACTTATCATAGTATTTTGCATTTAGCCAGAACATATCTGTTGGCATTCAAACCGACACAGACAGATATGCTTTGTCTAGTGTTTGCAAATAATTCCAAAATTTATGCTCCGACAAAAATTAAAAAAAACATTGCATTTACAATTATTTATACACATACATAATAGTAGCGTGGATAAGTAGATAATACAAAGACATGTCATAAAATGACGGTGTAGATGTGTGTGAGACTTATTTATATACAGTAATGCAGTAAAAGTGGTGAAAGTGTGCAGACTGATGGCTGATGGCTGATGTAAGTTAATTTAGATATTTTTCTATTTTTCCAAAACTTTTTGGAAAGCACTTCAATTAATTGATTTTGATTTTTCTGATCTAATCTGATTTTTTCGTGGCTAAAATATTTTGAGTTTTTTAACAAGAAAACTTTACTTTCCTTAATCAAATAGTACTAAAGCATAGTTCTGCTTGAAATTAATTATATTTTACTATCTCGTCAATCGATATATGAAAAGGAATTTCACTAATAAGCAAATATTTTGTGTGAGAATGAAAACCATTATTCCGCATTGCTTCAAAGTGAATGTGAGAGTAATTTATACTCCATAGCTGCATTTCAAAATGGCGGATTGTGTAATTGCAATAATGCCTAAAAGTATGCTGCAACAAAATCACAAATACTTTTGCTTCCATGAAACAGCATACCAAGTATGATTGCTATTGAGTGTAAAACCGACGTAATTGTTTCTGATTGAAATTATTACTTCAATTTTCGCATATTTACATAGCAAGAAAGCAGCAAAGAAAGTATTGAATGAAAACAGATTTCATACTTGCAATTGCTTACAATTAGTTTTCTGATTGGTTTAACGATACCGATTAGGGTTTTAATTAAAAATCTCAACGCATTGCAACACTTTTAGCCTTCAACGGTTATTGGATTGCGCATTTATCGCTAATTAATGAATGTCAGGTCAAACAACCTTTAAATTAGGCAATTCAGCAGCAAAACGGCATTATTGCTTCTACAAGAGTTAGTGTAATTGTTGTTGTGTGCATAATTATGTGAAAAAGCTGTTTGTACAATATTGACGATTTTCATATTTTTTTTGTTTTGTTGTGATTTCGTATTTACATATACATATCAAATGAATATGTATAATATATTAGTGAGAGCTTATATACTACGCACAGACACACACGTATAGTACATAAATTTATTGATTACGGTACTTACAGTGAAGCGCTACATAAACTGGCAAAGAAGAATATCGCCAAAATATAATGACCCGAGCACATGATTTGAAAGATGAGTAAATACTTGTTGATGGATTTAAGAGCGGTTTTTGTTTATTTGAAGTTTACAGTAGATTCTTATGCATTGAGTGCCTGGAAAATTATATAAAATGGAAATTAATTAACATGTTTGTATAATATGTATCTTGTCATTGTTGTAAAATGCAGCAACAACATGTATGTCTCAGTGGCTTTTCAAAACCACAACTGGTTAGAAGTGGTGTCAATGTTACTCATATTTGCTGAAAATTAATCGCCTTTCATTTGCTTATTGCTTATTGCGAAAGCCCAACACACTTCACTTCACAGCTTCCTGACAGCATAATCTACATATATAGCCATGCCTTACAACCGCATTGCGAAAACCACAAAGTCTTAAAATGAAGACGGGACTATTGATTTGGAATCATCTTCCGGGATAACTCACAACTACTAATAGTCGATTCAAATGTACGACAACCGCAAGTATTTAAGTATTTATACATACAATATAGATAACCCGTCTACATTTGAACTCAGACAGAATGCTGACCAATGCATTTTATTGAGATCGGAAATAACAGAAAATTGGGCCAACAAAGCCATTTGCTGCAAATGGACGAAATGGTTACAGGTCGCACACAGTGAATAACTGTGTGTGCAAAAGTGGTCAAAATACATACATACGTGTATATATTCATACAATATTTCGCAAAAAAAAAATAAAAGCTGTGATGCTTTAGATTTAATATGAAAATAAAACTTATGAATCACCGATAACAGCGGAGTGATCTCTTATATACATGTTATATTAATACATATATGTGTTTATAGGAAATTGTTTTCTAAATTTTGTCTTTAAATATCTACAAAGATTCTTAAAGTTTTCATAACAATTGATGTAGCTGCAAACGCTTTTCAATTTTCATACTTCAATCGTACCTAATTCACATTCATATTAGCTCACTCGCTCAAAATTCACATTCACATTAGAAGTCACTAATTAATGCCCCTAATTTAGCTTACATGAATTAAAACGCGTATAATCACATTATTTCGTAGTTTTAAGCATTGTCGCTAACAATTTTAAAATTTTCCCACGAACAACATTCTCTCTCATATACGCATTATACACGTACATTTCACTTGAAAAAACCAGAACCACACTCATGCCGCGAGAGGCATTCTAAATAAGCATTTCCGAATTATATTTAGCTGTTGTTTAACGACTAATTAAAACAAGTAAGGAAGGGGTATGTACGGTTTAAAGCTCACTGTATGTTTGAAAACCCTAGAAAATTAATATACGGGCTCTAGGGTAATGGATCGATTTTAACCATTTTTGCCACAGAGGCAGACTACTAACGGGTGATTTTTTTGAGGTTAGGATTTTCATGCATTAGTATTTGACAGATCACGTGGGATTTCAGACATGGTGTCAAAGAGAAAGATGCTCAGTATGCTTTGACATTTCATCATGAATAGACTTACTAACGAGCAACGCTTGCAAATCATTGAATTTTATTACCAAAATCAGTGTTCGGTTCGAAATGTGAAAATCCGCTTTTTTATCGACAAATTTTGTTCAGCGATGAGGCTCATTTCTGGTTGAATGGCTACGTAAATAAGCAAAATTGCCGCATTTGGGGTGAAGAGCAACCAGAAGCCGTTCAAGAACTGCCCATGCATCCCGAAAAATGCACTGTTTGGTGTGGTTTGTACGCTGGTGGAATCATTGGACCGTATTTTTTCAAAGATGCTGTTGGACGCAACGTTACGGTGAATGGCGATCGCTATCGTTCGATGCTAACAAACTTTTTGTTGCCAAAAATGGAAGAACTGAACTTGGTTGACATGTGGTTTCAACAAGATGGCGCTACATGCCACACAGCTCGCGATTCTATGGCCATTTTGAGGGAAAACTTCGGAGAACAATTCATCTCAAGAAATGGACCCGTAAGTTGGCCACCAAGATCATGCGATTTAACGCCTTTAGACTATTTTTTGTGGGGCTACGTCAAGTCTAAAGTCTACAGAAATAAGCCAGCAACTATTCCAGCTTTGGAAGACAACATTTCCGAAGAAATTCGGGCTATTCCGGCCGAAATGCTCGAAAAAGTTGCCCAAAATTGGACTTTCCGAATGGACCACCTAAGACGCAGCCGCGGTCAACATTTAAATGAAATTATCTTCAAAAAGTAAATGTCATGAACCAATCTAACGTTTCAAATAAAGAACCGATGAGATTTTGCAAATTTTATGCGTTTTTTTTTTTTTTAAAGTTATCAAGCTCTTAAAAAATCACCCTTTATAAGGAACTCATATCTTCATTTCTTTAGCATATCTATGACTTACCGATATTTTCGGTAAAAAAATTAGCCACAGGTACTGGGTCTAAATTTTCGCTATATTGGGCCTTGAAAATTTATAGTAAGATTTCGACAATTTGACTTATATGGAAAGTTGGTGTGCTTGTAAACCGTTTTCAACTCTTAACATCAGAATGTCAGCGAAATATTATGTACAACATTTCTTTGAAATTGATCAAGCTGTTCTTGAGGAAGTGGGCGACGCAATGTCCATTTTCCATTTTTATATAAATCTGAGTGCAGCTCTCCACTACCTTCTCTTCTAAAAAATTAATCTTTCTGACGTTTTTCGTGAGTTAACGCACTTTTAGTAGTTCTCAACTTAACCTTTGTATGGAGGGTGGGTGTGGCTATTGTCCAATTTATCCCATTTTCATGGTGTAAGTGGAATACTAAGGAACATTTATGTACTAAATTTGGTTTATATGCCCGTGGGTGATATATAGAAACAGCCACGCCCATTTAAAAAAAAAAAATTGTATCCAAATATGCCCCATCCTTAAATAAATGAAAGAAAGAAAATTTAATTTAGCTTACTTTAATTAGCACACCATTTACATTATTTACTATATTTATTGGCCTTGCCTTTGCGAATTTAGTAGATATCGCATGCATATTAGTTATTAATAATACATATTAACATCATTTGTTAAGCTTCATAAACTGTTAAGCAGCTTTGCAAATAACCCTCATCATAAAACAAAAGGTGTTCTCTTCAGTCCAATACGCCAAAATTACGAAAATGAACGATAAACTCATTCAGTTTTCGGGGAACATGTAACTTTATTCATGGTGAAATGAATTTAACGAGAAGCCAATAATAATAGTAGTATTACCAACACTTCGGTTGTGATGACACTGTACACTAACTCAGCACTGCAGGAGTGCCAACAAAAAGTAATCAATTTGCAATATTTGAGAACAATAACAATTGCTACTGCACAGCTTCAGATAACTAATCTCTCCTTGAATTTGCTGCACATGTAATTAAACGGAACTTTGTTGAATAGCTAGCTGGTTTAAAGTGTTGGGCGTATTGTGTAATCAAGCCGAGTAATTTGGCAATTCTTCAAGGACTTTGGTTTTGTAGTTAACTTGCTGCTGTAGTAATTCCTAACAATACCGCTGCGATAAACGCCTTCGTAGAAAGAGAAGAAAGTGAAAATTACAGGAATATCAAGAGAGAGGCAGGTTGGGGTGAAGCAAGACTTTTTTAGTGCAATTAGTGGAAAACTTTAAATTGCTTTATGCAATAAAGCCTTGCTCGAAGTAGAATTCAATATTTATATTTATTTTAGGGAAATAGTTGCAATGTTTCTATTTGCATTTAATTATGCCTATGCAGAGTCTCATATGGTAAAAATCGTGGAGTTCAGATATGTTTGGGAAAGTAAGCGTGACCATGTCCTATAATAGACTCTGCCCCCCCATACAAAGGTTATTTTGAAAACTACTAAAGTTATGTCAGCTCTCTAATAAAAAAACGTTAGAAACACAAAATTTTATAGAAAATATGGTATAGAAGAACTATACTTAGATTGGTTTGAAAAAACTAGGTGTGGCGTCACCCACTTTTAGGTCTAAAACCATATCTCAGGAACTGCTCGACTAATTTCAACGAAATTTGGTGCATAATATCTTCTTGACATCCAGATGTTATACCTTGATAATAAGTAAAATCGGTTCACAACCACGCCTACTTCCCATATAACACAATTTTGAATTACATTTACTTCGTTCTCTTGACATACGTATATTATATGTATAAATTGGAAGTGTGGATGAGCAAAGGCATCTCAGAGTTGACGAAATCGGACTATAACTTTTCAAGGCCCCAGATACCGAACAAGAGGGCCTCAGTGCATATTGATATTTTGTTCCGGAAAATGTAGGTAAATGTCTTAGATAGTGGTGCCGGAAGTCAATGTAATCGATCCATTATTTATTTGGATATAATGATCGTTATTCTATCGGATATATGGGGTCAAATTGTTAAATTAATAAAAATTAAATAATTAAATTGCGAGAGTTTACAATGTTCGGTTGGTTCTAGTAGGTTCAGTATTATTGTTTTTTGTCTTAACAAAATTACTTGGTATTGCTTGGCTCGTGTTCTACTTTTGTGCTTCGTGTTCTGCATTTGAAAAACGTTGATTACTTTGCTCTATATTTACTTTGCCGGCCATACCAGCTTAACTATTGCAAAGCCAAAATACTCCATCCAAATATGTTTCCCTGTTTTTATTTAAATTTATTGTGCACCCTTTGCTCGGACGGACCGTAGAAACACACATTTGTACAAATGTATATGTATATACATATGTATGCTTGTGTAAACAGGGACACGGCTGTATGCAAATCACAGTGCTTATTTGCGCAAGGCTGTATGCGTGTATCAAGCTGTTTCGACACACTTTTCACAGTCAGCACTATAGAAACACACTCGAGAGCGTCAGCTCGTTGCCCACTGTGTAGGTGGTATATTTGCAAAAATATGTGTGTGCATAAATGAAAATAAATGTATAAATGTTTATTATTGAGGGCGGTGTTAACGAAGCCACTGTACGGAGTCTCTGTGGGAAAATTTAAACGAATTCATTTTATTTGTGAAATGTCTGTGAAACTGAGCTTAGCTTTTCGTCATTTTTCCCGTTGGGTTGTTATGTTGCACAAACACATGCAACATTTTTTGAAAATGCAGGCCATTCGTCGCTTATGTATGCGCACAAATATTGCGGTATGTGTGGTACTCCATAGCGGTTGGGTGGGTGCTGAATCCTGAATGCTAAAACTACAGTTGTTTTTGTTGTACACCGTAAGCTGTTGCCAAGTTGTTATGTTGATTGGATTTTTTATGCTTTTCTTTCCAAAAGCGAGCGCTTATCACAGCCGCATTTGCACACAGACGAGTTTAAATATGGAGGCATGTGTGCAGAGCTTTTGTGAAAATGCGTTACTCTAGCCACAACAGTCACTTTCGCCTTTTGTATTTGCATTTGTATTTACATATATGCATATACACATATATGTATATACGTTTATTTCTGACGTTGTAGACGAAATAAAGTCAAGTGTTATGCGTGCCACTAAACTGATTTCTCTGGTTGCAACGCCAGTAACTAAGTGTGTCTTAAATGTGTTATAAGACATTTTACCTTCAGAAATAAGCTTAAAGGGCTCAACTAACTGCATTAGAAGCGCATAAAAAGGATTCTTATACATTTTTATACTCTCGCAACAAAAGTTGCTAAGAGAGTATTATAGATTTGTTCAACTGTTGTTTGTAAGTCATAAAACTAACGAGTTAGATATAGGGTTATGTATGTATATCAAAATGATCAGGGTGACGAGACGAGTCAAAATTCGAATGTCTGTCTGTCCGTCCGTCCGTGCAACGGATAACTTGAGTAAAAATTGAGATATCTTGATGAAACTTGGAACACATGTTCCTTGGGACCGTGAGAGGGTTGCTTTCAAAAATGGGCAAAATCACACCACTGCCACGCCTACAAATGGATGAAACCAAAAACACATAAAGTGTCGTAACTAAGTTATAAAAGTAAAATTTGGAATAAGGGATCGCACTAGCATATTTGGATGTAATTTTTTTGGGGAACTGAGTGTGGCCCCGCCGCAAAATCGGTTATTTGTATATATCTCGCAAACCAATGAAGCTTTCTGCAGTCGGTGCTCTTACGTACCCCACCACACACCATGAAAATAGTTGAAATCGGATAATAACCACGCCGACCACCCATACAAAGGTTAGGTTGAAAATTAGTAAAAGTGGGTTAACTCACTAACGAAAAACGTCAGAAATACTAAATTTTACAGAAGAAATTGCAGAAGGAAGCTGCACTCAGATTTTTTTACAAAATGGAAAATGGGCGTTGCATCGCCCACCTATGGGTCAAAAACCGTATCTCGGGAACTACTCGACCGATTCAAATGAAATTCGGTATATAATATCTTGACACCCTGATGACACGTGTGGAAGATGGATGAAATCGGTTCACAACCACGACAACTTCCCATGTAACTAAATTTTGAACTCCATCTTATTCCTTCACTTTATAATATAATATATACATAAGGAACCAATAAGATAGCGGAATAAAACTTTACACAAATACTGCATCTCACAAATACTGATCTGTGGCATCTCTTGTGAAAAAATTGTCGAAATCGGACTATAACTTTTCAAGGCCCCGAAAATCGAATATGAAGAATTCAGTGCCGCCCCATGGTAATTTTTCACCGAAAATTTCGGTAAATCTCTCAGGTATATTAATTTAATTTAGAGGAAATATTTTTCTTCTACTAGTGTGTCTCTGTACCAGAAATGGTTTAGATCGGATCATAACTTCCCCTAGCTCTCATATACCTAATTATAGGATTTTCAAATTGGGTCAAATTGTGTATTTTCTTAATAAAAATATATCAATAAATTTCGAGAGTATAAAATGTTCGGTTGCACCCGAACTTAGCCTTTCCTTACTTGTTGTAAAAGAAATTTCATTGGATTTGCTAGATTTACAAACATTAATATGTATCATAACATTATAATGCTAGTGACATATGAGTACATTAATAACACCTTAGTTCGAGTATGAGATCTGCCATCTGAGCAGTAATCGAAAATTGTCCCGAGATTCGATTCGAGATTGGCTTGTCTACTAGAACATACAAAAGACCATGAATCTTTCGCAAAATCTTTCTTTCGAAAACTTCTAGTACCATAAACCCAGGACGGCAATAATGAGAGACTTGTAGAGTTTGGTCTTTGTTCGTCATATTGAAATATCAAGAATGTGCAAGTCGGTGACAATGTAGTTTAGTCCCACGTTGCTCGTTATCCAGCTTTGACAACACTTTTAGAATGCCCAATAATTTGTAACAAGCAAGAACTTGAGCATCTACTTATCTACTTATACGAATTTCCTGAGCTTATGAATGTCTCACAGAGCGACCACTTCCGTAACCGAGAACCTCTTTAAATTGGTGGCTAGTGCAGCATTTTCCCAATAACTATTTATAAGATTTTAATAGACAATAAATACATACATAGTTTACCAATTTTCTCGCTCTCTGATTTCAATATCACTCATCTTGGTAATCCCTAGATTTTTGGCGAAGATTTCCATATCAATTATTCAATACACACACTATGTACATAGCATGCCGACGCATTCACGTTATGTGCTTAGTCACGCAGTTTTACCGTCATTAAAATTACACCTTTCAATTAACGGTATGTTAGAAAAATGTTGTTTGCCTCTGTGTCACACCGGATGTACCAAGTTAAATACTATTTATGTCCACATGCATACTATTTCTTATCGCTCACTAACGCTCCATTATAAAAGCCGCAAGGAAATGAGGCAAAATAACCGTCAAACACATTCTCACGCACCACCTCGCGCCACATTTGCGAGACTTTTGCTTTTGAATTGCTGTTATGCACTTCACGTGATTTAACTAGCATTGAAGGTAATTAAGAAGTTAGTTGGTCGTTTATGGCAGTTAAGCTGAGTTCGTGAGTTTTGCTTGGCGTTGAGAAGCGTGTGTGGGCGGCCACCAGGGTGTATCATTCGCTTGTTTGAGCACAACATGAAGGTTGCGTACACGTTGGTATTTCGCATTCCAATTGCAGTGACATACTTGCATATACTTATGTGTATAAATTTTGTTCACCAATTTACCCGCGACTCTACTCACGCTACTTGTTACTATGAACCCTTCACTGGTTTCCTTTTCTCTTTCTATACACTTTCTGTTTCGACATTAAGTAAATATATATAATCTGTAAATGCATAGAATATGCTAAAAACAGTAAAATTTTGGGATTTTAGACCTTTCCGTAACACTAACTGAACCTTTTATTTGTTAATTGAAAGTACTGCGATTTAGTGTGCCATTTTGGTGGTGACTTAGTGTGCGCATAAAACCATGGTTGTAGACCATTAACGGTTAGTTTGTTCAAGTCTAGATTTCGGAGAGACCTTAACCTTTATTCAAATAATTAATTGCGATTTAAAATACACACTGAAGCCAATTTACATTTCGCTCATATTAATTAAGAGTATTTTGGTGGATATTTGCAATTATGTGGGATTTATTTTAGTATGTTTTTAGCGGTTTGAAAAATATATATTGATTGAAATGGTATATTAAGTAATAAGTTTACTACAATTCTGAAATCGTTTTAAAGAGCTTTGCATTTAAAATAACAGCAAAAATCGCTTCGCGACGGATGTCAACAACTTTTTCAACAACGCCATTTTGTATAGCGTGTTGAATAAAACTAGATTGTAAACACGTAAACATGTCAGTTAACGAACAATCGGGTCAATACAAAAGCATTTCATTATATTATTATAGGGGAATGATAATGCATGAGCACATACATACTTACATATGTATAAATGTTTCTGTCTGTCATTACATGTTGCACACACATACCGAGATATGCTCACTTACTAAAGCAAATCTTATTTGAAAGCCAGTGGGCAACAGTTAATGCCGCATTTTGAGCCAGGTGCGGAGCACATAACGCTATCGTATATGTATAAAGCAATGAATGCATAGCATGACAAGTGAAATCAGGTTAAAAGCTTTATGAAAAACGATATGAACACAAGAGTAATACCTGGGACTTGGCATCCATGCCACTAATGCCTGATTTAAGTGCATTCGTTTGCTAAAGGGTTAACTGCCATATTTAAAATTGCAATGGCATTTAATAATATATCTCGCCTACCAAAACAGACTAGAATGCGCATTTTGAGTTGAAATCATATTGTGGCGCAGTTAAATGTTTGGAAATTAAATTTAATTTCACACAAAAGTATAATTAGCCACTAATGCGTTGAATGTGACGACAAATGGATTGCAAAAATTAATGCAAACGCGAAAGTTGCATGTAAAATGCCGAGAAATGTAGACATTTTTCGATTTTTTCGTTTCGCATATTTATATCAAAGCACACCAGCACCGATCAAACAGCCGGCCGACGAGACAAGTGCTGATAAAAGTTCTTCTTAAAAAACCTGACACTTCGAAGGCAAGTTGGCACACCCTATTAGTCGGTTAAAATGTAAACATGCAACACAAATAGAGGTAGACTAGCATGTATAGATATGACAGCAAACGATATAATGAGAAAAAACTCATTTCTGTTCCTACAGGGTACATGCACTATATGCTGCATATTTGATTCTGTTTGTATACTCAATGCATAGAAGCGTATCTGTGGACATTTGAAATGCATATTTTGTTTATTTACATTATATGCGCATGCAGTCTACTCATGCCAATTATTCTTAATGTAAATAGGAAAATTACATGCAATTTTGGCTGCCATACCTTTGAAGTGTGTCAATATGTGTAGCTTTGCATTCGGTATATGATGTTTACTTAGATTTTTATTGGAAATTTTTATTAATAATGCATTCAAATAAAAATGTTTAAAATAGTATATGAATTTTCAAACCGGTAGAGAAATATTCAATAAATTTACTATAAAATAGGAATATTTTAATATTTACCAAAAACTGTTGATTTTTCTCAAAAAACAAACCATGTTTTCAGAAGGTAATAAACCCCATAAATTAATAACCGGTTCGGAGAAAAAATGAATTGACCTTAATGCGAAATTATTTACAGTTAGCTCGAAATAGTCTCCTTAATGAAACTATATTACAAAGTGAAATTTTTTTTCTCCGAATGGGTTTTTAATTTATTGCTTTATTGATTTTCCTTTCAGTAAATACCGAGTAGGCAGTATACGATTAGTATATGTATCTATATGCTAAACCTGTGCGGTATATGCAACAAGTGTTGCAACGTCTTATATGTGTACACAACAAATGACAAGGATAGGGCAACAGTAGAAGCTTCACACTGCACGATGCATTACTTGGCATTTCTTGGCAAGCGTACTCATCCTCTCACTTGTGATTTATGAAATGTGCGCCAGTCTATATTCAGACAATTGTAATTGTATGTCTCCAACTGTTCACCACCGTTCACCCCACCTGCTGAGCGTGTAAAACAACAACAGCTGCAGCAAAGCAGCGAATTTGGTCGCCTTTGATTGAGGTGGAGACGCCTCGAGTGTCATCTGCCAGAGCAATTCTGTAGATTGTGCAAATTGTGCAACCTATGCAGCTTTATTGGCTATATACAGTGACGACGACAACGACAACAGCAACAGCAACAGCGAGTATAAAGAAAGACCAAGACAATGTATGAATATGTACATATGTATATGTATGTAAGTGTGTGTGGGTATTGTGAATACGTTTGCCTGGTTGGGTGTATTAAAATAAAAGCACTTGGCACAAATTTCCACTTGATAATCATATCATATTAATAAAGGTATTTGGTAAATATTTTATGAAAATATTCCAACATACACCCACAGATGCTACATATTTCCATTGCCAATATAAATATTTTCACTATTAACATAACCACACTTTGAGTGGGTGTAAGCAAAGATGGGACTATATATAGCAAATTGAAATTTTTTAAAAAATAGTTAATTAATTATGCGCTCTTAACTCTCAGCTTTATGCATAAGTAGTACAACATGAGTGCTGTTGTGAAGAAAAAAATTCCATTTGGAATTCTTTCTGCTCTGCGTGGGTACATAACTTGGATACTTGTTTGCTTTGTGGTGGAGCAACGCAAAATTATGAGTGAAATGGCAGGGAACGAGATTATATTTAGTAATGAGTTCATTCTTATTCACCTTTCTCATTTATATAATAAACTGGTCCCTGCAAAGAAACTCTCAAAACCGAATTTGTTTTACTAGTATAAATCTGTTTATTAGTATTTTCGAAGAATTTTATGAAGAAATTATTTATACAATATTTTCTATATCTATGGTACTTCTCAGCCAGTAGGTGCTGAGAAAGTTTTTCTTTTTTTAATATTTCCGTACTGAAAAGCGTCCGATTGCCATATTATCAAACAAATCATTTGTCAATATCACTTAAATTATACTATCATTGTAAGGTAATCTTAATTATATCTGATGGCGTTTAATTTAAGCCTTTTCATTTTATTTTCAGCAGTAATTACTTCAAGTACTACTCTTAATCAATGATATTAAATACCTTAAGGCAGCGCAAATGAAAAATCATTCAACCCTATCGACGCATGTGTATGAATACCGGCAACTCATCCTTCTTAATGATTTTTTCTTGCTCCCGGTTAACACTTCCACGAACTGTACAAACACAAAAACAGAAATGAAAAAACAACAACAACAACAAAAAGTAGTGTTTACTGACAAAAAATTGAGGAAAATGCTTCGAAAGAAAACTGTTTTATGCCTTTACTGCAATTTTCTTAATTAAAAATCGTTGCGATTTCCTCGTAAGTGCAATGACAGATGCAACAAAAACAACAAGCAAGTTCAGCCTTAAGACGAAATTGATAAGGAAATTGATGAGAGACACAGCCGGTTGGAGGGGCGGACATTACACTGACTGAAGGTCAGCTGAGCAAAATTCATTTTCACTGAGCCTTTTAACATGAAGGTCAATCAGATTGCTTTTTGTGCAGCAGCAAATTATTGAATGCAATGCCAATATAAATGGCAGGATTATATACTCGTATTTATATGGCTGCAGAAGAAATTCCACGTAATTAATTAATATTGTGAACGATTTTTATTAAATTTGATTGAAGCTAAATGTGACTGCAGAAGCTTTTCTATAATGAACTGAAAAGTGAAATACCTACTCTTGCAGATATTTAGTTAATATAGTGGATCAATAATGTAATAAATTATGAATTTTATATATAATATTATTTTCATTCTAAAACAAGTAAGGAAAGGCTATGTTCGGGCGCAACCGAACATTTTTATACTCTCGCTATTTATTGCTATATTTTTATTAGGATCACACACAATTTGGCCGATATATTCGGCATAAAGTCCAATAGAAAAACGAAAATCATCATAAATAGTATATGGGGACGGAGGTAGTCCTGAACCGTTGTCACTCATTTTCATCATCAACATACATTAAATCTGAGAGTAATTGCTTAATTTGGCTAAGATATTTCACATATTAACCGATTTATAAGCTATTAAGCCCATCGTATTTTTGAAAATCCTATAATTAGCTATATGAGAGCCGGGGGAAGTTATGACCCGATTTTAACCATTTCTGTTACAGAGAAGCATCATTAGAAGAAAACGATTTTGTCTGAATTAAATTCAGGTATCTGAGAGATCGACCGATATTTTCGGTGAAAAAGTATCATAAGGCACTGAGTTCTTTATATGTATACGATATCCGGGGCATTGAAAAGTTATAGTCCGATTTCGACAATTTTTTCGGTGATGCCACGGATCATATACAGTATTTGTGTAAACTTTTATTTCGCTATCTTCATTGGTTCCTTATGTATGTATATCTTATAAAGTGAAGGAATCAAATGGAAATCAAAGTTGAGTTATATGGGAAGTTGTCGTGAACCGATTTCATCTATTTTTCACACGTGTCATCAGAATGTCAAGAAAATATTATATACCGAATTTCATTGAAATCTGTCGAGTAGGTCCTGAGATATGGGTTTTGACCCATAAGTGGACGATGTAACGTTCTGACGTTTTTCGTTAGTGAGTTAAAGCACTTTTAGTAATTTTCAACCTAACCTTTGTATGGGAGGTGGGCGTGGTTATTATCCGATTTCTTTCATTTTTGGACTGTACTAAAGTTTGGTTTATTTATTGGTTTGCGAGATATATACAAACAACCGATTTAGGGGCGGGGCCTCGCCCACGTACCCAAAACAATTACATTCAAATATGCCCCTTACAAGTGCGATCCTCTATTAACTTTATTTATGGCTTAGTTATGACACTTTATGTGTTTTCGACTCGTCTCGTCGTTCTGATCATTTTGATATATGTAACCCTATATCTAACTCGTTTAGTTTTATGACTTACAAACAACCGTTATGTGAACAAAACTATAATACTCTCTTAGCAACTTTTGTTGCGAGATTATAAAAAAAATCAGGCTATCACAGAGATCATATATGTATCAATAAATAATTGTATCAAAAATGTGCTACCTCACCCGTACGTGGCGTATGAGTAACCATTTCTTTTAAACTCTCGCAACATGTTGCAAAGGAAAAGTGAAATTTGGTACAGCTCCTCTAGCTTCAATACACGCATCTAATTAGTACATACGTAAATCGTAAAGCAATTGATTGCACATACCTCCAGTCCTGTCCTAAAATTATCACTTCAAGCTGTAGGCGTCGAATTGCAATAAAGGCAGGATATGAAGAAAGCAGAGTCCATTCGAAATGCGCAAATGAATGCGCTATAAATACTTTGACTTTCGGTACAAAGGCGCTCATATGTACTTACGCACTCAATTCAGAGCCATGAATGCAACGGATATTACTTTGTACGCCCACGAAACTCACCTTAACCGCAGGACAAATGCACATATGACAAGTGATTGCGAATATGCAAAGCATTTCACTTTCGCTGCCCACGCGATTTCTGCGTTAACGAGTACACACAAATGCGGACAATCAAGTAAGCAGATATGGACATATATACATATGTGCAGTTGCAACAATGTACGATTGTAAGGTGTTCTTTCGTCAAAAGCAAATCAATCTACGCACAATAGTGTATTTTGCGGTTTTGCTCGTCTTAGTTTAGTTCGTTAGCTGGCTAAAATTGCCACATCAATTTGCCACCTTTATGCGATTTTATTTATATACCGGCGAATATTGTCGCATATGTAGAGCTTGTGTAAACCAAATTTTGCTTCTGCTTACGTCCGTGCAATATTAATGTGTGCCTAAATTTCGCCTCTACTTCGTGTCTTCACTCCCACACTCTCTCGCGCTACCATGTCGAGTTCACAGCGCGCTCTGCATTTATGACGATATTCAATGAAAAGACACATGAGCGCACAGATAGGCGATGACAGTCCACACGCCGACATGTTTCGCTTCGCCGGACCAGTTTTTAATTAAATTTAAATGCACTTTATGCCCTGAAAGCTGCGAAACGCATCACATAATTGTATCATAAATACACATACTCAGTCACTATTTGAATTTCATAAAATGTAATCAATTTTAGTATTTTGTCGCAACGGTATTTTGATTGTCTAGCGCTTGCAGTCTTTTTGGCATTGATTCAATCACATTTTTACAGACATTACATATATGTATATATATATATATGTATATATAAGTGACAATGATTAGTGTCCGACCGATACCCAATTTTGGACCGAAGCCGATGCCGATGCCAATTAATCGGCCAGTTGGCAAAGTATCATAATGTAATAATAAATGTAATACAAAAACAAGTAAGGAAGGGCTAAGTTCGGGTGTAACCGAACATTTCATACTCTCGCAATTTATTTATTTAACTTTATTTATATTATATAATACACAATTGGACCCACATATTCGTCATATATATTGTATAAAGTCCATTGAAAGTTGGAAACCATAATATTAGGTTAGAAGCACCGAGGTCCTGGTGTTCGATATATGGGGCCTTAAAAACCCATTGTCCGATTTCGGCGATTTTTAGAATGGGGCTGCCACACTATTAACATAGTATTTATACAAAGTTCTGCACCGATATCTTCGCGAGTGCTTACTTTATATATTGTAAAGTAAACGATTCAGATCGTCTTCAAAGTTCTGGTATATAGGAAGTAGGCGTGGTTGTGAAGCGATTTTAACAACATATCATTGGGATGTAAGGAAACTATTACAAACCAAGTTTCATTGAAATCGGTCGAGTAGCTCGTGAGATATGGTTTTTGATTCATAAGTGGGCGACGCCACGCCCATTTTCAATTTTGTAAAAAAATCTGAGTGCAGCTTTCATCTGCCATTTCTTATGTGAAATTTAGTGTTTCTGACGTTTTTCGTTAGTGAGTTAACCCACTTTTAGTAATTTTCAACCTAACTTTTGTATGGGAGGTGGGCGTGGTTATGATCCGATTTCTTTCATTTTTGCACTGTATAAGAAAGTGGCTAAAAAAACGACTGCAGAAAGTTTGGTTTATATAGCTCTATTGGTTTGCGAGATATGTACAAGAAACTTAATAGGGGGCGGGGCCACGCCCACTTCCCCAAAAAAATTACATCCAAATATACCCCTTCATAGTGCGATCCTTCATACCAAATTTTATTTCCATAGCTTTATTTATGGCTCTTTATGTGTTTTCGGTTTTCGCCATTTTGTGGCGTGGCGTGGCAGTGGTCCGATCTTGCTCATTTTCGAAAGCAACCTTCCTATGGTGACAAGAAATAACTGTGCCAAGTTTCATCAAGATATCTTAATTTTTACTCAAGTTACAGCTTGCACAGACGGACGGACAGACAGACATTCGGATTTGAACTCCACTCTTCACCCTGATCACTTTGGTATATATAACCCTATATCTAACTCGTTTAGTTTTGGGTGTTACAAACAACCGTTATGTGAACAAAACTATAATACTCTCTTTAGCAACATTTGTTGCGAGAGTATAAAAATATACATTGAACATGGCACCTTTCGGTTCAAACCCCATATGTCCGACTTTCAGTGTGGGTGACTGTATATACATATGTAAATACAAGTACACATACATATGTACATATGCGTAATGTACATAACAAAAGCTAATTAATTTGCCTCTTATCTCGTTATCATATCATATCATAGCGTGTCAATTTAATTGGAAATTTTACTGATTTAACAATGCTTTCAATTGCAGCTGATTATCTTACGACCTCAACCATAGCTCTGAGCGGTAATTGTTACTCAGAAAGAAAATCATTGGGCTTTACTACTAATTAGCACGAATACTAATTTAGAACTAAATACGCTTAACAGCGGTGTTTTTATACTCTCGCAACCTGTTGCACAGAGTATCATAGTTTTGTTCACATAACGGTTGTTTGTGTCACCAAGAAATAAAACAGTTAGATATGGGGTTATATATATACAAGTAAGGAAGGGCTAAGTTCGGGTGTAACCGAACATTTTATACTCTCGCAATTTATTGATGTAATTTTATAAAGATAACACAAGTCGACCCATATATTTGGTATAAAGTTCAATAGAATAACGAAAATCATCATAAATAGTATATGGGGACTGAGGTAATTCCTAAACCGATTTCACTCGTTTTCACCACCAAGATACGATATATCGAAGACTATACGCTCACTTAATTTAATATTACTTATAATTAGGTATATGGAATCTGGGGGAAGTTATGACCAGATTTTTACCATTTCAGGTACAGAGAGAAAGTGTTATAAGAAAAAATTCAGAGGGAATGAATTACATTAAAATATCTGAGGGATTTACCTATATTTTCGGTGAAAAATTAACCTTAGGCACTGAGTTCTTCATGTTCGATATCAGGGGCCTTGAAAAGTCATGGTCCGATTTTGACAATTTTTCCACAAGTGATGTCACAACTCAAATACAGTATTTGCGTAAAGTTTTATTCCGCTAGCTTCATTGGTTCCTTATGAATAGATTATAAAGTGAACGAATCAGATGGAATTCAAAATTGAGTTATATGGGAAGTAGACGTAGTTGTGAACCGATTTCGCCCATATTCCACCCGTGTCATCAGGGTGTCAAGAAAGTGTTATATACCGAATTTCATTGAAATCGGTCGAATAGTTCTTGAGATATGGTTTTTGACCCATAAGTGGGCGACGCCACGCCCATTTTCCATTTTGTAAAAAAATCTTAGTGCAGCTTCCTTCTGCCATTTCTTATGTAAAATTTGGTGTTTCTGACGTTTTTCGTTAGGGAGTTAACCCACTTTTAGTAATTTTCAACCTAACCTTTGTATGGGAGGTGGGCGTTGTTATTATCCGATTTCTTTGATTTTTGGACTGTATAAATAAATGGCTAAAAGAAACGACTGCAGAAAGTTTGGCTTATATAGCTTTATTGGTTTGCGAGTTATATGCAAAAAACCTATTTGGGGGGCGGGGTCACGCACACTTTTCAAAAAAATTACATCCAAATGTGCCCCTCCCTACTGGGATCCTATGTTCCAAATTTCATTTTCATAACTTTATTTATGGCTTAGTTATGAGACTGTATAGGTTTTCGATTTCCACCATTTTGTGGGCGTGGCAGTGGACCGATTTTGCCCATTTTCGAAAGCAACCTCCTCAGGGTCCCAAGGAACATGTGTTCCAAGTTTCATTAAGATATCTCAATTTTTACTCAAGTTACAGCTTGCACGGACGGACGGACGGACAGACGGACAGACGGACAGACGGACGGACAGACATCCGGATTTCAAATCTACTCGTCATCCTGATCATTTATGTATATATAACCCCATATCTAACTCTTATATTTCTTGGTGACACAAACAACCGTTAGGTGAACAAAACTATTATACTCTGTGCAACAGGTTGCGAGAGTATAATAAATGATCAGGATGACGAGTGGAGTTGAAATCCGGATGTCTGTCCGTCCGTCTGTCCGTCTGTCCGTCTGTCCGTCTGTCCGTCCGTCCGTCCGTGCAAGCTGTAACTTGAGTAAAAATTGAGATATCTTAATGAAACTTGGAACACATGTTCCTTGGGACCGTGAGAGGGTTGCTTTCGAAAATGGGCAAAATCGGTCCACTGCCACGCCCACAAAATGGCGAAAACCAAAAACACATAAAGTGTCATAACTAAGCCATAAATAAAGTTATAATAGTAAAATTTGGAATAAAGGATCGCACCAGGAAGGGGCATATCTGGATGTAATTGTTTTGGGGAAGTGGGCGTGGTCCCGCCCCCAAATCGGTTATTTATATATATCTCGCAAACCAATGAAGCTATATAAACCAAACTTTCTGCAGTCGTTTTTTTTAGCCACTTCTTAATACAGTCCAAAAAATTAAAGAAATCGGATAATAACCACGCCCACCTCCCATACAAAGGTTAGGTTGAAAATTACTAAAAGTGGGTTAACTCACTAACGAAAAACGCCAGAAACACTAAATTTCACATAAGGAATGGCAGATCAAAGCTGCACTCAGGTTTTTTTACACAATGGAAAATGGGCGTGGCGTCGCCCACTTATGGGTCAAAAACCATATCTCAGGAACTACTCGACCGATTTCAATGAAACTTGGTTTGTAATAGTTTCCTTACCTCCCAATAATATGTTGTGAAAATTGGCCAAATCGCTTCACAACCACGCCTACTTCCTATATACCAGAACTTACAAGACGATCTGGATCGTTTACTTTACAATATATAAAGTAAGCACTAGTGAAGATATCGGTGCAAAACTTTGCACAAATACTGTATTTATAGTGTGGCAGCCCATTTCTAAAAATCGCCGAAATCGGACCATAGGTTTTCAAGGCCCCATATATCGAACATGAGGACCTCGGTGCTTCTAACCTAATATTAGGGTTTCCAACTTTCAATGGACTTTATACAATATATATGACGAATATGTAGGTCAAATTGTGTATTATATAATATTAATTAAGTTAAATAAAAAATTGCGAGAGTATAAAATGTTCGGTTACACTCGAACTTAGCCCTTCCTTACTTGTTTATGATATGTGGTTTTCAAGAAGAATTAAAACGCATTTAATTTAATATTATGGCCAAGAATTTAGCTTTATTATAAAGATAAGGGATTGCCATTATGTTCTGAAAATAATTTCGGGCAAGTGGACGCCGTGGCTGGCTCGAATGAATTCCTGCCAAGAGGCCAAATTTTCGACCACTTGTTGCACATTTCGACCACATTTTAATGTTGTTGGTCAACCAGCAAATATTACACCAACTCAGGCTTCACGTATAACGGTATTGTGCGAAATTCGATATTAGACATAAATAGTAATATTAGAAATATATAATTATCTGAAATAAAATTATCAAAAATAATAAACAATAAAAAATTACATGTTTCCATTCGATGTCGAAGAATAGACAAGGATATATGTATTATATTCTGCAATGTATAATGCTTGAATTACGAGTGTGATAAAAATAGCATTAACGACTTGGTCTAGTCAGAAATTCCACAACATGTTTTCACCTTATTTTTCTATCATAACTAGAAGTGACAGTGTAATTCTTAAAAGCATTTTTATACACAGCTGCAGCGAGTTGAAGTAGCAACATAAAATCCGCTTAGACAAATACCCACACAATATGTCTGCTTATCCACACCCGCACAGATGCACGTGTATATATATCGCGTGTTGCAATGAAACTACACAGATGCGTTGCACCGACGCTTGTGCGCTAATTTATTGTATACAATCACCTACTAAGAACAATTAATCCGCTTATGGATAAATAAGCATGTGCAAGCATCATTTTATATAAGTGCTTGTCTATATTTGAATTGATTATACATACATACATATATACGTAGGTGGAGTTCATGCATTTCTTGAGAGATTGCACGCTTCTGGTTGAATTCCTCTATTCAAAGCGAGGCGTGTAGGTGTCCTTACGTGGGATAAGTGTGAGTGCGCCGGCAAGTGTATCGCATTTCAATTATATCTCTATGCACTTCCACCGATTTGTATTTCATTGTTTTCATTTATGTACATATAAGTGTGACATTTCAATGCATATAATGTATGAGAAGGATGTGATTGAGCGTGTATTGATAGCTTTGTAGTTAAGTGTGATATGCTCAAAGTATTGAATTAACATGTAGGTGTTTGCTACACAGCCTTGTAGGGAAACCCATTATCTGTAATTAAAGGCTTTAAGTCTTTCATTAACTTAACTGATTTTTTTGCGGATTAAATAATTGCTGTCAGCATGATAACGATTATTACGCAATAAACTATAATCATTTCCCGTCGTCCTTTGGTAATTTAATGCATAAAAGGAAAAGAATAAATAAAATTCGTTTCGTATAAGTATACTGGCCACGTCTCAAATATGTGAATTATTATAATAGTTATTCAAATGAAAGGAAAATTACAGAGAAACATTTACAATAATATTTGTGGAATAGCAATTAAAATATTTACAATTTTAGGCATAATATTAAAATTGGATTCAAACAATTTTTCATTTAATTTATGTACAATACTTGCTATTTGATGCTTTGTGCATTCTAATGAATTAATAAATGCAGCTAGTAATTTTCGTGGTTTGGATTTAATTAAAATGACTCAAGCTTAATTTGGCCTCAAGCTTTTCAACAAAGCTCGTCATATACACAGGTACAAACATTCAAAATAATGCAGAATTCAATTTCATCCAACAATTCTCCTAGAAATGCACATGCGGGTATAATTCCCGTTAAGTACAAACGCACACATTTCTACCACGTACAATTCACATTTACCGGTAATTTGAAACTCAACGTAATTGAAAGCTATTGCTGTTGCATTCATACCCGTTATTATGAGCTCGCCCATTCACTCATGTATTTCTCTTGAATATGAATTTTGCTGTCGATTTGCTAACAGTGATATTATGTTGCTGCTTTTATTGTTATTAGCATTGTCAATGGTATTTGAGCAATTCTCTAATCAATTAATTAATGCCAATGCAGCTAGTTTACAGTTATTATCAGCGATATAATGATACCTATTAAAAATATTGATAACGGGGTAACTTTTTACCTCGTCTTTATAAGCTGCACAAAATGTAAGAATTTTTTTTGAAAATTCAAAATAAAATAATGAAATAATGAATTTACATCAGTCTTCTCTTTACACTACTTTCTCTTATTGCACTACACATTTCCAAGCGCTTCTTTGCCTATACTATATATGTTCTCAATTCGCTATTATCTAGGGTCTTAATTGGTAACTCTAAACTATATTTACAACATATAGCCTTGCCGCTTGTGGAGAGCATGCCCCATACAAGTGAAGTGATAAAAGCGAAAACGACAAAAAGAAACTATTAAAACTTGATCCACTTTATTTTCGAAACTATGTCAGTTTCCGGTAATTTACGCGCACATCCGTTGGCGCAGCAAGGACCAAGTGACATGTCTTGAGTACGCAGTAGGACGCACAGACATATACAGTGGCTCACAGCTTATTTCGTGTACGCAACAATTTTGATAATACTGATATGAAATTAATATTTTTTGCTCTGAACTAAATGAACGAATGATGCAATTATATTGATAATTTAGTTTTAAATACAAAACATGTGAAAAAAATTTACGAAAGTATTCAAATTCAATATTTTATTAAACAAAAACCAAAAACACTCATAATTCATGGGTCACAGCTTATTTCGTGTGGTATAAAAATTCTTACTAAAAAGTTATAAAAAGTAAACAAAAATAAAATTTCAATATTTTGTGGAAAAGCCTTTTTGCTCGATTACAGCTTTCATGCGGTTTTGCATTGATTCCACCATTTTTTTTGTATAATTTGGCGATATTTTATTCCACTCTTCCTTCAAAGCCGCTTTTAGAGTTTGGACGCTAGAAATGTGGTGTTTTCTAATATTAATTTCCAGAATGTGCCATACATTTTCAATAACGTTCAAATCTGGTGACTGTGCAGGTGTTTGGACGAGGTGTGGACAATTCCAAATGAGCCAAGTTTGTACAAGACCAGATTTATGTTTAGGGTCGTTGTCCTGGTAGAAGCGAAAAGTGTCACGTATACCCAGGTCTTCTGCACTTTGAAGGAAATTTTGCTTCAGTAAGTCTAGGTACACTTCTTTATTCATAGTGGAGTCTATAAACTCCAATCTACCAACGCCTGCAGATGACATACACCCCAAACCATTACATGACCGCCACCATGTTTTACTGTTGCGCGTAAATTTTTTGTTTGGAGCTCAGTATTTGGTTTCCGCCATCTGACGCAAAAAGAATAAACTTGCTCTCATCCGCGAAAATAACCGTATTCCAAAAAGCATTGTCCTTGTTTAAATGGTCTTTTGCGAACTGTAAACGGGCTTTCTTATTTTTCTTATTTATAAAAGGCTTATTCTGTGCTGTTCGCCCATGAAAATTGGAATCCCTTAATATTCTGCGCACAGTTCTGGATGACATTTTTTGCCGAGAAACATTTCAACATCTTTGGTCACCGCTGGAGCACTTAACATTGGTTCTTTTTTAACCTTTTTTAAAATCCACCTCTCATCCGTTTCATTAAAAATTTTATTAGGAGCCTTTCGACCCTTTTGTTATGCACGGGATTTTCACGAACAAAGCGCTGAATTATATATTGAACTGTAGGTGAACTTAATTAAATCAACCATTTCAGCAATTTGTTTTTGCGTTTTTCCACTTTGAAAATGTTTAATAACTAATTCGCGTTTTTCAATTGAAGTGCGTGGACCCATGTTGATATACCGCGTAATTGCAACTGATCTGCATTGTTTTTAGAACATAAACTGCTTCTTAAGTATTCATAGTTCACTCTTTGATTTACCGTTAGTTTTCTGCATCCGTTATTTGCATGTATCACATGAACGAAAATCGACACACGAAATAAGCTGTGACCCATGAATTATGAGTGTTTTTGGTTTTTGTTAAATAAAATATTGAATTTTAATACTTTCGTAAATTTGTACATGTTTTGTATTTAAAACTAAATTATCAATATAATTGCATCATTCGTTCATTTAGTTCAGACCAAAAAATATTAATTTCATATCAGTATTATCAAAATTGTTGCTTACACGAAATAAGCTGTGAGCCACTGTAGATAGATAGATAATATAATTATATAGATGTGTATAAAAGTCTATGCAACCACTTTGCACAGTGGTTCCGCCCATAGGCCAAAAATCAAAAAATCCATCTCCCGATTTTTTATCAAAATGTATACAGATGTCCTCTAAATTGTCCAAACTTCCTATTTGCAAACCGGGTTTTCCTAAAAATCTAACGGTACTTTCTAAAAATAGAGTTAAATGCATGAATACCTGTATTTTTTTAAAGCACATCAGAATTTGTTTTAAAAATTTCGCAGAAACAACGAAATTCAATTTGTTCTGGTAATTATCCAGGTTACCGAATCAAGGTTATTTTTAGTGGATTTTGAAGTTAAATTTATTTTAACTTGTGAAATTAATTAAGACTAACGTGATTTGTATTTTTTGTGAAATTAGTGTTTTCTATCACCTATTTTTTTGTATCATTTTTGTTCGTCTTCAATGTGTTTACATAAACATTTATTTGTGTTCCCCCACGATTCCCCGTTAGATTTATTTTATATTGTGTTTACCAGAGTCTTAAAGAATAAAAGTGTTAAAGTTGGGTGTGGAAAGTTGCGGATGTATTTGCAATCGTCAAAATAATAATGCCCTATGAATTCACTATTTTTACGTTCAAACTCATTATCACTGGGCTAAGAAAGCTTGGAAAGAAGGATAAATCGACGTTATTTCAATCTGTGTACGGTTTACTAGAGGAGACATAATAAGTTTTTATTCTAATTACAATGGCTGTTGAATGACAGTGAAAAAATTAATTGTATTAAATTGGTTGATAATTTGCTTTTTTACTACATGATTTTTTTCATATAATATTATTCTTATTGGTTGAATGTGGGGGTTGGATGGGTGAAACTATAACGACAAATCATGTTCAGTTTTGACGCTCCAACTATGACCATGAGAAGTATTTTTGCTCATCATTTCCATTTAATGGCAATTACTATTCTATGTCAGCTATAGGACCTAGTTGTCCGATGGGGCCAATTTTTTTACTATATATTTAAAATATTTTTCTAGATTTTTGGTGAAAATTTCATAGCGATATCTCAACGGGAAGTATTTATGACCGCGCCTTCATACAAGCCGAACCACTGTGCTTTGGAGTTGAGAAAGGCACAAAGTTTGCCTGGTTGATTGTCCACTACCCGGTTGCTAGCAAGAGTATACTTCTAAGCATTTCATTATCCTTAGTTTATATACGACTCGTACACATACATGACAAAAATATATATAAATCATTCACAGCGATTTAAGTAAATAAATTTTAAGAAAACTTTTTTACGAACTTGAATTTAAACATAAATATTCTATCTATTATAATATTTTTTTATATTATTTTGGCATAATTAATTATTTTATACTCACAAAAATTTATAAAAATAACCAGCTATTACACATACATATGTTTATGTATAAACCACTCTATTTCAGTTCTATAAGTAATATAAATAGCATCCTTTTTCACTTTTTAGTTGTCTTTGTAGAGCTTAAAAGAAACGATTTCTACTAATTCCAGTTCAAATTAATAATACAACACACACATCCTTTCGTCAAACCTTTTTAATTTGATGTTCAAATGAAACTTTCCAAAATTGGCAAGAATATTTTTTTGTGAAAGTGAGTGAACCAAAATTTCACAACTCAGACATACAATTTCAAATCTAATTTTTCTAATGTATCAAATTTCATTTTCACTTTTCAGTTACACCTTTAGAGGTTGAAAAAAACAAACGATTTAAACTAATCCAGCTAATCAAATCATTGAAATATTATTAAAGAGACGTTATTAAATATTTTAACATTTTCTCAATTTTATTAATTTTTTCAAAGGAATTTATTTGTATAAATTGAGCATGTATACCGTAATTCATTCAGATTATATTAGCAATAACCGAACCGCACATTTATCATAACCTAAATTATATTCTCACTACTCTTTTGCTTAATAATTTGGGTTTGAAAACTTCTTCCCAAGTATTTTAACAGTTACTACAACTGAACTTTTGTGATAGTTCAACGACTTGGACAGTACTTTTTTCACGTCTCAATCACTTTGAAATTTTAGTTTATTAATATATGTATTATGTAGAGCCCTTTCATTTAATAAAAAAAAATATTTTTTAGAATTAATTTTTAGAAAAAATGTATTACATCTGTTCCAGTTTTCATCAGCTATCGACTTCACTTGGTATTTTACAATTTTGCGCTTCAATCTCAGTAACTATCTCCCTCCTATAGCTTCAGAGGCAATGGAATGTACTTTTTGGTGCATTCCACTTTTATACGGTTCAAGCCAACATCACAATATGTGTTAAACTGAGCGAGTAAACGACGCGTATTAAAGTTGAAAACTCCGGCGTTTGGTTGGCGCGCACAGAACTAGACAATGAATTCACGTGGAGTTTTGTAGCTGGAGTAATGGAGGTGGAAGAACGCATTTTTGTTTGCGTGTTTATAAAAACTATGACGAGAGCTATATAAAATAGCACAAATGATTTTCCAACCGATTAAGAATATTTGCATATGTACTCAAACAGGTGCCAGTCTCTCTAAAAAAATATCCGAAAACAAATCTTCCCTAAGCCAATCTAGCTTGATACTTATGAAAATAAAGCGGTTATCACATTTGTATTTTATATTTCAATTCTAACCTTTTTGTTCATTTATTAGATGCGTTCAAAAATGAGTTCAACTAGTTTTGGTTTAAATGAAGACACACCTCTTTAGTTTGACATTATATTCAAATATGCACAAATTGAACGGAATATATTTTTGTAAGCGAGTCGGTAAAGAAACGCTGCTCAGACACAGAATTTCAATTACATTCTTTTTGCATGCATTTCAATTTCACCGTATTGATACTTTTTAAACTTTTTTAAAGTAAATAAAAAATGGTTTCAACTCATGGAACTCAGTTGAAATTAAGAATATAACACACACAGCCTTTAGTTAAAAATAATATTTAGTTTGACATTGAAATTGAATTTTCCAAAAATTACAATAATATGCTTTTGGAAGCGAGCGAACAAACAAATCAGACACACAACTTCAATTCCAACGTTTTTTCAACAAATTTCTCTTTCATTTTTAGGCGCCTTCGTAGAGGCCAAAAGTAGCGATTTCAACTAATACCAGCTGAAATTAAGAATATACAACACACTCTTTACTCAAACTTATTTATTTAGACAAATTGACAAGAAGTGAGTTAGTAAAAGATTGACAACACAACAACAGTAAAAGATACACACACATTTATTTGCCTTTCTACAGGCTGAAAAAAAAACGATTTCAATCAATTTCGGTCCCAATCTAGGTCCAATCAAATTATTGAAATTTTATTAAGGAGACAATTGAAATTTTTGATATTTTTCAATAATTTGTAGAGGACAAAAATTTAGACTAAACACACATTCACACATTCACACTTTCCGATGATAATACAATAATTGAACCGCATACAAATGCGTACAAACCATAACCTAATTTTATTCACATTTTTTGCTTAAAAATTTGAGTTTTAAAACTTCTTCACAAGTATTTTAACAGTTACTACAACTGACTGATTTCACATTATTTTTGTTTTGCAATTCTCAATCACTTTGAAATCTTAATATTTCATACATTAAGCTTTATATTAAACCGTTTCATTTTATAAAACAAAAAATAATTTATTACAGTTAGGATTTTAAAAATATTTATAAAATTTGATGTACTTGAATATGAGTCAGAAACACTGCTATCCACTTCACTTGTTATTTTCCAATTTAGCGCTGCCATATCCGAAACTCTGCCTCCTGCGGCAGCAGGAGCAATGCAGTGAACTCTTTGGTGCATCCACTTATATACGATGCAAGCCCACGAATGCAACACTTAACAGCGCCAATACACCACGCGTATTCAAGTCGAAAGTTGCTGTAAATTATTTACCAGCCATGGTTACATTTCAACAACTCAACCAAACTTCGGCACTTGTGTGGCGCACACAAAAGTAGGCAACAAACCGAAAGAGAGGCTGCAATTGTATTTAGTAATAAGGTGTGTGTGCGTGTGAACCAAAATTATGACGACAACAATTTGGCAAAAACAACAAGACTACTGTAATACTAGCAGCAATAACACAACCGTTTAGCATATTCACCACTTGTACTTCGCCACATAAATTCACGTAAACATAACACTCATAGACATAACATGCTCTCCTAGCTGGTTCACATAAAACGGCATTGTTGTAATTGTATTTTACAAATCGCACACGCGTATTCGTGTTAATTCGGCGTGCTGAATATACCTCACAAGGGAACACACACGCTTGCACAGAGAGCAAGTACGAGAGCGCGCGTAAGAGAAAGAGCGTCAAAAATATATGCAAACTGAGGCGAGGCAAATGGCCTATTACCAAGTACAGCAAGAGAAAATATACCTAAATTCAAAATCCTTAAGTAGCGGCAGCTATTGGCAATATGCTGAAGAAATCTCCATTGAGGGTGAATGGTAGCAACAGCAGCGAGTTAGCACAGGAGACTGAAGCAGCATAAATTGAAGAAGAAGTATACTTTGGTAGACACTACACATCCGTTTCCATATTTCACAGCATATCCTCTTTTGTAACCAATTTAGGTGTATTTCTTTTTTCTTTTCAAAATTTTTCACAGGCTTATATAAATGCTGATATTTAAATTTTGTTAAACGAAACTAGCTTTTCTTTATTTAGTTGTTGAACGTAGAAACTCTTAATTATTATAGTACCTTGTCGAGTTATCCGCAAAAAGTACGTTTTCGTTTTATGAGCGATGCTTCTTTAGCTTAAAGACTGGCAGTGCCTACTTCTAGTATGTATTTAGTTTCGCAGACGTTTGTGCGTTTGTACGCGTTTTCAGGCCAATATGCGTTAACTTGCGTACGTTTTCATTTGTTAGTTAAATTCAAATATTGCTAGTAATCATTTTTTCACCACTTACTCGTTGTTGTAAATTTGAAAATTATTTAACCGTTTTCAAATGATTTATTGTTGTAGCCACTAGTACACTAGTATAGAAACGCCTTTTTCACGCTTTCTCCATGCGCCCCAATTCGCAATTTGTGTGATATGTGTGAGCCTGTCCTTTTCGCTGAATTCTCGTATCCCTAACTCATTTTCTTTTCACTGTATAGACAGATTTTACTTCTATAATTTGCATGTTTCCATTGCAGTAATATCGCTTAATAATTTTTTCATTCACATACATATGTATTACTTTTTTCTAATCCTTCACTAGCTGATCACAAATGTCGTATGGATTTATCTATATCTGTTTTTTTTTCTTTTTTTCTTGCTACTTATCACTGTAACGCGTTTTGTTTAACCTTAAGTATCCGTACACGACAACTGTCTCCACCTGACTGAGAAAATCGATGACATAGTCAGATTTCTCAGCCATTCAACACACACGAAGCACAGAAATATGGTGGATTTTGTGACACATTTACAGGCTGTGCGTGTATGTGTGCAAATGGGGAGTTGGGCAAGTACATACGCTTATGTGTGTTTGTTTAACGGTAGTTGGGTGGCGGCTGCTGCCAGTACTTAGCATAAATGCCGCACAGCATCCCTTGTGTGAGAGTGTGCTTACATTTGCAATGGTGAACTCTCTTTCGTGCGCTCTCAACGCTCTCTTTTCTTTAATTATGTTGCTTTGTGAAAAATCCTATGCTCTTTATTTGGAAGCACTTCTTTGTTATTTGTAACGGACATTTTTTTAAATTTCTTCTTTACTTAATAGATTGGAAAAATATGCATATGTAAGTGTTAGGTCAACAACATTTCGCGCTACATATTACGTATACGCCCGGTCGTTCAAGTAAAATTTGAAAGATTTTAAGCTTATATCTATTCATATGGCAACATAAATTGACCTAAATAATTAGAACACACAAAACTCTGCACACAACTGTTGATAGATATAAATCACATATCTTCTTACTGGCATAGATGCCGATTATGCGCTTATTGAGTTAACAACAGCGAGCCATTCGTTTTTTCTTTTCGCCGCTTGGCGCCAATTGGTGATTCCAGGTGCAACCAGGTCCTTCCCCTCCTGGTTTTTCCAACGAATTGAAGACCTTCCTCTTTCTCTGCTTCTTCCAGCGGGAACTGAATCAAACATTTCCTAAGCTGCTGGACTTTCGTCCATTGGGACAACATTACCTAGCCAACGCAGCCGCTTTCTTTTTATTCGCTGAACTATGTGAATGCCATTGTATCACGCATACAGCTCGTTGTTACATCGTCTGCGATATTCGCACTTATGACTGTCAGCTGTGACGTGACGCGTATTATTTATTACAGCAATAGATTGAAGAATTCACAAGATGGTGAGTCACCTTATGTGAAACCTAGTTTGGTATCGAATGGCTTGAAGAAGTACTTCCCAATCCAGGTGGGGCTTTGGGTATTGCATAACGTTTTTACGCAGCCGTATTAGTTTTGAGCCATATTCAGATATTGCGACATACAGGCAGCTCCATTTCGTCCTGTCGAAGGCAGCTTTAAAATCGACAAAGAGGTGGTGTGTGTCGTTCCTCTTTTTAAAGGTATTTTCAAAGATTTGGCACATTGTCAATATCTGGTCAGGCAATGGAACAGCTGTTTCAACGATTGGGGTATCGGGTTCACCATATCCTGGTGTTAGACTTTTACTGCCATTTAGCAGGCTAGAGAAGTGTTCCTTACACAAATTCATTATGCTATGGGCATCAACCGCTATATCTCCCCTGGGGGTTTTACAAAAGTATGATCCGGTCTTGAAACCTTCTGTTAGTCGCCGCGTATTTTCGAGTATTACCCCTGTCCGCCAACTTATTAAGCTCTTCATACTCACACATTTCGGCCACTTTCTTTTTTTGTCCGCACATGCATCTTCAACTCTCGGTATCCATCCCATCCCTACAAAATAGTGGCCAATGTCGATCTAGGGACAGCCAAATAGCTTGGCGAATGTTCTTATGCTGGAATCTAGTACTACAAACAACCATATTTCGGAAGTCAGCGAAGTCGATCAACCTCAACCCATTAAATCACATGGATATATGAATACTGACAGAATCTTTGGGTGGTCATTTGATATTGATCTCAATTATTAGATTTTTATACACACCTCAAAAATGTACGCTTTTAAATACGTAATAAATGTAAATATGTCGAAAACAACTAATACACCACCACCCACCTAACCGAACAAATCACGTTTGTTAATCGTTCTCCGTCAGCAATTGCACACGAGGGAACAATGACTCTATTAAAATAGAAATTCAATGACAGTAATTGCTAAGGCCCATCCAGCGGCATCTTCGTGTGCATAAACCAATTGCAACGTGGACGCCAACGAACAAGAGCAGTCACTGACTCGCTTATCACTTGCCACCTTGCCGAGTAATTATCGTCAACGTTACAGCAACATTATGCATATTATCCACACCAATGTACAAAATAACAATGAAAACTATACTCGGCACTTGCTGCAACAACATCACTGTCATTGTCATCGTCGATGGCGACTTTGTTATGCGACACTGCTGCAAATCGTGCGGCAAACTCTTGTGTTAACACACACAAATCAGTTGGCATACACCCGGCAGTGAAACAACCGACTGCTTACTTGGTTTACGTCTAGGAATTCTTGTTCGAAAATGAATTAGGTAATAAAGACAATAAAAAATCGCTTTAATTACAGAACTTTCAGAATTAAATAAATCAAATAAGCTCAGTCTTAAACTTCTACACATTCTCGAACAATTTGCTGACGGATTATTTGGTTTGAACTGTGAAAATTCGCCCAAATCCATTTCAATTTTTTTTTTTATTTTTATTTTTTTTTTAATTAAGAGCAGGATGAACGAAATCTCACTACAGTTGTACATTCCAGTTTGCTGACTAGTAGCTCGCAACAGCTTGTTTTCACTGTAGGGTATAACCAAGCGGATAGACCCGTACATACACACTATGTACATACATCTATGTTATATGTTGCGTACGCATAAAATATTTCCATTTTTTCTTTACTCATTCCTTACTTCCACACTGTATAGATAGTATTATTGTTTGCATTTTCCTATTATTATTTTTACTCGTAGTTATTTGTGGTGCTGTGGCTTTTGTTATCATAACTGCACATTTTGCTACGCACGCGATTCTCATTTTCATTCATTATACACTTGAAAATGACACACAGCCCCACGCATGCATACCTTTAAGATATAGGCGTATGGACACCTAAATAGTTGTATATATGGCAGTGGAATATACATACATACATACATACGTATTTGCAAATAAATATGTATAAGTGTGAAAAAAACAGAAACACAAGAACATCACACACACACTCATGCATGCAATTACATAGTAAATTACAGCTCTGCTCTTTAGGTCACAACATATCTCGTGGTATTAGTTTAGCAAAATTTAGAAGTAAGTTTCTGTTCCCTAACATACTATTGTAGGCGTATACTGCAGCCAACTTTTTTTCACTCATTATTTCTTCATTCATTTCATTATCAACTATTTTAAGGGACTTATTATCATTCATAATAAAAAAGTCACATTTGAAATAAATCTAAAACATCAGTCAAATTACTTACATGTCTCCTGGGTATGGTTTTCAAAGCTGCATATTAGGTTTCTGATACTCCAAATTTTGCTGTATACATCCTCCTTGTGCATTGAATACAAAAATATTGTAAGTAAAAGGTATAGAAGAAGAATATACCGCAACGTCATAGTTCTACTCAGTTCTCCTCTTGGGCAAAAAAACATCACGGAATGTTCGCAATACTTCAATCCAAACTGAAATACAATGAAAAAATTTAGTTTGTTGTCTATAGCTTTTTTTATTACAAATTAATTTATAGATAATTAATAAATATGCGAGTGAAAGAAAAGATTTTTCGTTAAAATTCGATTAAGTAAGCATAGAAAAGAGTTTCTCGTATTTAAAGCTAATACTCTTCCTTGTTGGTCGCATCCAGTCGGTTTGTCCCAATTCACACATCCTGCCTTTACTACTTTCCCCCGCAATTACGTTACGTCGTTACTAATGTCAGCAAATAATTTACATGTTGTGGCACATGCCACACTTAAATTTTCGTCTACATACTTTATGTGGCATTCTTTCATGTTTATTGACACTTGATGCATTTCATTTTTCACTCGCTTCGCTACATATTTACAGCAGTGAATATTCAATTGTACTCCTTCATTCCAGTTCGATTTTGACAACCTATACAACTCAATTTCTTAGTCTTCATTTCGCTTTGTACTTTTTCTCTTACACACGTTTAAATTTTTCAAACTTCCTTCCGCTTTTCGTTTTGGCACCCCCTTACAAGCATACCCCGACACGCCACCCGGCAACTGTCGCGTCCGTCGTTACTTTTATTCTAAAGCGACAAGCATGCTCTTACCCTATACCTATTAGATGTCTCGCAATGAGTATATAAACGGACTTATTTACTTTTAAGTGTAACTGCGAAAGTATCATCCTGACAGCAAGTTTGCCGGCCTGTCTTCTGTGACAGACGTGTCAATAATGACATGCAAAGTGGTATTCTTCGAAATTCGTCTGTACAAATTGGAGTTTCTGCTCTTATCTGCTTATAAATAGTAATCGCACTCGCATAACATATACATATTGTGTATTTTGCTTTGAGACCTTGTAATCCTTTCACCAACAGTTTATTTTAGTGACAGATTAAAAAAACATTTTTTTTTTCGAAATCAGTTATCAATTTTTTTTGTGAAAATAATTAAGTTTTGAAAGTTTGACAATTTGTAATTAATATACTAAACTAAAGTTACAAATGACACCCGTTCACTGATGACAACCGTTTAGTCCACTAAAACGTCAAAACTAAATATTTGCTCGCATATAGAATGAAATTTAATTCAGGCAACGCTAAATTTATGAACTGACTTTCTTGCACTTTCTATACGCAGTTGGTTATGTAGACGATTTATTTTATTATAAGCTTCACAATTTTCTGCAATATTTACAATATACATTCCAATTTATTATTGTAAAGTAGACAAAATTACTTTTTAAAATTTCGCTGTTGGTTTCACTGTTTTCAAAAATTGTAAAAGTTGTAGTTTAACGAAGAAAATATCAATTGAAATGCTCAATATTTTTAACACAATATATAATAAACACTAACCACAGCCAGCGACAGTATAGACGCGTTCTACTAACTCCGCTTGCGTAACGTAGATGTTCAGCTGATAACAATCACTTAACTACTGACCATCAAGCTGGTATCGTCCACTATTTATACTTGCCGAGCGACGTTATCTACTACTCCGATGGCCTTGCTTTTGGGCCACATAATCTCATTATTATCCACTGTACCACTACAGCTCTACATTAGCGATTTTGCCTCAATTACAACAACACAAAGTGTTTCACACCTGTTGTTCTTTTACTGACACGCCTTCCGTTTGCCAGTGCACATATTAAAATGAGCTGACAAGTATTTTTCAAGTTAATTAAAAAGGTGGTTAAACGCATCGCCGCGGTCGGAAATAAAGCGCTAAAGGATTCCACCTCAGTCACGTCAAAACTTATTATGGCCATTTAAAGTTGATATTGATAAAAAAATTCAGTAATTTTGAAGATGTATGAAATGAGAAATAAAAATGATTTCCATGTGGTTGCAAAGGCAGGCGATGGAAAACTCTGAAGATCTTCAACGCTCCTTATTATCAATTAACAGCTGTTGGACCGCAGAATTCCAAATGTTGCACGGCATTAAATTAAGACAATTAAAATAATATTTAAATATAAATTAATACCTTACTCCGACTAGAAATAGTGCTTGCTGAACTAGAACCGAACAATTTCAAACTTATGCATTTTCCTGCATGGCACGTGCATTTCGTGTGCATGCGCACACGTATGAGTTATGCATATGTACGCAATTTCATGAAACGCTCAATCGAATTTCGCTGTTATGCATTTATGTCAACAAGGGCGAGAGAAACCAGTGGCAATACAGTAATTGCCAACAAAATCGCCGATCACAATAACGAAAAAAGTAAGCATGTAATGGTACAAAAAATCTCACAGGAGTTTTCAGAAGAAGAGCAGGCAAAATCACGGAAAAATACGCAAGCCAATGATGAACACATACAATTATAGTAGCCTTGCACACATTTGACAAGTGGACAATATTTTTGTTGACATAACCTTGAAACAATGTTGCACCACGTGGTTCGTGGCATAACATAACAGTACTTACAAAGCGATCTGCTTTATTGCTGTATTGGATCCACTACAGTGGCTCACTCTTCTTTGACTGCTCTTCTTGCTTTGCTTTCTTGCTTTGCGAGTACTTACGAAACGTATTTCCTACAGAGCACACCATGGAATAGTCTTCACATTAGAATTGCATCAATTATTATATATGCATTATGGTTACTTTTGGAGCACTCTTGCAACCATGTGGAACACAGAAAATTTCCACACAAAACCGTTACGAACATGCACAACCACACACAACCATGACTGTGCTCATTCGCCGGCAATACGCCGTATACATCGCTGAACATGGTCATCACTGGACATGGTCATCGCTGGTCGAGGCAGCATATAATGCCGGCCAAAGGACACACCCGTAAACAAATTTCGCACACACACACATCCACACATATGCCGCGCAAACTGCATGTTTGAGGTGTATTACTAAAGCAAAAAAAAAAAAACGATATTGACATTTGTTGCGCGTGTCGCCTTTGAGCTGCACTATGCTATGCTATGTTATGTTATGCTGTTGTTATTAATGCTCATGCATGGCATCACTTTAGCTCCTGTCGTTGCAGTTGATTTTTTTAAATGTTGTTCGTGTTGTTTTTGCCGTTTTTGCCGTTTTTACCGTTATCTTTGGTATATTCATTATTGCCATTGCCGTTGCAATCCGCTCATGCACTTGTTTACGGGCGCTTGTTTGTGCGCACACAAAAGTCAATATTTGACAATCACACACGTACCCACATATGCACGTTCAAATTGCGTCGCTTTTATTCGATACTACCTACAAAGCTGCAGAGAAGCACAGATATTTACTAATGGAGTTAATCTCGGCTCAGTGGACATTCAATTATATGCTAATGATGAAAATTTTCATTAAAACGCGTCTACTTACCATCATATAAAGAACATTTAATTGCGTTTTATTGAAATTGATAATATAATGTATGCAATTTTACAATGTTTTTTTGTTTTTGTTATACTCGTATCGCTTTTTCTGAATCCAAAACTAAGCAAACTAATTTTGGGTCCAAACGAACAATTTATTTAATTTTATTAAGATAGCACATAATGCTCACTAGAATAACAAAAAATATGATATATAGCACTAGCAGACTGCTCCAGCTTCGCACGGGTTTAAACATACATTTCAAAAGTTATAAGTTTTTACACACCTGTACACTCTCCCACAAATGTACATATGTATGTATTTACTTTCCCGTTTCTTGCGTGGGTTCATTTTAAAAAAGTAACATTAGGAAAATTCGAACATGAAATTATATTTTATTTGCAATGAGCAAAAACTTGATTACGACCTCTAGTCTTTGGTGTCCGTCTTCCTTCTCTCTGATTATGAAGGCGTTGGGAACGCTCGGAGCTCGACTCCCTAGTGCGAGCTATATATATGTATCTATAATACAAAAATGAATCGCAAAATGTGTTGCTCAGCGCGAGAACAGCTGAACCGATTTCGCTAATTCTTTTTTTACAATGTTTCTTGAAGTACAAGGATGGTTCTTACGGAGTGAAAAATTAAAAAATTCCTGAAAAAGTCTAAAATTCACACTTTTCTAATCTCCCATACAAACAATTTGTAATCTACATATGTATATATACATATGTACGTATGTATATAGATATAACAAGTAAAGAAAGGCTAAGTTCGGGTGCAACCGAACATTTTATACTCTCGCAATTTATTGAAATTTTATTAAGATAACACACAAATTTACCCATATATACATAGATATGAGGGCTGAGGTAATTCCCGAACCGATTTCATTCAATTGCACCAGCAAGGTACACTATATCCAAGACTATACGCTCACTTAATTTTGCTAAAATATCTCACATATTAACCAATACATATACGAGTATGTGGAATAAAGCCCACCGTATTTTTGAAAACCCTATATGTAATAAGGTATATGGGATATACCGATATTTTCGGTGAAAAAGTACCCTTTGGCGCAGAGTTCAACATGTTCGATATCTGGGGCCTTGAAAAGTTATAGTCCTTTTTCGACAATTTTTTCACAAGTGAAGCCAGAGATGATATGCATTATTTATATAAAGTTTTATTCCGCTATCTTTATAGGTTCCTTATGTATATATTATAAAGTGAAGGAATCAGGTGGAATTCAAAATGGAGTTATAAGGAAAGTAGTCGGGGTTGTGAACCTATTTCGTTATTTTTTATCCGTGTTATCAGGGTGTAAAGAAAATATTATATACCGAATTTCATTGAAATCTGTCGAGTAGTTCCTGAGATATGGTTTTTGACCCATAATTTTTTTATTATTATTTTTTTTTTCAATATTTCTTTATTTATTGAATCTGCTTTTACTTTAAGCCTAACAATAAGTTATAAAATCTTAAATCTATTTAAAAAACTAGACAAGCTCAAACAAGTGATTGAGCTGAATTGGTGAAACGTTGCTCTTTAGTACGGAGGCATATCTCTTCTTTTTAGGCGTGTTTGATGGCAAGAATGTACTAAGACATTAGTCAATGGGTTTGGGTGATCACGGAGTTTAAATATATATTTATTTTAGATATATATTGTCCTCTACTGCTTTCTTCACCATAGGGATACCAAGATCTTTATGAATATTTTCATTGCGAATGTAACATGGTGAGCACGTGATTGATCTAAGCATTTTCGATTGGAACCTTTGTATTATATCAATATTAGTTGCACAGGTCGTACCCCACAGTTGAATGCCATACATCCAAATCGGCTTTATGACCGCATTGTATAAAAGCACTTTGTTGTCTAGGCTAAGTTTAGAGTTTTTATTTAACAGGTTCCCTGTCCCCATACACAAATTAATTTTTAACGGTACACGTCCAACACTTATTTTTGAAATTATATTGCTGTAGGCATTTTTTTTAACTATCCCACACATCTTGACAGCGATATAACGGTAAAAAAAAGCTATGTATCAGCTATGATACAGGAACGTGTCACTACGAAGTTGAATTGCATACGCTCAATGTATCATCAGTGATACATATCACCGACGTCGCTGTGTGTGTTTTGCTATGCCAAAAGCAAAGAGGAAAGCATGTATCATATATGATACGTGGACGCTGTACACATGGTACAAGAAAATAATTTTGTATCACATGTGTTACATTGGACAGGGAACCTGTTCAAAGCCAATTTAAATTTGCAGCTCTTATCTTCATGCACGTTATTTTACTAGATATATGTTTTCTCCATGTAAGCCTTCTATCTAGGTGAATACCAAGATAGGTAACTTCATTCGCTTGAGGCACTAGAATATTGTTCATTTTTACTGCCGGGCACATTTTTGGTCTTAGCGAAAATGTAACGTGCTTACACTTTTGTTCATTCACATTTATACGCCAGTTGGCTAGCCATTCTTCGACAGATCTTAAGTGCTCCGATAATATTCTTGATGCTATAATGTGGCATTTGTTACGGCTCACTAAAGCTGTGTCATCCGCAAAAGTTGATGTCAAAACAAAAGCTGTTGGAAGATCAGCAGTATGTATGATGTACAGAGTTGGGCCTAAAACACTGCCTTGTGGCACACCAGCCCTTATTTGTCGTTCATCAGATATGAAGTCTCCCACTTTAACCTTAAGTTGTCTATTTTTTAAATAAGACTCCAATATTTAATACAATTCTAAAGGTAGAATGTCTTATATAAAAGCCGTTCATGCCACACCTTATCAAATGCCTGAGCTACGTCTAAAAATATAGATGAACAGTACTCTCTGTGCTCGAATGCTTTTCTTATTTCGTTAGTTATTCTATTTACTTGTTCTATTGTACTATGTTTTGCATGAAACCCGAATTGGTGCGTTGGTATTATATTATTTTCGTGGAGGAAAGGAGACATCTTTGATAGTAGCACCTTTTAAAATATTTTCGAAAGGCAGGGTAGAAGACTGATTGGTCTGTATGAAGACGGCTGTGTCAAGTCTTTCCCAGGTTTATCTATCAGGATAATCTGCGACTTTTTCCACGAAATTGGATAGTATCCGAAACTTAGAATTGCATTGAAGAGCAAACAGAGCACGTCTACAGCAATATTTGGTAACTCAATTAGCAATTTTGGCTGATATTATCATGTCCTGGCGACTTTTTTGGATTAAGTTCTTTTATGATGCCAATAATTTCAGAAGGTGAAGACTTAAAGGACTCGGGCGACTCATTTGCGGTGTTAGGTAAGATTGACAATTTCAAGTTATTCTTTGGGCAATTTGGTTGAAATACCTTTTCTAGGTGATTTGCAAAACAAGTAGCCTTTTCCTCGTCACTTCGAGCCCAATTTCCACCCAAGTCTCGTATAGGCATGTTGGAGTCGACTGATGGCTTCATGGACTTTTGGGCTTTCCAAAGTGAATTTTGCTTGCTTGAGTTTGGACACTGCTTCTTGATATATATTTCATTGTTGAGTTCTTCCTCGCGTTTAATCGCTTTTTTTAATTTACGTACAGCAGATTTCAATTGAAGCTGAGTGGAAGGGGAGCGATTTATCTGCCATTCTCGTCTAGCACGTCTTTTTTCATATACAAGCTGTTTTATTTCTATATTACTGATTTTTCTGATTCCAAATGGCTTATAGCTTTTCTTTGGTGTTGCTAAGACCGCTGCGTTAATAATTATATCATTGAGTTCCCTTATAGTTTCGTCAATGTCTCCTTCTGTATTTATTTTGTATTCAATATTAATGTGGCTACTCACGTATTTTTTGTATTTTAGCCAGTTCGTTTTGTGAGATTGTAGGCCCACTTTCTTTTCAACAAATATGAGTTGTTCACATAACTTTATTAGTATAGGATTATTATTTTTTTATTATGTAAAAAAATCTGAGTGCAGCTTCTTTCTGCTATTTCTTCTGTAAAATTATATATAAAAATAATATTTATAACTTCATGTATGGCTTAATTGTGACACTTTATAAGTTTTTGGTTTTCGCCATTTTGTGGGCAATGGTCCAATTTTGATCTTAATCCTACAATTTAGAATTTCGTTCCAAGAGAGTTGACACAGCTACAAACCAGTATGTCCCACAGACTATTTAAAATTGCCTGGACTATCTATCCCCACTCACTTGCAATTAAAAGTCGTGTGAGTTGTCTTCATGCTGCGTAAAATAAATCAACCTCGACTTTGCAAAATAACAAGACTGCCTGTGAAGAAGGTTTTCAATATCCAAATTTGAAATATTCTCATTTGTTACATATTTCAATATACGTTTACGACAAATTAAAAGTTTAACAAATTTGAATGATTTACAGTTAATTTAATTCAATCAAATATTAATTTAGTAGTGGTGCTTAATAACTATTTTACACAGGAGCCAATTGATCAATTAACGATTAATTAGATTTACCACACAAAATAAAAATCTACTTTAATTTCCAATTGAATTTTAATCGAAAAAAAATTAAATCCAACTCTGGGACAAAGACGTTGTCTGTTTACAGTTATCTATGTACGTTCATTGTCTGAGATTAGCTGAATTTATTGATAAAAACAGCTACGGTAGATGTTGCTACTAAAAATATCAATCAGCTGATGAAACTTACCACCTTCGTATGAAAAGCAAAAACAAAAATCTATAACAGCCGATCGGTTAACGAGTAGTCGGCAGTGTAAAAGGCAAAAAAGGGTTTCTCAATAAAAATTTTGATTGATCAATTAATTTGGCTCTCTAAAAACGCTATAAAATTTACATCTAAATAATTATGACACACACCACGTGCACTACAATCGCCTCATAACGACCACATCATCTGGCTACTTCCCAAACACATATCCGTATTCCGCACAGTTCACATGTGTAAATCCTTTTAAGTACTCGCTGTTTATTCTCCTTATTAACACTTAAATGTTATTTAATACCTTGTTTGTGTCCAATTCCCGCTTCAGCCCGTCCTCATATGTCTTATAGGTAGATATTCATAAGGGACACTTGCAATGGCAAACTAGCTGGCAAAGTGTCAACGGGTCGTAAATATAAAATCATGTCACGATTTCTTTGATGTGCCATTTGCTGCAGCCCTTAGACACCACACCACTGTGCAAAAAAACACTTGACATTAAACCAGTAAAGGCGCTACGTTGACCACAACAATAGCAACACAAACAACAACAGCAACCGGCAAATTCAAAAGCACTGCCTGGCTGACTATCACTTGGGCTTTACTCAACGCCAGCGCCGGGATTTAGTGTCTATTATATTATGGTAACTGCCGCTCGCTTCATGCCTTTCCTCTTGTCAAGAATTAATTGCAAACCCACAACAATAACAAGATTTTGAATGCATTCTGTTTAAATACGAACACACAAGGGGTAACAAAGGCGCAAATTACTTGCATACAAAGGCCATATTACACACACGAACATACATATATAGGTGCATGTATATGTCTATATGATCTATCGAAGACATGCCAGTAAATCAAATTAAGGATTTGTGCATGTTTTGTGTGCTGCACCCCATGTCTTTTGTTTCTGCTAATATAATACATTAGTGGGGCATTGCACACCACAGGTTGCTCAATGACATACTCGACACACTATGTAGCGTACATTTTGAGGCATTGATTAAGAATTTATTCAAATTTGAAATACATATATGTTTGTGCATTTAATTAGCTTTTCCTCTGAATTATTTGTGTTTTATGATTTTATTTTTTTCTTTCTTTCTTTGCCATTTTTTTTTTCACTCTACAAAAATCATATAATACAATTCTAACGGCAATAAATGGATTACATAATTGTATGGCATTAACGAGATAATTAAAGAATGCTTCGCATTAATTTCACGTTTTAAAGACAACATTTTTTTTTTTGTTTTTTTATTTTATACAACTGAAGGATGCTTAAAACATCAAAAGAGACACTTAATCATAAGTGTGGTTCTGCATAATTCTCATTAAATCCACTTGGCATTGAGAAAACTTTGATGCAATTAATGGGGAAATTAATTAATTGCGCACCACTATAAATTTTTTTCGATTTGAAATTTTTATTTTTATCATTCCACAGTAGCGCGTTTGAGAAGAATAGAGAAATACTCGAAGTAGACCGACAGAAATTATTGAAAAATCAACGAATTCATAACGTTAAATGAATATTAAAAATAGCCGTTTTTCTCAATTTGTTTTTTGACAAAACATTCGCCATACTAACATTACATACTTTTGTCACTAGCAATTTTTACGCTGAGCACTCCCAACACTCATCAGCATCTCAGTATAAGGGGACTGTGGGACGGCATATTAAGATCCTTACGTACAGCTGGAACTGAAGCTATTGGCTTTTGGAAATGTCAAAAAACCAGCTGGTATGATGAGTGCAGAGAAAACAGACTGCCTACCTCGCAATGTTGCGATCGACCGCAACACGTGCGGGATGGGATAGATACCGGGAGTTGAAGAGATAAGCGAGACGCAAACCAAAAAAGAAAGAGCCCGAAATGCGTGAGTATGAAGAGCTTGTCAAGCTGGCCGACAGGGGTAATGCTCGAAAATTTTATGAAAGTTTGGTATCCCTGCAAAACTAATACGGCTGTGTAAGCTGGCGTTGAGCAACACCAAAAGCTCCGTCATGTTCGGGAAGGACCTCTCCGAGCCGTTCGATGCCAAACGAGGTTTAAGACAAGGTGACTCACTATCGTGTGACTTCTTTAACCTGACGAGCTGCAGAGCTAAATAGAGATGGTACAATTTTCTATAAAAGTGTACAACTGCTGGCGTACGCCGATGATATTGATATCATTGGAAACAACTCCCGCGCCGTTGGTTCTGCTTATTCCAGACTGAATAAGGAATCGAAGCGAATGGGTCTGGTGGTGAACGAGGACAAGACGAAATATCTCCTGTCATCAAACAAACAGTCAGCGCATTCTCATCTTACCTCCCACGTCACTGTTGACAGTCATAACTTTGAAGTTGTAGATAATTTCGTATACCTGGGCACCAGCATCAACACCAATAATAATGTCAACCTTGAAATCCAACGCAGAATCACTCTTGCCAACAGGTGTAGGCAATTGAAAAGTATAGTCCTCTCTCGACGAACAAAAACTAACTCTACAAGTCCCTTATCATTCCCGTCCTACTTTATGGTGCAGAAGCGTGGACGATGTCAACATCCGATGAGACGGCACTAGGAGTTTTCGAAATAAAATTTTTGCGGAAGATTTATGGTCCCTTAAACATTGGCAATGGCGAATACCGCAGAAGATGGAATGATGAGCTGTATATGTTATTCGACGACATAGACATAGTCCAGCGAAGAAGAGGGAGGCCTCCACTCCGATGGAAGGACCAGGTGGAGAAGGACCTGTCTTCACTAGGTATTACCAATTCAAACTGCCAAAAGGAGAGTAAGCGGTGTCTGCGTCAGTCAAGAAGAAGAAAACTTCCAACATCATCACTCACTTCAGCTCGCACGAACAGCTGTGGTCAACTGTTTAATTATAATTATCGATGAACTACAATGCATCGAAATGCTCAGTGACCGTATAATAAACGCAACTTCTATATGGGTGGTAGAGCGTGTGATTAGCGGTTGTCGCGAAACATGCAACTGCGTTGCAATTATGTAATTTATCTTTGACAAAATGTGCGTTAACTGGAATTGAATGCCACAAAGCAGAAAGCAATCTGAATTTGATTATGAAATTCAAGGCCACCTAAAAGTACCACCTGAATATACAATAACATACATTGTTCACTCAGATAATCGGTAACTTGGCTTTAGCCACACAATCAATTCATTGTTAGTTATTCCATCCAGCTGAAGTCGAGTGGAAAGCTTTTCTAATTTCTGCAACTTTGCATTATCGACTTTCAGCTTTGGTTGGCTGCTACTCTCAAAGTATTTGCTTTCTTGCATTAATGTCGGTTAAGGAGAGCTAATAATATTTATACATTTTAGAGTACAGCATTAAGTAGCCGAGCTAAGAGCAAAAGTGTTAAAAGCTTGACTTGTTAAGGAAAACGAGTGATTGAAGTGGTGTTGTGAAGAAGAAGGTAGTTGATATAATTAATTAATATAATAAAATAATAAAAAAACTAGTGCATTTTAATTTCTACATTAATGTTTTGAAGTAGGATGATAGTTTGCTAACGAAATTTTATATCTAGGTAGAAGCGATTTAGGAAACAATGGAGCAACTGATACAAATCTTTCATATCGAAGTTATTATGAACATTGGCTTCAGGCAATATTATAATATTGATATTATTATTAGTATATTAGATTATATTTAGGAAAGAATCAAGTTTAGTTGTACTAAAAACAAAATTACCGAAAATAATAAAGAACAAATCACAATCTCCGCAGAAGCTGCATTTGCATATACTAGAAATACACAGTTAAATAGACTCAAACTCAAATTATTCCAACTACACTGTTGTTGCACGTGGCTGCTGAATTCGTTGTTGCTATCAGCAATAAATTTTCCTGCCAGCTATTGTCCATTGCATTGCTGCTAGCACGAGCTGTGTGTCAACAACCTAATTTCTTCTTCGTACATTTTAAACGAACTGCGACACTCGACACCAGTGACCTGATTTTAATGGCGTCACTTGGGTTTACATGAAAATGTGACTGAAATCGCACACAAACGCAAACCGTACCGACTTGCATATGTCACTGGCTACACGTCACAGTGCACTGTTTGCAACTTTGTTAACATCGTAACGTGGTAACGTTAATAACGTCACGGCGTATGACCAACTTACGCCTGAACTATTGTGACGAATAAATTTCGAGCACATACCAGATTATCCAATAGTAGTTATCCAATCGTTGGAAAGTTCAATAGTTTTAATTAAAAAGCTGGTTGCGCAAAACTACGTCAGCGATTGGTATGAATGAAGCGCCAGTGCAAATAGTTAGCATGAACTTGTGTATTTGTAAAGTACTCATTAAACTTTATATTTATTAATAATATAACATGTTATATAGTTATTACTGTTAGCGAAGAGACTTATACTTAAATATTTATTTTTCTTAGCTCATAACATGGAACACTTGTGTGTTTGTTTTGATTTAATACTGAAATATGTTTTATTTAAATATAAATAAACCAATATAAAGTACTTTTCAAAATCCTTTATTAAATAAAAAAAATAATAATAATTACATTGTGTGGATGAATACAAAAAGTATAAGAGGATACTCCAAATACATAAAAAAATAGTTAATCAAAATTTGTGAAAAGTATAATTATTTATATGCAAAAGAATCTTACCTTTTTTCTCTTAAATCACAAACGTTCAACTTTATCAAACGTCTCAGCCGAAGCATGCTTACAGGCGTCACTTTCATATGACTTACAACATTTCGTATTCTATGTGCGAACTCTCTTACGCGTTGCCCTCAGTTTTTCACATTTCACCAAAATCTTTAGAACGACGCTCTTAAAACTCCTTGCCATACAAAGTGCGGCATAAAACTCTGGTTAAGTACACCAACAATTAACACAAAATCAGCGGGTGAACATGTGCCGTGATATGTATGTGAGTTAACGGTAATGTTACACTACAAGAATGCGGCACAAGCAGTAGGACTGATAAATGAATGAAAATTGTGCTAACAAAAAGGAATATGTGTTAATGAGAAAAAGGAAAATCATTCGTCAACAGAGAGACAACAGACAACAGTCAACAATAAGCAAGCAAATTTGAAATTTTGCTTAACAAACAGTGTACAACAAAAATCACTGCATGTTTGTATTTATGTATGTTTGCGTGCGTGTACACCAGGGGCGAACGCAGGGGGTTTTGGGGTGTTAAAACCCCCCCCCCCCCCCCAAAGTAATTGAATTTTTAAATAATAGAATTTAATTCTACATAGTCATTTGAATTTTGATTTGTAATTTGTTGTTTTCAAAGCAATCTTTCTGCCGACGATGTATGAATATGTAAAATAAATGAATACATTAGTCACTAACAGCGTTGCTGTTTTGATACAATTGTATCTTTTTTGATACTTTTTTTTCTAAATTTTGTGATTCGATACTTTTCACAAACGGCCTATTTGGATTCTTTTCTGCTGATAGAATTTAATTTTTTGAAACTATGAGAATGTTAAACTGAAAACAAACCTATTGTATCTGGATAGTATTAAAAAGTTGTGGGAATGTAGGCCAATTAAAAAACCCAGAAAAATATAAACTGGACAGAGACATTTTTTTAATTTGCTTCAAAGTAATGAGTTTGCCTTATAACTCTGTGGCTGCTGAACTGGATTTTTTTAAATTTAAGGGGAATTGTGAGACGAAAATGGACTTTTTTTGAAAATTAGTTCTGAACTGAAAAGTCACCAATAAGGTTTCTATTATTTTTTTTACAGTTTATTGTTAATCATAATACAGGAAAAATAAAAACTCATTTTTTATGACTTTCAGTTTTCGTTCCATGAGCAAACTGTTGTGAAATAAATTTAAATTAAAAAAAATTATGCTATTTGAAAAAAAATACTTGAGTGTCTCAACTAAAATGTCTATATTTTTAATAAAAACAACCAGAAAAATTTTCAAAACGGTGCATCGTTTTTTAAAGATTGGAGCAACAATCCCTATATCTGTCGCTTCAAATGAATGCTCGTTTTCCTCACTTCGCAAGCTTAAAACATATTTAAGAAATAAAACTGGAGAAGCACGCCTGAACGGAATGGCTCTCTTGAATATCCATAGAGACATAGACGTGACGGAGGAAGAGATTTTACGCCACTGGTGTACACGCATGACATGTATGTATGTCTGTATGAATCAAATGAAAACATCAAAAGGAAATATAAATTTTTGCTGTATGAGTGTGTACGCTGAGTATATGGAATACTGATGTGGACCTCCATGGCACGCTGTGTTTTTGATGTTCTTGTCAAAATCAATTTGTCAGAATTTACGGACAACTGCTTTGTCACAACATTCCCAGTTATAAATAACTTGCTTGCACATGTCTACACACATTTCCAAGTGCACATTTATTTGGGTATAGATGCTCAGAGCATGTTTGTCATCAACTTCCGGTGCAACATATAAAATTCTATTTATTTCCTTGTTGTATAGAATGCAAGGCACATTCGCATTTTTTATAAAAAATATAAATTTTCTTGGTTCATCTGCCATATCTCTGTTTTCATTAGCTCTTTGTAGTGTCTGTCTACAGTAATTTATGTGGATACTTTGTTGCATAATGTGTCATGTGCAGTAAATGAAATCAACATTAAACCAAGAAACATGAGAACCCTAGCTCTGAGAAAGAACTAATTTATTTGCAACAACTTAACCTCGAGAGTTCGAGAAACACGTGCATTCGTTTAACTTGTGACATATGTTTCACATTTTCACTGCAGGACATTAAGAGGTCACCTGCTTGTAATAATATTATTATAATAAAATAAAAAAAAATATTATAATATTTGCTGCTTTTTTGAATGCATTCCATTTCACATTTATTTTGTATTTCGGAGAAATTTTTGTTTATTGGCACCCACAGCAACATATTTATAATCTTGCAACAAAGTTGCTAAGGGAGTATTATAGTTTTGTCCACATAACGGCTGTTTGTAAGTTCTAAAACTAAACGAGTTACGATACCAAAGTCATCAGGGTGACGAGTAAAGTTCAAATCCGGATGTCTGTCTGTCCGTCCGTCTGTGCAAGCTGTAAATTGAGTAAAAATTAAGATATCTTGGTGATACTTGGAACACTTGTTTCTTAACACCATAAGAAGGCTAAGTTCGAAAATGGGCGGAATCGGACCACTGCCACGCTCCACAAAATGGCGATAACCAAAAACACATAACGAGCTATAACTAAGCCATAAATAAAGTTATGAAAAATAAAATTTGGAATATAGGATCGCATTAGAGAGGGGCACATACGAATGTAATTTTTTTGGAAAAGTGGGTGTGACAGCGCCCCCAAATAGGTTTTTTGTATATATCTTGCAAACCAATAGAGCTATATAAACCAACCTTTCTGCAGTCGTTTCTTTTAGCCGTTTCCTTATACAGTCCAAAAATGAAAGAAATCGGATAATAACCACGCCCACCTCCCATACAAAGGTTAGGTTGAAAATGACTAAAAGTGCGTTAACTCACTAACGAGAAACGTCAGAAACACCAAATTTTACATAAGAAATGACAGAAGGCAGCTGCACTTAGATTTTTTTACAAAATGGAAAATGGGCGTGGCGTCGCCCACTTATGGGTTAAAAACCATATCTCAGGAACTATTCGACAGATTCGAATGAAATTCGGTATATACTATTTTCTTCACACCCTGATGACACGTGTGGAAAATGGATGAAATCGGTTCACAACTACGCCTACTTCCCATATAACTCAATTTTGAATCCTTCTGATTCTTTCACTTTATAATGTATACATAAGGAACAGATAAAGATAGCGAAATAAAACTTTACACAAATACTGTATTTGAGCTGTTACATCACTTGAGGAAAAATTGTCAAAATTGGACCATGACTTTTCAAGGCCCCTGATATCAAACATGCCTAAGGGTAATTTTTCACCGAAAATATAGGTAAATCTCTAAATAAATTGAGA